>LS990925.1:24977469-27412469 GCA_900464855.2 Musa schizocarpa | reverse complement strand
ATCATCGTCTCTCTTTAACCAGAGCTATAACCTAATGCAGACTCTCTTTAGCAAACAAGGACTTGCATCTGCAATCAACCATCAATTGGTCATCCTCATCACAGCAGGATCTTAACAGCACATGGTAACAAACTACTTATGGAAAAATTATCATGGCAGGGTTTGAATCACAGGAACAATCTCTTCATATTTCAAGGTAAGGTTGAGTAAATTGACCCCAGACTCCTTATTGATGGAAGCCTCGTGCACTAGACACATCTTTTCTTTATTAGGGTATTAGTTACACACAAGAATCATGGATCATGGATCACAAACAAAGGGCAATCTTTCAACAACATTTTTTCCCAAGTTGAGAAACTTCATAGTGAAAGAATCAAGGAAGTATTAGGGAGAAAATGGGTTAGCTTTGTCTGAATTTGTCTATATATTATGTTGAGCAAGATGCAATTACATATGTGTATCCATCATATAACTCAGATTTGCATACGATTCCAGCTAATCCAGAATCCTCCAAAAGTAAATACAGACTTGGTTCTACTGATATCTGAATATTGAGCTATATTTAAGGTGTTAAATTTAGCTATATTGAAACTAGAAAGCCTTTATTTGCTTAATTAATGTGTTCTATTAGGTTTTTGTTTTACACATTTGCTTTAAATCTTTTCTATATAGTAAACATAGATTTAAATTAGTTTATTAATTATTTGTCTCATATGACCCTGGATGCATATAATAGTCACATCCAATATCAACCTATCTCAACCAAAATTTGGATCAGTCATGTATCTAGTTGGTACAAAAATTTGATTTAAACATACATGTTTAAAAAAATTAGTATCCATTTGATGTCTACAACTAAATTCATTCATACTGATTAAAAGTTGATAAAATTTGGATGCATATAATAGTCTTTTTTGAGGCATTCAATTGATGATTCTTGATTCTGGGGTTTTATTTTGTTGGTCACTGCTTCCTTTGTGGGTCAATTTCCAGATTGCTTACACATATCTTTTTGGACTAACTTTTATTTCCAACTGTTATTGTTCTTTGTTTCTAACTGGACTAGAATGATTGTTATTATGTGTCCTAATTGACCGATTTAATCATTATTTGCCTTGTCTTTTGAAAGGATTTAATTGTTATCGGTAAGGTTTACCGTACCATGGCGTACCGCTCGAAACGGGCTGTATGTACCGGTCGGATAGGAGACTGGTATGGGTGGTACATCAGTACACCCCCATGTACCTTATGTTAGTACGCTCGGTATTGTTCAGTATAGTTTGGTGCGTACTATACCGATAACTAGTTAAAACACCAGTATAGACCAGTAAGGCGAACCATGATAATTGGTTTGCCAATTGATTGGATTTAATTGGTATTTGTTCCCTGGCAAATTTCTGAAAACAGGCAGCTACCATCCCCAACAGAAGAAGAATAATCAACTTTGAAGCCAATCTGAAAGTAAGAAACCTTGTATAATCCCTCTCCTGTCTCTTCAGTTCTTTCCTGTCTCTGACCTCTTCATATTTCCTTGTCTTTTAACCATTTACTGCCTTTGCTGATATATATTACTCATTCGTGACACAACTTTGGCTTTTCAAGCAAGGATTAAATCTCAGTCTATTACAGATACATGTCAATGGCCAGATCTGTGTGGTACTAGTACCATACAGTGTATTGAGTGTTGGTACAGTTTGCTACTAGTCGATAGTAATCAGACCACTACAAGCAGAAAGAGAAAGAGAGAGATATTGAGGACGAATACCATGAGGCAGAGGGGAGGCCACAATGCAGAGACACAAACCAGTAAGGAGGTGAAGGAGCAACAATAGTGGCAAGGAGGAGGCAGGAATGTGGTGCTGCAGCAAGCAGGAGATGCTACAACAGCCAAGACATACTCTCAGGTAGTAAGTTACAGCTGGTATCTGTCACCTTACCGTTTGGTAAGTCCTGTGTTTAACTTACTGTGAATTAAGCTTAATTTAGGATCAAATCAGACAAAATTATCTGGTTCGTGTAGTGGTCAGTTGTCAGACACGTAAAAGTTGGACTGTTTTGACTGAGGCAATCGGTTTACAGAACCTTGGTCCTAGGTTCATTCTAAGTGAGATACATCTATCCACACCTTTTGGCCGCAAGACATCCTTGGGTAACTTAAAATAGCCATTATGCAAGAAAACTAATAACATAGCTTGAGAGTTTGGAGAGAGTGTTTTCCAAAGATGGTTACAAGATAAAGCAACACCATAGCTTGTATTCACGTGCATTTAGAAGTACTTGGCTTGGCACCCTCTTTATGACAACACACAAATAAAAGTACTTTCACTGTTTCACATATAAAAAAAGGTGTTGACAAAATGAAGATCAAGAAAACAAGATAGGAACTTACTGCAATCATTACGCTTTCATGAAATATGAGGGGTGAGATGAAAACCCAGAATATGTCATAGAAAAATGCACAGCAAAGAAGAAGTGAAGCCACCTGAAAATAAGTGCAAATATCAGATGCAGAAATTTTGTTAGCTCAGCACAATAAAATTTTGCCTTCATATTACCTTTATATTTGGTAATTGGAGCACTCGCAACACTGTTATCATTAAAGATATACCCTGAATTAATTATAGAGAAAGTTTTTAATCAAAGAAAGATTATACTGAAAAATGTGTGCGCTCTATCTTGAAGCAGATGGTAGGAAAATTTTGCATATTCATCAAATGCACAATAATGAATGTCCTTCCTACACTTAATTGCACATTTATTATACATTTACTCAGAGAATGACAGGAGAATGAGATTCCTTTCTGTAATTAACTGCAGATTAAATAATAGCATATGAACAGTTAAATGTAGTAAGCTCAAGTGCAAAAGTTTGGGAGATCATCTAAGCCAAAGTGTCAAATATTGGTTGGTACAGGGCATAATGACTGGTATTTACTGATCTAAGGAAGGACCATATGGTCTAGTATACTAACGGTCAGTATTATTATTATTTTTTAATCTCTCAGTTGCTACTATAGGTCAGTATATCGTCTGATACACCAGTATCATAACATTATGGTAGAATATCAAAAGATTTGAAACCATTATAGGATCATGATTTTAAAACCTTGACCTATGATTAGATCCATGTGCATTAGCTATGCAGCCATAGTTATATATCATCTTGTGGTTAGATCAAGGTTGCCTTAGCTATGGAGCAATATAACTATCACTGTCATCACTATACAGGTGTTGTCAGTCATATAATGTGTCAAATTACTAGAAGAACGACCACCTATCGCCATGAAACTGTTGGTCACGAGAACAATACTGATAAAAAGACTGAATACGAAGAACTTGTATCTAACTTAATATTATATAATCTCTGTTGGGTGGATCAATGTGCACTGTTATCATCTCTGGGTGGCATAGGTGAAATATTGTTCCTCAACTGATGCTCCAGTTTCCTTTGTCTGCAAAGTGGGAAGGTAAAAACCCTGGTCCTAGCCACCATCATCAGTGGACACACTACTATCTATCTCAATGTCATCTTCAAAGATTTTACAAAATACAAAATTTGAGGGAGAAGTCTAATCATCCAATTCTACCTATTCTTCATCATTTATGTCCAATAAATCAACAGACGATAATAAATGACCTTTTCCTTGCTGTGATAACAGAATAATCGACTCTAATGTGCTGAATCATGGCCCATGTGCGATTGGTTGCCTATAGCACAAGCACATCGTTACATTAGGTCCTGCTCCTCATATTGAGGAGCCTTGGCTTATGAATCCTATTGGTCCTCTCCCTTCCTCTAAGTCGCAAGGAGATAGATGGGATAGATCCCCAACCTCATCCAGAAAAGGATCACCCTGCCTCTCTATTGTTATGCATAATTGATCTATCATCAGATCCAAGTTATTGTGATAGAATTTCATAGTCCAAACCAAATGGGTTCTGACACTAGTTCCTCTGTTTCTTTGTCTAGCTCATGGCAGCATAGCCTTAGTCACATGTTATAATGAATATACATCATCTTCTTCAAGCATCTGTATGAAAGTTGATTGTTACCTTTTGGTATGTAACAACACAAATGTGGATCAATTATGTTTGTAATTACTAAACGAAGTGGTCTCTAATATGACCCTCAATGCACTTTATTTGAGTGTGATATGAATCCTCTAAATTATAACCACCACTCAACTTCACAACTCTCTGCACCAGGGAGTACATTCTTAATCTCCTATTTGGCAATGTGTATTAAGTGATATATATGGTCCATGTTTAAACTCTTTTCTATATAATCCTGGTGCTTAACTACATGTGGCTACACACCGATAACAATTTTATCTACTGCATTCAGATGATTAAATGTACTTAATGATTTTCCCATCCAACGAGAATAACAGGAGCTAACCCAATCACTAAAGTGAACATCACCTTGAGTCCAACCTTTCTTTATTGGATGGGCTTCAAAGAGATGAAGTGGACAATAATAAGAGTGATACAAGTTCACCTAATGATATGATCTCTGTATCACCGTGTTCACCTAACGATAACTGTAAATAAAATGGGCAATGCTCTCTGTCTTTGCCACTTTTATCTTCACCTTTGGCTTATCACTAACATCCATCATAATAATGGATTTTAAAAGATGTCTTTGTTGTCCATCAAATGTTCATTATTTTTCTTGGAGTTAACATCATTATAGGTGACACTTGTACAACGAACTTATGTCTAATCTCATTTACCATAGTCTCCATCAGACCATGAACGTATTGTGGATCCATCAGACCATGAACGTATTGTGGATCCATCAGACCACGAATGTAACACAGATTGTGAATCTGATTTGATTCATCAACTGACTTGTGGAAGACTTTGTCAACACACCTGGAAATTTATTGATACTCATCCTAGTAGGGTTGGACCAGCTATCAAACATGAGAATCTAGTCCAAATCCATGTGAATCTAGATCGTTACCGTGCAGTTCTAGCCGACTTCTCCAGCTTGGAATGAGGTAGTTTTTAATTTTATACAAAATTTGCATAATTCCATTGTGGAATGAAGTAGATCTACAAAAGAAATTAAAATAGTGGAAATGCATAGATCTAGAAGCCTTTTACATTCTTAAGCATGTAACCATAAAGTTAAAGATTAACATATCTCAAAAAAGGTTCAATTAATGAAAATAACAGAAAAAAGTTTAACTTTGGTTTCATAATTATCTTGACTTTTCGAAAAATGATCCTCCTTTCTCGAGTTTGATCCATGATTTGCTAAGATTTAATAAAGATTGGGAGTTATAGAAATGAATTTGGAAGCAATTAAGATTATTAAGTGAGAGAGGAAATGGTGCTAGTTCAGATGGGAGAGGGATCAAATGGCTGGATCAGTAAGGAAATTGGATGATAAATTTAGTGCCTAATACATCCGTATATACTGGACAAATTTTGACCAGACTGCCTGACATGGTATGTATACTGGATACACCTTATACTGAATAGAAGTAGACAAATTATCAAGTCCGTATATCAGTCAAGCATCAAACTAGTATATACTGGTCCATGCTGACTGCTATGGTTGATATTTTGAACCATGGCTCCCTGCTTGTCAGCTACACATATTGCTTGCAATTCAAAAAGGGAAAGAGAGCAAAAAAAATGCAAACAAGTGAGAAAGATGTACCAACAAAAATTAGATTGGAGGTGCCAGATCATTTCATATTATAAAGGATGGGATCTTCATTCATTAAGGCCATGACCTCATGCATGCCTGGAGATTCACATGTGACCTCAAAAAGAGCTGTTGGGAGCCACAGAGATTCTATGGCTAATGTAGATGCATTCAAAGCATATTTAACTGATGGAGAAGAGACGATAGATGTACCAGCTGACTGAAACATAGTGCACATAGTTGAGTGCTAATTTGGAACAGTGAAAGAAAATGATGATGTGATAGCACCCTATAAAATCTTTTACATGTAAGAACCATTATTTTCAAGTAGCATATATATTCCTAAATAATCAAAAAAATTATTTATGTTCTTTTCAATTAAAAAACAGTTTTAGATACATTTTTTCCATTTTAATTTTTTTGAAATTTTCATTTTATTTAAAATCAGAATCCTTATTTACCCCTTTCCAAGAAGTGATCCATTAAGGTGATAATGAATACTCTCAGTTCTTATCTGAAACCATTGTACAAAAAGTATAGCATACAATGATCGAGAATATCTACAATCTATTTTGCATAAAATCTTAGGCAAATAGGTTCCAAGTGGACCTCTCTTAATAGATAACTGAGCCTTGGTAAGCTATTAAAGTAGATGTTGTTCAGTCTCTACAATAAATACTATACATAAAATGATAAAATACCAAGTACCAGGCTCCTAGTGGACCTGGCTTAACCCAAACTCAAAACTTCAAAATTTTGCAAAAACTAGATGTTTCAGCTCACACTGGCTTTGGTTTTGTGCTGCCAGCATAGCATTATAATGTTGCCAGCTGTGAAAAAAGACAAAGAAAGAAAAAGCAAGTGAAGATCTATGCAGCATAAAATGAAAAATGTACATCAAAATTGGAATATAGTTGTTCCCAATGTCTCTCCTACCTCCAGCCTCCTCATTGGCAATGCAAAGCATTGGCATAAAGCGGAAGTAAGGTAAGAAGTACAACACAATGATGATTGAAAAGGAGATCTGATGAGGAAGCTAAGGAAAAAACAGACTGACTGATTGAAAAAATAAACCAGATGGTCAATTTCTAAGGTATTAAAATAAACTTTTTTTTAATTTCAGTTTTGTTAGCCCAAATTTTGGTTATCAGTACCTTGTCAACTCAAAAAGTTTGGCATGATACAGAATGTAACATATCAAGACCACAATCCTTTAATTTTTGAGTGAAGCTTGGTTTGTCATTAAAGTGGGTGCTGGTATTCTCACTGTCACTGTGAAAATGACAAACAAGGAAAGAAAATATCAATAATTGATCTGGCATTATGGTCAGGTATGATATGGCAGCCTGCACTGTATAATCAATACAAGATCATAAACTTTTTTAAAACTATCACCATCTCCACTGTGATAGTGATCTTGTATCCTTAGACAATCTGGTACTATCAGAAGCTAAGTAACTTTTCAAACACACTTTTATCAGAACACTTGATTTTCACCCAGTACATGTCCCCAGTGAGCACCTGATTTTCACCCAAGTGCATATTGCATAGCGCTTTTAATATTTCAGACAGCTAGACACGAGTGTTTTAATTAAGGATTTATATCTAAGCATGACATATTGAATGGTATCTCATCATTCTATGTTTGTAAAAATGTCAACCAGTAAAAGAATAGACATGTTAATTTGTGAAGTGCTGAAACATAGCTTTAAGTGTCTAAACAAATGTTTACTCTCAACTATAACTGAAAGTGTGTGGTGTTAGATACTAAAATTAAATAATGAAACTGCAAGAAGGTTTCTAAATTCATGTACATGAATAACAATAATTCTGAATCAAAAGTGAAGTTCAAAATAATGACAAGTTTAGTATAGTAAAAGACACAAGAAATATATCTGTCAGAAATATCTTACAAGAATATCTTGGCCAATCCACGAGTGTGGTGAATGTCGATTTATAGCCCATGAAATGGAAAAAGCAAAGCAAAATGGTAGAAGGACGATAGAAAGAATTGTAACCTCCCCAAAAATGGGAATGTTTATCCTCATCTGCCTACAGCCTTTGAAAACTCTGGATAATAGAGTTGAATAGGAAATTAACAAAAAAGTAAAGAAAAATTTACCACTACAGCAAGTACATTAAAAAATTGTGTGCAACAAACTATAACTCAAGTTCATTCAAACATACCTTAGAATAATTGATAACAGACAGGCATGCAATCCCTGATATACAGAAACTTTGAAAGATACATCAGAAAAACATGAAACAGCTAATAAAATCCAAGTAACCTAATTGCTATTGACAAAATAATTCTTACAGGAACAAGGTTCTGGCATATCCTATACCTGTGAACCAGCGATGCAGAATAACACGATCAGCAGCAAGACAAACGAATAAGACATAAAGAAGAAGAGCAGCACCAGAAAGGCTGATGCTACTATAACAAAAGATATAGCTCCCACTGCTTTGATTTCAACGGTTTCCTTCTCAGAATCTTCTTCATTCATCTCGGCACTAGGTTGATCCTGTGCATTAGAGTAGAGCAATATATTAACTCTACTCTGCTTTTACGAGGACTATATATTGACAAAAGAAAGAGATAAAATTATATGTAATTTGGATTTAACATATTTCCATTACATACAGCAACAATATAGCCATAATGTCCTAGCTATTTTGGGTCCCACCATTGAGTTTTATATAAAATAATATCCATGGTTAAATCAAAAGGGTCTTCAAATTTTTGTTATATCTTTCTCTAGATTTAGTAATCCAAAAAATATCCTTTCTCATCCTTAGTGTATAGCTTATTATAAAAATTATCAGAAGCATTATATCTTTGTTATATTTATATTTTTACCTCTTTTTTGTTGCTTTATATTTTTAAAAATTCTCCTCATTTTTACAAATTTTCCAATATTTATAACATAATCTTTTAATTTTGCATTCAAGAATTCCTCGCACCTCCAACCACTCTCTCTTAAAGTTACACTAATATTATTAGATTCATCATGAATCTCCTCTATCATGTTAGTGGCCATAAAAAGTTTGTGCATCAAATATATTATTCTCATCCAATCTTCAAACCTCCTCTTTTTATTATTCTATTTTTTAAGAAACTTAAATCAAGGTTCTCAATTTTAATCTGTACCAGTGTACCGAGCCCTGCTTGGTACAGTAGGGGTCGGTACGGTACATATCAAGGCATACCAATAGCATGCCTGGGCGTACTAGCGGTATGCCCAAGAAGAGCTGAAAAACCTCCAAAATGTCTGGAGGTAACAATCCAAAAATACTGAGGCGTATCGATAGATACACCTTAGTAACAGTCGAAATCCGAGGTGTACCAATTGGTACACCTCGGTAACGATTGAAATTTGGGTATACCGACCAGTACGCCTCAGTAACGATTGGATTTCGACTGTTACCACGCAATACAAACCCTGTATCACCCGATACGGGGTCAAAAAACTAGTACCAACTAGTAGAGGGCGGTCCGCGTACCGATATCCTCTCAGACCACACGTACCCCTCGTACCGGGTGGTACACATCAAAATTGAGAACCCTGACTTACATTGTTATCTTTGAAATTTCACCATCTACTTCTAATGAAATTTTTTACCATTCTTTTTCTATGTCATTTTCTAAAACATATATCTACCGCCATCAATCTATGTTAATCTATCAATCTTTGATAGGTATAACCATATCTACCTTTCCAATGAGGAAAAAAATCAATCTGATTATAATTATTTCATTCTTACAAGTAACTAAATGTTTGTTTCTTTTCTTAAGGTGAGTATTAAAAATAAAATCATATATACCAGTAAAATCTAAAATCATACCATCCTCTTCCTTCCTCTCACCTTATCCAAAATCCTCATGCCTTCTTTCAAATTCAACATGTTCTCTTGATCTCTTCCCATATGACCGTTCTATACCCTCCAATTATAATATTTTCAATTGAATATATTTATTGAATAATTTTATCTAACGTTCCCAAAATTCCAGTTTGGTTTGAGGCTTTGAGCATCTATTCCAGTCCGAGGGGCATAAGCATAATCAAGTTCATCAATTTAAATATGAAAAATGATGATAACTATTATGGGACTCAGGTTCACCTATAGGGTTTCTTGTTTCTCATCCAGTCTCTACCTCATACCTATCCTACACTTCCCTCCTCTCTTCTCATCCTCCCTGCAGGTACCTCAACAAGATGTCAAAGGAGCATCCATCAACTTCTCCATCAGTAGCCACCTAGGTATGTAGAACATTTTATTCCCTTATTCTTCTTCCTTTTCACTATCTTTTTTTTTACTTCTTTTTTATTGTCTTTCTGGCACATCTATTTCATCCACCAGCTAGCACAAGGCTTGCCGCCCTTAGAAAAATCTTTGAGAAAATCTCCATGATTGGCCTTGGCTGCCCCAAAGACATCCCATGACCAATTTATGGTCATCATGAGTCACAACCACACATCTGAGCAACAATATCCACCAGTCAAACATGAAAATTAGCCAAATCCACTCTAAAATCACTTCAAACTACATTCAGTCAACACTTCCTCCTCAACCCACCAAAAGACCCTAACCAACAAAAAAAAGAAAAAGAAAACCTTACAATCTTATCAGGTTTGTAGAGTCAAATCATAATGATAGCATTGTAATTAGCCTCATCTAACCTAATAATTGCCTCCTCATGCATATCCAGAAGTAAATCACATGCCAATCTAGCTCCTTGTAGCACTATACATGTGCATGGTGCAATATAAGTACTATTGTGCACATCATGTTGTGAGACAACAAATTGTAGACCAGTCCTTATGATGTGTTTCATACATATGGACAACTATGAAGAACAGAAAGCAGGTCCTTGTAATGTGTTCCATACATGTGCACAACTAAGTGAAATGGACTTCTATATTTTGCTTATAGATCTTGGGGAAGCAAGTAATCCTTGTGCATAATTCATATATTTCTTTAGTTTCCATGTATTGATTATGTTAATAACATATATCATGAATGTAGGCCAGATTCTCAGATTTTTTTCATGCAATTTAAGAATCCTTTCATGTTATACATCCAGCATTATATAAGGCATTTCATGGGTGCACCTCAAATGACTAGTGTAAAGCTCAAACAGTTGTTAGTGCAGTTATGCATATGCAAACTTGCACACAGTTATAGACACATATGTACATGAAACATATGATAAATGACAATGAGAACAAAAATATGTTGAGTAAATTTCTTGGAAGTTATTATGTCTGACCAGAAACCATGAATGGTAGGGTAGTAAACTAAACTAGGTAATTCCAAGCCAAGCTATAATAAATAGATCATCAAAGATAATAATATCAAGTACAAACAGATTAGTGAACAACAGTCATCAATGCATTTGCACCTTGTAACTTCACACTCCTGATTTGACAAAATCTAGCCAAAAACTTTTAGTTCATAAAAAAACTTGTTTATAATATACAAATGGTCACAACTTATGTCATTTCAAAAGCATAAAATTACTAAGAAAGCACTGGTGACAGTCCTTTTAGACAAAATTGTTTGCTTTAATAAGGAAACTAAAAATAACATGGCATTAGTTAAAATTTAAAGGTTGCAACTAAAAACCTTCCGTCTCAATTGATTATAGTGCTCATCAACCTGATCATGTGCACTGAAGTCATCCCAAAGCGAGGCACTGATAATGGATCCAACAGACATTAATGCCAAAAAGACCACTGAGATGTCTATAATGGGCCGAGTAGGTGCATATAGTAGGACATCCACTGTAATGTTAAAAATTGCCTTTAATAAGAGAATCTCAAATAAAATACTAAAGAAGTATCAATACACAAAATTATATTAAATTGTTTGCAATTTTTATGGCAAGATATGTTCCTTAATATCACAATATAAGTATATGAAGAGAAGGCACTTAAAAAACATAAGGCATGTTCTTATATTAAAGGCAATGAATATAAATTATTTACATGGGCATGAAAAGCACAAATTATCTTATTAAGATGACCTAATAAGTAGTTTTAGTTACTGTAGATATGGATTGATGATTCTTTAATTTGGTTGGTGGTAAACTCGCAGAGATAAGCAGAGATAAATAGAACAGTCAATCTCAGACACTGAGGAAAAGTTATGATTTAGCAATCAATGCAACATGCTCTTTTTTACATGTTTCAGTTATAAAAATCCAGATTTGTTTTTAGTTCAATATGAATCCATATTCATATTAGGGCCTTATCCAGATAGTGCAGATGAGAATCTCTATTCGAGGAAAAAAAATTAAAATTTAAACTATAAAACTGGAACACTAAGGAAAAATATTAATGAGACTAAAAGCCTATATACATTGGAAACTCACCCTTGCCTCCACTAGACAAGGATGCTGTAATATTTTCCCCTGCTGACTTTGGTATCATAACAACAGGAATAGTAATATTTAGTAGAGTTTCATTTTTGCTGCACACCATTTCAGTAAGATCTGAGTTATAGCAGAAAAAATGTTAGCAAACACAAAAAATGGATAGTTTCTATAATAATTTCTTATCAGACATGTACTTGAAAATGAGGAAAACAAAGCAATCAAATTTACCTTCATCATCATTTATCACTAACAAACCTGCAGCACCACTAGACTCTGCAATTCTTGCCTTGGTGGCATAGGTACAATCCCCACGCTTGACAACAACAATGGAATCTGACAACTGCAACAAAAAAACCAAAATTTCCTCAACAAAATTGATGTACAAGAAAGAGAAGGAATATATATAAAGCAAGGACATAACAAACATCTGTGTCTGCATGGCAACACAGATAAAGGGAGAAAAGTATGGCAAAAACAAACTTGATTTAAAATCCGTCTTCCACCATGCCATGCGGTTCGC
This sequence comes from Musa schizocarpa, assembly GCA_900464855.2. NCBI lineage: Eukaryota > Viridiplantae > Streptophyta > Magnoliopsida > Zingiberales > Musaceae > Musa > Musa schizocarpa. The sequence goes on along the minus strand of LS990925.1, from coordinate 27,399,911 downwards.
CCACATTAAAGATTGCAAGGGTGATTCGCCCCTGTTATACTGATAAAGCAGTTGAACAAACAAACACACTCACAAAATATAGTTGTACACATGCATATTGAAAAACAAATACATCTCCACTTAAAATGTCAACGAGGGGGTTTCAGATGCTTTAGGCCTCTAACCAAGGAGATGTTCCACATGTTATAAAACCATCATGTTACAAGGACCAAGACATGTACTGCAGCATTAATTATGCCATGCCTTGTTATCCATGTCTACTTGCTCCTATTGCACATCAACTGCCTGATCTGGAACTAGTATTTTTCTATTTCACCACTCTCCATTATCAACAAATTTCCCTCCGAATTTCAAGGATTGGTAAGGGCTCCATGCAAATAAGAGTTGAGTTTTTTTTTCTGTTTTCCCCTTCCTTTTCCCTTTTCTACAACTTTTTATCTGTGTACTGATGCCGATGTACCTTAGCAATGCACCATACTTTGTCATAGAACCAATTCCAACATAATACTTGTGATCCATACTGGCATCAGCTAAGGTCAATCCTGTTTGGCCAATATTTAGGCCTTATTGCTAGAAATAAACGAGAATCAGCTAAAGTTAATTAAATTTGACTGGAATCAGGTGATTTTTTCCTATTCTAGACAATTTGTCAACTGTAACAGAAGAAAGAGATGAAAGGGTGCATTTGCCATTCACCATAGCCTTTGCATTTGTTTTGAGATGTTCATCAACCAATGTTGCAGTAAACAATGAAAAACTTGGCAGAGGAAGAGGAAAGAGAAATAGAGATTAGTTCTTACCTTTTAAAAGAATTCAGATGTCATTATAAAATAGGAAGATGTCATGGGCTCCGAGATTAATCTTGGTTCCTAATAAACGTGTCCATGCAAAATCTTAACTTTTGTTGCATTCCCTGACACACCTTGGTTCCTAATAAATGGCATCAGATTAATCTTGGTTCCTAATAATATTATAATATATCATTTTCGCTAACACACCTGGCTAATACTTCCTCTAAGCAATGTGGGACTGATACACCTTAGTTTTCTTCTGACCAACCCCTCCCTTGCTAGCATGGATGATCAGGGAGGCTATAGTACTAAGGAGCAATATCTCTCCATCTGAGGTTGGAGGTTTTACTTTGATCCGTTGACATGGTCAGTATCGCTGTGCTCAACCATGTCATCTACATGCACCATTTTGATAGGGTTATCCTTGTTGCCAAACATCATCGACTCATGACCTTTGTTGGACTTCTCGGGGCTTCAAACTTGCTATTGCCCCTTTTGGGTTCTCCTCCTCTTTCATTATGCTGGAGGAAGACTTTGGTTTTTTGCATATCAAAGTAAGAGCCACGAGCTTTTGATAAATATTCACTATCCTCTTTGCTTGGCTGGCGTCTGTCAAGTCTTTCGTTGAACCAATTTGATCTCGGATGGTGAGGAACTTCCTTCTACCCTTTTGGAGTTGATACTTCTAGGGTCGACGAAAGGAAACAACATCTCGATCCCATAAATAGGGACTCTCAAGGATGATTCGGCATATATCAAGTGGAACCATCTCACATGTCACCTCGTTGAAGAATTTCTTAGTGATGGCAAAATATATCTTGCATTACTGGTCGATCTTCGTCTTCACATCATCATGAAGCCATCCAAGATGATATGGGCACAGATACAATGTCATCTCTAGGTTGAGCCTCTTGACCAAGCTCGTTGAGATGAGGTTCTTTTGGCACCCGATGCCGAAGATCACGCCAATAACTTTTTGCTTCACTTGGATCTTTATGGTAAAGAGCTCTTCTCAAACCTTTAGATCGGAAGTTAGATTCGAGTCTATAACCTTCGATCTAGCCATTAGCGATAGACTTAGATCCAGGTATGAAATTGGTGAAAGTTTGATTGTCATTGCTTGTGGCCGTGATTTGTCGATTTTGATCGTTCTTCAACCACTTCTTTGGGAAAAGTTATGGGTAAAATCTTCCAACACTTTTCCCTAGAGTGTCCTATAATTTTACAATGATCGCAGAAGAAATCACTTCATTTGAAGGAAGAAGTCTTTACCATCCTCGAAATTCTCTTAGCCCAGTGGCTCCCTTTGGCCTTTCTCCACGGGCTTCATGTTGTGAGTGTGATTCTTTCTCTATATTGCCATCACTATGTTACTAGAAGTCGAAATATGATATACTCTAAAGAGAATCAGTTCTATATGAACCTATTCATGGAGGCCAGTGGTGTATTTCATCATCGTCGAGTGGTTGTAGAGAGAAATTCTAAGTACCACCGCTTGTCGAAACTCGATGGTGTATTCTTGCACGAATTGGTCCCTTGGCATAGGAAATGCCACTTCCTTTATCTTTCTTTGAGATGCCTTATATAGGATAGAATTTCTCTCATATAAGCCTTTTGAATCATGTCCATAATATGTCTTGATCGTAGTTGGTTCAAAGATTGGCTTTCCACCATGCAAGCATGTGTCTAGTCAACTTGAGTCAAGCAAGCATTACCCTATCCTCGTTGCTATAGTCATATAGATCAAAATAAGTATCACGTTAATATATCCACGAGTCTAATACCTCAGCATTGATCAAGCCATTGTAGGAGGATATGTCGATGTAAGCCTCGACGCAAAAGGGTTGAGTCCTTGCTGATGTTTTGTTTAGCAGCGTCTTCTTCACAACTGCAAATCTCGGACGGAAACAACTCTCTCTCCTTTGCTGTGACACTCTTTACTCAGTCATCCTTCACTGTAGGATTGTTTTGGGCTTGCATTCAGCCCATGACGATCTCCATCTATTGGGCTAAAACTGTCATCTGTGCAGTAAGGTCAGCCAACGTTGTTGGATTATTGATTGCCATCCCATTGGTGTTTCTTCCTTCAAATGATCGTGGTGTGAACTCCAACTCCTATAGTTCTTCACCCGACTCTTCATATTCATATCTCATGGTCATCATCCACAAGAACATTGCTCCGATACCACTTGATCTGTATGGGGTTAGGGGTCGACAATCCGTCGACTTGATACTACCATTCAACTGAAAGTTTTGGTGGAGAGAATTATCACAAAAAAACAGCAAAAAACTGAAAGAAAATAACCGCTATTGTTTGTAAAGTCAAAGTACTAACCACGAGACTTGAAACAATGGAATAAAAAACGTGATAGAAAGCTTATGGGTGCATGAGAACGCAGGTTGTCTTTAGACAGCACATCGGTGCTCTCAATAGGTTGCGGTCGCTACCGGTTTCTGGTCTCCTCTCTTCGTTGTTGGAACCTCCTCTTGTGGTTTGGATAGCAAACAGTAGGCATTGAAGACTGCTCACAGTAACTAGATGAAGCTTTGGTGTAGAGCTTTAAGCTGTTGGAACTTGCAAAAGAAGGTTGCAGCTGGGAGGAATTGGCTGCACTGTGCAGATTTCTTCCCTTCTCTTCTCACTGTTCTTCGCTGCTCTATGACTGGAAAAACTAGGGCTGGATAGGCTCTTTGCTGCTGGCTTCTTGGTTGCTTTGGCGATACTTTGGATGGGGCTGCTCTCCTCCTTTTATTGTTGTGGAAGGGGTAGAGTCCTAACAGGTTAGGACTTGGAGAGTCCTAATACAGTAATATCTTTAGGACTTGGAGAGTCCTAATGCCTTTAGGACAAGAATCCTAATGTATTTAAGACTTAGAAAGTCCTAATATTGTTGACACTTGTTTAGGGTTGGCACATGGAAGTTCTACTCCTATTAGGAGTTGGCGCCACCCTCTTCTTGTGGCTGCCCCTATTTGGGTTAGAACTGCCCTAATTCTAGTCCAACTGGAATTGGGATTGAGGCCAGTGGGCTACTGTGATATGGGCTTTGCTTGGTTAAATAGGGCCTTGAGGCTTCAAGAGTCCCATCAATAGAGCTTGGCCGATTCAGTTGAGGACTATTGAGATTGTCCCTAATCACTCTCTTCTATGGAATTCAATTTTGTACTGACCAGTATTTACCGGTTCATCCATGAACCAGGACATAGATTGTCACATTTCAGACAATCCAATCTGTTTTTTTATTCAAGTGATAGCATTTTGTTCTCTTTTGAAGGCCACTATGCACCTTTAGTACTCTCACAAGCATCTCCATCTCTACTCTCTATCACTTAATTGTTGCTACATGTTGCCTGCCTCATCTCTAGTATATCTTCTCCTCTTTTTAGCTTCCTCTTCCTCCACCACCTCCTCTTCCTTTACCTCCTCCCCATTTTCCTTCTTTCTTCTCTTTTCTTCCTCTTATGCTTCCATATTATTCTTTCTTCCCCCTCTCTTCTATCCTCTCTCTCCTATCAGAATGAGATTGTGGTGCATGTCATTGATACCCAGGCATGTACAAGACATATACTAGTCCGGCCATGGACCTGAATTTGTATTCCATGCTCTCTTCCCTTCTTTTTCTCTTCTTCTCCTTATCCTCATCTCCTCCTCTCCTTCCCTCCTACTCTTTAGTCTCCACCAACTGGTATGTCTACATACCATATGTTGGTACATCGATGTGTACTGAACTTCTCAGTCCACCAAAGGATCGATTCAGGTTCAATATCGAGGTTTCATATCATGGCTACAACCATGGATTGTTGTAGCACATGAAATGGCATGGTATGGACGGTATGTACCGGTCCGAGCATGCAGCGATACATGGACCACCCCCGTTTCAGGTGGTCCGATTAAAATAATAAAAAAATAAAAAGTGGTGGGCCCTTGTCCAACTTAATGTTAAAATAGAAAAAAAAAAAAAGGGGCAAATTAGGGTTTGTGAATGCAAGCCCTATTCTTGCGTATGATGTTGCTACCCTTGTCGCTACTACTTCGTCGCTGCAATGTTGCCTCTTCCCTACTGTGACGCTGCCGCTTTTGCTTCATCACTACTGCTACTTCCCAAGTACATTGTCTCTGTACTTCTTCTTCTCCTCCTTTTCTTTCTTCTTCTTCTTCTTCCTTCCTTCGTCCTCCTTCCTCCTCTATTCCTCTATCGCCCTTTCCTCTTCACCCTCTTTTTCTTCCTCATCAAAACACTAATACACACCAGCATACCGTGTGTTAGTACACCGATACAAATCGGTATGTACTAGTCCGACAAATTACCCAAAAAGGCAATACTTGGCTACAACTAAATATATATCTGGTTATCATGTGGGGTTTTATGGCAATCAAATCTAGAATTTAGTTGTACAACATCATGACGAAGGCCTCCATGTCATCCATAGGTGTTGATTGGATGCTCGGACTCACTTCTAGGCCCACCGGTGTGTTGGTCGAACTTAGGCTCTTAATTTTGAACAATCTTCAAGGATGAGAAGGAATCTATAAATTTATCACAATAACAATGATAATATAATCCTTGATGTACAAGCATATCATTATTTTTTAATTCCAAAACAATGATATTGTACATTCTTCATTTATAAAATTTGTGCTATCCTTTATTTCAACGTCCTCCATTGTTACATTTCTCTAGCCTTAGAAAGTCTATACATGTTATTGTCTTCACCTTTATTTCATTACTATAAAACCTACCATATGCTTCATAATCCTCAATAATAGTTTTCTAACCTATTCTCTATATAACTTACACCAAATAACTCTTGCACTTCAAGTAATGATTTCTAATATGTCCTTTAAACAACTATTTTTTCTGAACTTCATTGCACCATTATCAATTTACTTTTTTATTGGCTATTAACTTTAAACACTTCAAAATTTTATTTTTCTAGTCTTTTAATATGATTTTTCATTGGCACATAAATAGCAGAGTCAAATTTTCAAATACTGGTCAGACCAGTTTGTACCAATTAGCATTTTACAAGTCTAACCAAGGCTCACTACTGGTTGATGATAAGCATTCACTTTCTTATAATTTTTCAGTGATATCAAGTGGTACAGGTCTAAAAAGAGCTGTGTATACTAATACCATACCAGAACAACAAGGTAATGCAATCATACCAGATCAAAATTTTAAAACTTGGTATTAGCATCAATTTCTTCCAAGTACAACACCTATTTATTTACCTATTTTTAATATGTACAATACTTAAAACTTTTTGATCCCATAAAATTTCTCTAGTGTTATCATTTACCTCAACACTCTTACTTTATACTTTGTTGGTGACCTTTGTTCAATATAATCTACAATTTATAATTGTATGTTTGTCTCGTTTCTTTAACTGAGTGATCTTGATGATCAGATCATCATAAGACATGGAATGATCTATAAGGCCTGTACTGATGTTCTTGAAGAATCAAAGAAGACAACAAGAAATCAGGTAAACAATTTAGAAAAATGATCTAGATTCCAATAGAGAAGCAATGAAGAATTTGTAACTGCTCACGTCAACATTTGACTAGAAACTTCTTAAGAATTACAATGATTATTAATCATCATACCAGAGTTCACAATTCAGCAAAGAAAATCTATAGCAAGCTACTGAGGGGAAAAAACACAATCTTTTAACCAGTTAAGCACCAATAAAGACAGAAAGGCCTTTTTCTGAAATGCATTTAACAGAGAAAAAACTAATTGCTACTCTAAATGACATCAATTGCCTATTTAATCATCAAACAAAAGCAGCTTTGAATGAGAAAAGGATCTGTCGAGCATCCATAGCACATATCATTAGGTCAGTGGATAAAATTGGATATTGACCTTTAAAGATAAATTGTTGCAGGAGTTAAATGGATTTGCAAGAATAGCAGGGAGTTTTAATGCTTTTGAGACACTGCTCGGCAATAAGGCACCAAATCTGGCACTTAATCCATCCAAGCTTGGTCTTTCATCACCATTCAACCAATTATTTACTTTAACCTGCAAAAGTAAATGAAACCTAGTTAGCTCTGCTAGACCATAATTTATATTTTGTTGCAGAGAATAACCACTAAACAACATGCTTGAAAATTCTCATATATACAGATCAAGTGACATGTTTCCATATATAAATTTCATCTGGTAGTAACAACGGCATTCAGCTGCTAAAACTTAAAAGAGAATCTAAGATTCAGCGACAAGCTTTCATTACTATGGTGAAGTATCTTGACGCATGAGATGAAGCAAGCAGCAAAATCTTCCAGATCATATGAACAAAATCAAATATATTTGGAATTCAAATGGTAAGAGAAGCAAATGTTTTGGACTATGATGCTCTTTCATAAAACCCAAAATGTATGTCATACAAGATAACTTCAGATAGAATAAAGTTTTTTTATTATGTCATACAAGATAACTTCAAATAGAATATAGGTTACAAGTTGTTTACAGCAAGCTTCCCTTCTCATTTTTGCTTTCTTGTTTTCCCCCTTTTTCCCTTTCTCATTACATTAAGTTTCCATCACAAAAGTAGGTCAATTTTTCATGGCAATCAAGAGTTTATCACCTCATTCTGTTCAGTAAGTTATTGGGGCCATTAGAGCAGATTCTGCATGAAAGTGGACTATCTCCAATGCCTACCGATGCAAGTCACTGGTGAAATACAACTCAGTATTTATACACAAAGAAAGGACACAAGGGACCCATATGGTAAAATTTCACCTGTATATTGGATCATGAAGATGGCTAGTTCTAGGCTGCGTAGCAACCAAACATGTCAGGATTGTTCAATTAATGAAACATTGTACAGGCAACTTATAAGAAATTCAAGTTGGAAGAAGATAAGTACAAGCACATCATTAGCCAATGACAGAAAAAATTATGTCAAACATGCAACAAATTCCTGATTAAGTAACCGTTGCATGTCAAAATAGGAGATAAAATGACCGTGGACCAAAAATATCTTTGCTTGTTGATCCATAAAGGATAAAGTGTTAAACTTGTTCAAGGACATGAAGCAGCTTCTACCACACCATCTCAAGGGAAACCATCAGAAAGATATCTAAAGTACCAGTTTTCAAGGAAGATATATAAAGTGTTAAAGTTGTTAAAGTACCAGTTTTCAAGGAATTGCTCGAACCTGATATCTAAGTTGCCAATTAATTCTTCTCAAGAAAAAGAAAAATAAGAATAAAAAAAGAAACAAATGTCCAATCAGTCATGGAGTAGCAAGTATGTCTACTAACCTACTTTAAGCAGCATTACAATCACTAAGTAATACTCTTTGCATTTCATATTTGTTCTCGCCACCTCCAACTTTTGTAAAGCTCTTGACATGACCATGAGCTGAGCTCTAACACAAGATACCAAAGCGCCATAATTGTTATGCATAAGGATGCGATGATTCTCCTCTTAGTACGAAGATTGAAGTTGTAACGACTGCAGTCCTTAACTATCTAAAATGAACATTCCCCAGCAACAACAACAAAGGATTATTCAACATGCATTACTTAGCGAGACGATCGTACGATGAGCAAGACAAGCGCATACTTACACCAAGACTCGTCAGGTTTCGATCTCAACGTGGCGCTCGATTAAAATAATTCTTCGATATTACCAATCTACATCACCAAATTACAAGGAACAAGAGAAATGAACCGTCAAGAAGCTAATGGGAACGAGGATTTACATCTTGTGACGTCAGGTTGCAGCTGGGGGATGCGGAGGCGGATTCCGCACCCTGGGACGCATCACCGGCGGCCAAAACCCCGCAATAGGACGAGGCGAAGCAGAGCAAGGACAACAAGATGAGGACGACATGGAGGAGCGGAGAAGAGGACGCTCTTGGGATCGCCATGGCCGAGGATTCTTTCCTTGCTGTGTCTCTTTCTTCCGTAGTCCCCTCTTTCCTCTCCTCCTCAAGAGAGAAACGAAGCCCAAAATAACAGAAATCGCCTTCTTCGGCGATCCTAAATTAGCCGTGCCAACATATTTATATCATTATAGATAACACACGTCTTGGGGTGTATGCGGAACGTCCGCAAACAGGTGGCCACCGCATACAGTACTACCCAGGCCTTGTGTATAAGCAGAAAACATATGACTTCGTCCTGCCTTTTTCTTTTTTTTTTCTTTTTTTATATCTTCATCAGTTTTTAGGTAGTGGATGCTACAATTAGAGACACCGCTTTAACACAGAAATAAAATAAATAAATAAATTTTTAAAAAAAACAGAAAGAAAAAAATTAACCTTCAGTTGTAGATGATGATTTATTTAGAATGCTAACAATATTTATTTGCAAGAAACTACCAGCTTGATGATGGAGATTATGCTAACAATAAGATTGGCCTTTGTTTCGAATCTTTTTCCTTGTAATTTATCTTCGGCTTATTTTGATCAGACTCACAAATGTACAGTAATAAAAAACCATTTTCTTCCGTTGATCTTTAAACACATTATGAGAATAACTAGATGCTTGTTAAGAATACCGGTTGTCACAAACTCGAGCAATATTTCCAAATATAAGAAACTAGCTACATGAAAAACCATTCAAGCATATACAAACCAACTGGAGAATCAAACCACAAGCTTAAAAACTAATGAATCAAACCATCACGAGAGTACCATGAAGACGTGACAAGATAAATGGGTTCCATCACTTCAAAGCTCTTCAGCAGCAAAGAAATGTTTTAGCTCCACACAGTAAACTGAAATTGTTACTGAATCCAGCAAACTGGACCTCTCTTTTGTTTAGCTAAAATAAGTGTCTCTAAGGAATACTCATTTAGACATGAATAACAATTCTCAAAGGGCATCATCGTCAGGCTGACTTTGATAACAATATAAAGCCTACAGCGCGCACGACAAAAAGACCATAATGCATAGCATATGACCATAATGCTCAGCGGTTTGCCTTGGCAACCCGTTCGATCTCATCCTTCTTCTTGATAGCATAGCTGTCAAAAAAAGTAAGTACCCATCGAACAGCAATGAGATGGAACTGTTAGCAAAAGCAAACTAGGACACAGAGAAAAGGAATATAAGGTTCTGGATAGTCTACCTGTTGGAAGAACCCTTAGCTGCATTAATTAATTCATCAGCAAGGCACTCAGCAATGGTCTTAATATTCCTGAAAGCACTTTCACGAGCACCAGTTGTGAGAAGGTAAATTGCCTGGTTCACCCGCCTCAATGGTGAGATATCAACTGCCTGACGTCGAACAACACCAGCAGACCCAATTCGAGTTGCATCTTCTCTTGGACCACTGATGTGAAAATAACAGCATAAGACCACATTCATCTTCAAAAACTGATGCATAGGAGCAAAAGTCTAGAAGAGTATGGGCTTTAAAATGCCAAAATTATTTGTAATGTGAATGCAACAATTAAAAAAACATGGTTGTAGCACTCATAAACAGAGAAATTTCAACCTCTAGGATGCTATAATTAACAGCGTGGCAATAAAAACAAAAGAACACTGCATAACCAATTTCTGAAAACCAAGCATGAAGACTTCCTATGGTGCCAACATCTGCTTTTGTTTTTATTTTTCTTCCATTTGATGCCTTCTGTTGGTTGCAAACTGTGTGAATCCTTCCGATTCTATGCAGAACTAAGAAACCACCACATATAGCTTGTATGAATAATGTAACTTGCTCCACCGTAGACAGTTGTTCATTTATTTGGATAAAAACTATAGCTCAGAGGCCAATTACCTATTAATGATAGCATCCACAATAACTTGGATTGGGTTTGCATCGGTTAGCAGATGAATTATCTCCATGGTATGTTTAACAATACGAACAGCCATAAGCTTCTTTCCATTGTTACGACCATGCATCATCAAGGAATTGGTCAACCTTTCAATAATTGGACACTGAGCCTTACGGAACCTCTTGGCAGAGTATCTCCCTGCCGTATGTGGAAGATATGTCGCATGCTTTGGTGGTGTGACGGCAATGTAATCTGCAAGGGAGATGTCGCTGACCTGCATTTTTTGACAAATAGGACTAAGTCTGAGTACCCACAGCATAAGTACTAGGAGAAAAACATCCAGAATAGTATCAATTTAAAGCAGACAATAGTGAATGCTTTGGAAGTTTTGACATGATGTGAATTGCATAATAGTATCAAAAAATATCCTATATGAATTGCATGACAGTATCAAGTAAAATTTAATATGAATGCTTTGGAAGTTTTAACACAATCCTGAATGCATAATAGTATCAAGGAAGATCCAATATGAATTGCATGATAAGAGGCAAGTAGATTTCAATACCACAGGAAGTAACTAGGAACTAACATAAATCCACTAAACAAAGTTTAGATAAAAAAATCTTGGGAATAAAAACTGAAATTTTTTATGCCAAAACTAATAAGTTTAAACTTGATCATCTTATTGCAATCTAATTAACACCCTAAAGCAAATCACCCCTGAATGCATAACACTAGGATAAAAACAAAATCCTTATGATCATAAATGGCCTGCGTCTATTCCATATGAGGCTGTTGCAACATGTAGTTTATCCAACATTACCATGCTTTCAAGAAGCAATACCGCATTAGGCATGTTATCCTCATTATATAAACAGATGACAGAAGCTCTACACATTAAGGTCCACATATGACTCTTTCAAGCAAATACAAAGAAAAGAAGACAAGCCTTTCATGCATAATTTTTTTTAATAAAGATCATCAAAATTTTAATGTTTATTACCAACTGAATCTTTCTAGAAAAATTTTGATAATTTGTCAGGGAATAGACCTGTTTTATGGACCCTTGGAAGCCATATTTCAGTGAATAGTACTGCAATCCATTAAATATTCCACCAAGCTCACAAAGCAACTACTATCATAATATATGTCCCCCAAAGGGCATGAACTTAAATCATTTTCCTCCACTCTGCTTATCGGGACTGCCTATTTTTCTTGATAGGTAATGAATAGCATGTTGTAAGTTGTTTCTAATCCATGGCTTACAAAACTCATACAAATTAATCAACATGTTCTGTGGTAACCCATTAACTGAGAAGAAAAAACAAAATCTGAGACCTTGTTTTCAACTTGCACGTGCAAAAAAACCTTCAACACTCAAACCATTCCATCCTATATTGATTTATGTATGTAGATACATGCACATAAATGTGAAGACCAACTCCATGCTACTACTGATTCATTAATATTAATTAAAAAACTTGGCTATTTATTAGTAACAACTGCAATTAACTTTCTAAAAGATCCTGGTTTTTTGCACAATGATCATTAACAAAAATGCAACACTTGTAGCTTCGAGAACATTATCTACATAAAATGACAAATCATAGCACAGCAATTTACCAGTAGAATTTCCACCAAAGCCTCAAAAACGTTAGAAAAAAATCCGGCACAACAATGATGCAAGTATGGGCTTATCTGGTGTTAAATGCCAGATTATTCAATTTTACACAGACCTTTGAACATCACCATTCAAGATAGCTAATTTTAGAAATAGATTCTTGTTGACAAACTTCTCAGATAGCTAATTTCTACTTTTTTCTAAATTCTTAAAATATTCATCAAGAATACAAATGCTGTTTCTACTGATCTTTCCGGTAACATGTAACTGATGCATGCAAATAATTGTCCAGACAAACTTATCCTTCCATACCTGTAATAACATGAACAACCCAGAACAACAAGATTGACTATCCATAAACAAGATAATAAAAATCCAAAGACAAAGAACTATTCAAGAAAGATGTAACTCCTGTACACACAGCTGCTTCTATCAAAGCTTTCATCTGAAGTACCAGCAAACCTTATCTTCCATCCATTTTATCATACATCCAAATGTAATTTTGCTAACCTTTCCACTTAGTGAACCATTCACAAACTATTAGGACAGCTTCCTTTTCTCTAAACTCATAAAACTTCCTCGTGCATACCAATGCTGATACTTGATATGTTTGTATGGTTAAACCTACTTATCCAAGTATGTACTATTATGAGAGAAATAGGATAGCCTCTTGAGGAAGACTTTCGTCAAAATCCTATAACTGAGAGACATCTCAGAGAGAGATGAAACTCCTGTGGGGAGCACCGAGATGCAGCCTTTAACAAAACGAAAAGAAAATGCGGCTCTGATGCAAAAACATAACGATGACAAACACCCTTTCCTTGCCGCTACTACTTCAAACGGGATGCAGATGCTACAAAGTCTACTTCATCAAACTACAATTCATCCTATTAGATCTTACATATCACATCCAACAAAATACTCAAATCACACCGACCACATGTAGAAGGATAGGAAAAGCACCAGACTCCGCAAAAGCAAACAGATATTACGAGCACCAAAGGTGATAACGCTGGGAAGGAAGACAGCTAACCTCGACATCATCGAAGGACCACCGGTTGAAGAGCTTAACATCCTGCTGGATCGCCATTAGATCTGTATCGCCCGGAACCCGAGCTCGAAGTTGAGAGGGAGGCAAGCAAACGCGCAGCGGCGTAAACCCTAGAGGATGAGGAGGAAGAGGAGAGGCGGCGAGCGTTCGGAAGCGAGTATTTATAGAGCCCAAACGGCCAGCCCATCGAAGATCGATTATAAATGGACGGTCGATGATCGATCTTCGGTACACAGCATCACTGAGTTTCGCGTCAATATTCGTGCAAATACATCATCCCAAAAATCCGTGTAAATTCACGAAATGGTAAATAAGTCCCTCTAAAGTTGCATTTTTCATGAATACCCCTATGAGTACTTTCTACGAGCCCGTCTCGTGCATATCCATCTCTAACTTGAAATATTAAAATGTATTTTACTTTCCTCTGAGTTCATTTTTTTTACTTAAAATAAAAAAATATATTCGAGAGAATACAAGATTAAAATCAAGCGTTTGATGCAACTCAAATAAATTAAAATGGATTGCACAAGGATTCTATGTCATGGCATTCTCTGATTTATATTCTTGCTATATTATCATTAATTTCTAAAAGTATTGATTTAGTGTCCAATCTCATATGTTGGTTCATTATTTAAAAATATCAAACTAATTTTAATAAAAGAAAAATTATCGTACGTGTTGAATCTCATATTTTGATGATGAAACCAATTGATAATTATATTTATGTTTTAATCTGCGTTTTGAGTGACGCAGGATGCTTCGATCAGGATGAGACAATTAAAGCAGGAAAATTCATGTTGTGCCGGAGGAACATGTCAGAAGATTGGACATCAGGCCGGTGGATCGGTCGACGTATCGACAAAAGGCTTCGGGTCGTGGACTCGGGCATCGGGTCAAGAAAAGCGGGTATTGCGCCAAGGATATCGGAGTTGCGGAGTCAACTAGCCGATGGGGCAATAGGCCGCAGGAGAGAACGATGCGCTGAAAAATCGAACGAAGCGTCGAGAGACCAATGACATGCCGGACAACTTGGTTAATTGCTTAGGATTAATTGTCTCAATCGAAGTTTTGTTTTACATGTGCGGGATTAACTACGATAGAAGAAAGACATGCAGTAGGAGTTGCGCCGGAGTCAAGACTATGATCACGTTGGGAGTTTGAGAGTTCGACGGAAGTCCGGATGGTCGTCGGAGGTTATGTGGGAACAAATCCGAGAAGTCCAAGAGCTTGCCAAAAGAAGCTCGTCGGAACTCGCCAAGTGGATCGTCGCAAGTCCAGGAGTTTGCCGGAAGTCCGTCGGAGCATCGCCGGAGGTTCGTCGGATGTTCGTCGAAAGTTCGTCGGAAGCTTGCCGAAAGAAGCGATTGACGCACTGGAGTAAGCTGTAGTAAATGTCTTAAGAAATGTCGTAGTTAGCATGTAGATTAAGTTACGAATGGGAGGTGATCCCATTAACTTAATCTGGGAGCAATTGGGCCCTTGACAGACCCAAATTGGGCCGAATGTATTAACCCATTCAGACCAGAATTCTTGCTAGGCGGTGGCACCGCCAAGGTCGATGGTGGCACCGCCCAGGAGAGGGTCTTCCAGAAAAGCTGGGCGGTGCAACTGCCCCAGGCAGGCGGTGGCACCGCCTGGGCTCAGTTTACGAGCGAGACTGGACGGTGCAATTTCCCCTGACAAGCGGTGGAACTACCTGAGCTCGGTCTCCGAGCTCTGCTAGGCGGTGGCACCGCCAGAGCTCAGTCTCCGAGCGAGACTGGGCGGTGCAACCGCCCCTGTCAGGCGATAGTACCGCCAGGACCTCAAAAATCCAGGAGATGACATTTTTAAGCTCCAAATTCAAACCAGTTTGGGGCCTATATATACCTCACCCTTTCCTACATGAAAGGGCACCGAAAATCTAATCTTACTCTGTGATTTTTAGAGCTTAAAGGCTAGAAATTCTCCTCCCTCTTTTTCTAAGTTTTGATCTTTCAAGAGAGGAGAGAAAAGTTTGTAAGGATTGTCTCCTAAGCCCATCAAAAGGAGTGAAACTGTAAAAGGGTGGTTGGCCTTCGTTTATTGAAGGAAGGCCTCTAGTGGACGTCGGTGACCTCGTTGGTGGAGGAAGCTAAAAGTGGATGTAGGTCAAGATTGACCGAACCACTCTAAATCTCGGTTTGCATTTACTTTGAGCATCTTATCTTTATTGCAAACCTCCTCAATAGCTTACTACCTTCTGCTCATTTACGAACGTGTTTTATAGTTAAGTATTTTCCGAATCGACGTTAAGACGAAAATCGATTTTATCGTACGAACATCATATTTCAGTTTGCGCTTATATTCTGATTTATATCTTAACTGCAAACTGTCTTCCTTACTTTACTTCAAATATGTTTCCGTAAGCTTTCAAAGTTATTATCTGCACGAAACAACTTTTATGTCAGAATCAGATTTCAACGTACGAACATAGTTTTAATCGTCAAAAGTTTCCGCTGCACTAATTCACCCCCCCCCCCCCCCCCCCCCCTCTTAGTGCTCTTGATCCTAACAATTAGTATCAGAGCCCGGTATTTCTCATTTCGGATTTACACCCGAGAGAAATGGCTCTTCATGGCTTTCAAGAGGGTTTTTTGGTTATTCGTCCACCATTGTTTAACGGATTGGACTACACTTATTGGAAAACTCGAATGAGAGTTTTCTTGATTTCTATGAATTTGGATTTATGAAATATTGTTGAAAACGGTTTTCAACTTCCCTCTAAACCGATGAACGAATGGTCGGATTTAGAGAAAAAATATTTTTTTTTTAACGCAAAGGCTATGAATGCCTTATTTTGCACTTTGGACAAAAATGAGTTCAATCGGGTTTCTTTATGCGAAACGACTTTTGACATATGGCACACTCTTGAAATCACACACGAAGGCACTTCTAAAGTTAAAGATTCGAAAATCAACTTTTTGATTCATGATTTCGAGCTTTTTCAAATGAAGTCAAGCGAAACCATTGGTGACATGTACACCTGTTTTACGGATATCGTCAATGGTTTAAGAGCTCTTGGCAAATGTTTTTCGAATTTTGAACTCGTAAACAAGATTTTGCGTTCTCTTTCTAAGAAGTCAAATTCAAAAGTAACTACAATATAAGAAGCTAAAAACCTAAACAACTTACCACTTGAAGAACTAATTGGTTCATTGATGACATATGAAATGATGCACAATACACATGATGAACATGATGAACAAAACAACCTTCCAAAGAACAGGAAGGATTTAGAACCCCGAACAAATGAATACCACTTGAGCGATGACTCAAGTGATGAGGACAATGATGAACTTGAACTTCGAACACTAAATCTTAATAAGTTTATTAAACAAAAATCTAAAATAAATAGTGAACTTGAACGAAGAAAGAGGCCAAAGAAGAGGAAGGCAACCAAGGATGAATCAAGAACTTCCAAAGGTGAAATGGCGAATTGGGCTTTGACGGGCTTCGACTACAAGGTAAGTAACTCAACTCTCTTGAATTATTTTAAAATTACTTGAAGTCCTTCATGAGTGCTTAATTTAGATAGTAGGAATAGGAAATAAATAAATTATTTTTTAAAAATTATATCATATTTTTCTTTTTAGCATCTTTGAAAAATTAAAAATTTGATCATGAAAAATATATTGCTAAGGTTTCATACATGTTATGTTTTGAAATGTTGAATGATGTATTTAACATTAGGGATGATAATATGATATGTGGTAATGCTTAAGATTAATCCATGCATGTGTATCTTGATGATTTTATGTCATGCATGAGTTTTTGAGTAAATGTTGATTTGAAACTCTCATTTTAGATTAATATGTTTTTGATCTAATTGTTTCTATGACGAATTAAGATGACATTCTCATGACATATTAAGATAACATAGTGCATGTACATCTATGTATAAATTTCTTGATAGTCTTTTGATGATAGATGTGATATCATGATGTGTTTGGTCTTGACGGCTTCATGACGAAACTTATGTTTCGATTTTAAATGATGATATATGTTTTCACAAAAGACTTGAATACCCTAACATGAAATCAATTGTATGAAATGAAAATAATTTTCTATCCTATTGAGATTAATGAATTTATTTTACCAATCTTGTGAATCTTATGAAAATAAACATGATGAATATTTTGAAAATAAATGAGTGTATCATGCATTTGGTCTTAATGATTTTTCTTTAACATACTTTTTGAAATCATACTTGATGATGAATATCAAGATATTAAAAGGATGTTATCATGGAATCATGCTTGATGATTTGTTTTTTACCTTTCCGTCTTAAATGTTGACACTTGTTTTATTAAAGGTAAATGCATGCTTATAAGAAGCAAATCACATGAATAGAAATTTATAAAAACGAAATCTATGCTTGTCATGTATGAATTTATTGAATGTGACTTTGAGGATGATTTCGGATTTTACAAATGCTTGATTCATACTTATGACATGAGACACATTTTAAATATGAATCATGTTCAATGCTTCAATCATGTTACATCTCCTTAATTCATTTTGCTCTCCTAGATTTATTTACCAAAGAGGAGAATCTTCCGAATGAATGAAATGATACAAATGAATCACCTATCGATATATCTTTTTAAAATATATTTTTAATGTGATGTTGATATTTTGAGATGCCTATTAGAATTCATGACATGAGATAATTGAATTTGAATCCTCAACTTACTCTTTATATGGCTTGAAAATGGATGTTTAAAATCTTGCTTGATGAGTTGTTTTATAAGATTTTGCCTTTACGTCTTGAACTTTCATGCTTATCTTGATTTGGCATATAAAGACTAAGACATGCTTAGATGAAAAAGAATCACTTAAAAAATGTTTTTCCCATCCGATCGAGATTAATGATTTCATGATATTTTGTTAATCTCAAAATTGATTTTGATGACTTGATTATGAGTTTCAAGTTAACGATTTGATTTGAATGAGTTTTATCTAAATCATAATCTTGATCTTGCAAAATTGGAATCATAAATAATATCTTTTGGTATTCATGAATTGATACTCACAATATGAAAGTATTGGTATTCATGACTTGAATTTGATTAAAACATTGCATGCTTAAATTAATCATTCTCCTACGTTTCAAAAATTCTTTAAATACCTTATGTGATGACTGAAAATTAATTTGTTTTATGATGAATCACGAATCATGACTTGATCTATGATATTGATATATTTTAATCATGATCCTTGGTGGTATAATTCTTTTGCTCTATTAAAAGGATTTGTCAAATGAATCATGTCCTTCTTGAATTTTCTTGATATCATGACATGATTTTGTAATATGGCTTGTATAATGATTAAAAAAAATTTGCCATTGATTTCTTCCTTCTTTGCGGTAATGACATAGGGGGAGAAAGATTGTTAGCTCAAGGCAAATGCTGGCATGCTTGTACTCTTCCCTTCTTTTTGACAAAAACAAAAGGGAGAAAGCTTTTGCTAGTTAGAACATGTAAAGAAAAGCAAAGTGCAATCTTGCACAAGAAGCAAGTGTTGAATTGCCATGATTGAACTTAAGAATCTTGCTATGCTTTTATGCTTATATATTGTGATGAAAATCTAGCTTCATGTTACAAAAACTTGCATATCTTTTAAAATAGCTAGAGCTACTTCTTCTTTTGTTGATGACAAAGGGGGAGAAATATATGAATTGATACTAAGTGTCATATTTGAATGAGAAATATATGAATTAATACTATAAGTGCCATATTTAAATTTGAATTATGTTAAGATATCAAAAGAAGCTTGCATCGAAATATATGGTAAATTGATAATCAAAATGCTATGATTGTCATATGCCATGTTTGCATCATATTAAGATATCAAGAACTTGTATCGTAATTTTACTTGCTGATATCTTGCCATGTGATGAAATACTACGATTTGTTGCTAAAATAATGCATGCAATACTTATGCTTTTTATGTGATGTATTACATATGATGTGAATCATGATTAAAATTACCTTAATTTGAATTCAAAGTTTATCTCAATTATGGAATTTTGAAATAAGAATGATAACTTACCTTTGTCATGATTTAGAAATTGACATAAAGGGCCTTCCCTTCTTTAGAAAGGGTCTTCCCTTCTTTTTGACAATGACTAAGGGGGAGATAGCTAGCTTGCACAATTCAAGAAGAAAGCAAAAGTTACACTTCTCAAAAGAGAAAAAATTGCTATCTTGAACATCACCGAGAATTGCTAGCTTGAAACATCAAGAAAATGCAAAAATGTGCTATCGTGTCTATCTCAAGAAAAGCAAATATGCCAACTTGCATATCTTTGAATTTGCTAGCTTGTAAAACTTGCATATTTCAAGAAGCAAGAATTGCTTTCTTGAACATCTCTAAATTGCTAGCTTGCAAGTTCTAAAATGTTGTAAAATTGCTAGATTGCATGATGATAAAAATTTAATATTATGTTTTTCATGCAATGAGTTGAACTTATATTACAAACACAAGAACAGTTGTACTTCTATTTTCTGTTGATGACAAAGGGGGAGAAGTATGTTGATGACATAACATGTTATGCATAAGTTTATGCATATGTTTATGATGACGTATTGGAAGTATTCATGATGAATATTGTAATGACTTGAATTCAGTTTGAATTCAAGGTTCTATCAATATGGCATATTGATAGGGGGAGTTTGTTTAAACTTCGGCATATAAGTTTAACTCCGTCATCAATTGGTTGTCATCATCAAAAATGGAGAGATTGTTGAATCTCATATTTTGATGATGAAACCAATTGATAATTGTGTTTATGTTTTAATCTACGTTTTGAGTGACGCAGGATGCTTCGATCAGGATGAGACAATTAAAGTAGGAAAAATCATGTTGTGCCGGAGGAACATGTCAGAAGATTGGACGTCGGGCCGGTGGATCAGTCGACGTATCGACATAAGGCTTCGAGTCGTGGACTCGGGCATCAGGCCAAGAAGAGCGGGTATTGCGCCAAGGATATCAGAGTTGCAGAGTCAACTGACCAATTGAGCAATAGGCCACAGGAGAGGACGATGCGCCGAAGAATCGGATTAAGCGTCAAGGGACCAATGACATGCCGGACAACTTGGTTAATTACTTAGGATTAATTGTCTCGATCGAAGTTTTGTTTTACATGTGTAGGATTAACTACAATGGAAGAAAGACATGCAGCAGGAGTTGCGCCAGAGTCAAGACTATGATCACGTTGGGAGTTCGAGAGTTCGACGGAAGTCCGGACGGTCGTCGGAGGTTCTACAGGAACAAATCCGAGAAGTCCAGAAGCTTGCCAAAAGAAGCTCATCGGAACTCGCCAAGTGGATCATCTCAAGTCCATGAGTTTACCGGAAGTCCGTCGAAGCATCGTTGGAGGTTCGTCGGAAGCTCGCCGGAAGAAGCGATTGACGCACCGGAGCAAGCTATAGTAAATGTCTTAAGAAATATCGTAGTTAGCATGTAGATTAAGTTAGGAATGGAAGGTGATCCCATTAACTTAATCTGGGGGCAATTAGGCCCTTGACAGACCCAAATTGGGCTGAGTGGATCAACCCATTCGGACCAGAATTCCTACTAGGCGATGGCACCGCCAAGGTCGACGGTGGCACCGCCCAAGAGAGGGTCTCCCAAGAAAGCTGGGCGGTGCAACCACCCTAGGTAGGCGGTGGCACCGCCTGGGCTCAGTCTCCGAGTGAGACTGGGCGGTGCAACCGCCCTTGATAGGCAGTGGAACCACCTGAGCTCGGTCTCCGAGCTTTGCCAAGCGGTGCAACCACCCTAGTCAGGTGGTGGCACCGCTAGGGCTCAGTCTCCGAGTGAGACTAGGCGGTGCAACCGCCCCTGTCAAGTGGTGGCACCACCCAAAGGCTCAGTCTCCAAGCTACCAGGCGGTAGTACCACTAGGACCCCGGAAATCCGGGAGATGACATTTTTGAGCTCCAAATTCAAACCAGATTGGAGCCTATATATCCCCCACCCTTTCCTGCATGAAAGGGCACCGAAAATCTAATCTTACTCTATGATTTTTAGAGCTCAAAAGTGTTGTAAAGGCTAAAAGTTCTCCTCCTCTTTTTCCAAGTTTTGATCTTTCAAGCGAGGAGAGAAAAGTTTATAAGGGTTGTCTCCTAAGCCCGTTAAAAGGAGTGAAACTATAAAAGGGTGGTTAGCCTTCGCCTATTGAAGGAAGATCTCTAGTGGACATTGGTGACCTCATTGGTGGAGGAAGCCAAAAGTGGATGTAGGTCAAGGTTGACCGAACCACTCTAAATCTCGGTTTGCATTTACTTTGAGCATCTTATCTTTACTGCAAACCTCCTCAATCACTTACTTTCTTCTGCTCATTTACGAACGTGTTTCATAGTTAAGTATTTTCCGAATCGGCGTTAAGACGGAAATTGGTTTTATCGTACGAACATCATATTTCAGTTTGCGCTTACATTCTGATTTCTATCTTAACTGCAAACTGTCTTCCTTACTTTACTTCAAATATGTTTCCATAAGCTTTCAAAGTTATTATATGCACGAAACGACTTTTACGTCGGAATCGGATTTCAACGTATGAATGCAGTTTTAATCGTCGAAAGTTTTCTACTGCACTAATTCAATTCGAGGGGATCAACCTCATGAGGTTAGTCAAAAGACTAAATAATATTTCATTGTCCGCAAAAAAAAATGATTACATCACTATATATAGAGTTCAACATAGAGTACACCATGACTCTTAATAATAAATAAATATTAAATAAACCTTTATTCAACTCTAACTGAACTAAACAGACTTAATAAACAATATTCAAAAGCTCGGAAAATAAAATGATCATAACAACTCCTTCTCCTTCAATTCAACTTTGTCCTTAAGGCTGAGCAACATCAAATTCTGAAAACTTCTCTTTTAACACACCGTAGGACTCTCAAGTGGCATCTTCCTTTGGTAAGTTAGCTTATTGCACCAGTACTTTAGTCACAGGATGTTTTCGGTATATTACAACTCGTCGATCAAGTATAACTTGTGATTGAGCCTAAATTTTTTCAGTAGTAGAGGTGTTTGGCAAATGACATTGCACTATCTTATCTTCACCCAACTTCCTCTTAAGGTAAGAAATATGAAAAACTGGATGAATTTTAGAGCTAGTAGACAATTGGTCCAATACGTTCTAATACCTTATAAGGTCTAAAAAATCGAGGAGATAGCTTCATGAAAGATCGGACCTTAATGAAAGTTTGCTTGTAGGGTTGAAGACGAAGAAAAACCCAATCACCCACGATAAATTCTCATTCACTCTAGTGTTTATTAGCTTGTTGTTTCATTCTTGCTTGTGTGACTATGAGGTTATCCTTTAAAAGATGAATAATCTTATTTCTATCCATCAATTTCTTGTCCACTTGATCAACTTTAAAAGAACCAGGTACATATTTTATAATTGTAGGTGGGATTCGACCATAAACTGTTTCAAATAAAGTCATTTTAATAGAAGAATGATAAGAGGTATTATACCACCACTTTGCCTAAGAAAGCCATTTAATCTATTCCTTCGACTTGTCACTAGTAAAGCATTTGAGGTAATTTTCTAGGCACCTGTTTATCACTTTAGTATGCCTATCTATTTGTGGATGATAAGCATTACTCATATTTAGTTTAGTACCCTATAAACGAAAAAGCTCTATCCAAAAGGAGCTAGTAAAAATCTTGTCTCTATAACTAACAATGGAATGAGGACTCCTATACAATTTAGCTATGTTTTCTACAAAAATATGAGCAACACTCGCAGCACTATAAGGATGTCGTAAAGCACAAAAATGAGCATACTTTGTGAGCATATCCACAACTACAAGTATAGTACTTTTTCCTTGTGATGGTGGGAGTCTGTCAATGAAATTCATAGATATGTCTGTCCAAGTAGTATCAGGAATAGGGAGGGGCTGTAGCAAGTTTGGGGTGGCTATTGTCCCACTTTTGTGGCGCTGGCAAATATCGCATTTAGCAACAAATTTCTTGATAAAATTTTTCATACCTTTCCAGTAAAAAAGTTGTCGGATTCACTTATAAGTACAGAAAAATCCAAAATGACAAGTAATTGGCGATGAATGGAACTCCTTCAGAATTATCTCCTAGCAGGAAAAGTGTGGTGCTACAACTATTTAACCTTTATAGTGTAAATCCACCAAATCCTAACTATAGTTTAGGAGAGAACTTGGAGCTTCTTCTATTTTTTTATAATATTTTAGATCTCAGGATCATCTGACCATTCTCTTCTGATAACTTCCAAAGTCTTGCAAATAGGAATAGAAATAGCTACCGGTTTAGCTTGTTCTGAAAGGTATGAGAGTGCATCTGCAACTAGATTCTCGCTCCCCTTTTTATAAATGATCTCATAATCGAATCCTAATAACTCTGTGACCCATTTCTGCTGCTCTAAAGAAGAAATCCTATGCTCCAGAAAATATTTGATGCTTTTGTGATCAGTGCGTATTTGAAACCTTCAGCCAATTAAGTAGAGCTTCTATTTTATGACTGCATATACAATGACTAGTATCTTCTTATCATAAATAGATAAACTCAAATGGGAAGAGGAAAGAGCCTTACAAACATAAGCAATAGGCCGGCCTTCCTACATTAATAGAGCTCCTATACCAGCTCCAGAAGTATCAGATTCAATCATAAACAACTTATTAAAATCGGGTAGAGCAAGCACTAGTATAGTAATCATTGTAATTTTCAAGGAATTAAATGTCTGGGCTGCCTCATCTGACCATCTGAACGTATCTTTCTTCATAAGTGACATAAGGGGGTACTGATTTTGCCATAATTCTTCACAAACTTTCGGTAATAGCCTGTTAGCCCCAAGAACCACCTTAAAGCTTTGATTGACTTTGGAATTAGCCAGTCTTTTATCACTTGAATTTTTGAAGGATCAACTACAACACCCTTTTGAGAGATGATATGACCGAGATACTCAACCTCTGGTTACCCAAAACTACACTTGGATTTCTTGACAAAAAGATCATGCTCACAAAAAATGTTAAAGATAGTTCCTAAGTGTAATAAATGACACTCTAGGGAGGGACTATATATCAAAATATCATAAAAAAATCAAAACAAACTTACGGAGATGAACCCGAAAAATATCATTCATTAAACTCTGAAAAGTATATGGCACATTAGTTAACCCAAAAAGCATTACTAGAAACTCATAATGACCGTAATGTGTCCTGAAGGTAGTTTTCTGAATATCACCTTCATGTACTCTGATTTGATGATAGCCCGATCATAGGTCCAATTTAGTAAAAACCTAAGCTCCTCCCAACTTGTTCAATAGTTCATCCACTACTGTAATAGAATATTTATCTTTCACCGTAATGTTGTTGAGTGCTCTGTAGTCCACGCACATCTGCTATGAGCCATCCTTTTTTCTGACCAGTAAGGTTGAGGAGGAATATAGGCTAACACTAACTCTTATAACCCCTGTTTATAGCATCTCTTTGACAATCTTCTCTATCTCTATCTTTTGAAAATGTGGATATCTATAGGGTCGGACGTTAGTTGGTGCTTTCTCGGGTAATATTGTAATCCGATGATCATAATGTCGAAGAGGTGGAAGTCCTTTTGGCTCTACAAATACATCTGCAAACTCTTTGAGTAATGATTCAATATTTTCAATTGGGATGTGCATCGTCATTTCCTTTTCAATGTTCTGCAATTGTACCAAGAATCTGGTGTATGTCTTCCGAAGAACCCTTTCCATCCGATGGCTAGTGATAGTTGTAACCTTACTTTCACGTCTTCCCTTGTGGATCACTTATTTTTCATTAATAAAAACTTCATAATTAGTTTAGAAAAATTTCATGAAACATCACCCAAGGTTGATAACCATTCAATTTCAAGCACCACTTCATAGTTTCTAATAGTAGTAAAAAGAAATTCACAAGTAATTCTTGGCCCTATAAAATTAGCTTTATCTTTGAGCACTTGCTATCACAGGTTAAAATCCATCAATCGATGACCTTTATTTCAAATTTGTCACAACCCTCGATGTGGTAAGCTAATCGGGCTGCAACTTTCCTATCCATAAAATTGATAGTGCTACCAGTATCAATCAAAACAGTAAGTTGATGTTTCAAAGTTCCTCCAATTTTCATAGTTTGTGGGTTAGAGTAGTCAGCCAATGCATGTACTGTATGTGTGATAGGTTTAATATCTTCATCAATTTTCATACCTTCGTGATCAGAGTCCAACTCTTATACTTCTGGTTCCCCCTCGATCGGCTCAATCATCAAAAGTTTTCCTTATTTGCTGCTCTTACTCCATTTTTCATCACAATAAATACCAGCACATCCTTCGTTGATCTTTCTTTGATTTCTTCTTGGGTTAGTCTTCGAGTGTTAGGGTTTCGGTTGGGAGGGGTGGGATGCTTGCTGATCACCTGTTTATTGACATCTTTGTTTCGACGATTTTCTATATTGATTTTTCCTAATGTAGGCGTGCAAATGAGATCACAACTATCATAGTGCGGGGTTAACGAGCTTTAACTTCACACCAGATATCTAGATTAAGCCCTTCGATAAATCACCAACAAGTTATCATTCAGACCAATCTCTAGCTTAATTTGATAATCTTTCAAACTTGCTCTGAGATTCCAATACTATATGATGAATTTTCATGAGTTGTTCATCAACGTTCTCGTATTCTGATGGGCCAAAGTAAATAGAAGCCCTCTCTTGAACTACTCCCACTAGGAAACTCCATGGCAAGTTTCATACCAATTATACCACTGGATTGCATCTCCGTCTAGCTGGATTGAGGTTATTTCTACCTTGGATTCTTCTGGGGTCCTATGAAAAAAAAAATTGTACCATAAAGATCTAACTAGTCGAATCCCCATCTTCCCATCTCGGAAATTCTATCTTAATGCACTAGTAGTTTGTGTCATAATCTTGGACCCCTTTTCCTGTATCTTCGGATCTGTTCAACGTAGAACTTAAGCTCCCATCATGTTGAAACCTGTTAAAGTGCTCGAATAAGTTCTTTTTGAAATCGTGAAGGATTTCTTATAGCCGAATCTCAATTCTGATTTTCAATGCTTCCATTTGTGCTTTTATTGAGTTATCGATAGTCATTACATAATCCCTAGTTCTTATTTCTCTTGTCTAGTCAAGGGCCTAGCACGGTAACGTGAAGCTGCCGAGGAAGTGTGAACACCGAGGGAAATGCTGCGGTCGCTGCGAGGAGGAAGAATTGGCTGCGGTCGCTGCGAGGAGGAAGAATTGCTACCCTTTTTCTGTTGCTGTGTGTGGGGTGTGGGTGAGTGCCAGGGTTGGAAGGCGACGACATCGGTGTGGCTACAATTGTAGCGACCCAAGGGAGCGATCACCGAGCAGCCAGGGTTGAGGCTACGGTGATGGCAACCAATGGCTACGGCAGAGGATGCAAAGCAAGGGAGAGGTGGTGTTGAAGCGACCAGGGTTGAGAAGAGAAATCGGTGCATGTGCTGTTGGGGTTGAGGCAGGGCAGCACAAGAACTTGTTGTGGTTGTTGTGTGCGCTGCTATAGAGCGGTTGTGGCGGAACGAGGGAGGTTGGTCACTGGCTGGGAGCAGCGGCGAGGGGAGGGCGACGTTGAAGCGGTCGAGGTTGAGAAGAGGAGTCGTCGCATGCGTTGCCGGAGTTGAGGCAAGGCCACGCAAGAACTTACTGCGGTTGCTCCGTGCGCTGCTGGAGGGCGGCTGCGGCGGAACAAGGGGGGTTGATCATTGAAGGGGAGCAACAGCGACGGTGGTTGCTGGCCGGGAAACTACAGTGACCAACAGCTGAAGTAGAAGATGTAGGGTTGCCTTGTTTTGGTCGCCGGGAAGATGCAAAGGTGAGTCGCCCTGTCCGAGAAGCAGCGGCGATGCTGGAGAGGGGGAGGTTGGTGGCCAGGGAGCAATGACGACGGTGGAGAACGAGTTGCCTTACAATGGTGTTGGTAGAGAAGGGAAGCAGGGGTGCGGGCTGCCGAGGAGCAGGGGCGACGGTGGGGAGGTGAGTCGCCCTGTCCGAGAAGCAATGACAGCGCTGAAGAGGGGGAGGTCGGTGACTGGGGAGCAACAGCGACGGTGGAGAACAAGTTGCCCTACAGCGACCACGGTGGTGGAGAAGGGAAGTAGGGGTGCGGGCAGTCGGGGAGCAGGGGCGACGGTTGAGAAGTGAGTCGCTCTGTCCGAGAAGCAACGTGGTGCTGAAGAGGGGGAGAGGTTGGTGGCCGAGTAGCAACGGCAACGGTGGAGAACGAGTTGCCCTGCAGCGACGACGGTGGTGGAGAAGGGAAGTAGGGGTGCGAATAAATATTTATTCGATTTTAAATAAATATTTATTAAATAAACATTTATTAAATAATAAATAAATATTTATTAAATAATAAATAAATATTTATTAAATAAATAAACTCGATAAATAATATTCAAAAGCTCATAAAATAAAAAGATCCTAATATAGACTCTACACAATGAGTTATCATCCTCTAATCTTATTCACAAATAATTTTATCTTTTTCGATCCTCTCACTATATCTAATATGATATCATTTGTTACGTTCAATGGAATAACTAACATGTCAATACCTAAGTCATATTAACATTATAAGTCAATCCAAATGTTTGCTGACTTTTGATTTCAGACTAACTCAGGATGCTACAAAGTATACCTTATACTAAATTATTATGCCATATGACAAGGTCATCGTGTACCACCGAATGCATGCATTGCTATCAACTTCATGAACATACTAGATTCTAATTGCAAGCATATGCAAATACAAAACTACCATATAAGCCATGCACAAATGCAGATGGATCAACTGAGAATTATTAATCTGAGATATCACCATTTGTGCAAGTGGAAATGAAATGGGAAACTAAAAGCAAAATGAACCGAAGAAGAAAGAACATGGAAATGTGCAAGTGTTTTGATGGTAATCTTTAGGCCCCTGAACTGATCATGTTGAGATTCTTATATTCCAGCACAAGAAACAAAACTCTTCAGGCAGTGGAGTGGAGAACTCTCTTAAACAAACTCCAGAACTACTGAATAGATTCTGATTCCATTTGAAATAAAATACCAGTCGAAAGTTGAGTTGTCATCTTGCTTCTTTCTGGATATCACAAGATGCAATTTGATAAGAAGAACAAGAAGTACTGTGTTGGGGAAGGGGAACACCAATTTGGATTCTGCAATCTCTTTTAACAACCATGAGGAAGTCCTGAACAATGAGAAATCATATTGATATACAAAATGAGACTAACAGCAAGAGAACTTGCTTACTCCTTGCTTCTGTTCATCATTTCCATTGCTTGAAAGACTAACCCTGTTCACTGACAGTTCTGCTTTATATGAATCAGAATTGAGGATCTTCCTGCTGATATTATTGTATATCTCTTTAATAACAATCTCAAAGGCTGTCTTTACGTTTGTCGAATCCAGTGCTGAGGTTTCGATAAAGAAAAGCCCTTCTGCTTCGGCGAGCGCTTTACCCTCCTCAACAGAGACCTCCCTCAGAGTCTCCAAATCGCATTTGTTGCCGACCAGCATCCTTGCAACAGTTGTATCAGAGTGTGCTGCACATATAGCCCCAAGAATTACAACTAGATGCTTAGCACTAAGCAAATAAATACATGCTCTGAGAAAGTTTAGCTATACATATACCTAAACATGATGAGGAGATTGAAAAGGGCATGGAGATGATGCTTAGTCACAAAGATCATAGATACTTAGATTTACAACTCAGACTGAAATCTCAGGTAGCATCATGAATCATTAAGGTTTTCATTAGATTTTGTCACCTCAAACCATGTCTACCAATACATTTATCATGTGCACTGACAATAACAACTAGGCTTACAACTGCCAATACATTTATCTTTGCTTGTAGTATACTGTATATGATGCTTCAAAAGGAAAAGTAAAAGAAAAAAAACTTAGATTTGGAAAATCAGTTAATCCTTTTTCTTTTCTCTGACTAGTCTAAGTATTAGTTAAAAGAATTCTAGCAATATATGAAATTAAGCTATTTATTGCTTGGTTGCTACAGTGGTGTAACAAGGGAAAATGTCTTTGCAGATTTACTCTCTACCAATGAAAGGGAAAGTGAAGGGTCCATAAAAGACAAGTATCACAGTTGTCCTATGCATAAAAGATCAATGTACAAATGTGGGCCGGAAGGAGTGACTCATACGCCACTCCAAAGAAACTTGGTGAACGGATGTCATATCTACTTCATTCATCAAGCCAATAATCATGGTTACATTTTGATGAGCAATTAAAAGGAAAAGATATGGTTTTATAATCGCTTCAGCTAAATAGGAAGGTTTTTTGTCTAACAGAGGAGCTTTAAGAGTGGAAGATGTTGGTCAATCTAAAGACAATATCAAAAGAAAGTGAAGATGACTGAAGGAAAAATGGGGAGACAGGTATGTGAAGGATAAATGTACTCTTAAAGATATAACACCTCTTCATCACATTTTGTTTTGTTAATCATCTGTTTCATAATTGGACAATCCCTAGAATATTCAGAGCCATATATCAGCAAGCAAACCACCAATCTTACTGTAAATTCTTTGCATCTGACTTTGTCATTGCTCTGATTACCATCAGACCTACAACTGGTCTCAGAGGAAATAATTCAAACACGTTCAGGGTGGGATCCAACATACTCATCAGCCATTCAAAGAGTTCTTCCTCTTTCAACTGTGATTTTGCTGTATAAATTAGAGATCTAAAAAACCACTTTATTGTCATATTTAGTTTTCTTTAGGCGAAAGCTAATGACTTTCTTGTAGATAAGCAAGCATTGGAGAGCATCGTACTGTTGAGCTCGTCGAGCCAGCGGGCGATGCTGTCGAAGGTGGAGCAGCGGGAGATATCGTAGACGAGGAGGGCGCCGAGGGCGCCGCGGTAGTAGGCGGAGGTGACGGCGCGGAAGCGCTCCTGGCCGGCGGTGTCCCAGATCTGGGCCTTCACCTCCTTGCCGTCCACGTCCACGCTCTGCGTCTGGAACTCCACCCCGATGGTGGCCTTGGAGTGCAGGTTGAACTCGTTCCGCGCGTACCTCGACAGCAGGTTCGACTTCCCCACCGCCGAGTCCCCTATGATCACCACCTTGAACAAGTACTCCTCCTCCACCACCACCTCCTCCTCCTCCTCCTCCATCTCTCCTCCCTTGGCTGTGGCTCACACTCTTCTTTCCTATACCACCAACGAATGCGTGAATGGGACAAAGAAAGAAAGATGATGGAGGTCGATATTGTCTTCTTTTTGTCTAAAAAGAGGTGTGAGGGTGGCAGGCAGACAAAGAAGGATAAATTGGTGGGAGGGAGGAAAGCCGTAGAAAGAGAGTAAAAGGTGTCTGGTTAATGCATGTCACGTTACATAGTTGACGACACCGAATTAGTGGACGTGACTGCACATCCTTTTCATTCATTCTTACTTTATTTCTGTAGAGAGAGAGAGAGAGACTGCAATGGAAGCCTGTGACCGCTCAACCTTCGCTCTTCTTTCTCCATTGTATATTGCGAGCTAGGTGAGACTTAGAGAGAGAGAGAGAGAGAGAGAGAGAGAGAGAGAGAGAGATGAATGTAAATCTGACTGCACAACCTACTCTCCTCTTTCTCCCTTGTATTTGATGAGCTGGGACAGATACATATATATATATATATATAGAGAGAGAGAGAGAGAGAGAGAGAGAGAGAGATGATTGTCGATCTGTGACTGCACGACCTACTCTCCTCTTTCTCCCATAAATTTGATGAGCTGCAGAGACATATAGAGAGAGAGAGAGGAGTTGCGGTTGAGTTGAATGGAATGGAAGAGACTGACGACTGCACAAGAATCTTGTCTCTTCTTTGTCCCTTGAATATGATGAGAAGGGTGGGGATTGATGGGTGAGTCGAACTGTGGCAGTATAACCTTCTCTCTTGTGTTTTTTTCCCATTGATATGCTGAGCTGGGGAGATAGAGAGAATGTGTCTGTGGTGGATGGGTTGAATTGAATGGAGTCTTGGAATCAGACAAGCTATTGTGGGGTTGGATTGAAGAGCTCAGGCACGTGACACAAGAGAGAGAGAGATATGTCATCATCATGCTATGTGCTAAGTGAACCGGTAGATGGAATTCAATGGTCTCTGGAAATCCCAGCATGGCTTTTAGTCATGTAATGTGATTCTTCATCTTTAATGACTATGGGTTTTTTTTAGTGGTGGTGGTGTTCATGTCTTCTTCATGTCATTTAAATTATATCCATTTTTATTGAGATACATAAATTTTTTTTTTGATATATTGAATCCCGTGGATAAGATAAAAGATGACTCGTGAATCACAGTATCAACCCTCTTTTGTGATATTGATGTTCATGATTTGAGTCACGAAAATAATAATTATTTTCTCGTAAAACATAATTATATATGCGATGAAATATTTTTTTTTTAAAGAATATACGAGTATTGCAGCCAATATATTAAGGCCTACACACAATTGCCCTTTTGATCGACTAATGATATTTTGAATTAAGTAATTGTCATCGAAGTTTATAGTTACTTATGTATACAAACATCAATATAAAAAAAATCATTACATATATTTTATTCCTGAACATTTATTAGAAAGAAATAATATTAGTTAGTAAGAGAATTACATGCATAAACATGAGTTTCAAAAATTTTGTTCATCTTGCCATGGTTATTAGGAATAATTTTCCTTCGAAATTTTTTTGTAAAAAGAAAAATATTAAGTCCCCAAAAAGTTTTGTTAGAATATTTATCTTTGAATCCGGTGATAGGTAATGGAAAGAAGTTTTAGGTGTCTAATGCAAATGATTAATTACAGATTACCTTTAACATCTCGGGTTATACATTTTTAAAAATTATATTATGATTTATATATTTATTAAGAGTATAATATCCAGTTAAAAATATAATTTTATAATATTAAAAAATTAAAAAAAAATATATATTAAAATAATGAGTTTAAATGTTTCACTTTCGGGATCTCAAATATAAAGATCGAAATACTAAAATAGTTAATTATAAGAATAATATATAATTAATCATATATTAAAAAGTAAATTATGGTCAAAGCTTACTCACATATTGGTGATTAATATTAAGAGACATTTGTATGGAAGCTACAAATAAGTATTGTTTGTGATGGAATAATAATTAGATTTGATAGGATGATTCTGAAAACTATTTTTGGTCCAATAAAAATCGAATCGAAGTAAACCAAAAAAATATTAAAATAATTATAAAAGAAATTGAAATATATTTCCAATGGACACCCCAAAATAAATATACTAATTTAAATTACAAAAATCCATATTGTCAGAAGAAAATTGGGATCCCCCAACCAAACATTAGAAATCACACTAAATTCGTGCGGTCGATTGATGTGACTCGGATATTTTCCTCAGCTTCATATGCGGCTCGAACAGGACAAAGCCGGGCGATATCGAGTTTATAGCGTACTGCACATGAATGATGTATCCACCAATGATCTACAGCCACAGTGTAATACAGCCAAGACGAAACGTCGAATCTAGCCATCTGGCCTTTTGTGGCTGGTCTTTTAGGTGTTGTGTGTATGAAGCATAACACAAGGAAGCTGCTCGCCAATTTGCTCGGATCGTCCGAGCTACATGTGGTTCGAGTGGGGCGGACATGTGACATTACCATAATACCCCTTAGCTTTGAGAACAATAACCCTTCCAACGCATTCCTTACGGGATGATGATGTCATTTCAAGGACGAAGTCGATCTTTTTATTCCGCGTTCGGCACGGTTTCGTTTCGGAGTCATCGGCACTTCCAGCTCGAAATGGCGCTTCGGATCGCCTTCTCGGCTCCTTCGATTCGATCGCCGTCGTCGTCTTCATCTTGCACGCCGTCGCCCTCCTCGCTGAACCGATCCTTGGGCTGTCGACCCCAGCGTCGGTCTTCGGGCGGGTCCCTCGGGGCCTCCGGCGCCGGCGGGCGGGCCGTGGCGGCGAGGTCCAGCTTGGAGACGGCCGTCGGGCAGGTGACGGAAGTCGACAGGGATACCTTCTGGCCCCTCGTCAAGGCCGCCGGAGATAGGGTTGTCGTCCTCGACATGTACACCCAATGGTAAGCCACGATCCATCCTCCCCTGCGTTCCTAATTTCTATTATAAGATTGAGTCATTTTGGATTTGTATTGCTCTAAAGCCCATTGTTTGATGCTGATTATCAGTTGAAGTCGTTTCGTCAACCTGAACTGACCGATTTGATGTATTGGGTTGCTCAGATTCAAGATTCTGGTATGGTATCAAGTAGGATTTGTAATTGGATCGGTATGTAAATTGAGGTGCCTTTTGTCACTCAACCTAAGAGAATAGATGTGTCCCGACTTAGAAAACCTAGTGTTGATTGCTAGTTTCGCTTTAAGTCGTGTGGCATCGAGCGGCTTTCAAAGAGTCAGCCTCCTCATAACCTTGTGTAGTACCTTAACAATATGTATTGTTCTATACTGTGGGCCTGCCAAGAGTTAATCATGATGAGCTTTCCTGTTACAGAAGGGATAGAGGTAGTTGGTCTACTAAATGCCATACTCCATAATTCCAGTAATTAGAAATTATTTTCTTGATGTTATTCCCAAGCAGAACTGATCCTTAGCATTGAAATTTAAATATTAATATGCATTTACTTTGCTACAATTAAATTCTAAGAAAACCTATGTTGACTAAATCTCCTTCAATTGCTCTAATATTGCAGGTAGGTCTCTTTGTCCATGTGGAAACTGGAAATTATCTTATAAAATTTTATTTGCCATGACTTTGCAGTTTGTCATATCATTTTTAACTCACCGGTTCAAATTAAGTTGATTGCACATGCTCAACTTATTGATCGTGTACTATATTTTCCCAAAACATTTCATCCATTCTCCTTCAACCAATAGATTCTTATACCAATTTCTGTTCGTTCTTTGATCATAGAGTGTGGTTTTATCTTCTTTAGATTCGATAAAATAGGTATTCTCTAATCTCTAAGCTTTATCCATTTTTACATTGCTTTTGCATTTGGTAACAAAGAATATACTGCTCGATATACTAGTACCGTAGTGGTCTGATCAAATGTTGAAACTTGTATTGGACCAGTATTTAAAATCTTGATACCATCCATAGCAACAAAGAGGAGATCCATTGGCAATTCCATCTATAATAGTTGGGAATAAAGTTTCTTTACTCTTTGTTGTCATTATTAATTAGTTATTTTAAAAGGACAGTCTTTTGCAGTCTGAATGGAAGTATATGCTTGATTATATTTACAGCATCTCACTGCTTGTTTTTTTCTACTTGCACTACATGTAAACTGTTTTTGCATGTTATAATTGTTATGCCTGCTGCCACATTTTTTATCATCTAATTAGAGTTGATTCACCTTTGCAGATTCCTACCATGCTCCGTGGCCTTTCTGAAGAAGTATTTGGCCCACAAATTCATTTCAGGGAGTACTCATTCCTGCAGAATCCATCAGTGCCCAAACATGTAAAGCTATTGTTGTATCAGTTTGCAATACTTAGCTGCTCATACATATTTTTCAATTCAAATAACTTTTTTTATTATGGATTCAGGTGAAGGAATCATTACTTAATGTTCAACTTTGTGATGCACATTCTGAAGAATGCAATATATCTAATGAAACAAGTAGCCATGGTTTCATCCAATTTCCTAGAAATAGCACTGAACAGATGGTACGTTCGTCTAATGATTAAATTTTGATTCTGTAAGGGTTTAAGATCATAATAATGGTGGTAGGATAAGATTGTCTGTTCATTTGGTGAGAGCACATTTTCTAATGGTATCAACTAAGCAAAGTTCAGTCACAAAGCAGACCACTCAGTATTCTAGTCTTCGAACTTTAAACCTTAGACTTTCCAATTTTCATTTTCTCTGTGTTCTTCGAAGGCCTCTTCATACAATGCAAGAAAACAGAGCAAAGA
The DNA here is from genome assembly GCA_900464855.2 of Musa schizocarpa. Taxonomy (NCBI): domain Eukaryota; kingdom Viridiplantae; phylum Streptophyta; class Magnoliopsida; order Zingiberales; family Musaceae; genus Musa; species Musa schizocarpa. The sequence continues at coordinate 27,364,708 of LS990925.1, read as the reverse complement.
TCCGGCTTCTCCTTACAAGCTCTAGAAACATATATTTGTGTTTTAACGGACTTTGTTACTTTTTGTCTTATAGTTTGTTAATCAGAGAGTCATGACACATGCAAAGGTACGAGTAAACTGCCAAAACATAACTTGGGATTACACAAGAATAACTGAATAACTTGGGATTTCATTAGACAACTGAAATGGACACACTTTTTTCACTCGGGACAGTCGCACGATAAAAGGTTCAAGATTGGATCATTGCATTGTCTTGTGGCCGGTGTCACGAAGAAACTTGTGTGTGGGAGCTTCTGAATCTGTTAGGTTGCCCAACTGACTTCATAGTGGCAAATACTTGACTCTACCAAGTTTTAATAATTTCTCAATTGAATTACATTCTTGTGATCTTTAGATGCTTCTACTTTATACTTTGTTCAAATTTATTGAATAGCTGAAAAAAAAAACTGTTGAAAGATACACTTAGAATGATAAAAAAAAAACTGTTGGCAAATACTTGACTTTACCGAGTTTTAATAATTTTCTCAATTGAATCACATTCTTGTGATCTTTAGATGCTTCTACTTTACACTTTGTTCAAATTTATAGTAAGTTATCTGATCGAGAATGTTGAATAGCTTAAAAAAAAAATTGTTGAAAGATACACTTAGACTGATAACAAAAAAAACTGTTGGCAAATACTTGACTTTACTGAGTTTTAATAATTTTTAAAATCAATTGAATCACGCTCTTGTGATCTTTCGATGCTTCTACTTTATACTTTGTTCAAATTTATAATAAGTTATCTGATCGAGAATGTTGAATAGCTGGAAAAAAAAAAACTGTTGAAAGATACACTTAGAATGATAAAAAAAAAAAACTGTTGGCAAATACTTGACTTTACCGAGCTTTAATAATTTTCTCAATTGAATCACACTCTTGTGATCTTTCAATGCTTCTACTTTATACTTTGTTCAAATTTATAGTAAGTTATCTGATTGAGAATGTTGAATAGCTGGAAAAAAAAAACTGTTGAAAGATACACTTAGAATGATAAAAAAAAAACTGTTGGCAAATACTTGACTTTACCGAATTTTAATAATTTTCTCAATTTCTTGTGATCTTGAGATGCTTCTACTTTATACTTTGTTCAAATTTATAGTAAGTTATCTGATCGAGAATGTTGAATAGCTGAAAAAAAAAAACTGTTGAAAGATACACTTAGAATGACAAAAAAAAAAAAACTGTTGGCAAATACTTGACTTTACCGAGTTTTAATAGTTTTCTCAATTGAATCACATCTTGTGATCTTTAGATGCTTCTACTTTATACTTTGTTCAAATTTATAGTAAGTCATCTTATCGAGAATGTTGAATAGCTGAAAAAAAGAATTGTTGAAAGATACACTTAGAATGATAAAAAAAAACTGTTGGCAAATAATTACCGAGTTTTAATAATTTTCTCAATTGAATCACACTCTTGTGATCTTTCGATGCTTCTACTTTATACTTTGTTCAAATTTATAATAAGTTATCTGATTGAAAATGTTGAATAGCTGAAGAAAAAAAAAAAAACTGTTGATACACTTAGAATGATAAAAAAAAATGTTGGCAAATACTTGACTTTACCGAGTTTTAATAATTTTCTCAATTGAATCACATTCTTGTGATCTTTAGATTCTTCTACTTTATATTTTGTTCAAATTTATAGTAAGTTATCTGATTGAGAATGTTGAATAGCTGAAAAAAAAAAGAAAAACTGTTGAACAATACACTTAGAATGATAAGAATTTTATGAAAGCATGGCCAATTTTCTCAATCTCTTCCCTTCTTCCCCTCATGGCCATTATTCATGAGAACATAGAAATTTCCAAATTCATCTTGGCCTTTATTCATGTCCTTTCATACATCCATTATATTTTCCTTTTGTTCCAATCATTGTACCATAAGCTTTTTTTTTTCTCTGCTCATAGGTTATCCTCCTCATCTTCAGCATGCTTTTCTCAATCTCTTTGTGATCAGTATTAATTGTCTACCATGTGGCTGCACATCTAACAAAATGTACTTAGCTGCACAAGCAATTCTGGCCATTCATAACTGTTTAATTCTAGATCGATATATATCTGATGATGTAACTATCTAGCTAGAACTCCTTTTTTCTCTTTCTCAAAACATGATTAGTTTGCCTTTTAATTCTATGAACTATTCTCCATCAAGAATGGATTCCTGTTTTTCACTCTTATTTAAATACGTAAAACATGCAGAACCACCAAATGTTCACTGTTGCAAATCGTTGCAATGCAGGTGTGGCCCTTGCAAGGTGATGGCCCCCAAATTTCTCAGATTGTCCGAGGAATACCTTGATGTTACATTTATGAAGCTTAACTGCAATCAAGAAAACAAGGCATGTTGATGCTTTTCTTATGAGGATTCTCAACTTCTACCTTGATCCTTGCTCTGATCTTTGCAAATTTCCTCGCAGCACCTTGCCAAGGAGTTGGGAATAAAAGTTGTGCCAACCTTTAAGATTCTCGAGGATGGGAAGGTGGTAAAGGAAGTAAGAGGGGCCAAGTTTGATGATTTAGTACTGGCCATCGAGACAGTGAAATCAAGTTGACATTCTTCTACTTGAACAAACACCTCCAGTTTATCAAATACTATGTCTATGATTCTACATATGAAAAAGTTAAATTGTATATGTTGAATTTGACTATCTGGGGTGCTTCATTGGCTGTAAAAACATTGAAAGGATATAATGAAATTTAATGTCTTTTAATTAAGATGAACTAGTTATTGATTTCTGAACAGCCTTCGTTAAGTTTGGTCTGTTCAACTAATTGTAATAAGGATTGTGTTTCTTAATGTGCATTTTTACATGGCTATTCATGGTCTCATTCTCAATACAAATTACAAATAATGCCTACAAATAATGCCTATATGAAAGAGAAAGTTTTAGGGCTAATTACAGATTATCCCCTGTAGTTAGATCTCTTTAGTATTTCGATCTCTAGACTTAAAAAATTTATATTAAAATTTTTATAGTTATAAAAATAAAACATCAATATCTATTTATCCTGATGCTGTTGATATTACCAACGGAAACACAAAAATAATGGGAAAAAAATGTAATTTTAATGTTTCAGTTACGTTTTTTATGACGACAAATAACGACACCATTAGAGACCGTGAGTAACTGTTATGAATGAGAAGGAAGAACAACGATAAGAGATGAAGTAAAAGGAGAGGAAGAATAAAACGACACAAATATCGACATAGATACCAACGCAAATATAGAGCGTTGGCATCTACATCATCTTCTTCTTTCTCTCTCCTTGTCTCATATTTTGTCGTCGCTCTCTCTTGTCATCCATGACAGTCACTCGTAACTCTCAACGATATTGTCATTCTCAATCATAAAAAACGTAACTGAGTTCTTGAAATTACTTTTTTGCTCATCGTTTTCGTTTTTTATCGATAAAACCAATGATGTTAGAATAAATAGAATTAGATGTTTCACTTTCATAACTATAGAGATTCAAATATAAATATTTTAAGCCTAGGAAACAGAATGCTAAAAAGATTTAACTATAAAAAAAAATCTATAATTAGTCTGAAGTTTTATGATGTTATGATTTAGATACTCACTTAATGTTAATCATATTTAAATATCATTTTTTAATATAATCAAATTTTGTCTTCCATCATTAATTTTTTTATTGCAAAATCATACATACATTATTATCATCATTAATTAGTAATTTTCATATCTGCTCCTCCAAATTTAAGTTTTGTGTGTATACATTTTATTTTTATAAACTTCAGAACCTACGGGTGTTCTATTATTCTATTATGATTAATTTTGATCAATTTCAATTGACACCCTTATAGAAAATATTATACATAATTTGTACATTGAAGTTTAATGGATGGAGTGACATGTATGAAGGATTTAAATATTCAAAAGTATATATGTTTATCTCCAAAATTGTAGGGGCAAATATTCTACTTCCAAATTTTCAATGGATAGAGAGATAAACCACCCCCCCCCCCCCCCTTTTTTATTTTGTCATCATGAACACTCTCTTCTTACTCAAAGAAAATTACATGCACTGTGACATTCTTTTTCTTTTTATGTGCAGCCCTCTCATTTATTTCTCCCACTTTAATTCATTTTCCTCATTACTTATCTTTTCGTCCTCCTACTTTCATGTTTCACTGTAAGAAAGATTTTTCTCTTCATTACTAGTTAGATTATTTTTTTAATGATATTATAGATTTTTTTTTTTATGAGATAACTACGGAAAGCTCTTTTCCTTGTGTCATAATAATCGAGAATGAGAAATATATCCTCGCCAAAAACAACAATCAAGAAAATCAATATATACATATAATTGACATAATACGAGCGAAATAACTAGTAAACAATAATAAAGAGTTTTTTAGTTATTTAAAATATTAATATTTTGAATTCAACGATCATCATTAGTTGAAAAATCTAATTTATGTTTATATCCTTACGACCTTTTCTTCGAGTTCTATGATGTTCAAAATACTAAAATGTTTTTATGTATTTTATATTATCTATTTAATTTAAAAATATGAACTAATAATCATGATAGTAGTATTAAAGAATAAGGTGGATGTTCCAAATGTTTCATATTTGGAGTCAAACTTTGTTCGGCTTTGACATGATATTAGCATAAGTGAAGGAATATTTTTAGGATGAACGAAAGTAATCGGACTTTAATTCAAATTTTATTTATATTCTAAAATTTGAAATAGATCATATTCATTTGGTATGAGCAGAAACAATGGGATGAATCAAAAGAGTTCTACACTTCCAACTTAACGTGAAGAAATGAAATAAGTGTCAAAAAAATATGAAATGATAAAATGAAAAGGAAATGGATTTTATTTATACTAAGTGCATTTTGTCTATCGCAATCTTTTAACTCCTCTGACTTTTAAATGTTTTTTTTACCTATTTATTTTTTATTTTGATTATAGATGGAGACTTATTTTATAGATGGAGACTTATTTTAAAAGTAGTAATTATTTTATGAATAAACATTTGTAAGAGAAATGTATACGAAGTGTTATTTATGAAAACTTATCCTAATACTAATACTACCACTAATTAACTAGTTTTATAAATTTATTCTTTTACCTCTGAGATAATATATTTATCCTTCCAAATCTTAGTGTTTAAAATTTACATGCATATTCCTCTAAATATTTAAATAATTCATATATGCCATCCTCCTCAATCTTGGCTCAATAAAATTATAGAAAGTACTAAACATCATGATTCTTATTAAACTTAAAAAATAATTATTAAATACCTAAAACACTCTTTATAATTTTTGGATGCTTTTATTGATATCAAATTGAGTTTCAACATCACACTATATTAAGATCAAAGTAAAGGGAATTATTTCCAATGTTGTATCCGTACATTCTTGAGTATTGTAGGGATATACTTACATTAAGAGAGATAAATACCGAAATCATTAATTTCGATATATATATATATATATATATATAAAATATGTATATTATATTACGCAACTACTACTACCACTATCACTACTAATAATAATAATAGTAAACAAAAGGGAAGATAGCCACGCAGTGACATCAAAAGGGGACGGTCCCAATCGATTTGAGGCGAGGCCTACAAGAAGCGAAGGTGCGGAGATACTCCCAACGCCGCCACGCCGTCGCCGCCCCGCCCCGATGATACCCGTCGACGAAGCCCTCCGCATCGTCCTCAGCGTGGCGGAGCGCCTGCCGCCGGTGGCCGTGCCGCTCCACGAGGCCCTCGGGCTCATCCTCGCCGAGGACGTCCATGCCCCCGACCCTCTCCCTCCCTATCGCGCCTCCATCAAGGCCTCTGCTTAACAGTCTCTCCTCTCTTTCTTTTTTGCGGTTGTTGTTCCTTTGCAAGTCTTTAGTTTCATGTGCTTCATCTGAGACTGGCTCGCTCGCGCTGCAGGATGGATATGCGGTGGTCGCTTCGGACGGGCCTGGAGTGTATCCAGTGATCACGGAGTCCAGAGCCGGCGATGATGGTGTGGGCGTGGTCGTTACTCCTGGAACTGTCGCTTATGTGACGACCGGAGGTGATTCTCTTCTTTTGATTCTTTTCCCTTCTTTTTTTTTCTATTTCTGATTTCCATGTGCCAAAATTTGTGTCAATTTTGATTTCCGGCAAATTAGGTGTCTAAATGGATGTGGTAATAGTCAACAATGTTTTCTATTCCTGGATTTACCATCATAAGTATCAAGTGTTCAGCATCCCACTGGCCCAACGTAAAGTCTATTAGATGTTGGTAACTGTTTCTATTAGATGTCGCTGTGGTTGGTGCTAAAAAGTTTCAAGTAGAAGTTGACCTTTTATTTTTTTAGTTAGTTTTCTTGCTGAAATTTTCATCTTCTTAATTGATAAAACGTTAAAATGCTGATATCTGCAATGTAAATCCCTACTGTTACATGATTGTCATAGGTTTAGAAATTATGCTTAACTATGACTAAATTCCAAGAATATGGAACTGATAAATTCTAAGGATGATAAAGCAACGATTGCATTTGCATGATATATTTAAAGTTCATATATTTCTAAAATTAGCTGTATGTTAAACAAAATTCTCCAGAAGATGCAATCTTCAAATAAGAACTACATATGACTCGTTTAAGGAACAAGCATTATTTTCGCAGTTTATTTCAATCTGATATAAAACCTCACACTAATTAATAAAAGAGAAGAAAATCCAGATGGAAGGGAGATGTACCAGGTTTGAGTTTTTTAGAGTTGTGAAATTGACAGAGGTATACATAACTATCAATGTTAGAGTGCACAGTTGTTGGATGAGATGTTGGATCCAAGACACAATCTTCAAATAAGAACTACCAATGACTTGTTCAAGGGAAATACATAACGTTCATGGATTAATGGGTCTGATATAAAACCTCAGACTAATTTATCAAAATGACTAAAAAATTAAAAAAAGGAATTTCCTGATGGAGAGGAAGATTTACCAACTTTTGAGATCTTTAGAGTTGTGAGATTGACAAGTGTATGTAGCCCACCAAGATTTGAGTGTGATGAGATGTTGGCAGGAGGGACATCTATGGTTGAAGCTGTAGTGATACAAACAAGAAGAATGACAAAAAATTCTGTTGTGCCAGAAGTGGTCAGAATGATCTAAATTTCATCTATTTCCCGTTTCATTTGTAGAGCAATTATTTAATAAATATAAAACTAATTTTCCTTAAATTATGAAAAGAAGTTTTTACCCAATTTATCAACCCAAAATATGGAAAGAGGTTGTGTAGTGAAAAAAAAAAATGAAATGAATGTGTCTTTCCAAGTGGAAACTTTTTTTCTGGAATTTTTGCACGGAATGACCAAAACTAAGAGTATTTGGTACTATTTGCAATTATTTCAATTATCTACTCTGTCTCATGTTTTGAAACCTCACAAAACAATTTGTTTATGGAAATCCTCAACCAGATTTTTAATTTTATGTTTGTAAGAAACTTATCTAGGTAGCATGAGGGGCAATGTGAATACTGTAGTAGTTATTCTTCTAACTTTCATCCTTAACCAATTTACTGCAACTGCATGATACTAAATTTTTATTACATGTCTTAATTTTGTTTACTTCAGGACCAATACCTGATGGTGCTGACTCAGTTGTGCAAGTTGAGGATACTGAAGAAGTGACAGACAATGTGGATGGGTTAAAGAGGGTCAGAATATTGGTGGGAGTACCACTTGGAAATGACATTCGTAATGTGGTACATTAATTGGAGTCATTCAGTTTTGTTTTAATATTATTACTTTATAGACAAGTGAAACAGAAGGTTTGAAATATCGATTAGTTCAGTTTGCCTAAATTTTCCCTTAACAGCTTGGTGACACTTACATTGGATTCAAGTACCAAAGATACTCTGTGCACCCGACTTTGAACACCATCAATTTGTCCGCTTTCGTGTAATGACATTGTTGTTTCTCTTTTCAATGCCATTCAAATTACTACATTTTTTGTGTTTCTCTATGCCCTTGCTTTAGGTCATCCACTTCATTTTCTAATTCACATCCTTTTGTCCTACAAATCTGTAAGTTTAACTAGAAAGGGAGAAGTATCAAACCATATTGGGTTCAAATCACAGAAACAAGCTCTCTAAATAATATTAAGAGGGAAGGCAACCTAAAAACTCAATAAGTCAGCACCGTCAGCTACTATAACACCATATGAAAGAATAAAAGCCACCATTGATATAATTACGACAAACTGTCACGAACTTAGTTGGTTTTGCCTAAGTCGTGTGACACCCTTGCGTGTTCATCCGTAAAGGTCAGCCTCCCCGAATGCAAATTACAAACAGACTTCACAAGCTCTGAACGGTTGCACAACAAAGGGTCCAAAATGGTCCACTATAGATCGATATCTCCTACAAGTGTCCACATGACAACCATTATTTATAAGCCTAAAATGACCACCAAACCCAACTAACTTGGGGCTGTTAAGCCTTCGATCGTTCCTCTATATGCTGTATAAAGCATGAATAAACCAAAAGACACGGACATACATGAGCATTACATTAAACACATTGTTTACAATTTTGTCCGTGACATTCTCCCCCACTTATTCCTTCGACGTCCTCGTCGAAGCCTCTATCGACACTGTAACTCCTCGCCTTTGCTGAGTTTTCAATCTTCTGTTCCAGCTGTAATGCGCCTCTTGGCTCCCAACTGCTCTCCGTCACTGTTGTTGAGTAGTCGAACTTTTGATCCGCCAGACAACTTCAACTCGTCAATGACTATAACTCTAGTGTGAGGTTGGTTGAGTTGTGTTGATCCCTGTTGGTTCCTGCGAATCCTTCAGATGAAGGAAAATACCATCCTTAGTATGCATCAGTCTCTCAAATGCATCATGCCGCTTGAATTGGGTGGATGCCTGTTGGAGCTTTAATTAGCATCGCCTCGCAAACTTTTTGAAGTTTTTTGGGTCATTCCTCCATAAAATTTGTCCATCGACTTTTCTTTTACTTAGTTGTCACTTCCAAGTAAGTTCACATCACTTCCGCTTTCGATTGATATTTTGTTGAAAAATAAAGCGAATAATCTACTCTCAGTAGTACTGATTACTATTGGTGAGGATTTGACAACTATTGTCTTTCATTATCTTCGAAGGATCTTTGAACCTGTGCAGAGCTCCTCTATTGGATAAATAAGAGGATTGAGGTACTCGGTTTCGCTCATTCTTTTAAGAGTTGAGAAGACAAAGGTTACTTGACTTCGTTTGCCTCCTCGAGGGTTGTACTCCATGCATCGAGCTGGTTACTGGCATTCGCCTGCTTTTTACTCACACTTCTGAAGCACCTGAAGTGTTTGCATTCCTTGCGTTGAGTTAGCTATTGTGATTCATCTTCTCAATGCCATCGAACTTCTGAAATGCAAGAAGTTTTCACCCCAATTTGGAGTAAGTCTCTAATAGTTTTAACCGCCTTTGGGATTGTACCGTCTTCTTTATCAACCCTGCCGCCTACTCCACTGAGTAGCAAAGGCACAACACCGCATACTGTCTACTTCGTTCCTTGGTCATGCACTCTTGCATGACCCGAAGTCCTTCATTTTTAGCTATCTTGATGAGAAGCTCGTCGACACCAGTCTTACGAAGTTCTCTGGCCTCTGCCCTTCAGCCTTGTCTTGGTACTTGGAATTTGCCTCCGTATGCTTCACCTTCTTGGCCCCTTTCACGACCAAGCGCTCTCACTCCATGAGAGCAATGGATCGATAACTTCACGGAAGTCTCGCCTCTGTGGTACCATGACGCTATCATACCCATGGCCCTACTATCCGTCGCCTCATATCTGCTTCCCTTTCTTCACGATCGATAGATATGTCTCTGTGGCACTCCTCCGAGTCCACCTCTATTCTAACCGATGATTTGTTTTGGGTAACTAAGTCCCTCTGGACTCGTCGTTGCTTCCTCGCCCCTTTCGACCCCCTGCTTCAACATCTCTGTGTTCTCTAAGCAGTTCCCTTTAGTCGATTGAAAGACAGACTGCAACTCCCATGTATGACCTTTGCCATCATGTTGCAGGGTTCACATTGATTCTGTTCTCCTTAGCTTTCTTAGTAGCAACGCTCGCTTACTCGGCCTTGTCCTCTAATTTATCGGGCTCCCTTAAATGAATATGAGCTCTGGAGCAGTCCAACTCTCCAACCGCTCTGATCATACCTCCACATGATCAAGTCCCTCCCATAGGACTCACCTGTACTTGCATTCGAATTTTTCCCTCGGTGGTACACAACCCCCATATGTTGATGACCAAGGCTTTCATCTGATGCAAAATTCGATGCATGCACGGAAGACCCACCTCTGCGGTATCATGACTTTCACTCCTTGAATCCATAGTCCTTCTTGTTGTCGTGTTGTTCACTGAAGTGGAGCTCCCAGTAGCTCCTGATCATACCTCTGTATGATATAGTCCCTCACAGGATAAGATTCGTGTATCACATTGCCACGAACTGTTCCACCATGATCCGTTGCACCATGTCGCCTCCTGGTGACATCTCCATTGCATTCTGATCCTTGTGGGATGAACTCGGATTGTGATCCTTCTATGTGTGGTCTCTGCTAACACATTGCAGGGCCTCTTCCACCTTTGATTGTGTTCGATCTTTTGGAAATCGACCTTCGTCCACCCGCTCTTGGGTCACACCTAGACGAAGCACCGCTCTAGGACAGTCCGTCGCCTAGTAGCTCTCGAAGTCCACCGACTTCGTTGAAATTTGTACACCATTGTCTGGATCTTGGGCCTCTGCCCCTACCAGCACAATCTCTGCTGCGCACCGCATCCTTCATGGCAACATGAATGGCAGCACTATGACATATTCTTCAAGAGTACCCACCTCCGCGTCTTCTTGCCCCGTGCCAAGGCCTTCTGAACCCAACTTTGCCTTCTGAACCCAACATGAATGGCAGCACTATGACATATGCTTCTCCGAGATGAGGTGCATGTGCCCAGAAGCTCTCTTCGTCTTTGGCACCATGCAAGATGAGTCCGCTCCATTAGAATGAAGGACCCATGGAATGACATGATCCCGCTCTTGCCTCTACAAGAGTTCATGTCCTTAACCTCTGTCCAAGGAAAGCTCTGTGCCTTCGCTCCATGTTCTTCTTCTATAATGGCTCCCTTCATGCGGCTTAGGTACTTCGCCAAGTTACACCCAAGTTTCTCCGCTCCTCGTTTTGCATTGAGTTGATGGTGGCCCCCGGTCCACCATTCCACGAGTCAGCCCTTCGTTGAGTTCGATCTCCATATCGACTCTAGGTGTACCTTCATCTTGTATTGCCTTGGGTCGCTTCCCTACTTGATCTCGCAATGCATTCCTCCAATGCATTATCTCAAGCGAGATCATGCGACGACTCATCGCTCGCTCGGTCCGTTGAGCTTTATGAAGTTGTTTTGAGGTACTCTACAACATGTGCGGTTCGTTGCACATGGTTCTCCCTTTGGAGAGTCGGGATTTATCCCTCCTGGATATCTGTTTCGTTGGAGCAACTTCTCTCTTTGCTTCCTTCACTCTGAAAGTTTCGGAGACCACTATCCCCTTGGACTATTCTGCCTTGCTGAACAAACTGTGCATTGTTCTGGCTCTCGCAAACATACTTGCTAGATTGTGACTCCACGTCAATACAGCCCTCGCTGCACCCCTCAAGGCCTAGTAACATGCTTAACTCATTACACACTTCAGCCTCCTACGGACGCATCCTTCTCATGCTGAAGAGAAAGTTTCAATGCTCCATGACGCCGAGTTTCGGTCACCTTGGGATGGCCATGAACACTCCATCGTTCGCATACAATCCTTTGCATGAATATCGAATTCTTCGAGTTAGCAATTCCCCTCACCTCTGTGAGCTTTGCACAACTCTTTCGGTCGCTGAACAACCCATTCTACCTTACATGGTCTCATCCTTTACTAAGCGCCTCGCTTGCCTTGAGCACCATCAAGTATGGCTGTCAATGTTGAGTCGTAGCTCAAACACAGCCATCCCAACCTTTGTACGCTACGCATTCTTCCTAGCTTGTTTGTCCTCGTGGTGCCTCTTGCGCGAAGAGTTGATCATTCCTCTGAATGTCAATCTTAGATGTCTGCTCCTTTGAGTGACTCTTTTTCTCTACATCTCCATGCCTGCTTTCCCCCAAACGGTAGCGTGTGCTGGCTGCCCTTAACACAGCCCCATTAGGTCCCCCACGTTTGCATGCCAAGTGTTTCTATGAGTGCTTGTCCCGCTCTGATACCATATGTCACGGACTTAGCTGGTTTTGCCTAAGTCGTGCGGCACCTTGCGTGTCCGTCCGCAAAAGTCAGCCTCATCGAAACCTCCTATGGTCCCTTAGGACCTACAAAAGAGAAAACGGGTTAGAGAAAGCACCTCATTCGGGATCCACAAGTAATCATTTCAGGAAATACTTTATAACCAATGCAAATTACAAACAAACTTTATAAGCTCTGAACGGTTGCACAACAAATGGTCCAAAATGGTCCACTACAAACCGATATCTCCCACAAGTGTCCACATGACACAACTTTTATTTACAAGCCTAAAATGGCCATCAAACCCAACTAACTTGGGACTGTTAAGCCTTCGACCATCCTTCTACATGTTATGTAAAGCATGAACAAACCAAAAGACACGGACATACATGAGCATTACATTAAATACCCTGTTTACAATTTTGTCCGTGACAAGACGCTGAGGATCAATGTTCAACAAAGTTATTAGGAAGATTTCAGAATTAGATTTTTAAATGTCTTTAGTTGAGGCCCAATAACTTTATTTAAAGGTGGAGATAATGCATGATTTGATAATAAATTAACTGATAGAGTTTTTTCTTTGGTCTTCTTTTCTTCCTTTCCAGTTATTGTTTAATTTCTTCCTTCGGTTTTATTATTATTTTCCAGTGGAACAGTGAACATTCCCCTATAAAATCTGTAAAATAGTCCTGTAGTGGTTGAACTTTGTAAACCAACATCACATTTCTATTGGAGCTTTTAGTTCCTGTTCTTCCACTTTCTTATTAAGTTCTTTCTTTTGCAATATATGGTCCTTGGATCTTGAAAAAAATCAAGCATGGATCTCTAGACTTAATCTTCTACGTTGATACCAAAGACTTCACATGTGCTAGATAAAATACAACATAGATGTATTTACGTAGATTATGAAATGCAGGACAAGTATTTGATCAAATATCATGAAACTGTTTTTGGATATTCAAGTAATAGATACATTTACATGGAGACATTTAGTGAAATATAGTGTCCTATATTTCAAGTAAAATTTAGAGCAAATTGCTTATATCAAGGTGAGAATCAGAATTCTTTATTGAACAGTTAAAAATAATACTTTCTGGTTGGTTATTGACTTACTGTTGACTTAGTGCTATTTCATGATAGACAGTTAGATTTAAGAGATATCCCAGTGTGTGGTGACCTAAATTTTAGCTAGGGAAATAACTATTACAAAAGGCTGAATTGTTGTTATTTTAAATCAAAAGAAATGTGAAGCCATTGAAAAGTATGTCTGTGTTGAACTGATTAGACTGACAATAGTCTGATGTAGTGATGTTCAGTATATTATTATATATTGGATTTTCTAAATTTATTTAGTTGTAGGCTATTGATTCATGTAATATAAACATAATTCATGTAATATTGGCGTCGGGCGCTTTGGGCGAGTGCCTGGGTTAACCCAGGTGACCGAACTAGATTTTTAGGTCTGGTTGGTCTTCGATGCTTTAGTTGGTTCAATCGAACCAACTAAATCACCGATATCAGGCTCCCTCTCGCGATTTCCGACTTCCCCAACCCTAACACTCGCAATTTTGTCGTCGAGATTTCTTCTCTGCTGTCGTTACTCTCCACCGTCATTTTGCCATCGCTGTCTTCCACCACCGCTTGTCGCCGCTACGCCATTTGCCATATTCACGGCGCCATGCCGACCTTTCATTCTTCATTATCCATCTCTCGTCGCCGCCGTTGTTCTCGCCGTCGCTCGCTCACGGCCTTTAGCTGGAATTGCCCAAGGCGCGGAGGCACCCTTCATGCCAAGACGCTGAACTTAGCTTGTGTTGCCCCTAAGTCGCGAGGCACCCTTACGGTAAAGACGCCGAACTTAGCTTGCATTGCCTTTAAGTCGCTTCCTCTTTGCGATATTGCTCATGAAGATCAGCCCACTTGTAACCTCTCGCAGTCCCGGCGGACCTCGTAAAAGAGAAAGTTGATTAGTTCGAAGAACGAACGAGCGGCGGACAAGTCCCGCGCCTCGCCAAAAGGGGAAGCTTTACAAAACATTCAGCGAGCACTGCGTGCACAAGAGAAAAAGAGGGAGAGGGGAAAACAAGGACTTTAGAGGATTGAACGAACAACCGCAAGTCCACAAACAATTGCTCACCGGGTCTCGGGCGCGACAACAAGTTCCCGTCAAGGTAACGTCGGCGAACTTCATGAAAGGTTGTTCAACGCCCGACACTATATCGAAAACCCCATCCATCCCTGTGCCACCCGGGGTTCAAAGGGGAGATGGTCGATGTTTTGGTGAGCCGGAGGCCAGGTCGCGAAAGATAGCCCGTGGGACACCTAAAAAAGAGTTTGGGTCGTTTTTGCTTGGTTCGGTGAGCTTGGTGCTTTTGAAGGCCGCAAACTTGTTCGAACTTACATTTTTACAAGTAAAATGATTCAAAACCAATGCAAAATAGGCTGCCAAGTAGTTGTACATGTAGATGAGAGCGACGAATGGGTCATGCAAGGTTCGCCATACCGATGTGTACCGCCCGATACGGGCGGTACGTACCGGTCCGAGAGGCGACCGGTACGCGGACCGCCCTCTACCGGGCGGTACACCAAAATAAGCCTGTATCGGGCGGTAACGGTCGAAATTTCGACCGTTACCGCCGATACCATTTTCGATAACGGTCGAAATCGACCGTTACCACCATAATATAGCTGAAGCTCTGATGTTCAAATCAATCAAATTGACCGTTGGAGCCATTTCTCCTCCTATTTAAACTAATCTTCTCTCCCCCTATTTCACGACAACAACATCTAGTGGTTTGCGAACGTAATTGGTCAACGTTTGCATTGATTCATACGAAAGTCCGCAAATGCACTCTCCTACGATGCGGTTAGAGAAACTAGTATATGTCCATTATAACACGCGGCTAAAATGCGTGTCTTTGAGAAGGATAAGGAGCCAGAGGAACGTGATATTGATCCCATTGACCTCCAATTCTACAACGAAGATTGAGCCAATGTTAGATTGGGTTGAAGCAAAGAGAACCAAGAGGATCCTCTACTTGATGAGGCGGAGATCCTCGGCGTCCTTCACGTTTTATCACCGAGGCAATAGAAGAAGAAGAAGCACAACCCCAACAGTAGAAAATCCCCTCGACACAACATGGTATGAAATCAAACCGCCGAGGAACTACCGATACCCAACGGTCACACTCGTCGTCCTTCACGTCAAGGCAAAGGGGAAGGCAATAGCATCGATTTGCATCGTTGGAAAGAATCGAAGCCGGGCGACGAGACACCTTCACAATCACATTCTTTTCTCGTTCGGTCCGTAGACATGACAAACACACGGACAAAGAAGGTTTCAACAGATGATGGCGGTGATAATGGGGCGTCGTTGGTCTCCGTCTTCGCACAACTGACTGAGGGTGGTGAATGGACCGAGGAGCAATATTTTACACATGCCACTCAAGATTCAGATCATGGAACTTCGACAAGGTCTTGGTCAAGTTTATCTTGCGGGAAGGAAAGGAGAAGGGGAAGGGGAAGGCGATGGATGAATATGAACAAATGCGACGGAGCATACATGATATAGACACGAAAAGAGACTCATCGATTCACAACCATCGATTAAAGAATCATATGGGCAACAACAAGATGGTGATAGTTGGTCATTCTTCTCTAAGCAACAAAGATGATACGTAACAACACCAATATATGCCTCAAGAGTCGCCTCTGGACAAATATGATTTATGACGATCAATCTACGATCGATTACCACATTGATGCATCAATGGCATACTGTATCAATACACTATGTCATGGGATTAATTTCATGATTGGGTCCAACAAACGTATCGTATTGATATGTATCGGATCGAGGACCCCGATCCACCACCCGTGGAGGCCCGGATTCGTTTTGGTGGTAGAATTAACAATCGTATATATCTAGATATATGATTATTTAATTCATTTGAATTTTAGAGTTTATATTGTAACAAAATAGTCTAACAATTCAACCGGATTTTTCTATAGATATTTCAATCTATAACGAAATAAATACAAACCTCGAACAAGACTACCTTAAAGCTCGAAAAAAAGATATGTGATGCTATTTTTTACCTAATTTACATTGATTTTGCTAAACTTATACTATTACTATATTTATTTGTAACTTGAAAACTCTATCCTAACTTTTTTTTTTTAATTTTTAGGTATTTTCTGAGGGATAAATCGGTGAAATCAGGTGTACCGCTTCAGGTACACCTTTCGGATACCGCTTCGGTATGTCGTCATCGCATCAGAATCGCCAGCGTCGAACGCCGGCCGCATGGAATGCGGTTCGGCGAACCTTCGTTGAACGGAGTTGTTTGGGGTGCGCGACGACCGTTAAATGATACCAAACTCCCGCTCCCACTCCTGTTGTCGCTCGCCTCCCCCATTTGTCGTCGTCGCCCCGCTCTCCCCTCCATTTTACGCGCCGCTATCATTGTCATTGCCTCAGGAGCCTCGGTCTTCTCACACTCTTCTCACTATACTGTTAACAGTATATTGATAGTATACTGCTAACTCTATACTAATAATAGTATTTTTATTTATTAGATTAATAATATATTATTTTGATTTTAATACTATTAATTTATATTTATTTAAAATTATTGTTAGGTTTCAGAATAAATAGCAAGTGTACAGAGCAACTCAATAGATTTGATGTAAAATTTTATTGTTTTGATTTTTAAGACTTTTTATTAATGTGACATTATGATTTTGTACCTGATTTTCTTATTTTAATAACATATTTTTTATTTAAATAATTATATTTATTAATTATATTATATATTTTTATATTTTAGTGTCTCGTTTCGCTCGGGCGAGCGCCTAGCGCCTCGGGCATTTTTGGACCTTGGCGCCTAACGCTTTTTAAATCACTGGTTATATGCCAATTCTTTCTTTATGAAAATTGTGAAAAGGAATAATTTTTCTTATGTGATATACTCTGATTAATATATTATTATTATTTCTTATGTTGAAATGATTGAAATCATTACCCATACTTGTAAAACTAGAAGCATGCAGTAAGCCTACTCTTCTAGTGTAAAACTATGGCTATTTAGATGAATAAGTGTGTTTCCATTCATTTGGAAGATGTGTTGCAAATTTTCTTAGTACATAGGATAGGATTATGTAGAGAACAGCATAATTATGTTTGTGCAATTTTAGTTTATTTTTTATATCCAGGGCTAAAAGGCATGATATATCTTGTCAGATTATTTGAGCCAAACATCTGTCCGTAATCTGTTCTTTTACTGAACTTGACAGGGTTGCGACATTGAGAAAGATACCATGGTATTGAAGGCAGGTGAACAACTGGGCAGTCCAGAGATTGGTCTGCTTGCCACTGTAGGAGTCGCAATTGTGAAGGTAGCTAGTGCTGTAAAGTTTTGACTATATACAATGAACAAAAAGAGCCTTAGCCTGGGCTTGTCATCTGACTGCAGGTGTACCCTAGACCAACTGTAGGAGTGCTTTCTACTGGAGATGAGCTAGTAGAACCAGAAACTAAATATCTAAGTCGTGGTCAGGTATCATTTTAGTTATAACATGCCTTTCAATGTATAACCACATTCTTTTCAATCATAGGCTCCATTGGTTGATAATGACTAGTTTTACCATGATACTGGGCCTACTCAGTTTTTATGATTGTCTGTTCCATTTTGCAGATACGAGATTCTAACCGTGCAATGCTAATGGCAGCTGCTACTCAGCAGCATTGTAAAGCTGTTGATCTTGGGATTGCTAGTGACAAGGAAGACAGTCTTTCTGAGATTTTTGATGCAGCTATTGCTTCTGACATTGATATGCTTTTTACTTCTGGTGGTGTTTCTATGGGAGATAGAGATTTTGTCAAACCCTGCTTAGCAAGAATAGGGAACATTCACTTTGAAAAGGTAGGCTGTGACTTGTCTATGATTTTTTTTTTCCACCTGCTGACTTAGTCCTTGATATTTAAGTCCCTTTTCGTGTTTTGGTTATATGTTTTAGGTGTCAACCGTTTAGGCTTAAGACAGAACCGTGGTTAAGTTATATTACATTTTTTTGTGTAATGCCAAAACACGAGAATGAATCTACAGAGGTGCTTGCTTTATAATATTCGGTATAGTATAACCTAGTATATGATTCCCACATTTTCTCTTGAATGTAGTACAGGAACTAAGAAAATAATCAGTGAGAGTATTAGCATCAAGAGCCTTAGGTACATTAATCCAAAAACCTGATATAGTCTTTGGTGATTACATCAATGTAGACCATCTAACTCTGTTGCAAGCGACAACCATTTTACACAACTTTTTGATACACCAATTTCTAGAAGGTTCTGCTCTCATCCCAACTACTTTGCATGCAAACTTGTTATTTCACCTATTCTGGTGGATCCTCCTATCATCGTGAGTTACTCATTTTTCATGTCCTTGTATTATATGAATTTAGGACCTCTTCATCGGGCATTTTCAAAAAGCTTGTTGTCATATAGTCCTTGTCTGTGTTTCACTATTTGATTTATATGTGTACTCATGCAGGTTTTCATGAAGCCTGGGAAGCCGTTAACATTTGCTCAGATCACTACTAATTCAAAAAATATTAAACTGTCAAAACCTGTCCTTGCTTTTGGTTTTCCTGGAAACCCTGTGAGTTGTCTTGTTTGCTTCAATCTTTTTGCGGTGCCAGCAATACGACGTCTTTCTGGTTGGGCAAATCCTCAGCTTCAGAGGTCATTATTCATCCATTCTTTGCAATATAATTTAATGTCATGGTGTGTGAAACTTTCTTCACAATGAAACTAAAGATTCTCTGAGATTTGTTTGATTCTCATCATGAAGCTATTTGTATATAAGCCAGCATGTGCTGTACATGTTAAAAATGCTTTTATTGTCTAAAAGCCACTTAGGCCTTGAGCTACTACATGCTTTTTAAAAAAATTAGGAAGAAATTTTCGTTACGTGTATAGGAAACTTATCACTTGTCAAAAATGCATTAATTATTGGATGTTTCTGATGTCTCAATAGAGATAGCTCCTACATGCTTAGCCAAGCACGTGCATGCCACATCAAAATTATTGTTAACTCCTGTCTATTTCAGAATCTTAGATTATAGTCTTCATTGAGGCCATGTGCTTTATGTTCACTAAACTTGTAAAGGTGTTTTCTTCATGGTGTCATTATGCTAATAGTCCCTGTCAACAGGGTGTATGGAGATTTTTAGCTTCATTTAGTCTATAGATCATTTAAATGGAATTGAACAGCGAAATATACTGCTTGAGGTATTTGTACTTTGTCATATGATCAGTTGGTGATACCTTTGTTTATAGAACATATATTTCTTCCTCTTCCTCTTCCTCATCCCCATCCTCACCTCCAACTAAACATTGGAAGAAATCCACACCTTTCCCCCTTGCTGATGATGGTAATAATAATGGATACAACAATGGTGTGTGGTGACAATAATGTTGATGTCTGCAGTGACAAAAGTGCTGGTGGTTAAAGTAGTGGAGCAATGGTGGTAATGACAGTAGCTTTGGCAATAATTATGATGGTTTGGTTGGGGCGATGGTCGTAGTGATGTTGATAGCTGTGGAAGTGGTGGGGTTGGTTTTGGCAATAGAGAAGGTGGTGATAGCAGTGATGGTAGGAATGGTGAATACGATGACAATGGTTGCAGCCGATGATGGCAATAGCAGTGGTGTCTGTAGAAATGGATGTAGTGGTCACACTAGAGGCATATTAGAGACTCAGATAACTAAAGCAGGTGAGTTAGCAGCACCTAGAACCTTGTGCAGAGGGTAAGTGGTGGGTGCAGCACCTAAACCTTGATTAAGATCATCCTTTTCTTTTGTTGGTTTGTTAGGGTTAAAATCATTCTATCACTAGCATGAGTCAAAAAGAATTCATACTTCAGCTTGATCTTGCAAGGAAGCTTCTTTACACAGAGTCCTATTTGGCAGTTTCTTCTAATTTATTTTTTGAATTATTACTCATTATCATTTTGTTTTTTAGTCTTTGTTTGAGTTCTTAAAGAAAATAATGGAAAAGAAATATTAAGATGAGATTCTTGTTATGTTTGGATTTTTTTTTTTTTGTATTGTTCATGGGTTATAATATTCTAGAATTATTGTACAGAAGTAATCCTGATCAGACCCTTAAAACTTTAAGGTTTGTGTTTGGACCACAAAGGATGTGGGATTCATATTAGAAGTACATGAGATATAAGAATAGAAAATTTTCCATTCAACAAGTGAAATTCGAGATGATTCTTGTTCATTGTTTCAGATGCCTCTTCTCCCAGCAACTGATATATAAGCTGAAATATGCAGAGTGCACACCCGGATTGCACAGCCTGTAAGATCAGACGCCTATCGCCCAGAGTATCATTGTGCAATAATAAGATGGGAGCTTGATGATGGATCTGGCAGGCCTGGGTAAGAACTGATAATGGTTTATGTTATTGCAAGTACAAAAGCAAATTCAGATTGCCCTCGGAGATCAAGATGATATTTTCTCCCATATAGGTTCATTGCTGAAAGCACTGGAAAACAAATGAGTAGCCGCCTTTTAAGTTTGAAGTCTGCAAATGCATTATTAGAGTTGCCAGCAACAGGCCAGATATTTGAAGATGGAAATTCTGTTCAAGCCATACTAATCTCCGACATTAGCAGCTTGTTGATGAGTAAGCTGACTGATAGTATGGCTTCCTCGTCAGTGCAGCATGGACCTGCTATGCAATGCTCTGCCAGACAACCCACAGCTGCATCTCAAGAATCAATGGTCAAAGTAGCCATTCTTACCGTGAGTGACACTGTTTCATCTGGCAGTGGCCCTGATAGGAGGTACGTTGTCGCCTTTGTTGAACTAAAGGCTATATTTTACTCTCATGGTGATATATAAATCATTGTTACTGCATTCTTGGTTGTCTTCATAATTGTGTAGCCTAATACATTGTGGATAGGTTCTAATTACATATAAGGCAAAAAGCTCTAATTACATATAAGGAAATGTTGGTTAATATTTGGTTTGATTTTTTTTTATCTATTTAAACAATAATGAAATTGCGGAATGGTTTTATTTGTGTTCATTATTAAAAGGAAATGTTTGGATTCTCAGGACTGTTGAAAAAAGACCACAGGGTTGTTCATTCTGTCACCAGTGTATAATGTGACAAATATAGTTAATCAATTTTTGTTTTGTTGGTTGATATATATGCTTGTTTGCAGACCAGTAGAATTCTTTCTGTACTTTTACTATCTAATACACTGGCTATCGTTTTACTGGAATTTCTTCTCCTGGATGAACAGGTTATGTGAAATACTAATTTATGAATTTAGTTATAAGCAATGGACAACGTCATTCAATGAATATTTTGGTTAAGAAACTGATGGAACGGTTCATTGATGGTATAATGAAAACATAGAGCTATTTTGGTTAGTTGAATTGTTAGATGATGTTTCATGAGAGTTGAAACACTTATTTGCTCAATTTAGTTCAATAGATGGCCATCTCGTCTCGTGCCAACTCATCTTGGTTTCTTTTCTGCATACAACAACAGTGAAGCAGAGGTCAGATAATTGATTCTTCTGAAGAATTAAAACCATACTTTCTACTTCATATATGATATGAAGATAACCTACCTATTCATTCTTAAATATAATCAGCTAAAACATGGAAGCCTGGAAGCAAAGGTCAAACTGGGATCAATTAACCATCCAAAAAAGGTAGATATACTTGTGGCACACAAGGCATTCTGATACAAAGGATGCCAAATTCTCACATATATCTCTCTCCATGAAGTTTATAGCTACAAAGGAGCAAAAATTTTGTAGAGGCCTCTACAGAATCTAGTTTGGGTTGTGAAATTAGAGTTCTCGACACACTGATGACACAAGTGTTTTGTGGTTGTTTTTTTTCCTTGCTGCACAAAAATGGCCAAAAATATTGATTTGCTAAATAGGAATCTTTTTTTTTTTTTGTTAGTTAGTGTTTGTTTGTTTAGTTGGTTATATTCACATATTTACGGTTGTTAAAACTTCTGTATAAGTCTTCCATGAACCTTTTTAAACATCGGCTTTAGCTGCTTTAAATGTTCCTTTTGCAGAACATGCATCTTGATACACCTCATTGAATCAGTAGCTCAATGTGGTCACAAATTTGATGCTAAATGAAATATGGAGAAATCACCATTGCTCTTTGCAAGAGAAGCCAACTGAGCAAATGTGAATGCTCCATATATTCAGTTGTGTGTGTGTGTGTATTGTTGTGCAAGTTAGTTCTTTTAAATCCCATGCTTTATTAGTTATGAGGCTTTTATGAATCGTTATGAAATAAGAGTTTCCTATTAGGAACGAGAGACAGTCTCATGTTTAATATAATACCCTAGATTACTCCTTGAGACCACTATATCTCCAATCGAGAGGACTTAGTGTTAGACTCTTTACTTTGTACGGCAGTGATGACAATCCGTTAACTTCAATGGCTGCAGTGGTCCAATGGCAGTTTCCGTGGTGAACTCTTTATCCGAAAAGCTGGGAGGAGCCCATGTGGTAGCAACAGCTGTGGTTCCTGATGAAGTTGACAAAATCAAGAGCACCCTACTTAAATGGAGTGACATCGATAAAGTCGACCTCATTCTTACTTTAGGTGACAATCTTTTTTTTCGAGCGTTAAGAAGCCTTCATGTTCATGCATGCATCATTTCTCGTCATCTTTATTTTGTTCTGTGATAGGTGGCACTGGCTGTACTCCAAGGGATGTGACACCCGAGGCTACAAAGGCGGTGATCCAGAAAGAGACACCTGGTCTTTCATTCGTGATGCTTCAAGAGAGTCTCAAGGTAAGGTATCCGATGCTATCAGGGATCTTTTTTTTCATCAGTGTTGTGGAAATCATAGCGTTGCATGATGACATTACATTGAACTGTTATCGGGTGATCCAAAGTCTGATACAGTTCAGATCTCTTAGGCTTGATTTATTTTGGATATTGTCCTGAAGTCGTCTAACTATGGTGTTCTTCACTGGGCTGGGGCAAGCAGGTGACACCATTCGCGATGCTTTCACGGGCTGCAGCTGGGATCAGAGGATCAACATTAGTAATGCTCCTCCTAATCTTACTCTACTAATAGTAGTTAATAATATATTTAGAAACCATCGTTTCTAAATTCCCTTTCACATGTTCTCCATGCGTCAGCAAGCAGAAACCAATTTTTTGATTTGACTTCTATTGATGAGATTCTGTTGGCATCTTTAGATCATCAACATGCCCGGGAACCCAAACGCGGTTGCCGAGTGCATGGAGGCGTTGGTGCCGGCGCTGAAACATGGCCTGAAGCAGATCAAGGGGGACAAGAGAGAGAAGCACCCACGCCACGCCCCGCATGCTGAGGCCCTGCCGACGGACCAATGGGAACGTAGCTACAAGGCTGCGTCTGCCACCGCCCAATGCTCCTGCTCACACTGACACGTCTCCTTCGTTGAACAAGCATCCCTCTCTCTCTCTCTCTCTCTCCTTTTTGCCAAGCGATCATCTCCTTTCTGTTGTTGCCGATGGGCAGAGAAATCAGACGGAAACTCTCGAATCTATATCTTCTATGGGCAGACTGTAGAAAAGGAAACCTATAGGTTCATTTGCCTTAACATTAATTTTTGATCCTTTTTCTTAAGCGCCTTCTAAAGGGAAGGGAAGGGAAGGGAAGGGAAGAGGGGGAAGAGCAAAAGAGCTTAAGAATAGAAAAAGGCATGTAGCTGCATAGGGTAATAATTCAAGCGACATAACCTTATTTAAAAAAAAAAAAAAAAAGTAGAGAGGGAGAGAGAAAGTATCGTGAAGTTGGATAACGCTCCATACCTAAAACAAATGTATGCCCCTATCGAGATAAATTGCCTTTCTGATCCGTGAAGTCCTTTTCTCCAGCAAAATACGTTGTCTAAGTTCTCCAGCAACGTTGCCAAAACAAAATATAATAAACTGAATGCAAAACTGTTGCTACTGGCCGTCGTAATAAAAAATAAAAATGATCAGCTTCACCTTTAAGATGCGCAGACGTCTTGCACTGTTATATTTCAGATTACCAGCTTTACCGAACAGTGTATTGTTGCACCGCACTTCCTCACATCAGAGATGGTTCACTACAAGAATATAAACAAACAATCATCATAAAACTATTTTTCCCTTTTATTCTTTACAAGAATAAAGGAAGGGCCAGAGCCCCAACCGAGCAACCCTATATAACCTATCAGCTTTTCGATAAGCTACAAGACCACTATCAAATAACCATTGACCTCAGACTTCCACAATAGCATTCTAGACCAAAGCACTTGGCATTTAATTTGTCGTTGCACCATTCGAAGAAATTAAACAGCATAGTACGGAGACCACTTTAAAACGTCCTCGACAACGAACAACTCGTAAAAGAACACAGTCGGTACCACATCTCCCCCTCCCCTCTCTAACATGTTTCGCATAGATCTCATAGGCGCATAATCTAAGGGGCACAAAGCAGTAAGAAAAAGAATTAAATGCGACCACCATCCAAGTAGCTAAATGATTAGCATCCAGAAGGGTTTTTACCACATGCCAAGCACACAATCCCCCCATAAAGCATACGGCACTCAATGTCTCGCCTGTATGCATCATATCCTTAATCCTTCACAACTACGACTCTTTGGTCATTGCCTATCTTATCTTGTTGTGTAAGTGCATCAATTAAATTAACTGGGAACCACCCGAAAAATTGGAAATAAATCAAATACACGAATGATGATATTTCAACAAACAATCAGATTGCCAACGAAAAAAAAAAAAAAAAGTTTTCAAAGAAAATAAAGTTATACCAGGGGAAAGCCAAATATAAAATCTTGTCCAGTACGACGATGAGTTATGCTTTAATAGGAATACCCACTGTAACAAAGCCCACCACTCTCTCGATCCCCACACTCAAAAGAGTCATCACAACACCACCACACCTGACAAATCAAATCAAATCAAATCAAATCATACAGAATATTAGCTTAAAAGCACCGGTTCATTTGAGTGGAGATAGTAACCAAAATAATCATGTCGATTGCCAAGTAATATAACAACTAAATCGACCACATATACACACACAGACACATATTCATATATATATGTGTAATGAACATACCGAGATTGAAGTAATCTGTAACGAATTTGTGTCAACCAATGTTATCCAAAAAGTGGCTGAATTCTGGCAGAATTCAAATAAAAACCATAAAGGCCATATGTGAAATATGTTTACCAGAGTAACAGGCAGATAGTTGAAACCTCTACAATATATGTTAGCACCTGAGCAGAGTTGAAGGCACATAATATAATATATGATATTATACAACAGAACTACATTCCATCGTATATGTGAAGAGACTCACTTATGCAGCTGCAAATGCCACAACATGCGAATAGCAGCATACTGCCACCGGGTATGGTATATACGGTGCAGTCTGTTGACTAAACTAGCATTTTAAAACTATGGCAGATATATTCACATGAATATAACATCCATAACAATACCAATATTTGCATAGAGCATAGTTCTTAACAGGGTCCTGCACTCTAGCTGTCATGTTTCATGAAGTCATTGCTTTTAAAATGCCCCAAATTTTTTTTTAACCACTATCCAACTTTTAACTTGTTGAATCCTCTATTGCAACTTCATTAATTTCAACCACTAAAGTGGAAACACATTCCTCATATTCTGTTTGGTAACCAAACCATGTTGGTTTCTCATACACCACATCATATGCAATTAGTCAAATTCATAAATTACCAACTGTGTACTCAATTATGAACCATAAGCTCCACAGAAATACAAGTCCTCATGTAAAACTTACATGTTATATTTCTCTGTTTCAGTGTTGACAATGTCAACCCATAAAAGATCATATCAGCTCTGAGAAAGCATGCATGTTCCTTCTGATGAATAATTTACAGGTTTGGTTTAGTAGTTACAATAAAATTTTTCAACTGACACAGGTCATTATTGATTGGAAAGCAGCAGGATTGATGGACAAAAAAATTTTACAATCATAAAGCTGAACAAGCCTTCAAGTATCAGATCATAAGCATATGCATACAAATGGATTATCTTGCTTACAATCATGAGTCAAAACTATACCAATAAAGATGGAAAACCCATTCTTCTCCTATCTTAAAACATCAGGTAAAGGATTACCTTTTGAGTACAAAGTTTTGACCTTTTCCTTGGTTACTAAAAGCAACAATCTCCAACCGCATCAACCAGCTAACTCTTGCAAACACAGCACGACCGATCAAAAATAGTTTCACGAAAGCATAGTCAACATTCAATTAATAATTGGTATTAATCCAGTCATCATAAGCAACATTTACAATGTGCCAATAACAAATTTGTTACATGTTCAAGTCTCCTATGGAACTAGTCATACCGAGATAAAATATCCACAACTTAAAGGGTGAGCTTTATCGTTACTGCTGCTTAAGTGAAAATTTCCTTGATATAGGTATCGTTTTGATGGAAAAAGGAAAATAGTATCCTTTATCACCATCCACACCAAAGTGATGCCTGCTAAACATTGTCAACCACTGCCTGACGCTAACAAAGCTGCACAATGTCACCTAAGTAATTCTTGAACAAGGATCCTTGACTAAATATGCAGGGGTTACTCGGTACTCACAGCAAAGACCACCAGAAATGTCTTGTACTTATCCTCTAACCAAAGAGACTAGAAACACCTAGTTCACCTTGTTGCAATTCCTTCTTCCGTTGCTCTGAAAGTGGATCAGGGCTCTTCATTATTCTTCGTAGACGCCTGATATCAAATGAAACAAAGATCCAAATGAGTCACAGATGGCTGGATACAAGGAAGCCCTAAAATTTGTTTATTGAGCAGCTTTGGACACCTGTCCTGAGCATGTTGAGCTGGAAAAGTAGGCATAAAATCCTTTGACTTTGGCAAAGGAACCTCATAGAACCACTGATGATTAAGAGCAGCCTCCGCTGTTATTCGCTGCATCCAAAAATAAGCCACCAAACATTTGTCAGCTGAAAAATTAGCAAGATGAGATCTTTCTTCAGCAAGAAACCTGATTTAAGATCTTAATATTTACCTTCTCTGGGTCGTATGTCAGAAGTTTGTTTAACAAGTCAATTCCAGCTTCAGACAGGGTTGGATGTCCAGAAAAAGAAATGGGAGGAAACTTTTCTCGTAGTTTATTATACCTGCAAGATGGAGAAACAATTTGCTAAATGAATTAAAATTATCAAAGACACTTCACCTAAGTGCTAGTGCCACCAAAGCAAGCCATAAAGCTTAGGTATGATCATCCATAGCTCGAGGCCTGGAAAAGCATGGTGTTAATGATGAGAATGAAGGTGAATAACGAGACTAGAAATTAATGATATATGCAATAACCAAACAAGGAAATGCAGGACTTAAGACTTACGGTTGCTTGACAAAATTAACTTTAGCACCAGGTAATTTAGAAAATCCAGGCCAAATCTTTTCGCTGGGTGTACCAAGCATCCTGAATATCTGCAAGAAAACATTTTACATTAGAGTAGATAAACAACTACATATTCAAAGTTTGCACAAATGAGAAATCACTGTTTTAGGAGGTGAAGGAAAACCTTGTCAAGTTGATCAAACTCGGTTTTTCCACTGAATAATGGTTCCTTTGCTAGAAGTTCGGCCATTATGCACCCTAAGGACCACATGTCAATAGCAGTTGAATACTCCTTAGCTCCTAATAGAAGTTCAGGTGACCTATCATAAAAAAGAAAGTGGAGTATGAGAGCTAAGATGAAAACTGATGCAACTTGGAAGCAATTGCAGTTGATTGCTCTAACAACTAAGATAATAACAGATATTACAAAATCACTCACCACCATCCCCATAAAACAAGAAACAGATGAGTAAAAACAACCTTAAGAAGTAAGAACACAGATTAAAGTGTCACATACCTGTACCATAATGTCACCACTAAGTGAGTGTATGGCTTCAATGGGCTGCCATATTGGCGAGACAAACCAAAATCACATATCTTCAACTCTCCACGATTATTTAACAGAATATTTGATGTCTTCAAATCCCTAGATGAAGGAGAAGTCATTTAACAAACAAAAATAGAGGCAAAAGCACGGCAATAAATGCTAAAACTGGAATCTGAGAGTACCTATGGAGTACCCAGTTGTCATGAAGGTACTTGACACCTGAAAACAGCTGCAACATCAAGCATTTTACCTCACTCTGATTAAATGGCTGCTTCATGGTCTCCATCAGCCCCTTTAAATCATGTTCCATGTATTCCATAACCATAAAAATACTATCAAGACTGCTACCAACTACAACTTCCTTAACATCCACAATCGAAGGATGATGAAAAGAAAGCAAAATATTTATCTCCCTAAGTGAGGTCAGTGGAAATCCCTCCCTCTCCTTCTCCATTTTCACTTTTTTCAGTGCCACTATCTCCCCAGTCTTTTTATCCTTTGCTCTGTACACAACACCATACGTGCCTTCATTTATTTTGTTCAGCCTCTCAAACTCATCAACGCTTCTACAACCTTGGAGCATGTTTATACATCTTTGGGGTGGCTGTCTGGGCTCTGACATCTTAGCCCTAATGTCCTCAGATTCAGAGTCGGTTTCAGACAATTGATCATTTGTGTCTGCATTAGACTCATTGCCATTGGCCAACATATAATCATTCCTATCTACCTCAACCCCCTGGTCATCATCTCCATCCTCTCCTTCTGAATCAGACAACTTAGACAAAGCCACTACAGAATCTTCTCTCATGATAATCTCACCTAGCTCAGGAGTAGGTGTCTCCTGTGATTTTTGGCCTTCAGAATCAGATAAGATAGTCTTTCTCCTTTTGGGCACAGCATCCTCAAAATATTCATCTTCAGCATCGTGGAATGTATCATTTCCGTCTGCCCATCTGGAAATAGAAATACTCCGAGCAGGTGAAAGTTCCTTTTCATAGTCATCTAGCAACGTGGTCTCCTGACTATTATTCAGCAGATGTTCCCGAGCTGACTCTACATGGACATCTACATCTAAAGGCAATGTATCCCCAACAGACGGTTGAACAATGGTAATAGACCGTGGTGGTATGAAATTTGGAGGCAATGGAGGCGGTGGAGGCAAGGTAACGTTTTCGAGATTGCTGCTCTTAACTCTGGACATTACAACCGTGGATTGTTTATTTTCATCCTTATCCCAAACAATCGGAGAAAATTTCCTTTTCCCAGTAGACATGGAAGGATCACCAGTCTCATAATTCTGAGTCCCATTCTCCCTGACCTCTGAAAGAGGTGCTTCAGCATCATCCGATCCACTCCCACTAGACAACTCCCCAGCTTCACGTTCGACATCTCTCGCAGATAGGCGAATCCTTTTCTGACTTTTCCCGCTTCCGCCACTGGAATTGCTCGACAAGGGGGAGCGACAGGAGCCATTCACCGTTTCCATCTTCCGGATGCCTCTTTGCCAGGTACTAGCCCTATCACGCATATCCCGGCCACCGTGATCACGGTCCCTATCGCGAGCCCCATCACGGAGCCGATCCCGATAATAATTGTTCCTCCTGGAGACCTCTACATCTGCTTCCCGGTCCCTGAACTCATGATCCCGGTACCCACCATGTCGACCAGCAGCCATAACGTGAGGAAACCCCAAAAAAATCCGACTACCGACCAAAAGAAACCCTAGAAATCGAAAAGGGGGCGAAAGCAAGAAACAAACCCAGGAGCGACGAAACCCTAGAATTCACCAAGCGATGAAGAGATGTGGAACCGCTTACAAATCTCACAAAATTAGCGCCCAATCGATGGGCACAAAGCGAACTCCACCACGAATCAAGAAATCTGAAGGGTAAAAGGCACGGAGAAAAGCCCGATTGAGATGGAATCGAGGAGAAGGGGGAGAGAGAAAGAGAGAGAGAGAGACGCGGAGACACCGACCTGCTGAAGGATTCCGCGAGTCGCCGATGGAGAGGAGGACTCGAGGTTTTCGACAGAGAGAGAGGAAAAAGCGAGAAGGGTTTCCTTTCTGGATACGACTACGGGAGCGACGTGAACACGCCGACTTAAGCTATCTTTGGACCGCAATGGATCGCTTGTATATGATCTATTAACGTACCCGTACCGTACCGTACCGGAGAAGTGGTTGGGTAGCTGCGGAGCCCACTTGGCTTGAGGCGCGTATGGTTCGACGCGTTTCTTGACAGGGTGTAAATTATATTTAGGTTACAAGAACACATATTTGGCCGGCATTTTTCTCAGGTTGTTAAGTGACTTATCAAGCAATTTTATATCAATTAGTAAAGATATAAATATATTTTATTTTAATTAAAAATATTACTTTGTTTAAACTCAAGGAATTTTGCCAAAAAAATCTACACTATATTTTTTTATATCCTCATAATTATTTTTATTTAGATTTTTTATTTATTTCATTTGGATGAATTATCATTCTTTTTAACAATGTTAAACAACATCAAGACAATTTATCGTCACATCCTTTTCTATTGAATTGGTTTGATCTGGATCACCCCTAATCTAATTCAATATAATATAATATATTGATCATGGATATATTGAATTATCTCTGATCTAATTTATCATCATAATTGTTGAATCATGAATTTTGATAACGAAATCGATTGATGAGTTTATGGACTAATAAGCGTTTGAGATAAGTGACGTAAGAGAAACTTCGATCATGGACTAATAAGCGTTTGAGATAAGTGACGTAGGAGAAACTTCGATCATGGACTTGAACTATTGAAAAACAAATCGTTAAAACAGAAGAATTGGTCGGAGAGCTTCATGTTAGAGATTGGACGTCAAGCCGGAGGATTGGTGGATATATCGGATGATGGACTTTGTGCCATAAGTTCGAGCATCGTGCCAGAAGGATCATGTATTGCACTAAGAAGATCGGATGTTGTGGGAGGTCAACATGCCGATAGATCGGGCAATACGTCAAATGAAAGGATGATGCGCTGAAGGTTCGAACGAAGTGCCAGATGAATATGTGATATGCCGAAAAATATGCTGAAGGCTTCATAATTGTAATTAGAGTTGTTAAGTCTTAATTGATATCGTTTATAATCTAATTAAATTGAGTTTGGGGCATAACGATACCAACTTGATTAAGAATCTATTGAGCTTAAACCAGAATCAAATTGGGCTTATTGGAAGGCCAATTTAATGACCTGGGGTTGGGTTGGGTTGGGTTGGGTTGGGTTGAGCGGTGGTAACGTCAGACCCAAGTGGTGATATCGTTTGTGAGTTGAAAAATATGAATTGTATTTTTTCAAGAATCCCGATGATAGTACCATTCGGGCAAGCAGGGGTATCGTTGGAGTCAAGATTCCCAAACTCTGTCAAGCGATAACACCGCTCAAACAAGCGATGGTACCACTAGAGCCTAGGTTCCCAAGCTTTTTCACGTCATAGCACTGCTTAAGTAAGCGATGGTGTCGCTAGAACCTAAGTTCCCATGCTTTGTATAGCGATAGTACTAATCTGACGCATGCGATAGTACTGTCAGTATCCCGAAAACCCAAGGATTTAAATTTTTTACTTTATTTTTAAAGTTATTTTGGGTCTATAAATATCACACTCATATTTGCTTGGTGAAAACATGAAAACTTTATAATTTAAAATGTGTAAACCCTTTTAAAAAGTGTGGAGTCTCTTCCTCCTTAAATTTAAAAGTATAAGGTTTTCTCATAAAAGATATACATGAAGGTTATATCGTGAAAAGGAGAAAGAGTCATAATAATGATAATTTATCTTCACTCGCTGAAAGGAAGATCATTAGTGAAAGTTGATGGATTCGAACAAAGAGGAATGACATAAGTAGAGACGATCGAAATAAATCTAGTTTGTATTTCTTTTTGTACCTTTTCTTTTACTAATTGATTTAGTTGTTCGCTACAGTTACTCATATTCAAATTATTCAACCTCCTCCGTTCACTTTCCTTAGCTTCTCCTCTCCTCATTTGCCTTCTCCTCCCTATCCATCTTTGCTTTCTACTCTTTTCCTCTATCTCTCCATCCTCATGCTATTTGTTTCCATCTTCTCCTCCGATATATTTTAAGTTTTAATAAATAATATTTTTTAAATACTTCAAAAAAAAAAAAAATCATGAATGAGTACTACAATCATATGTGGGTGTGGAGATACCAGCTTAAAGTATTTTCGATAAAAGTCCAACGTAAGTACACTAAATTTTAACCTGATAAATACTTGATTGTAAAATCCTCAATTGGATAAGTACTATGAATGATTGTATTTGAGCTCATTTTCAACTGTAGCAAATCAACTTTTAGCAAATGACCTCAAACTTTTAAAATTCTTTCAGAACATAGTTCTAATAATGATTTAAGTAATTTTTTTTATGATTTTAGGATAATTAATTATCAAAGTTGACATGTTTTTGGATAAATTTTGTGGATGAGTATAATTTAATTTATTTTTAAGTGTAAAGGAGTCAGCTTCCATCAAACTATCCCAAACTCTTATAATTTTATTATAAAATAATTCTATTTAGGATGTACTATTTTTTAAAATTTTACTGTGAATTTAGGATGATTAAATAAAATTGATATATTTTTGGGTAAATTATATGAATGGGTAAGTTAGTTCATTTTCAAGTGTAATAAATAGGTCAAATTCGACCAATTCAACTCAAACTTTTACAATTTTACTAATTTTCATTTTCTGATAAATTTATAATAAATAAACAAATAATTTAGTATTTTTTTGATAGATTTTGTATAAAAATAATTAATATTTGCACTCGAGTGAAATTTTTTTGATGAGTTAAAGATAATTAATTATCAAATTTGACACATTTTTAGGTATGTTATGTGTAATTTGATTCATTAACAAATATTATAGGGTCCACTTTGACCAAATTATCATAAAATTTTATGATTCTACTAGAATATTTAATGAGGACGATATCAGTTTTTACATCTTACGATGAGTTTAAGATAATTAATTATTAAATTTCATGTATTTTAAAAAAAAAGAGTATGTGATAGGAGTGCATTCTAATTCATTTTTTAGTGTAACATGTTAAATTCCATCAAACTATATCAAGCTTTCATAATTTTTGTAATTCTATTTAGAACATGATTCTATCAAGGATTTTAATGTATTTTATTTTTTGATGACTCAAGATAATTAATTATCAAATTTGATGTGTTTTTTAAATATACGTGAATGAGCATAATTCGATTCATTTTTTAGTGTAACAATGTCAACTTCAACTAAACTATCTTAAACTTTCGTAACTCGAGTAAAACATGATTCTAACAAGGATTATACTATTTTTTATTTTTTTATAAATTTAGATTTTTTAATCCAAATTTATACGTTTTTGGGATAAGCTGAGTTTATTGTAGCTCACTCACTATTTTTTAGTGTAACGGGTCAACTTGGACAATACAATTTCAAACTTTGACAATTCTATCAAAATATTTTGTCTAAAATGATAGTAATGAAAATTTGATTTTATAATGAATTAAAAATATTGTCACAATTCTTTCATAATTTGAAGCTAACAGACAATGCAGCAGAGTTATAACATGTCCTAACCAATTGTTAGGACCAGAGGATGCAGACAAAATTTCTGTGAGTGCCCCCAAGAGATAATACAACTTCCCTTATCTGATAAAAGTAAAATCATAAAGAATAGGCAACTAAGTGGACATCACATTGTTAACCTGGAAAATTAACTTGAAGGAGGCACCATCAATAGATATTGTATCATAATATACAGGCACCAAATGTTTAAGACCTTTGTCATTTTCGTACCATTGCTTTATTCGAAAAGAGAGAAAAAAAAAAAAAACATAAAGGAGAAAGAAAGGACAAAACACATCGGCATCAGTTAGTAGTAGCTAACTCTAGCTTAAATGGCTTTCAAAAACAAAACCATGAAAACACTGCAGGTTCCTCCACTAAGGCATCCTAGGTGCAATAAGGAAGTTCTCCTTCAGGAATTTCCCAATTGTCTTTCTCCTCCTCCTCCTGTATCTTTGCCTTTGGTTCTTCCTGGTTATCTTGCTTACGGACTTTTGGTTGATAACGCCTGAAATTAGTGGAGGAAAAGAATAGGAGCAAGTAGTTAATGTCTGGAGACAAACAGAGTTGAAATATTTTAGAAGAATTTCCAAAGCAAAATAAGTTGCACACTGCTATTGAATATTTATCATTCAGAAGCAACGAAGTAGCAGTTTTATGAACCAAGGTTGTAAGAAAAGCACAAGTCAAGGCTCACCAAGAGCTAACAGCCATGGTGCCAATCATGACTTGTCTAACAGAGTGTTCACTGAAAACAAGAATATAATAGACTAATTTCCAAAACCATTTTCTACAAATTGTGACATCCAAAACAAAACCAAGTACCTTCATTGAAAATATTTGTTTTCAGCTAAAATATAAGTCGTAACCCCAGAAACAATAGCAGAATAATGAACCACCTTTCCATTTTCATCTTGAGCGATATCAAGCTGGTGATACGTTATAGCTTCACAATTATGTCAAAGTAATGAGACTAACTATCAAGCCAAAAAGGATCGAGTAACTTAAACCTCTAAAAGTATGAGTTAGCAAGAAAGCACTACTTTTTAAATCCCTGTCATTGCATTTTAACGTGACTAAAACATCTGATGATTAACTTGCTTCTTGAAGGTGGATTCTGTAACACCAACAAACTCACATGCAAAGGATTTTAGGAGGAACGAGAAGAGAAAACAAACACACTTGAATAGCTGCCCAGTATTATGATCTAAGCTAGGTGTAGGTCAAGGCTAATAGACAGGCAGCACTATGAATCGATTCAATGGATTAACCTTCCAAAGGCAAGCGGATAATACGTGATTGTTCAGACTTCAGGCAACAACCTATACATGCTATTTAACACGACCATTGTGTCCACAAACTGATGATATCCATTTCAAACCCCATTGCTTCCGCTTATTACCAAACCTACAACCAAACCTGACCATGGAATCGATGCCCAAGTAATGAAAGTAGATCAACACCGACTAAATTGTGGATGCTAAAAGGAATCTCTCTCTAATTTTTTATGATGAGAAATATAGTCATGTTGGCATATCTATTTGCACAGAGTATAATTCAATCGTAAGTATTCAACAACCTAAATCTCTAAAAGCACGAGTAACCAAGATGAGATCAAACATTAATCACTGTCTTTCCATTCTAAGAACAGATATGGAGATTAAATAAAAGAGCTTTACAAATCATAAAAATCAGGGTATTGGGAAAAACAAGAAGATGAGATGAACCAAGAGCAGACCTCTTCCGATTCCTCCGGGCCGCATCACGGGCCTTGCGCTTCTTCTTCTCCTGCTCGTTCTCGAACCAACGTCTCCTCTTGCACTCCTGGATGACGCCGGCCTTCATGACCTCCCTCTTGAACCTCCGCAGCAGCACCTCCTCCGGCTCGTCCTCCCCGACCACCACCTGCGCGTTGTAATACCCTCCCCGGGCGTAGAACAGGTTAGCCAATGCCAAGGATGGATAGCAGCTGCAGACGAGCCCTTCCTTCTCCGCCGGCATTGTCACCTCCGAGGGGGGCCGAACAGGGGCCGAGCTGCGGATGGAGGCGGGAGGGAACCCATCGGTTTTAGGCTTCGGGAAAGGGACGGGGGGAGGGGGCGGGGGCTTCTCCGTGGGGGGGACGAGGAAGGGCAGGGAAGAGAGGAAGCTGCCGAGGGAAGCAAGCATGGCGATCGATGCTCGCTCGATCGGGCTATGTTTTGCGTCCTCGACTTGAAGCTGTTTCCTTAAACCCTAATTACAGAGAATCGCGTGACTAATTTATAGATTCCTCTCGGGAACGATTCGGATACTTGCGGGGCCGAGTTCGGGAATCGGAACGATTCATCTAACGGGTGGATTAGTTTTCGAATCGGATTAGATTGGGGTTAGTGTTCGGCTGGAATTGGAATTGGAATTGGAATTGGATTTTGTTTTGACTCGATTAAATTGTCGTAGCTATTAATTAATTGTTTTTTTCTTCTCTATGATTGATTTTAGTCCTATTTTGTAGTGGGACTCATCCTTATGACAATAATTACTTCTGCATCCTTTTTCATTTAAATTCTTTTTGATATTTTGATTAGATATATTTAATTTATGCTAACTTGTGCATATGTTATAAGATATTAATTAGTTGGAACCATGACAGAATTAAACTTGACAAGGATGAATGGTTTTTTCTTAAAGACCGTTAGAGACATAATGCAATTCTCTCAATAATCCTCCTTTATCTTAACAAAATGAGATGACATCATGGCATGAGCCACTTAGAACACAAAGTAGCCAGCAACAGAAATGATCATGACAGTTGCCTTGGAGGTTACACCGATGAGGGAGGCGTCACTCTTGGCGGTGGATTCACTCTCTGGCTCGGTGGGGTGGGTGCCGAGAGGAGCTCCGACGCCGCCAGCATCGCTATC
Source organism: Musa schizocarpa (assembly GCA_900464855.2). Lineage (NCBI taxonomy): Eukaryota > Viridiplantae > Streptophyta > Magnoliopsida > Zingiberales > Musaceae > Musa > Musa schizocarpa. The sequence goes on along the minus strand of LS990925.1, from coordinate 27,327,873 downwards.
CTCGATGCCATGGTCCCCAGCAGGAGCCTCGGCACTGTCCGGGAGCGGCGATGTGGCAATCGGGGTCAAGACGCTTGGTACGGAGTCGACACCTACGGATGGCGACGAGGCAGAGGGCGTTGAGTCATCGGCACCGACGAAGACTGTGACAGCCAGGAGAGTGAGAATGGCGATGAGGAGGAGCTGTTGCCGTGCCATGAAGCGATTGGGAAGGATGAGATCGACGTAGATGCAATCGATGGAGGATGAAGGGAAAGAAAGCAGAAGAGAAATATATAAGGAAGGGAAGAAAGGAGAAAGAGAGGCTTCGGCAGTTAGTTCCGTTAAAAGTGGTTTGACTTCTTCTCAGAGAGGAGAGGGGGGAGCGGGTCCCACGGGTTGACTATTCTTTTTTTTTTTTTTTTTTTTGGTGTTTTGGGGATTGATTGGTATAGAAGCTCACTTTTTTAAAATTAATTTTTGGTTATTATTATTTTTTTGAAGGAGCTCAAAAATCGTGCCATGATTGTGAGAGCTAAAGTTGGGTTAAATTGGCATTAAGATCATTAATAAATTTACTATTTTTAATAATTGCAAGAAAAAGATGCGGGAGTTAAAATGTAACCAAGGATTGGATGTTTGTTTTCTTTTGCATTAGGACATGGAAAGCATTTGCTAATAAAACCTTTTCCCAAGCCAGAATATTTCCTGAATACAAGACTATATATATATATATATATATATATATATATATATAGACACACATTCACATAAAATATCTCAATTAGTCTTCGAGCACAACCTCTTTATTTTGTGTATATTGATGGAAATAATGTGCGTTGAGTTTTATTTTATATCTGAATAAAATGGATGAGACAAAAGTTTATTGTTTGAAGACAAGATACCCATATTTTTGCCACTGTATTAAACTCACAAGGTTGTAACAACAGCTGCAAAAGATGGAGTGGTTCTTGATTTTTGCAAGTTCCATACAAGCAATCTAAATATGTTGACATAGAACATAAGTTATATATATTTGACTGTCTCCACAGCTATTACAAGGTCTGTCGTACCGGACCGTACCATCCGATACGGGCGGTACGTACCGGTCCGACAGACCAACGGTACGTGGATCGTCCTGTACCATACTGAGCACTGTAGAACTGTAGCACTGCTACAGTACTATAGTGCTCGGTACACCTGAGTGTACCGAGCGGTATACCGTACCGTACCGGTACCGAGCCCGGGTCGAAACGTCGGTATGGTACGATACGGTAGACCTTGAGCTATTATCTCTTTGGGGATCTGCAAACATGGGCTTCTCAGATATATAACATCAGTAGGATCAATTGGAGAATCGGTTCAAAAATTGGCTCACTAAGAAAAAAACATAATTGGATCTGGTGAGACTCCAACCTCAGTATAAATTAATTCTCTAGCAACAAAAAAGTTCATACAATGGACTTGAGCATTGGAGCGATTTCTGGATGATCGATAATCTGCAGCAAAATTATAGAGTCCATCATAGTTCATAAGTTCCAAGTATTCTTCTTAGTAGGCTTCCACAAGCCTTAAGAAAGGCCATAGCCCTTATCATCTAGATGGAATCCATTTCCTAAAAGCAACATCCTCCAAGATGTAAAGAAGGAAGTTTTTCATTTTCTTAAGGTCCATTTGGTTGCAAAGAAAACAAATGAAAAAGAATTTTTCTACTGAGAATTCTTTTCCATAATAGCAAACTTGTTTTGATTGGAGAAAAGGAAAACAAAATACTTCACAAAAAAAAAAAATTTATACAACAACATAGCCTCTTGGTGGTTTGAGATAAATCTCATATGTATATACTTGTACCTTCTTAGCCTTTTGAATTGAATAGCTTTGGCAATATGTATTGTATTTTAGGTACTATTGAATCATTGTCAAATATTTACTGTCACTATTATTTGAGTCAAGGTATATTGAAATGTTGATTCTCTAATAAAAGTATGAAACTGTTACATCTTTATGAACTAATCCGAAAAAGGGAGAAGCAACCTTATTAAAATTTTATTATTTATGCTACCACTTCAGTGACTGGTTTATTGCCTCGGCTATGATCCCCTGGCCTACTTGTTAACCATGGGATGACACAATCAATTTCAACATTTTGTGATGTGTAATTATTACAAATGCATATTTGTTAACTGGTGGACATGATAGCATACATAAATGTGCTAAATCAAGCATCAAATATGTGTGTAGGCCCAACAAAATCACATGATGTAAGCCTTAAAGCTATCTATACCCAAAAAGAAGTTGCACTGGTTATTAAGATTAGAAATTAACTATATATATTTAACATAATCAATAGATTCTAGAACAAGGTCTAGAAGAATTTACCAGCCTATGGACTTAGTCTTCCGTACCTAAATGTTGGTAACAAGCACAGAAAACTGAGTAACATGAAACACTGACCTGAAAATTTAGTGATTTGTTAGGGTCTTGAGCAAATCATACATGTAGCTCCAACCTCATGTCACCATCATGAAGCTAAATAACTTAATATTCACTTCTTTGTCGGGTAGCCGGTTGCCTTGATATTTTTCTGCTAGACAAGAATTCACATGAATGGGTTATATGATCAACGCCATGTGCTCTCAATCACATAAAGGTTCTTGAATCAGAACATTCATCTTGTCCACAAGAAATTCAAGCACATCTTCCCTCCCCACTTTCAGCAACAACTGTCTCAATTTTCCAAATGTTGTACCTGGTGGTCTCATACCCTTTTCAATCATATCTTCTAACATGACACAAGCCCGGTTCAGTTCACCCTTCTCGCAGATCCCAACCTCATGAAACACTGACCTGAAAATTTAGTGATTTGTTAGGGTCTTGAGCAAATCATACATGTAGCTCCAACCTCATGTTACCATCATGAAGCTAAATAACTTAATATGCACTTCTTTGTCAGGTAGCTGGTTGCCTTGATATTTTTCTGCTAGACAAGAATTCACACTAATGGGTTATATGATCAACACCATGTGCTCTCAATCGCATAAAGGTTCTTGAATCAGAACATTCATCTTGTCCACAAGAAATTTAAGCACATCTTCCCTCCTCTCTTTCAGCAACAACTGTCTCAATTTTCCAAATGTTGTACCTGGTGGTCTGATACCCTTTTCAATCATATCTTCTAACATTACACAAGCCCGGTTCAGTTCGCCCTTCTCGCAGAGCCCATTGATTAGGACAGAAAAAGTGTGCATGCTTGGGAGGAATTGCTTCTTGCCCATGTACTTCCACACCTTCAAAGCCATCTCCAACTTGTTGGTTTCACAGAACATCTTTATCATCATTGTGTAGGTATCTGAGTCAGGTTCACAGCATTTTATCATGCGGCGAAAAACCCTATATGCCTCCTCGTATCTCTGAGCAGTTATCAAGCTGTTCAATATGATATTAAAAGTCCTTGCGACAGGGGTGATGCCTTTATCCTCCATATCTCCCACCACACTAAATGCATTTTCAAACTTGTTTGCCTTACAAAATGCACCAACCAGTGCATTGTACACGACGACATCGGGCTTAACTCCATTTCTCTCCATCTCCAAGAACGTATCTACGGCATCCTCTATCCTCTTCTCCACCCCATACGTGTGCACCAACACACTATAGATGAAGGGTGTCGGCGGGCAAACCCTGTGGCTCATGTCCCTAACTACATCGACAGCTTCCTCCATCCGTCCTGCCTTACACAGTGCATCGACTATAATTCCATAGGTGACTATATCTGGTTCGCAACCCCTGTCCAGCATTTCTTGGTAGACTTCCCGCATCTTGGGCAGATTGGGCGCCCTTCCCCACCCTTCGAGCAGGATACTGTAGGTCTTCGCGTCGGGCTCGAACCGGTCGCGCATTTTGTCGAACACCTCCTGGGCCTTCCTGACGTTCTTCGACTTGCAGAGAGCACCGAGCAGGCCGCCGAACGCCGCCAGGTTGGGCGCTACACCGTACTTATCCATGACGTCGAAGGTGTACAGGGCCTCCTCCACCTTGTGGGCGCGGGCGTACTTGCGCATGATGACGCAGAAGGTCTCGACGTTGAGGGCGCCCTGGGCGCGCATGGCGGCAACGAGGTCCCACATGAGCTTGTACTGGCGGATCTTGGCGAGTGCGGCGATCATGGCGTGGTAGGCGCGGACGGTGTGGGCATAGCCGCGCTGCTGCCGGCGGGCCCAGTCGAAGAAGCGGTAGGCGAGCATGCCGGCGTTCTCGAAGCGGAGGAGGACCTGCTCGGCCACGTCGGGGAAGGCGCGCACGCCGCTCGCGTCAAGGGCCTGCTCCAGCCCGGCATTGGGACAGGACAACATGATCTTGCAGAGCTTATTGCAGGGGTCCACGCCCACGAGGAGCCGCTGTTGCTCGCCGTTGCAGGAGCTGGACATGCTTCTTGCTGTTGGTGGTGTCGTCTTTGTCGTCGCCCTCCAAAACTTGGTGCAGGAGGAGGTTCGAGGTCTCATCATGTTGCTACCGCCGAGCGTGAGAAGTCGATCGAGTCTTGCACCGAAAGAAAGAAAGAGAAGGGGCTAATTACATATTACAAGTTAAACTCTGTTAGCAACTCGATTTTTTAAAATTAAAAAATTTATAGTAAAATTTTTATAATTATAAAAATATAATATTTAAGTTTATTTATCGTAACGTTATGGACTTTATCGGCAGAAGATAACCATATGATAACATATGTATGAATGACATAAAAAAATGATAAATAAAAAGATGATTTAAATGATGGTGATAAATAATAGAGTCGTGGGTAGCTGTTATAGTGGTGGTCAACGAGAATGATATTATGGTTAGTCATATCGATATCGATTTAAACATCAATAACGAGGAGAAAAAAGAGGTAAGGCGATGAGATATTTGTTACGAACGAGTCAGCACAAAGAGAGGAGGGGTGTGAATTAGTGCAGCTGTAAAAAAACGTTGGTTTGAAAATATTTCATATGTTGAAAACTAATCAAAAAGATATTAACTTGAAAGTGTAAGGGAGAGTAGTGAAAGCAATAAAAGGTAGTTTATAGTTAAAGTAAATTGTTCAAAAGAAATGTAAACTAGATTTTATAGTGGTTCGGTCATCGTGACCTACATCTACTCTCGATTCCTCTTCCGTCGAGGCCACTTGCATCCACGGACGGTCTTCCTTTAATGGGCGAAGACCAATTACCTTTTTACACCCCTCTTCTTCTTTTTACAAGTTTAGGAGACAACCTTTTACAACCCTCTTTTACAAGGTATCCCTCACACACCTCCCTTAGAACTCTCTCTAAGCTTTAGGAGGAGGGAACTCAACTTTCTAATAGGGTTTACAATAGAGTTTTGCTCAATCTTTCTTACTACTCTATGCAGGAATAACTGGGGTATTTATAGACTCCAAATGGCTTCAAATCTTGGAGCCAAAATTCAAATCCCTAAGATTTCGAGGTACGGGCAGGACCATCGCCTGCAGCCAGACACTGAGCAATACCACTACCCAGTCTGGCGGTACCACCTCTTGACAGCCTCTGAGACGAGATTTTTTGAGTTTTTTAAGTCACAAGCGGTTCCATCGCCTGTTCTGGCAGTGTCATCACTTGACCCAACTTTTAGGGAACTGAATGGGCCTCCCAATGAGCCTAAATCAGTCATAATTAAGGCCCAATTGGTCCCTAATTGAGTTAGCATGATTACATCAAAAACTAAATCAATTAGCCCCATAAACTACTTTGATCTTAGACAAATGATTATAAAGGATGAATCCTTTATCTAGCATGTCATTGGTTCATTCGACGCTCGTCTGATCCTTCGGAGCATCGTCCTCTCCTTCGGCATATTTGTCTAATCGGCATGTTGACTTCTGCAACTTTTAATCTCCTTGGCACAATGTCCGATCCTTTGGCCATATGCCTGAATTTATGGCACGAGCCTTCTACCGACATGTCGACCGATCCTCTGGCCCCAACGTCCAATCTTCTAACATGTTCACTCCTACCCAATATAATTCTTTCTGCTTTAATCAATTTACCTCTCCTTGATCAAAGCTAGTCCCGTGCCACTCAAAAGATAGATTAAATCACAAACTCATCAATTGATTTCATCATCAAAATTTGAGATTCAACCGTCTCCCTCTTTTTTATTATGACAACCAATTGATGATGGAGTTAACTTTAACTCCCCATATCAATATGTCATATCGATAGAATATTTAAATTCAAAAAATTATGTAATGTTTTAAAACATATAAATACTTCAATATTATATGCATAATCAATATTGACATAACAAATTTATCATATCATTGCATGCAACGTAAACTCATGCATAATCATATCCAAGTATATCATCTCATGCATGATTATCATCATGACTTCTCCCCTTTGTCATCAACAAAAAAGAGAAGTATAACTATCAAGTTTTATATATGCAAGTTTTATAACATACAAGCTTGTTTGCAATTTTTAGAGATTTTTAGCATGTTTGATTTTCTTGATATAGCAACTTTTTGCTTCTCTTTATATTACAAGTTAGCGATTTTAGCTAGTTTTACATCATGCAAGCTAGCAATTTTTAATATATGCAAGTTAACAAGTTTGCTTTTCTTTGCGATGTGCAAGCTAATAATTTTGCTTCTACTTGGGATGTGCAAGCAAGTAATTTTTTCTTCTCTTTTGAGTTGGGCAAGCTAGCAAGTTTTAGATATGCAAGCTAGTAAGATAGCAAGTTTTACATTAAGCAAGTTAACAAATTTTACATCAGGCAAGCTAGCAAATTTTACATCATTTTAGAACATGCAAACTAGTTATTTCTCCCCCTTTATCATTGTCAAAAAGAAAGGAAGAAAATAATTTTATAGTTCTTTTTCCTTTTATAATAATTTTTAAATCATGACTAAGGTAAAGTATCAATATTATTTCAACATATTTGTGCATCATTATAGTTTCAAATTAAAACATGCATAATTTTAAAACATTACATTTCATCCTTACTTCATGCATGATATAAAAAATAAATCATCACTATGGGCATATCATACATATACTCAAGCATTCATGATATATCATTTTAGCAACAAATCATAGTATTGCATGTTGTTAGGATCGGAGCGGCACTAAGAGGGGGGGGGTGGGGTGAATTTGTGCAGCAGATTGAAACTTGTAAGTTTGAAATCGATTTCGTAAATGTGTAGAGATTTCGATTCGACGAATGATGACTTAATAAAAATAGCTCGAGTAAAGGAAGGAGATGAAAACCAAAAATTTGCTGCTAAGTAAATAAATATTTCAGAAAGTTAAATACTCACACATTCAAGGAACACCGCAATTTAAAGTGGTTCGATCAATTGACCTACATCCACTTATGAAGCCTTCTTCGATGAGGCTCCCAACTTCCACTAGTAAATCACTTTGAAGGGGAAGGACCGAATACCCCTCTTACAACCTTTTTACAAGTGGTTCACACTCTTATAGATTTTTCTAAGAGAAAGAGGGAGGTGAATACTTAAGCTATTGAAAACAAGACTTTGCTAAAACTTTTTCTTAATTTCTAACTTCTCAAAAAGGTATTTATAGGCTCCAAGAGGATTCAAATTTGGGCTCCAAATTTGAATTGCTTTTGGATTTCCCGGTGCTGGCGATGCCATCGTCGAAACTCTCGGGATCTGGGCGGTGCCACCGCCCGACCTTTCGGGTTTTGGGTGGTGCCACCGCCGGCGATGCCACCACCCAACCTTATGGGTCACTGATTGGGCTCCTAATTTGGCCCAAACTAGTCTATATTATGGCCCAATTGGCCCCTAATAAGGTTATAGGATTAACCCTTAATCCTAATCCTAATTATATGTAAACTATGAAATTAAGATATAGTCTTAAACAGGTTTTTAACCAGCAATGTCGAGTTTCCTTCCGGTGAACTTCCTACGGACTTCCGATACACCTTCGGATTTCTTCCGACGGACTCCTAGCAGGCTCTCGGTCTTGTGACAAGTTCAACGAGTCTTTGGCAAGTAGTCGAACCTTCTCGGTGATCCCCGCGAACATCTGACGATCTTTCCGGTGGACTTCCGAAAACTTTGGTAAGTCCCCGATTCCTTCTCGGTTGGTTCCAACAGCATTTTCGACGATTCTTCGTACTTTCGGCGGACTCTTGAACACCCATCAAACTTGACTCTGGTAGACTTGCTTTATGTCTTCAAGCTATCGTAGTTAATCCTACACACTTAAAACAAAACTTCAATCAAGATAATTAATCATAAGCAATTAATCAAGTTGTCCAACATGTCATTGGTCTCTTGACGCTTAGTCCGATTCTTCGACGCATCATCCTCTCTTGTGGCCTATTGCCCAATTGGCCAGTTGACTCCGCAACTCCAATATCCTTGGCACAATCTCCATTCTTCTTGGCATGATGTCCAAATCCACGACCCGAAGCCTTCTGTCGATACATCGACCGATCCACCGGCTTGACGTCCAATCTTCTAGCATGTTCCTCCGGCCCAACATGATTTTCCTGCTTTAATTGTCTCATTCTGATCGAAGTATCCTATATCACTCAAAACATAGATTAAATCATAAACACATATCAAGTGGTTTCATCATCAAAATACGAGATTCAACAATCTCCCTCTTTTTGATGATGACAACCACTTGATGATGGAGTTAACCTTAACTCCAGAGTTTAAACAAACTCCCTCTATCAATATGTCATATTGATAGAACTTTGAATTTAAACTGAATTTAAGTCATTGCAATTATTCATCATGAATATTTACAACACGTCATCATGTATAACATGATCATACTTCTCCCCCTTTGTTATCAACAAAAAAGGAGATGTTCTACTATCATGTGTTTGGAAATATAAGTTCAACTCATTGTATAATAAACATAGTATCAAATTTTATCATCATGCAATCTAGCAATTAAAGATGTGCAAGTTTAGCAACTGTTTGCTTCTCTTTATATTACAAGCTCTTTAGATTACAAGCTAGCAATTTTTATGATATGCAAGTTTTGCTACATATAAGCTAGCAAAAATTTTGAAAGTAAATGCAAGGTAGCTTTCTTATGTAAGCTCATGATTCTTGCTTCCTATTGCAATGTGCAAGTTATAAATTTTTACATTTTTTTGACTTGTGCAAGCTAGCTAATTTATCTTTGAGATGACCCTTTACATTAATTCAAGATAGCACATTAGCAACTCTTTCTCTCCTTTGTCATTGGTAAAAAGAAAGGAAGACTCTTTATATTAATTTTTAAATTATGACAAAGGTAAGTATCAATCTTATTTATACATCATTATGTTTTCAAATTAAAATATGTAGAATTTTAAAACTTTACATTTATATCCATGCATTATACAAATAAATTAATCACTATAGGCATATCATACATGATACATCATTTTGGTAACAAATCATAGCATTTATCAATATTTTAATTATGATACTAAGCATTCATGATACACATTATATGCAAATATCATCACAATAAAAAGCAATTGCATGCATAATTTCAAATCATAAATGTTTCAAATCGTGATGGTATTAATTTATCAAATTGCATCCTACCATGCATGATCAAAACTTCTCCTCATTTGTATTTCATGCATAATTTCATTTCATCACATTAGGAATATCAAGAAGAATTAATTGAGTAATGAGATAAATATTTTATAAATACACAAAATTGTATAAAAATCATATCATAAGTGTTTCATGCATTCATATCATCACATGAAGGAATATAAAAAAAAATTTGGTGATGAGATATTACTTCATGAATACAATAAAATTCATATAGCATATCATGGTTTATTAGAATTAGTCTTCTTTTTGGTGAATAGCAAAAAGAATAGAAGGAGAGCAAGATCTCAATTCATGCATATCAAATATTCAATCATCAAAATCATGATTCATCTAGAAAATTCTCCTCTTTAAATATTCAAAAAGAGAATCATGATGACCAATCTTAATTTACATAAAGTTTCAAAACATAATTATCAAGATCATCAATACTAAAAGACCATGAAACATTTCGATAAATCTCCTTTTAAATAGAAAACAATCTTGATTCATTCAATAGAAAATTTAAATTATAATTACGAGAAATCAAGATCATGATTTCAATAAAACCCATTAAATTCAAATTATTTTCGTAATCCATGAGATTCATAAAAATAATACAAATGGATTCATCAAAGTCAATAAGATAGAGAAAAAGAATTTTTAAGAAAAATAATTTTCTCTATTTAGTTGTTTCATACAAGCATGCCTTTGTCCTTTTTGTGCCAAATATATATATATATATATATATATATATATATATATATATATATATATATATATATATATATACATCATCAATCATTTAGGATCAAAAAATAAATTTTATCATAAAAACCATCAAGATTCTAATCATTATTTCAATCTACACATCATGAGAACAATAAATTTACACTATAGACACTCTCATGTTTTTATCATTCAAGTTAGCATATATTTTTGCAATTAGCAAGTTAGCAATTTCCTTTTTTTTTTATAACAGTGATTCAATCATATCTTATGATAAACATATCATAATTACAAAGGAGTATTGAATCATAAAGAAAATCAATTTATGCATAAAATGTTCCAAGCATAAGGTACATTTTCTCAAATTATGGATATCGAAAAATCAAGAGAAAATAACTTAATTATTCATTTTGAAAAATGTTCTCTTTGATAAAACGAGAGAATCATGATTAACAATCTTGATTTATAAAATGAATACTAAAGTTATAATTCTGAAAAATCAAGAGAAGCCGTGATTCATTTTAACAAATCTCCTCTTAAATAAATAATATAAAGAATTTTTAGAAAATTATGAAAAAGATAGAATTCATTCAATCTTGTAAAAGAATAAGACATTAATTCATGCATATAGAATCTTGACTTAAGCATAAGAAATCTCAATTTATAAATTTTGAAAAATCAAGATAAAGCTGATTTAAATCATCAAATCAAGATCATTTTCAAGAGATTCACAAAAGTGATACAAATAGATTCATTACTTTTCCTTTTTGAAAATTAATAAAGTCAGAAAAATAATTTTTTTAAGAAGAAATCTTTCCACTTTTTAGTTGTTTTAATTCATGTGATTTATTTCATACATGTTCTTTCTTTTGTGCCAAATAAAAACATGCATCAATGTTTAGGATCGAAAAAAAATCTCAAAAATCATCATGTATAAATTTTAAAATCTCATGCATAAAATCATCAATTATGGTATCAAAACATTTAATATTTTCATTACATCATTATGCATTGGTTTCATTGAACATAATTTTGAATGATTCTTATAGATAAACATCTTTAGTTTTAATTTATGTGATTAACTTTATATTAGCATGCTCAAATTTTGTTCTTATGTTAAAACCATACATCATGTTTGAAAACCAAAGACAAGGTTCACAAAAAAAATCATTAAGCCTTCCATACAAAAGCCAAGCATCGTCATTGAAAATCAATATGGAAATCATCAAAATACACATTATTACTTCTCAAGCACATACATAAGATTAATCTTACTAAGTGTACAAGCATTAGATTTATATCTAACATTTTATTTCATTTACATAAAACATGTAATTTTCATTGTCATTTTCAAAATTACAAGCATGATCATATTTTTATATTTTTATTTTTAAACATTTAATTTTCAAGAAAATTGATTCAAAACTAAATAAAAAAAATACATTATGAAAAGCATTATGTAATTTCGAAGTAAATTAGGGAGATTTTGATTACCTCATCATTGAAAGCGGTTAAGACGTAGTTTATCACCTCGCCTTTGTTGATTTTCTCCTAGTCTTCGGAGGAGCTTGATTCATCCCAATTTGTGTTCTTCTTCTTGCGTTCAAAGTAAGTAGTTCTGTTCTTTTTATTCTTTAATATTTATTGTATTAACTTTTTAAATTTCTTTGTAAGTTCAAATTCACCATCACTTTCAGCTTATTCTCAAGTGGTCTTCATGTGTTCTATGTCCCAAATCCTTCCTATTCTTTGGAAGGTTGTTTTATTCATCCTATTCATCATATTTATTGTGTACCATTTCATATCATTAACGAACTAATTAGTTCTTCAAGTGGTAAGTTGTTTAGGTTTTTAGCTTCTCGTATCATAGTTACTTTTGAATTCTAATTTTTAGAAAGAGAACGCAAAATCTTATTTATAAGTTCAAAATCCAAAAAACTTCTACCAAGTACTTTTAAACCATTGATGACATCCGTAAAATTGGTGTACATGTCTTCGAAAGAGTTCAAAATTGTGCATTAAAAGATTGACTTTTGAAACCTTAACACTACTTGTGCCTTCGTGTGTGGTTTCAAGAAAGTGCCAAATATCAAAAGTCGTTTCATACAAAGAAACCCCATTAAATTTCATTTTATCTAAGGCACAAAATAGAGCATTCATAGCTCTAGCATTTAAAGAAAAAGTCTTCTTCTCCAAATCATTCCAATATTTCATTGGAAGAGAAGACTTTTTAAAGCCGGATTCGACAATATGCCATAAATTCAAATCCAAAGACAGTAAGAAAACTCTCATTTGAGTTTTCCAATAAGTGTAGTCTGTCCCATTGAAAAGGGAGGACGAATGAGAGAGTAACCCCCTTGAAAGCCGAAAAGAGCTATTTCTGTTGGATGTTAAACCAAAGTAGAAAACCATGGCTCTGATACCAATTGTTAGGATCAGAGTGACACTAAGAGGGGGGGGTGAATTAGTGTAGCGGATTGAAACTTGTAAGTTTGAAATCGTTTTTGCAAATGTTTAGAGATTTTGATTCGACGAAGGATGACTTAATAAAAATAGCTTGAGTAAAGGTAGGAGATGAAAACTGAAAGTTTGCTGTTAAGTAAATAATAGAAAGTTAAACACTCACACATTCAAGAAATACTGCAATTTAAAGTGGTTCGGTCAATTGACCTACATCCACTTGCGAAGCCTTTTTCAATGAGGCTCCCAACTTCCACTAGCAAATCACTTTGAAGAGGAAGGACCAAATACCTCTCTTACAACCTTTTTACAAGTGGTTCAAACTCTTATAGATTTTTCAAAGATAAAGATGGAGGTGAACACTTAAGCTATTGAAAACAAGACTTTGCTTTAGCTTTTTCTCAATTTCTAACTTCTCAAAAAGATTTTTTTCTCGGCCGAGAATTGAGAGGTATTTATAGGCCCCAAAAGGATTCAAATTTGGACTCCAAATTTGAATTGCTTTTGGGTTTCTCAGTGCTGGCGGTGCCACCGCCTGTTAGTGTCTGACATTGACAATGTACTGGCGGTGCCACTATCGGAACTCTCGGGTTTTGGGCGGTGCCACCGCCCAGTCCGACGGTGCCATCGCTTGACCTTACGGGTTACTAGTTGGGCTCCTAATTTGGCCCAAACCAGTTTATATTAGGGCCCAGTTGGCCCCTAACCAAGTTATAGGATTAACATTTAATCCTAACTCTAATTACATATAAACTATAAAATTAAGACATAGTCCTAAGCAGGTTTTTAATCGGCAACGTCGAGTTTCCTTCCAGCGAGCTTTCCGACGAACTTCCAATGGACTTCCGATACACCCTCGGATTTCTTCCGACGGACTCGTAGTAGGCTCCCGGTCTTGTGGCAAGTTTAACGAGTCTTTGGCAAGTAGTCGAACCTTCTTGGTGATCTTCGCGAACCTTCGACGATCTTTCCATTGGACTTCCGAAAACTTCGGTAAGTCCCCAATTCCTTCTCGGTTGGTTCCAGCAGCACTTCCGACGATTCTTTGGACTTTTGGCAGACTCTCGAACACCCATTGAACTTGACTCCGGTAGACTTGCTTTATGTCTTCAAGCTATCGTAGTTAATCCTGCACACTTAAAACAAAACTTCGATCAAGATAATTAATCCTAAGCAATTAATCAAGTTATCCGATATGTCATTGGTCTCTCGACGCTTCGTCTGATTCTTTAGCACATCGTCCTCTCTTGCAGCCTATTGCCCAATCAGCCAGTTGACTCCGCAACTCCGATATCCTTAGCACAATCTCCGCTCTTCTTGGCCCGATGCTTGAATCCACGGCCCAAAGCCTTCTATCGATACGTCAATCGATCCACCGGCCCGACGTCCAATCTTTTGGCATGTTCTTCTGGCCCAACATTATTTTCCTGCTTTAATTATCTCATCCTGATCGAAGCATCCTACATCACTCAAAACATAGATTAAATCATAAACACATATCAAGTGGTTTCATCATCAAAATATGAGATTCAACACATGCATCATTCCAAATCATAAATAATGTAAATTATAATGGTATCAAAATGTCAAATTACATTACATAATCATGAATTCTCATTTGTATGTATCAACATAAATTCATGAGTATTTCATGCATAATTTAATATCATCACATGAAGAATATCAAAAGAATTTTGGTGATGAGATATACTTCATGAATACAATGAATTATAAAAATCATATCATGAAAAGTAAGATCATGTGAATACCAAAAGACATTATTCATATAAAATTTTTTTTCGAAATACAAGAATCATATGAAAATAAAGAGTAAGAAATCTTAATTTATAAAAGAAAATCTCAAGTTAAGAAATCAAGAGAAGGTTAGATTGGAAAATTCTCATTTAGATTCAAATCATCAAATCATCAAAATCATAAGAGATTCAAAATGACATTAATTGATTTATCAATCTCTTGATATGCTATCAATTTTCTTTCTCCCTTAAGAACGAATAAGGGAAGAAATGCATAACAAAACTCTAAGTCATAAATTTTTAAGATATCGTAGTATATCATGGTTTGTTAGGATAAGTCTCCTTTTTTGGTGAATAGTAAAAAGAAACAAGGAGAAAATGATCTTAATTCATAGAAAGATTCAAGTATCAATTATCGAGAAATCAAGATCATGAATTGGTTTGTTTTCCTCTTTAGTAAATGGCAAATAGAAACATAAGAGATCAAATAAGAGATCTTGATTCATAAAAGGTTTCATGTTATAAATCTCGAGAAATTATGATTTCGATAAAACTCATTCAAATTCATTTTCATAGTCTAAGAGATTCACAAAAGCATAATATTCATGGATTCATTAATCTTTTATCGAAAAATCAATAAGATAGAGATGAAAAATATATTCCCATTTTATATGTTTTATTTTATGTGATTGATTTCATATAAATATGCTCAAGTTTTTCATATGAAAACCATTCATCTTATTTAAAACCGAAAAAACAACTTTCATTACGACAAAGATCAATAAGCCATGAATCACAAAAATCATCATGCATAACTTCAAAATCTCATCTATAATATAAAATCATCAAGCATGGTATCATTGAATATAAAATATCTTCAATCAAAATAGAAAATCAATACGGAAATCAACATGATTGCATATTATTGCTTCTTAAAAATATACATAAAATTAATCTTATTAGGTGTACAAGCATTAGATTTATATCTAATAATTTGACATCTTTTCATAAAATATATAATTATCATTATCATTTTCAAAATTACTAGCATGATCCTAATTTTTAAATATTTTCATTACATCATTAAACATATAATTTTTAAGAAAAAATTATATATAATTTTTAAGAAAAAATTATATATAATTTTTGAAACTAAAAATATAACTCATGAAAAGTATCATGTAATTTCGAAATAAATTAAAGGGGTTTTGGTTACCTTGTCGTCAAAAGCCGTTAAGGCATAGTTTGCCACATCGCTTTTGTTGGTTTGTTCTTAATCTTCGGATGAACTCGTTTCGTCCCAAATCACTTTGAGTACTCTCTTCTTCTTTAGAAACTTCTTTTTAAGTTTTTTTTTTATTTTTTATTTCTTATTTAATGAGTTTTTTAAGTTTTATAGTGAGAAGTTTAATTTCATCATCACTTAAGCTTTCTTTGAGTGGTCTTAATGTATTCTAAGTGTCAAATCCTTCTTGTTCTTTGGAAGGTTGTTCTTATATTCGTTTTGTGTCATATAACTAATTTCATATGTCATTAAAGACCCGATAAATTCTTCAAGGGGGAAAGTATTCAAATCCTTTGGCCTCTTGAATGACCGTTACTTTATGATCCCAAGTTTTAGAAAGAGATCGTAAAACTTGTTGAATCTCGTATTTTGATGATGAAACCACTTGATATATATTTATGATTTAATCTATGTTTTGAGTGACGCAGGATGCTTCAATCAGGATGAGACAATTAAAGAAGGAAAAATCATGTTGTGCCGGAGGAACATGTCAGAAGATTGGACGTCGGGCCGGTGGATCGGTCGACGTATCGACAGAAGGCTTCGGGCCATGGAATTGGGCATCGGGCCAAGAAGAGCGGGTATTGTGCCAAGGATATCGGAGTTGCAGAGTCAACTGGCCGATTGGGCAATAGGCCACAGGAGAGGACGATGCGCCGAAGAATCGGACGAAGCGTCGAGGGATCAATGACATGCCGGACAACTTGGTTAATTGCTTAGGATTAATTATCTCGATCGAAGTTTTATTTTCAATGTGCAGGATTAACTACAATGGAAGTAAACATGCAGCAGGAGTTGTTCCGGAGTCAAGACTATAATCACGTTGGGAGTTCGAGAGTTCAACGGAAGTCCGGACGGTTTGTCACAGACTTAGTTAGTTTTGCCTAAGTCGTGCGGCACCCTTGCATGTCCATTCGCAAAGGTCAGCCTCCCCGAAGCCTCCCATATCCCTTAGGACCCACAAAAGAGAGAACGGGTTAGAGAAAATACCTCATTC
Organism: Musa schizocarpa; assembly: GCA_900464855.2. NCBI lineage: Eukaryota > Viridiplantae > Streptophyta > Magnoliopsida > Zingiberales > Musaceae > Musa > Musa schizocarpa. The sequence goes on along the minus strand of LS990925.1, from coordinate 27,311,089 downwards.
GGGATCCATAAGCAAACATTTCCGAAAACACTTCATAGACAATGCAAATTACAAACAGACTTTACAAGCTCTGAATAATTGCATAACAAAGGGTAAAATGATCCATTATAGCCTGAAAATCTCTCACACGTGTCCACATGACATAATCTTTATTTACAACCCTAAAGCGGCCACCAACCTAATTAAAATGAGACTATTAAGCCTTTGGTCGTCCCTCTACATGCTGAACAAAGCATGAACATACCAAAAGACACGGACATACATAAGCATTACATTAAACATCCTGTTTCGAAGTTTGTCCATAACATTCTCCCTCACTTATTCCTTCGACGTCCTCGTCGAAGCCTTTGCTGACATTGCAACTCCTTGCCTTTGCTGAATCTTCAATCTTCTACTCCAGCTACAATGTGCCTCCTGGCTCCTAGCTGCTCTCCGCTGCTATTTTTTAGTAGTCGAACCTTTGATCCACCATGCTGCTTCAACTCGCCAATGACTCTGACTCTAGTGTGGGGTTGGCTAAGTTGTGTTGATCCCTATTGGTTCCTGCGAATTCTCCAAATGAAGGGAAAAGACCATCATTACTGTGCCAGTCTCTCAAATACCTCATGCTACTTGAATTGGGTGGATACTTGTTGGAGCTTTAATGAGCATCGTCTCGTAAACTTATGAAGTTTTGGGTCCTTCCTCCATAAAATTTGCCCATTGACTCTTCTTTCACTTAGTTGTCACTTCCAAGTAGGTTCACATCACTTCTGTTTTCGATTGACATTTCATTGGGAAATGAAGCGGACAATCTACTCTCATTAGCACTGATCACCATTGGTGAGGATTTGATAACTATTATCTTCCATTATTTTCGAAGAGTCTTTGAACTTGTACAGAGCTCCTCTGCTGGATAGATAAGAGAATTGGGGTACTCAGTTTCACCCATTCTCTTAAGGATTAAGAAGGCAAAGTTTACTTGACTTCGCCCACCTCCTCGAGGTTATACTCCATGCATCGAGCTGGTTACTGGTCTACGCCTGCTCTTTGCTCATACTTCTGAAGCACTTGAAGTGTTTGCACTCCTTGCGTTGAGTTAGCTACTGTGATTCACCTTCTCAATGTCATCGAACTTCTGGAATGCAAGAAGTTTTCACCCCAACTTGGAGTAATTCTCTAATAGATTTGGTCACCTCTGGGATTGTACCGTCTTCTCCATCAACCCTGCCACCTACTCCCATGAGTAGCAAAGGTACAATACCGCATACTACCTGCTTCGTTCCTTGGTCGTGCACTCTTACATGACCCAAAGTCCTTCACTTTCGGCTATCTTGATGAGAAGATCATTGACACCGGTCTTATGAAGTTCCTTGTCTGGGTACTTGGAGTTTGCCTCTGCATGCTCCACCTTCTCGGCCCCTTTCATGACCAAGCGCTCTCCCTCCATGAGAGCAAGGGATCAATGACTTTCACGGAAGCCCCGCCTCTACGGTACCATGGCGCTGCCATGCCCATGGCACTACTATCCGTTGCCTCGTATTTGCATCTCTTTTCTTCACAATCAGTAGATATGCCTCTATGGCACTCCTCCGAGTCCACCTCCATTCTAACTGATGCTTGATTTTGGGTAGCTAAGTTCCTCTGGACTCGTCGTTGCTTCCTCGCCCCTTTCGACCCCCTACTTCAACACCTCTGTGTTCTCCAAGCAGCTCCCTTTGGTCGATGGAAAGACAAACTGCAACTCCTATGCATGGCCTCTGCCATCGCAGTATAGGGTTTGCACCGATTCTGTTCTCCTTAGCTTTATTGGTAGCAATGTTTGCTTACTCGACCTTGTCCTCTGACTTACCGGGCTCCCTTAAGTGAATATGAGCTCTAGAGTAATCCAACTCTCCAGCTGCTTCGATTATACCTCTGTATGACCAAGTCCCTCCCATGGGACTCACTGGTACTTGCATTCGAACTTTTCCCTTGGTGGAACCCAGCCCTCATATACTGATGACCAAGGTTTTCATCCGATGCAAAATTCGATGCACGCACGGAAGACTCGCCTCTGCAGTACCATGGCCTTCACTCCTTGAATCTATATCCCTTCTTGCCATCATGTTGTTCACCGAAGTGAAGCTTCCAATAGCTCCCGATTATACCTCCATATGATCTAGTCCCTCACGGGACTAGATCGTGTGTGTCGCATTGCCACGAACTGTTCCACCATGATCCGCTGCACCATGTCACCTCCTGGTGACATCTCTATTGCATTCTGATCCTTATGGGATGAACTCGAATTGTGATCCCTCCATGTGTGGCCTTTATCAATACATCGCAAGGTCTCTTCCACCTTCGATTTTGTTCGCTCCTTTGGCAATCGACCTTCATCCACCCACTCTTGGGTCACACCTAGATGAAGTACTGCTCTAGGACAGTCCGTCACCTAGTAGCTCCCGAAATCCCCTGACTACGCTGCAATTAGTGCACCATTGTCTGGATCCTGGGCCTCTGCCCCTACCAACACAATCTTCGCCGCACACCGCTTCCTTCATAGCAACTTGAATTACAACATTGTGGCATATTCTTCAAGAGTACCCGCCTCTGCGTCCTTTTGCCCCATGTTAAGGCCTTCTAAACCCAACTTCACCTCCGCAAATTGAGTCACCTTAGTTCCTCCATCAAATGCTCCTCCGAGATAAGGTGCATGTGCCTAGAAGCTCCCTTCGTCTTTGCCACCATGCAAGATGAGTCCGCTCCGTCAGAATGAATGACCCATGAAACAACATGATCATACTCTTGCCTCTGCAAGAGTTCATGTCCTTGACCTCTGTCCAAGGAAAGCATTATGCCTCTACTTCATATTTCATCTTCTATGTTAGCTCCCTTCATGCGGCTTGGGTACTTCGCCAAGTTACACCCAAGTTGCTCCACTCCTCGTTTTTGCATTGAGTTGATGGTGGCCTTCACGCCCACCATTCCGAGTCAACCCTCCCTTAAGTCCGATCTACATATCGACTCCAAGTGTGCCTTCATTTGTGTTGCTTTGGGTCACTCCCCCACTTGATCTCATAATGTATCCACCAATGCATTCTCTAGAGCAAGATCATGCGGCAACTCCTCGCCGCTTGCTCAGTCCATTGAGCTTCATGGAGTCATAGTTTGTTGAGGTACTCCTCCTCAACATGTGAGGTCCGTCCTATATGATTCTCCCTCTGGAGAGCCGGGACTTATCCCTCCTGGATAATTGTCCCGTTAGACAATATCTCTCTTCATTTCGGAGACCACCATCCCCTTGGACTACTCCGATCTGCTGAACAAACTGTGCATTGTTCTGCCTCTTGCAAACGCACTTGCTAGATTGCGACTCCACGTCAATACAGCCCCCGCTGCACCACTCAAAGCCTAGCAACATGCTGAACTCATTGCACACTTCAGCCTCCTACGGACGTATCCTTCACATGCCGAAGAGAAAGTTTCAATGCTCCATGGCGCCGAGTTTTGATCGCCTTGGGATGGCCGCGAACATTTCATCATCCGCATACAAGCCCATGTATGAGTACCGAATTCTTTAAGTTAGCAATTCCCCTCACCTCTGTGAGCTTTGCACAACTCTTTCAGTCGCTGAGCAACTCATTCCACCTTGCATGGTCTCATCCTTTACCAAGCGCCTCACTTGCCTTGAGCATCATCAAGTATAGTTGTCAATGTTGAGCCGTAGCTTAAACTCAACCATTCCAACCTTTGTGCGCTCCGCATTCTTCCAAGCTTATCTGTTCTCGTGGTGCCTCTTACGCGAAGGGTTGGCCATTCCTCTTAATGCCAATCTCATATACCTGCTCCTCCAAGCGACTCCTTTTCCCTACATCTCCATGCCCGTTTTCCCCCAAATGGTCGCGCGTGTGCTGACTGCCCTCAACATAGCCTCGCTAGGTCCCCCACGTTTGCATGTTAAGTGTTTCTATGAGTGCTTGTCCCGCTCTGATACCATCTGTCACGGACTTAGCTGGTTTTGCCTAAGTCGTGCGACACCCTTGCGTGTTCGTCCGTAAAGGTCAACCTCCCCGAAGCATCCCATGTCCCTTAGGACCCGCAAAAGAGAGAACGGGTTAGAGAAAATACCTCATTCGGGATCCACAAGCAAACATTTCTGAAAACACTTCATAGACAATGCAAATTATAAATAGACTTTACAAGCTCTGAATAGTTACACAACAAAGGGTAAAATGGTCTATTATAGATTGAAAATCTCTCACACTTGTCCACATGACACAACCTTTATTTACAAGCCTAAAGCGGCCACCAACTTAACTAAAATGAGACTATTAAGCTTTCGGCCATCCCTCTACATGTTGTACAAAACATGAACATACCAAAAAACACGGACATACATAAGTATTACATCAAACATCATGTTTCGAAGTTTGTCCATGACAGGTCGTCAGAGGTTATGCAAAAACAAATCCGAGAAGTCTAGGAGCTTGCCAAGCTCGTCGGAACTCGCCAAGTGGATCGTCGCAAGTCTAGGAGTTTGCCTGAAGTCCGTAGGAGCATCACCGAGGGTTCATCGGATGATTGACGGAAGTTCGTCGGAAGCTCGCCGGAAGAACGATTGACGCATCAAAGCAAGTTGTAGTAAATGTATTAAGAAATGTCGTAGTTAGCATTTAGATTAAGTTAGGAATGGGAGGTGATCCCATTAACTTAATCTGGGGGCAATTGGGCCCTAGATAGATCCAAATTGGACCGAATGGATCAACCCATTCGGACTAGAATTCCTGCTAGGCGGTGGCACCGCTAGGGTCAGCAGTTGCACCGCCCAGGAGATGATCTCCCAGGAAAGCTAGGCGGTGCAACCGCCCTTGACAAGTGGTGGAACCTCCTGAGCTCGGTCTCCAAGCTCTGCCAGGTAGTGCAACCACCCCTGTCAAGCAGTGGCACCACCGGAGACTTAGTCTCCGAGCTCTGCCAAGCAACGCAACCGCTCTTGACAGGAGGTGGCACCGCCTAGAGGCTCAGTCTCCGAGCTCTGTCAGGCGGTGCAACCGCCAGACCCCGGAATTCCGGGAGATGATAGTTTTGAGCTCGGAATTCAAACCGGTTTGGGGCCTATAAATACCCCACCCTTTCAGCAATGAAAGGGTAACCCAAGGGCACCGAAAGCTTAATCTTACTCTGTGATTTTAGAGCTAAAAAGTGTTATAAAATCTAGAAGTTCTCCTCCCTCTTTTCTTTCAAGTTTTGATCTTTCAAGAGAGGAGAGAAAAGTTTGTAAGGGTTGTCCCCTAAGCCGTCAAAAGGAGTGAAACTATAAAAGAGTGGTTATCCTTCGCCTATTGAAGGAAGGTCTCTAGTGGACGTCGGTGACCTCGTTGGTGGAGGAAGCCAAAAGTGGATGTAGGTCAAGATTGACCGAACCACTCTAAATCTCGGTTTGCATTTACTTTGAGCATCTTATCTTTACTGCAAACCTCCTCAGTAGCTTACTGCCTTCTGCTCATTTACGAACGTGTTTCTTAGTTAAGTATTTTTTGAATCAGCGTTAAGACAGAAATTGGTTTTATTGTACGAACATCATATTTCAGTTTGCGCTTACATTCTGATTTATGTCTTAACTGTAAACTGTCTTCCTTACTTTACTTCAAATACGTTTCCATAAGCTTTCAAAGTTATTATCTGCACGAAACAACTTTTACGTCGGAATCAGATTTCAACGTATGAACCCAGTTTTAATCGTCGAAAGTTTTCCGCTGCACTAATTCACCACACCCCCCCCCCCCCTCTTAGTACTCTTGATCCTAACAAAACTTTAGTAACAAGTTTAATATTCGGAAAATATTTGCCAAGAGCTTTTAAGCTATTGACGACATCTGTAAAATGGGTGTACATGTCAATAATGGTTTTGCATGGTTTCATTCGAAATAATTCAAAATCATGCATCAAAATATTTATCTTAGAATCCTTTATCTACTAGTACCTTCATGTGTGATTTCAAGTGTATGCTAAATATCGAAAGCTGTTTCATAAATGGAAATACGATTAAACTCATTTTTTGCTCAAAGCACAAATTAGAGCGTTCATAGCTCTAGTATTTAAAGAAAAAAAATTCTTATCCAAATAATTACATTCGTTTATTAGAGTAGAAGACTTTTGAAATTTATTTTTAATGATATTTCATAAGTTTAAATCCATAGAAAATAAAAAAACCCTCATTCGAGTTTCAAATAAGTGTAGTCCGTCCTATTAAACATAGGAGGACGAATGATAGAAAAACCCTCTTGAAATCATAAAAGAGTCATTTCTCTTAAGTGTTAAACCAAATGAGAAATAACGAGGCTCTGATATCAACTATTAGGAATGAGTCGACACTAAGAGGGGGGGGGGTTGTGGTTTGAATTAGTGTAGCAGTAAAAAAACATTGGTTTGAAAATATTTTATATATTGAAAACTGATAAAAAAGATATTAACTTGGAAGCGTAAGGGAGCATAGTGAAAGCAATAAGAAGATAGTTTATAGTTAAAGTAAGTTGTTCAAAAGAAATGCAAATCAGATTTTATAGTGGTTTAGTCGTCATGACCTACATCTACTCTCGATTCATCTTCCGTCGAGGCCACCGACATCCACTAAAAGTCTTCCTTCAATGGGCGAAGACTAACTATCCTTTTACACCTCTCTTATCCTTTTCACAAGTTTAGGAGACAACCTTTTACAACCCTCTTTTATAAGGTATCCCTCATAGATCTCCCTTAGAACTCTCTCTAAGCTTTAGGAGGAGGGAACTCAACTTTCTAATAGAGTTTACAATAGAGTTTTGCTCAAACTTTCTTACTACTCCATGCAAGAATAGCTGGGGTATTTATATACCCCAAATGACTTCACAACGTGGAGCCAAAATTTAAATCCCCGAGATTTCGAGGTACGGGCAGTACCATCGCCTGCACTAGGCGGTACCACTGCCCACAACCTGACACTAGGCAGTACCACTACCCAGTATGGCGATACCATCGCCTAACACACTATCATTGGACGGTACCACTATCTGATAGCCTCGGAGACTGAGTTTTTTGAGTTTTTCAACTCACAAACAGTTCCACCGCTTGTTCTGGCGATGCCACTACCTAATCCAAGACACTTGAATGGGCCTCCTAATGAGCCCAAATCAGTCCTAATTAAGGCCTAATTGATCCCTAATTGAGTTAACATGATTATATCAAAAACTAACTCAATTAGCCCCCTAAACTACTTTGATATAAGATAAATGATTATAAAGGATGAATCCTTTGTCCGGCATGTCATTGGTTCATCCGACGCTCGTTCGATCCTTTGGAGCATCGTCCTCTCCTTCAGCGTATTGCCCAATCAGCATGTTGAGTCCCATAACTTCCGATCTCCTTGGCGCAATGTTCGATCCTTCAGTCCGATGCCCGAATTCATAGCACGAGCCTTCTATCGACACGTCGACCAATCCTTCAGCTCGACGTCCAATCTTCTGATATGTTTACCCCAGCCCAATATGATTCTTCATTTTTTAATCAATTTGTCTCTTCTTGATTGAAGCTAGTCTTATGTCACTCAAAACATAGATTAAATCATAAACTCATCAATTGATTTCGTCATCAAAATCTGAGATTCAATAACATTTGCATCGACGTCGGAAGAGGAAGAGGAGAGAGGTGAGACATTTACATTGGTGTCACATCGCTTTGCCTCTTCTCTCTTATGAAAATGCGACAATCGATGAGAACAAAGAGGAGGCAGAGCGGTGTGATGCCGATGTAGATGCCTCACTTTCAATGTCCTCCTCCTTCGGCATCATACTACTCTGCCTCACTTATCTCTTCTTCTATGTGATGTAGATACCTTACTTGCCTCCTCTTCCTCCTTCGACATTATCATAAATGTAGAGTGGCGTTGAAGATGGAAGAAGAGGTAGAGTGGTACAACGTCAATATAGATGCCTCATTGCTTTGTCTCATATTCCTTTTCATCGTCAATATTTGAATCGACATTAGTAAGATCGACCAACACATCATTCTCATTGACTACTGTAATAACAACCATTCATGACACAATCATCCATCAACATTATTGAGTCACATACTGTATCTTTCATTGGTAAATTGAATGAGTCAATATAAATAAGGTTAAATATTTTAATTTCTTAATTATATAGATTTTTATATAAATTTTTTAAGTATGATTCATATGATAAATAGGTGAAAGCGTATCCATCAAATGGTCTATGCAAATCTTAAAGTAGGAATGACACATATAGTACGCTGGAATGGAATTAGTTATTGAAATTTATAGTAAAAGTACAGAAACCATTATTACATCAACAACAATGTTTTGAGTAGTCTAATTACTGGGATTAATAAGCATAGGATCAGAAAAATACACATAATAGTAAGTACAATGATACGTCGGGTTATGATCTGTTATACTGTCTTGTAGTTGGGTAAAAAAGCTTTATATATATCCTTCCAAATTTTGAAAATAGTATATTTTAATATTATATATATATATATATATATATATCCCTAATGTTATTGTCATTAATATCAATCTAAATATATAAATTAATCATTTGATGAATATTGATTAATTTGGATCAAAAGTAATATATAAAAAAAAAACATAAGATACGACTCTGTACACTTCAATGGTCACCTCGAAAGGACGCAAACCAATTAATGTAGAAGAACCAAACAATAATGTTAGATTGGATCATGGGATGACTTAACCTTTTAGCAATAATGGACACATAATTCAAATTTTATCGTGGTCTTTGGTCATATAATATGTTAGATTTTGGATTCGTCATGTTATCCTTTTTAATATTTAGTTAATATTTATACCATATTCATTCCCAGCTTAGACTTGTATCATACATTTGAGTTCAGATTTACATGTCAAGCTAATCAAGCTATCTTTTTAGGGGATAATGTGAGGGTGGAACATATATAATAATAATAGTGATACTATTATTATTAATATAGACAAATTTATGGTTCAATCAAAATGTGGCATCTCAAAAGATATCTTCTCCTAACAACAATCATGCAGAGGAACTTCTTATCTCCTTCATGGGAAGCACAAATGAACATTGCAACTTGTCACCTCACCCACAGTTGATTGATCCCAACTGTGTGTGTTTTTTAGCGTTCGGTGTATTCCTCTCTCTCTCTCTCTCTCTCTCTCTCTCTCTCTCTCTCTCATCCACATCGAGCACATCGATATGAGGTTTACTCTAGTGTGAGCCATGCAAAAATGTCCACTTCATCGTGACATTAACGGGCATTAAATTGATTGTATGTTTGCCAACTGTTAGGCAATATCATCATCTTCTCATATATTAATTAAATGATTGGATATATGAACAAAAATTGCACAGAAATAATTGCACTATTGTAGATAATTCTACGAATTATTCGTTTTCTAATTCCCACTTATCATGCATTGAGCTTTTTGTTTAATAATCGGTGATACTCCAATAATGATCAAAATAATTATACATAAATTCCAAACAAAAGGCAACATCACACACATAATTTCTATCCAAAACAAGTTATTTTCATATTTATTGATTTAGCATATAAATAATTAATCTCTATCAATTAATGACCACTTATTTTATTATAATAATTATGTTAGATGTATTTTAATTATTGATATCTTTCTAATTTGATGTAGTTAATGTTACTTACAGATAGTCATAATCCACACGATATTTTTTTGATGGATGTTAACGAGATACGTATGTGTATGTCATATCATGCATCGATTGCGATCATGAGGCAGGAGAAGATCCCAATATCGCAACTTGCTTGACTTTTGTTCATTCAATCAATCTTGTCGAGCCACATTAATATGTTTTGGCCACACATTTGGATGCTTAAGCTGAAGTGAAGTCACAATTGCAAGCTTCAGCCACATGATCATCATAAATATCTCCCACTTGATGGACGCTCTTACAGATCTGATGGGATCCAACGGCCAGTAGCGTTTCGGTTCGACACCATGGGACCCGCCATGCCGCTGTTCAATTGCGTACGTGGTAAAAACCTAATGGTAGATCGGATCTTCCACACCATTCGAAAATATCTTCGAGATGATGGATGGGAAGCAGTGGGTCCACCACTTCGTCGTCCAATAGCGATCGTAAATGTGCCGATCTCGTCGTGCATCTGGAAGCACGATGAAGGGAGTTAGATCACGCCATCGGATGGGATGGTAGCCATGGCTCTATCAAGTGGTTGCGCGACTCTTGATGCGAGTCAGGTGTTTGGTCGGCCGTTGATTTCCTGCATTAGCGGTGGAGGATTCGACCTCGCAGCCGTCCATGACGTAGTCGCACGCGTCGAATAATGCCTTCCTCAATCAGACAGACGCCCAGTGGGAGCCGTGTCGTCCTCACCTCCGTCACGAGTCCCATTTTGTGGCTCCCTTGGTCTGCTGCGTCATGGATGAAATCATCCTCGTATCCCTCCAAGCTTCCATCACTACCTCCTCCTCCGTCCTCCCTTCGCCTATATAAACCTGACCCGTTCGAGTTGATTAGGCTGCTTCTCTTCCCAGTTATCTACCTAGTCCCGTGCTCTGTCTCTGAGAGAGAGAGAGAGAGAGAGAGAGAGAGATGGGCAATTCGAGGAAGGATCCCAGCGGGGGAGATGACGCAGATGTCCAGATCTTGACCGCCGGGAAGAGGAGAATTCCTGTTCATTCCAAAGTTCTGGTGAGCTGCATCTTCTTTTCTTCTCTCTGCGCTCGTAAGAACGGGGTGTGTATATGTGTATGATTGGTTGTGTTTCTTGTGTGAAGGCGGCAGCGTCGCCGGTGTTAGAGAGCATGTTGGATCGGCCGCAGAAACGTGGGGGAGAAGGAAGAGTGATTCCGATACTTGGAGTTCCTCACGACGCAGTGCGTGCCTTCGTTCGCCTGCTCTACTCCGCCAGGTTCGTCGGTCATCTCCTTGATTCCTTAACTCCGAAGCAAGTCTATACCATTCAAATCGGAAAAGCCTCCACCAACCAATGCAACCTTGGTTTCTAGTGCGGCGGCGGTGGTGCTAAAGGTCTCCGTGTGATGATGTAGATGGGACAGGGTTGGCACCACCACGACCACCACCACAGGAGAGAGTTCAAAAAGAGGGTAGAAAAGAGCTCTGTTTTGATTGCGATGTTAGTCCTGTGATCCAAACCACGCAATTCTCGTGCTCTACAGATTTCAACCGCCACTTTGAATCATCATCATCATCATGCCCGTTCACCTGATATTTTCTTCGTAACCCCATTGCAAGACAATGTGAAGATAAGCTTTATTGAATAGTTGAAGATGCATCAATACATTAACATGTTCCCTTTCCTATTTATACAAATTAAGAGAAAGAATTTCCCTAACATAATAGAGAAATTTTCTTATATAGTTAGGAAAATCTTATCTTCTATCATGCTCATGCCCCCGCAAGATGGTGCTCCTGACAAGGATACCAATCTTGGATCGATGTCCATGCCCCCGCAAGATGGTGCTCCTGACAAGGATACTAATCTTGGATCGATGCAAAGAATTGTTTACAAGCGAGAGACTTCATGAGTAAGATAAGTGTATATCGCTGCTGCTACTACTGCGATTGTTGTTGCTGTGATGACACAGGCGTTCCCTTCATTCTCCTTAAGTCCGTCGAATGTTGGCTGTTGCTATGATGGCACAGGCGTTCCCTTCATTCTCCTTAAGTCCACCGAATGTTGGCAGATCAGCGAAGACTACCGCGGTGAGGAAGATGAGGATTGACCACGGAGCCTCTTAGGAATGCAACGGCGTTGGTCGTTGGCCGAAGGGTGAAGCTTCACTTTTCTTAGCGACGTTGGTCGCTGGCCGAAGGTAAGAGCGAAGCTTCGCTTTTCTCAACAACGTTGGTCGTGGTTGTGATTACGACGGCTGCAACGGTAGAGAAGAAATCTATAGCAATGTTACAGTGATGCTACTACAGCAAAGGAGGAAACTGCAACAGAGGAGGAAGAGCTGTAGCAGAAGAGGAAGGAAAATAGTTACAACGAGGAAGAAAGGTGGGGCAGTGCTGATGAGCGCAGCACTAGAGATGCCATAGCGGAAAGGAACGAACGTTGACATAGAATGGCAATGAAGAAGATTGGCAGCGAGGAGACAGCTTGCTCTAGGCCTTGCCTAGCCAGAAGAGAGCTTGCTCTAGGCAAGCGGCTCTGATACCATGAAGAAAATAATAGAAAATAAGAATAAATATTGAATGAAGTTTTATTGAATAGTTGAAGATGCTTCAATCCATTAACATGTTCCTCTCCTATCCTCGACAAATAGATAAATTTCCTTATAAAGTTAGGAAAGAGAGCTAACCGCCAAGATCTGAAACCTGCCTCTCAAACGCTGCATTTAGGACTCCACAGTTCGATCTCTGTCGGTGTTGGATTTCTCATGATAAGATTCATCACTACAGGAGTTGTGTGACGCCTGCGGTGGAGGGGGAGGAGGCGCCGGAGGTGGGCGAGCACGGGGTGCACTTGCTGGTCCTGTCGCACGTGTACCAGGTGGGGTGGCTGAAGCAGGCGTGCGAGCGGGCGCTGGCATCGCGGTTGACGGCGGAGGGGGTGGTGGACGTGCTGGTGCTGGCACGGCGGTGCGACGCGCCCTGGCTGCACCTCCGCTGCCTGAGGCTCATCGCCAGGGACTACGCCGCCGTCGAGAGCACCGAGGCGTGGCGCTTCCTCCAGGACAACGACCCCTGGCTCGAGCTCGACATCCTCCAATCCCTCCAAGACGCCCATCTGGTACCGACATCGCACCACTCCGATCTTTATCCTTCCGGCATTAGTTGATATTGACGGCGCGTACTATACGAATGATCTCAGAGGCAGAAGCGGCGGCGGCGGAAGAGGGAGGAGGAGAAAGTATACACGGAGCTGAGCGAGGCCATGGAGTGCCTGCAGCACATCTGCGCGGAGGGCTGCACCGAGGTCGGGCCATCCGGCCGCGGACCGCCGCCGCGTGACCCCACCCATTGCCCGAACCCCGCCACCTGCCGTGGCCTCCAGCAGCTCATCCACCACCTCGCCGCCTGCGACCGCAAGAAGAAGCCGCCGCAACAGCAGCAGCAGCAGCAGCATGGCTGCCCTCGCTGCAAGCGTCTGTGGCAGCTCCTCCGTCTCCACTCCGCCATCTGCGTCCACCCCGACCCCTGCAAAGTCCCCCTCTGCTCGTAAGCATCCTGCAGCCTTCGCCACCTGCTACTTCCTCCTGGTCACTGACCAACTTGTCCTTGTTCCTCTATTGCTCTGCAGCCAATTCAAGCAGAAGATGGAGCAAACCAAAAGGAAAGCAGAGGAGGAGGAGGACGAGAAGTGGAAACTACTGGTGAAGAAGGTGGCCTCTGCAAGAGTCATGTCCCACTTGGCCAAGAGGAAAAGGCAAGAAGGGATACAAAACCAGGAAGCTTGGCTGAAGCAGAAGCTCATTGACTGAGTGATCAATCCTTCGGTTGACTTTGTTCTACCAAGTCAAATTTATACCAAATCCAGGGGGATGAATCATTTGCTCTATCTAGAAATCATCTTTATGTAGGTGAATTATGTGATATGGTGACCACTATCTTCTACATTTCATCTGAAGAAAGAAGTCATGGAGGAAATGTTTAAGCTCTGTACACAATTATCTCCGGTACTCTGTATGCATGTCAATAAAAAAAATACATGTAGCACATACATCCCTCCAATATTAAGACTCTTTCCATAATTATACTCCAAAAAATATTCATTTTAATTACAGTTCCTTCGAGATTTTTATTATCATAACATTAACATCATTTAGTGTTTCAATTAATAACCAAATAATAGTTTTTAACATATGAGAGATTACTCACCTATGCAAGTTTTTAGGTTTCACTATAATATAAGCTAAGCTTAAAATTTAGAGGATAAATATCAAAATCATACATATTAGAGGGATATATATTTATTTTTATTTAAGGCATAATATGTTCTTTTTTGGAAGGAAACTAAATATGAAAATATTGAGATAATTTGACACTTTTACGGAGGTTATTCGTAATAGCACGATTATAGAGGGCGTATTTGCAAAAGTACTATCGTATATAAAACCGGCGACGCCCCTCACCCCCCGGTTCCCCCTTATCTCTTCTCTGCCTCCAATCCATGGCGGCAGGCACGGCCGTCAACCCCATGCCCATGGCGGAAGGCCTTCCCCTGTCTCTGCCAGCCGCTCTCTTCTCTTCTGTTCCCCCTCCCTCTCTCCTCCCGTTTCCCCGCTTCTCCAGACCCCTCCGCTTTCCCCGCCTCTCTCGCTCCTCTTCGTTGCTGCCCTTTAGAAAGATCCTTCCTTTGCCACCCTTCGTGGTACAGACCTCCGGCTGGACCCTCCAGGCGGAGGAGGAGGAGGAAGTGGAGGAGAATGAGCTCGAAGATGGAGGTTTTGGCTTGGAAGGGCTCGAGGGGGAAACGGAGGACGGGGTGGAGCCTTATGGCGAGCCGGCCGAGGAGGCGAAGCTCTTCGTCGGGAACCTCCCCTACGATATGGACAGCGAGAAGCTGGCTCAGCTCTTCGATAAGGCTGGAGTCGTCGAGGTCGCCGAGGTAATGTAGATTCGATGGGGTCTTGCAATTGAAATAGAAATTGGAGGATTCCGATTCTTCTATTCTTGTGTTGTTGTTGGGATATGATAATGGCATTGAGATCTGTGCGATTCTTGGGTCATGGTTGTGGATATGCAGGTGATATACAATCGGGGGACTGATCAGAGTCGTGGATTTGGATTTGTGTCCATGAGCACGATTGAAGAAGCAGACAAAGCTGTGGAGATGTTTCATCGTTCTGTAAGTCTTCTTCGAGTCTGAGCTTTTCTTCCTGGATCCAATAATTTCTCCATATACACGCTCAAAATGCTTCCCTTTAGAACTGTTGAGAAAAAAAATGAAAATATGCGTTATGGTTGCTCTGACGCTAATTAGGTCTTTCTTTATCTTGACTGCATCCACTTGATCATGAACATTGACTTATGAGGCTTGTTGATGATTGATCCAGAGTGCTGTCCTGCAGTAAATGATGAACTAAGCACAATCAATCTCTTCAAAAGATAATGCTTGGGATCTCCATTCTCATGGCCATTTTCAGAGATTCTCTTGCAGCAATTACTTCTGCTTTGTCTGCCTAATAAATTGCATCTGTAAATTGGGAAACTGCATAATGACCATCCTGAATTACAGAGCCATTGCAGTCCTCCAGTGACATCATTTGCTGTGTCAAAATTGACATTGAAAAATTTAGTGGGAGGTTGCAATATAGCATTGTGTGACACCTTTTGGAGAATTAGTGATTTGTTTAGGTTTAAGGCTGGTAGTAATGTAAATATTACATTTTATCTTTACACACTTCTCTGGTTACTGTTTGCTGTTCTGGAAATAGACCTGATTCCTAAATTATAATGCTCCGCACTATGGTGAATAAGATCTCTTGTTGATCTGCATTTGAGTGCGTGAGAAGTTTTCTGCCCTTTTGTTTATGTATGAGCCTGCAGAGCATCAGATCTTAACGTCAGTGGACATAGAAACCAAGGACACTGAACTCTGCAACATTGGAAGAAGACATGAGGTTGACTGTCTGATTGAGAACCAAATCTATAAGAGGTTTTATCTGATAGAACTCTGTTTGCTAGTCCTTTTTGTGACTACGCGGTCCATTATAAATGGCTCACCAAACAAATTTTTTGATTTTAGGAGGGAGCCTTAATAGGGAATGCAAGTGTTCTTTGTAGTACAAGCACTCAGAAAACATATTCTTCAGAGAAACCAAGTACAACTTACATATCAGACAAGTGTCATATTAAGATCTCTAACAGCTGACACTTTGAACATTGGTAGAGAAGTTATAGTGTCACTTCTAGTCATATTCATAGAAATGTAAACATATTGGTGCATGCTGTAGCAAAATTTTGTTCCCTGAATGCATCTGCTCACAACCGTAGAGCAGATTTCAGCAGGTTCTTGTATCTGAACCAAATTACTAGCCCTCAATTGGGCATTTAAAGAAGGGTAGTTTTTTCTTCAAATTAAAAAAAGAATAGTAGATTACTTAAAACTGTGATAATAGATATACAAAGTGTGATATAACAAGAGCACCAAATTGCAAGATGCTATTTTCAGAATCCAAAATACTATCAATAAAACTAACACTAGATGGCGCCTATAATCTTTTGATTAGCAATAAGGTCAAATCATTAAACACCTGAAGATGAGAAGCACTGCATTGCTGATTCTTTTTTTCTCTTTATTTACTTATGGAGGTGAATCCAATAGAATGAGAAATAGACCCTATAAAAAATCATGAGCTGACGAAGATAGTTAAATCTGACCCAAATAACATCAACCCATAGAGTAGGTAGAAAAATTGGATTTTACTAAAAAATAGGGCTACTATGTCTACTGTATGATGTACTGTGACTGAGACAAAGTGAGCTTTGGCACTTGCCATACAATTGTAGTCGCTGTGGTGTCTGTCATGGAGCCTAAACAGTCTATACGAGTTCTACGATACAGCATGTCGTCTATGCCTTAAGACCCATCGTACTCTGGCAGCCTCGCCATGGATTTTCTTTATAGTTATTTTAACTTATTAACTTCTTCCGATTCTTAATTCTTTTACGACTTAAGACATAAAATGGCTAACCAGAGTCATGAAATTTACCTAGTAAACAGTTTTGATAACTATTTGATCTTAACTTTGTTAACTACAAGTCTTCTTTCCCTCTTTATTGTTCATACAACTAGCATTCAGAATAGACTAAGTATATTTGGTTAGAGAGTATGACTATGTTCGGTTTGAGAATACTTGCTCTAGCTTAACAGTGTAGCCAGCTTAGGAAAAAGAAGTACTCGTTTAAAACTCTTTTTGGTGACTTTAATTAGATTATCAATATCTACTTAATCTCTGATGTTTTCCAGCTTTCCTGATTGTTATATTAGACCTAAATCTTAGGTGCCGGGTGGATGATTCTTTGATGATCAAACTCTTTTATCAGATATCTGTTCATATTTTTGCATTCAACTTGTAATATGCTTCTGGATGTTTTGTTAAAATCATTGTGGCTTCATTCTACTACTGTTGTTCATGCGCTTTCTTGTTTGATGTTTGGCATGGTGTAATCTCTAAACATATGATTTGCTTTATGAATTTTTTCTTATTGCAGCTCTTGTTCTTTTTGATGTTTTACCATGGGCTAGTTTCTTGACATACAATTTGCGTTGTAACTATTTTCTGTGTATGTATCATGGTATGCAGTACCGAATGGTACTGCCTGGTATGAGCAGTACGTACCGGTCCGACGGTATATCAGTACGCGGACCGTCCGATCCTACTACAGTATTACACTGTAGTAGTGCTACAGTAATAAAGAAAATATATAAAATTATTCGGTATGTCCTGGTATACTGCTCAATATACCGGTACCGTACCGTATCAAGCCAACCTCGAAACACTGGTATGGTACGGTATTGCATATCTTGGTATGTATATGTATATGCATATATACTTGTATATTTGTATATTATGAACTAAAAGTTTCCGCCTGTCTTCTTTGCTCTATATGTTGTTTTGATCTCGACTGATACATTATATTCCTAATTGTCTACAAACTTTGACTGGCATGAAGTGGTTCTTGTTTTTGTGAAAGCAGCAAAATTCAATTTCTCATTATGGTTAAGCTTTTGACTCTAGCACATTTTCTGCTCTGGAAACAGGAAATTAGTGGCAGGCTTTTGACTGTAAACAAATCAGCTCCCAGAGGGAGACGTGTGGAAAGAACACCTCGACAATTTGAACCATCTCTAAGGATCTATGTTGGCAATTTGCCTTGGCAAGTGGATGATGGCCGCCTAGGGCAAATTTTTAGTGAACATGGTAAAGTGCTGGAAGCAAGGGTCGTGTATGATAGAGAGACTGGACGGTCACGTGGTTTTGGCTTTGTTAAAATGGCAGCACAGTCTGAAATGGATGATGCAATTGCTGCTCTTGATGGACAGGTGAGTCTACTTAATTTGGCCAATTGTGTATACTGATGTTAATATCTGCCCAGGTAGATGCCAAGTATGCAAAGCATAATTCTTGGTCCAAAATTGAGACTTTGTGCCTAAACTAGTTGATTCAATGTTAATGATGAAGGAACCTGCTTTACCCGACAAAAGTTGTATGGCACAATTTAATAAGGTCCATTATTGGAAGCGTTCCTGTATGCGATTGCATTAAATAAAATTGATCATGAGTTGATTAATCAAATAATTTTTTACTATCCAACACCTTCTCACTTATCCCAATCGATTATAATTAGTGTATAACTCATGTTATGGTAGGAAATAATTTTAAAAAACCAGCTATGAACTCCATTCCTTTGATTTTGTCATTCTTGCTTTCTTGATCAATTTTTTCATCCAGTAACTACTGCTTTGTTATTATTCATAGAGTTTCGATGGTCGGGCACTAAGAGTTAATGCTGCTGAGGAGAGGCCACGGCGTGCTGCCTTTTGATGTGGAAAAGCCAAGAATTTCTTTATCTTAAAGATGTTGTTGACTGGAACAAATTACTGTCACAAAACATTTTTTGTTTGCTTTTATAGCTTGTGCCGAGGTACCTCCTCTTCCTGTTTTTTCCTTCTGTTTTTTGCTTAGGACTTCTAATGGTAAAGGTGTGTTTGCATTTAGTCTTTGTAAGTTTTATTGGTTGTGAAACACAGAGGTGAATGCTGTGAGTTCCTCAAAGTGCTGGGAAAAATACTTTTGCCATATTCCCCAAGTTTCATTTATGCATATTAGTGATGGTGTCGAGGAACAGTTCCACTATATTGGGTTTCAGCTTTCAACCTCACGAGTGACATGAGGGAAGTTCTTCTTCTTTACCGATGATTGTATGATGAGTTAAGAGTTATTGTTCTACGTGAATTCCAAAATTATTGTTTTAGATATAAAAAATGCAAATTCAATTGGAGGTTCACTCGGGTTGATTTAGGTGCATAATTATGTGTTCTTGGGGCCACTTGAAGTTGGGTTTGATTGGCTTTTTTCCTTTGGATTGTTGAAATTTCTATCGCATCCTGTATTGATCCATTTATCGCAATTGGATCCTTAGGGATTCATCCATCGAATCCATGATTGAGTCTCGAAATTGAGCGAAGTAGAGCGATAGTGTGGTGATATATTGAACTCCACGGTGGAGAGAGGCTCTCCTTCGATAAGTGTCGGTGCATGTAGTGATTGAAGTGTTGATCGTGACTGAGATGGTGACATCGGAGTGAGGTTTAAAAACACCTTAACGAGGATGAGCAGATGACTCAAATTTGTCCCCAAGGGTGAGAGGCCTGGGTCATTGAATAGACACCAGTACCTCGTTGGCGTCTATGTCGAAGTGGATACATCCACATGTGAGTAAGAGGATAGTTCTCTCATAAGTAAAAGTGTTGTAGGTTGGAGACATGGCCTCCTCATTGGAGCATTCATTGAGAGGATTAGTGGGTAGACGTTTCTGTGCTGTGACCTCAAGCCCTTTTTCTAGCACCAAAATATTAGAGGAAATTATCGTCAACGTTTGGGTTAATTTAACTTGGGCCAAACCTGAATGCATAGGAGTGTCTGAAGTGGCTCCAAAGTGGCATTGAGGTGGGTCCAAGGTGGGGGGCTAAACTTCCGAGGCATCACTTATATTAAGACGATGTCGAGAGAAGTTTTCATACTCGATCTCTCCGTCGATCAAGTTAGTCCGATGTCTTTTCTAAGGTATAGGTTTTTTCTTGAAAAGAGAGTCCCTTCGTACGATACAGAAGGTTAACTTTTATACTTGGTCTATAGAGGGAACAATATGCAATTGTCCCAATGTCCTCCTTTAACATGTGACAAGGGAGAGACATAGCCGAATGGCCTCCTTTGGATTGTTGTCCACGGGGGTAGATAGATAGAGGGTGACCGTAACCTTTTCTTTTTACACTAGTCTCCCCATGGTAATAGATGTCCGATGGTGATTGGTCACCAACATATCCCTATAAGAAATTAAGCTGATTCAATGTGATTTCGATTCGAATTAAATTGATTTTTTTAAAAAAATCTAATTTACTTTATTTATTTTTATTAATATTTAATTTTTTTTTAAAATTTTCATCAAAGGTTACATATTTATATACTCATAATGACATAAATTAAATAATTCTTCACTTCAATAATTGTTGAATATCTTGATTGTTTTTTCGATTTATGTATCAAATAAATCTTCAAGACCTTCTCGCTATTAGTCAAATTATTAATATATATTTGGACCTTCATTGATTCTAAAGTTATACTCGTCTAATCCAAGATACATCCCTTACTACCAAATTTGCTTCATAGCAACTATTGGCATTATAATTACTAAAATTTACTGTACAATGATTGATAAAATTAAAAAAAGCTAATTGAATGACACGCCCACATTGAATATTTGAAAAATATAAAACGATAATATTATTACCAAAATGATAAATAAATATCAAACTTGAAGTTGGAGCATGATAATCTCCTACATTTCTTTCCTCTAGTCATGTTGGGGTAATTTGCTTATTATAAATGGTACTATAATAGTCATATAATTCAATGACCCTTTTTTTTTTACTTTTCTTATTTTTCTCACTAATATCAGTATCTAAATGTAGACATCATAATAAGTACCCAAATAATCATACAAATCATCTAATCGATGAAGAGCATTAAGAACAAAAGCAATAAGATAAATAGATGAAATATTATTAAAAAAATTAAATAAATTTTCATTGCCCTAATGACTTCAACTCATTAGCATTTTTCAATTTTTTCTAATGATCAATAGCATTAATACATTTAATTAAAAATAAATGAGGTGCAGGATAATAAACACAAGTACCATCTTTAAAACTTTTAAAACACATAATTTTTAACAAATATTCTAATGATGAGAATCTAAATTGACTTGCCTTACATTATTTACAACAAAAGTACATAATAATTCTGAAGAAATTCATATGTTAAATTATATAAAGTTGGAATATCCATTACAAATCTTTTAGGTATTCTACCATTTAATTTGTAAATCTTATCAACTCTTTGATTACTTTTCGATTAATCCATAAAATTGAAATTGATTGATTAAAACATTGCATTTACATCTAGTATGTAAAAATATACCATCAAAAATTGGTTGGTAAACTGTTGAATCTCGGATTTTGATGATGAAATCAATTGATGAGTTTATGATTTAATATGCATTTTGAGTGACGTAGGACTAGTTGCGATCAAAGAGATACAAATTGATTAAAGCAGGAGGAATAAGACATAGGACCGAAGTTGAACATATCATAAGATTGGACATCGAGCTGGAAGATCGATCAACATGCCAGCAGAAGGGTTTTGTACCATGAGTTCGGGTATCGGATTGAAAGATCAAATATTGCGCTAAGGAGATCGAAAGTTGCGAGAGTCAATATGCCGATTGAGTAATACGCCGAAGAGGATGATGCGCCAAAGGATTGGACGAAGCGTCGGAAGAACCAATAACATGTCAGATAACATATGATTTGTGCTTTATAATAATTTATCTATATCGAGTTAGTTTAGGTCTAATTGAGTCGGTATTGGGGTAAAACAATGACATCTCAATTAGGGGCCAATTGGGCTTTAATTAGGGATGAATTGGGTATATTGTTTAGCCGATTCAATGTCCTATAGCAGGGTCTGATGGTGGTATCACCCAGACACAATCATCAAGACTGTGTCAGGTGGTGGTACCACATAGCATCAGAACTACAGGCGGTGGTATCGCCCGGTACTCGCGGTACCACCAGTACCCCAAAATCCTAATGATTCAATTTTTTGGCTCCAAATTTGAATCTATTTGGGGCCTATAAAAATCTTACTCATCCCTGCTCGGTTAACACAAGAATTAACAGCAAAAAAGAAAAAAATATTATTGTAATATTGTGAGAACTCATCTCAAGCTCAAAGTGTTGGGTGAAGTTTAAGAGAGAAGTGAGTAGTTGTAAAGGTTATCTCCTAAACCTGTGAAAATGAGAAGAATGGGTGTAAAATGGTAGTTGATCTTTACCAGTTGAAAGAGGATCGTTAATAGATGTCGGTGGCTTCAATAAAGGAGGAATCGAGAGTGGATGTAGGTCACAATGATCGAACCACTATAAAACTCGGTTTGCATTTCTATTCTGCTTTTTATTCTCATATTGCAAACTGATTTGCTTGCTTACTACTCTCACTTCGCTAATGAATGTGCTTTCAAGTTAAACTCTTTTCCAATATCAAGTTTCATTGAACAAAAATTTTCAAATCATCGCTTTCACGAAAGTACAAATTCACCCCCCCTTTTTAGTGCTTACAGTTGGTATCATAGCCATGTTTCTCTCTATTTGGTTTAATACCTAAGAGAGATGATTTTTCCTAGCTTTCAAAAGTGTCACTCTTTCATTCGTCCTCCTATGTTCAATGAGACGGACTATATGTGTTGGAAAACTTGAATGAGAGTTTTTTTGCTTTCTTTATATTTCAATTTATGGAATATCATTGAAAATGGTTTTCAAAAAACTTCTAATCCAATGAACGAATGAAATTATTTAGAGAAGAAAACTTTTTCTTTGAATGCTCTATTTTGTTCTTTGAATAAAGATGAGTTTAATAGTATTTCTTTATGCGAAACTGCACATGAGATTTGATATACACTAAAAGTAACTCATAAAGGCACGAATAGAGTAAAAGAGTCTAAAATAAATCTTTTGATGCATGATTTTGAGGTATTTTGAATGAAATCAAGTGAAACTATTATTGACATATACACCCGATGTCGTCAATAGTTTAAAAGCTCTTGACAAATATTTTTCGAATCTTGAACTTGCTAATAAAGTTTTACAATCTCTTTCTAAAAATTGGGATTCGAATGTAATTGTAATACAAGAGGCGAATAACCTAAATAACTTTCCGCTTGAAGAACTTATCGGGTCTTTGATGACCTATGAAATAATGTGCAAGACACATGATGAACTTGATGAACATGAGAGCAATGTTCCAAAGAATAGGAAGGATGTGACACTTCAAACAATAGAACACTCAAACGAAAGCTCAAATGACGATGACATAAAACTTTTGACAAATAAACTTAAAAAGTTCATGAAAAAAACTAATTCTAAAAATGAACTTAAAAATGATACAACAACTTGATATAAATCGAAGAAGCTGCCAAAGAAAAAGAAAGCATTTAAGGCGACATACGATAAATCGAGTACATCCGAAGATGATGAACAAATCAACAAAGGTGAGGTGATAAACTACGCCTTAATGACGCTCGACATTAAGGTAAACAACTCAACTGAAATGTCTTTACCCTACGATGAGTTACTAAATGCTTTCTATAATTTATTTGATGAATGTAAGCTAGTCGGTAAAAAATATATGTTGCTAAAAAAAGGAGCTTGCTTCTCTTATTAGTGAATTTGATAAATTAAGAAATGAGCATGATGATAGTATGTTAGCTTTTTACACTAAATGTTAAAAGTTAGATTTAGTTAAGAATGAAAATGTATTACTAAAACAAACGTTAAAAAAAATTGAAATTGGTAGTGAATCATTAAACATGATTCTTGCCAATACGTACATAGAAAAGTAGGAATTAATTTTGTGAGTAGCAACATTCAACAAAAACCGACTTTATTTGTTAAAGGACCCACATTACACGTTTCCCTTGAAAACAAATGTAATTTGTGTGATAGGTGTAGATACTTTGCATATAAATGTCCATTCAAGAAGTATGGCTTACATAAATTAGTATGGATTTATAAAAGAATAATAAATGACCCTATGCTAAAAATCAAGATAGATAAATCTAACCATGAGGGACCCAAAGTCAAATGAGTACTTAAAGGAAACCCACATTTCTTGTAGACATCCCTACAAACGAAAGCTATGAGCAAAAAGAAAATTTTGATAGTGAATACTCAAGGCTTATGACCGAAGATTTAAAACACTTCACAAAGCTCACTAGCCAAAACAATAAATGAAAGATTATTATAATTAGAACTATTAGTAACAAAATGATTTTAATTAAAGATGTTTTATGTTTCATGAAATCATACTTGATGTTTTAATGATGTAATGATGTAATGAAAATGTTAAAATGTTTGGTATCTTGATGATTTTATAATATGCATGAGGACTTGAAGTAATGATGATTTGAAATATTACGTTTTGAAATTATGTGTTACACTTTTGATCATGATAATTTTTGTGATTTATGGTTTATTTATCTTGATGATTTTTTTTATAATTTTTTTGTTTTAATTAATGATGCATTGATTTGGCATAGAAAACAAAGATATGCTTCTATGAAATCAATCGTTGAAATTAAAATAAAAAAATGGAATGCATTTTTCTTAAAAATTTCTCAATCCTTATCTTATCGAGTTTTTAAAAAGAGATTGATGAATCTATTTATATCATTTTATGAATCTCTTGGACTATGAAAATAATTTTGATGATTTAATAATTTAAATCTAAATGAGATTTTTCTAATCGAATCATGAATATTCTCTTGATTTCTTAACTTGAGATATCTTATGTGAATTAAGATCTCTTCTTTGTTCTCCTATATTTCTTTTTGTCATTTACTAAAGAGAAGAATTATCTAAATGAATCATGGTTTCTTTTTTAATTTCTCGAAATCATAACTTTGAATGTTTTTTATGAATTAAGATTTTTTTATGATTTTTTCTTTTAATTATGCAAACAAACCATGATCTTGATAACTATAACTTGATTTTTTATATAAATCAATATCGTTCACTATGATTTCTTCGTTTTACTAAAGAGAATGTTTATTCAAAATTTTCTCTTGATTTCTTGAAATTTATAACATAAGATTACCTTCATTGACTATTTAATCTCCTAAGATTTTTTTATTATTTACTAAAGAGGAGATTTGTCAAAAATGACTCATCATCTTTGAGTGTTCATGATTTGATTTTTCATTTTTGATGATTGAAATATTGATACAAACTTATTATTGTTATTAATATTTATTCTGATTAGAAAATTGATATAAAAAGATAAATTTTGTACCAATGTATTCCTTTTTTTACAATAACAAAGGGGGAGAAAGAATTGCTAGCTCAAGAAGCAAAACTTGTAAATTGAAAAAGAAGCAACAATTGCTAGCTTGCATACTTCAACAAGATTAAAAAATTACTATCTTGCACATATCAAAAGAGAAGCAAATCCAGCATATCTCTAAAACTTGGTAAGCTTGCATATTCTATAATGAAGTAGAACTTATATGTTTCAAAAATTACTGGTTGCATTTTTCCTTTTTGTTGATGACAAAGGGGGAGAAGGTATGATGATAATTATATATGGTAAAATAAAATTTTATTATATATGATAGTTTGGATATAATACTTGAACTTATGATGTAAGTAATAATATGATCTATTGCATATAATTCATAATTAAAATTATGTCATATTGATGGGGAAGTTTAGTTTAAACTCCATGATCAATTGATTGTCATCATAAAAAAAGAAGAGATTATTAAATCTTGGATTTTGATGATGAAATCAATTGATGAGTTTGTGATCTAATTTATATTTCGAGTGACGCAAGACTATCTTCAATCAAGGAGAGACAAATTGATTAAAGCAGGAGGAATCAGACGTTGAGCCAGATTTGAACATATTAAGAGTTTGGACATCGGGCCGGAGGATCGATCATCATGCTAGCAGATGGACTTCATGCCATGAGTTCGGGCATCAAGCCATAGGATTGGACATTACGCTAAGGAGATCGAAAGTTGCGGGAGTCAACATGCCGATTGGGCAATACACCAAAGAGGACGATACACCAAAGGATCGGATAAAGCGCCGAAGAACCAATGACATATTGTACAACATATGATTCGTGCTTTGTAATAATTTATCTAGATCGAGTTAATTTAGGTCTAATTGAGTCAGTATTGGGGTGAAATAATATCAACTCAATTAGGGGCAGCCTAAATCAAGCCTGAATTAGGCAATGGTACTGCATAGTGTCAGTGTGTTAGGCGGTAGTACTACCAAACTGGGCGGTGGTACCACCTAGTGTCAGAACTAGTAGGAGGTGGTACCACTCAATACTGGCGGTGGTACCGCTAATACCCCAAAATCCCGAGGATTCAAATTTTTGGCTTCAATTTTGAATCTATTTGGGGCCTATAAAAACTCCACTCATCCCTGCTTAGTTAATACAAGAACTTAGTTAATACAAGAACTGAGAGCAAAAAAGAAAGAAAACACTATTATAAGAAGAACATTAGTGGATACCGGTGGCTTTAACAAAGGAGGAATCAGGAGTGGATCCAGGTCACGACGACCGATCCACTATAAAACTCGGTTTGCATTTCTGTTCTGCTTTTTATTCTCATATTGTAAATTGATTTACTTACTTACTACTCTTACTATACTTACAAATATGCTTTCAAGTTAAACTCTTTTCCAATATCGGTTTTCATTGAATAAAAATTTTCAAACCGTTGTTTTCACGAAAGCACTAATTTACACCCCCTCCACCCTCCCCCCTTCCCCTCTTAGTGCCGACATGATCCTAACAGTTGGTATTAGAGCTACATTTCTCTCTATTTGGTTTAATACCCAAGAGAGATGGCTTTTCTTGGCTTTCAAGAGGGTCACTCTATCGTTCGTCCTTCTTTGTTCAATGGGATGGACTATACGTATTGAAAAACTCAAATAAGTGTTTTCTTGCTTTATTTATATTTTTATTTATGGAATATTTTTGAAATTAATTTTTAAAATTCTTATAATCTAATGAACGAATGAAATGTTTGGAGAAGAAAACTTTTTCTTTAAATGCTAGAGCTATGAACGCTCTATTTAGTTCTTTGAATAAAAATAAGTTTAATATTATTTCTTTATGCGAAACTAAACATGAGATTTGACACACACTAGAAGTAACTCATGAAGGTATGAATAGTATAAAAGATTCTAAAATAAATCTTTTGATGCATGATTTTGAGGTATTTTGAATGAAGCCAAGCGAAACTATTGTTAACATGTACACTTGTTTTACATATGTCGTCAATAGTTTAAAAGCTCTTAACAAATATTTTTCGAATCTTGAACTTGTTAATAATATTTTACAATCTCTTTCTAAAAATTAATATTTAAAAGTAATTACAATACAAGAGGCAAATGACTTAAATAACTTTTCACTCGAAGAACTTATCGGGTCTTTGATAACCTATGAAATGACTTGCAAGGCACATAAATGAGAACAACATTCTAAAGAATAGGAAGAATTTGATACTTCGAACAATAGAAGACCACTCGAGCAAAAGCTAAGTGATGATGACACAGAACTTTTGATAAATAAACTTAAAAAGTTAATGAAAAAGACTAATTCTAAAAATGAAACAACAACTTGCTATAAATCGAAGAAGCTACTAAAGAAGAAGAAAGCATTCAAAGCCACATGAGATGAATCGAGTATATTCGAAGATGAAGAGCAAACCAACGATGTGGTGAACTACGCCTTAATGACACTCGACAATGAGGTAAACAACTCAACTGAAATGTTTTTACCTTACGATGAGTTACTAAATGCTTTCCATGATTTATTTGATGAATACAAGCTAATTGGTAAAAAATATAAGTTATTAAAAAAGGAGCATGCTTCTCATGTTAGTAAATTTAATAAATTAAGAAATGAGCATAACGATAATATGTTAGCTCTTTGTACTAAATTTGAAGAGTTAGACTTAGTTAAGAATGAAAATGTATTACTAAAATAAATGTTAGAAAAAATTAAAATTGGCAGCAAATAATTAAACATGATTCTTGCTAATGAGGATCAAGTATATAGAAAAATAGGAATCAATTTTGTGAGTAACAACACTCAATAAAAACTGACTTTATTTGTTAAAAGACACACATTACATGTTTCCCTTGAAAACAAATGTAATTTGTGTTTTTAGTGTGGATACTTTGCATATAAATATCTATTTAGGAAGTATGACTTGCATAAATTAGTATGGATTCATAAATGAACCATAAATAACCATATGCCAAAAATCAAGATAGATAGATTTAATCATGAGAGACCCAACATCAAATGAGTACCTAAAGGAAACCATATTTCTTATAGACATCTCTACAATCGAAAGCTAGGAGCAAAACTAAAATTTTGATAGTGGATGCCTAAGGCTTTGTGACCGGAGATCCAAAACACTTCACAAAGCTCGTTAGCCAAAACAATAAAAGAAAGATCATTATAATTAGAACTATTAGTAACAAAAATAATTTTAATTAATGATGTTTTATGTTCAATGAAATTATGCTTGATGTTTTAATAATGTAATGATGTAATGAAAATGGTAAAACATTTGGTATCATGCTTGATGATTTTATAATATGCATGAGGATTTAAAGTAATGATGATTTGAAATCTTATGTTTTGAAATTATGTGTTATACTTTTGATCATGATGATTTTTATAATTTATGATTTATTGATCTTGATATTTTTTTAATGATTTTCTGTTTTAATCAATGATGCATTGATTTGGCATAGAAAACAAGGATATGCTCGTATGAAATCAATCGCTGAAATTAAAATAAAAAATAAATATATTTTTCTTGAAAATTTTTCAATTCCTATCTTATTGAGTTTTCAAAAATCTAAGTTATATTATTTTATGAATCTCTTGGACTATGAAAATAATTTTGATGATTTGATGATTTGAATCTAAATGAAAATTTTTCAATTGAATCATGAACTTTCTCTTGATTTCTTAACTTGAGATATCTTACGTGAATCAAGATCTCTTTTTTGTTTTTCTATATTTCTTTTTATCATTTACTAAAGAGGAAAATTATCCAAATGAATCATGGTTTCTCTTTTGATTTCTCTTGATTTCTTAACTTGAGATATATGAATCTAAGATCTCTTTTTTGTTTTTCTATATTTCTTTTCACCATTTACTAAAGAGGAGAATTATCCAAATGAATCATAAATTCTCTTTTGATTTCTTTTTAGAAAATTATGATTCCTTCTTTTACTAAAGAGGAGAATTATGCAAACAATTCATGATCGTGATAACTATAACTTAAGATTTTTAAATAAATCAATATCGTTCACTATGATTCCATCATTTTAGTAAAGAGAATGTTTATTCAAAATTTTCTCTTGATTTCTCAAAATTTGTAACGTAAGATTACCTTTGAAAATCATTGACTATTTAATCTTCTAAGATTTTTTTTTGTTATTTACTAAAGAGGAGATTTGTAAAAAAATGAATCATGATCTTTTAGTATTCATGACTTGATCTTTCATTTTTTTATGATTGAAATATTGATGTAAACTTATAGTTGTTATTAATATTTGTTATGATTAGAAAATTAAAAAATATATATATCATTATATTCCTCTTTTTGACAATAACAAAGGGGAGAAAGAATTGCTAGCTCAAGATGCAAAACTTGCAAACTTATACATTACAAAAGGAAAAAAAATTGCTATCTTACAATCTTAAGCAGAAGTACCATCTTGCTCTTCTCAATAAGCAAAACTTGCAAACTTGCATATTGCAAAAAAAAAAAGCAAGAATTACTAGCTTGCACACTTCAACAAAGAGGCAAAAGAGAAGCAAAGCTAACATATCTCTAAAACTCGCTAAGCTTGTATGTTCTATAATGAAGTTGAACTTATATGTTTCAAAAATTGCTAATTACACTTTTCATTTTTGTTGATGACAAAGGGGAGAAAGTATGATGATCATCATGCATGATAAAATAAAATTTTATTATGTAAGTATGATGGTTTAGATGCAATACTTAAACTTATGATGTAAGTAATAATATGATGTATTACATATAATTTATGATTGAAATTATGCCATATTGATAGGAAAAGTTTAGTTTAAACTTCGTCATCAATTGATTATTATCATAAAAAAGGTGGAGATTATCGAATCTCAGATGATGAAATCAATTGATGAGTTTGTGATCTAATCTGCGTTTTGAGTGACACAAGATTAGCTTCGATCAAAAAGAGACAAATTGATTGAAGTAGGAGGAATCAGACACTAGGCCGGAGTTGAACATGTCAGGAGATTGGATGTCGGACCGGAGGATCGATCGATATGCTGGTAGAAGGACTTCATGCCATGAGTTCAGGCATTGGGCCAAAGGATCGGACATTGTGCCAAGGAGATCGAAAGTTGGGAGAGTCAACATGTCGATTGGGTAATACGTCAAATAAGATAATGCACTGAAGGATCGAACGAAGCGTCGAAAGGACCAATGACATGTCGGACAACATATGATTCGTGCTTTATAATAATTTGTTTAGATCGAGTTTGTTTAGGTCTAATTGAGTTGATATTGGGATGAAATAATGCGAACTCAATTAGAGGTCAATTGAGCCTGAATTAGGGTTGAATTGGGCTTATTGTTTGGCTCATTCAGTGTCTTGTAGCAAGGTCTAGCGGTAGTACTGCCCATACTAAGTGATAGTACCATCCAAACACAGTCTCCTAGACTGTGTTAGGCGGTGGTACCACACAGTGTTAGTGTGTTATGCGATAGTATCGCCAGATTGGGTAGTGGTACTACCTAGTGACAGAACTGATAGGTGGTGGTACTGCCCAGTACTACGGTGGTACTGTTAGTATCTCAAAATCCTAGATATTCAAATTTTTGGCTAGAAATTTGAATCCATTTGGAGCCTATAAAAACCCCACTATCCCTACTTGGTTAATACACGAGAGTAAAAAAGAAAGAAAACACTATTGTAATATTGTGAGAACTCCTCTCAAGCTCTATGTTAGGTGAAGTTTAAGAGAGCAATGAGTTGGTTGTAAAGATTCTCTCCTAAACCTGTGAAAAAGGAGAAAAATGGTGTAAAAGAATAGTTAATCTTTGTCCGTTAAAAGAAGATCGTTAGTAAATACCGGTGGCCTCAATGGAGGAGGAATTGTGAGTGGACGTAGGACACGATGACCGAACCACTATAAAACTCAGTTTACATTTTTGTTCTATTTTTTATTCTCATGTTATAAATTGATTTACTACTCTTTTACACCATTTTTATTAGTTGCAATTAGTGAGCAGTAGACAGATTCATTTGGTGTCAGAATAATAAAAATGAAAATGTGTCTTTATATATTTTATTATTATTATTATTCCATAATAACATTCCACTAATCGATCACGTGACTATTTCGGTTCGATCCGAATTGGAACCATGAGTTTCGATTCTAATTCGAGGGGTGGAGAGTCTCGGTTCGATTATAGTAGAACCATTAGTCAATTTCAGTTTTGATTTTGATTAGATCGGTTCGATTCCCAATTTGAACCGATGATTATCCATCAACGGTCAGCACTCCTCCTCCTCATTCATCTCATCGTTCTGTGTAGATTAACGAAAATGCAGAGCACTGAAGTGAACTCGATGGGTGCTAAGAACTGGATCGGTTCCAGGATGGACGAACTGTATCTGATGCGCCCTCCGTCAATATCCATAGATTGGGCATCTCCACCGAGTAGAGTTCTTGGTAGCAGAATGGTATTCATTACTTGCATGATTCAGCATTGCATTGCTTGTGCACCATTTGGATTCCTTGCCTCCTTCCCCCCCACCGTAACTGCTTTCCCTTTCCACCTCCTATATGAAACCAGCAATCTTCTTCTCCTTCCTCCCTCCTCGACTACTGCTCAGTCTTCACCCCCCCCCCCCACGATGCATGGCGGAAACCAAGCAAACCACTCGCATCACCAACAGGAACGGCGGGTGCCTCGGGTTCATCGGCCTTCCGAGTTCCTCACCCGGCCGCAACCGACGCACCCAGCCTTTTGGCTCGTAGGCGCGTGCTGCACGCTGCTGTGGGTCGCTATCATCCTCGCCGGCCTCGCCATCCTCATCGTGTACCTCGTCGTCAGGCCCAAGGGCCCCCAACTCGAGATCTCCAGCGCCAACCTCAACGGCGCCATCCTCGACGGCGGCGGCCTCCTCAACGCCGACCTCTCCGTCCTCGCCAACTTCTCCAACCCCAACCGGAAGGTGGACTTGAGATTCGGCCAGGTGCAGCTGGACCTGTACTTCCGCAGCGTCCTGATCGCGACGCAGGGCCTGGGGCCGTTCCGCGAGCGGAGGAGGGAGGCGGTGCTGCGATACGTGCGCATGGTGTCGAGCAGTGTGGCGCTGCCGGCCGACGCGGCGGAGGCCTGGCGTGCGGGGGAGACCGGGAACAGGCATGCAATGAAGGTGGTGGCCTCGTTCCGGACGCGGTCCGATATTGGCGGCTGGTTGCACTACACGTTCCGGACCCGGCGCCACTGCAACATCGTCGTGGGTGCGCCGCCCGCCGGGGTGCTGTTGGCCAGCAGCTGCACCTCCAAGCACTGACGAAGGATGGAGAGCAGTCGACATCTTCACACGTCAATGCTACTCTACAAAATGTTATATAACATTAGCTTTGGTTTCTTTCTTTACCACGGAGCGAAGTCTCAGTACAAAGCTTAAAATACTACTCCAAATAACCAAGTCTCTACATGCAGATCATTTAGATCGTAACTCTGATTCCAATCATTGCTTAAAATCATGAAATAATTTGGCTTAAAATTATTTGGAATAGTTATTTGGAATAGGATCGGAGGTCAATCCGTTTGACTCGATGGGTCAAAAGTTGAACTATAAATGTTATATATATATATATATATATATATATATATATATATATATATATATATAATTTTTATAATATAATAAAATAGAATAAATAGAATTTAGAGAACGTAGGCTCTAAGTCCAAGCTGAGCCCAATAGATTTGATATAATCTAGTTAGGCCCGGCCCAGAACCGGCCCAACCAACCTTTCTTGATCTCCAAGCCGATGCTGCTTCCCTTTAATTACTACGCCGTACCCCCTTGGCCAGCCCGCATCGGCGAACCCTAAACACCGACCTTGATCTGCTCCCCTTCCTTTGGAACGACTTGCAATCCATCGCGCGAACGGCATGGAGGTCAGCTTGTTTTCCTTATTCCCTTCGGTTCTTCGAGTTCGTTGAATTCGAGTTGGTTTCTTGATTGCAGATGGTGGCCGTGAAGGACTCGGCGATCTCGGAAAATGGAACTGAAAGGACCTTGTATGGATCTTGCAATCGCTCCCTTTTTGTTTATTTTTTCTTTTGTGGGATACGCATGATTGAGTTCTTTGGGCGAATGATTTGAATGAGTTTACGCTGCTGCGTGGTGGTGTTTAGGGTAGATCTTGGACTGTTGGTGTTGTTCCCAGTGGGAACTGATCGGCTGACAAAAATTTACGTCTACCCATCTCGTGTGGTCCTTGCTCTGCCTTTTCCTTTCCATGTTCTATCAGTGGATCGATCCCGCGCCGCGCCCACCCCCATCTGTGACTAGTGGTGGCTATCGAGCTGAAGAAGATGGCTTTTAGGCGTGCTAAAATAGTTAGTGGATATATCGTAAGAAGCAGCATTGATTGATGCGGTCATTTTCTTTGGAACGAACGTGATGCGTTTGCTTCTATCATCTTAGGATTTCTTAACACCTTGCCTCATAACTCGGGTCGAGTAATTTTTTTCGGAAAATTTTTGCTGCATTTTAAATGGCTATGTCATCTAGTATAAGAAGGATTTGTAGGTTGAAGCCTTGAACGCATCAATCAACAAATTTCTCTGCACTCTCAAGTGAATTGTGACCACTTGTTGGATATGTATCTGAGTCTGACATTCATTAAACCCTTTCATAATAGTTTCTAATTAGTTTTCGGTATATTGACACAGATTATTATTGAAATTATCTTCTAGATTTCAGATTCTTATGGCACTTAACAACGCATCCTTTTTGCTCCTTTACTAAGTGTGATAGTTAGATCTGCATCGGAGCCATGCTTCATAGATGAGTTAGATATGATGAACTCGAAACTTTTATTATAATTATTTCTCTTTTTATTGGATGTATTATATTGCAAATTCAGCCAGCAAAACTAGATAACCTAAACATGCAGTATTTTATGCTGAGACATCCGCTCCTATAGCAGATGCTTGTATGAGTTGGAAATTCTTAGCATGAAATGCTGTTCAATTTATGTAACTACATGCATTTCTGTTTTGATATGCTATGCACTTGCGCAATATGCATTTTAGATTCATGTTTGACCTAATATTTTGTGATCATTTCAGACAATTTTTTTACTTGATTCATATAATCTTCTTTACTCAATGCAACCATGTTATGATACAATCTTGAACATGTGAAACCTTTTGACAGGTATCCGTATGTGACTGGTACATCAGTGATAGGCATGAAATATAAAGATGGTGTTATTTTGGCTGCTGACATGGGAGGTAATACCTAGTTTTCCCTCTATTCTTATCACTGTTTGAATTATCTTCTCATGACATTCCTCCCAGACCCCTCCCTCCTCTCCTTCCCTTCCCCAGTTTATTTCCTCTGTGGTCAACCTTGTTTAAAAATGCTAGGCTAGGATTTGATGACTAAGTCTATTTTTTAACACTTCCTCCTTGGACCAAGCTTACAGGACCAGGTTGAGAATTTAAGATGGCAATGGAAATAACAACAACAACTGTAGAAGAGCTAACAGTGATTTCTCTATGCTAAACAGTGCAAACTATTAGGATGTGGTGAAAAGTTTTATAATACAAGGGTCAAAATTGTAAAACACGAATACCACAAATGTAATGTTTGAAATTTAGTCTTTCTAGTTTGTTGGACATGTCTTGGTGAAGTTGAAGCTTTAGTTATATCAATATCTTAGCTGAGTATGTTGAAAGCCGGATATTATTATTGTTTAAACCAAGGTTCGTAATTTCATACCCTATCGGAGTTTTGAGCTTTGCTCGATATGGTATGGTACGTGTGTATCGAGCAGTACGCTAGGGTGTATCGTTCGGTATATAAAAATAAAAAAATCAACGTATAAAAATATGGAAATTATAAAAAATAGAAAAGGAGGTGTATGTTGCCTCCTTTTTATTGTCCTCGTTGCGTTAGATTAGAAGACGCGGTCTTCTCCTCATTTGCGGCGTTCGGCGAAGACATCGAAGGTCGCAGATGTCTCTAGCCCTTGGTGAAGAACACGACGAAGGTCATAGGCATCTTTGGCCTTCGGCGAAGAACGCGGCGAAGAAGAAGTCGAGCCGCCGCCTCTCCGTTACCTCCTGAATCGGGATCGTTGAGGGAGGGTGACGCTTGATCGAGAAGCATCGATCTTCTCCCGATTCTTTGAGCGCCTTCTCCCTCTTCTCCCTCGATGCTTCTTCTTCCCTCGCTGTAGCCAAGTTGATACCACTCGGTAGTGAGTGGTCCGCATAGCGGTCTCCTGGCGGATTGGTACGTATGCCTGGTATGGACAGTATCATTTGAAATTAAAATCCTTGGTTCAGACTACCAATAACAACCACCGTTAATCTCATATGAAAAGGAGACATCCACACAATGGCTAGATAATAGTGAGAAGAACAAACAGAATGCAAAAAGAAATAAATACACATTGGATCAAACAAGGTTCAAAATTTTGGTCCATGATCAATGGCTAGACCAGGATAGTATTGTTATGCATTTGAAGTATCAACACTATGTGCAGGTTGATACTTCCTTGACCAGAGAGAAAGAAGGAAAGAAGAAGGGAGGAGGAGTAGAAGGAGAAGGATGAAGCTAAGGAGTATGTGATTGATAGCAATAGCTTCAAGGTTGTATGCACCCAACCCTTAATGAACTGCATGATATCGCCCGGTCCATATGACAGTCCCATGTTGGACCCACGAACATCGGACTGTACTTGGTGGTATGCCCAGAATTAAGAACCTTGGAATCTAGTTTGTTATTGATGTCTTCTAGTTTAATTATTAACTAATCAAGGGTCATGCAAGAAATGACCTTATCTAATGCCAATTGGATATGAATTGCTCTGGTACTACTAATATTGACATTAAGAAAGCAAGTAGATCTTTTGAAATAGGCTAGGCCAAATTAAATAGAGAAAGTGGTAAGGAGCACATAATGAAACAAAACAATTATCATGCTGGATGTGGTAATATCGTATTTGTTGACAAGTTCACTGTGTTGCTAATATAAATAGGTCATATGATGCCAACTTCAAATGGGCCAATCTCATGCAACATTTGATGCACTGTGGGCGAGAGGAGAAAATTTGTTTGTCCAAAAAGTAAACAATAAGCTATCAAAAACTGTGGAAAATTGCAAAAGCTGCTCAAATATTGAACCTCTTGGGAAAATCAACTTATAGATAATCTGTTGAGGCAGCACTCAAAAATTTTCATCATCAAATACAAATAATAGATATTTGGGAATAAATGCAATAATAGCATATGTTAAAAAGAAAAAACAAGTTTTGGCTTCCTTTTGTTAGAAGAATTGAAACACTCTTAGTTTAGAGCACCATTTACCCTTTACAAAAAAAAAAAAAACAGAATATGATGTGATGTTGTAGATAATACCATCAATTTTCACTGCTTTTATATTTGCTCTGAAGTTTGAACTACTTGCATTCATAAGCTTATGACTGTTTATGTCCTGCAGGTTCCTATGGATCCACTTTACGATACAAGAGTGTAGAGCGTATAAAACACATTGGTAAACATTCTCTTCTTGGAGCAAGTGGAGAAATCAGTGATTTCCAGGAGATTTTGCGTTATCTTGATGAGCTCATGTAAGAACTTGATCTCAAACTGAAAAAGACATGCCATAAGTGTAGAATAGTCATCATCTTCTATTTTTTATTGGTCAAGAAGTTTCTGAAAATGTATTATTGATCTTTATGTTAAACTAACATCAAATGCTTGTTTTTATTGATATTTTCGTTGAATTAAGTGGCATATGTTATTTTTCTTCAGCCTGTATGATAACATGTGGGATGATGGGAATTCGCTTGGTCCAAAGGAGGTTCACAACTACCTCACTCGGGTGATGTATAACAGGCGTAATAAGTTCAATCCTCTTTGGAATTCACTTGTTCTTGGTGGAGTGAAGAATGGCCAGAAGTATCTTGGCATGGTATGTCCCTGTTTCTATAGTGAATGTCTTTAGTCCTGACTCTTATCTTAAGTGTGAAATGCTTGAGAAAATTTAGGTTGGCATGATTGGCACACATTTTGAGGACAATCATGTTGCTACTGGATTTGGAAATCATCTTGCAAGGCCAATACTTCGTGCTGAATGGCGTGAGGATTTGAGCTTTGAAGAGGCTGTTAAGTTGCTGGAGAAGTGCTTGCTTGTGCTCTTATATCGTGATAGATCAGCAATTAATAAGTTTCAGGTATGATTTTCCCCTGCCCATGATTTCGTCTGTTGTCATTAGTAATTCAGTTGGAACTTCATTATAGTAATTGTATGTTTGTGTGTGTGTGTGTGTGTGAGAGAGAGAGAGAGAGAGAGAGAGAGAACAAACAGGTTTCATTAAGCTCACACAGTAGAGTATGGGAAGAGGGAGACTAGAGAAAGATAGTTGTGGTGGTGGAGACTGAAACCGACAAATGGAAGTATGATTAGAGGGTGTTAAATGGTGTAGATAGAGATATGTTGTAGATCCGATGAACTTGATCAAGTGTGTCTAAGTGACAGTAGGGAATGAATCGAGATGAACACATTCATTTAGAAAGAGACATTTTCCAAAGAGAGGGGGAGAGCAAACATGAATGGATTAGGGTTCGATTCAACTAGATCTTTTCATCTAAGTAAATAGTGGGTAGTGACCTTCCAGAATTATCTCATGATGCTTGCTTAGACATCATTGTCACTTACTTTTGTCGGTCCAGCCTTTGTGCAGTTAGACCTTGGTTCATGCAGCATTAAGCCTTGCCCTAGTTACTATTTGCAAGTCCTATTTGATGTCCTTATGTGCAACAAAATACTTTCCTTGTTAACACATATCCTGTGTGCACGGAACCAAAGATTCATATTTGATGCAATGCAGTTCCAGTTGAAATTGATAATTTCACATATAAGTGCCACAATCCTTATTCAAATGGTCGGTCACAATCTACCATGGCTTTCAGTGCATGTTGCATGATCCCATATGCATGCATATCAGTTATTATCTGACGTTGGTTGACTGTGGAAAACATGCTTTAATAGAATGTAATAGATTGTGTTTCTTATTGTAGCCTGCGTTTAATGGATAAGAAGATATGAATTGGATTCAGATGCATAACTAATACTTTGATTTCTCGTGATGACAAAATAGAGAACGGGACACGTAGGAGAAAACTAAATTGCCATATTTAAAATTGTGAAACTTTAGAAGATAATTTTATAGATATTTATGAGTCCTATAGATACAAATATTTCACTCATACCATCTTGGATGATATTTGAGCTGAAAAGAGTGTCAAGGTGTCTTACACCATCCGAGATGACTGATGGAGGTTGATGCAACTCCAGTTAACACTGCATGTTTTTTCTATATCCTAATGCTCTCCTATTATTTTTTATTTTTCAATCTTGGAAATTCACATTTGCTGCAATTGAGTGTCTACTTTATAAGGATGACCTGTCTGTTTGGTGTTTCCGTTAGCATCGATCATGTCTTATTGTTTTTTAACTCTAATATAACTTCAAACAGTTTGTTAAAAGGACTAGTTGCATATAAATCTTACAAGTCTGAAATTTTACTTTACATGTCCTGTGCTATGTGGCATATATGATTTGTTCATTAATCCTCACCAATAATTTTGACAATTTCCGGCATCGGAGGCTTATGTAGCATGTTTGTTTATGTCTTAACTGTGATTGCAGATTGCGAAGATAACCGATGAAGGGGTGACCATCTCTCAGCCATATGCCCTGAAGACCTATTGGGGTTTCTCTGCCTTCCAAAACCCAAGCAAGGGAGCTGAGGGATCATGGTAATCAGCTTTGCACCCACATTTGTGAGACTTTGGTCAGGTACAAGACAAAGGTTTAGTGGAATACTTTGTTATGATGATGTCATTCCAGTTTGTTAACCTGAGCAACGATTGATTACAATTTATGCTCTTTCAACTTCTTTTCAAGCTTGCATTAATTTGGTCAACTAGTTGACGGTTTGCCTACCTATATAGAGTTGTGTTATTATCTCTCACGCCTCCTTTATACTTCAAATGTGGTTTTTGTTTTTGATGTGAATTGTAAGATGTTAGAAATGTTATGTTCGTGTTATGTACAAAGGTACAAACCATAGATCGATCTCCCTTGTTGTGTACGAGTTACAAAAAGTCCACATACAGCTTAGTCACCACATTCACGTGACTAATTTTGTAAGGGTATAGACACGAGTTATTGAAAGTAAAACCCCGAAATAATCCGTCGCATACGAAGTCATGCATTTGTTTAAATGTCTGTTTTTTCTTTTAAAGATCCTATGGGACTGCGTGAGGTTGAGACTGGTCTGATCGCAGATATCACAAGGCGTAGCATGGCATGTAATAACGTGAGAACTGACGATGCCAAAAAAAAGGTCTGTCGAGAATAGACGACAACAGGAAATATTGAATTAATCATGAACAGTTTCTGAATCAGACAAGTAAGGTGTTTAGCATTCTGCACGCCCCGAGACCGACCGATTGTTCATCTCGTTCTTATCGAATGCAGCAATAAAACGGTAAAAGCAAACTGATTCCGTCGTTACCGACGGGCCAACTAATAATTAGTTAGATACACCTCACAAAACATAAAATGTGACAAAATTATAATTATCTTGATATTAGTATACCGAAAAAGCAAAGGCGCTTGTTGACGTAGAATTATCACCGAGGATTTGAATGAACCCTTCACCTAAGTTAAGTAACAAACATTAAAGTCAATAGAGATTGATATAGTTCAACCACAGGCCTACCGTCTCAAAGCCGCGATCAAAAACATATCTTGGGCTTGGGCTTTCCGGCATCTAATTTAACAGCCTTACAGACTCTTACATCCAATGATAATTTATATCAGAAGACAGAAAGATTACTCTTTTTTCTTGAAGCATCTATTGTAACATGACTAACTAAAGTTAACAAAGCTAAAATCGCGGATTTCAAGATTAAAATAGATTTACTGAAAATATCTGACAGTTATTAACAAAAAAAAGCTAAAGAAAAAAGAGAGAGAAAACACATATATGGAAAGAAACTTCAGGAACAGAGATCAAGAAATCATTTTTCATGCCACCAAACACCTATGAGCTAAAGAACTACAGCATCCTCCAAGGTACCTTCAAATGCTGTTCTGAAGCCTAGAGTCAGTCAGCAGGAAAACACAAATCTACATATATTCACTAATAAAAATAGAACTACCTACTGCTGCTGCAAAGTCCAAAATCGAAAGGCTTAATCCAAGGACTAAGAGAAAAATATGCCAACCATAGAGCCAAATCTGAATGAAAAATAATTGGCAGAGTAAACAACGTTTGATCGAGAATACAA
Organism: Musa schizocarpa; assembly: GCA_900464855.2. Taxonomy (NCBI): domain Eukaryota; kingdom Viridiplantae; phylum Streptophyta; class Magnoliopsida; order Zingiberales; family Musaceae; genus Musa; species Musa schizocarpa. The sequence continues at coordinate 27,270,608 of LS990925.1, read as the reverse complement.
AGTTGATGCAGAAGAACCATTTAATGTAGTAGATGGGGACTCCACAAACCTGTCAGGTAAACAATGTCGAAGATTTATGACTCTGAATGAAGCATGTTTGAGTAGATAAGATTTCCTGAGAACGGATGTAAAATCTCAAACATGTAACAACTATTAAAAGAATGCAAAAGAAATTAGAGGTAGTCTTCTGTGCATTTTTTTTTTTTTTTGTTACGAGACATGGTCAGGGGGAAAAAGAAATCTCTCAACCTCTTTATATTGTTTCTAGCACAGTTTCAGGTAAAGTTGGAGTAGTTTTTCCTCTCTCTTCCAGCACAACCTTATTTAATCATAGATTCGCAGGTCTCTTTTGATCTTGTTCCTCATTTTATATCATCTAACTATTAAATATTTCTTATTTTATCTACTCTAGTAGCTCTGCACATCCACCTAACATCATCATTTTTGGTTTCCCAACTCTGTATGAGTTGTTTCTCAGGCTTCAACATTTCAATCCATAAAGCACAACTGGCTTTACAATTATCTTATACATACAAGGGGCACAGTATGATCACTCAAAACTCTTCACTCCCTTTTACTTTTTAAACATCCCATTCAAGGATTGTCATACCACCTGAAACAGTGCAAAACAGACAATATATACTGGTCTGGACATGGACCACCCCTGTTTCGGGTAGCCTGGTCCAACTCAAAAAAATAAATAAATAAATAAATAAACCTTAAAATAGCAGTGGAGCCGATCCAACTCAGCATTAAAAAAAGGAAAAAACTAAAATAGAAAGTATTTGCGAGCCCTCGTGTCGCATCCAACATTGCTACCACCGCCGTTGTCATCGTTGCTGGTTCATGATGCCATCGCCAACGCCGTTGTCGTTGCATTCCTTCTTCCAAGGTAGACTCCCATCTCTTCTCTGCCGCTTCTTCTTCTTCTCCACCGCTTTCTCTTCTTCCTCCTCTTCCTCCACCCATGCTTCCTCTTCTCCTTTTTCTTCCTCTTTGAAACGTTGATACTTACCGGTGTATCAACACATGGAACACTGGTATTAACCAGTATACCAATCCGATCAAATCACTAAAACGGATCCCATACTCGAAACGGTGATCGTTGATACCATTTATATTTTTAGAACATTGTCTTCATCAGTCTCTTCTGCATATTGAATAATACATTCAAGAGGGAACTCAAGACACCTAAAAGTTTTATCAACAAAAATTTTTATCCATCAATTTCAATTCTTCTCTTAGTATTACAACATTTCATATATTGTCTTAGTTTTAATTAGTTTTAAACCTATAGTAGACTCTAATGCGCTCTCTATATATGTCAAATTTAAATCCATGCCTCATCAAGCAAAACGACAACATCAAAAGAATACAAAATGGAGGCCTACACTAGTACACAATGGATGTCTAACAATATGATTGGTAAGATCTTTACTAATATGAAAAGATCGATTGTGATCAGTAGTGCAAACCTGTGATTGTAAAAAAACTTGCTACACACTTCCCATAATCACAACAGTAGTGACTATTCTATCACACATTATCTTTATTGCATCAGTACAATCATTAGGATACCCTTTCATTTCTTAAGTTTGTACAATCAATTTATGGAAACTCTTATCATATGTTTTTTTCCCAACAGTAGTAACTATAATTCTATCACACATTATCTTTATTGCATCAGTATAATCATTTGGATACCCCTTTCATTTCTGAAGTCTCTATAATCAATTTATTGGAACTCTATCATAGGTTTTTTCCATGCTAAAATAAATATGAAACATCTTGTTTCTTCTCTTTATCTTTTTTCATTAAAAGTCACAACAAATAAAATAGTTTATATTGTTGAACTTTTAGGTATACATTCAAACTAATTATAGAAAACATTCTCCTCACATTCTATACTTCCTTCTATCACTCTTCCTTAAAATATCATGACATAGCCCATTATCATAATCCTTCTAAAATTGAAGCAATTTTAAAGTTTTTCAATCGATTCATCAGACATATTTTTATAAATAAGCAAATGAGAAGAATTCATCAAACATTTTGCATTATTCGCCTAGGTCATTACAATCAAAATTATTCACCACAAATAAATATAAGCGAACAAGTAGAATTCTAATTTCAACAAAGGAAGTCATTCATCGAATAACAGGATCATTGAAATGATAGGAAAACAAGTGTCATCACCATTATTTTCGAATTAAAACAATAAAAATCCAAGATTTCCTACCACAAGCGAACCTTGTGGAGAAAGGGACGACAGAGACGAGCCTTGTCAACCTAGGGGGTGTCCCAAGGCTTGGGCTCCGGGACGGCAACAACCATACCTTGCAGCTCGGGCTGGAGAACGACCTGGCACCCGAGCCTGGCGTGCTTGTTGAGGATGCGGTCCCTGGAGGCCCTGGTGAGAACGTAACGCTCGTCGTAGGACGCCGACGGAAGCTTGTCGAGCCAGTGCTGCGCGATGTGGACCTCGCACTCCGCAGAGCAGGCGTCGATCTCCTCCAAGCGGTGGGACGCGGGGTCGATGAGGCCGGCGTTGATCAGAGCGCGGAGAAGCGTCTGACCGGAGAGTCCGACTACTTCACGCTTGCTTCCTTCGGGATCGACGGCGTGCAGTTTGACGATCCGGTCGGCGACCTTCTTGGAACCGGAGGAGGAGGGAGCGATGGCAGCGGAAGATGAAGAGGAGCAGGGGCGTGCAAGGGGCCGGAGATAGATGAAGGGATCGGATCGAGCGAGGTGGACAGGGATCCGACGCAGGGCGGCGATCGCCATTGCTAGGGTTTCCCGGCTCTTGGAGATCGGGAGAGCTTGTGGTGGGAGGTCGATCGAACTCCGTCGGAAGCGTCTGGTGACTGGAAATAACGGGTCCGATTCGGGTCGGGTCCGAACGACCCGAAATCCAATAACTGAGCGATTACGAGCAATCCAAGTCCAAAGCACTAGTTTGTTGTGGAACGAAATAGTAGTTCGCATAACGGATAAATTTCTAAACAGGGTGTTTGATGTAATTCTTATGTATGTCCGTGTCTTTTGGTATGTTCATGCATTGTACAGCATTTAGGGGGACGGTCGAAGGTTTGATAGTCCCATTTTAGTTGGGTCGATGGCCGCTTTAGGCTTGTAAATAAAGGTTGTGTCATGTGGACACGTGTGAGAGATTTTCGGTCTGTAATGAACCATTTTACCCTTTGTTGTGCAACTGTTCAGAGCTTGTAAAGTCTGTTTGTAATTTGCATTGTCTATAAAGTGTTTTTCGGAGATGTTTGCTTGTGGATCCCAAGTGAGGCCTTTTCTCTGTCCTGTTTTCTCTTTTGTGGGACCTAAGGGACCATGGGAGGCTTCGGGGAGGCTGACCTTTACGGACGGACACGCAAGGGTGCCGCACGACTTAGGCAAAACCAGCTAAGTCCGTGACAATATGGTACACAAATATATTTTTTATTTTATAAGAATATATACGTTAACGTTAGATTTATATTGGATAATGATTAAAATCATATTTTATATTTTATATATGTATATACGTGCACTTTTAAAAAAAATAAATCTTACTTATGATTTTTTTAGGATTAATTTATTTTTAGGATTAATTATAAATTATCCCTTGTAGTTAACCATATTTAGTATCTCCATCCCTATAATTTAAAAAATTTATATTGGCATCTCTATAATTATAAAAGTGAAATATTTAAGTTTATTTACACTAACATAATATTATTACCAACGAAAATATGAATATAAAGGATAAAAAAATAATTTTAATATTTTTAATTGATGGTGGTGGACGACAATACGTAAAACGAATAACTGTTATGGATAAAGAGAGTGACAACGAGAGGTGAAGGTTGCTCTTCATCTATGTCGACGGCGGGTATAATGACATACTCAGCATCAAATTCTAAGACTCACATTTTTCTATAACCACCATATATGAAAGTGAAATATCTATGTCTATTTACTCTAACATCATTGATTTTATCAACGAAAATATGAAAATAAAAGGTAAAAATATAATTTTAATATTTTAGTTGGTGGTGGCAGACAAAAATGTGTAAAATGAGTTGCTATTGTGGACGAAGAGAGCGACAACAAGAAGTAAGAGTCGCTTTGCATTTGCGTCGATGCTGATGCAATTGCCGAGCGGCTCTTTTAGTGCTCTTCATCTATGTCAACGTCGGTGCAATTGCCAAGTGATGAAGGGCTGCTTGACATCTACATCAACAATCCTTTTAGCACTCGACAACTGCCAACGCAAATGCAAAGCGGCGAAAGGGTCACTCAGCAACTGTGTCAACGATGGGTACGATGATATACTAAGCATCAAATTCTAGGACCCACATTTTTCTATCATCATCGTATACATTCGTCGGGAGCTTGATAATCACTTGCTTGCCAGCCTTCCTAATCATTGACAACTGCAGTGAATAGAACTCGTTTGATTCTCCCTTCATGCCCATGTCAAAACTAACAAGGTAGCAGGAGAGCGTTAAGAGCTTCAGTAACCCTAGCATTGGATCGAGTGATCTGCCCAATAGGTCAGCGGTGAGGCGACCACCATCTTTGCCATAGACATCACAGTGGACACCACCATTTGCATTGACGTCGACGTAGTTGTAGAGTGATGAAAGGGCTATCGATGCAGATGTCGAGTGACTCTTTCATCGTTCGATAATTATGCTGGTGTCAACACAGATGTAAAGTAGCCCTCACCTCTCGTTATCGCTCTTCTCATCCATGACACCACCCGCAGCTCTTATATTAGGAAATCTAGGGTAGCATCACATATGTAGTAGGGGAACAGAAAAACAAAAATCTCAAAATTTCTTATAGAAATAGTTTCTCATCATGCGAAGATTAGTGTGCAAAAACTAGCAAAACTGAAAACTATACATAAGTGAAAAATATGTTACATAGAGAGATCATATATCCCCGAAAAATTATAAATACGTGGAAGAGGATGAAAGAGATCAAGTATCGTCCTCTTTACCGGTAATCCACATGGCAAGAGCTGCGAAGACACTCCTCAAATCACTACACAATCTTCCTTTCCACGAACATCACACGATCAAGAAGGGGCCGACCCTTCTTGCTGTCCACATGCCCCAAACTAGAGCTGATAGTTGAGAAGGAGAGGAAGAGAGGAGTATAGGAGGTGGCAACCAAAAGAGTCTAGCCTATGCCCCCTTTGGTTCTCTTATATTTAAAAAAGTTCATGTCAACTTAACTCTAATGGATCCTACCCTATTGGGTATTGGATCTTCATCCAACTACCCAAGCCTTTTAGATTAGTGGATCTCTACCCAATAATCTCTTATTTGATCTTATCCATAAGATCCAATAATTTAGGAGCTTATTGGATATCTAATAAGATAGGGGCTCAAGTGAAAATCTCATATATGAACCTCTACTCGTCGAAACACCTATTATATGTGTGTGACCCTCTAAGCCCAATATCGAGCTAAACATGAGTCATACATGTTAAAACTCATTCTGACTCAATGAATTATTTTCTTTGATAATAATTCACTCAACTCATCGGCTATAGACGTACTAAGCCACTATGTCATAGTCTCCAAATGATATATGAGAATCCAATCCATTGGACTTGTTTGTCCTCAGTTACTTTGTATCTATAACCCTCATTCATCTAATAACCAAGAGATCTACTAGTTATATGTGTTCTGTAAACCAATCACGTGAGTGATGACATGTATGACATGATATACATTCTTTTTGCTTATTATATTTTGATATTTTATCACTTTATATTACTTGTTATATATATATATATATATATATTGTGATGTCCATATATCTCTACAATGAGAATCAAAATATGATGAGATCACAATAATGAGATCGATTTATCTTTAAACATAAACCCTAAATAATCCTAGTCATATGTTACTCGAAAGGGACATCGAGATAACTAGACAGACTGGTATGTTGTATACCCATCCATATGATGGAGACAGTTGGTCTCATAGCTGCTCATGTAGGAACACTAGGTATATAGTGTAGGTGCTCATTGGAGAATGAGTTCACTGATTGATCCGCTCACGGAATGCTAAATGATTAATGATATCTCATTGTTAGATAGTGATTCTGTTGTCCTAGTGATGTACTTGGTTCTTAGACTTGAGACACTAAGGATATTCTTTATAAGTACTTCACTCTTTGATACCAGACTTATAGGCTTTGAAGTCTCATATTTAGCACAGCCGGTCATCGGGAGGGACAACCAATCTTACAAGGACTATTGAGTGTTGATAGAGGATCATCTACTTTTGGTGTCATGAGAGAAATATCTCATGTAATCTTACTCAAACAAATCCCTAACCGGTATTAGTCATAGGTGCCCTACAAGCTAATCACGTGAGTGATGACACGTGTGACTTGATACGTAGTCATTTTGCTTATTATATTTTGGTATTTTATCACTTTATATTGCTTGTTACTTGAATATATTGTGATGTCTATGGATTTGTGTAATGGGAATTAGATCGTGATGAGATCATGATAATGAGACTGATTTGTCTTTAAACACAGATCCTAAATAATCCCGGTCATAGATTACTCGAGAGGAATATCGAGATAACCGAACATACTAGAGTGTTGTATACCCATCCATATGATGGATGCAGCTAGTCTCATAGCTGCTCGTGTGGGGACACTAGGGATACAATACAAGTGCTAATTGGATAATAGATTCACTGATTGATCCGCTTACGGAATGCTGGATGGTTGATACTGCCTTATTGTCAAACAACGATTCCGAAGTCCTAGTAGTATATATGGTCCTTAGACTTAAGACACCAAGAATGTCCTGTATGAGTACTCCACTCTTTGATACCAGACTAATATGTTTGAAAGTTCTAAATCTAGTACAACCGGTTATTGGGATTTGTAGCCAACCTTACGAGGACTATTGAGTGTCGATAGAGGATCATTCACTCTTGGTGTCATGAGAGAAATATCTCATGTGTTCTTGCTCAGACAAATCCCTGGCCAAGGTCATTTGGATTGAGAGAACAAGAGTTCTTCGGAGGAATCCGATTAGAGCGAGACTCAAGTAGAAACCATATGGGTTTGACAACACCATGCCCGTATATGGTCTCTAGGATATTAGGCGGATAAGGGACTATAGATACATGATAGTTGAGGATAGATAGATCCAATGGATTGGATTCCCCTATATCGTTTGGGGATTGTGGCGTAGTGGCATAGTACGTCCGCAGTTGATGAGTCGAGTGAATTATTATAGAGATAATAATTTACTGAGTCAGAATAAGTTTTGATAGGTATGACTCACGACCAGCTCGATATTTGGCATAGAGGGTCACACACATATGGTAGGTGTTGCGATGAGTAGAGGTTCAGATATGAGATATCCGTCGGAGCCCCTATCTTATTGGATATCCAATAAACCCCTGAATTATTGGATCCTATGGATGAGATCCAATAAGAACCAATAAGAGATTATTTGACAGAGATCCACTGATCTAAGAGGCTTGGGTAGTTGGATGAAGATCCAATACCCAATAAAGCTAGATCCATTATGGTCATGTTGATAGGGGGCCTTCATAAATAGGAGGGAACTAATAGTTCATAGGCTAAAGCTTTCTTGTTGCCTCTCCTATTTTCCTCCCCCTTTTCACCTCAAAGTAGGCTTGGAGTTTTGAGGAGCGTCGTCATAGCCCTATTGTGTGGATCACCACTAGAGAGGAGGGCGCTTGACCTCCTTTACCCTCTTCTAGAGATCTGCAGAGATTCAAGGATATACGATCTCCCTAGGTAACACAATCTTTCATTTACGTGATTTTTAAGTTTCACGAATTTTGCGCACTAATCTTCGCACGACAACGAACATATCTTTGGGAATTGGGGATTTTATTTTCTGTTCTTCCACTGCGCATGTGATGTCGCCCCCTAGATTTCCTAATAACTAGGGTCATTCAAATTGAGAGAGAAATAGTTCTTTGGGAGAATATTAGAGCGAGACTCGAGGAGAAATCATATGGGTCTGATAGTACCATGCATTATATATAATCTCTGGGATATTAGATGGATGAGGGACTATAGGTACACGATAACTGAGGACAGATATGTCTAAAGGATTGGATTCGTCTGTATCATTTGGGGACTATGACGTAATAGCCTAATACGTCTATAGTCGATGAGTCGAATGAATTATTATTGAGATAATAATTCATTAAGCCAAAAGGAGTTATGATAGGTATGACTCATGGCAAACTCGATATTGGGCCTAGAGAGTCACACACATATGGTTGGGGTTACAATGAGTAGAGGTTTGAATATGAGATATCTGTTGGAGCCCCTATCTTGTTGGATATACAATAAGCCCTTGAATTATTGGATTCTATGACTGAGATCCAATAAGAGCCAATGAGAGATTATTGGATAGAGATATACTAATCTAAGAGGCTTGGGTAGTTGGATGGAGATCCAATACCCAATAGGGCAGGATCTATTATGGTTAAGTTGATAGGGCCATCTATAAATAGGAGGGAACCAAACACCCATAGGTTAGAGGTTTCTTGGTTATGACCTCCTATTCTCCTCTCCTATTCTCCTCTCCTCTTCTCCTGCTCTGATAGCAAGCTTAGAGATTTGAGAAGAGTTATCGCAGTCCTATTGTGGATCATCGTTAAAGAGGAGGATGCTTGACCTCCTTCATCCTCTCCTACAGATCTACAGAGATTCAAGGATATACGATCTCCCTAGGTAACACAACAATCTCACGCGTGGTTTTAAGTTTTACAATTTTTACACACCAATCTTCGCACGACGATGAACACCTTTTGAGAATTTGGGGTTTTTATTTTTCTGTTCTTCCACTACGCATATGATGTCATCCCTAGATTTCCCTATAAGACTATATATTTGGTATAGTGTTATCAGACCCATATGGTTTCTACTTGAGCATCGCTCTAATCGGATTCTCCTAGAGAACTCCTTCTCTCTCAATCTGAATGACCATAGCTAGGGATTTTCATGAGTAAGAAACATATGATATTTTTCTCATAACACTGAGAATGGATAATCATCTATCGATACTCAATTACCCTCGTAATATTGACTGTCACTCTCGATGACTAGCTATGTTAGATCTGGAACTTCCAAACCTATAAATCTAATATCAAAGAGATGAGTACTCACACAAAACGTCTTTATTGTCTCAGTTGAAGGACCGTATACGCCATCGGGATGAGAATTGTTGTCTAACAATGAGGTATCATCAACTATTCAACATTCCGTAAGCAGATCGATCAATGAACTCATTCTCCAATGAGTACTTACATTATATCTCTAGTGTCCTCACATGAGCAACTATGACCAATCGCCTCTATAGATAGGTATATAGCACATCAGTCTGTCTAATTGTCTCATTGTCTGTCTCGAGTTCCTAAAACCGAGATTATTTGAGGTTTGTGCTTAAAGACGAATCGGTCTCATTATTGTGATCTCATCACGATCTGATTCCTATTACATATATCCATAAACATCACAATATATGCAACATACAAGATAAAATGAGAAAATTTTAATAAAAAAAAATAGTGTGTGTCGTGTCACAAATGTGATGTCTTACCAGCACCCTAATAACGTCGTTATCCGTCACTATCAATTAGAATATTAAAATTATATTTTTAAAAGATGTCAATATAACTTTTTAAATTTTAAGGATCAAAATTAACCTTTTTTTTAATTATATTTCTATCTTAAATATAACTAGATTTTTTACTTTCACCTTCTATACCTTAAATATTATGTGATTTAGAAGATTTGACTATGGAGCACAAGTCATCCCTCACCATCCTTTCAGTCTTCCACTATGTTCATCTCTCCCCCTCCTATGCAAGAATTGAAAATACCACTTTAATTAGGCTTATTCTTCATCGTCAACAGAGAAGTAAAAGCATAATTTCAGACAAAGATAGCTGGGCCTCCCTGAATCAAGGATATTGTACATCACATCTAATGGACAGATTTTGTAGGGTGGTCAACTGATTCGTCTAAGTATAGATAGCGTAAGTTCCAAACTGCATTCACTCAAAACACCATTTTAATCTGATATATATTTTCATCGTCAACATTCACACCATCAAAGAAGTCGAAGAATACCTTTGACATACACAGCCCGATCACCCTGAACGAGGATATTGTACATTATATCTATTAGGGAGATAAAGCAGTGTGGTAATCATCTGATCTGTTTGGATTCATTGTCCACATAAGGACCCAACAAAAGCAAAAGCAAAGCACGCATGAAATAAGGCTTCAAAATATTTGTCATAGCAGATTAGAAGCAGATCACCACAGCCTGCCTTTCTTCCGTGTAACCATCCGTTTGAACCTGTTGGTCCTCAGAAATTTGGCAGCAAAACCCATAAATTATAACATGGCTTCTCCATGGAATGCATCAATGCATATTTGATCATATGCTACCCACAAAATGCAAAGTGTTCATAAACCAACAAACCATGATCATCGATCACCACTGGGGCATCGTATTAGCAAGCCTTTAGGCCAACAAATAGCAAACCAAACAAGCAGTAGAAGTAACAAATGTTACAGCTTTTGTAATACTTGGTCATCCCATATTGTCTCTCAGCCATATGTAAAATAGCAACTGAATCACTCAACTATACAGCACAAACCTTCCACAGGAATCTCATAAAAATCAGTAAAGCAAGGCCACAAACTAGAAAAAGGGACCCCAAAGAAGCTGACTGGAGACCTGCATAACAATAAGAAACATAAATTAAGGTTTCCTGACTAGGGAATGATTACACCAAATTAAGGTTTCCTTGCAGAAGATGAACACACCAATTTACTGCAAATCATTCCTTCCTTCAAGCATATAATGTTTCTGAAGGAACGGCCACAGGTGGGGGAACCTGCTTATTTACAAGGAGAGGAGAGAGAGCTTTCATCACGATGCTCATGTTGGGCCTAAACTCAGCTTCATACTGCACGCATAGAGCTGCCACTGCTGCCAACTGCAGGAATGAATCAAATCTAAATTTGTCATACTCCAAACATTTAGTGCAAAAGTGACCTATGCCCAATTATTAATTATTCACAACCTAGTGCCATTAACTAACAACTCCCAATTAACCTTATATCCAAACCAGCAAGAAAAAACATTAATGCATATAAGTATATAGACAGGAGAGAGACCTTTGCAACCCCTTTAGACGGATAATCTCCCTTCAATCTAGGATCTATACATTGTTTGACTTTGTCCTCGCTCAATCTTGGAGTCGCCTTTGATGAGGGAAGAGGGAGCACAATTAGAGATGCATCTAAGTATCAATAGATAAGGGATGCTTGCTTTGCATGTACTAGTGCCAGCATATGTACAAACAAACCCTATGTCAACCACCATCCAAACCAGTGCAACATTCATTAGTGTAACAAAGTCATGGGACAGCAAATCAGCTTAAGCACTATGGTCTCCAATTTTGATGGAACACTGGTTGTGTGGCATGAAACGCCTCACAAAAATTAGCCTGCTTGCCTACAAACATGCAAGAAACACTGCATACACAAAGTTGTGTCATCCATATGACTAACTTGGGACGTGGCATTGGGACATTTATATACTGTGTGTGCATGATCAATAAGTAAAAAATATCATCCATAAAAAATTGTGAGTGGTGATGTAAGCAAAAGTTGTTTAAGCCAGGCCTATCACCCCTATAGTGCCTCATCCAAGGGTTAAGGAGGCATATTACAAGAATGACTGCTCTCTATTTAAGTGTTTTTCTATTAAAAAACATGATGTTTCAAAACCTTGAGATTTCAAAGAAACAATTCATTCTTACAAAAGTGTTAGCTCTCCTGTCATGATGACCTTTCTAAATCACCTGCTTTAGTAGCTCTATTCTACATAGCGTATTTGCTTTAATACTAAGAAACCATATAAAACCATTTACCTTTAGAATTACATGGGACCATAAGGATGATTTATAACATCAACCATTAGACCTCTATCACATGATCAAAATGACTGTTGATAGTCAATTGGATGAACATGAGAAGGTGGTTGAGGAAACCAAAATTAATTAGGAACTTATTGTTGAGGATTGGGCATGTTAAATCTAGGTTTGTGTCAATTATCATTATATTCTCAATTTAACTAAAATAACTGTATATAATTTTTCTAAGTTATTATGACTTAAATTAAAAGTAATTTTTTTATTAGATGATTTTGCGTGTAAATTGTACTACTATTTGGCCAAATTCATTTAGCCAAAGTTATATGTCACAAGTCATATCTAGATTAGGAAGCTCGGTATGTAATATGGGGGTAGAAAAAACCTCCGTGGATCAACCAATGAGGATGTAAAACTTGGAATATACAATAACAATCTAACATGTCACAAACACAAAGAAACAAACTGCCTAATAAGGTTCATCACATTATAAATGAGGTGGATCTTAAATGTCAGCAACATCAGCTACCAGATCTTCATTGAATACTAAGATAAAACAGTGCCCTCAACAATGTGATACGAACAATAGCAGCCAGGTGCTTATGGGAATTCAATGCTGTAAAAGGAGACATTTTGCACTGGTAACAAGACCTGATCTTTCTCCCTCTGGGTATAGGTTTCATACTTTTTTAAAATCCTGTCTCAAACTCTGTTCTGATTTGAGGGGACCCCATTGGGCACATTCTTGGCATCTCATTTTCTTTACGGATATCATTTTAGGGCATTTCTCATCCTCTTTGGAACACCCCAGTTCAGTCCACCTTGGCACCTCAAATTTGAACCAATTCAGTTCATCTCAACTCGGAGAGATATGCTACCCTACAGTCTGTTGCATCTCTTCTCTTAGCAATACAATTCAGCAAGACGATACATATTGACCTTATTAAAATGTGTCAATAATTACTGTTCTTCATTCAAGTTGTCTATAAGATTTAGGAATCTTATTTCTGTCACATATATCTAATTTGATTAGTCACCATAGATATCTTCAAGTTATTTTTAGAATACAATAATTCTTCCATAATTTGTATTTTGTTATTTGTCAATTAGGCTAAGAAAGATACATATTTATGAAAAAATATTGGTGAATTTTGAATGTGATAGTAGATCCCATGCCTAACTTCTCTCTCTTGTATATCTGCAATGACTAATTGGAGTTCCTAACTATTCAGGATTTGTTGCATAAATTTCTTCCCACAATGGAGCTGTCTTAAAGGCAAAATCACTGGTAAACTCAAGGAGCATCATACAAAAGCAATACCAAGTGAATCATCAAAAAAGAACTTCAAAAGTTTTCCACTCCAAAAGAAGAGCTTGCTCAAACTTCAAAAGAGTTCTTGGTATATGCTTTGATGATTTATTGACTTCTCTAAAATGGCTACCAATATACTAGAAGAACTAGAAGTTCCTGCCTGATGCAGTAGGGATATTCAGGTGAGAACAAAAGAAACTAAATGTAGGTAGTTGCAACTCAAAATTGCTAAAAATTCTGAGAAAATGACACTAAAGCATGAGATAACAAATTTGATCAGTAACTGTCCAGTGACCCAGGATCCATACAAATTGTACAAGGATCTAGATTTAGTTATTTAAGATGGTGAACATGAATAATTTGAGATCTTATTGACTATTTTAGTTCTGTAGCCATGTCTTATGGTAGATGCAATATTCCAAGTTGGACAGAGTCAAACCAATTCATGTGAAATAGAGACAGGAAATAATTTTTCACTCAACAACCTCCTTTGTTAATTTATTCTTTTTTTCATGCAATCTATCTGTATGGATGTGGATGGGGTCTAACCAATAAGCTCCTTTTCATTTTTTTTCATATAAGCTCTTTTTCTTACACTTGAGCATAAGACTATCCATAAATGGACTGAATATATGCTCTGAAGTCTCAACCACATAGTAAAAGCTTACCCAAGTAACCAGACTCTGTTGTCCTCTGGGCATTGTATGATCAACAGGTTTCCTGCCAGTCAGCAGCTCTAAAAGAACAACCCCAAAGCTATATACATCACTCTTTTGTGTCAGTTGGCCCGTCATAGCATACCTGCATAATATTGCACAGATCATTCTGAGGGAGAAGTGGAGATGACACAGTTTTCTACAATATCAAGAATACAACTGAATTTCTGTATTAATTTACTTTGGTGGCTATGTTTTGCCGTTCTAGATCTGTCTACCAACAACAGAACTTATTGCATTTGCTATCTGAAAAAATTGAAAAAAAAAAAAAGAAGCATTTTCTTGTAGCAATAATCAGTATTTCATAATGGTCACTGCAAAATGAAAAAAAGAACAAAGACAAGCTAGTCTAGTGCTTCCACAAAGTTCAATCTTTTGAGGGTGTTCCTTTTGAGTTGTCAACTACTACATCTAAAATGAACTAGATGGAGGAAATAAAAATCAGAGAGCACAATTGCACTCTCATGCATAGCTATCCGTTAATCATCTCTCCATCATGGAGGAATTAAAAATCAAGGTTGTTTCTTAAACATCTCTGCCACAACTTATTCAGGTACTGCATCTAATTACATATCTAAGAAATCACAAGTATCCTCTCTTTCTCAGCAACCATCCAAAAGGATTGAACAAACATGATCAAGTGGTTATCCATAACAAAACCAATCCACCTGGTAGCAACCTGTCAAATTTTCCTATCGAACTCGGATGTCTCTCTGAATTCTTTCTTTAGGTGGAAGCAACCAATCAAAAGTTCCACTTGAACTCAGATATCCTTCTAAAGTCTTCTTTTACTAATGGAGTCATGCATGATTCAAAAGTCTGTAGCAATAATAAGAAAGACATTCATGAAACCATCATCTTCATAGTTTCAGATGCTTGATGATAAAAAGAACAGCAAATGTGCACACAACAGCCTCATTAGAAACCAGCATTTGCCAGATTTAAATCAGTAGGACATAATTACTGTTATAAAAGGAGTAAACCTAGATTACTGAGACTATATACACAACTATAGTTAAAATGATTAAACCAGTTTTGATCTATAGTTACATAGAAAACAACTGCAGAGAGTATCCAGGCAAGTAATTACTCTGGTGCATGATAACCAAAAGTTCCCAAGACTCGAGTAGAATGAAGACGAGCAGCCATATCGGGAGCCTGATTTGAAAGGTTAAAATCTGCAATTTTTGCTCTAAAATCCTCGAACAGAAGGACATTACTTGATCTAATATCGCGATGTACTATAGATGGCCGGACCTTCTCATGAAGATATTCTAGCCCCTTTGCTGCATCAACAGCTATTCTCACACGTTGCATCCAGTCCAGCACTGGACCAGGTTGTGCACCTTGAACTCCCTTTCTGCCTGTGGTTTTAAAATACATTGGATTCTCAGACTCATATAAAAGACCAGCCCAGATAATATAAAGAAGGTACCGAAAAAGAATCAGTCTTAAGAAAGTGGCAGACACATTACATACCATGCAAAACATCATGTAAAGAGCCCATTGTTGCAAATTCATAACCCAACAAGCGCATATTTCCTTCTACACAATAACCCAGAATTTCAACAAAGTTTTCATGTTTCAACCGCGATACCATAGAGACCTAATGTGAGAAAAAAAGAGTGTGGTTAATAATCTGATTCATCACTGATTATTTAACAGACAACTAAGTGTCAACCTGCACGTCCAAATTAGTTAAAAAAAATATTTATTGAATGTGCATAAAAAACCTGAGTCAAAAATTCAGTGGAGTTGTCCTCTGATGAAGTATCAAGTTTCTTTACAGCAATCTGTTTACCATTGTTTAGAACTGCAAAGTACACCCTTCCATATGATCCTTCACCAACCAAAGACTTTGAACCAAAATTGTCAGTCGTCTCTTTCAATTCCTCTAAAGACAGTGCAGGCACCTCAATAGGAGGTGGTGCCTTTGCAGTTTCACTTTTGGGAGCAGCTGAATACTTCGAACCTCTGTGTGGTCCTGGAGCAATAGAAGGAAAAAAAGAACTCAGATGATGATAAAGCTATAGCAGACTGAAAAATAGCAAAATATCAAAAAATGCAGCACTAGAAGCAGCCCAAGTTTAGTATAGCACCATCTTTCCAGAATACTCTGATGCTGCATCTAAAGTAACTTAGCATAAAGAGAGAAACAAGTGAATAGCATATCAAGTGGGAGGCTATGAACTTAGTTATCTGAATTATGAGAACGACAAGCAGGTAATTGAAATTTTTAATCCCAGTGACCACAAGAATTGATAGAAAATACAAGGTCAGGAATTCTAGATGATACACTACAAGAAGCATGCAGAGGGAACATTGCCAACTCAGTCAATAAATGGCCTAGAGACATAATGTAAATTATAATATTCCTACTAAGCCACTCAAGGTTCACCATACCACCCGATACAGTCCAATTAGATCCAAATTATTGTCTTATTATGAATAATTATGGTTGATTAGTGCATTTGTCTTAATATTAGAGCCAACTTTGCTTAATCACAGCTAGAAAAGGTTATTAGTGTGATTCTATTTAGTTTATGCACAATTAGGGTCATTCCCTTATTTTTAGGGCCAATTCAGGGGTAATTAGGCCTAATCACAGCATGTTAAGGGTGATTAGTTGTCACTCTTCAAAAGATATACTCAATTAGGTCAATTATCTTACTTTTAAGGTAAATTTGGGGTAATTAGGCCTAATAACATCTTCCTAACATAATGATTAGTATGTTTCATTAGGGTCAATAGCTAATTTTTAGGTCCAATTTGGGGGTAATTAGGCCTTATTACAACTTGTAATTAGTTGTTTCATTATAAATTTAGTTTTTGTTTAAAGTTCATTTCTTGTATTCAGTATGAGTAAAGTGCAATTAGATGATGGTATTATCATTTTTCGTACCTTAAGACTCAATTAAGATTCTTCTCATGTATTTATTTAATATGATGATCAATTCTAATTAGAATCAATTGGTGTTATTTTGTTACTTTTATGGTTAATTTAGGGTAATTAGGTCTAATCATGTGTTTCTCTTAAGTTTAAGCACAATTAGGGTCATTAGCTAATTTTTAAGTCCAATTTAGGGTAATTAGACCTAATTACAGCCTATCATTAGTTGTTTCATTATGAATTTGGTTTTTCTTTAAAGTTTATTTCTTGTATTTAACATGAATAAAGTGTACTTAGATTATTCTATTATCATTTTTCATACCTTAAGACCCAATTAGGCTTCTTCTTATGTATTTATATATGATTAATGTTTAATTAGAGTCAATTAGTGTTATTTTGTTACTTTTAAACCACTTTGAGGTAATTAGGTCCAATCACATCTTCCTAATATATGATTAGTGTTTTTTTCTTAAGTTTTTATAGGCCCAACTTGGGGTAATTAAGACTAATTACACTTATATAAGTTATTTTATTATGAATTTAATATTTCATTAAAGTTCACTTCTTGTATTTAATATTATGATTATAGTCTAATGACTCTAATAAGAGTCAATGTTATTTTGTTACTTTAGACCAAATTAGGGTCCTTACTCGAGTGATCATGCATAATCACAAGTTCACAACTTGCTAATCGATAAATCTTCATAGTAAAATGACCCCAAAACAACAATTGGGTGATAAGGGTTAGGACCATGCTCGTAGTTTGAAGAATAGCCATCATTGCTAATGTATCTATTGTGACTACACCAGTTGAGGTGGAGGAATAACTCATTTCAAGCAACATTTAGCTGGTGGGTATCCCTATCTCACAAAGTACACTAAGGTTTCACTCGAGGTCGGAAGACATTTCCAATAAACCGACAAAAGTTTATACAACTCAAAAGTAGGCCAAACAACATAAACAATATAGGCGGGCTACACAGGAATTGATCTACGATCCATATGAGGAATCCTTTTGACCTCTATTTCTACAATGAAGATTCTTAACCAACGTTAGAATGGGTCGATGCAATAGCGAACCTAGGAGATCCTTTGCTTGATGAGACAAGAGACCCCATACCCATCTCGTTTTATAAATGAGGATATAGAAGAAGAGGAACAACATCCTAAGAGAAACATCCCCTTAGTCAGAAATGGCGACCAGACAACCTCGAGTCAGCCTAGTCACGATCATAGCACCAAACAATCATAGTCGTTAGCTCAAAGTTCGAAGGCAAAGGGGACCATACAACCTCCTAAGAGAAACATCCCCTTAGTCAGAAATGGCGACCAGACAATCTCGAGTCAATCTAGTTACGATCATAGCACCCAACAATCATAGTCGTTAGCTTAAAGTCCGAAGGCAAAGGGGAAAATAGTAGCATTAATCGAACCCTTGGAAAGAATTGACAAGCAATAATTTCAGTTTGATGATGAGACACCTCCATCATAGTAGTGCTTCAAGCAATCCGTAGAGATAATGACAATGTCAACGACAATGCCTCGACCAACAATGGCATCGACAACATTGACGACAATGTCAATGATTCCGTTTACTCAGCCTCAGGGTGGAGCATGGACAGAGGAGCATCATTTTACGTATATTATCCAAGATACAGATCACGAAACTCAAGGATCCACCCATAACGTATAGGATGTAAATAGAAGATGTGATGTGATGGCGCCTCTATGATGTAAAGATAGGAGCTCGTCGTATTTCTAGTCGGAGGATCCTATGGCCAATAGAAGCACGATAATAGTTGGTCTTTTTTTTTCCAAGACTTATTGTTCTTATGATATAAAGCAATAGGTCAATGGCGACAGTAGAAGTTCCAGTGTACTCCAACCTTCCCACCTTATCTGTCATAGTCGTACTTGCCTCAAGAGGCTCATCGAACACATATCGTTTATGATGATCAGGTAACAACTATTATCATGTTGATGCATCAACGATATACCGTTTACTAGTAAATTATGTCATGGGAGAAGCTTCAAAATTAGGTTCGACAAAAGTATCATATTGATATACAAATTCATAGGATTAAGGATCCCAATCGACCAATTGTGGAGTTCCACTGTTCATTTTTGTCGTAGAAGCAGGTACGTGCAAGTTGTTTTTGCTTGTTGCTTAATTTGATGAAATCATGAAATTATAAAGTAACAAATTTACTTAATTTATTACTTACTTTAATTAAAATTACATTAAATTAGGATTAAAGGGGTTCAAATAGGATATTTTTATTTTTAGGTATTTTCGGCCATTTTATGACAATTTTCATGAAAACCAGGTATATGTACCAATGTACCCACATATGGTACGCAGGTACTGACCAGTAAGTATCGGTTCAGGCCAGAATCAGCACCTCCGTCAGCACAAGATGATGAACCTTGATGCCACTAGTTCTTACCCAAGCATGGTTTCAAACTTTGGCCAGTACCAATCAGGATTTACTAAAGCCATCACCTGTTTGGTTGAAAAAATCTGATGCTATCTTTAAGTAATTCACCTTAAAAATTAATTTATAAGCAGAAGGAGCAAACTGATCTACTAAAGATCTACCAACTAATTTTCAATTCAAAGATAAATCCAGATCTAATTAAAAGATCAAGAAGCTCATACTCAGCTATGAAAACATGATCTAAAGCTCAAGTCTGAAACATAGTGTGATCTATATATAAGCAAGTCAATTTAGATGAATACTAGTTTGCTCGAATTTATGAATTTGTGACACATATCTGGTTTTGAGAATCAATACTCTCAGTAGGCCGAATGTTTGGTGTTATTGTCTTAGACTGTCTAATAGGGCACATACTGATAAGTTTACTTGCCTGTTGCAAGCATTATATAAGAACATATATTTTATAAGCTTGAGGAAACATCCAAGTTACATACCAAAAGATGGTAGCCACCTGAATATCTTTCCTTATTGTATTTAAAGTTTGAACTATATAAGTGAAAGAGACTGTTTGCTGCAGTTTACAAGATAAAGGATTGGGTAGGAAGAAAGAGCCACCCCTTATTAAAAGATAAACTATATAAGATTTTTTTATGAAAAGAAAACATGAAGAGCCACCCCTTCTGGATACACAAACTTATAATTTTCTGTATCTTCTATTGCTTGTTGACTCCGAACAAGCTTCTGTATTTTCATCCTTCAAAACCAAATCAATGTTATTCTTCATCCTCCTAATACAAATTGTCAGAAACCAAGTGGAGCTTAGAGCTCAAAAAGGACCCCAATTCCGAAGGATAATAGAGACCCTAAAACTGTCCCTCTCTTTTTTACTCAAGCAAATCAACATACCGTATGCAGTAGAATATACATATCAAATTAAATAAAAGAATTAAAAAGATCTAATATGTGAACGGAAGTGCAAACAACATACCATCTGTATCATTTGTAGGGCTCTTCTTGTATTCATTCTCATAAGCATGATAAGACTCATCCAAATGACAAGAACAGCACAGCCAACGTCTCATATGACCCATCTTCTGATAGCCTCTTCTACGTAGAACATGTACCTTAACATAACAAAGCTATATGCTTATCATAAATGTAAGTTATATGCTTTGTTAACAATGGAAATTGTCCTTCAATGCAGAAAAAGGACAAAAATTGAGAAGAGGTCTCGGAATAAACATCTGTAGTTAATATACATCGAAAACAAGTAAACCACTGGATTACTACATGTAAAACAAATTCGAAAAGATATTAGTTTCAAGTACAAGTGTTCTACCTACAGATACATTAGCCGCATTACCATGTCCAGATTGATAAATAACAGAAACACCTGCACATTAGAAAAGCACATCATTCAACCTTGATTTGTGCTACAAAAGAACTAATAGTAGAACGAGATAAGCCACTGCAATACGATCCTATCAATGAAACAAACCAGCTAACATGTCATGTCATTAACAAGCATATGACCAGTTACAATGAGCACCCAGTCTCCTACTTGATTCTGATAACAGCCATTTGTCAGGGAAATAGAAGCGTGCCATTGCTATAGGGATAGAGGAAATGGGGTCAAGAACCAAGTGAATACACCAAAACCAACCTAATTCTTTTCAAATGGCAGGACAGGATGTTGCATAAGGAAAACGAAAGGGCCTCAATTTTCAGATGACAATCATAACATGTCCCCCACCCCCCCCCCACATCAAACACGAGGAGCGCAACAACCAAAATCGGAGAACACACACACACACATTGAGAGAGAGAGAGAGAGAGAGTACAGAAAACAATGGTGAATTTGCAATCAATCGCTTTCAAAACAATTATGGCTTACACACGCAGAGTACAGAAAACAATGGTGAAATTGCAATCAATCGCTTTCACAACAATTATGGCTTACACGAATAACGTTCCGTGTTGGACTTCAGCAACCAACCAGAATCCAACTGAAACCACCCATGCTGAAATCCTCCAATAAAGGGGGGAAAATCAGCCAGATCCAGGAAAACGAAAATAAACATCAAAAGGTATCGACTTGCCGACCCGAACGCTGAAGCAACCCAATGAAAAGACCGAAACAACGGGAATTTGGCAAGGAGGACAGAAACGAACGCCACTAAATCCGCACAAACTCGTCCCGCTTTGCCACGATATTCCCAAAGCTCGAATCGCCCGCAACCGGCGACTTAACGAGAACGAAAGGAGAAAATTTCGAGCAGAAAAACCGGATGGGTACAAAGAATTCGCGCATGCCGGGATCGGCACGACCAGATGAAAGAATAGACAGAAAGAGTGCAAGAGATCAGGGAACAAGAGAAGGGCTCTCTCACCTGAATTCCGGGAGCCGAAGGGGAGGAGGAAGCCCGTCTCCGCCCCTAGGGTTAGGGTTTTCGAGAGATGTGGGAAGAAAGAAACGAAGAGATGGAGAGAGGAGGGCGAGTGGCGGAGGAGCCGAACTTATACCCGCGAAGGAAGGCCGGAGCAGCACTCTCAACCTTCCGTCGCAAAAAGTTATACGTATTCTCCCAAAGTTGGGTTTTTTCGTTAAAAACACTTGGAATTTGAATTTTTCACCTTTCATTCCCCTCTTCTTTAATTGAATTATAGTTTTTTTTTAATGGAGTTATAATATAAAATATTGCAACTTCATTGAAAAATATTGTAATAGGATAATTCCATTTTTTTCATACAAAATGATTTTAAATATAAAAAGGTTTTTTATAAAATATTTACACGTAAATTTAAGATAATGTAGAAAAATAATTTTTTTTTCATAGTTTGTAAAATCATTATTTTTTATAAATAAAATAAATGTTATAAGAATTTTAAAAATTAAAGGCCTGGATTTAAGGTTGTATAAAAAAAATAAGAAGTTTTCATCCTTTTATTTTGGAATATATCAAAATACTCTTAAATTTCATTCAAGATCGCATAACAACTCTTAAAGAATATGTTTTATGAAACCTTAATAGATAATAAGATTAATAATTAATTTTAGTTTAGTAATAAAAATTATTATCATCTCATTAAAAAAACATTGTAACTCCGTCGATTGAACCAAAAACACTATGATCTGATTCAAAAACTCTATGATATATCCATTGGATCGGTTTGATTGATTTCTGAAAAAATATTTTTTATTTTTTTGAAAATAAGGGGTGCTATTCGAAATAAAAATAAAAACTTGAGATTTTACTCAAAAAATCATCTTAAAAATTTTGAATTCAACATATAGTTTGACATATATGTATACATATATTTTTTAAAAAATAATATCGTGTCCTTATTTTCGTAATGCTAAAATAGGATCCTTATTTTTTTGTCGAAGAAAGAGAGAAAATTTTCAAAACTAAAAAAATACCTAAAGATCAATAAGCTGAAAGGCATATTAGAAAGTTGACCTAAGATTAACATGATTCGATAAATTTTGTAAAGAATAAATAAATTCCTCATTATGTGAGATTAATTACAAGGTTATGAGTTATTCTCGACTCCCTTTTAAAACCTCTTATATAAAGCTCAAAATCTTTTAAAACCTCTTATATAAAGCTCATTATCTTTGGAAGCAACCAAGTATTTAACTTTCTTTTTTTTACTAAAACTCTAAGACTCAAAGATATATTTATAGGAACAAAACCTTAGTTCAAAGTTTTAATTTAATTATGCCTTTGCCAACTAATTTAAATACAATTACAACTTTTAAAAATATTTATCAATATAATAATCTTCACCATGATAATTATTTTTTTACTTTATACCTCATAGTGAAATATTTTTTGAGGAATTCAACATAACTAACTACATAAAAGTCATACACTTATTCCAATAAGCCCGCCAATGCTTCATTGTAATTAGAATTGAATTAGTGACACTATTTAAGTCTAGAGATAAACCTCAAATCTCATCGTCTTACCACTAGTAAACAATTTTCCCTCGTAATTATTTATATACTGAAAACCATGAATAGTAATAAAGCTCGCTAGCATATGTAATATATTTTTAGTCATTTGATTGTTAGGATCAAGAGCATTAAGGGGGGGTAAATTAGTGCAGCGGAAAACTTTCAACGTTTAAAACTGCGTTCGTATTACAAAGACGATTTCAGTAGAAAAGCCGATTCATAAATTACTTTAACTTGAGATCAGGTAAGAAGCAGTTAAAACAAATCTATAAAGGTAGTTTGCAGTTATGATGGAAATCAGAATGTAAGCACAAACTGAAATACGATATTCGTACGGTAAAAGCGATTTCAGTAGAAAAGCCGATTCGTAAATCACTTTAACTTGTGATTAGGCAAGAAGCAGTTAAAACGAATATGTTAAAGCAGTTTGCAGTTGTGATGGAAATCAGAATGTAAGCGCAAACTGAAATACAATGTTCATACGAGAAAAGCGATTTACGTCTAAACACAATTCGAAAAATACTGAGCTTAAAAACGCAATCGTAAAAGCGCAGAAGGCAGTAAGCTATGAAGAAGATTTGCAGTAAGGATAATCAGCTCAAAGTAAATGCAAACCAGAGAAGACAGGAGTTTACAGTGGTTCGGTCAATCGTGACCTACATCCACTCCTCCGATTCCTCTTCCGTTGAGGCCACCGGCATCCACTAACGATCTTCCTTTACTAGGCGAATATCAACCTCCTTCTTACACCCCTCTTCTCCTTTTACTGGGTTTAGGAGACAACCCTTACAAGCACTCACTCTCCTATCTTAAACAGAATTTTAACACTTAAGCTAGAGGAGGGAAATTCTAGAGATTGCAGCAGTGTTTTCTCTCCTTTAATCTCTCTATGCTTGTATCTTTTACCCAGGGATTGGAGGGGTATTTATAGGCTCCAAACCAGTTTGAATTTGGAGCTCAAATCTGTCATCTCCCAGAATTCTGGGGTCTAGCGGTTGCACCGCCTGGCAGAGCTCGGAGACTGAGCCTCTAGGCGGTGCCACCGCTTATCAAGGGCGGTTGCACCGCCTGGCAGAGCTCGAAGGCTGAGCCTCTGAGCGGTGCCACCGCTTGTCAAGGGCGGTTGCACCGCCTAGCAGAGCTCGGAGACCAAGCTCAGGCGGTTACACCGCCCAGCTAGAACTCGGAGACTAAGCCCTGGGCGTTGCCACCGTTGACCCAAGCGGTGCCACCTCTGGGCAAGAGATCTGGGTCTAAATGGGTTGATCCATTCAGCCCAATTTGGTTCTTTCAAGGCCCAATTGCCCCTAGATTAAGTTAATGGGATCACCTCCCAATTCTAACTTAATCATCGTGCTAACTACGACAATTCTTAAGACTTTTACTACAGTTTGCTCCGGTGCGTCAATCACTTCTTCCGGCGAGCTTCCGGCGAACATCCGACGGTCCTCCGATAATGCTCCTACGGACTTCCGGCAAACTCCTGGACTTGCGACGATCCACTTGGCGAGTTCTGACGAGCTTCTTTTGGCAAGCTCCTGGACTTCTCGGATTTGTTCCCGTAGAACCTTCGACGACCGTCCGGACTTCCGTCAAGCTCTCGAACTCCCAACGTGATCATAGTCCTGACTCCGGCGTAACTCCTGCTACATGTCTTACTTTCATCGTAGTTAATCTTGTACACTTAAAACAAAACTTCGATCGAGATAATTAATCCTAAGCAATTAACCAAGTTGTCCGGCATGTCATTGGTCCCTCGACGCTTTGTCCAATTCTTCGGCGCATCATCCTCTCTTGTGGCCTATTGCCCAATCGGCCAGTTGACTCCGCAACTCTGATATCCTTGGCATAATACCCGCTCTTCTTGGCCCAATGCTCGAGTCCACGGCCTGAAGCCTTCTGTCGATACGTTTACCGACCCGATGTCCAATATTTTGACATGTTTCTCCGGCACAATATGATTTTTTCTGCGTTAATTGTCTCATCATGATGGAAGCATCCTGCGTTACTTAAAATACAGATTAAAACATAAACACATATCAAGTGATTTCATCGTCAAAATACGAGATTCAATATTGATGTCTTTATTTTCATACTTACAATTGTTTGCATACTTAAAACCATGAATATCATGAACGAACCTCACTGTAATAGATACTTAGCATCCTTGACACAAGTAATTTATTTTTAGTCCTTTAACGTTTTTATTATACTTTCTTCCAGATAATACAACTATTATTGATGTAATGTTCTTTTCATTTAAACTATCTAATCCTAAGTAACTTCATCTTTAGCATCTTTAGCATTATAGTTATAATCCTAGGAATCTAAAACGTTCAAAAAAAATTAAATTCTTCTATATCTTTACAACATAAGTTATATCCTCCAACAAAATATGCATCATTTCATCAATCATTTTCATCTTTACTTTACCGATACCTATGACCTCTACCATAGAGTCATCACTTAAACTCACGTTACTAGTCATATTGTGATTCAATAAATTAAAATAATCCTTCTGAAAATAAACATGAGTAACACAAATAGAATCCAAAAATTAATTCTTCTAGAATGATACATCATTATATTTGAAAATGGTAAGATCTCTATCACCATCTATCGCAAGAGATCATTCACTACCTTCTTCTTCCTTTTTTTCTTTTTCTCGGATAATTTTGCGTGATATGTTTGTATTATTTGCATCTATAATATTGAACATCATTCAATGACCTGACTCTTATTATCGACCTGCCACATTGAGATACATCCTTATTTAAAAATTTTCTCGTTCACCTCTACACTAAGCAGCTAATATCTCATAATCCATATTCATAGATTTATATATTTTCCTGACAATATGAGAGACTAAAATTTTTTCAACTTATTCCAAAGTTACTATATCCTTCCTACGTAATATCATCTACACAAAGCTATCATAGGAGTTGGTGTAAGAAGTAACAATACCTTATCTTCTTCATTGATTTCATATCGACTTTCTTCGATTTATTTAATATTCATTTGAATATATTTAAATGTTCTACCAAGTTTTTGCCTTCTTCCATCCTTAACTTGTATAACTCTTGTTTCAAATATATTTTGTTAGTTAAGCCTTTTGCTAGATAAAATTGTTAGTTAAAGACAAATAACACTCACACACTTTGACTTAAAGCTCCTCCCAATCTTCTATCACTTATCTTTTTTGATTTACCTACTTGTCTCTTCAATGTCTTACTAGTAATTATTGAATAAGAAGATCTTTCACCCTCTTTTATCATAAAGGTGAAACTATTTTTTTCACCAAATTTCTCTATGATAAGACTAGTGAAAACAATATATGATATCCTTGTTGAATTTCTTATCACCAGATGTTTTGATGTTTTGAGTCTTAATACCACTTTGTTTGAGAAGTAGATAAAAATTTTAAAACCAAAATAACATCTAGAGATCAATAAGCTAAAAAGTATAATCAAAAGTGGATGTAAGATTTAACATAGTTCGATAAATCTCACCTCTATCCACGAAGAAAAAATAAATTTATCATATAAAATTAGTTACAATATCCTTGAGTTATCCTACCACTTCTCTTGTACATTTCTCGTATAATCCCAAAAAAAATTTTCTCACAACCCTCTCTAGAAACATTAGATATTATTCTTAAGAACAATCAAAGTACCTTAACTTTTTTCCTATCATAAAAGTCATATTTATAGGAATATAGAAACAAAATATAAAACTCAAGATATATTTATAGGAATAAAATCATGATTCACTAAGGAGTTTCAATCTAATTATGACTCTACCAAATAATTTAAATACAATTATTACTCCTAAAAATAACTTACAATACCTAATAATTTTTATACAAAAGATCAAAATATCTTTATTATCATGATTTCTGGTTGAAACACAAACTTTCAATTGAATTATAATTATATTATTTTTAAATAAAAGTTATAATTTTTTATTTACATAAAAATATAACAATATTAGTCATTCTTTTTTAATAATATCTTTTATTATAGAAAAAGTATTCACATCAGAACTCCAGATAGGCTGGATTGGACTTTTAATTGAATTGTTTCAATATTAGACTAGACCAGTTATTAGTGTTTTTAAATAAAGCTGCAATATTTAGTTATTGAAAAAAAAAGTTGTAACTAGGTAATTTATTGGTTTTTTTAATTATTCTTTCATAATAAATGGTCACAAATGTTACAAAAAAATTTAAATGCATAAACTGAATTTTAAAACTAAGTGAGAAAAATAGATTTTATTTTTATTTGTTTTATAATACAGTAGAAACTTCATAATTTTCATCCAA
This sequence comes from Musa schizocarpa, assembly GCA_900464855.2. Classification (NCBI taxonomy): domain Eukaryota; kingdom Viridiplantae; phylum Streptophyta; class Magnoliopsida; order Zingiberales; family Musaceae; genus Musa; species Musa schizocarpa. Next base: position 27,242,992 of record LS990925.1, on the reverse strand, counting down.
ATCCAATTAAATAATCGTATAAATTATTTATATGATTTCAAAACCTATAATAAAATTGATAGTTATGGTTGGTAGAAATTTAAGTTAATTTTTGTTATAATATTTTCAATATTTTTACCATAACATCTCACCCTTTTATTGTCATTCTTCCAAATGTTATGATTATATATATATATATATATATATATATATATGAATTTAAGAGTAAGTGAGAAATTTTTTATTTGAATTTTATAAGTAGTGACATATGTTAAAATGTAAGTTTTATAATTATATTATTCATATTTATCCTTAAAATTTTGAGTTTAATATGCATCCCTCGAACTTATATGCAATATTATAATTAATTTAGGTTCATTAAAAATATTTTTATTCTAATTAGATATCTTTTTTTATTTAACAAGATTTCTTTTCATTCTTATTCTAAGTTTTAAATTATATATATATATATATATATATATATATATATATATATATATATATATATATATATATATATATATATATATATATATATATATGTATATATATTATGTCTATCCTTTAAACTTATATATTATAAAGTAGATTTTGATTATTCGATATGAAGAATGAATTAGATTCGATTCTTTTCTTGAGAATATCATGGATAAAACTAGATAGAGTGTTGAAACCGAAACTATTTGCTTGAGGGCCTCCAAAATTATCCATATGATCAATAAGATTTATTTTTTTTTTATAGCATATATAAGACCTTTTATAGTATGATGGAGAGTCATAGAAGGCTGTTTTATGTTCAAGAGAATTGAAGGTGTAATTATGAATATGCAGCTCATCCAATTATAAGTGACAGGTGCGTTGAATCAATGAAATATAGGTTTACTTTCCACCTAGTGAGGATTGCTATCTACTCATTTGGAAGTCCAAGTATCGATCTTATGTTGATGAGTTATCAACAATAGTAATTGCTCGATCATTACGATGACATGATGAGCTTGAAAATAAGGTGTGACTTTTTAATGGCCAAAATCATAGTATACATCATTATCTCAAAGATGGGGCAGTGCTGTTCTATGTCCTTCAGCGCATGAGAGGTATAGTAGCCTGATTTTTAAATCATCCTTTTTTTTGTTTTTTCCGGCTATCAGAGATTCTGCTATAATATATTGATTGAACTCTTGTAGTAATTCAGAATATATCAGAAAAAAAGTGAGATGATCAAAGTTCATTTACGAGGATGCATGAATTCAAATCTCAGATTCTCCCAAAATTCTTCATTGAATCTTTTAGCGTAGTTGGTTAAGGACTCTATAGAGTGAAGTGGTTGACTTTTTCAGGAGTTTATAACTGATGAAACTGAGCTCAAACTCTATAGAGTGAAGTCATCGGAAAAGATCAATGCATCAACACATTGGTTATCTTGTAGAGAGTCATTTTAGTGATGAATGTTGTGATGTGTTCCGACATGTTTAAGTTCTCATCGTATCGTAGGTCTTCAGTGTCGGGTGGCAAAAGAATGAACAAGAGGAGAATAAGCTCTTGATGCACCAACTATGCCAAGTGTGGTAGGAAGGCATAGTAGGAAAGAAATGACTGCATAATCGATGTCAAAGTTTAAACTTGTTGAGTAAGAAATTATAATGTTGACCGATAATCGAATCATTAATTCAGTAAGTATCAAATTGGAGAGGGATTACACATTTGGAAAGCAGGTGGATCCTCAATGGAGATTCATGAGATTTTGTCCCCTATAGGTTGATTTGAGAGGATATAAGATAGATTTCTTGAGACATTCTAAGTTTGATCTTTTTTTTAGCATTAATTTATTAAAATATATTTTGATTATTGCACATGAAGATAACTTAGATCCAACCATAGTCTTTTTTTTTTGGAATATTTTTTTAAAACTTTTCTTGAGAATGTAACTAGCAGAATTAGGTAGAGCATCAAAACCACCTGCTTAGGAACCTATATAAAAAAAGTGTATTGGCCAACTCAAAAAGATTAATTTAAATTAAAAATAAATAATTTAGATGATTGATAAGTGATATTTCCTTTTGTGGTAGCATACCTTAAGTTTTTTTTTTTTACGGCAGGAGATTAATTTATTTTTGGGAGAATCAAACATGTAATCATGGATCTACTACTCAATTACATGTGCATTCAATCCAAGAAATACATGTTCACTTTAAATTTCATTATTGATGGGTCAATATCCATTTGTTTGGAAGTTGAAATTGTACTCTTTTGTCACTAAGATGTTGCTAAGTTAGTTGATAGTTTGTCATGTGCCAATCTATTCATATTATACATATCATTATATTTAATTTTGGATAGTTAACTATGCATTAAAATTTTATTAGATAGTTATTATCTAGAATTCTTAGTTAAAAGACTACAATATCCTTTGTTAGAATCAAGGTATCCTTTGTTATAATCAAGATGATAGTAAGAGGACGGGTGAATTTGTGTTTATCATAAAAATAAAAAATTCATTTGAAGTAAATGTAATAAGTAATTAAAACAAAGAACAATAATAACGAAGAGTAAAAAGGAGATACACGCTAACAGTAAAAAGGAGATACACACGAATAATAATTAGTCATCGTGACTTATATCTACTCTTGATTCCTCCTCTGTTGAGGCCATCGACGTTCACTAACAGTTTCCTTTAATAGAATTAAACTAATCACCCTCTTACAACACTTTCTTCTTTTCAAGGAGATTACCCTTATAAACTTTACACATCTCTTGGATGATCACCAATCTAAAAAAATAGGAGGACAATTGCAATTTTTTAACACTTTTATAACCTAAAATCTCAAGACTTTTATTCACACTTTCGTACTCTTTCATGTAGGGAAGAGTGAGGTATTTATAGGCCCTAATGGCTTCAAAAATAGAGCCAAAAAGTATCTTATCCTCAGTTTTCGAGGTATTGGCGGTACCACCACCTGTAGATTGACATTGGGCAGTACCACCGTTTGATAGAGCCTCGGAGACCGAGCTCTAGTGGTACTACCACCCAGATCACCTAGGAGGCCAAGCCTTAAGTGATTCCATCGCCCAGTCTGGGCAGTACCATCGCCTGACGTGGCTCCAAGTTGTTGAATGGACTATCAATCGACTCAATTCAACCCTATTTAAGGTCCAATTGACCTTTAATTGAGTTAATATGATTTTTTCCATAACTAACTCAAATTAAAGTCCTAACTACGATAGTTAAGGCTAAAATAATTACGATATAAGTAATCTAAGTTGTCCGACACATCAATTGTTCAACCAAACTCTATGTGAACTTCCGACGAGCTTTCGACAAACTTCCAGTGAACTTTCACTATATCATCCGATCCTTCAGTATATCCCCTGATTTATTTGGCCTGATGCTTGATCATTGACTCCGGCGCAATTTCGATTCTACTTTAATCGTTTTGCATTTCTATCATAGTTAGCCCTATATCATCTATCTCAATATATGAATTAGATCATTAATTCGCTGATGCGATCATCAAAATATAAGATTCAACATCTTTTTGTTCTAACTAAATTTTATAATTATTTGTAACAATACTAAAATAATATTTCATATATTTAACTAAAATTTTAGATGATATTAATATATTTTAATTTTTTTATTATGATTATAGGAATACTAAGAATATTTAGTAATCAAGTATTTTTTTATTGGTAATTTCTCAGAAAGTCTCTCTCTCTTTCTCTCTCTCTCTTTTTTTTTTCTTTAAGAGATGTCCCTTTTTATATTGCCCAAAAAGCACTAATTTTTTTTTCATAATTCTTAGAATAGCCATAACACGACACAACATTAGTTTTCCTTTTTCTGTGGAAGATCCATAAAGCGAACTGATCTATCAATTTTAGACTGGTTTATATGATGAATTGGTTCAATTCCTTAATTACATTGTTTTTTAGTAGACTTACAACATTCTCAAAAATATTATAAGCCTATTGAAAATACTATAACTAATATAAAATTCTTTTCTATTTATTTATTTATATTATTAAATTGATAAAAATACACATTTGAAATATATATTTTTATATATGTTGGTTTCTATCGAGTTTTGAATGTATTTAGTTTAGTTAAGATGTTTTTGAATAGACTTATAGTGTTTTAATGAAGATACCAAAACACTATAAATCTATAAAAAAACATCATAAGCCTATATAAAAAATATTATAAGCCTATTTAAAAATACTATAAATTTATTTAAGAATACTATAACTAACACAAAAAGTCTCCCTACTTGGTTGTTCTTGTTTTTAAACTAATAAAGATAATAATATAAAACTTTATCTTTGTATATAAGTTGGTTTTTATTTAGTTATGAATCAAATTATCTTATAATATTCTGATGAAGGTATCAAAAGTACTATAAAATTATTTAAAAATATTATAATGGATAGTATTTGGGTATGAAAGATATAAATATTTTAAGAATTATGAAAAAAGAGAAATCCCTTGAAAATATTTAAAACAGGACACCTTCCAACCAAAAGAGAGATTTATAAACATAAGCGAAAGACATATGCAAAGAATTTTAATGAACCGAACCGAATTGACTTTAGGTTTTCAGTCCGGTTCGGTTCGGTTCGGTTCAAATTTTTACAGAAGACCGCTGACGGTTGGGTCGGTTTGGAGATCTCCCCAACTCGAACGAGACTGTCGTTTGATCACACTATCTCACATCTGCACCGTTGATCCATTGTTAAGATTATTATAAATGGAGATCAGCAAGGCAATCTATCGAAACCTCTCTCTCTCTCGTCTCTCTCTTTTCAATAAAGGGTTTGGGATCGGCGGTCGTAGATGGCGATGGAGTCGGTAGAGGCGGTGGTGGCACACATCCAGGGGTTGTCGGGGAGCCAAGAGGAGGTCGCCCACCTCCACTCCCTCCTCAAGCAGTCGGAGGACGCCCTCCGCTCCCAGGCCGCCCGACTTGGCGCTTTCCTCCACCAGCTCGACCCTTCCGTCCACACTCTCGGATACCTCTTCCTTCTGTGAGCACTGCGAGCCCCTTTCGCCCTCGGTCGATTTCTTTGCTTGCCATCTGGTTTGGTTGTATTCCTATATGTGTTTTGTGCTGTTAGATTTTTATTTCTTGTAATTGTGCAACTTTAGGGTTGCAATCGAGCCTAGCCAACCCCGGATTTGTTGTAATTGTGCAGCTTGGCTTGAAACTCGACCCAGTTCGAAATGGATTTCGATGTTGGATCACGATAATATTTTATCGGCTTGAGCTCGATTTACTTCGGATTGTGACTGATTTATTTAACAAGGCCTTCACAGATGGTGTTGGCTTATATATCAGGGATTATGACTTTGATTTTTTGTGAAGTCAATTTTGGGTTTCAGTTTTTAGAGAGTATTCCTTTCATCCACTTCGATTCTTAGTATGCACTTTTTGATCTCATTTTTTGAAAGAGTATTATTTTTATCTGCTCATGCCCTAAAAAATTTTCATACATAAATGAGATTGTTCAGGAATCTATATATGATTTTGTTCATTAGCATATTAATCAGTTACATGAGTCTAAACGAGTCAAGTTTGTCATGTTCAAAAATTTGCTCAATGAATAACCGATTTTTAGAATTAGGCTTAGGCTCGGTTGATTAACTTTGGAAATGTGCTTGAGCTAGTCATTTTCAAGGTAACCACTGAGGTGCTCGCTAATGGCTTGACTAATTTGCAACCCTATGCAACTCATGTTGTGGTCAAGGTGAATGCACTAGCATATTTATTATCTACTCTAGTCCTTATACTTCTGTGGGGCCCTTGACATTGCAATTGTTAGTGGGACTACATAAAATCACTGCAATGGTTTTTTGCTGGGGTGGAATGTAACGACCAAGATTTTCCAGTCCTTCCCAAATTCAAAATTGCCGCAATTAGAATTTTGCCTTCTTTAGATTAATTCATTTCCCTATTGTGTGACCTAATTAGGGAAAACAAATTGATTCTTGATAATTGTTTTCTTAAGTGTGTGTAGGGGTAATTAGGAAACTAATTAATTAACTTAAATAATTAACTAATCTGAAAATTATTAATTGAATATTTCCTTTTGATGAGTCCCCTCAAAAGAGTCTCCTCCCTCTTATTTGAAGTTGGTGCACTTGCCTCCCATTCTTCATTAGTTGTCCATCAACGGGGAGGAACAAGATTATTAATTTGTTTAAGCATGAATCATGATTAGCAAAAGACTAATTGATGAATTTCATGAAATCCTTATCATTTTATCTTAAATTGAATAATTTTAAGGTTGATTTAATTGTTAAAATTTTTGTTTCAGATGATAGTTCTGTTTTACTTGATCAGACATATCTCTGTTTCATGGAATTATGTGCGAATTTTCATGACTCACTTTCTTTTTAATTTGGGATTATGAATTAATAAGACCTTTCAATTCATGAAAAGTAGATTTTAAATTTAATTATTTAGATGTTTGTTTTGATTAATTGATATTGTATTTCTGAAAGATTTACATGAATAAAATACTTTTTCGGATGACTTGGTCAGATTTTAATTGTCATTCTCTAAAATTTTGAAGTATCTTTGAAAAAAAGAAAAAAGAAAATAGACTAAGAACAGTGGTTATACTTGGGCATGACCCGAGTCAGGTTCCATGTCAACCCAGCCCGATGTCTGGATGAGGCTGGACCTGAATATGGATCTAGTGGCCAAACAGCCTGTGGGCTAGTGCAGGCGCACTCAACAAGCCAACCTAGACCAACCTATATGGCTTGATCCTAGCCTGCCACTTGGTTTGGCGTGGCCCACGGATCGACCCACTTGCAGAGGCTCGGTGCTACCCAGACCAAAGGCCCATATGTGACTGGACACTGAGGCTCAACTTGTTGTTTTCCTCTGCTGGGTTGCACGTGACCTTGGTCCAGGTCTTTATGGTCCAGTCCAACTCAGGCTACACACCTATGTGCTGGACCAAAGCTTGATCAAACCTTATTCTAATCCAAGTTTGGACCAGGCTAGTAGCCAACAGGATTCCAACGCTTGCATCCAATGGGCAGGCCATTCTGAGGCCCTTTACTGGTTGGTCTGAGCACTGTACTTGACCGAAATAGGCCAAATTTGACCAGTTCAAGATTGATTCAAGGTGATTTTGAACCTATCTTGTTCGGTTCACGCAGCTTAGCCCAAACTGGATCTGTTCAAGTCCAATAGGTTGGCTTAGGGTGATTTCAGGTCCACCTCAGGTGAATTTGATGTGGGTTCAATTGGGTTCTGGCTGAAAACCTATTCAGTTCAAGTCAATTGGACCATTTCAGTTAGGGTGGGTTGCATAGGGTTTTACACTTTTACTCCTTATAATTTTAAGATTTACTGAGTTTAAAAGCTTTATGTTGTATATGTATGTCACTTCACAGTTGTGTATGAGATATATGCATGAGACTGATGCATATTTTGTTTATTACATAAGAACTATTATTTTTATAATAATTTATAATTTCTTATTTGTTGCATGAGTTTTATGAAGAATTGATTTGCTTTCATTTCATATGAAAGTGTTATTATATAATGATTGGAGATATTTCATGAGTGGTAAATATTGTTTTTATGATTTTTGGAGATTACTTAGCACGATTGCTGATATGTGTTGTTTTATATATATTTCAGCACAGCCTTCTACCATAGGTTAGATATGAGACTTGGGTGGAGGATGATCCTTTTCCATGTCATTAAGTTGCATTAACTTTTGGCTCCTTTTTCATTGATAATGTTTAAAGATAAGAATATTGAATTTATGAAAGATTTTCCTTTGTAATTATGGATTTTGGAGTCGTGGTTTATTCATGATATAATCGGGGCATGACATGGAGTCATGCTAATGTCAACCTCTGTCAAGTAATTTTTCTCTCTATCACTACATGAGGTAATATCTCCTTCCACTATAAAAGAAGAAAAAAAAACCCTCTTTGTCTTGGAAATTGCATGATTATCATTTGTAGTATATAAGATGTGGAAGGGCCTTGAAGGATGTCAAAGCTGTGAGCAAAGACTAATGCGCTCTAGATGATATAATTGGAAGATGGAAAAGAAGCCAAAGGTTTTTATGGTTTTGATGGACAGGATAATGCTTAATCATGACAGAAGGAAGAGTTGTTGCTGTTGGTGGTGGGTTGAATTGAAGGATCAATAATTGTTGTGTTGGATAAGTCCATGAACTCTCTGTTATCATGGTTTAGTTTGAAAATGACTAATGCAGAATGCAGTACCTTGACTTTTTTTTGTTTGAGGAGTTTTATAATTTGTGGTTGTTTTATGGTTGGGTTCTTTGATTAATGGCTATTGAGCCATGTTGTATGTGTACTATCGTTTTCAGCTTTCGTGAGTTTGCCTAATGCTATCTCTTTCACTTGATAAAGAATTCTCGAGTGTTCACTGTTTGCTGTGTTGGTTGATAGGGAGGCATATTCATCTGATCCAGTTTGTAGGGAGCAAGATGGTGATTTTCTGTTGTCTATTGTTGAATTTATCAACTCATGCTCAGCAGAGCAGATACGTTTGGCACCTGAAAAATGTATGTTGTGAAGGTCCTATGCCTTGAAGCTAGTTGCTTTGTTATTCTTTTTGATGTTTTTTTCATTAGTTTATTTGATATGTCTAAGGCATTAATTATCTTCTCTATGCAGTTATTTCTGTTTGTAAGAGTTATAAGGACAAGGTTATGCAGCTTCAAGTTCCTATACAGGGGATAGTTCCCTTGCGGACAGCTATCCGTAAACTTCAGGCCTCTTCAGAGCAGTTGACTACTTTACATTCAGATTATCTTCTTCTCTGTCTGCTAGCAAAGTGCTATAAAGCCGGACTAAGTATTTTGGATGATGATATATTCGAGGTTGATCAGCCAAGGGATCTCTTCCTCTATTGCTATTATGGGTTAGTACCATATGATAGTTGTGTATACAGGCTGTCTTTGTTTTTCCAGTAAGCTCTATAGATAAACAAATAAAGCTTAAATCCATGTGCTAATTAGCCATAATTAATTTTACACTGCAATCTGGATCCATCTCTGATTTTTTAGTGTGATACATGCCAATTCAAAATTTGAATTGTGATGAAATGAGATGAGAACTTTAGGTTCACAATCTCCTCAAATAATAGACAGTGACTAGATTCCTAATCATAATATGTTGATGCAAGTTATATGAGGATGGTTGCTTTTGTGTTTTTTCTGTTGATTGTTGTTTTTTTTTTTTTGAGCATTCATATCTTAAGATCTTCCTTGTTCAGTTTCAGCATCAAACTTGGAAGAAAGATGACCTTATGCTGTAAATCTCAGTATGGCTCATGTTTCAACAATGGTTGGAATGGTACACCTCAAGGTATCAGACAATATATAGATCTGTACCATCTAGTACCACAGAGAAATAGTGACAAATTAAATACAGACCAGTTCTGACCTATAAAGTCTGTCACTGATCTTTTGTTGGACCAGTAAATACTAGTGGCACATACCATCAGCATTTGAAACCTTGGCATTCATAATATGAGACAAACTTCATTAGCACTTGAATTTTAAACATCAAAAAGAAAATCTTGTTACAGGTTGCAGCATTGATATTGATAGATAAAAGAGACGAACTCATATAGAAGTATTATGAGAGAAAAAATAGTGTAATGTTAGAAGAAAAATTAACAAAAACAATGAAGAGAGAGAAGAATCAACGCCTTTATCCAAGAAAAGGACTTGGTTTGAATTGCTCAGACTCAGCCCTTCTGTTCAAATCTTAATTGAGCCTTATTGATTTCATTAGTATTATTTTGTTTCTGAGTTAACTGGACCTAACAGGATCTACATAGGTTGATCTCAGAGACATTATTATGTTCCGTGTGGCTATAATACTTTAGAATCTAAAGAAAAAAAAAAGGAGTGTGAAGATAAAGGCTAACTAACTTGACCCATCCTAACCCTAGACTAAATCTGAGGATGACTGGATGCATAAAAAATCATGAGGAATCTGCAACAAATTGTGAGGACAGTCTAAAAGTTCCTTAACTTTTCACTAGAATTATTATTAGTGCTGAAATTGGGTCAGAAATATCTATTCGGATCCATTTTTGTATCCAAGTGAAGGTGGATTTTATGGTCCTTATGGTCTATTTTATGGAAACAAATATAGTTTTTCCAATATCTGACCTGTTTTCACTCTTAATTTGCTGAAACATGAATTATGAGTTCAGAGTTCAAGGAAAAAAAATGTTAGGGTTTACAACAAGCTACTTACCAACGCGAATGCAATATGTTCTGCATTCAAAAATGTTGGTAAATTTTGACTTCTAACCATTCAGGAAGTTTCTTGGCTCTCAGACTATTCTACTTGATAGTAATCGCTGAAATACTTATTGTCAAGGTTGCTTAACACTTAATATTTCTTGTTCGCTTTTTGTTAAGCTTTTCTATGCTTTGAAATTTCTTTTGATCTGCAAGTATCAATACTGAATGTGCCTCATCATTATTATGGTTGGAGAGACATGGACATGTAATCATCAAGTTATTGACTATCTTAATTGATAATGTTACAGGGGAATGATAAATATTGGATTAAAGCGTTATCGGAAAGCTTGGGAGTGCCTTCATAATGTGTGTAAATGGTATATGTACATTGATATCAAATTTTATCCAAAAGTTTGCATAATTCGCCTTCTTCTTTCAGGTTATTACTGCACCAATGACCACTTTAAATGCAATAGCTGTTGAAGCATACAAAAAGTACATTCTGGTTTCAATCATCCTCAGTGGGCAGGTGTGCTGTTTGCTTGCTTCTTTTGGTAGTGGTGAAGGGCTCAGTGAATGCTGGTGGAATATATATATGCAACTAATATCTTAAAAGTTATTTTTTAGCTCTCTAAAATTTTCACTTTGCTTCATATTAGATGAACTTTTCTTCCATGGAACAACAATTCCTGAGAAAAATACTCTTGCAGATTCACAATTTAAAGTTAGACTTGATAGAACTGGAATTGAGAAAGCATTTTTTTTTCTAAAAATTAAAGGAAACGAAAAGATTTTATAAACTTCTGTATGCATGGTAAGATTAGAGTGGATATTCATGGGTATTTTTGGATATCTGCAAAAATGATTAACATAAGTTCACTAGTGTCTTTTTTTTTTGTGTTGACTTGTAGATGGTCTTAGCTGGTTCTAGCACATAAGATGAGAACTTTCTCCTTGAGTGAATTAATTTGATCCATTGGAAAATGTGCTTAAACATAAGATGTATACATGTGTGTTGATGGAATGTGCAGATCTGCTACCTTCTTGGACTCAAGTAAATTTTATATAGCTGTGTAAATTTTGCATCATCTTTTTATGTTTTATTTCTACTTTTTTGCAATAATAGTTTTTGATTGAAACAATCAATGCATGCTTTTGAAGAAATAAAAGTAATGATCTGGATTCTTTTCGATACATGATTTGTTTGAGATTGTTGTTTTACTATGATATAACATTTAATTTTTCATCAGGTTATAGCAGATAATGTTATGAACCAGACACTAGTTATATGTGCAACTTCGTATATGGAGTATAGACTATGCATTTAAACTTTCTGATGGTTCATGTACTTGATTGTGAAGCTAGGTTAAACATAAAAAATGATAATCTGTATAGTACAAACTTCCATCTACTCTGAGACTGGAACTTTTATCAAGATATATCACACAACCTGTGACGAAATATATCTTTTGATTATTGATAAATGACAAGCAACATGGGCAGGGCCCTGAAAATTAGCAGGAATATGGGAGGGAAGAGGCTGATTAGAATCTCAAGAATCCTTCTATTGCTATGAACAACAACAATTTGGAGTTAAGTTCCTGCTTATATTAAACTGGGCTTAAGGATACACAACAACAATTTGGAGTTAGAAACTTGATAAATGTGGCCAGATAATAGTTACCTATGTATGTTAATTTGAAGTGCGAAAGACAACGAACTGAGAACTATTTGGCCAGTTATGCTGGTTTTAATAATTTATTTTCTATATTACCAGTTTAGGATTGTTACTATTTTTCATCATCACTGACTCCTACCAGTATGTTGTGCAAGCATGTTTTTACCTGCAAATTGTTCTGGCTTCCAGACTAGGAATGTTATTGGTTTTTTGGACCTTGAATATGGTTCAGTATAATGATTTAATTTCTTTTATATTGTTTTGATTTCTGTTTCCTCAAAGGATCTCTAGCTTCTATAATGCTTCATTATCCAGCAATACCATAGTGTTTGACCCATTGGTTATTGTAGTATAATGTAGTATGTGATATATTCACTATCACAACAAATATAACTTGTCGCTGATATGAGAATGTTGAGATAGAGATGTGGAGTTCCAGGAAAAATAAAGAAATAAATGTTTATGGTCATGAAGGACTTGGTGTAGTTTTGATGGAGGATAAAATGAGAAGGAGAGTGATAAAAATTTGTTCTAGGGACGTACATAGATGCTATGGTTAGATGAGGTGAGACGGCTAGTATCTCGCTGGAATGAGAAGTTGAGGAGACCCAAAATTACTTCAATAGAAACTATAAATAAATATTTAAAGCCTCTTGATTTGGTGAATTTTTTTTTTTTTCCTAGTATTATAAGCTTACATTCCTTGTGGCTGTTTTAACAATATTTGTGCTATATTTGTCAAAGTATAACTGCCTAAATTTGGAAAGATTTACCGACTTTTTCAAATGAAGTTCTAGATGTGACTTGTATTCACAAATAGTGAGCTGCTTGTTGCAATTCATATTACAATTCATAAATTGATTGTGCTGTGTTTTGTGCTTGCCACATGTAGGAACTGTTTATATCTTCCTCACATGTAGGGCTATTTATGGATGTCCTGCCCACATGTGGCTTTGTAATATAGATATTTTATTCTTATATACTTGTGATTTACTTTTGAATTAGTGTGGAGTTAGGTTATCCATCCTTGACTTGCATTAAATTTGTAGAAATATGGAGCTTGTTTTGTGTAAATATTTTCTATTTCTTGCATATGTTTGTGATATAATCTTGGAGGGAGGTGCTAGATTGTGTGGATCCTCTTTACTAGTTTATGGGTTCAATTGATCCTATATGTTTGTAGTTTTGCAATACAAATGTTAATAAATCTAAGGAGCACATTTTTGCTGTTCGCATACTATGCATCCAACACTTTATTTCTATGGAAGATGGATATCAATAGTCTTTTGAATTCCCCGATATATGATGTTTTTTAATTATTTTTTTCTTGCATATGTGCTCCTGCAAAGTTACAATTTTAATATCGTCCTAATTTAAATCTTTTTGCACCTGTTTTCTTGATTTAGTTTATAATTAAACTTGGTTGTCTAAATATGTGTAGTAAATGTTGCAAAGGTTGATCAAATCTTAAAATTCTATCTATTTGACTACGTTTTGCTTCTATACCATGGAAAATTTTTCGCTACTAAGAGATTTGCAGGGATGTTTTATACTCCATGCTCAAAATGATGGAGTTAAGGTTTGGTAACTGTTGTGTAATCCTAGGGGCATGTCCCAGAAAAAGAGTCATGGAGGCATATAAGCAAGTAGTAATATTACATGCTGTGGGAAACACTTGATTCTTTGATTACAGTAGAAAAATGAATGTTGATTATCCTAAGGAACCTCAGACAACTACATAAAAGGTCTCTGCGACGAACACTTGACTCTTTGATTTCAGTAGAAAAATGAATGTTGATTACCTAAGGAACCTCAGACAACTACATAAAAGGTCTCTCTTTGGTAGACATGAATTTGGTAAGGACAAAGAATAAGATCAATGATCTCTGTAGTGTTTGCTTGATAACAGCCTGACATGTTATTTTCCAAGGTTGTAGCAATCATGTGCGCATCATAAATTTATCAAATCAGCTTCATTCTAATGGTGAAATAGTTGGGAATATACAATGTTTAAGTTTTTTATATTTCAAGAGAATCTCTTGAAAATAACAATCATTTTTATAGTTAGTTTTTAAATACTTGTAATTATTTCCGTTGCTTATACATGTTGTAATTTCTTTCTTTCTTTCTTTTTTTTTGCTAAAGGAAGTTGTCAAAATGTGGATTTTGAATAGTGTTTGAATTACCTTTTTCAGGTTCCATTATTTCCGAAGTATACATCTTCAACTGCTCAAAGGAATTTGAAGAGCCATACTCAGGTTTTTCATAAATTATGAAAGAAAATTTAATTTCTGTTCAAATATACTCTGATAGCTTTATTTTCTTTTTTTGCAATTAATTTCAACTGTAATATCCTCAACTATTTTCTTCTGTATCTTTAATGTGTTTTGGTTTCGGTTTCATAAAGCTAGCTAGCCAGCTCCTGTTGGAACGTGTAATCGTATGAGGTTGCTGTGCTGATAAAACATTGGAGACAAAATATGTATATTGTCAAAGTGCAATTAAAGGATTCAAGTGTTAGAAACTTTGAAAGGTTTCACAGTGATCTTTCCTTAATCCCGTAGGACTTTGACATATATTCAGTATGATATAAGTGCTTTTATGCAGAATATTAGTGATGGATGATCAAATGAAAGATTAAAATACCAGTAGCACTGGAATTTATTGATTGGTATATACTTGTTTACATGCGATTGGGGTAATCCCAGGTGGTATAATTCAAATGAACTGAACCGGTAGAGGGCAGTAAGTGTGACCCAATTTATTTCTCTTCCTACCTATCCAAAAATGGGCTTTTGGCTGAAATTTCAGGCAAACGCCTGGATATGTCACTTTAGTTTTCCTCAAAGTTCCCCGCTTACTATTTCATGCTCTAGAACGGTAATTTGTTAATTTATTGTATAGTCTTAAGTTTGATGTTGCTGGCTCCATTGTGTTACTTTAAAGCAAGGTCCGCCGTATCGTACCGTACCGGCGTTTCGACCCAGGCTCGGTACCGGTACGGTACGGTATACCGCTCGGTACACTCCGGGTATCGAGTGCTGCTACAGTGCTCGGTACGGTACAGGACGGTTCACGTACCGCTGACCTGTCGGACCGGTACGTACTGTCCGTACCGGGTGGTACGATCCGGTACGATAGACCTTGCTTTAAAGTACATGTTTGATGATTATATGCACGTTTGGTGCATTAATATGCTGAGCTTATAGCATAATCATACTGAGTGATGTTTGTGGATGCTGATACTGAAATGTTTTTTGTGTAACCATTGGTAGTGCTTTAGTCCATACTGTTTGAGCAACTTTTTATGACTCCTAAAGTACTCTCTGATTTTGCTTTGGCAGCCATACGTTGATCTTGCTAATTGCTATGCCACTGGGACGTTTTCTGAATTAGAGGGCTGCATCCAGACAAACCTAGAGAAATTTCAATCTGTATGTATCGTATTTATTTTATAATGTCTATCGCTGAAGCTAATAAATTCGAGAGTTCTTCTGCCTTGAGCAACTCTAGTCTGCATTTGTATCTTAGCAATCTAATTATACACTTTGGTTATCATGAAGTTATATGTCAATTTTCATTTGCTTGTGTTTTAGACATGTTGATTTGGAACTTGTTGGTCTTTTATCTTTACTACAAGAATCAAAATATACAGTTGTGGTTTATTTACACTGGCAGATTAATGTTCTTAAGGTGATCTCTGTTGCATCTTGAATTTATGATCTAATTTGCAGGACAGCAATCTGGGACTAGTGAAGCAAGTTCTATCTTCTCTATACAAGCGCAATATTCAACGGCTCACTCAGACATACTTGACCCTCTCACTGCAAGATATAGCAAACGCTGCCCAACTGAAGACCCCAAGGGAAGCTGAAATGCATGTACTTCAGATGGTAAGTTTGGGCATGATTTGATCCCATTTTAAATGATGAACATATGTGTGATTGGTTAGCATAGTTTTCTTTTTTGCATGATCACAGATTCAGGACGGGGAGATATTTGCCACAATAAACCAAAAGGATGGAATGGTCAGTTTTCATGAGGATCCTGAGCAATATAAAACTTGTGGTATGATAGAGCATATTGATTCTTCAATACATAGGTATGTGATGAACTTCCACTTTATGTTTAACTTGTTTCAGTTACCATAAAGGCACTCATTTGTTCATGGCCCTTCCATGTAGCAAGCATGTTCCAAGACTTCCAACTGTGATAAATACAAATCTGTCATTGGTCTAGATACAGATCTGTAGATAGCTTTGCGCACATACCATGAATTATTCTTCTGTTCCTTTTTTGCTTTAATTCCCAAGTAGAGTCTGATGTTCATTGTTCCCTCTACTCATTTCTCTATTATTTTGATTGCAATTGCAACCTTACTTCAAGCTTATTTTTGACAAGAGCAAACAACTATTACCCATTCTGTTGCCAGGAATCTAAAGAACAGGTCAATGACTAGTTTAGTGTTAATGGAAGTCAAAGATTATAAAGAGAAATCATATCAGTCCACCAGTTTGATGCCTGTGTTGATTTCGTATGCTGATGAATCAACTGTTTTATCATACTTGCTAGCACATGTCACATCTACAATTGCACCTTATATTTGAAGTTTTTAGAGTTTGTATTATTGGCTTAGGACTGCAACATTACTCTTGTGGACTGTGGTTTGCCTTAGGGCAGACAGTCCATTTGATTGGAATCCAGGACTTATCAATTAGAATCCATGACTTAAAGCACTAATTAGTGAAATTATTGGTCTTGCCAGACCACGATGGTTGCTGTTAGTTTCCAGTGTAAATTTGCTTAGTTCATGTTCATGGTGTATAGGCTATAGATGCACATGATAAAATAGAGTTTGAAAAGAGTTTAAATAAAATAAGCTACATTTTTCCTACTCGTGGAAATTCTTGTGACTTTTTTCTTTCATATGGCCATGGGATGTCACCAAATATCACCTGTGTATATACTCGATCGGTCAAATTACTCTTGGTATTGGTAGAGTTTCTGATGTATATAAAACAAATAAAATACTCCTTTATATGAGGACAACTTTATTATGTTGATTTTGACCTCACAAGTGCGTTTGTTTGACATCCATTATCTCATTCTTAAGCCTAATGCAACCATGTTTGGTTTATGTTAGGTCAAGTCACCATGTTTGGTTTAGGTTAGGTCAAGTCATGCGAAGTTTTAGGGTAAGGCATATAACTTTTTTTTATGATTTTATTTTATAATTAAAAGGCCATTAGCTATTTAACATGATATGTTCTCTTTGTCAAAGTAATTGGCTGGATACATTGCTATTGTCTTTGTGGAAGAAATTGGTCCTTATTTGTGAATTTAAAGAATCCTAAAAGGCTTCAAAAAAGTAGTGCATGTGGTTGCATGTTTGTGAGAGGGTATGTGCAAAACTTTCATATTTTATTACATTTGGTTCGATATTGAATAAACAAAGATCTGGACTATATGCATAGACTGTGTTCGGCTGTGAAAATAGAACTGTTTGGCTCTGAAAACCTAAAATGCCTTGAATGGAACAAAAGTTCCTTATGGTGCAGTTTGTTATTCTCCTATATTTCTATATTATTTCCTTTTCACCTCTTTTTCTTTTTTACCTACTTATCTTTTCCTTGTCCATATTATCATTAAATCCTAGTATGAAAATTAATTCAGCAGCAGAACCATTTATAATCAGTTTGACTGAATAAATAGAGCTCTTTCTTGTTTTGTAACTCTAAGGGTGACCACATTATGTCTAGTTGGATTGGCTTCCATATCGACTTGTCCTTGCTTTTATTTTGTTTTCTTTTTTTGGGGAGATTTTCCACGTTTATATTATGTTTTTCCCATTTTTCTCTTTTGTTTTCTTTTTTCTCATCTCTTAGTCTCCTTTATAATCCATTTACAACAATCTGAGTGTAGGTTGCCAAAGTTGGGGCCCTAGTAGGGCACTGGTGATGGACCCATGCTGTAGCTCCCCCCTTATAGTCCTCTGTCTCCTTTTTCTCCTCTTCTGTCAGCCTGCATTTTATGCTTCTTCTAGTTCCTTGTTTTCTTGTTGGATCAGCGAGCCCCTCTGGTTCTGACTTCTGATAACCATGTTAGAGAACTTTTTTGGATAAGAATATCAAATGTGCCGTTTATGTTTGTCGTAGTTTCAATTCAAATTGGTTTCTGTGAGAGATGTCTGCTGTGGGTTAAAGATCACATGACACGAGTACAAAAAATAGGTGATTATTTTATTTTCTGTTGGCTATTAACACAGATTTCTCTTTGCAGCTTAAGTGGATATGTCTTTTAAAGAAGACATGGTTTTACAGTAATTTTATGTTTGCTTTGCTCCATCTGCATCTGTATATCACTAAGAATTTTTATACATGCATTAGAATACCTTGGTTTGTGATTTTGCTTAGTTGTGTCTCTTGTATGCCATGAAAGGAATATCCAGCGATTGACATCAGTCGTGTCTGATTTAAATTTGTAGACTCCAAGTTAAGTAATTGGTTAATGAACTCATTTTTCTCAAACCAATAGGAAAAACTAGTTCTATTGTACAATTATTCTTATTAGGCATTTGATGATTCTTTTCTGACCCTTGTACATCATACCGTTAATACAATGCATTGTTGGTCATCACTAGCATTGCACAGTTAGTTTCTTGTGCAGGTTTACTTAGGTGATAGTGGCTTTGATCTGTAAGGTCAAAATAGGAACATATGATGATAACTTTGGATTCTCTTAGACTCCTCATATGATGTTAACTTGGATTCCCTTAGATTCCTCATATATTGTCTTGACGTGTTTAAAAGATTATGTTGATGTGTTTCATCATCAGCACCAATTTTTTATGCATTTCACACACTAGTTAAAGAGAGTGCTTTGTTGGATGCAGGTTGATGGCATTGTCAAAGAAGCTGGGTTCTCTAGATGAACATATGTCATGTGATCCTGCATATTTGACAAGGGTGAGTTTCACAATTCTGCTTCCTTTAACTTGTTGGTTGCTGATTGGATCTTCTATGATTTGCAGATAGGGAAAGAAAGACCGAGATTCGACTTTGATGAGTTTGATTCTGTTCCTCATAAATTTTTGTGAGGTTGAGTTCCAGGTTATCATTTTCAGGAAGCTGCCTATTGGAAGGAAATGTTTCCTATATGGTGTGGCGTCAAGCAATCAACTGTTGGGGTGATGGTATCGGACCAATTTGTTCTAGTTAAATGGGGAAACATCAAACATGTTCTTATATTGCTTCCTGATTACCCTGGTGCCTTATATTTGTCCTGTATCTAGCATTGGATGGTCTATCTGGTGAATTGTTTTGGCTGGCTGCACAGATGGCCTTCTTTTTTGTTTTCATGTGTTTATACTGAAAATGAAGGCAAAAACAAAATGTATTTGTCGTCCTACATCACCAGAAAGAAGCTAGTTTCTGCTTTTTAATGCTCAGAAATTTTTTTATATTCTGAATTTGCTATACGGGAGACCACTTGTTTTGGGCAATCATACCTTTTGTGCTGAGATTGGTCTATTGGAATTACACAGCTTTGCTGGTTTATTTTATTTTATTTTATTTTGGCAGAATACTTGGCCATGACAGGAGATTTTGTCACGTTTGCTGTGATGGATTGAAACTCTTAAAGCAAGGAAAACGTGTTGAATATGCCACCTGAAACTGAAGCCAAAGTGAAGGCTGCATATTTAAGCCTTCAATATATATCTCTTTGGTAGTACAAAATTTGTGTTCAGTTTCGTGCAAATTTTATGCACCAAGATCGACAGATCCAAGTCTGTCACTCCAACAGACAACTTCAGTTCAAAAGCATCAACCCATGCCTTCAATCTGAAGCCTTTTTTCAGCCCTTTCGGAAGCCAAAGCTTATCACGACGTTGTCATCGTCTACCATCTCCGAGCAAGAGGCGAAGCAACGGGAATGGCGCAAGAGAACTCAACAAGTGTCTTGTCCTTTTCCAAACCCTATTATTATTTCGTCTTCTCCTTCCTGTACACATCATGTATATTATTACTGCTTCTTCTTTATCATCTCAGCAGACGTGACCGCGTTGTGTACCGCAACGAGAGAGAGAGAGAGAGAGAGAGAGAGAGAGAGAGAGAAAAGAATGGCATGCGAGGTTAAAGAAGACGCGGGGGGCCTCCATCTTCACAGTGCATCATTGCATGCTTGCAACACAAACGAACAAGCCATACACAGCAACACAAGCGTGCACACTTGCTGCTCCTTTCGGCTTCCTCGTGCTAATATAAAGAACACTTGGCTGTGCTGCTCTTGCTTCCATATCTTCTCCTGCTCCCCAACCACACCTGGCCATGGCTTCTCCTCCTCGAGCAGCTTGTGTGCCTTCTCCCTGCAATCGAGCAACTCGTTGTGTCGTGCGCCCGAGCTGCACGGTCCTTGACGCGCGCCATTCCTTGGTGATGTTGGGGTTTATGGAGCCTTAAGAATCGATCGTAGAGGTGATCTTGTGGGGAATCAAGCTCAGTGGTCCGATATATAGAATCCCTATATTTTGTAGCTGTCGTTGTTATCTTCTTCACTCTACCTTTTGCAAGTTGTTTAGGTGCTCAGAATCAGGGATGGTGTTGCACTTGAATCACTTTGAAATGCGCTCTTGTGGGTGGGGAATCAAGCTCAGTGGTCCGGTAGAATCCATATATTTTGTAGCTATCATCGTTATCTTCTTCGCTCTACCTTTTCAGAATCAGTGAGGGACGGATGATGCACTTAAATCACTCTTGAGAGTTGGTTTTTTTTGTGTGGGGAATCAAGCTTCAGTGGTCCGAGAGAATCCATTTATTTAGTAGCTGCCATTGTTGTCTTCTTCACTATGTTCTTTAGATGTTCCAAATCATTGAGGGTGATGCATCTGCATCATTCCGAGAGTTGTTTTATGGGGAATCAAGCTTCGCTGGTCCGACAGCATCCTTATATTCTGTAGCTGTCACTGTATTCTTCTTCTTCACTCAATCTCTTGCATGTTGTTTAGATGCTCAGAATCATATGCGCTTGAACCACTGTGAGAGTTATTTTTGTTGGGAATCAAGCTTCGGTGGTCCGACAGAATCCATTTATATTGTGGCTGCCATCGTTATATTCTTCACTCTACCTTTTCCATGTTTTGTAGCTGTTCAGAATCACCGAGAGTTGGTCTTGTGGGGAACCAAGCTTCAGTGATTGTTGTCTTTTTCAATATGTTCTTTAGATGTTCAGAATCAGTGAGAGAAATGCACTTGAGAGAATCAAGCTTCAGTGGTTTGAGAGAATCCATTTATTCTGAAGCTGCATTATTATCTTCTTCAATAGGTTCTTCGAGTGTTCAGCACCAGTGAGGGTGAGTTGTTTTCGTGGGGAAGTATATACTTTTAGCAGTTGTCATTGGTATCTTCTTCCCTCTATGTATCTTTTACATGTTGTTTAGATCTTTATATATAGCAGTATCATTTAATCTGTCGGAGTTGACGGCAGCAATGATTTGTTCAAGCGATGACTGCTATCTGTGAATGCAAAGCTTGTTCTTCAGCAAAGATTCCTGAAGCAAGCTGAGGTGGTACAACTACATGCATGCGCAAGGACTTCCACTCCATGATGATGAATGCGCTGCCCTATTGCTGCATCATCCATCATATTCTCTTCTCCTCCTCCAATACTTTGCCACCTTCATCAGCTTCAGCTTCGCCATGCCAACTCAATCCCTATCGAAAGCCATGGAAACCAGCAAGGATTTAGATCGACTCCCTCTCCCTCCCTCTCTCTCTCTCTCTCTCTCTCTCTCTGGAACATGCTCTTCCATTCAAACATCTGATTTCTGCAAGACTTGTCTCATCCTTGCAGCTTCAATTCTAGCAGGAAAAGAACAAGAGATGCAACAATTCTTCAAACAAGTCGGAGAATCTTTTCTGAGTTCCACTGAACCTCTCTCTCTCTCTCTCTCTCTCTCTATCTCTCTCTCTCTTTCTCTAAAACGTGCTCTTTCATTCAAACATATCCGATTTCTGCAAGGCTGGTCATAGTGCACTTCATCCTTGCAGATTCATCTATACCAAGAGGAGATTTCTCCTCTATTCCCGCAGAGATACAACAATTCTCCTCAATAGTATGAGAATCACTGCCATGTCCATAAAACTTCCACACAGTTGTGCATCAACAAACACAAGAGAGAGACTGATACGCTTGAGAAGATTGATGGATGGGAGACGAGTCATTTCATCAAACAAACAACGTATGACAATGCTGTGGTCTTCGTATGTGGTGTCAGACATCACTGAGGGAGCAAGAAGGGCCACTGCCACCTTTGGACGCTGCAGTACTGCGAAAAGGTGAAGCCACTTTTAACATGCGCAGTGGCACCGGGCGAGCTCGCTTTCCCAGAGTGTTTGGTTGGTAAGGGGGCGGCATCTGATCCCTCTCTGCTTCAATCACTATTTCCCCTCAGCAGCATCGCATGGTGCTGAGGGAAACAGTGATTGGTTTTGTTTGGTTCCGCTCATCCAACAACATGATTTGGATGCACCGCAGTGCTATGATGATAGGGAATGACCTTTTTCTTTCCTCTCTCTCTCTCTCAGTTCTCACTCCAAAATCGATCGAATTTATATGTAGTGATCAGTATTTATTGGTCTTAGGTATTCTGATTAGACGGTTTCTATGAATCTAGAACTGATCTTTCTTAATTCGAAGGCGTGCTATTAATAGATCAATAGCTATCATAGAGACATTTATATATATATATATGCTATATCAGTTATTTTGATTAGATGGTTTTAAATACCTATATGTTATTTTTGTTGAGTCTATCTTTGTTTTTTTTTAAATCATGAATACGCAGACCACTTCAACAAATATTCTTCACTGGAGTATACCTCTGATCCAATTAGACAAGTCTCCCATAACACGGACCAGTTCCTCCTCTCAGGATCCATACTCTATCACTACTCTAGTTTAACAATTGCCTATTCCCTCTATTACTACTCCATTATTTTCTTCTCAAATTGATGAGATAATATGTTCATAAATACAACCATTATTTTTACTTTATTCTAGACCAAGTGACACTGAAGTACCTCAACCTGACCCGGCTTGTGTCAATGATTCTCAACCGCTTATTCTAACAATACAACATCACAATCCCATAGTCTCCAAACATTCTATGACAACATGCTCTAAGAGTAGTATTTTCAAACCAGGTCAAGTCCTTGACTAACATGCTATCACATATTCCTCATCTAATACTATTGAACCCACCACCTTTACTCAAGCCCAAAAATCTCCACACTGACATAACGTCATGTATGAGGAATATAATGCCCTCCTCCATAACTCAACACGAAACTTAGTACCCTTTCATCATACACAAAACATCATCGGGTATAAGTGGATCTTTCGAATTAAGTAGAACCTAGATAAATCTGTTGCTCGATATAAAGCATGTCTTATTGTCAAAGAGTTTTATCAACAACCTGGAGTTGATTTCACTAAGACATTTAGTCCCGTTGTTAAGCCCATAATAATCTGACTTATCTTGAGTCTAGCCACTACTAAAGGCTAGCAATTACGATAATTAGATGTTAATAATGCATTTTTACAAGAGACTCTAACTGGAGATATTTTTATGCAACAACCTTTTGGTTTCATTTATCCTCAGTATCCAAGGCATGTTTGAAAACTTCAAAAAGTTATTTATGGATTTCGTCAGGCTCCAAGGTTATTTTTACGACAATAACATGAAGGCACAATATATATTTTGGTGTATGTGGATGACATTATTGTCACATGCAACAATCCTATAGAGATCTAAGCATTCATCAAGTAATTGGCAGATCGATTCTCCCTTAAAGATCTAGGAACCTTAAACTACTTTTTGGGCATAGAAGTAACATATACATCTTCAGGTCTCTTCATATCACAAAGAAAGTACATTGAAGATTTATTATCAAAGACAAATATGGAAGACGCAAATGCGGTTACAACTCCCCTCTCTACTAGTAAATCTACCGAATTATCTAATGGAAGTCTTGCTATGGAACCCACTCAATATCGACAAGTAGTTGGCTCTTTATAGTACTTAGTGTTGGGAAATCTTTGGGGTGACATCACATACACAGCGGAAGAACAAGAAAACAAAATCCCCAATTTTCCAAAAAGATGTTTGTTGTCATTCGAAGATTGGTGCGCAAAAATCCATTAAACAAACTGCGTATAAAATATATTGTTTTACCCAGGGAGATTGTATATCTCTGTTTCCTTGCAGATCTCTAGGAGAGGGTGAAGGAGGTCAAGCGTCCTCCTCTCTAGCGGTGATCCACACAACAGAGCTACAACGACGCTCCTCAAAACTCTAGGCCTGCTATGAGGTGGAGAGGGGGAGGAGAATAGGAGAGGCAATCAAAGACTCTAGCTTATAAACCACTGAATCCCTCTTATTTATAGAGATCTCATATCAAACCCTAATGGATCATCCCCTAGTGGGTATTGGATTTGCATCCAATTACCCAAGCCTTTTAGATTAGTGGATCTCTATCCAATAATCTATCATGGGGTTTTATTGGATCTCGTCCATGGGATCCAATAATTTAGGGGCTTATTGGATATCCAACAAGATAGGGGCTCCAACAAATATCTCATATCCGAACCTCTACTCATCGCAATGCCTATCATATATGTGTGACCTTCTAGGCTCAATATCAAGCTAGTTGTAAGTCATACTTGTCAAAACTTCTACTAACTTAGTGAATTATTATCTTTATAATAATTCACTCGACTCATCAACTACGAACGTACTAGGACACTACGTTGTAGTCTCTAAACGATACAGAGGAATCCAATCCATTGGACATATCTGTCCTCAATTATCGTATACCTATAGTCCCTCATCCATCTAATATCCTAGAGATCATATATCGGGCATTGTGCTGTCAGACCCATACAGTTTTTCTCAAGTCTCGCTCTAATTGGATTCTCCCGGAGAACTCTTTCTCTCTCAATCCGAATGACCCTAGCTAGGGATTTGTTTGATCAAGTACACATGAGATATTCCTCTCATAATGTCGAGAGTAGATAATCCTCTATCGACACTCAATAGCCCTCGTAAGGTCAACTGCCACTCCCAATGACCAACTGTACTATATTTGGGAAATCCAAACCTATAAGTCTGGTATCAAAGAGTGGAGCACTCATACAGGGCATCCTTGGTGTCTCAAGTCTAAAGACCAAATACACCATTAGGACTACGAAATCGCTATATGACAATAAGGCATCATCAACCATCCAACATTCCGTAAGCGGATCAATCAGTGAACTCATTCTCCAATGAGCAACTGTACTGTATCACTAGTGTCCCCACACGAGCAACTATGAGACCAGATGTATCTATCATATGGACGGGTATACAACACACCAGTCTGTCCAGTTATCACGATGTCACTCTTGAGTAACTTATGATCGGGATTATTTAAGATATGTGTTTAAAGGTGAATTGATCTCATTATCGTGATCTCATCACGATCCGATTCCCATTGCACAGATCCAAGGACATCACAATATATACATATACATGCATATATACAATAGTTAATATAAAGTGATAAATACCAAAATATAATAAACAAAAATATTCCGTATTAAGTCACACGTGCCATCACTCACGTGATTGGCTTGTTGGGCACATATGTCATCACGATGCACTCTTGAGTAACTTATGACCGAGATTATTTAGGATTTATGTTTAAAGGTGAATCGATCTCATTATCGTGATCTCATGACGATCCGATTCCCATTGTACAGATTCAAGGACATCACAATATATACATGCATATATACAATAGTTAATATAAAGTGATAAATATCAAAATATAATAAACAAAAAGATTACGTATTAAGTCACACATGCCATCACTCACATGATTGGCTTGTTGGGCACATATGATTAGCAATCTCCCACTTGACCTAAAGCCAATCACATTTGTGTCTGATTCCCATCAGACCCCTGTAACGCTTAAAGATAATCTGAGACAACGATTTTGTTAGTGGATCTGCAATGTTATCTTCGGATGAAACTCTTTCCTCTGCTACATCTCCTCGGTTATGATCTCTATGATCAGGTGGAACCTCCTTAAAACATACTAATATTTCTAATGAGACCTGAGTTCTTTTGCTTGAGCAATTGCCTCGATGTTATCGCAATATAAGGAAATCGACTCCTCGTTACCCGGCACGACTCCTAGATCTGTGATGAACTTCTTCACCCAAACTCCCTCTTTTGCTGCATCTGTTGCAGTAATGTACCCCACCTCTATGGTGGAGTCAGTAGTAGTATCTTGCTTGGAACTCTTCCAGCACACTGCTCCTCCATTCAAGGTGTACACATACCCCGAATTCGACTTGCCATCATCGACATCAGAGTGAAAACTTGAGTCCGTGTAGCCTTCAACCTTGAGGCTACTACATCCATATACTAGTAAAAGATCCTTAGTCATTCTCAAGTACTTAAGGATACACTTTATTGCTTTTTAGTGCTCCAAGCCTGGATCCGCCTGATACCTGCTCATGACACTCAAAGCATGCACTATATCAGGCCTAGTACATAGCATGACATACATGATAGACTCTATCGCTGAGGCATAAGGTATCATATTCATGTTCGCCCTTTCTTCTGGAGTCTTTGGGGATATACTCCTAGAAAGCGATTTCCTATGTCTCATCGGTATGAGACCTCTCTTGGAATTTTCCATGCTAAACCGTTTGACAATGGTTTCTATGTACTTGGATTAGGACAAGCCAAGCATCCTCTTGGATCTATTTCTATAGATCTGAATCCTCAAGATATAAGATGCTTCCCCTAAGTCTTTCATGGAGAAGTATCTAGATAACCAAGCCTTTACTGTGGATAACATTCCTACGTCATTCCCAATGATCAAGATGTCATCCACATATAACATCAAAAAGGTGATAGCACTCCCACTTACCTTTCTGTACATATAAGACTCATTTTTGTTCTTAACGAAGTTATAAGATCTGATTACCTCATTAAATCTTATGTTCCAACTTCGGGAAGCTTGCATTAGTCCATAAATGGATCTAAGCAACCTGCACATGTTATCTGGGCAGTTCTTGGACACGAATCCCTCAAGTTGTATCGTATACACCTCATCCTCGAGGTTCCCATTGAGGAATACAGTTTTCACATCCATATGCTAGATCTCATAATTATAGTATGCTACAATAGCCAATAGAATTTGGATGGATTTTAGCATTGCTACGGGTGAGAAGGTTTTGTCATAGTTAACACCTTGCCTTTGACGACATCCCTTAGCCACTAGCCTTGCTTTATAGGTCTCTACTTTTCCATCTACTCCGATCTTTTTCTTAAAGATCCACTTGCAACCGATGGGTACAATACATTCGAGTGCATCAACTAGGTTCCAAACCTTGTTGGAGTACATAGAATCCATCTCAGAATTCATGACTTCTTGCCACTTCCCGGAGTCTATACTAATAATAGCCTCTTTGTAGGTTTAAGGATCAATGTCCTCAACATCCTCTCCTCTAATATGTCCCATATATCTCTCACGAGGATAAGATACTCTGCCAAACTTACGTAAAGTTGAAACTTGTATGTTAAGTACCTGAACAGACTCGGGTTGTAGAATGGTGCTTGAGCTTAGTTCTCCAACCTCGCTCAACTCTATCATGCTCCCACTATCTTCGCCAAGAATGTGTTCATTCTCAAGGAACACTGCTCTCTTGGCTACAAAGACTTTTTGGTCCTCAAGATGATAGAAATAATATCCACAAATTTTCTTAGGGTATCTCATAAATTTGCACCACTCTGTCCTTGATTCTAATTTATCGGGATTGTGTCTTTTAACATGAGTAGGGTAGCCCCAAATCTTAACAATATTAAGATCGGGCTTCTTTCCTTTTCATATCTCATATGGTGTAGACACTACTGACTTAGTTGAAACTTTGTTCAGAAGGTAAGCTGTGGTCTCTAGGGCATATCCCCAGAATGAGATGGGTAGGTCAGCGAAACTCATCATGGACCGTACCATGTCTAATAGCGTACGATTTCTCTTTTTAGAGACACCATTGAGTTGAGGTGTATAAGGAGGTGTCTATTGGGATAATATCTCATGGTCCTTGAGGAACTAAGTAAACTCTGTACTTAAGTACTCACCTCCTTGATCTGATCGAAGAGTTTTGATACTCTTTCCAGTCTAGTTCTGCACTTCATTCTTATACTCTCTAAATTTCTCAAAGGCCTTGGACTTGTATTTCATTAAGTACACATATCCATACTTTGAGAAATCATCAGTAAAAGTAATGAAGTAGGAGTAACCACCAATGGCATGAGTTGACATGGGTCCACATACATCACTATGTATGAGTTTCAACAGCTCAGTGGCTCTTTCTCCAGTTCCACTAAATGGAGAGTTGGTCAGTTTTCCACGAAGGCAAGGCTCGCAAGTTGCATATGACTCATAGTCGAATGGATCTAGATATATATTATTTAGCAACTTTTGAATCCTTCCCTCATGGATGTGACATAGCCTATAATGCCACAGGTATGTATTATTCACATCATCTCGTTTCCTCTTAGACACACTTACATTCATGATATGTGGAGTAGTGTCTAGCATAAATAAACAATTATATAATGTTCCTTTCATGATGATCTCATCATCTAATAATATCGAACAATCATTGTTCTCAAAAACTAATTTATATCCACTAACTGTTAAATATGAAATGGAGATAATATTTTTGATAATAGAATGAACAAAATAACATGCATCTAATGTAATAATAGCTCCACTAGGCAGATATAGGGCAATCGCACCAATAGCTACTACAACAACTTTTACTCCATTGCTTATCTTGAGGTCCATCTCGCCTCTCTCTAGTCTCCTAGGCCTTGCCAGAACCTGCAACAAATTGTATATATGATAAGCACTACTGGTATCCAATACCCATATGTTATCATAAGAGTCTGACAAATAAAGAGTGATCATGAATGTATCTGAAGTTTCTCCAAGCTTTTGTTTCACCCTTTCTGCAAGGTACTCTTTGCAGTTCCTCTTCCAGTACCCATCTTTGCCACAGTGGAAGCACTGACCTTTGTCCTTTGCTGGGTCTTTCTTAGCAACCTTTGCTTTACCTGGTCTATTCTTACCCTTTCCGTTCTTAAGGGATTTTTCTACTTTCGTTTTCTTTCTGGTCTCACCAGTGTAGAGAACTGGCTTCTCTTTCTTAATAGTACTCTCTACCTCCCTCAACATATTGAGGAGCTTTGGGAGAGTCACCTCAAGTTTGTTTATATTAAAATTTATTATGAACTATGAAAAGGAATCTGATAGGGACTGAAGCACAATGTTCACACATAAGTTATCCTCTAGGACCATTCCTAGTCCTGTGAGTTTTTCTATCCATTCAATCAGTTTTAAGACATGGTTCTGAACTAGTGTCCCCTCAGTCATGATAGTGTGGACATGTGAAACGGAAGTCTCCGACAGACTTCTAGTGGGGATCAAGAT
Organism: Musa schizocarpa; assembly: GCA_900464855.2. NCBI lineage: Eukaryota > Viridiplantae > Streptophyta > Magnoliopsida > Zingiberales > Musaceae > Musa > Musa schizocarpa. Next base: position 27,213,535 of record LS990925.1, on the reverse strand, counting down.
CCAATCAGCATCTTAGTGTAACATCGAGGGACTCGACCAATCATACTAAGCGCAAAAGGTAGGCAACTCTTGCCGATCACAACTCCTTATGATTCTCGTCCTGTTCGACCTTCGAATCACCATGGTCTCGAGGGACTCGACCAACCATGACACTCTGTTAAGTCAACTCCATCGTTACAAGATAAGTATGATTCGATGATATACCTTCGAGGGACTCGACCAAGTATACCATGTCCTCAGGTCACTAGTGACATCTCTATAACATAAGCAAGATAGCAAATCGTGATATAGGTGAGTCTCGAGGGACTCAACTAACTCAACCTACACCAGGAATCAGTTCCTACCTATAACGATGGAAGGCCACGTGGGTCAATCTAATTGTTTCACGTTTACCAACTTAATATTATCGAGAGAGGGGTTTCTATGATTTGGTCTCCTAATATGACATGTCACACATATACATATTTAATATATATCTACACCGCATATAAATATATATACATATCTAGTATCTATATAAGCAATTACACTAGATGATCATGGACCACAACCTAATGTGATCAGGCCTAAGCCAGTAGACCTAATCACTCACATCAAGATCTATGTATGCAACGGTGCATCTCCATACCCTATGATCATCCATCTCGTCCTTGTCGGTTCCGTCGACATCTCGATGCATCTTCATGCATCGCGATCGTCCGTCTCGTGGGTCCCGCTATCGCATCCATGCTCCCGTTGCACCTCATCATGTGATTACAATTTAATTATAGGCACGTAGGCCTAACAATAAATGAGAAATATAATGGAGGCTCGCAAACCCTAATAATAATAATCACAAGTACACACATCACACGGTTCATAATCATTCGTCCACACATCAAACATCACATGTATAAATCATTATCATGTAAGACTACTAGATAATAATAAAAAATAATAATCAACTAATCTTTTTAATTAATTAATATTTTCTGAAATAAGGGACATGTACGAAAATTTTGAATTTTTAGGGGTATTTTCATAATTTAGACAAAAGACAGAAATTAGAATTTTTCAAATTTCGAGGGGTAAAACTATCTTTTTGCCTAAAAACCCTATGCCCCTTTCTCCTTTTCCCTTGTTGTTGCTACCGCCATCGCCGCCACCACCACCCAACCGGCGGCAGGCTATGCGGCGGAGGGTGGGGTTGCTGCCCTTGCCTACAGGCGGCACGCCCGCTGGCGGCGCTGCCCCTGCAGGTGGGCGTCGCCGCCTCCGCAGGTGGTTCTGCCCCGCCGAGTGGCCGCCCCTACGGGGGTGTTTCACCCGCAGGAGCAACAGCGATAGGCGTCGCTGCCCTGCGGTGCCTCACCCCGTGGGAGAAGCGGCTGAGGCGCCTCTGCCCGCGGGCTGCCAGCCTCGTCGGCCGCAAGCCTACTGCAAGTAGGTCGCAAGCCTACTCTATGCCGGCGCTGTGCTGCCTGGCTGCAGCTACCACTGCAGGTGGCTTCAAGCATGCAGATCGAGGGCAGCAACTGTTGCTGCCCTTCCTTGTTTTTGCGTCAATGATTTTGATGTCAAAATTCTTCCTAAACACAACACACACAGTTCAAAACCAATCATTCGCATGAACAACCTAGCTTTGATACCACTATTAGGAAATCTTGGGGGTGACATCATATGCATAACAGAAGAACAAGAAAACAAAATCCTTAATTTCTCAAAAAGATATTTATCGTCGTGCGAATATTTATGCACAAAAATCCGTGAAGCAAATTACGTATAGAATAGATTATGTTACCAAGGGAGATCATATATCCCTGTTTCCTTGTAGATCTCTAGGAGAGGGTGAAGGAGATCAAGCGTCCTCCTCTCTAGCGGTGATCCACACAACAGGGCTACGACGATGCTCCTCAAAACTCTAGGCCTACTCTGAGGTAGAGAGGGGGAGGAGAATAGGAGAGGCAAGCAAAGACTCTAGTTTATGAACCACTGAATCCCTTTTATTTATAGAGGTCCCCTGTCAAACCGTAATAGATTCTCCCATAGTGGGTATTGGATCCGCATCAAATTATCCAAGCCTTTTAGATTAGTGGATCTCTATCCAATAATCTCTCATGGGGTTTTATTGGATCTCGTCCATGGGATCCAATAATGTAGGGGCTTATTGGATATCCAATAAGATAGATGCTCCGATAGATATCTTATATCTGAACCTCTACTCATCGCAATGCCTATCATATATGTGTGACCCTCTAGGCTCAATATCAAGCTGGCCGTAAGTCATACCTGTCAGAACTCCTTCTCACTCGACTCATCGACTATAGACGTACTAGGCCACTGCGCTGTAGTCTCCAGACAATACAGAGGAATCCAATCCATTGGACGTGTCTATCATCAGTTATCGTATACCTATAATCTCTCATCCATCTAATATCCCAGAGACCGTATGTCGGGCATGGTGTTGTCAGACCTATACAGTTTCTTCTTGAGTCTCGCTCTAATCGGATTCTCCTGGAAAACTCTTTCTCTCTCAATCCGAATGACCTTGGCTAAGGATTTGTCTGAGCAAGAACACATGAGATATTCCTCTTATGATGCCGAGAGTAGATGATCCTCTATCGACACTCAATAGCCCTTGTAAGGTCGACTACCATTCCTAATGACCAGTTGTACTAGATCTGGGACATCCAATCCTATAAGTCTGGTATCAAAGAGTGGAGCACTTATACAGGACATCCTTGGTGTCTCAAGTCTAAGGATCAGATACACCACTAGGACAATGGAATCGTTATCTGACAATAAGGCATCATCAACTATCCAGCATTCTGTAAGCGGATCAATCAGTGAACTCATTCTCCAATGAGCACCTGTACTATATCCCTAGTGTCTCCATATGAGCAACTATGAGACCAGCTACATCTATCATATGGACATGTATACAACACAATAGTCTGTCCGGTTATCATAATGTCTCTCTCGAGTAACCTATGACCAAAATTATTTAGGATCTGTGTTTAAAAGTGAATCGATCTCATTATTGTGATCTCATTACGACTCGATTTCTATTATACAGATCTAAGGGCATCACAATATATACATGTATATATATATGTTGAATCTCAGATTTTGATGATGAAACCAATCGATAAGTGTTTATATTTTAATCTGCGTTTTGAGTGACGTAGGATTCTTTGATCAGGACGAGACAATTAAAGCAGGAAATATCATGTTGGGCCGGAGGAACATGTCAGAAGATTGGATGTTGGGCCAGTGGATCAGTCGACGTATCGACAAAAGGCTTCCGGACGTGGATTCGAGCATCAGGCCAAAGAGAGCGGATATTGCGCTAAGGATATCGTAGTTGCGAAGTCAACTGACTGATTGGGCAATAGGCCGCAAGAGAGGACGATGCGCCGAAGAATCAGACAAAGCGTCGAGGGACCAATGACATACCGGACAACATGATTATTGCTTAGTATTAATGGTCTAGATCGAAGTATGTTTTGCATGTGCAGAATTAACTATGATAGCAAGGCATGAAGCAAACTGAAGTCCTGGAGTCAAGGACGAGATCACGTTGGGAGTTCGAGAGTTCGTTGGAAGTCCAAACGTTCGTCGGAAGTTCTGGAGGAACCAGCCGAGAAGTATCGGAGCTTGCTAGAGAAGCTCATCGAAACTCGCCAAGAAGATCATCATGAAGTCCAGGAGCTTGCCGGGAGTCCGTGTCATCCCCCCCCCCCCATCGAATTTAATTCCCATTCAGGATGTGTGATCCTAACTCAAGATTGATAAAATTATAATTCAACAAACAATCCAGGATCCAATCATACATTTGAGATCACTAAGAAAAATATTCAAGTCATTCACCTCTACAATCCATAATTCACAAAAACTGTGAAGTTTATAATCATACATCATGTCACTAGATGATTCTTTAAAATCCAAAAGCAACTTAACTAAACCATAACTATATCATAAATCCATAAGTGCGACAATTAATACAATCACAAAACCAACATGTACTACATGTTTATATCAGTACACAGGTTAAACTTAACATTTCTAAAATCCTGACGTAAGAGGTATTTTTCAAATATTTATAAGATATATCAATCTAGATTTATCATTGATATTTCATTACACCCAAAAAGAACTTATACAACATCAACCTATCAAGTACAAAATATTTGCCCCAAAATCTTCTAGCCTTTCACTGCCTCAACCCAATTTACATATTTTAGCGAGCGATAAGCTATCCTGAAAAATTTATATAGCAACGGGGTGAGTATATAAAGCTCAGCAAATGACTAACATATCCATAGCAAAGAGGACAGGTTTCAAACAAATAAGATATCAAAATACAAAGCAGAGATACAAGATGAAACAGTAGCATGTTTTGTTTGAATGCAGAATTACAATGTCATATCGTTCGAAGCATGTTTTGTTCATACAATCGAGGAAAGGTAATTGGAGCATATCATTGGCATAAGGAGCATATCGATGACATATGGTAGTTTTCAAGGTATAACAAAGACTTATAATATTTTGAAAACATATCAAAGAACAAAACATGAATAGAAGCTCCAATGTCACATGACGATGCATAATTTCATTCTTATCCAAAGCATTCATAGAAACATAGCCAAAGCTTTGGATATCATATCAAACACATAGAAGGTGAAGTGGGATCATAACATAATATGGTCCATCTATTTCTGAATGACCACCAAACATAAGTCTTCCACGTCTGGGATCTCCATCCACCCACGTCTGAGTGAAGTCATTGGGGGTCGGTAGAGCATCGCGGGCTCTAAGCATAACTCCCTTTACCATTTCTGGCAAAGGTTCACGTTTATCTCACAAACACCAGAGTACAAAGGGATAGTATAAATAATGAAATTAGCATATATTGGAAGCACATGCGGAACAACGAAATGTACATATGCCTTTCGAGTCAATACGATACAAATATAATCTTTCACAAATATATTTAGATTTGAAAGGAAACAAAAGCAAGAGCATACAAGGATTTTAAGAAATCACATATAGCTCAATTGAAATAAGAAAGTTAGATGAATTCAATATCCAAAGAAATTAAACTGGAAGAAGCACATATCAAAAGCAAATGCGGAACAATGGGATGCATGTGCCGAATCATTATGATGCAAACATGATCTTTAGATGATAGCTACAGATCTACAAATAAATAAAGGACAAAAGTATACAGGAATTTAAGGTAATAATGTAAAGCTTAACTGAAGTAAGAGTTTTTGTCAAAATCGATTTCCAAAGAGAAGAAACAAGGAAAGCCGAAATCGACCAAAGCTCGATTCTGGCAAAATTTGATAGGAACATTGTATGAACTATTTGGATAACCAATTATACTTCAATTTATATAAAATAGGTGTCATTAGAAAGCTTTATCAATCTAGTTTTAGGCAAATCAAGATTTACAATAATTGGAATATACAACAAGGAGTTACAGATAATTTCGTAGCGAAAGGTCTGAAAATATTAGCTCTGTTTTACTGAATTCATAGGGTCGATGAAAGCAGATGTTTTAGTTAGCAATTATACTCCAAAAATTTTAAATCAGGTATATACAGAAATCATTTTGAGTCTAGCTTTAAATAAATCATACTCTGAATGAACTGAGTTCACGGTAGAAAGTTATAATAGATAAGCAACAAGAGGTCAGAAATTTCAGTCCCTGGTTTGTAGAATCTGTAGGGTTAATTTAAACAGAAGTCTTAGTAAGCATTTAAACTCTAAATCATTCGATCTTAGTGTCAAAATAAAGATATTTTTATCTAATTTCAAATGGAATTGGTTTTGTCTAAATCAGAGTTTAATACAAAATGTTATGACCGAAATATTGCATAGAGGTCAGATTACCAATAAATTACAGATTCATGTCTTTATATCTAAACGAAAGAAGGTCTTGTTCTCAGTTGAAATCTTTCAAATTTTGCAGAATAAAAATAGAAACAAAGATTAAGGTTACTGTGGGATGGGGTTAGAACACTTGCCTCAAAATTATTTGAATCCCAAATGTGAGAAAATTGATGAAAAACCTCAAGCTCTTCTTCTTCTTCTTCTTCTTCTTCTTCTTCTCCTTCTTCTCTTTCTTCTTTTCTCAAACTTACGTTGGCTGCAACTCTTCAGATTTGTTTTCTTTAACCTTTCATCTAATTATTTGGGTTTTGACTAATGCAAAAGTTGCAAGGTATCATGCATGCATAAAAGGGGCTAGGTGTCATCTTTAGAGCAAAGATAAGTGGCACCAACCTTAGGTTAGCTAGTGACACATGTCTATTATTATTATTTTTTTAACTTAAATCTGAATCTTTCATAAATTATATCAAACTTCTAATATTTACTCTTAGGTCCCTAGCCATAAACTTTTAATTTAATATCATTTAATATAAAATAATTATTAAATAATCCTTATTTTTTACAAACAAACCTTTTACTAAATTTTCAAAAATGGGGGATGTTACACTCTCTCCTCCTTGAAGAAAAATTTAGTCCTCTAAATATATCATACCTCATTCGACGAAAAGATGAGGATAAGCTTTCATCATTTCTTCCTCAAGTGTTTGAATGGTTCTTTCTGATTGACCATCAGTTTGAGGGTGATAAACAGTGCTAAACTTGACTTTAGTGCCAATAAATTCCTGTAACCCTCTCCAAAATCTAGATAGAAATCTGGAGTCTCTGTCAGAGATTATCTCCTTTAGAACATAATGAAGTCTTATTATTTCATTGATATATAAATCTGCAAGCCTATCAAGAGAATAAGTCATATTGATCGGTAGGAAATATGCAGATTTCGTTAACCTATCAATGATAACCCAAATAGCATCATGCTTTCTAGAAGATTGGGGTAGTCCTGAAATAAAGTCCATGGTAATACATTCCCATTTCCATTCAGGAATATCTAAAGGTTGCAACAAACCTTCAGGTCTTTGGTGTTCTGCTTTGATTTGCTGAGAAGTCAAATACTTTAAAACATATATTGCAATCTTCTTCTTCATGCCTTCCCACCAATAATGACTTTGGAGATCTCTATACATCTTAGTGCTACCAGAATGCATGGTGTACTTTGAATTATGACATTCCCTCAGGATTTGATTTTTGATATCTGAGTAATTTGAAACACATATTCTATCCCCAAATCTCAATAGGCCATCCTCTGAAACTCGAAAATTCAGTTTCAATCCCTTTTCTACTTCATTCCTTCAGTAAATCAAGAATCGATCTCATAGTTGTTCTTTAATTTGTTGAATGTGATCATATTGCACTTGGATTGAGGCCATTAATATCATTGAGTCTTGCCCTTTTCTCATAACATTCAAATCATAATTCTCTTCTAATAACTTCCATTACTTCATAACCAAAGTCGCTATAAAACTTATAGATTTTCTACTAAGGGCATCTGCTACAACATTAGCTTTACTTGGGTGATAACGAATGGTACAATCATAATCCTTTAGAAGTTCTATCCATCTCCGCTACCTCATGTTTAACTCTTTTTGAGTAAAAATATACTTTAATCTCTTATGATCAGTAAAGATTTCAAATGTTCGCCTATATAAGTAATTGTTGAATCTCGGATTTTGATGATGAAGTCAATTGTCATTTGTTGTCTAATCTATGTGTTGAGATAAGTGTGCAGGATTAACTACGATGAAAGTTAGACAAGCAGCAGGAGTTGCGCCGGAGTCAAGATCATGATCACGTTGGGAGTTCGAGAGTTCGACGGAAGTTTGGACGGTCGTCGGTGTTAGGATCGGAGCAGCACTAAGAGGGGGGGGTGAATTAGTGCAGCGGAAAAAACTTCGGTTTTAAAAAAAAATCTTTCGTATGAAGAGAGCAGAACTTGACAAGTTTAATCTTGAAAGCGTATTCTTAAATATGCGCAGCAAAAGTAATAAGGAACTAGAGCATATAAGAAGATTTGCAATAATATAAATAACAATAATGAAACGCAAACCACAGATCACGCCGATTTTAGAGTGGTTCGGTCAAATGACCTACTCCACTTGCGAGGCCCCTCTTCGATGAGGCTCCCACCTTCCACTAGCAAGCTTCTTGAAATGGAAGGGTAAATACCCCTCTTACAACTCTTTACAAGCGGTTCACTCTCTTACAGATTTTCGAGAAGAGATGAGGTGAACACTAGCAAATTGAAAAGAAAGCAAGCTAACACTTTTCTAAGATCTTTCTCTCAAACTCTTGCTGCTCAAAAGGTTGTTATCTCAGTTGAGATTTGAGGGGTATTTATAGGCCTCAAGAGGATTCAAATTTGGGCTCCAAAATTTGGGCTCCAAAATTCAAATTCTCTTTGGGTTCCCGATACTGGCGGTGCCACCGCCCAGCCCAGGAGGTGTCACCGCCTGGCTCTACGGTTCACTTGGTTTGGCTTTCTTTTAGCCCAAACCAAATCTGACTTTGGCCCCAGTTGGCCCCTAACCAGGATATAGGATTATCTTCTTAATCCTAATCCTAATTACAAGTGAACTACATAACAAAATACATCCTAAGCAATTTAATAACCGCGAACGTCAAGTCTTGTTCCGGCGAGCTTTCCGACGAACTTCCTTCGACCGGGTCCAAGCATGCTCCCGAACTTGTGATAACTTTAATGAGTAGCTGAGACTTCTCGGTGATCTCTGCGAACCTCTGACGATCTCTTCGGCAAACTTCCAACAGGTTCCCGATTTCTTCTCGATTGGTTCCGGCAGCATCTCCGATGATTCTTCGGACTCTTAAACGTTCATCGAACTCGACTCCGGTATACTTGCTTTGTGTTTTCTGTTTATCGTAGTTAATCCTGCACACTTAACTCAATAATATGGATTAGATCAAATAACCTATCAATTGATTTTATCATCAAAATCCGAGATTCAACAATCTCCCCCTTTTTGATGATGATAATCAATTGATGACGGAGTTAAACATAACTCCCCCTATCTATATGCCATATTATGAGAAGATAAAAAAACACTTGAATTCCATCCCATTGGATTCAAGCATAACCCGATAAGTTCTAATCGTAGAGCTTATCGTGATCCTCATTAAACAATAGTGAGTACAAAACTTCTATGAAAATCATAAGTTAAATGAGAAGGGACGAATTTTACTACGATAGAAGATAAAGATTTTCAATATAAATTTTATGATTTAGATGTAAGGCATGCTTTCAATATGATCAATCAATCTTGTGATATTTTTCAAAGGATTTTTTTGCAGGCATATAAGTCATTCATATCAATCACTTTTCTTAAAGATTTTGCAATTCATATTTTGTCATGCTATTAAGAATGATATAAGTCATCACTTTTCTCCCCCCCTTTGTCATCAACAAAAAAAAGACAAGCCATCGAAAAAAATAGCATTTAACAAGGTTTATCATTGAAATTTGCCGTAAATAGTTTATCCAAAAGAAATCATGCATCAAAACATACTTAAAAGATACCAGTGGTTATCTAAAAGGAAGGATCAGTTATCGTTTAATCGATGACAAACTTTGAACTTGTTGTTAAAAGCAAACGAAACAGAATTAAAAGATACATCAGTTTAATCCTTAGGAGGTAATCCACAATGCTGATACATGATATCCATTTTTCATTCAGTTTATCGTAGTGTCTTCAAAATTTCAACTTGTTGATTTTGAATATGTTCTTCTTTGTGATTTGATTTGAGACAGTTCTGCCATAATGCGATCTTGAGAGGAGGAAATAGGAGCTGAAGGTCTTTTTTGCTAAAAAAAGGACTAGGAGGAGGAGATTCATTTCCCATAAGAATTGGTGTTTCGGGGTGTTCTATTTGTGGAGGAATTGGATCCGTCCTTCTAGGCTGCCTAACCCATATGCCATTGCTAAAGGTGCACCTAAGTCTTTTCAGTAGGTTTTTATTTATTATGTTATATTTATCATTTTGAATAGATTCTTCATCGGGTGGGATGCAAATGTCATAGGCATGAAGAAATCTAGTGATTAACCTCCCATATATGGCAGCATAGTATCTTTAGCCATAATATCCTGCATGTGTTGCCGAATTGAGTACCCAAAACAATTATCCCCGACCGGTCATAATCCAATACATGGTACTCATCTCAATTTGACTTATTTCGTCAAGATGAAATTGTTTGGGAATATGATGCTTGTGATAATGTGATGAAGAATTTTAGCGTTGAAAGGCAGTAAGTGTTCACAGCTCTTGGGTAGGAAGTCAAGGTTTGGGTTTGCAAAGATTGTTTCTACTGGCTTCAGTATAGGTTGCTCCTATTGAGTTGACGTCCCATTTACCTTTAAAATAGCATCCTCAATCTTTTTAAGTTATGCCAATTAGCTCACAAATGGTGTTGTCAAATATTCTAATGGGTGTTCCTAGAAGGTAAGTGCTTAGGCTATTATTGTCCTCATATAGGTTGGCATAGAACAATCTAACTAATCGCGGATAGATTGGTTCATCTAGTTGCAGTAGTGGTAGAGCTTTTAGGTGTGCAAAATACCTAATGGGATCTAAGTCTTCTAGTTCATCCAAGTCAACATATTTTCCCTTATGGATACCTCGTCTTTCAAATTTTGGAAAACTAAGGGCTACCTCTTTTGATCTAAAAAAAGATCATGGTCAAATGAATCTCCTTCAATCCTTTTTCCCTTTTGATCTTTAGGAGCCATTATCTAGACAAGATGATGATGAAATTGTGAAAAATAAGCAAAGGAAAAGAGAAAGGAAAAGAGGGAATGAGATATCAAAAAGAAGGATTTCAAGTGTTACCTTATGGAGATTATGCTTTGAGAGATGGAAGGCTTGGACCACCAAGAAACCTTCCCCAAAGTACTTCTAAGAGGCAAATGAGGGTTAGAGGAAATGGGAGAGGGTTTGAGAGCTTTCTTGGGTTGGGGCGGTGTCACCGCCGCCCTAACCCCCCCTAATAATAAAGTCGCTTCGGTCGGTGCCACCGCCAAATCGAAAGGTGTCACCACTGGCCTGGCCTCGAGCCAGTGGTGCAAATCATGATCTGGCGGTGCCCACTGGCATCCGTGGAGGAAAGAAAAAAAAATTTTCTTCCTCTCCCCTTTTTTGTTTGCTTCCCTCAAGATAATAAGTTATACTTTAATGGATCATTTTGAAGTGAAGAAGAAAGAAGAAATCAAATCTACAAAAGAAAGGAAAAGGACGAGTCATTTTTTTCGTGAAGCTCATTTTAGGGACAATTTAACATGCCTAATTCCTTCTAATGAATTCAAATTGGTCTTCATTCAAGGCTTTTGTCAATATGTCTGCTAATTGATGCTTCGTGTCGATGAATTCTAGAACAACATTATTGTTAAGAACATGATCAAGCATGAAATGATGCCTAACGTCGATGTGCTTAGTTCTAGAATGCTGAATTGGATTTTTAGTAAGACATATGACACTAGTATTATCACATTTTATGGGAATATTTTTAAAGTGAATTCCATAGTCTTCCAATGTATTTTTCATCCAAACAACTTTGTACAAAATGCACTCACAAGAATGTATTAAACTTCCGCCCAGAGATAGTGTTACTGAATTTTGTTTCTTGGAAGTCCAAGAAACAAGTGCATGTCCTAAAAAAATGGCATGTTCGGGATGTACTCTTTCTATCTATCCTACATCCGCCAAAATCGGCATCCATGTAAGCCATTAAATCAAATTTTTCAGATTTTGGATACTATAAACCTAAATTTGGAGTTCCTTTAAGATACCTAAATATTCTTTTTTGACACTTTTAAAGATGAGATAGTTTAGGATTTGATTGAAACCTAGCACAAAGTCCTACACTAAACATGATATCTGGTCTAGTGGCTGTAAGGTAGAGTAGACTACCTATCATTCCCCTGTATGTTTTTTTTTGATCAAGTTTTCACTATTTTCATCCATATCTAACTTAGTCGGAAGTACTCATAGGGGTGTTTATTGCTTTTGAATTATCCATGTTAAATCGTTTTAACAATTCTAATGTATATTTAGATTGGTTGAGAAATATACCATCCTTAAGTTGTTTGATTTGTAATCCTAAAAAGAAAGTTAATTCCCCATTAAACTCATTTTCAATTCATGACTCATAGATTTGGCAAATGATTCACATAGTGATTCATCCAAGAGCCAAAAATAATATCGTCAACATAAATTTGTACAATAAGAAAATTATTTTCAAAATGTTTAATAAACAATGTAGTATCAACCTTGCTTTTGGTAAAATTATTTAAAATAAGAAAGGAACTAAGTTTTTCATACCAAGCTCTAGGAGCTTGTTTTAAACCATAGAGAGCCTTAGTCAATTTGAATACATGATTAGGAAGAAGAGAATTTTCAAATCCGGAGGTTGTTCACATATACTTCTTCGAAATAAAACCATTCAAGAAGGCACTTTTTTGACATCCATTTGAAATAGTTTAAAATTATAACTACTAGCATAGGCAAGGAGCATCCTTATGGCTTCTAATCGAGCCCCCTGGAGCCGAAGGTTTCTTAAATGTCGATACCTTCTTCTTGGTTGAAACCTTTGGCCACTAATCTAGTCTTGTTTCTAACCACGATACCATTTTTCGTCTTTGCTTGTTTCTAAAGACCCACTTAGTACCAATGACTAAATGGTCACTAGGTCTAGGAACAAAGCTCCCACCCTTGTTTCTCTCAAATTGATTCAGTTCCTCTTGCATTGCAATAATCCAAAAAATCATCTTTTATGGCCTCGTCAATGCACTTAAGTTCAATTTGAGAGAGGAAGGCATTAAATAAAAATTCTTGAAAGAGGAACGAGTTTGAACCCCTTTAGATGTATCCCTATAATTAGCTCCTTTGGATGAGCATCTATATACTTCCATTCCTTAGGTAAGGAAATTTGGGAAGAAGGTGCATCCAAGTTGCTATTTTGAGGAGGGTTCATTTAAATTCAAATTATCAAAACCAAGATCATCATCAAAATCATTTTTTCTTAAAATTTGAGACTTCATTAAAAACTACATGAATAGACTCTTCAATTACTAAGGTTCTTTTATTAAAACCCGAAAAGCTTTGAAAATGGAAGAGTAACCAAGAAAGATGCCTTCATCGGATTTTGCATCAAATTTTCCTAAGGCATCCCTTTCATTTAAAATAAAGCATTTACAACCCGAAAACTTTAAAATAGGAAATATTTGGTTTTTTGTTATTCCATAATTCATAGGGAGTTTTTGATAAGGAAGGTCTTATTAGGACTCTATTCATGATGTAGCAAGTCGTATTTACGGCTTCACCAAAATACTTAGGTAAACTATGTTCGTTTAACATAGTTCTTGCCATTTCTTGTAGGTTTCTATTTTTTCTTTCAACTACTCCATTTTGTTGGGGATTTCTCAGTGGAGAAGTTATGATTGTATCCATTTACTTCACAAAAAAATTTTGGAAGTCATGGTTTTGAAATTCGCCACCATGATCACTCCGAATTGATGAAATCATGAACCCTTTTTTTTTCGTTTTGAGTGAGTTTACAAAATTTTAGAGAAACACTTGAAACAATCACTTTTGTGAGCTAAGAAATAGGTCCAAGTGTATCTAGAGTAGTCATCCACAATCACAAAAAAGCATATTTGCTTCCACCTAGACTTGTTGTATCAATTGGTCCAAATAAGTCCAAATGGATCAATTGTAAACGGTCTAGTGGTGCTAATTTGATTTTTTTGGTTTGAAGCTTGTTTTTATTTGTTTCCCTAGTTGACATGCATCGCATACCTTATCTTTAATAAACTTTATATTCGGAATCCCTCATACTAATTCTTGAGATGAGATTTTAGATATTGTTTTCATGCTTGCATGGCCTAATCTCCTATGCCAAAACCAAGCATCATCATTTATGGTGGAGAAACACATTTCATTACTTAGTTCATCAAGATTGATGGTATAGACATTATTTTGTTTTAAAGCAATCATAGTCACGTTATGATTTGGTTTTTTCAATAATGCACATATTTGATTCAAATCTAACGATATAACCTTTATCGATAATTGACTAATGCTCAATAGATTATGTTTTAATTCATCAACTAGTAACACATCATCAATGGAAAAACTTGATTTGTTACCTATGGTTCCCTTGCCAATGATTTTGCCTTTGTTGTTGTCTCCTAAGGTGACATAGCCTTCGCCCATGCTAGTAAGCTTGGTGAATTGGGATGGATCTCCTGGTCATATGCCTTGAGCATCCACTATCAAGATACCATCTCTTGCTCCTAGCATATGATGGTGTATGTTTCTACAAGAAGGAATTATTTTTAGGTACCCATTTACTTTTTTTGGGTGTCTCAAAAAACTAATCTAACTTGTTTATCATGTTGCATAGACTTGATCATGGTTCCTTTAGGAACCCAAATCAATTTGTTCGGACTAATTTTCTTGAATGGACATTGGTAAGTTACATGTCCATATTTTGCAACAAAAGTTGCAATTGCTTTGATGTTGAACATGTAAGATAGGACCTTTAACGAAGGTGGTTGGATTTTGGTGAGTACTTCTCACAAATCCAATTCCACTCCTTTTAGAACGTGACCCTTATTTGTAAGGATCATGTTTAAGGACTTGCTACCGACCTCGAATTTCTTCAAGGTGTCCTTAAGTACTAAGTTCTCATTTTGGAGAGTTTCTAAATCATGGCATTTAACACATGGAGCTAGACAATCATGATATTCAGTTTTTAATTTATCAAAAGCACACGTAAGACTATCATGCTCCTTTCTTAGCAATTTGTATTTTCTACTAATTGTCTTACATTCATCAAATAACTCATGGAAGGCATTTAATAAATCATGATAAGGTAAATCTGCATTAATTAAATCCGTTACCTCTTCTTCAAAGGCCATTAGGGCTTAGTGAGCAACTTTGTTTTTGTGTTGGACTCCTCTTCTTGGGATGTGCTTGAGTCATCCCATGTTGCCTTGAGCCTTCTTCTTTGGTGTTCTCTTTTTTTGAGGGCAATCGTTCTTGTAGTGTCCCGGTTTTTTTTGCATTCATAGCAAATCACTTGGTCCTTCTTTTGTTCAAATTTTTTTTTTTGTATTATTTTTAAATTTGTTCTTCCTTAAATATTTTTTGAGTTTTTTGAGTCAAAAGTGCAATGTCATTGTCACTGTCCTCATCACTTGATGTTCCTTTCAAGTGGTCTTCTTGTGATTTGAGTGCCATATCCTTCCTGTTCTTTGGAAGGGGGTTCTCGAGCTCATCATGAGCTTGACATGTCATTTCGTAGGTCATTAGAGACCCAATGAGTTCTTCAAGAGGGAATGTTTTAAGGTCTTTGGCCTCTTGAATGGCCGTAACTTTTGGATCCCAACTTTTAGGGAGGGATCTTAAGATTTTAGTTACTAGTTCAAAGTTAGTAAAATCTTTACCAAGAGCTTTGAGTCCATTGATGACATCCGTAAACCGGTGTTACATGTCTCCGATGGACTCACTTGGTTTCATTCAGAAAAGTTCGTAAGAGTGCACAAGAATGTTGATTTTGGACTCTTTCACTCTCATTTAGTGCCTTCATGAGTGACCTCAAGAGTTCTCCAAATATCAAAAGCCAATCACAAATTGAAACACGATTAAATTAAACTTTTGTCTAGTGCACAAAACAAGGCATTC
The DNA here is from genome assembly GCA_900464855.2 of Musa schizocarpa. Lineage (NCBI taxonomy): Eukaryota > Viridiplantae > Streptophyta > Magnoliopsida > Zingiberales > Musaceae > Musa > Musa schizocarpa. Next base: position 27,197,911 of record LS990925.1, on the reverse strand, counting down.
ATAGTCTTTGCATTTAAAGCAAAAACCTTCTTCTCCGATTCATTCCATTAAGCTCATGGAAGAGAAGATTTTTTGAAATCCGTTTTCAACAATAGTCCAAAGCTCGAAATCCATAGAAATAAGGAAGATCCTCATCCCAGTCTTCCAATACGTGTAATCCCACCCATTAAACATAGGTGGCCGAAGTGATAGAATGGCCCTCTTGCATGCCGGAGTAAAGCCATCTCTCTTGGGTATTAAACCAAATATGAGAGATAACCTTGCTCTGATACCAATTGTTAGGATCGAGCAGCACTAAGAGGGGGGGGGGTGATTAGTGCAGCGGATAAAAAGCTTCGGTTTTAAAAAAAAAAATCTTTCATTATGAAGAGAGCAGAACTTGACAAGTTTAATCTTGAAAGCGTATTCTTAAATATGCGCAGCAAAAAGTAATAAGGAACTAGAGCATATAAGAAGATTTGCAATAATATAAATAACAATAATGAAACGAAACCACAGATCACGCCGATTTTAGAGTGGTTCGGTCAAATGACCTACTCCACTTGAGGCCCCTCTTGATGAGGCTCCCCCTTCCACTAGCAAGCTTCTTGAAATGGAAGGGTAAATACCCTCTTACAACTCTTTACAAGCGGTTCACTCTCTCCAGATTTTCGAGAGATGAGGTGAACACTAGCAAATTGAAAAGAAAGCAAGCTAACACTTTTCTAAGATCTTTCTCAAACTCTTGCTTTTGCTCAAATGGTTGTTATCTCAATTGAGATTTGAGGGGTATTTATAGGCCTCAAGAGGATTCAAATTTGGGCTCCAAAATTTGGGCTCCAAAATTCAAATTCTCTTTGGGTTCCCGATCTTTGGCGGTGCCACCGCCTCAAAAGAGGTAAACATGCCTTGACCAAAGGTGCCACCGCTCTGATTTCACTTGGTTTGGCTTTCTTTTTAGCCCAAACCAAATCTGACTTTGGCCCCAGTTGGCCCCTAACCAAGATATAGGATTATCTTCTTAATCCTAATCCTAATTACAAGTGAACTACATAACAAAACACATCCTAAGCAATTTAATAACCGCTGACGTCAAGTCTTGTTCGGAAGAGCTTTCCGACGAACTTCCTTCGACGGGGGTCCAAGCATGCTCCCAGAACTTGTAATGACTTTAATGAGTAGCTGAGACTTCTCGGTGATCTCTGCGAACCTCCGACGATCTCTTTCCGCGAACTTCCAACAGGTTTTCGATTTCTTCTCGGTTGGTTCCGAAGCATCTCCGACGATTCTTCGGACTCTTAAACGTTCATCGAACTCGACTCCGGTATACTTGCTTTGTGTTTTCTGTTTATCGTAGTTAATCCTGCACACTTAACTCAATAATATGGATTAGATCAAATAACCTATCAATTGATTTTATCATCAAAATCCGAGATTCAACAGTCGGAGGTTCTGCGAGAACAGATCCGAGAAGTCAAGAAGCTTGCCAAGCGAAGCTCGTCGGAACTCGCCAAGTGGATCGTCGCAAAGTCCAGGAGTTTGCCAGAAGTCCACAGAAGAATCACCGAGGGTTCATCGGATGATCGACGGAAGTTCGCCGGAAACTCACCGGAAGAAGCGATTGACGCATTGGAGCAAAGCTGCAGAAATTGTCTTAGATTTAATCGTAGTTAGCACGTTGATTAAGTTGGAAAATGGGAGGTGATCCCATTAGCTTAATCTTGGGGCAATTGGGCCCCTGAAAAGATTGAAATCGGGTCGAATGGAGCTAACCATTCGGACCCTGATTGCACCAGGCGGTGCAACCGCCTAGGCCAGGAGGTGCAACCGCCTGGGCTATGTCTCCAGCCCCGACTGGGCGGTGCAATCGCCCCAGCTAGGAGGTGCAACCACCCAGAGCTCAGTCTTCGAGCTAGGCTCGGCGGTGCAACCTCCCCAGACAGAGAGGTAGCACCGCTTTGAGCTCGGTCTTCGAGCTCAGGCAGAGGTGCAACCACCTTAGTCGAGGTGGCACCGCCAGGGGCTCGATCTCCGAGCCAGACTCAGGCGGTTGCAACCGCCCCTAACAGAGAGGTGCAACCCCCTTTGGGCTCGATCTCAGAAGCTCTGCTAGGCGGTGCAACCTCTCCAGTCAGGAGGTGCAACCGCCTGATCCCGGAATTCCTGGATTTGATCGTTTTGAGCTTCAAATTTGAACTGGGTTGGGGCCTATAAATACCCCACCCATTCAGCACTGAAAAGACACAGATCTACACCGAATTCTTGATCTTTTATGTGATTCTAAGAGCTCAAATTTGTGTAAAGTCCAAAAGTTCTCCTCTTTCTATTCTTCAAGTCTTGAGTTGTAAAGAGAGGAGAGAAAGGATCTGTAAGGGTTGTCTCCTGAGCCCGTCAAAAGGAGTGAAACTGTAAAAGGGCAGTTGGCCTTCGCCCATTGAAGGAAGGCAGCTAGTTGACGTCGGTGACCTCGTCGGAGGAGGAAGCCAAAAGTGGAGTAGGTCAAGACTGACCGAACCACTCTAAATCTCTGGTTTGCTTTTACTTTGAGCACTTTATCATTACTGCAAACCTCCTACATTGCTACTGCCCTCTGCGCGTTTACGAACGAGTCTCTAAGTTCTGATCTTTCCGAATCTGCATTCAGACGTAAATCGGTGTTTTCGTACGATCTTTACACTGCAGTTTACGCTTACGTTTTGATTCCATTTATAACTGCAAATTGCTTTCTGCGTATTCATAAAACGCTTTTCAAAGTGCAAAACTGCGTTTAGACGTAAAACTGCGTTTAGACGCAAAACTGCGTTTAGACGTAAAACTGCGTTTAGACGTAAAACTACGTTTAGACGCAAAACTGCGTTTAGACATAAAACTGTGTTTAGACGTAAAACTGCGTTTAGATGTAAAATTGCGTTTAGACGCAAAACTGCGTTTAGACGTAAAACTGCACTTAGACGTAAAACTGCACTTAGATGTAAAACTGCGTTTAGACGCAAACTGCGCTCAAACGCAAACTGCGCTTAAATACAAACTGTGTTTAGACGCAAACTGTGTTTAGACGCAAACTGTGTTTAGACGCAAACTGCACTTAGACACAAATTGTGTTTAGATGCAAACTGTGTTTAGACGCAAACTGTGTTTAGACGCAAACTGCGCTTAGACGCAAACTGCGCTTAAATACAAACTGCGCTTGGACGCAATCTGCATTTAGACGCAAACTGCATTTAGACAAAACTGCGAATTGGCTTTTTACATCAAATCATTTTTTATCGAATTTAACGCAGCTTTTAGTTATTTAATCGCTGAAAGATTTCCGCTGCACTAATTCACCCCCCCTCTTAGTGCTCTCGATCCTAACAATTGGTATCGAGCAAGGTTAACTCTCTAACGGTTAAAACCCAAGAGAGATGGCATCGCGGAAACCAAGAGGGCATTCTATTACACGTCCACCCATGTTCAGTGGAACGGACTACACCTACTGGAAGACCCGAATGAGGATCTTTCTTATTTCTATGGATTTTGAACTATGGAACCTTGTTGAAAACGGATTTTCAAAGTCTTCTCTTCCAATGATCGATTGGAATGAATTGGAAAAGAAGGCTTTCGCTCTTAATGCAAAGGCTATGAATGCCTTATTTTGCGCGCTTGATAAAAACGAGTTTAATCGTGTTTCAACTTGCGAAACTGCATTTGATATTTGGCACACACTTGAAGTGACCCACGAGGGCACAAGTAGAGTGAAAGAGTCAAAAATCAATCTGTTGCTGCATTCTTTTGAACTTTTCCGAATGAAACCGAGTGAAACCATTGGCGACATGTTTACCCGTTTCACGGATGTCGTCAACGGTCTAAAAGGACTTCGGAAAAGTTTTTTTTTTGAACTCGTAAATAAGATACTAAGATCCATTCCTAAAAGTTGGGATCCTAAAGTCACTGCTATTCAAGAGGCAAAAGATCTGCGCAACTTCCCTCTTGAAGAACTAATCGGGTCATTAATGACCTATGAGATGACTTGCAAAGCTCATGAAGAGCAAGAAGACATCCTTCCAAAGAACAGGAAGGATATGGCACTTAAAACTTCTGAATGCCACTTGAGAGAAAACTCAAGTGATGAGGACTGTGATGATGACTTGGCACTTTTAATAAGAAAGTTTAAGAAATTCTTCAAAAGAAACAAGTTTAAGAATGATCAAAAAAAATAAACTTGAACCCAAGAAGGACCAAGTGATCTGCTATGAATGAATGTAAAAGGGACACTACAAGAGTGATTGTCCCTAGGTCAAAAGAAGAATATCATAGAAGAAGGCTCTTCAAGCAACATGGGATGACTCGAAAGATCCTGAAGAAGAGGAGTCCAACACCGAGCAAGTTGCTCATTACGCCTTAATGGCCATCGGAGAGGAGGTAACGAACTTATTAGATGCTGATTTATCTTTCGATGAATTATTAAATGCCTTCCATGACTTATTTGATGAATGCAAGACTATCAATAGAAAATACAAATTGCTAAAAAAGGAGCATGATAGTCTTACTTGTGATTTTAATAAGTTAAAAATTGAATATTATGATAGTTTAAATTCATGTATCAAATGTCATGATCTAGAAACTTTTCAAAAAGAAAACTTGCTACTTAAGGATACCTTGAAGAAATTCGAGGTTGGTAGCAAGTCATTAAACATGATCCTTACAAACAAAGGTCATGTTCCCAAAAGAAGTGGGATTGGATTTGTGAAGAGTCCTCACCAAAATCCAACTACCTTCGTAAAAGGCCCCATCTTACATGTTAGACATCAAAGCAAATGCAACTTTTGTTGCAAGTTCGGACACAGGACGCATTATTGTCCATTCAGGAAATTTAGTCCAAACAAATTGATTTGGGTTCCTAAAGGAACCATGACAAATTCTATGCAACATGATAGAAAATCTAGATCTATTAGTGAGGCACCCAAAAGCAAATGGGTACCTAAAAATCATCCCTTCCTACAAAAACATTAAAACCTTAGGCTGGAGCAAGAATTAATGTTCTGCTCCTTGATTCTCGACAGTCATGACCCAAATGCAATTTGGATACAACAACGAGTGGAAATTATGAAATCACAAATTCAATTTGGATACAACCTAATGTGACTTTTCAAAATCACAAACATATGTACGACATTGGGAGTATGCACGTTAAAAGGTCTATCTTGATCGTACAAGCGTTTTTTTTTTTTTTTGCCTTGAAATAAAAACGCACACGTAATCATGTAAGTAACGTTAATTGCTCTGAATGAAAACTCTCCTCAAGACAAAACCTCCCTGATCAAATCACAATAAAGTGTTCACTGCCTACAGGCGGTGGCACCTCTCCAGCCAGCGGTGGCACCTCCAGCCATCACGGGTTGCCAGCGGTTGCACCGCTCCAGCCAGAGGTGCAACCGCCCGCAACTTTGCCTTTTTAACCCACGCTAGGGCCGGCGGTGAAACCGACCCCAACTCACCTCCCTTTCATTCTCTACTCCTCCAAGCCTCCTCCATCCTCATTTCACCCCGTTTAGCTTCCCAAATACCTCTCATTTCGGAGCAAAACATCAAGAATCGCTCCCTGTTTTGAAGATTTCACTAAGGTATTCTCTAAGAACCTCTTAAACTCTGTTTTGTTCTTCATTTACTCTTGTTCACCTTTATCCCTCTAAACAACAGTAGTTATGGGATCTAGAAGATCCTCAAGGGACAAGGGAAAGAGGAGATTAGTAGAAGAGTTTGATCTTACCCTTTTTGATTCAAAAAACCATGCTGAAAAATTTCTCTCTTTCGAACTAAGAAGCATCAATAAGGGAAAATACGTAGATCTGAATGAATTAAGAGACGTAGAGACTATCCAATGGTTTGCAAACCTAAATCTACTTCCAATCTTGCAGATCAACAAACCCATCTATCCTAGGCTAGTTAGATTGTTTTACAATAACATACAAATAGATGATGAAGAAAGGATGTCCACCTATCTTTTAGGACAACACATCTCAATCACTGATAGATTCATTTGTGATATGATAGGCATTCCCATGAAAGCATAGGACTTTACTTTAGAGGATCATGGGATGATGAAACTATTGGAACATCCTATGTTGAAGCCTTAGGAACAATCTTTGCCGATCCTAACATAACATTTGTTCCTAAAAGTTGTGAGCATCTACTGCCTTTAAACACTAAGATACTTCATCATATCATGACTAGTATAATTCTTCCTAAACAATACCATCATGATGAAGTGAGTCAATTAGAATTAGGAACTATGTACTTAATCATGAAAGGACATGACATTTGTCTTGGCTATCTTATCCAACAAAACATGTTAGAATTATCTAAGAAAGATATGATGCTCCCATATGGTGGTATAATTACTAGAATAATGAAAGCTTACGACATTCAAATACCACCAGAAGAAGAAGTAATGAAAGTAGATAGATTCAGCATAATAAACAAAAATCTACTTCACCACTAAGATGTCACTATAGAAACGTAATGGCGGGTTAGAATGCCTAGAAGAACTGATCCCCCCTCAACTGAACACGAACTGGGCCCCAGCCGAAACACCGGTCTTTAGGAGTACCCAATCTCCTCCGATCTGTCCCTTTGAGGAAACACATCCGGTTGAGCAAACTCACATCATCCATCGAAGATATTGGGATTCGATGGACCGATTCAACAAAGACAAGAACGGCTTGAACTTCGACAAGATCAAATCCTAACTGAGCTACAGCAAATCCATCGACAATTTGACTCTTTATTTAGGCACTTCAACCTTCCACCTCATGAATGAGCTTGTATGAACACAATCATCCGTTGTTGTTATAAACTCCTCATGGACTTTGTCTTTGATATGGCATGTTGTAAACTCCTTATGTTACTCATCATGAAGGACTTTGTTTTTGATATGGTTACCTGATATGTTGTAAACTCCATATGTTACCCTTTACCTTGATCTGTAAGCATATGCAAATTTACAAACATCTCTTGTTGTTTATCTCGGATTTTGCACTGAAACTAAAATGTTTTAAAAACCTTATGCCTTGAAAAATATAAAGCGACATACCAATATAGTTGATAAGTCAGCAATATGACATTGATATGGTTGCTATTACTGATGTTAATATGGTTGCTATCACTGATACTATGATTAGGCCATACTTGTATCACCAAGGAATACATGATTGCTATCATTGCTATATGCCCTATATCAAGATATCAAACAAAAATTTGCATCGTACGAGCTGATATCTTACCATGTGATGCAATGCTACACTTGCTAAAATATTCGAAATGTGTACATCATGAAATGATATTAGACATCACTTTATACGAGATCATGTTACGAATCATGATGTAATCATAGAATTCATTGATACGAAACATCAACTAGCTGATATCTTTACAAAACCCCTAAGTGAAGAACAATTTGATTTCATAAGAAGAGAATTAGGAATGTTGATGTGTCCGAATACTTAAACTAGTTAAAATTATTTTTCGGACGTTATTACTATTACATGCCTTGGCATCACTTGATCAAATAACATGTTGGAAATTATGTGACAAATGTTTTTTTAAAAAAAATCAGTAGCTTACTCATATCCGAATGCATATAAGAAGTTCATTTTTCGGTTTGAATGCTAAAAATGGGATTTTCCTGTACACTCTTATGAAAACTTTTTGAAAAAATGACTTTCCTCCTTCAAGCAACGAACTATAACAAGGAAAAGAGATATTTAAAGTATTATATGTGTCATGCCTTCCTTTATGTGCGTGATAATCTACTGGAATCACATCTACCATGCTTTTTGATAATGCTATCATGCTTTTTGTTGATGACAAAGGGGGAGAAACATATGAATTGATAAACAACTGCCATAATCATGTCTATGTCATAGTTGCAAATACTTGAGTTATGCTATAAACAATGTTATGGTTATGCCATCCTTGCATCACCAAGAGATATATGAACATGTGCTATAGTTTGCATTATGTCTTGAGTTGATATCCTATCTTGTGAAGTAAATGCAAACTTGCTAGAAAATCTCAAATGTGTGCATCATGTAATAGTCCTTCACAGCTTTATATGATTACATGATGAATAGCTACAAACACAATCATACAAACTTGATGATGTATGTCAAGCCTTGACATCATTCTTGATGAGATACATCATGATGGGTATCATGATGGGAGTATTGATAAGTTTAACTGATCTAACTTATCAATACGTCACTTGAATTCTTAGGTCTTGAATTCAAGGTTGACTTATCTCAACTATGGCATATAGATAGGGGGAGTTAAGGATAACTCCATTATCAATTGATTGTCATCATAAAAAAGGGGGAGATTGTTGAATCTCGGATTTTGATGATTAAGTCAATTGTGATTTGTTGTCTAATCTATGTGTTGAGATAAGTGTGCAGGATTAACTACGATGAAAGTTAGACAAGCAGCAGGAGTTGCGCCGGAGTCAAGATCATGATCACGTTGGGAGTTCGAGAGTTTGACGGAAGTTCGGATGGTCGTCGGAGGTTCTCATGAGAACAGATCCGAGAAGTCCAGAAGCTTGCCAAAGCCGAAGCTCGTCGAACTTCGCCAAGTGGATCGTCGCAAAAGTCCAGGAGTTTGCCGGAAGTCCAAGAAGAATCACCGAGGGTTCATCGGATGATCGACGGAAGTTCGCCGGAAACTTCGCCGAAGAAGCGATTGACGCATCGAGCAAAGCTGCAGAAATTATCTTAGATTTAATCGTAGTTAGCACATTGATTAAGTTGGAAAATGGGAGGTGATCCCATTAGCTTAATCTTGGGGCAATGGGGCCCCCGAAAAGATTGAAATCGGGCGAATGGAGCTAACCATTGGACCACGATTACCCACCAGGCGGTAAACCGCCTAGGCCAGAGGTGCAACCGCCTTGGCTATGTCTCCAAAGCGAGACTAAGGCGGTGCAACCGCCCGGCCAGGAGGTGCAACCGCCCGAGCTCGAGCTCTTCGAGCTAGGCGGGCGGTGCAACCTCCCTAACAGAGGTAGCACCGCCGAAGCTCGGTCTTCAAGCTCAGGCAGAGAGGTGCAACCGCCTCGCCGAGGGTGGCACCGCTTGGGGCTCGAGTCTCGAGCGGACTTCGGGCGGTGCAACCGCCTGACAGAGAGGTGCAACCGCTGGGCTCGATCTCGAGCTCTGCCGGGCGGTGCAACCTCTCCAGTCGAGGTACAACCGCTGATCCCGAATCCGGGATTTGATCGTTTTGAGCTCCAAATTTGAACTGGGTTGGGGCCTATAAATACCCCACCCATTCAGCACTGAAAAGACACAGATCTACACTGAATTCTTGATCTTTTATGTGATTCTAAGAGCTCAAATTTGTGTAAAGTCCAAAAGTTCTCCTCTTTCTGTTCTTCAAGTCTTGAGTTGTAAAGAGATGAGAGAAAGGATCTGTAAGGGTTGTCTCCTGAGCCCGTCAAAAGGAGTGAAACTGTAAAAGGGCAGTTGCCCTTCGCCCATTGAAGGAAGGCAGCTAGTTGATGTCGGTGACCTCGTCGGAGGAGGAAGCCAAAAGTGGAGTAGGTCAAGACTGACCGAACCACTCTAAATCTCTGGTTTGCTTTTACTTTGAGCACTTTATCATTACTGCAAACCTCCTACATTGCTACTGCCCTCTCTTGTTTATCTAACGAGTCTCTAAGTTCTGATCTTTCCAATCTGCATTCGAGGCGTAAATCGTGTTTTTTCGATGCGATCTTTACACTGCAGTTTACGCTTACGTTTTGATTCCATTTATAACTGCAAATTGCTTTTTGCGTATTCATAAAACGCTTTTCAAAGTGCAAAACTACGTTTAGACGTAAAACTGCGTTTAGACGTAAAACTGCGTTTAGACGTAAAACTGCGTTTAGACGCAAAACTGCGTTTAGACGTAAAACTGCGTTTAGACGCAAAACTGCGTTTAGACTCAAAACTGCACTTAGACATAAAACTGCACTTAGACGTAAAACTGCGTTTAGATGCAAACTGCGCTCAAACGCAAACTGCGCTTAAACGCAAACTGTGTTTAGACGCAAACTGTGTTTAGACGCAAACTGTGTTTAGACGCAAACTGCGCTTAGACACAAACTGTGTTTAGACGCAAACTGTGTTTAGACGCAAACTGCGCTTAGACGCAAACTGTGTTTAGACGCAAACTACGCTTAGACGCAAACTGCACTTAAATACAAACTGCGCTTGGACGCAATCTGCATTTAGACGCAAACTGCATTTAGATGCAAACTGCGAATCGGCTTTTACATCGAAATCGTTTTTATCGGACGAACGCAGCTTTCGTTATTTAATCGCTGAAAGATTTCCGCTGCACTAATTCACCCCCCTTAGTGCTCTCGATCCTAACAGTAATGCCTCCAAATCTTTAGAGCAAAAATAATTGCTGCCAATTCCAAATCATGAGTTGGATAATTCAGTTCATAACTCTTTAGTTGTCTAGAAGCATAAGCAATCACTTTCCCTTCTTGCATCAAAACACATCCAAGGCCCTTTTTTGAGGCATCCGTGTAAACCATAAATCCCTCATCACCACTTGGAATAGTGAGAATAGGGACACTAGTCAATCTCCTTTTTAACTCTTGAAAACTTTGCTCACAATCATCACCCTATACAAATTTCATATTCTTTTGAGTGAGTTTGGTGAAAGGTTGAGCGATTCGAGAAAATCCCTCCACAAATCTCCTATAATAACCTACCATGCCCAAGAAGCTTCTAACTTCTGTTACGTTTGTTGGTACTTCCCACTTAACCACAGCTTCCATTTTCTTTGTATCAACAGATATACCCTTCTCTGAAATCACATGGCCTAAGAAAGCAATTTCATTCAACCAAAATTCACATTTGCTGAACTTTACATACAACTTCTTTTCTCTTAGTATAAACAATATATTTCTCAATTGTTCCTCATGCTCCTAATTAGTCCTTGAATATACTAATATGTCATCAATGAATATAATCACATAATCATCCAAGAATGGCTGAAATATCCTATTCATCAGTTCCATCAAAGCTGCAGGGGCATTAGTTAAACCAAAAGGCATCACTAAAAATTCATAGTGACCATATCGAGTTCTAAAAGTTGTTTTTGGAATATCCTCCTTCATGATCTTCAACTGATAGTAACCTGACCTTAAATCAATCTTGGAGAATACTTGTGCACCCTACAATTGATCAAACAAATCATCTATTATGGGTAGGGGATACTTGTTTTTTTTTATGGTCACCTGATACAATTGTCTATAATCAATACAAAGCCTTAATGTTCCATCCTTCTTCTTAACTAATAGCACCGGAGCACCCCATGGTGAAACACTGAGTCGAATGAAACCCTTATCTAATAGTTCTTGTAGTTTCTTTTTCAATTCCTCTAGCTCAAGTGGTGTCATTCTGTAAGGAGGCTTAGATATTGGGGTTGTCCCGGGGACCAAATCAATAGTAAATTCACCATCTCTATCTGGAGGTAAACCAGGCAAGTCATATGAAAATATATCGGGTAAGGAGATAAATCATGCCCAATACTCTCAAAATAAAAGATGGGATGATCTAGTATGCAAAAAGTGATCATTTTGTATAACAATCTATACTGGTATGATTGGAAGATAGTTAATCCATACTTAATATAATATCAAAACTCCAAATATCTAGGAGAACCAAATCAACATGAAGTTTATGTTCTCCAATAGAAATCAAACAAGATGACCACATCGAGTTTGTTATCAAATAATCCCCAATAGTCGTATTTATATATAGCATATAATCTAGTGGTTCAGGTTGAATGCTTATGTGATAAGTAAAATATTACGAATCAAATCATTGATGAGACACATGGTTAAACAAATATTTGCATTCTTTCAGAAACATGAATAGTACCTTCGACCACTAATTTAAAAGCTTTAGAATCATATTTCGTGATAACATACACTTTGACATGGGCTGATGATTTATGAGGTAGTGATTCTTTCTTCTTGTCGAAAGGGCAGTCTTTTATTTTATGATCCAAATTTCCAGAAGCAAAATAGGCTCCAGTCACCTACAAATACAAACTTATTTCATAATTTAACTCGCATTGTACATAGGATTAAATCTTTTGTGGTGACTTCCCTTTTTAAATCGATGATGTCTTGACCCTCTTGTTATCACATTCTGATTCATTTCTAATCCTTTTTTTTTTTTTTGGTAAACTTGTCCTTGATCTCTAGAAATTCTTTTGATCATCAGAACAATTTCGTACATCAAATATCTTCTCCAATCGCATCATCTATTTTTTTTTTTTTTGCTACCATTGTATTAAGTTCACCATGCTTCTACTGTGCCACTCTGATTTAATATCCCCGATCAACCCTTTTATCACACTTAATTAATCGAAAGCAGATGAAGTAGGAGGACTAAATGTCCTCGTCATCCTAGATTCCTAAAATGCATCAAAGAAAATTTTCACCGATCACTATAGTTCACTAGACCTCAATATATTTTACATGTCAATATATCAAATATTTCAGTGATCCTCAAACCATGCTCTGAGACCACTTTGTCATACCTCCCCCCACTGAATTTAATTCCTATTCAAGATGTGTGATCCTAACTTAAGATTAATAAAATTATAATTCAACAAACAATCCAGGATCCAATCATACATTTGAGGTCACTAAGAAAAATATTCAAGTCATTCACCTCTACGATCCACAATTCACTAAACCTGTGCAGTTTATAATCATACATCATGTCACTAGATGATTCTTTAAAATCCAAAAACAATTTAACTAAACCATAACTATATCATAAATCCATAAGCGTGGCAATTAATGCAACCACAAAACCAACATGTACTACATGTTTATATCAGTACACAGTTTAAACTTAACATTTTCAAAATCCTGATGTAAGAGGTACTTTTCAAATATTTACAAGATACATCAATCTAGATTTGTCATTGATATTTCATTACACCCAAAAATTACTTATACAACATCAACCTATCAAGTATAAAATATTTACCACAAAATCTTCTAACCTTCCACTGCCTCAACCCAATTTACATATTTTAGCGAGCGATAAGCTATCCTGAAAAATTTATATAGCAACGGGGTGAGCATATAAAGCTCAGCAAATGACTAACATATCCATAGCAAAGAGGACAGGTTTCAAACAAATAAGGTATCAAAATACAAAGCAGAGATACAAGATGAAATAGTAGTATGTTTTGTTTGAATGCAGAATTACAATGTCGTATCGTTCGAAGCACATTTTGTTTATATAATTGAGGAAAGGTAATTGGAGCATATCATTGGCATAAGTAGCATATCGATGACATATGGTAGATTTCAAGGTATAACAAAGACTTATAACATTTCGGAAACATATCAAAGAACAAAACATGAATAGAAGCTCCAATGTCACATGACAATGCATTCATTTCATTCTTATCCAATGCATGCATAGAAACATAGCCAAAGCTTTGGATATCATATCAAACACATAGAAGGTGAAGTGGGATCATAACATAATATGGTCCATCCATTTCTGAATGACCACTAAACATAAGTCTCCCACGTCTGGGAGCTCCATCCACCCATGTCTGAGTGAAGTCATAGGGGACCGGCAGAGCATCGCGGGCTCTAAGCATAACTCCCTTTACCATTTCTGGCAAAGGTTCATATTTATCCCACAAACACCAGAGTACAAAGGGACAGTATGAATAATGAAATTAGCATATATTGGAAGCACATGCGGAACAACGAAATGTACATATGCCTTTCGAGTCAATACGATACAAACATAATCTTTCACAAATGTATTCAGATTTGAAAGGAAACAAAAACAAGAGCATACAAGGATTTCAAGAAATCACATATAGCTCAATTGAAATAATAAAGTTAGATGAATTCAATGTCCAAAGAAATAGAACCGGAAGAAGCACATATCAAAAGCAAATGCGGAACAATGGGATGCATATGCCAAATCATTACGATGCAAACATGATCTTTAGATGATAGCTACAGATCTACAAATAAATAAAGGATAAAAGTATACAGGAATTTAAGGTAATAATGTAAACCTTAACTGAAGTAAGAGTTTTTGCCAAAATCGATTTCCAAAGAGAAGAAACAAGGAAAGCCGAAATCGACCGAAGCTCGATTCTAGTAGAATTTAATAGGAACATTGTATGAACTATTTGGATAACCAATTATGCTCCAATTTATATAAAATTAGTGTCATTAGAAAGCTTTATCAATCTAATTTTAGACAAATCAAGTTTTATAAGAATTGGAATATACAACAAGGAGTTACATATAATTTCATAGTGAAAGGTCTAAAAATATTAGCTCTATTTTATTGAATCCATAGGGTCGATGAAAGCAGATGATTTAGTTAGCAATTGTACTCCAAAAATTTCAAATCAGGTATATACAGAAAGAAATTTGAGTCTAGCTTCGAATAAATCATACTCTGAATGAATCTGAGTTCACAGCAGAAAGTTATAAGTAGTTAAGCAACAAGAGGTCAGAAATTTCAGTCCTTGGTTTGCAGAATCTGTAGGGTTAATTTAAACAGAAGTCTTAGTAGGCATTTAAACTCCAAATCATTTGATATTAGTGTCAAAATAAAGATATTTTTATCTAATTTCAAATGGAATAGTTTTGTCTAAATCAGAGTTTATTACAAAATGTTATGACCGAAATATTGCATAGAGGTCAGATTACCGAAAAATTATAGATTCATATCTTTATATCAAAACGAAAGAAGGTCAGGTTCTCAGTTGAAATCTTTCAAATTTTGTAGAATAAAAATAGAAACAGAGATTAAGGTTACTGTGGGATGGGGTTAGAACACTTGCCTTAAAATTATTTGAATCCCACACGTGAGAAAATTGATGAAAAACCTCAAGCTCTTCTTCTTCTCCTTCTTCTCTTTCTTTTTTTCTCAAACTCACGTTGGTTGCAACTCTTCAGGTTTGTTTTCTTTAACCTTTCATCTAATTATTTGGGTTTTGGTTAATGCAAAAGTTGCAAGGTGTCATGCATGCATTAAAGGGGCTAGGTGTCATTTTAGAGCAAAGATAAGTGGCACCAACCTTAGGTTAGCTAGTGACACATGTCCACTATTTTTTTTTTTAACTTAAATTTGAATCTTTCATAAATTATATCAAACTTCTAATATTTACTCTTATGTCCCTAGCCATAAACTTTTAATATAATATTATTTAATATAAAATAATTATTAAATAATCCTTATTTTTTACAAACAAACCTTTTACTAAATTTTCAAAAATGGGGGATGTTATAGTCCGCCGAAACATTGTCGAGAGATCGTCGGAAGTTCGCCGGAAGATCGTCAGAAGCTCGTCGGAAGAATAGACTTACGGATTTTGTTTAGCTTAGGATATACCTTAGGAATCATAGTTAGCACGTAATTGGGATTGGATTTGGGCCAACCCAATTAGGGGCCAGCTAGGCCCATGTAAGAACTATGTTGGGCCCAATAAGAGGCACAAACAGTGCCCCAAGAAATCTCATCGTCATGGCATAGTCTTCGAGGCTGTGTCAAGCGGTGGTACCGCCAGTCTGGGCAGTTGTACCACCCCTAGCAGGGCGCCAAGCGGTGGTACCGCCCAGCACTACACTCTGGGCGGTGGTACGTCCAGACCTGGGCGATGGTATCGCCTATGACAGTGTTAGCGTTGACTAACACTAGGCGGTGGTACTGCTTGTGCCCGAGGAACCCGGATGGAAAAGTTTTAGGCTCCAAGTATGAATCAACTTGAAGCTTATAAATACCCCTCTCATCTCTGGTTAAAGCACACAAGCACAAAGTATTCAAAAGTGAGAAAACGCTGTTGCAATCTTTTTAGAAATTTCCTCCACTCTGAGTTTAGAATTCTGTAAGAGGAGTGTGAGTGTTTGTAAGGGTTGTCTCGTAAACTCGTGAAAAGGAGAAGAGGGATGTAAAAGGTAGTTGGTCTTCGCCTATTGAAGCAAGACCTCTAGTGGACGTCGATGACCTCATCGGAGGAGGAAGCCGAAAGTGGATGTAGAAGCCGAAAGTGGATGTAGGTCACGTTGACCGAACCACTCTAAAATCTGGTTTGCATTTATATTATTGTCATTTATATACTATATACTAAATCTTTATTTGCCTACTCATTCACTTCATAAATGTACGTTTTCAAAGTTAAGTTTCTGAAATCGATTTTCATCGGAATCGGTTTTAATCGAAACGAAAAGTTTTGAAGACTTGATTTTACCACTACACTAATTCACCCCCCCCTCTTAGTGCCGACCTCGATCCTAAAAATATGTAATAGTTAATATAAAGTGATAAATATCAAAATATAATAAGTAAAAATATTCCGTGTCAAGTTACACATGCCATCACTCACGTGATTGGCTTATTGGGCACCTATGATTAGCACTTAGCTCTCACCCATCCAACCATCTCATTTGCAGTTAATAAATTAACATAATTTAAGTATAGACCATCTACTATGCACTGGTCTGTAATCAAACGAATTCTGCGATATCTTAAATGGACCCTCAATCATGGTCTCTTTCTTCGTAAATACTCTCCACTTCATCTTCATGCCTTTGCCGATGTTGATTGAGCAGACAACTTTGATAATAGGACATCCATATTATGGTATATTGTTTTCCTTGGAGCTAATCCAATCAGTTGGAGTTTTAAAAAGCAAAAGACAATTGCACGATCTTCTACTGAAGCTAAATACCGTGCCATCGCTACTGCCACTGTAGAACTCAATTGGGTCACAAATCTGCTCAAGTAACTCAACATAAATTCCACTCCTATTTCTATAATATATTATGATAATGTTGGAGCTACCTATCTATGCGCTAATCTGGTGTTCCACTCCTGAAACATATTGCTATTGACTTCTATTTTGTGCAAGATCAAGTTATCCGACGTCAACTATGTGTTTCTTATATATATATGACTAATCAATTCGCAAACTTGCTCATGAAGCCTCTCGCTCGTAAACTTTCTGCATTGTATTAGTTCAAGATTCGTATCCTTGATAGGAGCATCATCTTGCGAGGGCATGATAGTAGATAAGATTTCCCTGTATGAGAAAATCTCGCTACTCTATTGAGAAAAATCCTCTCTCTTAACCTATATATTATATAGAGAGAATATCTCAATGAGAATACAATTTCTTCCATAATTTGTATGTTCTATTCTCTTCTAACATTTTTATCTTCTTCCTCTCTCTTGAGTGTTTGTTTTCATTAAATGATATACTATGTGTTCATACATCGATATATATTTACATCATAGATAAGCTTATCATTAGTAGGTTTTTTAACTTATATCTTTGCATCTCAAGTAGTAAAAGGCCCGTAAAACTTGAGAATAACAGTTTTATATGACCTTAGCAAGAGAAATCATTAAAGAAGGAAGATATAAGAAAAAGATAATAAATCAGCATCATTTTCTTTGAGAGAAGTTTTATTGAAGGAGTACCTCATGTGCTGAAGCATGCAATTGTTGAAACTCATCACATCCACCACCATTTCTTGAACATTATATGAAAGAAAAAATTATTTTGTTAATGATAAGTTTTAATTAAAAAAGAAAAACCTTCACTATTTTATTCCCCTAATATGATATTACAATTTGCCAGTCCTACAATTTTTTTTTTTTCTTCTTGTACACTGCAAAACCAGTCATTTTAGGATATGGAAAAGGCAGAGACAATAGGAGGCAATAAAGAATTTAAGAGATTTGATCTCTCTCTCTCTCACTCTCTCATTATATATATATATATATATATATATATATATATATATATATATATATATATATATATATATGTTGGGAAGGAGACTCATCTTTTTTTAGAAGCGACACCTTATTTTTAAAATTCCCAAATGATACTTTATTTTTTGCCTAAAACTTGAAATATCATTTTTTTTCTTTCTTTTCCTACCGACCAGTTGGTACATGAACCGATCCAATTATAATATTTTTACATTGTGTTATAGTATTTTTAGTAATACCAGAAATATATTATAAAATAATATAAAAATATTATTATTAGTATAAAATCTATGATCATGCTATCTGTAATGCGAAAAAAATTTTATGTCAAAATCTGAAATCAAATAATAATGGATCTAAACAATATTACGATGCATACCCTTCGTTACTGTTCAGAAGAATAAATTTTATACATACCATCATCGGATCTATGATATCAATATGCAGGAGAACTTGACATTCATTCTCCTCTTTTCCTATCTTTTAATAAGACCATTTAGATTGTTGGATTAGGGAGATAGAAAAATCTTAATCTCTCAACTACATTGAGATGCGTCTATTTAGCTCCTATAGGTCCTGTCTAGCGAGAGCAAATGATCTAGGATAAGTTATTAAGAGAATTCCTCCCATCAAGGGCATCCCCTAAGGAATCCTACTATTATATGAACTTCTTTTCTATTGGCTAATACCATAATCAAAATTTAATCATATCTGTAATATATCTTACATAAGTAAATAGGGCCACATAATATAATATTCTCCTACTTGGCCCATTAATTCATAAGACACAAAATGACTTAAAAAAAAATATATTTAAAAATAATGACCCAATTGGATTATGAAATTTTAGAAAAACTATATATACGCACGGGAATTTTAAAAAATAGGCCAATAAGTCTAATAAATATAATAATATTATATTAAGTCTGATTAATAATACGAGTCATAGCAGTTGTATGTTATAAATGTCACACTTCATTCTATGTTCCACAACACTATTAGCCTTTCTTAATGCAATCTAAAATAACCAATATAATTTATCTTGTCAAGACAATCCTGTTATCACATTCAACCATAATATGTACATACATAATTGTGAACAAGATAGCATAAACAAATAACTTTAAGTATATAAGTAAGAATGTTAATTATAGTACCCACTCAAACATGTATCACCATATCCTTTATGGGTTGCTTACAAACTCAATCATAAGAACATGTTTTTTCAAAATACTAAAGTTGAAGTCCTAAGTGAATGGATCAGCAATCAATATAGTGAAACTCAAATAATTAATTGATATTGGATGTTTCTAGACTCCTCTTCTCTAACCATTAAGCACTTTATACCATAATGCATAGAGATGCAATAGTATTTATCATTCTTAGAGAAAAATTACTTTAATGTCATAAAATATCTTTAATGACTTGGCAATTAAGTCTGACTACACCAAGTTTTAAGATGAAATTTCGCAATAAAAAAGTTTGATCAGTAGGCTTAATGTATGTCACAAAATCAACTTCTATTATTAATAATAATAAATTATCCCTCTAATTGATATAAATATTAATCGTAAGGTAGACTTCCTATTTTTGAGGCAACTTATACAATCAACGTCTGAAAAATACCATCATTTCAAGCTGATATAATTACATACATCTGAGCATATAATCCTTTGTCCCTTCCAGATATCTTATTACTTTCTTTATAGTCCTTTAGTGTTTTTACTTCTGGGTAACTCCAATATATACCCAGTATTTTAATTGTAAAACTGATATATGTTTTGACACAAACTTGAGCATAGACTTCCAACTGTGCATAGACTTCCAACTATGCATATACAAAGACTATTTTCTTTATATGATTATTTTCAAGTGATTTAAAGCATTTACTATTGACTAAAATTTTACTTTTATGATTTACTAAATAAAACTGTATATTAAATCTTTTCAAGACTTGGTTGATATATCATTTATAAGACAGTCTTCACAATCATTGAGGGCTATCCTTGAATTACTCAATGTTAATAATATAAGATGTCTCATTCATATCAATCATCTTAAAACCCTTAGTGATAAATTTCCTGATGTAGTATAATAAACCAAGATCATTATTGATAAGGTAAAATATTATTCATATATAAGACCAATATAATAAACTTCTCTCACTAATATAAATATTGATCAATAGTATTTTCCTTAAATTTGAAGAAATAATGATATCAAGAATCTTTATATATTCTTGAAGCTTGTTTAAGGTCATAAATGAATTCTTGAATTTGCATGCCAAATTTTATATTTCTTTCATTTTTTTGGAAATCATTTAGAGTAACCCATATAAAGCTAGATCCTTAAAAAAAATATTTTTATATCATTATGATATAACTCAAACTCATAATAAGTCACTAATATCATGTCGATTTTTAATAAGTTGAATAAAAACTAAATATCTTATTATGGTCGATATATTCTTTATGAGTAAAACTTTTAACCATAAGTCAGACCATTATATCATTCAATATTATCCTTTAAGTCACATTTATATAATAGACTCATTTATAATTATTGGATAATTCAATAAATTTATCAAACATCATTCTAGTTATTGATTTTAACTCTTCTTTTATTGCATCATATTACTTTTCAGAATCATTACTTTTCATGACTTATGAAATCAATAAGGGATCTTCTGATTCTAATATCATAATATAATTCTTGTAAATATACTACATAATAACCGTAAATGACATAATTCTTAGATATTTACAAGGATGTCAATTATGGTTATTCTACAAGATCATTAATAGCGATATTAATATAATATGTGAGTTTAGTCATATTATTTTTGTTGTTCACCTTTATCAAATCATTTAATGATTTGAATAATAATAATCTCTCGAATAATAAAGGAGGATCAACTTGTATCTCATCTATATTGAATTTCAAGATTTTTACTCACTGATTTGCTATTTTATAGAAATCTTACATTACTAGATTTAATTATCCTCGTATTATGATTAGAGCAATAAGATATGTACCCTTTTAAACATTTCTAAATAGATAATAAAATATTCAAAAATAATTATTAAATCTTTTTTTTTTAATGTGAGTTGAAGACCCTTATCTCTATAAGACAATATCAAATATGTAAATATCTTAAGTTAAGTTTCTTATCATTTCATAACTCAAAAGAAGTCATATAATTTACTAACTAGGAACACTATTCGAGATATACATAGTTGTCTTTGGAGCTTCTTCTCACATTGATTTGAGTACAAAAGAATAATCTATCATGCTCCTAACTATATCTATAAAGATTTGATTATATCTTTCAGTAATCATATTATGCAGTAATACATCTGGTAAATCATATTAAACATATATACCTTATTTTTCCAAGAATCTAGCAAAAGAATTAGAATTATAATTAGGTTCATCATAAAATTTATCACCCTTGTCAGATATGATATTCTTGACTTTTTTATCTAATTGTCTCTCAACTTCGTACACTTCAAGAGTGTGAACGGTTATAGATTTTACATAAATTAGATATATATAATCATATCTTAACAGGTTATTTATATGGTGATAAAATGTCTCTCTTTTATGAGACGAAAGTATAGAGTGACCATAGATATAAGCATAATCTCAAGGAGTTTATAAAACTACGTTTCATTTTAATATTTAATTATAGGACCATTGTAAACTTAAGATTCATATTAATTCTGTATAGACTATTATACAATATTCAAAGGTTAATTTTTATTGAATCACGGTAAGTTTACAGCCACCAAAAGGAAAATAATATTCTAACAATTCTACGCAAAGAACCTAAATTCCCAAAATTATAAGAATAGCATGAATCCTCAAGATCTATAAAATGAATCATCTTTAGATATATGCGATATAAACTAATATCGGTTTCACTTTAAGATGATTCCTTATAATGATGAATATTTCATTCTCTTTTGATTTTATCTCTTTTTATTTTTTTAATGAATATATATTATTGGTAACATATATTGAAGCATCAAATTAATCCACCAAGTATTAGAAAAATAATTTCTGTAATATTTGACTTGAACCATACAAAAGTTATGTTTATACTTTTTCATTACAAATCAAATCTTAATAGTTTTTTCTTCACGTAACTTTCTTTGTTGTAGAAGTAACACTTTATTATGAAGATATTCTTTTATGAGTTTATATAGTAATTATAAACTCAGGTGACTTATGCTTCATCCTTATTTTAATGTTACCTACTCCTTGAGTAATACTCAAAATATTATGAGTCTTGAGCTTACAGCTTTATCATTTATATTGAAGATATAATCTTAAATTTCTCAAATGCTATCATTTTAAGATGTCAACTAATGATTTATTGGAAAATTTAAATTGATCCTTAGATATTCTCATGTACTAGTTGTAAACTATACTGAAGTCTATGTATCATAAAATTGAGTCTTTCAGACCTTTCTTGATCAGTCACCTCAATTATTTATTCTATAAATATTTCAGTAATAAAGTTTGTGTTCTCTTCAATTAATCTGATCAAGGTCTCACTTACTCAATACAACTTGCATATACTTAAGCTATTTATTTCAGAAAATATAAGAATATTTACAAAAATATAATGAAGGAAGTACCACTGTAATAATATAACATTAATGTTTTGAGTTTCCAAAATATGATGAACTATTGATATCATCTATATTTTACCTTTGGGTGAAATATTGACATATCTAGTATTCATTCAAGATTATTTATGGAGGACTGATACCATCCTTATGGAATAGTATTGTTACCTTTAAGTATACAACCATAAACTGTAAGGATATCCAAAACAATATCATCCTATCCCATCACATAACTATTTGAAATAGATTCTTCTTTAAGATTATCTAAATCTCCTGATTATGTGTCATCATGAATAGTATTTTATTTAATATCATTTAGGATCAATTCTATAATATATTTTTTGTAGATTATTGGTCCAAGTTACTTTGGTGGCTACAAGACCAATATAAAAAAAATAAAATATAGTCTAAAATATCTTATAAATAATAAAAACTTTATTATAATTCATATCCCATAAGTCTATCATCTCAAGCTACTTTGGTAGCTACTAGTCAGATAAAACTTAGGAAGATAAATTACAAATAATATTCACCAAATTTTTTTTTCCTGATTCATGCTACAATTGTGAATATTATTTTATTTAATATAATTTAGGACTAATTTCATAATGTATTTTATAGATTATTGGTCTAGGTCACTTTGGTAGTTGTAGGACCAATACAAAAATAGAAAATATAATTTAAAATATCCTATAAATGATAAGGCATTTATTGTAATTCACATTTTATAAGTCTACCATCCTAAGCTACTTTGGTAGCTATCGATCAGATAAAATTTATGAAGATAAATTATAAATAATATTCATAAATTTATTTATCTTGATTCATGCTGAAGCAGTTCAATAATATAATAACAACCATAATAATTATTGATTATTGATCAGTATAAAGAAAACTCATATAATAATTATAATCATGATAACACATAAATCATAAAGAGCCTTTATGTGAAAGATAACTATTATTTCATAATTTCAAATATATTCATATGAATAATCAAATAAATATCCTAGAATAATAATTGGATTTTATTTACAATATGTAATCAATAATTTATATAAGAAAACAATAAAAGAACCATTATGCCAATCAGTCTTATTTAATTGGATAAGCCAAGAATTGAACTAAACATCAACCCAATTAAGTCAATGAATAAGAATTGATCCGAGGATAAAACTATAATTTTATTGATAAGACAAAACCAAAATTACGGGATTCACAAAGGTTGAACTGTCAAAAGGGCATGTCATAAAATTTCCAATTATGAAGGGTATTTATGGAAAGTAAATAAAAGGACAAACTATAGAATTTTTTCATTTCTAAAGGAAAAAAATATCTTTTTTCAAGAAAAAGCTGGTGTGGCCTGTGCCCGCTCGTAGCCACCACCTGGGTGTGGCCTGTGCCCGCACGGGGCTGCCATTGCTGCCCTCTACCCACGGGGGTAGCTACTACACAGTGTGGCTACCACCATTTGCGGCCAACGCCCTTCCGCAAGCGACCAACCATTAAGCGTGAGGGCGACCATTGACTTCACACAGGGTGCAGCTACCGCCTTCCGCGGCCACCGTATTTATAAGCGGCGCGGGATTCCCGTGGTGCCGCTAGAATCCGCGCGTAGCTGTTGTCTGTGCATGACCATCGTTGCGTAATCATCAATCTCGATGCTGCAAGAGCCACCACGGTCTGCGATTGGCCACTTGGCGATCGCCGAGGTCGCCGCTATTGCGATGTCGCGATTGCATTGCATGGTGCAACCACCGGCAGAAGCGACTACTATTGCTCATGTCGCGCCGTGATGCACGATCATGGGGTTGGTACACGCCCTTGCCAGTTGTCGATAACTAAACATGCGATCAATGTTGGAAATCTTGGGGGGCATCACATGCACAACAGAAGAACATAAAAATAAAATCCTCAAATTTCCCATGTATTCGTCATCGTGCGAAAATTGGTACGTAAAATCTGTGAAACTTAAAACCACACGTAAGATAGTTGTGTTACATAGGGAGATCGTATATCCCTAAATCCTTCTAGATTTGTAGGAGAGGATGAAGGAAGTCAAGCTCCCTCCTCTTTAGCGGTGATCCACACAATAGGACTATGACGATGCTCCTCAAAACTTTAGGCCTACTATTTAAAGAGGAGAAGGGGAGGAGAATAGGAGATGACAACCCAAAGAGGCTCTAACTTACCTTTGGTTCCCTCCTATTTATAGAGGTCCCCTATCTCTGATGGATCATACCCTATTGGGTATTGAATCTCCATCCAACTACCCAAGCCTCTTAGATTAGTGGATCTCTATCGAATAATTTCTCATTGGCTCTTATTGGATCTCATCCATAGGATTCAATAATTCATGAGCTTATTGGATATCCAATAACATAGGGGCTCTGACGGATATCTTATATCCGAACCTCTACTCATCGTAATGCCTACCATATGTGTGTGACCCTCTAGGCCTAATATCGAGCTGGCCGTGAGTCATACCTCTCAAAACTCCTTCTAACTCAATGAATCATTATCTCCATAATAATTCACTCGACTCATCGACTGTGGACATACTAGGCCACTACACCGTAGTACCCAGACGATACAGGGAAATCCAATCCATTGGACCTGTATATCCTTAATTATTTTATATCTTTAGTCCCTCATCTATATAATATCCTAGAGATCGTATACCGGGCATGATGCTGTCAAACCCATATGATTTCTTCTCAAGTCATGCTCTAATCAAATTTTCCTAGAGAACTCTTTCTCTCTCAATCCGAATGACCCTGGCTAGGGATTTGTCTGAGCAAAAATATATGAGATATTCCAATCATGACATATAGAGTGGATGATCCTATATCGACACTTCATAGTCCTCGTAAGATTGGCTACCACTCCTGATGACCAACTATGCTAGATCTGGAACCTCCAAACCTATAAGTCCAATATCAAAGAGTGGAGTACTCATACAAGATATCCTTGATGTCGTCTAGGGACTAGATACACCACTAGAACTACAGAATCGCTGTTTGATAATAAGGTATCATCAACCATCTAGCATTCCATAAGTAGATCAGTTAGTAAACTAATTCTCCAATAAGCACCTATACTATATCCCTAGTGTCCCCACACAAGTAGCTATGAGACTAGCTGCATCTATTATATGAACGAGTATACAATACACCAATCTATCCGGTTATCTCGATGTCCTTCTTGAGTAACCTATGATTGAGATTATTTAGGATTTGTGTTTAAAGGTGAATTGGTATCATTATCGTGATTTCATCACGATCCGATTCCCATTGCACAAATCCACAAACATCACAATATATTCAAACGATATGCAATATAAAGTGATAAAATGCTAAATAATAATAAGTAAAAAGACTGCATGTCAAGTTACACATGCCATCATTCACGTGATTGGCTTGCAGGGCATATATGACTAGCAATCTCGCACTTGACCTAAAGCGTTTGCAGAGCATATATGACTAGCAATCTCTCACTTGACCTAAAGCAATCGTCCCGTTGTTGTCGTAATATAATGGAATTGGCTCCTCGCTGCCCATGACTCCTAGATATATGATGAATTTCTTCAACCATACTCCTTCCTTTACTACCTCTGTTGTAGTAATATACTTTGCCTCTGCTCCTCCATTTAGGGTGTACTCCGAATTCTACTTGTTCAACCAGACTCCTTCCTTTACTACCTCTGTTGTAGTAATATACTCTACCTCTGCTCCTCCATTTAGGGTGTACCCCGAATTCTACTTGCTATCATCGATATCGGACTAGAAACTTGAGTTTGTGTAGCCTTCAATCTTGAGGTTATTACCTCCATATACCAGTAAAAGATCATTAGTCCTTCATAAGTACTTAAGGATATATACTCTGTCTCTGCTCCTCCATTTAGGGTGTACCCCGAATTCTACTTGCTATCATCGATATCGGACTAGAAACTTGAGTTTGTGTAGCCTTCAATCTTGAGGTTATTACCTCCATATACCAGTAAAAGATCATTAATCCTTCATATGTACTTAAGGATATATTTTACTACTTTCCAATGCTCCAAGCCTAGATCTGCCTAATACCTACTCGTGACTATCAATCTGGCATAATAATAGGGGGAGTTTGTTTAAACTCCGGGAGTTAAGTTTAACTCTGTCATTGTCATGACCCGAGTCTGATGAGCCAATTGGCCAATAACTTCATTTTGGTCCTTCAATCGCGGACCAAAATGCTTCAGCGGGAGGTAACATAGTACACTCATCAGACCCTTATAAGCTAATCATACACATTCCCCACTTCCGATGTGGGACTAATGGGATGTTACAGTCATCAAGTGGTTGTTATCATCAAAAAGGGGGAGAATGTTGAATCTTGTATTTTGATAATGAAACCACTTGATATATGTTTATGTTTTAATCTGCGTTTTGAGTGACGCATGATGCTTCGATCAGGATGAGACAATCAGGATGAGACAATTAAAGCAGGAAAAATCATGTTGTGCCGGAGGAACATGTCAGAAGATTGGACGTCGGGCCGGTGGATCGATCGACGTATCGACAGAAGGCTTCGGGTCATGGACTCGGGCATCGGGCCAAGAAGAGCGGGTATTGTGCCAAGGATATCGAAGTTGCAGGGTCAACTGGCCGATTGGGCAATAGGCCGTAGGAGAGGACTATGCGTCGAAGAATCAGACGAAGCATCGAGGGACCAATGACATGCCAGACAACTTGGTTAATTGCTTAGGATTAATTGTTTCGATCGAAGTTTTATTTTATATGTGCAGGATTAACTATGATGGATGTAAGACATACAGTAGGAGTTGCGCCAGAGTCAAGACTATGATCACGTTGGGAGTTCGAGAGTTCGACGGAAGTCCAGATGGTCGTCGAAGGTTCTGCGGGAACAAATCCGAGAAGTCTAGGAGCTTGCCAAAGAAGCTCGTCGGAACTCGCCAAGTGGATCGTCGCAAGTCCAGGAGTTTGTTGGTGTTGAATCTCGGATTTTGATGATGAAACTAATTGATTGTGTTTAGATGTTTAACTGCATTTTGAGTGATACAGGTCTACTCGATTAGGATTAGACAGTTGACACAGGAGGAATTGACATTGCGCCGGAGGAGATCACATCAGGATATTGGACGGCAAAAGGCTTCGGACGTTGGGCATCGGGCCAAAGAAAGAGGAATTGCGCCAGGGATATCGAGGTTGCGGAGGTCAACCACCGATTGGGCAACAAGCCACAAGAGAGGACGATGCACTGAAGAATCGGATGAAGCGCCAACCAATGACATGCCGGGCAACAGAATGTCAATTTGTGTTGTAATAATTGTCTAGATCGGAGTAGAGTTTTAGTTTGTGTGTGCAGGAATAACTACGATAATGACAAAGACATAAAGCGAAACAAAGTGTCGGAGTCAAGCGCAAAGGATTTGTTGGGAGTTCGAGAGTTCGACGGAAGTTCGAAGGTTCGTCGGGAATGTTGCTGAAAATAGCCAAGAATGAGTAGGGAGCTTGCCGAAGGGTTTTTCGGAAGCTTGTCGGAAGGTTCGTTGGAAGTTCGCGGAGATCGCCGAGAAAGATCGAAGCTTGCTGAAGAAGCTCGTTGGAACTCACCAAGATCAAATTGTGAAGTCTAGGAGCTTGCCGGGAGTCCGCAGAATGGTTTCCGAGAGTTTATCGGAAGACCGTCGAAAGTTCGCTGGAAGCTCGCCGGAAGAAGTCTTGACTTATGGACTTTGTAATAGCTTAGAAAATGTCTTTAAATTCATAGTTAGCATGTTAATTAGGGTTAGGATTAGGTGTTAATCCTATAACCCAAGTAGGGGCCAATTGGGCCCGAGTTCGGACTGGTTTGGGCCAAGTTTGGAGCCCAACTAGTGAGCCGAAACATTGTAGGCGGTGGCACCGCCCAGAACCCGAGAACTGGGTGGTGGCACCGCTGGACTGAGCGGTGGCACCGCCCAGCACCCGAGAGATCGGGCGATGGCATCACCAGTCTCAGAAACCCAAGAGAATTCAAATTTTGGAGCCCAAATTTGAATCCTCTTGGGGCCTATAAATACCCCTCAATTCTCAACTGAGATCACAACCTTTGGCAAAGCAATAGTTTGAGATAAGAGCCTTAGAAAAGTCTTAGCAAGTCTTGTTTTTCAAATTGCTTGAGTGTTCACCTCCTCCCATCTTGTTGAAAAGAATTGTAAGAGTATGAACCACTTGTAAAGGTTGTAAGAGGGGTATTAGTCCTTCCCCAACAAGAGATTTGCTAGTGGAAGTTGGGAGCCTCTTCGAAGAAGGCTTCGCAAGTGGATGTAGGTCATTTTGACCTAACCACTTTAAAAACTACTGCGTTATCTGGTTTGCATCCTACTCTTGCCATTTATATACTGTAAACTTCTCTACTTAGTCACTACGCTTTCATACGCTTCTAAGTTATTAAGCTTCCAAATCGGTTTTCATCGATATTGGTTTTTATCGTACGAAAGTTTTTAAACCAACGTCATTTTACCACTGCACTAATTCACCCCCTCTCTTAGTGCCGCTCCGATCCTAACAGTCGGAAGTCCACAGGAGCATCACCGAGGGTTCATCGGATGATCGACGAAAGTTCACCGGAAGCTCGCCGGAAGAAGCGATTAACGCACCGGAGCAAGTTACAGTAAATATCTTAAGAAATATCGTAGTTAACATGTAGATTAAGTTAGGAATGGGAGGTAATCCCATTAACTTAATCTGGGAAAAATTGGGCCCTTGATAGACCCAAATTGGGCCGAATGGATCAACCCATTCAAACCAGAATTCCTGTCAAGCGGTGCTAGGGTCGATGGTGGCACCGCGCAGGAGATAGTCTCCCAGGAAAGCTGGGCGATGCAACCTCCCAGGTTAGACGGTGGCACCGCCTGGGCTTAGTCTCCGAGCAAGACTAGGCGGTGCAACCGCCCCTGACAGGCGGTGGAACTGCTTGAGCTCGATCTTCGAGCTCTGCCAGGTAGTGCAACCGCCTTAGTCAGGCGGTGGCACCGCCCAGAGGCTCAGTCTCCGAGCTGCCAGGCAGTTGTACCGCCCCAGTTAGGAGGTGGTACCGTTAGGACCCCAAAATTCCGAGAGATGACAATTTTGAGCTCCAAATTCAAATTGGTTTGGGGCCTATAAATACCCCTCTCCTCCCTGGTTAATTTACACAAGCAGAGAGATTAAAAGAGAGAAAACGTTGCTACAATCGCTAGAATTTTTCTCCTCTAAATTCTAAGTGTTAAAATTCTGTTTAGAGAGGAGAGTGAGTGCTTATAAGGGTTGTCTCCTAAACCCGGTAAAAGGAAAAGAGGGGTATAAGAAAGAGGTTGATCTTCGCCTAGTAAGGAAGATCATTAGTAGATGTTGGTGGCCTGAACGGAAGAGGAATCAGAGGAGTGGATGTAGGTCACGATTGACCGAACCACTATAAACTCCCATCTTCTCTGGTTTGTATTTTGTTTCCTACTATTACTTTATTGCAAACCCCTTCAATAACTTACTGCCTTCAATACATTTACGTATGCTTTCAAGCTAAGTTTCCGATATCGGTTTTACATCAAAAATGGTTTTTATCATACGAGAGATTTCACGAAGTTAACGTTTTTATCCGCTGCACTAATTCACCCCCCTAACACTATTTTCCAAAGATTGATCTTCTCGTTCTCATAGATCAATTTGTTTTTTCAAATTAGATGAAAGAAAATATTGATTCCATTTCTAATGATAATGCCAAATAGAGTTATGCAAGTAAATCTCTCTTGCCAAAGAAGTCTTGATTTTGATATCCTTGTATGGTGGAAAATGAATAAGATTAGGTACCCTATGTTGCAATAGAGATATTTTATCCAATCCAATATATATCGTTACATTGGAGCTTGCCTTGAGCATTGGTGGTAGGTTTTTAATTCAACATAATTGTAGACTTCTTACAAGTACACTATAAGCTTTAATGTGTTCTCAAAATTGGTTGTACAATAAAATGCACGGTATGAACTTTAATTTGAGTGAGAATATTTTAATTTTTATTTACTTAGTATTAATTCTAAATTATTCTTACTTATATAATAAGTTAATGCCTAATAGTATATTCAAAATATTGCGCATCCTTTGAAGAGGATAAAGTTGATTGTGAGATAATTGAGACATAATTTAGTTTTAATAATATTAATTATTTTAAAGTTTTTATCGTTTTACACTTTATATGTTTTTGATATTTATGTCGAATCCATCATGAATATGTGAGCATGAGAAATGGACTAGTGGGATTAATGAAGAAAATTATTAATTTATAAATTTATCAGAATATATATTTAATGGTAAAAAATATTGATATGTTTTCTTATTTTGTAAATATTTGGTTACGGTGATATTTGAATATACTTGATTATAGTTAATTTATATTTAAATATTACTATTTATAAATTTCGATATTAATTTTAAATAAAAATAGAATGAAGTAACGAGGAGAATATAGAGAATCTATGGATTTCCTATCTTCAATGGGATTCTCCATTTATATCTCCGTTCTATCTAAACGAGGAATAAGGGATTAGACGGCGCCCGTTCACATCCCCGTCTATCCACACGTGTGTTTGAACCGAAAGGTGCATGAGACTGGTGTTCATCGAAATCTTTTATGATTCGTGCCCATCACGACCTTCAAAGTTCGTGCGTAACAGACATCCCTTTCCACACGTGTTTTTTATCCGAAAGGAGCATGTGATTGGTCTCAGTCAAAATCTTTTATGATTCGTGCTCATCAAGACCTTCAATGTGCGTGCATAACGAAAGGGGCGTCACTGCACCAGAGTCGTGCCAATGAAGTCTACAGGAGACGTGCAGAGCTTTATGATTCGTGCCCACAAAAAAGAACCATCAGGATTCGTGCGGCCGAAATAGGAGCCCTCCTCGTCGACGCCTCGCCCAGGACGGCTTCCGTTACCCGTTTCCGTCAAATAGATCCCTTCGTATAAATGACGGTATTGGGAATTGGAGGCGTCTCGTCGGCTCACGGTAGCTGGCGCCTTCTCCCTCGCCCGATCCCAGCCCTAATCCCAACCCTAAGTCTCCGATCCCACGAAGAATGTCCAAGGCCTGGGGCGCTGTCGGCGCCTGGGCGCTCGACGCCGAGCGCGCGGAGGCCGAGGAGCAAGAGCAGCCGGCGGGGGAGCCGCCTCCGGCCAGTCCCCTCCTCGCTAGCGAGCCCGCGCAGGGCTTCCCGACACTCAAGGAGGCGGCCTCCTCCTCGAAGCAGAAGAAGAAGAAGAAGAAGCCCGTCCCCCTCGCCCAGTTCGTTGCCGGTGGCCCCCGTCCCTCCTTCGAGTCTAAGGGCCTCACCCCCGATGAGATGCTCAGCCTTCCAACCGGCCCGAGGGAACGGTCCCAGGAGGAGCTCGGGTATGGGCGCCTTGGCGGTGGGTTCCGATCGTATGGTGATGGCGGTGGCCCCCGCAGAAGTCTTCCTGGCCGTAGGGTCGATGAGGGCGATGGCTCGTGGGGCGGCGCCGGTGGTGGAAGGAGGAGCTACGGTGGGTTTGATGAGGAGCCGCGGAAGGGTCCGCCGGATAGGTATTCAGATTTTGACCAGCCATCGAGAGCCGACGAAGTGGATAATTGGGGTGCTGGAAAGAAGCAGTTTGCTCCTCCGCTAGCTGACGCTGGGCGGCGCGATTCATATGGCTTCAGTGGCAGTGGCAGCTCGTCTAGGGCTGATGAGGCAGATAGTTGGTCAACTGCGAAGAAACCTCTTCCATCCGAAAACCCAAGTTTTGGATCAGGATCTGGGGATTCCCGTGCTTCATCTGAATCCTACGGATGGGGAAGAAGTAGAGAAGGATCAATTCCACATGATCAACGGAGGCCAAAGCTAGTTTTGGATCCACCAAAGAGCAATGTTGGCACACCGAGTGAGCCTTTGAGGAGTCGGCCTAGCCCATTTGGTGCTGCACGGCCGAGAGAGGAGGTTTTGGCTCAGAAAGGGTTGGATTGGAGGCAGATGGACTCTGATAATGAGATGAAGAAGACCAGCAGGCCCACCAGTTCACATTCTAGCAGACCTTCAAGTGCACATTCAAGCAGACCAGTCAGTCCAGGATTGCAATCAGCAGCTGTGGCAGCAGAAGTAGGAGTTAAACCTCGACCAAAGGTGAACCCGTTTGGTGATGCAAAGCCCCGAGAAGTTCTGTTGCAGGAAAAGGGAATAGATTGGAGGAAAATTGACCTGGAGGTGGAATATCGCAGTGTGGAAAGGTTTAATTATCTCTATCCTCAATTTTAAATAGTTTCCGGAGTATCTATAATTCATTATCGTCATACCTTGGTGTTTGGAACCTAAAATCTTTGTTTTCATGTTCATATGCTTCTTTTGGTTGCATCAATGTAATGCAAAGTACACTATGGTTCTGCAGTTGGCACATATGGGCATGCCGACATGGATTCTCCATGTGAAATTGTATTGCTCGTAAGCCCTCAACTGCAATGTCACCCTTGATTTTCACAGCTGTACGTGTCAGTTTGACTTAGGTTTTTTATGTTTTTACTATTAGTAATGAAACTTGAATTTCCCTACATACTTTTCATGACTACATAGAAACTAATGACTGTACTAAACTATTTTGAAGAAAATATATGTAAAGTTGTAACTATTAAAATTCTGACATTAACCATTTTAAAATGTTTAGAATCAGAATAATGTTAAATTAATAGTAACGTATTAAGATGTGCCAGCGGTTGTATGACATAGGACAACTTGAAGGGTGATAAGTCTTAGAGAATTGGGAAGAGAATCAGTGTAAAAGGGAAAAAAAAGGGACAAAATAGAGGGGCAAGATTCGGTACAACATGCTCAATTCATTGAAAAAAATAATTTAAAATAATCAAAGTACAAATAGTGCATTCAAAGATATGCCATTCTTGAAGAGAGAGAAAGGCATTGACCTTATCCTTATTGGCTGGCTTCAGTTGATTGTGAAGTTGATCCACTGGTTTCCAATGTTGGGTTACTTCAATAATGTCATGCTTTCAGTAATTTGGAATTTGATAGATCATGTATGGTTAATGAAAAGTCTAGGACAGCAGGAAATTTTAAGTTTTTAGGGATCATGTAAATGTGAAACTTAAGTGGTAGGATAATTGAGGGAGGAGGAAGAAAAGAAATAGATTACTAGTCACACCACTCAGATGCATTGTAGGAGAAGAAACTTATTCATTCATCTATTGATTGATGTTCTACTTGCAATCACTTTTGCCTATTTATAGACTCATACAAGAAAATAGAGGAAAACTACAAATGTAGGAGATGATACAATTCAGAAAATTTTCTTTTCAGGTAAAATAAAATTTTTACAATTGTTTTGAAATATAACATTTCTTTTTCTTTATACACTTGATTCAGACTTTCTTTGTAGGATGATGAAACTTGTTTGTAGAATTTAATTTCAATCAAGCTTTGTAATGTTCAATCAAATGAATTTTAATTTCTTGCACTTAATCTCATTGGTTTTGTTTTTCTTCTCCTTGAGCAATTTAAGAAGCTAAACTTATAATTTATGCAAAAACCCCTCTCTCAAGTACTAGAGCTATTTCATAATAAAAACTAGATTAAATTGTAAACATGATAAGCTGAAATTGAATAATCATTCAAAAGGATTTTGGGTGTGAAGATTTGGAAGTTGTTTTGATTTCCATCACTGTCCTTATTGGCTCTGAACTTTTTTTTGCCTTTGAAATGAAAAAAAAAGATTTACAGAGATTAGTCTGCCAAGTTTTTTATTTTGTTTTTGATATAGGTCAGGCCTCTCTATGTCGAGGTCAGGCCTCCCACCATGGTCGAATTAAACACTTAATCCCGTATAATATTTTGAGGGTGAAATTCTTATAATGTTTTGTGATGTTGAGTACTATTGTCTAAGAGTTACAGTGTTCAGAACAGTGTTATGTAATATCAAACTGAACTAAATCACTCTAAAAAAAAGGAATCAAATTGAAGAAAAAAAAATACCTTTGTTGATTGATTCTGCACACCTCTATGGTGTTTGTTCTTTCTTGTTTCTTCTTAATTATTGTGATTGATTCTGCACACCTCTATGGTGTTTGTTCTTTCTTGTTTCTTCTTAATTATTGTGAAAAAGATGTAACAATGTGGAAGTTTGTGCTGTTTGGTTTCACACTGATCTTTTGGTATGACAATTTTCTTATTCATTGACTTTGACACAAGACATTTTTTGAACTGATTCTGATGTATGTTGTCAGATATGGTTTATATTAAGGTTCTATTCACTTGGAAATTGTTGGTTATGAAGCATAGTTCTGTTTGCTGAATCTTCTTGAGATATATTGTCAAGAAATTTGTGACTTTTGCTCTTGCTTATTGAGGATTTTTTTTGACATGGAGTTTATATTGCTGAGTTCTGATCGCTGACTTATGGAGGATTTTTTTTGACATGGAGTTTATATTTGTGAATTGCATTGCAGATCTGAGACCAATGAAGAAAAGCTGCTAAAAGAAGAGATTAATTATCTTAAGGTACTGACTAGAGAAACTGAGGGCGATCTAAATGGCAAGTTTACAAAATTATCTGCTGAAGAACTTTCTAAGCTTCATGAGGAGATAGCAAGGAAGGAAAAGGACCTGGAGCTTCTAGTGCATCAGTTTGATGACAAGGTTCGGTTTGGTCAAAGAATCACAGCCAACATCAGACCAGGATCTGGGTCTGGCAGGAGCGATACGTCGTCATCTACGAGGCCACCATCTCAGTCTGGCATGTCTGAGGGGTCTAGGAGCATTGATTTTGTTGACAGGCCACAATCTGGTGGTGGGACTGGAGATGCATGGGGAAATCGCATGGATGACAGGCGAGGATTTCAGGGGAGAAGGGATAAGAGCTTTTTCGAAAGCAGAAATGCAGACAGGTATATCATAAATTCCATTTGTTGACTTATGTTTCTGCTATTTTCCTTTAGTTTCTTTCTTCGTCTTCATGAGCAGTTAATAGTTAATGACAATAGTAAGCTGCTTCAAATACTGCCCAGTTGATTTCAATTCAAGAATTAAAATTTTAGAATATATATTTTTTATATTTAACTTGGATCTTTCTTCTTTTTTATGTTATTTTACAGTTTTCTTTGTAGTTATTTTTAAAACCAATTAATTTAATGCAATTATTTTCTTATAATTAATTTTACAATAATGTATGGTACAATTATAAGGGTGAGCATTATTCGGTAAGAATGGAATGGTTGAACCAACTCAATTTGGTCAATTTGGTTTGATTTGTTCAAAGGATTGGTAAAATCCAATCGGTTTAATGATGTCCAAAATGAAGCTAATGGCTTTGCTGCTCACAATAGACTTGCATAATTTATTTATGAATCAATTTTTGTACTGCATTGCTACTAGGAGCTCTTAAACCTTTTTCCAATTGGACTTGTGCTTGTTTCCTATCCCACAATAGAGAAAAAGTATTTCTTTTCTATTGAGTCGCAAGTACTTCAGTTTCAGCCTAGCTGCAAAATTCTTATATGCAGGAAGCTAAAATTGTTACTGCAAGAATGAAATTTTGAGGCAAGTTAATCCAATGACTTGCATGAAGAGCTAAACCAATTGAATTGCAATTTTACTTTGGTGCATTTGGTTTTTAAAATATTGGTTCAGTTTGATACAAAATATGAGTATCAAACTGGTGGTCACTACTTGGTCATCGGAACAAATCTCATATTTACCTCATTTGTGTATGATAGATAATGCATGAAAAATCTTTCTTTTAAATCTATCATTTATTGTGCTTGGTTGGATTGGAAGGTTTTTATTTCTGAGAACCAACAGTCACATTTAACATATTTGTTCTTCTGCTTTTGCAAGTTTCTGAAATGCTCATTTCCCACTCTTTTTTTTTTTTTTTTCCCAAGGTCAAGTTCAAGGGAGCGGTGGTGAATGATTTTGGTGTGAATTCAAGGTGTTTCTTGATAAAAAAGGATAACATATGGCTTGTTCTTTGGCCCCAATTCTCTTGTTCAATTTTTTTTTGCACAATGCCAGTTGGCAATAAAACAGGAAATGGGTGATGAGAACTTTGTGTTGATTATTGCCTGTCTTGATGCAGTACAGGGTCTAATTATTTCCCATGTTGAGATGAGTAGTATCCTGCTTCTACTGACTCCTAATCATGATCAAGCTGTGTTTTCAATTATTTGCAGCAATTTCTTGCTTCTTGTTCTACTTCTCCGGCATCATAGTGTTTCTTACCGTGGATTTTGTATGGTATCATAATCGTTATATTTTATTATCAGTCGGATGGTATGGTTTAGGGTTTTGAGATAGTAGTAGGTCGGAATTTTTATTGTCTCGTAAATATCGATCTTATTATCGGTCGTGTGGTGTAGTGTAGGGTTTTGAGATAGTAGCAGGTCGGATTTTTTAATTATCTTGTAAATATCCATCTGCACAAATTGGGTGTTGGTACCTTTTTATTAAGTTTGAAATAAATTTAAACAGAAAGCAGATATTTAATCAAGTTTGAATGACTTGTTTGGTCAAATAGAAGAAGAAAAAAAATATAAACATAAGTTAGACCTAATAAATCATGAAATAAATAATTTACTCTGTTATCTTTTCCCGTCAGTCATATTCTTGATCACACCATTAGATTTGCTAATGCATTTATTTATGGCAACAAGAATATGAATCTCTTTTTGGTTGAGATATTCACAAGTGTTTCATGGAGCAGAGCATGACATTCTTTAAACATGGAAAATCTTTTTCTTCGCAGAGTTAAAGAAATCAATCTAATATGTTATCCTTAAACATAGGTTTATTCCTGTTAACATGTTAACGAATAGACGACCGACGCCTAAATGATCGACAATTATGATGGGTTATCGATCAAATCAAAACATGTTATCGTAACCCCACTCATATTAACCTCCAAAGTAAGTCCGTTTGATCAAATGCAATAAAGAATTAAAGGGTAGGCTTGACATTTTGGGGGTGAAAATCTCAAGATCGGATAAATATGTTTATATTTAGTTTTCATTATCTTATTTAATGACTCTATAGTACTGATACGATAGGCTAACAAAAAGTGATTTCAAATTGGTATTTTAGAATACTCGCTTGCTATCTTTCGAAGTGATGTGCAACGATCTTCGTACTTATGCATAATCAACAAAAAAAAAAATTTATATTGAAATTTCTATGGTTATTAAAAGTAAAATATTTAATTATATATATCATAATGTCATCGGCTTTACTCACGAAGGATATAACGCATGACAGTAAATGATAAGAAAATAATAAACAAAAAGATAATTTCAATGTTCTAATTATATTTTTATGTCTTAATTAAAATTTCTTAATCGATTATTGTAATGGTGGCGGACGATGGCGCGGGTGGTTGTTATGGTGGTAGTCAATGAGAGCGACGTAGTAGTCAACTTTGTTAATGTCGATCCGAACATCGACAACTGAGATGGGGGCAGTGACCGCAATAGCGATGACGATTTAATGATGCTAGTGGTGGATCTCATAGATGTCCTTGGAGACAGATGGGATGGAGTTCTGGGGTTGGAGCTTAAGGGACTTTTATAGGTTCTTATAGGAGGAGGAGGAAGAGGAGGGAGAGCGACGATGAAAAGTGAGGCGACGGGAGATGAGGATGAGGATGATGGCCACTCTACATCGTTCTGCATCTGCATCGATATCGCTATGCAACTACATCGATAAAAGGTGAGGTAAATGCCTCACTTGCCGACACATATACAAAATAACACCAGAGGAGGGAGAATGGCAACAAGAAGGGAGACAAATATAGAGGAGGAAGAGGATGAAGACGATGGTTGCTCTGCATCGTCCTGCATCTACATCGGTGTTGCTTTGCATTTACGTCGACGAGAGGTGGGGCAAAGGCCTTGCATCCTGCCAACGTAGATGTCTCACCTTATGCCGATGCAGATGTAGAGCGATGTCAAAGGAGAAAGAGGATAGAGAGCAATGGTGGGATGTGAGGCAAAGAGAGACGAGGAAGAGGGCGAGGATGATGGTCGTGCTATATTATCTTGCATATGTGTCGGTGTCGCACTACATCTGCATTGGCAAGAGGTGAGGCAAAGGCCTTGCATCTCACCGACACAAATGTAGAGTGGTGTGATATCGACACAGATGCAAAGTGGTATCTTCGCAAATGCAAAGCGACCACGATACAAATGTTGGACGATGCAAAGCAACCATCGTTCTTGTCCTCTTCCTTCTCTCCCTTTGCCTCACCTCTTGTCGTCGCTTTCCCTCTTTCTCTTCCTCCTCTTGTAAGAAGTCGTAAAAGTTCCTCAGTCTCCACCCCATCCATTTCCAGGGGCATTCTCAAGATCCATCACCACCATCATCAAATCGTTGTTGCTATCACGATCGTCACACCCACCATGATCGTCATTGTTCATATCGACATCGATAGAGCCAACCACTACGTCACTCTTGTCGATCACCACCACAATAGCCACTCACGTCGTCGTACTATCATATTTTGTATATTCCATCGATAAAATCAATGAAATGTTACCAATCCCTATTATTACAAGGACAAGTTTGGTGATCTGGGCAACCACTTCTGCTGTCACCAATTTTCCATTCCTTTGAAAGTAATATCTTTAACTTAATCACAAAATATGAAAAAAGCCAATGACTAATTAAGTTTGAGAAATACCCATTTTGGGAAGCATTTGGATAAGAGCAAGATAAGGGCACAAAAAGAAGATGAAACAATTGTCATGGATAAAAAGCTTGGAGTACAGATTACATAAGTTAGATAACCATACTGCTCGGTTAGTCATTTTAAGTGTGAGTCTCTCTCAATTTTTCATACAGATGGTGGAAGATATACAACTTTGGAACATAGAAGTTACAAGCAACAATGAACATTCAATTTCTGGCCTTCAACAATCACTCATTACAATAAAACAGATGGAAAGACCCAAAGAAAAAGAAAAAAAGAGAAAAATAACCTACTCCGATAGGCATGCGAGATGAGCAGTCGAGGAACGTTATATGTTGGATCCAAAGAAAAAAAGAGATATTCTAGCTAGCTAGATGACTTGGAGAGCTGCTGAACATGGTGTGCCACATGAAAGCTCTGGAGAGGACCATCTCGAGCTCATGGTGAGTCCAGTCCTCCGTGGGAAGGTGTTGGAGGAACATGACCATCTCTTGGAAATCAAGCTTTTGGAGCTGATCTGACCACTGAAACATGTAAAATAAGTTTTTAGAATTTTGCAATTCTCCATGCCAATAATAAGGATAAAAAAAACTCAGACAGGCTAATAGTCAAATGCCTATAGTTGACAGGAACGTCTGTGACATTTCAAATCACGAGCAAGTGTTTACATGCACCACCCATTTCAAAACAAACATTGATGCCAACAAAATTAAATTCAGACGCAGGCAACAACCACTAAAGGGGAGCATGAAAAACATTCTCTTGTTGTCATAGCTGATTTCCACTGTTACATACTCAATTGTAGTTTCTTGTATCATGGTTGGACAATAAATATTTGCAACAGTAGGTAATCAACTAGACTGATTTCAAGAAAGGCAACTGGAACCTAATTTGTCTCAGATCTAAAGAAAGAATCATTTCTGTGTGGTGGATAGACA
This sequence comes from Musa schizocarpa, assembly GCA_900464855.2. Taxonomy (NCBI): domain Eukaryota; kingdom Viridiplantae; phylum Streptophyta; class Magnoliopsida; order Zingiberales; family Musaceae; genus Musa; species Musa schizocarpa. Next base: position 27,157,833 of record LS990925.1, on the reverse strand, counting down.
AGTCAACACAAAAGGTTACTAAAGCATAGTAGGACATGAGTTCCCTTGGTCAATTATTATCATCAAGATAACAAAATCAGGGATTCCAAGCACCATTAACTGAGTCCTGACTCAGATATCAACATAATTTTACTACAGCTTCCTACATCCAGGACCCATCATGTTAAAAAATAATTTATTTCACTGGATATTTGGGCAAGAAAAATTGCAACCAGCAGGGGGATCTAAAGATGATAATATCTGGAAGTCATTCCTCCATTTAACACTTCAGGAATTTCATATGGCATCATTAAAGCATGAAAGACTCAAGAAAAATTCATCCCGTTTTTACGTTATAATAAGAAAGCTGACTAGATGACATCCAATAGAAAAAAAAGGAAAATTTTGCTTTTATCTTACCAGGTCATGTCTCAGTGGCATTTATTCTCTTCAAAAGAGAAACATTAGATAGTTATGCTACTCTAAGACTTGGAAGTGAAAGTGTGAAACACAACCTCTATTTCAATTAGTTTTGACTGAGGTTGAGAAAACCAAAATTGGATTGGTCTCAAACAAACTATGTTTTTAATTGTTTCAATAAACCTTGGAACCAATACTTGATGTTTCTTTTATAATTGGAACCATTGTTCGTCTTACTGATCCGTACCGATATGCCGATTAGCTATTGGTACGGTATATACTAAGCTAAACCGAGTCATACCATGCATACTAACATATGGTACAAGGGGGCATACTAATGAATTGTCTGTACCAGTCCCCTATCAAACTGGTATATACCACCCATATTGAGCGGTATGCCACAGTAAGGTGAATCTTGAGTGAAACGAAGTCTGATCCTATTAACTAACAAATCTCCTTCGATCAACTTGAAAAATTCAAAAAACTTTGAATTCTATCCTCCTGTTTTTGATAAATCATGGTGTCTCACATGAATTCAATAAAATACAATTGTACTACCAAAAAAAAGGAAGAGTCGGAAAACAGAACGATTGTCAACCAAAATCATGGTGTCTCATAAGGAATGATTTTCATTCCTTATCTTCTTGTAATTTGTTTTATTGGAAATAACAATATCATTGTACACTCATTTTATATTCTGCTAATTTATTATTAATTTTTTACCAACTTAATCAAATGTGATTATATGAGCTTAACTGATTAGGCTGTTGAATAATGCCTAGAAGATAAAATGTCCACATTCTATTCATTTACACTATAACATTCACAATCCATAAACTCATACCATAAACTAACAGTTGAATCTAACAACAGTCGCACAATTTAAGAAACAAAAAAAATTTCCCACATAAATCATACTAAAAGCAAGAATAGAACCATTGTCATTGGTAATATGATTTTCAGAGGACTATACAACTCATGTTGCACCTAGTAATCAAATATGGATGATATTCAGATGAAAATAGCATAGTTAACCAACAAACTTCAACTTACCGTCAATAGCAAACTTGCAGATATGTATACAAGGAATTCCGGCAATGAATCTCCTTCAGCAAGATAGGTATCCCACAGACGAGTGACCAAATGGAAAGGGATCTATAAAGGCAGGAAACTTTAATTAGCAATTTAAGTAATTACCACATTATATAAGGACACATATTTAAGTATCAAGCCAACCTCACGTATTAGGAGACAATTGAACCACCGAAAAGCAAATTGCAGAAACTCAAGCCCTTGCTCCTCCATGTGTTTGGACACAGGTTCTTATGGCAAAACATTAAAGGACAACAATCATTATGGCGATATTACAAAACTCAAAACCTATTGTGAAAGATATAGATACGAGGGGCAAAATTCACAGAGGCTGATTGAAGCAAGAAACAAGTATACTCGAGAGATCAACTTGGAAGTTCTGTTTTCCTTATAGAATGTTATATGCTAAAAAATGGATAACTCAATTTTAAACTTGCAACCATGACAAATATAGATTATTGCTTCATAGTACATATGCTGTGATAATAATTTTATATCCTAGTTCTTTGAGAAAATGTCTCTAACATTTCATATTGCATCACACAAACTGGCATTAATACATATGTTTAAAATGGAAAGATGCCTGTATGTTTCTACTTTCTAACCATTAAATACCCCTAAGTTGAACCAGAAATTTCATAAAATTGATGATAAGAAAAAAATCATAATTTGTGAATCAAATCGTTGGATTGGAAAGAAACAGCAACTCTGAAAGTTACTAGTGTCAAGAAGAAAATACTGGAACAAGGTAGTGTTGCCAAGGATAACAAGGACCAAAAGGACTCAGAAAGAAGAAGAAAAATGCATGATGGCTCAAGAAATACAGGAGGTTGATTCTCTTAATCGAAAAATGGTGGCAAGAAGGAACTTATAACTGTTACTGTGGAGCCAACTGTGGATCATTGGGATTAAAGATCCAATACAAGGGGAAGAAAGATCAGTGCATAGACCTTGCCATAGCATTCTTCTGGGACTGAAAAGTTGAAATTAAGGCTGTGTTATGGGTGAATCAAAATGCAAAGGGACAATGACAAAAGTTGAAAGTACCGTCTATTCGCCGAACCAGCTCTCGCAGTCTGAAAACAAGGCGCTGAATTCCTGGTTGTGCAAATGTGTAATGATCTTGCATGCCATCGAGCAGTTTTGAGAGACACCAATAGCAATCAGCTTCTATATTAGAAATTTTCTGTGGAGAAAGATCTGAAATAGACCAATTCTCCATGCTGCCATTTAGATGTTCAGATAAGGATACAATCAGAAACGGCGTGACAAGATCATTGATTCCTTGAACATATCCACTTGCTGGATGACGAATAGCCCTGAGTTTGAAAAAAGGTCAGTGTTCATTTTTCAGTGCAACTTATATTTTCTGAATATGAAAAAGAACAACTTTGTGCAAAATTTACTTTTGGCGCTTCAAATGAAAATTTGAGGACAAAACAATACAACAAGAAAATTTATTTGATGAATAGGATTTGCAAACATAAACATCTAGTTAGAAGCATGAATCCTTTTATTTCTCATCATGCGTTATGTACCAAGGTTGTTAAACTCCCTTTCCTACCTAACTAAGATGGTAAAGGGAGTTGCAAACTTGGATCGTAAGATCCTACAACTTAAAAAAATAAAAAATAATAATTTTAAGAAACATACATATACTCAAAGAAATCGATAAATGTTTTTTTCGAGTATATAATGGTAGATTGGTCTTACGACTCAGATAACTCAACTCAAGAATAATATTTATTTAGTAAACGAGTGATTGTATATTTGTATTAGTGATGGCAGCTTCATTGTAATAATTAAAAATATTTTAACTTGCTCAAGCAACTCAAAAATATATATTTTCATCACAGTAATGAACCAACAATTTTGTATACTTCCATCAAATGATTAATAATCAAGTTATAATTTATAACATCACATATGATAACTCATATGAATCATCAAAAACATATTACATGGATATAATTTTTAATATTAAACTCAAATAAAAACAAATATATTCAAACTAAATAATTTCAAACTCAATATCTCTTCAAAATCAATTACCTCTTGATCCCCATCCTTTTTTATTCATTTATCTTCATTTGATGTATCACCCAAATTGTCAAGCCAATTTTTTTATTCATTTTTCTATTATCTATTAGAAAGTTCATCAAAAGTAACACTTTCAGTTCTCTTTTCTTGGCAGGTCATCCTTTTAAATTTATCACAAACACCAAATTGTTCATTTTATTTTGATGTAAACAATATATACGGTTTATATCAAGGTTCACAATTTCGTACTGTACCGGAGTATCAAGATCAGCTCGATACGGTACGAGTATACCAAGCGGTACGCTCTGAAATACCACTCAATATATATATATATATATATATATATATATATATATAGTAATAATAATAATAATAATAATAATAATAAGTTAAAAAATAAAAAAAGGGCGACGTTGTCGAGGTGACATTGTCTTGTTTCTTCTCCCCGCGAAGCCTCGACGACGACGAGGAGGCAACATATCATCTGTGACGTTCGGCGAGGGAGGGTGGCGACAGATCGGGATCATCGAGGGAGAGTGGCGCCGGATCTCTAGGTTCTCCCTTTCCTACCCTCGACTAATACAACCCCGTAGAGAGCGGTGACGGTCGAAATCGACCATCTCCGACCGATTTCGCGTGGTAATAGGGCGGAAACAACCCCAATCGATGGTACCGTCCAGTACGGGCGGTATCATTCGAAATTAAAAACCTTGGTTTATATGAACCTACAAAAAAAAATGAAAATCAAAATAAAAAATAAGAATGATAATAACGATGCTATTTTAATAAATAAATATTATTAATTAAATAATAAATATTAACCATTTCAAATGCACTTCAATTACGTTAACATTCAGAAGAGCTGCATCTTAAGTTGAGTATTTTTATAGCAAATCTTTATAACTATGGGCATTCATTTCCATAGGATTCCCACCATTTAGCCGGAAGCTCTTTGTCTCTTGTCATGATTGCAAGTTCAATATCAAGTAATTAACTTACATCTTTAAACATTATAAGTTGTATATCAATCTTGTGTATTTCATCTTTAGCAAACACCATTTTTGTTAAACAATTAGAAAATCTTCTTTTGACTTCACCATCATGCTTGAAATTAGGACTATAATGAATTGAGAAATCAAATATTATCCAACTGTATGTAATGGTCTTTGAAGTTGTACATCCTATCTCTCATCAACAATTTTCCACATAGACTCATATCTACATAACATAGAAAATAAACTTACATTAATTATTATATAATAAATAATAATATAAAAAATAAAATATTATTAAAATTGAGTTGGATTTTCTCTGATTCATTTCCTTATAAATAAATCTCATTGTCGGTCTTTCATCAGAATCCATTATTTGAAGAATCTTGATATGAGGTAATGCAACTTTAAAACACATAATGATATCTCTGCAAAATTTACTATCTAAAACTATTTGTTAAACCTTTCTTCCTCAGTGATTGATGCAAACATACTGGACTTCTGTAAATGTAGACATATTCATCAATGCATCTTTCAGCTAAGACACCCCAGAGTTTAATAGGCTGTTGAGAATCAAATCATTACCATTAGTGAAGCATCTCAAGTAAGTATAATTCTTGAATAGATGACTGATATAGCTCTTCTTTCTTTAGCAATGATCGCATGATGAACATTTAACTTTCTTTTTAATTCTTCAAAGATTAAATCAATACAATGGATAACACAAGGGGTCCAAAATAATCTCTTTCTTTTTTACACCAACATTTCGTCTTATAATTTATAGAATTATCAATAATGATTTAGATTTTCTTTACCAACCTTTTCTACTGTTTCATCTAACATTTTAAAAACTTTTTCAACCACTTTAGAAATATTAGATGCATCCATAAATAATAAAAGAACAATGTCCTTAGGATTATTCACAAGAAAATACATTATCCATCCACCAATCAGACATAACTGAACAATGTTTTCTTTTGTTTGACTTTATACTCCTCACTTAATTCCAAAATATTTTTCACTCCCTTTTGTAAAATGTTTTCCTGAATCTCATGAAAAGATGGATGATAAGGAGGTTTCCTGTTCTCATTAATTCTAAACCCTAAATCCACAGCCAAACTTTCCAACTAATTGAAGCATTTTCATGAATTCAAAATATTTAACACAACTAAATGGAATGACAGGTGTAAAAAAATCTGACAATTTGTTGGCATTCCTCATCTCTTAAATCTCTTTTAAACAACTGGTTAAGGATTGTTTGAGTGATACTCAAATGAGAATTAATCATCTTTTTTACAAAGACTCCACAATATTTTTTTTCGACAATATTATTTTCTTCTTTAAACAATTTCATCTTCCTCTTCATCCTCCTCATTCTCATAAATTTCTTTTTCTGTGTCATAAGCTTCCCAATACATGTATCATTTATTTTCTAACATTGTCAGTCACACTTTTACATACCACAATATCTTTTTGAGTACATGTAGATCCCATCCAAGGTGATCTTCTTATAGAATGTACATTTGATTTTCCTTGGATTGTTTTTAAGTTTAATCCCATAATTCCAACCAACTCCAAGAGCATTTTTTTCTCTTGGATCAAAATATTTTGACAAAGATAGTATTGCACAACAAATGAACATATAATAGTTAATAAACATATGAAAACACACTACAATAAAATGGTTATCTCACGCAACAAATGAAAGACAATGTATTACATATAGTAGTTAATTGTTCATGAAGACAAAAAAAAAAATCTACACTAGAGTTACTAAGTTTGCTCTAAGTTTTAATAATTCTAGATTTGGTCTAAATTTTAATATTTTTCTCTTACGGATTGTGGAAGAGAAGTGACGATGTTGAATGGGTGATTGGTGATGTTCGTAGCACCCTCTCATTGTGAGGCTAGGGTTCACTCCATATCACATGCCGGTTCGTCTTTGAGGTGAGTTTTTTTTTATATATATAAAGTCAACTGAGTTGACACGATAAACTCGAGTTGACTCATCCAAGTTGACCGATTTTACCGATACCACCCTTTTTATGTTACTAGATCTGACCCGACTCGCTAGGCCTCGTGAGTTTAACAACATTTTGCCGTACACACACCTAATTTATGTTCTAATGGAGAAAACAAAAATAAAAATATCTTTTGAAGAAATTGAAAGCTGATATAACCAAGTAAATCTGATATGTCTCAAGAAATGCAACCCTTATTTTATAAGAAACAATATAGAATTAAAAAAAAACAGTTTCTTGACACAGTTAAAGCTAAAAATGACAAGTTATAGAATGACATCTACCATTTAAGTGAGTCCAATTGGTAGTAGATAAAGAAATCCAAATCTGGTAGATTTATTCAGACCTAACTGAACATGTGCTTAAATTGGAGAACAGAACCAACAGATCCTACTTTTGCCAACCACCACCTAGTGAAAAGAGCACGATCATGTTTTACTTGCTTTAACAACTGATAATATGGCATTAAAGTAAATTACAAGAAACAAACATAAAAAGTTGGCCCAACACAGTGGTCACCGTATATTTAATATATATCATGTTTATATTTTACATACAGGAAATAAGCATAACACTTATATTGAATATACCTCTTTTGCCAAAGCATACCCCTTAAAATGGCAATTTAATCTTTCAAGAAATATGCATATGAAGACATCAAAGAAACATGGAGGTATCCAAGAAATTCTAAATGACTGATACAGGCAATTCAACCTGTTCAACATTAGACAACAGAATCTGCTATGAAATCTAACCATGTATAAAGAATGCGTTCCAAGGATTTCTGAATCTGAGCATGCTGGAAGAAAGTGACATCAGGTACTGTTCTTGGGCAGTCAACAGCTATCTGCCAAAAAAAAAATAGTGCAGAGTTAATATATAAATACACCCAGAATTTTGAACCCATGCTCCCAAAAGCATCAGATCTAGATGAATGACTAAACCTGGCGAAGCATGTTAATCTCATCATCTGAACGTTCAGAGTCGGGAATGTCATAATACTGAGAGACACAATCAACATACTCAAGTCTTTTTCTAGCCAAAACTCCATCACGCCTATCTGAATTAGGAGGTGCATATCCCTGTTTTCAGCTGATTCTTAAATCTCAAATGTGGAAGAGAACATTATGCAGCAGATTAGTGCAACTGAAGAGAAATTTCATAGCACAAAAATGGTGATGATATGACCCGTAAACAAAATCTGGTATATGTCAAATGGAACCAAGAGAACATGGGGTCTGATCACAGAAATCAAGGTAAATAACTATCAAAAAGAGAAATAACAAACTTAACTATATAGACTCGATGCCAGACCCAACAAGTTGCTAAAATGCTAGTTCATGATAATAACAATGCTTCATCAGTTTCAACTATTTTTAGAAGCCAAAACCCCAATTTCACAATGATAGTGGAAGAAAGTTTTCAATGCTGAAAAAAAATTAGATTACACTTCAGTTTATTATCTGCAGACTAGTGTTAATTACTCTTTTTGTGGCATCAATATTGCAACTTTGTTTTGGCGATAGATACATCTCCATTATGCACTAGCAAAAACAACATGGTACCGTACTTTCTACTTTTCCAGCAAAGGAATACAAATCCATCCTGATGGTGAAAAGCTATAGTAATAAAGGAAGCCATATATTGAAATGGCTCATGCACCACAATAGGAACTACAAACACCTTTTGAGATTCTATAGATGGATATGCTCCATGCATTCAGACCATAAAGGGCATCAAACCTTATCAACATTCTTATTATGATGATACTAGACATGATTGATGAGTTAGAACTAATGAGTTTGTTAAGATGGTAACAGTAAGGACCAAGATGAACCTGGACCATCATGATGAACCATCAAATCACTATAGAGAACAAATAATTTTCAACAGTCAAATTGAAGAGCAAATAATGAATATGAATTGGTATTGATTCTGAAGTAGTCGAGATTAAGACCATGTGTGCCAATTTAAAGAAGAGATATATTTATCTGCATTAATTTAATGTAATGGTTTTGAGTGTTATTTTGTCATGAATTTACAAAATATGTACTCTTGGTTAGATATCAAACGAGGGTTTCTCAAAATCGTAGCAGTAGGTTCATTGGCACCAACCATGGCTCTGCCAAGAAACCACCAATTTTGGGCAATTGGCTCCATTAGGCAGTCTGAAGCTTGAGGACTTCATAAAATACTAGTGGAGGCAATGTTGGCCTCTAGGAGAAGCACCGCTAGCTCCACCAAAGAGTCAGAAGCAGATATTGTCATCACTAGCCTCTAAAAGTGGCTTCACCAACATGACAGAAGTAATTCTAGCATCTGTTCAATTTGACAGAGGTTCTGCAGCTTCTGCCTACTACTAGTGAACTCTTTATTAGGTAGTTGCTAAGCTTAGATATTGCAGAAGTAACATATTGGCTCCTTATTTTGGCAAGTTTTGAGATAAAACTATAGGTACATCTTACTATCTAACTCCCTACCTCTCCTCAAAGAAACCTTGAACCAACTCTTTAAGTAAGAAATTTGCATATTTAAGCTTTTTTAATATATCATATTGAATTACAACTAAAATTCTTCTGGAGCTTAACCTTGTTTATTTTCTTCTATATAAACTAGATTTTAGAGAGAAACAGAACATTGTTGTAATAAAGTGCTTCTATTCTTGTAATCATGTGTCTTTGGTTTTTCTCTTGACTGAGAAGATTTCTCAAGAGGATAGCCTCTGGATGATGTCATCAGGTTTTGCTTTTGAACTTATGAAAAGAGGAATACCTTGTTATGTTGATTTCTCGTGGGCTGAGAGTGTCCTAAGAGGAAGTCCCTGTTGTGGCTATTGCAATGTTGTCTGAATTAAATAAAACATTAATGTAATCATTGAATGGCCCGTTCGGCTTAGTTATGAGATCAATCGATCGATCGATCAAAATGTTGTCTGACTAAGTGGTGCAATAATTGGCATCAAGGATTCAAAAAGCCTAAGAGTGAACAATGGCCCGTTTGGCTGGACCATGATCGATTGATCTCGAGTATGTATCTTCTCCATTCTTCTTTACTTACAGTTTCCTTTTGGTTATCTGGGGTTAATATCATGTTTGGATTGCATGCAAAACTTCATTTCTTGTTTAAACACTTAATTTCAGTTACTATCTTGCTTAGTTACATTTTGATCACTTCCCTGAGATAAAGCATATATCATGTAAGCATCATAATATTGTCTTGTGTTTTAACTAAAGACCAACTGGATAAAAAATTTCTTTAATTATTTGTGATTACTTTTACATCTTGCTCTTATTCATTGAACAGAATTTGTGTGAGAGAATACCATTTTTGATAAAACATATTCCTTCTTAAACTTTAGCAAAGCTTCTACTTCAAGGAAGATGCAAAAAGGAAGATGGCTAGTACCCTTTTTCCAATTATCAGCAATTCGATGGATAAGCAAGCAGTGAGCATTAGGAGATGGTAATTTAATATCATGGCTTAGCCACTAAAGTATGGCATAAACAAGTTTCAAGTAACAGGCATACACTCACAATAAATGTTACAAGGATCAAAAGTCTATATAATCAGTCAACCATTTGTCCTTCTAAAGTCATGACTACTGATCATACTGATAATAATAGTCTTTCCTTCTTTTACAGTTGAAACAAAAGCAACTTCTGACCTGCCTATGTCCTACTGTATAGAAAAGCATCAGTAAGATGCATATACAGTAGCATTCTCCAATGGATATACAGACATTTTGCAGAATCCAGAGAACAGATTGAGAGTAATGAAATAGCAACTATAAACACAAAATTCCCCTGACAGTAGGATGATTCAGGTCTTGAATCATAAGACAAAGCTATCACTGAAGTTGCAGAAGTTTAAGATAATACCAAAAGAAGCCTCCATATATCAGGTCGCATATATGGGGGTACACCACTCCAAGAAAGTTCACGCAATTTCTCTGCATAAATATGAATAAGTTCATTGATTTGTATGATATACAAAAAGTCTAATCTGTTAAAAGCAATTGAAGAAATAAAAGAAGATCAACTTGACGTCAAAAGGTTTAAGGTAAACTGCAACTGTAACACAGACATGATACTTGGCAATGTCTATCACAACAGACCACTTTTTTTCAGCCTATTTTGATACAATATTTTCTTCTTCATAAACTCGAATGACTTGCAAATAAAGCAAGTGTGCATGTATGCTAACACATATCTAACTGAAACTGTAGGTGTACAAGAATTTCTGGCATGTTAACATAGCCAAGAGGTGAACATCCCCAGAAAGAAAAACATGAATTAAAAGCCAAACATCATATATAAATAAAGAAAAGAAAAACATGAACTAAAACTTCTTGAAAGAAAAATTAGGGAGTCAAAAGCATGGTTCTCAATTTCGATGTGTACTGCCCGGTATGGGCGATACCGGTACACGGACCGTTCTTTACCGGGAAATACCAGTGTTTTGACCGGAACCGAGACGTACTGACCGGCACCGAGACATACCGACCGATACCACCTCGGATTTAGACCGTTACCGAGGCATACCAATCGGTACGTCCTGACGTGGTAGATGAAGCCATTTTTAAGGTTTTAGGGTGTACCATCGGTACGCCCTAACATAGCAACGATATATACCAGTACGTACCATACCAAGCAGAGCTCGGTACACAGATACGAACCGGTATTCAAAACTCTGGTCAAAAGTATTTATATACTCTTCCACCTTTAGCAAGAAAAACAAGAGTTACAATTTCTGCTTCATTTGGGTATCTTTTCAATCAGAATGTCTCCTAAAGTCAAACCTTTGAACTTGGGACAGCCCTTAGCAATTAACATAGTCAAAATATTCTTAATACATAACAATCTTCAATACCAATGGCAGCAGAAAATTTCTAGATTGCTGGGCATATTTCTCATTAACTTACAGCATTAAGATAGTTGATGACTTAAGCATCTCAATAATAAGGCACCAGCTCCCCAATGGAGCATGTGATCGATAAGCACATAGTTTACTAGTTATTCTGTTGAATTCCAAATATGGATTCCTGGATTTCCAATCAGCATAGATGAGCATATATGCTGCGAAGAAATAAATAAATCAATTACAAACAAAGCAACATATAATCTAGTTAAATAAGACAAGTAGTAAATATTTGCTACAACCAAATTAAATAGTTAAGTTTGGACATTGGCAGCACAGTAAGGTTCCTCCTTTGTGATCTAAATGACTAGGATTTGAATTATTTTAATAGTATTCTTGCTTGCAAGAGTAAGACAACACATATTGACCCCTACAAGATGGTACACTGGTAACGCCCTTGCATTGGCCAGTCGTTTATCCAAATTAATAAATTGTAATAATATTCAGTCACTTACCAAGCTACTTTAATGATCTTAATAAGAAAACTAAAAGCAGTTACAATATCACAAATATAATAAAAATAATAGTAGTAAGGGCAAAAATTATCCATGCATGTGACAGCATTTTCATGCTTATATAGCACTCATGTGGCAGAATTTCAAGCTTATGTGGAGATCATATGTGGCTGCATATTCCATGCATGCTATAATGCAGCAATATAGGACTTAAATGGTCCAGTCAAACAACACTCATGGTGGCCTCATGAATTCCATAAGGATCACACAGGCAGTTATCTATTTCATTCATGCCACTAGAAAAATTACCTTCTTGCCAGCTAAAACCCAATAACAAAAATACTTGGTAAATATACATTCTAACTCCGAAACAAGGTCAAATATTTACTAAGAAAAGAAAACAAGGTCAAAATGAACAAACAAAAAAGAAGTCTGAGTTTTCTTAGACACAAAAGTAAAGAAATATGATGAAACTTTATGTACCTAATATAACAGCTGGTCTAGAAAGCTCCTTTGTAAATTTTGCAACTCTTGCAGAATCTGTGGCTCTAGCTCCAGAAACAGAACCTTGAGCATCTGGTGCTGCATTAGCATTGTTGGGCATCAATATGTTTGTCTGAAGGTTTGTATTGCTTGTTGTTTTTCCAGAACCTTGAACTTCTGCCTGTGCAGTAAGATACTATTAGTAGATATACTAAATGCAAGAAGTAATTCTAGAACAAACATAGGCACATTCATAATTACCTCAAAGGAACTGCTAGCATATTCATCTTCATGATCATTTTCGGAGTACCTTCTTGCAAATTCTTGAGAGTGTTCAGGTGAAGCATGAGCATTTAGAGGCTCAGATTTGCGAGTCAGCAGAACTTTGCCAGGAAAGCTGCGGCCTTTTAGTAACCTGGATAAATAGATGTAAGAAGACAACATATGCATCTAGGTCTAAATGGTCACATGCCATTTCCATGAAACAAGGCTAAGAGAAATTCAACTTGACGACACAAAAGATTAGAAAATCATTTTTCCATGATAAAAGTAATGAAGACATTTCATCTTATGAAAAGTCTGCACTATTCCGTTATCATGTCTGATTCTCTTTATTTTAACCTTTTTTTATTTGCAAGTCCAAAATTAAAATAAGCTCATGCCATAGTAGCACAAGCAAGAGATCCCATGTTGGACTGTCTTTATTATGCATGCAGATTTCACTAACTACCATGGATCGTACAAGAAAATGAACAACATCCTGCTGGATCTAGATTGTAGCCCAATATATTTGAGCAACCGCAGTCCTAATCAAACCCACTAATATCACCACTTAACTGTGCATACTGAAATTATACGAACAAGCCCAACAAACATTAGCAAGCAAAATTTGAATTTGGCTTAACTGGGTACCCTAACGTCATGTCTGAGTGCATGAATCTACAGAGAAAACAAGAAAGAACACAGTCAGTCGAGTTTGGCTCGCAACCCTTAGCCACTAAATGAACAGATCTGAAAGATAATTATTTTGGTAATCGCTTTGAAGCAATTAAGAACTCGTTTTTCCACAAACACCAGATCAATTCTCCTATTTCACCATCAAAATCGAGAGAAAAACGCAAAATAACCCGTCAAGATCCAAAATATGTCATGTAATTCAACTCGTACAAAGACAAATCTACCGAATTCCATCCTCGTTCCCCGATTCAGCACTAACATTGGCACCAAAGATCTAGTTTCGGTTCCACGGTAGCATCTAAAGATCCGGAAAGGCCCGAAGGGGCTAAACGAAACGGGGATCATGAGGGAAGATCGCACTAACCCTTGAACATTTCGAAGGGTTTGGTTGAATCTCCATTCGAGGTTGGGACTGGGGGTATCACCGTGGCCGCCGCTGCCACCGCCGCCGCCGCTCATCTCCTTCCCCGTAGGCTCGTCTCGTCCGCCGCTCCTCATGGCTTCTCCTCCTCGGTTCTTCTTCTTCTTCTTCTTCTTCTTCTTTGACTCCTAAGATATAGCGACTATCACCACAGTCTTCCCTATTAATTTTCCTCGCTGCTATCTGATCTCCCTTCGTCGAGCCACCACCAGAAGTAACGCAGCGATTCATGATCGCCCGAGGCTTGTCGACACGTTTCTTGATGCTTGATCTGGTCCGCCTGATCAATATTGGACGGAAGGATCAGTGGGTGGGATGATTGATACCGATGAAAACTTTCACGGGAAGCTCCTACTAAGTGAACCAGTGGGACGACGGTGGGGATATCGACGACCCGCAAGAGCTGTCAGGGCGGGCTGAAACATCCGTGAAATATTTCATGGGTGATGTGCTCTCTTATATAATGGATACAATACTCATGGAGTATCATTTAATAATAATGACATTGTCTATCAATTTAATGTTGGCAATTTTCAGAAATAAAAAAGTCACTTTTTTATTTTTTTTAAACATTATCTTAATTTTTATTTTTCTTGGAAGGTCCTGTGATTCCAAAAATATCTCTCATAAATTAAACGTAGGTCTTATCAATGTAGAAAAAATCTTATGCATCAATCCTTATTTTCCATCAATTCGATTTGTATTAGATAACCCTTCAACTCTTCTCTCTTACCTTATCGTGTTTTGAAATAGATACACATGGATTTGTATTCATTGGTCATTAATTGTTTCTCGTTATTTCGTAAGTCTCGCTTATCCCATCGATTATTTCCACATCAATTGCATCATAAACGCTAAAGTTTGGTCAATATTTCCTCCTATTTCTTCCTCTTTTGCTCTCATTCTGTTTTTATCTCATCTCATCTCTTAAACCTTTCGTCATGGCAAGTATAGTCTCATCGGCCTTCACTATTCTTAAAAATCGATCATATCTAATTTAATAATTATTCTGAGATAGATCCCTCTCTTCTCGTCTAGTTTTCCTCTTATGTCAGTTGACTTATTGGTCTTCTCTTATTAGTCTCTCCCTTCGGAGTGGGCGTCGGTTCTCTCATTGATCATCTTCTCTTTGGAGTCGGTGTTAATTTTTTCATCAATCGTCTTCTTTTTCGTCTTTCGTTTATACTCATCTCCGCATCCGTTGTATAGTATCAGGTACTGCTCGTCCTTATTTAATTTTTGATCTAATTTTATTCCCTTTATTTTTTTTATAGTCATATGTTTACACAATTTTTCTTATCACTATTGTCCCCTCATTTAATTCTTTTTGCTCTAGTTTTTGCTTAGCATTATTTTCTCCCCGTTTAATTCGTTTTTGCCTCAGCTTAACATGATTCCTAATTTGCATTATAGTGTTGTCAAAAGGCTTTATATTATTTTTGTCATGATGGTCAAATTATTATATCAGACGTTATTTTTATCCCCATTTGTTTAATATTATTCTTAAACTATTATAAATATCAAATTGAATCGATATATTATAGTGTATTTTGATTTTATCTTGCTCACTTACAGTATTTTCAATAATATTATAATATTTTTATGGAGGATCTAAAAATATTATAATATTATTAAAAATACTATAATTAACATCATATTGGTAAACATATGTGCCGTGGCTGGTGAGTCAGCACAGCAAGGTTCACGGGTCGATGTCAGGAGTTCTCTGTGGGCTGAGCTAGACGCCGAGGTAGGTCGGGCCTTCACGATGGGGTGTTAGTCAGCGTTTCTTAGTCCGAGCATTGTTTGCGTCGAGCTGCGTCTCTCCATTCTCAAGAGAGGTGACAGCACGACTAGGTCCTGTAAAAAAGGCCTTCATCGGGTGATTCCCAACTTTGGCCCCTCCGACGAGCAAGTCAGTTGTGGGTGGTGTTATTTTTTCCTCCCCTTGGGCCGGATGTCGGCCAGAGATCTTTATACTACTGTCCAAGGGTCGGTCGTACACGGGTTGGCGTGGTAGACATGCCAAACAGTGCCTTGGTATGGATTCTGACTTGTTGTGTCTTGGGGGCGACGCAATCCCGGGATTCCCAAGACGAGACGTGCTGAGCAGCGCCTGTTGAATCTCGAATTTTGATGATGAAGTCAATTGTCATTTGTTGTCTAATCTATGTATTGAGATAAGTGTGCAGGATTAACTACGATGAAAGTTAGACAAACAGCGGGAGTTGCGCCGGAGTCAAGTCAATGATCACGTTGGGAGTTCGAGAGTTCAATTAAGTTCTGACGATCGTCGGAGGAGGTTCTCGAGGAAACAGATCCGAGAAGTCCAGGAGCTTGCCAAGAGAAGCTCGTCGGAACTCGCCAAGTGGATCGTCGCAAGTCCAGGAGTTTTGTTGGAAGTCTGCAGGAGCATCACCGAGAGTTCATCGGATGATCGACGGAAGTTCGCCGGAAACTCGCCGGAAGAAGCGATTGACGCACCGAAGCAAGCTGCAGAAATTGTCTTAGAATTAATCGTAGTTAAGCACATTGATTAAGTTGGAAATGAGAGGTGATCCCATTAGCTTAATCTTGGGGCAATTGGGCCCCTGAAAAATCGAAATTGGGCCAAATGGAGCCACCCATTCGGACCACGATTCTTTGTGGGAGGTGCAATCGCCCAAGCCGAGGTAGCACCACACGGGCTAAGTCTCCCGGGGAGATCGGCGGTGAAACCGCCCGGCCAGAGAGGTGGCACCGCTGGGGCTCGATCTCCGAAGGAGATTCAGACTAGGCGGTGCAACCTCCACCGACAGAGAGGTAGCACCGCTGAGCTCGGTCTTGAGCTCTGGCGGTGCGGTGCAACCGCCTCGCTTAGGAGGTGCAACCGCCTGGCTTAATCTCCAAGCGACCGAGGCGGTGCAACCGCCTCTGAGAGGAGGTGCAACCGCCCGGGCTTAGTCTTCGAGCTCTCAGCGGCGAGGCAACCTCTCCGGTCGAGGAGGTGCAACCGCTTAGGCTCAATCTCCAAGCGGTGAGGCGTAACCGCCCCTTGACAGAGAGGTGCAATCGCCTGGCTCGGTCTTGAAGCTCTCGCCGGCGGCGAAGCAACCTCTCCATCCAAGAGGTGCAATCACCGATCCCTAATTCGGGATTTGATAGTTTTGAGCTCCAAATTTGAACCGGGTTAGGGCCTATAAATACCCCACCCATTCAAAGATCGAAAGGATACAGACACACACCGAAATCTTGATCTTTTCTGTGATTCTTAGAGCTCAAAATTGTTGTAAAGGCCAAAAGTTCTCCTCCTTCTGTTCTTCAAAGCTTTGAGTTGTAAAAAGAGGAGAGAAAAGTCCTGTAAAGGTTGTCTCCTGAGCCCGTCAAAAGGAGTGAAACTGTAAAAGGGCAGTTGGCCTTCGCCTATTGAAGGAAGGCCTCTAGTTGACGTCGGTGACCTCGTCGGTGGAGGAAGCCAAAAGTGGAGTAGGTCAAGATTGACCGAACCACTCTAAATCTCTGGTTTGCATTTACTTTTGAGCATTTTATCTTTACTGCAAACCTCCTAAATAGCTACTGCCTTCTGCGCTTTTACGAACGAGTTTCTAAGTTCAGAACTTTCCGAATCTGCGTTTAGACGTAAATCGACATTTTCATACGATCGTTACATTTCAGTTTACGTTTATGTTTTGACTCCAATTATAACTGCAAACTGCCTTCTGCGCATTTACAAAACGTATCTCAAAGTTCAGTATCTTCAAAGTTGACGTTTAGACGTAAACCGATTTTATCGTACGAACATCGGATTTCAGTTTGCGCTTGCATTCTGATTTTTATCATAAACTGCAAACTGCCTCTGTAGATTTACTTTAACGTCATCTCGCTTAATCTTAAGCTAAAGTAGTCTTAGAATTGGATTTTACATCGAATTTGTTTTTGTCGTTCAAACGTAGCTTTCGATTTTAATCGCAGAAAGTTTTCCATTTGCACTAATTCACCCCTCTTAGTGCTCTTGATCCTAACAATTGGTATCGAAGCGGGTTAACTCTCTAACGGATTAAAACCCAAGAGAGATGGCGTACGTCGGAAACCAAGAGGGCCATTCTATTACACGTCCACCCATGTTCAGTGGGACGGACTACACCTACTGAAAGACCCGAATGAGGATCTTTCTTATTTCTATGGATTTTGAACTCTAGAATCTTATCGAAAACGGATTTTCGAAGTCTTCTCTTCTAATGATCGATTGGAATGAATTGGAGAAGAAGACTTTCGCTCTAATGCAAAGGCTATGAATGCCTTATTTTGTATGCTTGATAAAAACGAGTTTAACCGTGTTTCAACTTGTGAAACCGCATTTGATATTTGGCACATACTCGAAGTAACTCACGAAGGCACAAGTAGAGTGAAAGAGTCAAAAATCAATCTGCTATTACATTCTTTCGAACTTTTCCGGATGAAACCGAGTGAAACCATTGGCGACATGTTTACCCGTTTCACGGATGTCGTCAACGGTCTAAAAGGACTCGGAAAAAGCTTTTTGGATTTTGAGCTCGTAAATAAGATACTAAGATCCCTTCCTAAGAGTTGGGATCCTAAAGTCACTACTATTCAAGAGGCAAAAGATCAACGTAACTTCCCTCTTGAAGAACTAATCGGGTCATTAATGACCTACGAAATGACTTGTAAAGCTCATGAAGAGCAAGAAGACATCCTTCCAAAGAACATGAAGGATATGACACTTAAAACTTCAGAAGACCACTTGAGAGAAAACTCAAGTGATGAGGACTATGATGATGACTTGGCACTTCTAACAAGAAAATTTAAAAAATTCTTTAAAATAAATAAGTTTAAGAATGACGTAAAAAATAAACTTGAACCCAAGAAGGACCAAGTTATTTGCTATGAATACAAAAAGTCGGGACACTACAAGAGTGATTGTCCCCAAGTCAAAAGGAGAACATCAAAGAAGAAGGCGCTTCAAGCAACATGGGATGACTCGAGCACGTCCGAAGAAGAGGAGTCCAACACCGAGCAAGTTGCTCATTATGCCTTAATAGCCATCGGAGATGAGATAACAAATTTAATAGATGCAGATTTATCATTTGATGAATTATTAAATGCTTTCCATGAATTATTTGATGAATGTAAGACTATTAGTAGAAAATATAAACTGCTAAAAAAGGAGCATGATAGTCTTATTTGTAATTTCGATAAGTTAAATGCTGAACATCATGATAGTTTAAGCTCATGCATAAAATGCCATGATCTAGAAACTCTCCAAAAGGAAAACTTGCTACTTAAGGACACCTTGAAGAAATTCGAGGTTGGTAGCAAGTCATTAAACATGATCCTTACAAATAAGGGTCACGTTCCCAAAAGAAGTGGAATTGGATTTGTGAGAAGTTCTCACCAAAATCCAACCACCTTTATAAAAGGCCCTATCTTACATGTTAGACATCAAACTAAATGCAACTTTTGTTGCAAATTTGGACATAAGACGCATTATTGTCCATTCAAGAAAATTAGTCCAAACAAATTGATTTGGGTTCCTAAAGGAACTATGATAAATTCTATGCAACATGATAGACAATGTAGATCTATTTGTGAGGCATCTAAAAGCAAATAGGCACCTAAAAATCATCCCTTCCTGTAAAAAAACATAAAATTTTAGGCTGGAGTAAGAAATAATATTCTGCTCCTTGATTCTCGATAGTCATGACCCAAGATCCAAAAAGGAACTCGCAATGCTCTCTAGCTTAAATAACAGGTGGAAATTATAAAATCACAAATGCGGTTTGGATACAACCTTATTTGACTTTTCAGAATTAGAAACGTATAATTCCCAAATTCACATATCCTCTTGATCTTCGAACCCGTCAATTTCATCCATTCATCACCTTCGAATCCAACCTTGTATCATGAAGAAACTAAGTCTGTCATGAACTTGAAAGGGTTACCAACTTGAACAAACTATCATAAACATATGTACGACATTGAGAGTATGCACGTTAAAAGATTTATCTTGATCGTGCAAAAGTCTTTGCCTTAAAATGAAAACTCTTACGTAATTACGTAAGTAAAGTTGATTGCTCTGAATGAAAACTCTTCTCAAGACAAAAAACTCCCAGATCAAATCACACTGATCAGAACAAGTGCTCACCGCCTGCAGGCGGTGGCACCTCCCCAGCTGGCGGTAGCACCTCCAGCTGTCAGGTGTTGCCAGCGGTTGCACCGCTCCAGCCAGAGGTGCAACCGTCGCAACTCTGCCCTTTTTAACTCAAGCTAGGGCCGGCGGTGAAACCGACCCCAACTCAATCCTTTCCCTCCTTCACTCTTCCAAGCCTCCTCCATTCCCACTTCACCCCGTTTAGCATCCCAAATACCCCTCATTTCGGAGCAAAACATTAACAATCCCTCCCTCTCTTGAAGATTTCACTAAGATACTCTCTAAGAATCCCTTAAACTCTGTTTTTTCATTCATTTACTCTTGCTTATCACTATCCCTCTAAACAGTAGTAGTTATGGGATCTAGAAGATCCTCAAGGGACAAGGGAAAGAGGAGATTAGTAGAAGATTTTGATCTCACCCTTTTTTATTCAAAAAACCATGCTGAAAAATTTTCCTCTTTCGAACTTAGGAGTGTCAATAAGGGAAAATACGTAGATCTAAATGAACTAAGAGACTTAGTGACTATCCAATGGTTTGTAAATCTAGATCTACTTCCAATTTTGTAAATTAACGAACCCATCTATCCAAGACTTGTTAGATTGTTTTACAACAACATACAAATAGATGATGAAGAAAGAATGCCCACCTATCTTTTAGGACAACACATCTCAATAACGGATAGATTCATTTGCGACATGATAGGAATTCCCATGAAAAGTATAGAACTTTACTTTAGAGGATCATGGGATGATGAAACTATTGGAACATCCTGTGTTGAAGCCTTAGGAACAATCTTTGCCAATCCCAACTTAACATATGTTCCTAAAAGTTGTGAACATCTACTGCCTCTAAACACTAAGATACTTCATCATATCCTAACTAGTATAATTCTCCCTAAACAATACCATCATGATGAAGTAAGTCAATTAGAATTGGGAACTATGTATTTGATCATGAAAGGACATGACATCTGCCTTGGTTATCTTATCCAACAAAACATGTTAGAACTATCTAAGAAAGACATGATGCTCCCATATGGTGGTATAATCACTAGAATAATGAAGGCTTACGATATTCTAATACCACCGGAAGAAGTAATAAAAGTAGATAGATTTAGCATAATAAACAAAAATCTACTTCACCGACTAAGATGTTACTATAGAAACGGTAACTGGGTTAGAATGCCAAGAAGAACTGATCCCCCTCAACCTGAACCAGAACCGGAAACACCAGTATTTATGGGTACCCAATCTCCTCCGATCTGTCCCTTTGAGGAAACACATCCTTTTGAGCAAACTCATACATCATCTATCGAAGATATTGGAATTCGGATAGACTGATTCGAACAAAGACAAGAACGGCTTAAACAACGACAAGATCAAATCCTATCTGAGCTGCAGCAAATTCATAGTCAATTTGACTCCTTGTTTAGGCACTTTAATTTTTCACCTCATGAATGAGCTTGTATGAACACAATCAACTATTGTTGTTGTAAACTCCTTATGTTACACATCATGATGTACTTTGTCTTGATCCTTGATACGGTTGCCTGATATATTTTGAGCATATGTGGAGTTGTAAACATCTATCATTGTAAATGTATGCCTTGTGCCTTGTGGAAAAATATAAACTAAATGGTTATCTCGGATTTTATATTGAAACTAAAAGTTTTGAAAACCTTATGCTTTGATTTCCACGATAAATATAGGTTGAAAAAGTATACCAATACAGTTGATAAGTCATTGCCATTACATAACATGTGTTGAAATGTTTTGTCTTCATGATTATATTTGAAAATCAGTAGCATAATCTTGTCCGAATGCATCTCATTGTCCGAATGCTATAAATCGGATTTTCTCGTACACTCTTATGAAAAATATTTTTCTGAAATAGATTTGATGAAATGATTCCTGCGTATGAATTTCATCTTGAAATATGGATGATTATATCCTTACTTGCACAAAGGATTATAACAAAAAAAAAGGGGGAAGAAGTATTCAAAGCAATCTATGTATAATGCCTTCCTCTATATGCTTGCTTATATTATTTTCCTGGTATTACAACTACCATGCTTTTTGTTGATGACAAAGGGGGAGAAATATATGAACTGATGCTATGATTATGCCATGCTTGCATCATCGAGAAATATATGAATATATGAATTGATGCTATCCTTGCATCACCAAAAGATATATGAACAGATGCAATAATTTGCATTATGCCTTGAGTTGATACCATACCATGTGAAGAAATGCAATACTTGCTAAGATATTTGAAATGTGTACATCATATAATGATATCAAAACCTTACTTCACAGCTTTATATGTTGATATCCAACTATATGATGAATTGTTACAATTACCATCATTCAAACTTGTTATATAAAATCTGATGATGGATGTCAAGCCTTGACATCATCTTCAGAGAGATACATCATGATGGGAGTATTGATGAGTTCAAATAATTTAACTTATCAATATGTCGCTTGAATTCTTAGGTCTTGAATTCAAGATTGACTTATCTCAATTATGGCATATAGACAGGGGGAGTTAAGGATAACTCCATTATCAATTGATTGTCATCATAAAAAAGGGGGAGATTGTTGAATCTCGGATTTTGATGATGAAGTCAATTGTCATTTGTTGTCTAATCTATGTGTTGAGATAAGTGTGCAGGATTAACTACGATGAAAGTTAGACAAGCAGCGGGAGTTGCACCGGAGTCAAGTCAATGATCACGTTGGGAGTTCGAGAGTTTGACGGAAGTTCGGATAGTCGTTGGAGCTTCTGCGGGAACAGATCCGAGAAGTCCAGGAGCTTGCCAAGCGAAGCTCGTCGGAACTCGCCAAGTGGATCGTCGCAAGTCCAGGAGTTTTGCCGGAAATCCGCAGGAGCATCACCGAGAGTGTTAGGATCAAGAGCACTAAGAGGGGGGGGGGGTGAATTAGTGCAGCGGAAAACTTTCTGCGATTAAAATTAAAAGCTGCGTTCGAACGATAAAAATGATTTCGATGTAAAATCCGATTCTAAGACTAATTTAGCTTAAGATTAAGCGAGATGAAGTTAAAGTAGATCTACAGAGGCAGTTTGCAGTTTATGATAAAAATCAGAATGCAAGCGCAAACTGAAATCCGATGTTCGTACGATAAAACCGATTTACGTCTAAACGTCGACTTTGAAGATACTAAACTTTGAAATATGTTTTGTAAATGCGTAGAAGGCAGTTTGTAGTTATGATTGGAGTTAAAACGTAAACGTAAACTGAAATGTAGTGATCGTACGAAAACGCTGATTTACGTCTAAACGCAGATTCGGAAAGATCTGAACTTAGAGATATGTTTGTAAATCCACAGAAGGCAGTTTGCAGTTATAATTGGAGTCAAAACGTAAACGTAAACTGCAATGTAATGATCGTATGAAAATGCTGATTTACGTCTAAATGCAGATTTGGAAATATCTGAACTTAGAAACTCATTCGTAAAAGCGCAGAGGGCAGTAGCTATTTAGGAGGTTTGCAGTAATGATAAAGTGCTCAAAGTAAATGCAAACCAGAGATTTAGAGTGGTTCGGTCAGTCTTGACCTACTCCACTTTTAGCTTCCTCCACCGACGAGGTCACCGACGTCAACTAGAGGCCTTCCTTCAATAGGCGAAGGCCAACTGCCCTTTTACAGTTTCACTCCTTTTGACGGGCTCAGGAGACAATCCTTACAGAACTTTTCTCTCCTCTCTTTACAACTCAAAACTTGAAGAACAGAGGGAGGAGAACTTTTGGGCTTTACAACAATTTTGAGCTCTTAGAATCACAGAAAAGATCAAGAATTCGATGTAGGTCTGTGTGTTTTTTGTGCTGAATGGGTGGGGTATTTATAGGCCCCAACCCAGTTCAAATTTGGATCTCAAAACGATCAAATCCCGGAATTCCGGGATCAGGCGGTTGCACCTCCTGACTGGAGCGGTTGCATCGCCTGGTAGAGCTCGAAGACTGAGCCCAGGCGGTTGCACCTCTCTGTCAGGGGCAGTTGCACCGCCTGAGTCTGGCTCAGAGACTGAGCCCCAGGCGATGCCACCTCCTGACTGAGGCGGTTGCACCTCTTGCCAGAGCTCGAAGACCGAGCTCAGGCGGTGCTACCTCTCTGTCAGGGGAGGTTGCATCGCCCAGTCTCGCTCGGAGATTGAGCCCAGGCGGTGCCACCTCCTGGCTGGGGCGGTTGTACCGCCCAGTCTCCCTTGGAGACTTAGCCCAGGCGGTGCTACCTCCTGGCTTGGGCGGTTGCACCTCCTGGTTCAATCAGGGTCCGAATGGGTAGCTCCATTCGGCCCAATTTCAGTTTTTCAAGGGCCCAATTGCCCCATGATTAAGCTAATGGGATCACTTCTCATTTCCAACTTAATCAACGTGCTAACTACGATTAATTCTAAGACAATTCCTGCAGCTTTGCTTCGGTGCGTCAATCGCTTCTTCCGGCGAGTTTCCGGCGAACTTCCGTCGATCATCCGATGAACCCTCGGTGATGCTCCTATGGACTTTCGGCAAACTCCTGGACTTGCGACGATCCACTTGGTGAGTTCCGACGAGCTTCGCTTGGCAAGCTTCTGGACTTCTCGGATCTGTTCCTGTAGAACCTCCGATGACTGTCTGAACTTCCGTCGAACTCTCTGACTCCCAACGTGATCATTGACTTGACTCCGACGCAACTCCTGCTGCTTGTCTAACTTTCATCGTAGTTAATCCTGCACACTTATCTCAACATATAGATTAGACAACAAATGACAATTGACTTCATCATCAAAATCCGAGATTCAACAATCTCCCCCTTTTTGATGATGACAATCAATTGATAATGGAGTTAACCTTAACTCCCCCTGTCTATATGCCATACTTGAGATAAGACCTATTGATAAGTTAAATCAATTGAACTTATCAATACTCCCATCATGATACCCATCATGATGTATCTCTCTGAAGATGATGTCAAGGCTTGACATCCATTTTCAGTTTTCAAGTTTGAATGATGATAATTGTAACAATTCATTATATTGTAAGATATCAACATGTAAAGCTGTGAAGTAAGATTTTGATATCATTACATGATGTACACATATCAAATATTTTAGCAAGTATTGCATTTCTTCACATGGTAAGGTATCAACTCAAGGCATAATGCAAATTATTGCATCTGTTCATATATCTCTTGGTGATGCAAAGATAGCATCAATTCATATATTCATATATTTCTCGGTGATGTGAGCATGGCATAATCATAGCGGTGTTTATAGCATCAATTCATATATTTCTCCCCCTTTGTCATCAACAAAAAGCATGGTAGTTGTGATGCTAGGAAAATAATATAAGCAAGCATATAGAGGAAGGCATTATACATAGATTACTTTGAATACTTCTTCCCTTTTTTGTTATAATCCTTTGTGCAAGTAAAGATATTATCATCCTTATTTCAAGATTCATACGCAGGAATCATTTTATCAAATCTATTTCAGAAAAATATTTTTCATAAGAGTGTACGAGAAAATCCGATTTATAGCATTCGGATAATGAGATGTATTCGGACAAGATTATGCTACTGATTTTCAAATATAATCATGAAGACAAACCATTTCAACACATGTTATGTAATCAGGTGATTTGATCATTCAATAAAGTCCGAAAAATAATTTTAACTAGTTTATCTATTCGGACATATCACATACCAAAGAAAATGATACCATAAAAATCCGAGACATATTTACCATAAGGCACAAGACATATGTTTTACCACGATAGATGTTTACAACCATATCAAGGATTAAGACAAAGCACATCATGGTGAGTAACATAAGGAGTTTACAACAACAACATATGTTCATACAAGCTCATTCATGAGGTGGAAAATTAAAGTGCTTAAATAAGGAGTCAAATTGACTATGAATTTGCTGCAGGTTAGATAGGATTTGATCTTGTCGTTGTTCAATCCGTTCTTGTCTCTGTTCGAATCGGTCCATCCGAATCCCAATATCTTCGACGGATGATGTATGAGTTTGCTCAAGTGGATGTGTTTCCTCAAAGGGACAGATCAGAGGAGATTGGGTACCCCTAAATACTGGTGTTTCTGGTTTTGGTTCAAGTTGAGGGGGATCAGTTCTTCTTGGCATTCTAACCCAGTTACCGTTTCTATAGTAACATCTTAGTCGGTGAAGTAGATTTTTGTTTATTATGCTAAATCTATCTACTTTTATTACTTCTTCTTCCGGTGGTATTAAAATATCGTAAGCTTTCATTATTCTAGTGATTATACCACCATATGGGAGCATCATGTCTTTCTTATATAGTTCTAACATGTTTTGTTGGATAAGATAACCAAGACAGATGTCATGTCCTTTCATGATCAAATACATAGTTCCCAGTTCTAATTGACTCACTTCATCATGATAGTATTGTTTAGGAAGAATTATGCTAGTCAGGATATGATAAAGTATCTTAGTGTTTAAAGGCAATAGATGTTCACAACTTTTAGGAGCAAATGCTAAGTTGGGATTGGCAAAGATTGTTCCTAAAGCTTCAACATAGGATGTTCCAATAGTTTCATCATCCCATGATCTTCTAAAGTAAAGTCCTATGCTTTTCATGGGAATGCCTATCATATCACAAATGAATCTATCCGTGATTGAGATGTGTTGTCCTAAGAGATAGGTGGACATTCTTTCTTCATCATCTATTTGTATATTATTATAAAACAATCTAACGAGTCTTGGATAGATGGGTTCGTTAATTTGCAGAATTGGAAGTAGATCTAGGTTTGCAAACCAATGGATAGTCTCTAAGTCTCTTAGTTCATTCAGATCTACGTATTTTCCCTTATTGACACTCCTAAGTTCGAAAGAGGAAAATTTTTCAGCATGATTTTTCGAATAAAAAAGGGTGAGATCAAAGTCTTCTACTAATCTCCTCTTTCCCTTGTCCCTTGAGGATCTTTTAGATCCCATAATTACTGCTGTTTAGAGGGATAATGATAAGCAAGAGTAAATGAATGAAAAAACAGAGTTTAAGGGATTCTTAGAGAGTACCTTAGTGAAATCTTCAAGAGAGGGAAGGATTGTTGATGTCTTGCTCCGAAATGAGGGGTATTTGGGATGCTAAACGGGGTGAAATGGGGATGGAAGAGGCTTGGAAGAGTAGAGGAGGGAAGGGAGTGAGTTGGGGTCGGTTTCACCGCCGGCCCTAGCTTGGGTTAAAAAGGGGCAGAGTTGCGGGCGGTTGCACCTCTGGCTGGAGCGGTGCAACCGCTGGCAACCAGTGACAGCTGGAGGTGCCACCGCCAGCTGGGGAGGTGCCACCGCCTGTAGGCAGTGTGCACTTTGTTTTGATCAGCGTGATTTGATCTGGGAGTTTTTTTTGTCTTGAGAAGAATTTTCATTCAGAGCGATTAACTTTTCTTACATAATTACGTATGAGTTTTTATTTTAAGGCAAAGACTCTTGTACGATCAAGATAGATCTTTTAACGTGCATACTCCCAATGTCGTACATATGTTTGTTTGTGATAGTTTGTTCAAGTTGGTAACCCTTTCAAGTTCATGACATACTTAGTTTCTTGGATTCGAAGATGATGAATAGATGAAATTGACGGGTTCGAAGATCAAGGGGATATGTGAATTTGGGAATCATACATTTCTAATTATAAAAAAAAGTCAAATAAGGTTGTATCCAAATCGCATTTGTGATTTCATAATTTCCACTTGTTATTTAAGCATTGCGAGTTCCTTGGGTCAAGACTATCGAGAATCAAGGAGTAGAATATTATTTCTTGCTCCAGCCTAATGTTTTTATAGGAGGGGATGATTTTTAGATACTCATTTGCTTTTGGGTGCCTCACAAATAGATCTACATTGTCTATCATGTTGCATAGAATTTATCATGGTTCCTTTAGAAACCCAAATCAATTTGTTTGGACTAATTTTCTTGAATGGACAAAAATGCGTCTTGTGTCCAACTTTGCAACAAAAGTTGCATTTGTTTTGATATCGAACATGTAAGATGGAGCCTTTTATGAAGGTGGTTGGATTTTGGTGAGGACTTCTCACGAATCCAATTCCACTTCTTTTGGGAACGTGACCCTTGTTTGCAAGGATCATGTTTAATGACTTGCTACCAACCTCGAATTTCTTCAAGGTGTCCTTAAGTAGCATGTTTTCCTTTTGGAAGGTTTCTAGATCATGGCATTTTATGCATGAGCTTAAACTATCATGATGTTCGGCTTCTAACTTATCGAAATTACAAATAAGACTATCATGCTCCTTTTTTAGCAATTTCTACTTTCTATTAATAGTCTTACATTCATCAAATAATTCAGGGAAAGCATTTAATAATTCATCAAATGATAAATCTGCATTTATTAAATTTGTTACCTCATCTCTGATGGCCATTAAGGCGTAATGAGCAACTTGCTCGGTGTTGGACTCCTCTTCTTCGGATGCGCTCGAGTCATCCCATGTTGCTTGAAGCGCCTTCTTCTTTGATGTTCTCCGTTTGACTTGGAGACAATCACTCTTGTAGTGTCCCAGCTTTTTGTATTCATAGCAAATAACTTGGTCCTTCTTGGGTTCAAGTTTATTTTTTGCGTCATTCTTAAACTTGTTTCTTTTAAAGAATTTTTTAAATTTTCTTGTTAGAAGTGCAAGGTCATCATCACAGTCCTCATCACTTGAGTTTTCTCTCAAGTGGCATTCTGAAGTTTTAAGTGTCATATCCTTCCTATTCTTTGAAAGGATGTCTTCTTGCTCTTCATGAGCTTTACAAGTCATTTCGTAGGTCATTAATGACCCGATTAGTTCTTCAAGAGAGAAGTTGCACAGATCTTTTGCCTCTTGAATAGCAGTAACTTTAGGATCCCAACTCTTAGGAAGGGATCTTAGTATCTTATTTACGAGCTCAAAATCCGAAAAGCTTTTTTTCCGAGTCCTTTTAGACCGTTGACGACATCCGTGAAAAATCAGCAAACATGTCGCCAATGGTTTCACCTTCGGTTTCATCCGTAAAAAGTTCGAAAGAATGTAACAACAGATTGATTTTTGACTCTTTCACTCTACTTGTGCCTTCGTGAGTCACTTCAGTGTGTGCCAAATATCAAATGTGGTTTCACAAGTTAAAACACCAGTTAAACTCGTTTTTATCAAGCGCAAAATAAAGGCATTCATAGCCTTTGCATTAAGAGCGAAAAGCCTTCTTCTCCAATTCATTCCAATCGATCATTGAAGAGAAGACTTCAAAATCCATTTTCGACAAGATTCCATAGTTCAAAATCCATAGAAATAAGGAAGATCCTCATTGGTCTTCCAAGAGGTGTAGTCCGTCCCCAATCAACATGGGTGGACGTGTTATAGAATGCCCCTCTTGGTTTCCAGATGCCATCTCTCTTGGTTTTAATCCATTAGAGAGTTAACCTCGCTTCGATACCAATTGTTAGGATCAAGAGCACTAAGAGGAGGGGGGGGAATTAGTGCAAATGGAAAACTTTCTCACATTAAAATTAAAAGCTGCGTTTGAACGACAAAAAACGATTTTGATGTAAAATCTGATTCTAAGACTACTTTAGCTTAAGATTAAGCGAGATGAAGTTAAAGTAGATCTACGAGGCAGTTTGCAGTTTATGATAAAAAAATCGAAATGCAAGTGCAAATCAAACCGACGTTAAATGCGATAAAACCGGGTTTATGTCTAAACGTCGACTTTGAAGATACTAAACTTTGAAATATGTTTTGTAAATGCGAAGAAGGCAGTTTGCAGTTATGATTGGAGTTAAAACGTAAACGTAAACTGAAATGTAGTGATCGTACGAAAACACCGATTTACGTCTAAACGCAGATTCGGAAAGATCTGAACTTAGAGATATGTTTGTAAATCCGCAGAAGGCAGTTTGCAGTTATAATTGGAGTCAAAACGTAAACATAAACTGCAATGTAATGATTGTACGAAAATGTTGATTTACGTCTAAACGTAGATTCAGAAAGATCTGAACTTAGAAACTCGTTCGTAAAAGCGCAGAGGGCAGTAGCTATTTAGGAGGTTTACAGTAATGATAAAGTGCTCAAAGTAAATGCAAACCAGAGATTTAGAGTGGTTCGGTCAGTCTTGACCTACTCCACTTTTGGCTTCCTCCACTAACGAGGTCACCAACGTCAACTAGAGGCCTTCCTTCAATAGGCGAAGGCCAACTGCCCTTTTACAGTTTCACTCCTTTTGACGGGTTCTGGAGACAACCCTTACAGAACTTTTCTCTCCTCTCTTTACAACTCAAAACTTGAAGAACAGAGGGAGGAGAACTTTTGGGCTTTACAACAATTTTGAGCTCTTAGAATCACAGAAAAGATCAAGAATTCAGTGTAGGTCTGTGTGTTTTCTGTGCTGAATGGGTGGGGTATTTATAGGCCCCAACCCAGTTCAAATTTGGAGCTCAAAATGATCAAATCCCGGAATTCTGGGATCAGGCTGTTGCACCTCCTAACTGGAGCGATTGCACCGCCTGGCAGAGCTCGAAGACTGAGCCCAGGCGGTTGCACCTCTCTGTCAGGGGTGGTTGCACTGCCTGAGTCTGGCTTGGAGACTGAGCCCCAAGCGGTGCCACCTCCTGACTGAGGCGGTTGCACCTCCTGCCAAAGCTCGAAGACCGAGCTCAGGCGGTGCTACCTCTATCAGGGGAGGTTGCACCGCCCAATCTCGCTCGGAGACTGAGCCCAGGTGGTGCCACCTCCTGGCTGGGGTGGTTGCACTGCCCAGTCTCCTTGGGAGACTTAGCCCAGGCGGTGCTACCTCCTGGCTTGGGCGGTTGCACCTCCTGGTGCAATCAGGGTCCGAATGGGTAGCTCCATTCGGCCTAATTTCGGTTTTTCAGGGGCCCAATTGCCCCATGATTAAGCTAATAGGATCACTTCCCATTTCCAACTTAATCAACGTGCTAACTACGATTAATTCTAAGACAATTCCTGCTGCTTTGCTTCGGTGTGTCAATCGCTTCTTCCAGCGAGTTTCCGGCGAACTTCCGTTGATCATCCGATGAACCCTTAGTGATGCTCCTGCGGACTTCCGGCAAACTCCTAGACTTGCGACGATCCACTTGGCGAGTTCCGACGAGCTTCACTTGGCAAGCTTCTGGACTTCTCGGATCTGTTCCCGTAGAACCTCCGACGACTGTCCGAACTTCCGTCGAACTCTCAGACTCCCAACATGATCATTGACTTGACTCCGGCGCAACTCCTGCTGCTTGTCTAACTTTCATCGTAGTTAATCCTGCACACTTATCTCAACACATAGATTAGACAATAAATGACAATTGACTTCATCATCAAAATCCGAGATTCAACAGAGAGTTCATCGGATGATCGACGGAAGTTCGCCGGAAGAAGCGATTGACGCACCGAAGCAAGCTGCAGAAATTGTCTTAGAATTAATCATAGTTAAGCATATTGATTAAGTTAGAAATGGGAGGTGATCCCATTAGCTTAATCTTGGGGCAATTGGGCCCCTGAAAAACCGAAATTGGGTCGAATAGAGCCACCCATTCGGACCCTGATTGTTGTGGGAGGTGCAACCGCCCAAGCCAGGAGGTAGCACCGCCTAGGCTAAGTCTCCTAGGGAGACTGGGCGGTGCAACTGCCCCAGCCAGGAGGTGGCACCGCTTGGGCTCAGTCTCCGAGCGAGACTGGGCGGTGCAACCTCCACTGACAGAGAGGTAGCACCGCCTGAGCTCGGTCTTCGAGCTCTGGCAGGCGGTGCAACCGCCTCAGTCAGGAGGTGCAACCTCCTGGGCTCAGTGTCCGAGCCAGACTCAGGCGGTGCAACCGCCCCTGACAGAGAGGTGCAACCGCTTGGGCTCAGTCTTCGAGCTCTGCTAGGCGGTGCAACCTCTCCAGTCAGGAGGTGCAACCGCCTGATCCCGGAATTCCGGGATTTGATAGTTTTAAGTTCCAAATTTGAACTAGCCTCTTGGGTCCGTCGAGTGCTCAAGGGCTTCTCCCGTCCCGACTTACTCCTTGCTCGGTCGTTGCAGTACTGGATCGTCTGAGGGAGCTACTAGCCAAACAATCCGAGGAATGAGGGGTATGAGCGTCTGCATCATCCCAGCCATAGCTTGCACTTGCTTAGTCAAGTTGAGGAACGCCTCGGGTGTCACGGCCGAGATTCCCATAGCAAGTCCAGGAGGTGACCACCCTGGGTCATTGAATAGGCACCAGTAGCGATTTGGTGTCGTGGCCAGGATCTCCTTGTCTCTGAGAATGGTCAGGGACGGACCTCCGGGCTCGGTAGAGGGGTGACCGATCAGCGGTTCTCCCTCGGGAAAAGCCTCCGTGGAATGCTCCTGTGACATGGCCCTCCTTCCAACGCCAAATTGTTAGTGAACAGATGTGCCGTGGCTGGTGAGTCAGCACAGCTAGGTTCACGGGTCGATGTCGAGAGTTCTCTATCGGTTGAGCTGGATGTCGAGGTAGGTCGGGCCTTCACGACGGGGTGTTGGTCAGCGTTTCTTGGTCTGAGCGCCATCTACGTCGAGCTGTGTCTCTCCATTCCCGGGATAGGTGATAGCACGGTTAGGTCCTGCAAAAAAGGTCTTCGTCGGGTGATTCCCAACTTTGACCCCTCGAACGAGCAAGTCAATTATGGGCGGTATTATTTTTTCCTCCCCCTGGGCCGGACGCCAGCCAGAGATCTTTATACTACTATCCGAGGGTCGATCGTACACGGGTTGGCGTGGTGGACGTGCAAAACAGTGTCTTGGTATGGATTCTAATTTGTCGTGTCTTGGGGGCGACGCCATCCTGGGATTTTCGAGACAAGACGTGTTGAGCAACACCTTGGTACGGATTCTGACCTGACATGTGACATCGGCTGTGACGTGTCTTGGATCCAAAATATGTCTTATCATTTACGATAATACATTTCTAGACTTATTTCTTTTATCAATTGTACATGATACCGCTTATTATCAATTTCAATAAGAACGAAGAATAAATCATCGAAAAAGCAAAATATTATCAACTTACATTTAGTCAATTAGCCATTTCAAATAGAGACTACATCAATCAACATAATAATTATCAACATTAGACAAAATATTTAGAACATCATCGTATTATTTTTGTTCGTATACAAAAGAACATTATCTCTGAAAAGAAAAACACTATAAACGGGTCATAATATAAACTCTTGTAATTCTTACTACTGCTGCATACAATGCCAATAAATGGACATGGATATAATTTGCATTGAGATATTTGATATAAGTCATAAAAAGTCAGTTATAGTATTTTGAAATATCATTACAATATTTTTGTTCATATATGAAAAAAATACAATAATTGAAAAGAAAAACACTTTGAAGGGGTCAAGATACAAATTCTTATGGTTCTTTCCTTTGCATATAATGTCAACAAAAGAATATGAGCATGATATGCATTGAGATGTTTGTTACAAATTATAAAATGTCAGTTACAATATTTTTCTTCATATAAAAAACATTGTAAGAAGTCATGATATAAATTCTTGTGATTTTTTCCATTGCATATTTACATAGTTTTGATATTTTAGAACATTGTTACAGTATTTTCGTTTATACACAGAAAACACTATAAAGGGATCATGATATAGATTCTTGTCATTCTTCCCATTACATACAATGTCAACAAATGGATATGAATATAATTTGTATTGAGGTGTTTGATATATATATATATATATATCATAAAAAGTCAATTTAGTGTTTTGAAATGGCATTACAATATTTTTATTCATATAAACATATTATATTTTAAAAATGCCATAAAAGGGTCTGATATAAATTGTTGCATTCTTTTTATTGTATATGATGCCAACAAATGAATATTGACATTGGGGTGTTTGTTACAAGTCACAAAAAAGAAAAAGAAAAGTCAGTTATAGTGATTTAGTTCATATACAGAAAATATTGTATCTGAATAGAAAATTATTATAAATGAGTTATCAACCTATTTTTCTAATTCTATCAAACATATACAATGTCTACATTATAAGTACATTGCATATATCAACATATTCTTTCACATACAAAACCTTATTAAAAGGAAAAAAATGATGAAAACATTGTAAAAGGTGGAATACACATATTTTATAAGGGGTTGAATGCTAAGTTGTATGCATGAGACAAGTCCTCAAACACAGTAAGGACTCTCTTAGATGGGGAGGGGAAACTGAGAGTGAAAAACAAGCTTAAAAGAAAAAAAAATCCATTATGAGCCAACAAACACATTACTTTGAAGATTTTGGATGAATACTTGCAATCCTAAACAAAACACCTTTCATGTCTTAGAGGTATAAATGGGAGGGGTGATTGAAATGACTTCTTAGGAGCAGTGAGGGGAGAAGGAGGGAGAGGTTAAAGGTGAGAAGAGAGAACCACCGCGTCGATTGGATCATCCTATTGCTTAGATTGATCCATCCAATTATACTAGTGCGTCGATCTTGTAATTAGTTTTTGGAATCGATAAAAATAGGTTAACATTTTTTATCATGACTAATTATATATTACCGTGAAAGGTTTTTGGAATTGATAACATTTTTTATCATGAATAATTATATATTACCTCTTGTAATTACTTATTTTTAATATTTTAATATTTATATTTTTAAAAATTATATTGAGATCTATATAAAATATTAAGATTTTTATATAAGATTAAAAAATAATTTTATAAAATAAAAAAAATAAAAAAATTAAAATAACTGACTTAAATATTTCATTCTTATAATATAAGGATCTCAATATAATTTTTAAAAATATAAAAATTAAAATACTAAAAATAATTTTTTAAGAGATAATTTATAATTAGTTTTATTTATCAGAATACAGAAAATATAAAATACCATATGGGAAAAACAAAAACAGAAAAATACTTTTCCAAAAAAAAAAAAGATAGTTTTATTAGGAAAATCATCCTTTAATATTGAGAGCTACCAATTTAATAGTGGCAAGTAACATAGAACGTGTTGAACCCAATTAAAAGCTGCCTAGATTCAATTTAATTCGATTGAACCGAGATAAAAAAAACCGGAATAAATCGATCGGTTGTCGTTCTTAGGCCAAGAATCGAACCGGTTTATTTCGACCTTTTGGGTGTCACACACGTGGCCCGACCGAAAGCATCGACCGGGGTTGGTGTAGTAAGCCCTCTCGAATCAAATCGGGGAGGGCGAACATCTTAGATGTTGGAGCAGCAAAGAAAATAATTCAAAGGAGCGAAGATCTGATTGCTGGCGTCGTGTAGATCTCCAGCGGCGAAACCCCTTCGATCAATAGGTGTGAACAATCTTCAATCTGCGAATTTCCATATTGTTCCTCCAAAATGAACCCTAGATTTCAATTTTGCTTCTTCTTTTTTTTCACCTTTTATTGTGATTTTGGTTCCTTATTGAGTGTTACATGTTGATGCCCATTTATCTTTTCGTAGGAAGATTCAGAATCGCTACCTTCGATCGTTAATCTTCGATTGCGTATTCAAGAGCTCAAGTGATACGTTTTAACGCTCTTTCGAAATTGAAATTTGTTAGACTGGAGGGTTTTTGGACTGTCATATGATTCTTGATTAGTGGCCTTCTTTATTTGTGTTAGATTCTCGCAGGGGTGACTATCTAATTATCAAAAGTTTGGTCTTTTGGGTACACGGCTTGGTGCAATGCATTCGATTTCTCATTTGGGACTATATTGTATGATCTCTGTCCGACATTTAGCACTGGGATTGTTGTTTCGGGGCTGTGGGATAGTATATCTCACACTTACATCAAGGAGTAGATTCTGAGTTGTTTGGGAATTGCTCTGAGCCCTTTATTTATAATTGTTGAGTTGATTGCATAGAGATGGGAAAGCCACTCGTTTACAAAATATGGGAAAAACCTGCTAGTAGTTGTATCATCGAGACATGCTCCTCGATTTGGGTCTACATTCAGAAGAAGATCAGAAGAAGAACATTGGCTACACAAATGTGGGCTTGAGCTATGACTTGGCGGTCAAAGGACAATATTGGAGGTTCATTACATCCACATTCTCCCACATCAGTGTGGTGCTTTTAGTCTTCAACATGATCATACTTTAGAGCCTTGGGGTGGAGTTGGGCCACTTGTGCCTCTGTGTCGAGTTCTATCTCCAGTACACTCTTGTTTAGGTGGTGCTATCGGGTGTGTTGGTTCTCTTGACATACCATGTTCTGATTCAGAAATTTAAGCTAGATTACTTCAGAAGAGTGACGACTGTTGGTTATTCATGTGTGGTCTTCGGGTGTATGACAATCCTGGCGGTGAAGCAGCTGTCTTCGAAGCTGAATCTATTTGGAGTTCCAGCTTTGCGCCCTTTGAATCATTGATCTTCACATCCATAATTGTACCCCAAGCAAGTTTCATCGGCCACTTATCAGGTATTATTGTTGGTTACTCGATAGCCTGGGCGTTGATTCATGGCATGAATAGTTACTGGGCTGTTTCAATGCTTGGATGGCTTATACCCATGTTTATACTGAGCCTGAAGTGCGTTGGGGTTTTGGCCTGACCTTTCTTGAGATTGAGCCTGTTACAGATTCTTCACTTCCTGATGTCGGCTTTGTTTCATCTGGTAATGGCCAAACTCTGCAGATGAATATTGTACCTGGTAGAGGTGCAGAACTTGTGTAACATTTGGATTCATTATTGTGCCAAGATGATTGGTGGTTATGTAGCATTGCTTGCTTGGAATACCCAGGAGGAAGCATAATTTTCTTACACTATAAGATTGTCATTCATCTAGATGTTAGAGAATTCCAATTATAAGCATTGTTAGGGTTGGAGCACGATTTTTTTGCATAAAGAGTTGGGTATACTTCAACTATTTCATGTTCTTGTAAAAACTGTTTTTTGGAGTTGACATGACTACATGTAGACTGGAATATCATCTTTCAATTGTTTCACTATGAATCTGGAACATACGTTTGTCAGATCATATGTTTTTGTCAAAATAGAAACATTTGGTTTCTT
Source organism: Musa schizocarpa (assembly GCA_900464855.2). NCBI lineage: Eukaryota > Viridiplantae > Streptophyta > Magnoliopsida > Zingiberales > Musaceae > Musa > Musa schizocarpa. Next base: position 27,120,885 of record LS990925.1, on the reverse strand, counting down.
ATATTGGATCCATGTGTTGGCATACTTCACTACAACTAGCCAAAATTTTCATGAAGGATGCATATCCTATATGTACTTTGTTTCATTCTGTGAAGTGTACAATATCTTAAAGTTGATGAGCATCTCTTGTGAGCTAAAACATTAATGCATTTGTTTACTAGCCAATTAATTAATTATTAGTATGAAAATTCAGGTTTGATAGGCAATGACATCTCCTGGTGTCAGAGAAGCTGAGTTAATCTGGAGCATTCAATCCTTTGATTATAGGGGGGTTATCAATGGAGATACTTTGTTTCATGGTGGTCTCTTAAAACATGGAACAATTGAAGTTGCCTTGGTGTTTCTATGGTTGCTTAGAGCTTCTTTTGCTGTGGTATTTGAGCTGAAGGATAGACATTGGAGATCTTTTCAACTAGGTTGACAATCTAGACTTGTTTTCTTGCTCCAGTTTTGCTGCTTTTGTATGAGTTACCTCCTTTTGTTGCTCCAGTTTTGTTGTTTTTGTATGAATTCCCTTTTATGTTGCCATCATGACTGTGATAGTATGCAGAAACTAGATGGTCTTACAATCATTAGTCCCACTTAAAATGTTTTTGATCATGAGCGTATGTCTACCATTAATATTAATGAGCCAGGTTTTTCATCGGATGCTCTTTGATAGAAACAATTTCCATTTTGATGTAACCCCAAGCATTTTTTTCTTGGAGATCGAACACGGTCAGCTTACATCAAACTAGTTGACACAAATCTACACAACACATGAAAATGAATAGATTCAGATGCTACGAAGAAATCGGTGAACACATTAATCCAAATGGAATGAGCTATACCAGACGAAGAATGCTGGAACATCATCAACTACCATAACTTGTAAGATAACCAAGAGGAGGGACTACAGTCGGCAATTGCGTTCACATTAACTAGAAACAAACAGGTGACATTTCATAAAGAAGGTTTTGACAGCAACCAATCCAACTTCTACTCACGAGCATTTTGTTCATCTGATGCCATCTCCTCGAGTTGGTTCTGAGAAGTCAATGGTCCCTTCAGTCTCAGGTCTGCAGCCGGTGGCTGTCGCTGCTGCTGCAGAGTTAGTGGATGCAGCGGCTGCTGCTGCTGTGGTTGCTGCTGAGTCTGATGAGGCTGCGGCTGTTGCTGCTGCTGCGGAGTTTGTGAATGCAGCGGCTGCTGCTGTTGTGGTTGCAGCTGAAGCTGTTGTGGATGCTGGGAATGTATCTGGAGTTGCTGAAGTTGGTGGGCTGCCAGGAGAGACTGCATCCCTTGATTGTGATGGTAAAATTGTTGATTTGCTCCGAAAGAAGGAACAAGATTCATCATCTGTCCGCCATTCTGCAACATCTGGCCTGTAGCCAACTTCAGGCGCTGAACCTCTTCTCTTAGTGCTTCATTCAGTGCTGCAACGATAAATAACAGGTTGTCAAATTTGTTGAAGAGCATAAAAAGGTATTTGATTGTTGAGGCATTTTGATTATAGAGGAGATAACAATCTGATACTAATATGGGCATAGCAATGATGTTTAGAGAAGCCACAATGACATTAAGAGGTTAAATGGAACAATAACATGATCTAAAATCACTCCCACCTCAGCAGATCTTATCACAAACAGCATTAAATTAGGAACCCTGCACTGTACCCATGAACAAGCAACCGAATATTATCAGGCCACAGGCACATCAAATTCATTATTCTTGGAGGAGGAAGTTCATTACCATAATATAGACAATAGATGAATGACAGTAGGATGATACTTTAACGCCTTCTAAAGGAACAGATGAAAGTATGACAAATCATTCTTAATAAAATAATTTTGATCAAGAAAGTAACAAGAGAAGCATCATACATGATGAAAGCCTTACCATCCTGCAAGTGAACCTGCTGCTCCATGGTTTGCAATCGCAGTTTTAGTTCATTATTTTCCATGGTTAGGCCATTGGTGTCTCTCTGTCAATGGCAGAAATATTTCTAGTGAATTCCTTGCACATCTCACAGTGTTGCTTTCACATGTCAAGGAAAAAGATATGCAAGTCTAGAAGATTATGAGGAATACCACACTTGGCCAAAAAAACAAAAAGAAGTTAAATGCTTATATTCAATTGAAACAGAACTTGAAACCAACTGGAGATACTTCTCTTGTTATTCATTAGGAAGATCATAATCAAATTAAACCACTTTTCTTAGCATCGTTACATGGAACATTGCTTGGCAAATAAGACAAACATTTGTGGGTGAAAACAACCCAAGAGAGCTTTAGAAGGATCCAATATGCCAATATGGTACAGTAACATGTTAGATCCCTAGATTGCAGACCTCACACTTTCAAACCTCTCATATAAGCCTCCATAACAAAGATAAATGAAGATGAAGTGCCTTAAGCCAGATGATGTAGGACAAGCTCAAGGTGAGAAGAGTTCTTTTTTAAAAAAAATTGAAAATAAAAGAAAAGAAAGATAGAGGAAGGGATATATAATAACCATGAAAAATAGTGATGAAAAATAAAAAGAAATAATAAAGAGAATGATAACTCAGTGATATCAAGAGGCGCTTGGGTGTTCGCTTAGGCGCCTAAACCAATTTGCCAATTTGAAACTTAATAGAAATTGACTCAGCTTAAGTTGAATTAAAATGTTACAAACGGTTCAACCAAGACGAGTCCCACCCCCCAACCCGTGCTGTGGGCTCGCTGGAGAGAGAAACCCTATTGTCATTCTCCAGATCACTCGCTTCTCCTTGTCATTGTTGCCTCCTCTTCACCTATGATTATCGCTGCTCCTCCCCACATTCATGCACAGTCCTCCAGTGGTGGTGATACCTCCTCTCTCTCTCTCTCTCTCTGTGTTGTGCCTCCCACCTCTCTTTCTAGTTCGCTGTCACTCTTCCTCTTTCCCCCTACTATCTCTCTCTCTCTCTCTCCTCCTTTGTCATGGTCCCCATCAAACCTCCTCGATACCCCCCTCCCTCCATACTTCTCCCCACTTCCCACTCGTCTCCTTCCCTCCCGCTATCTCTCTCCCTCCTCATCCTCCAACAACCCCCCTCCTCTTTAGACACTTCCCCACCTCCTCTTCAACTGCAGCCATAGATCCTCACCACTGCCTCTTCAACGATGATTTCCGTTGCTCATCCCCGCATCTACGCACAACCCTCCAATAGTGGTGATACCTCCTCTCTCTCTCTCTCTCTCGCTTGTGCCTCCCACATCTCTTTCAAATTCGTCGTCACTCTCCATCTTTCCTTCTACTATCTCTCTCTCTCCTCCTTCAGTATCGTCCCCATCAAGCCTCCTCGACACCCCCCTCCCTCCTATGTGCTTCTCTCCACTTCCCTCCCACTATCTTTCTTCCTCCTCATCCTTTGTGCTTCTCCCCCCTCCCCCCCTCTCCTTCCCTCTTGTTGTCTCTCCCCCTCCTCTGCCAACTCCCCTACCGAGCATCCCCAAGAAACCCCTCCTCCTTCCCTCCTTCTCTATGCTTCTCCCCACTCCCCCTCCCCTCTCTACTTCCCTCCCACTATCACTCTCCCTCTTTCTCCTACCCCCCATCCATCGTTGCTCATACCAAGTGTTCCGACAACTCCCTACCCTTTCTCTCCTCCTCTGTGCCTCTCCCCCCTCCCTTCGTTGCTTCTCTCCCACTATCGTTCTCCCTCTTTCTCCTTCCCCTCATTTGTCATTGCCCCCAGCCTTCATAATAGCCTCCCTCACTCTCCCTCTTTCTCCATGCTTCTCCCTCAAATAGCTCTTTGCTGCAATTAAACTGTGGCTAAGGATCCTCTCTTTGTGTCTCCAATGCTGTCGTGTCTCCTTTTTCACTAATTCTTCCTTCTCAATTTCTTTCTCTCATAATAGCCTCGATCTCTCTTAAATTTAATATTAACATTGATTATTAACAATAGCTAATTTTTATTAATTATAGCCTATGAATTATTTAAAGGATTAAATTTGTCACTGCTAGTATTTTGAAGTGTCACTATAGTTTTAACATCTAAATCATGACAAATGTAGTTTTAAGATTGTTAATCCTGTAGGTAGATTTGAACAATGTAGTATTTTAGTGCTTTATATATGGTTAAATGAATTTACTTCGATGAAGTAGCAGTGATATTTTGAGTATGAAATAAAATTAAACTCATGTATTGTCTAATATTTATTTCAATGAATTTTTTCTTCTTAAAAATATTTTTTATAACTTTTATATTGGCGAACATTGAAGCTTGGTGCCTTTTAGGGTCCGACACCTTTAAAAACACTGATATAACTACTAGACTTGCTTAGACTGAAGGATTGACTCCTAGAGGCAATGTCCTGTGCCTTGCACATCTCACATGATGATGATGATATCTTACCGGAGCAAAAAATTGTGACCTCACACCACTTATATATAATCTGTAGAAAAGAAATATTCCTTCTATCATTAATCAATGCTCCCTGTTACAACCTCTTTCCCCTTTTTATCCCACTAAAAGAACAAAAATAATAAAAGATAAAAATAAGGAACAATATAAAGTTATAAACATATAATAACAAAAATTACACCCCATAAAGTATGGCATATCATTCATTTCATCATATTTTTTTCATCTGTTGTGACAGGTAATCTTCCTTTTGTTCTTTCTTTTGTAATTTTGACAATTAATGTAAAATCATCAAGATGGTACAACAGCTTATGAAGACACCATAAACTAATAAAAACATTCAAGAGATAGATAACCCAAAATGGTCCTGTATCACCTTAACATGTAAACATACATAAACACGATTACAATTGCATAATGCTCCAACTCTTTGCCCTCCATGGGTGGGGGTATTCTGGATATTAAATTCTAAGTTGACATCAAATTAACAAGCATATCAGCTACACATAATGACTATTTTCTTTAAAATTAATTCTATAATAAACAACAGATACCACCTATGATTTAGCATGTTTTCCACTTGTCCACCCATGTTTTTGAGACTCACTCTTATGTTTTTATCCATTAAACAATGAACCCTTGTCGTTAGCCACCTCATGTTAAAAATCAGTAATGTGGGATTGACATTGCACTAACATGGTGCATGGTAGAATACACGTGGACCCCAAGGAATCTTATAGACATTGTGTTTGACATGCTACTGATACAGTATGTGGCATCCATGTGAACCCATGAACCTTACATTCATTGTGCCAGCATATTACCAACATAGCTTCTGTGTAGTCTAACATTATACCATGCATAGGCCATGTAGATCCAAAGGAATTTGTGGTGCATTAATGGCATATATATGGCAAATATATACCTTCTTGGACAATATGTGACCCATGCGGTATTCCATGTCCACACCACATCAGCGCTAAGCTGGTGTCACATAATTTGCTAATACATAGATGATCTGTTCATATGTATAGTTTTTAATATCGTCATCAAGTATGTAAATTAACCTACAAATGTAACATATAATTCACACACAAATAAATAATATTTTTAAACATGAAACAATTGTTATAAGGTTAAGTTTCTGATGGTAACACATGGGAGGAATAAGTGATACTTGTAAACCAAGCATGGACAAGTCTAGATCAGGCAAAACTACCAACAAACAAATAGTAATTTACCTACAATTTTAATTATGGTCACAAAACATGAAAGTCTCATCCTATGTTACCATATATCAACCAGTAGTGACAAAGTATCAAATGACAAGTTTTAATTAAAACTAGAAAACAATGGAGAATATTTACATATTTACTGATTAAGTATTGAATATACAGATCCAATTACATCCAAGCAGACCCGACCACGGTTCGGTACGAACCAGAAACAAACCTATTAGAAACTGAAATTGACGGTTCTGGCGGTTTGGTTCCTGGAATTATAAAATTTTAATTCTTTTTTAAAAAAGGTGGTTCCGGAACTGGAACCAAATATATTATTAAGAACCGGTACCCAACTCTTAAAAGATCACATATCAAGGATCCATGCTCTGTTTGAGGTTGACTCTGAGAGGCAGATCTCATTCCCTAGTACACTAGTACAGTGAATGTAAGGCACTATAAAACAACCACATGAATGGTTAAAAGACCAAATGCCAAGAAACCTACAGAATGTGTTTCTTCATCATGGTGGATTATGAATCATGAGAACATTGAACCAATATCACATTTTGTGTTTTGCACTCTCCTCATATACCAATGAACAAGTAATTAAATTTCTGGCTTCTAGCTACAATGTTTAATTAATGCTTCTAAAAAATTTGGATGTTGCTCCTTGTTATTGTTGTAAATTAGTGGTGCATACCTATACTAAATTGAAATTTTATCAATATAAAAATACCAGTAATTATAATTTGAAAAATGAATGAGAGTCCTTGTCAAAGTAAACGTCCTGCTTTCTGTTCCATGTTCCCAACTTCCGATTATCCATCTCGAAAATGGATAAATATAATGTGATTCAAGTTACTCCCTTGTATTCATCTAGCTGTTGTGTCTTGAAGTTTTCTGGAAATCTAAGATTAAGAATCCGCAGAATGAAGAAACTTGCAACTGAAGTACCTGTAGCATTGTCAATTGAGCAGACAATGTTGTTGCTTCAGTTTGGAGAGTCTGCACCTTCCTCTCAAGCTCTCCAATGTATCTCATCTTCCTTTCTTTAGATCTTGCAGCTGACTGTCTGTTTGCCAAAATCCTATAACAAAACATGAAACCTATCTTTAGCAATTAAAACAGGGTGACTAGTGTGACCAGTGTGAATGTTTCAGCAATTAATAGTATCTTTAAATGAGAAAGGTCTTTTGTAAACATAAAAGTTAACCTACTAGGGTGGAAAATTTAATGAGTTTGCACATAAAAACCTTGTTTGAGTACGACAGAATACTGTGCACTAGAATAGTTATCCAGTTAGAACTACGACATCATACACGACATTCCTTCCTTCGCTAAATTTGTAGCTGATATTTTGGGTGTAGAATAATGAAAATATGGACAATAATAAAAAGTGCAACCAGTCACTTATGCCTTACCTTTCATGTAGAAACAACCAGTTGACTTGTAGAAAATAAGATGAGGACGGAAGAGGACAAAGAGCATATCCTCCTATTTGAAGTACAAAAATCTCAATACTTTAGTAGGAAACATGATTTGCTATAGGTAAGAGTGTCAACCAGAACCTACCATATACACCTTTTAGTTTGTAAGAGGACAAAACCAAACAGCAAAAGATCTAGTACGAGATACCACCATAGAGAATCCAAGAGAGAGAGGTAGAACATCAAACATTCTCTTTGGGAGATATTAGCAAATACATAATACATAAATAGGATTAAAGATCTCAATAAATTTAACACCACAAAATCTTGCAAGTAGCTCAATGCATCATGTCATGGTTGCTCCTCGAATTAAAATATCATATTGAAAATGGATATTCCAAAAGAAAGGCACTTCGATTTAGAATAGCAATAGGACTTGAAGTCTCTTCAAAAAGGATATTACAAAAGTACAAGACTCACAAACAGAATCACATACCACTCATTTTCACCAACTACAGCTTGACAATTGTAGCCATGAAGCATAGCATTGGAGTGGGAAACTCCTTGCATAAGATTAATTTAAGAGATAGTGAAGCTAACCCAAGGAATGGAAAGTGGTCAACAACAATTAAGCGTGCAAGATTTATCCTAGTGGCTAGAGGTAAGGTCACTAACCCATCGTATATCAATGTAGCATTGGCCTAGTTAATCTATAAGAGATGTGGAATGGTTGGATATCAAACAAGTGCTTCTTGATGGCAATATCACAAAAATCAAATGTACAACCTTATAGTAGTGTATTTATGTGTGTATCCATTACAAATTATGAAGTGACTTCAAATCAAGGCTAAAAAAATGAAGCATGACTACCAAACAAACATTATGTCTCACTAAATCAGCAGCAAGAGCTAAAATGGGTGATTCTTAGAACTATCTGCATGTCTTCTAATCAGTAGTTGGGGAACCAATGGTCAAAAAGGAAAAAAAAAAGAACAAATACCTGCATGTGAAGTAGCTGACTCACAGCGACAAGATATTGGGTCCAACAACTTAAGCTTACATGAAAAGGGAGTTGTTATTTGAGAGGTCATCAGGGAGACATAGGAAAAGCTACAAAAACAAAGCATGCCAATTAGATTAGCATGCTACACAAAAGCTGCAGTCACCTTAAAGGGCATTATCACAAACTGAAGTTACCATCCAAAAGAGACAATACTATTAGAGGTCAGGTATAGAATTTATGTTTCAAGATGAAACCACCGAACTAAAACCTGCAGGTACTGCAAAGTTACATAGAAATCGCTCGAAATCAAAAACATGCCACAACAACATCAAATATTTCAGTCATGGCGAAGTTGGACTTGCTGAAAGTTCTATCAAAAGATGATGGAGATCCATATAAGATTTGGGGTTAACTTTGTGCTTTAGACATGTCAGAAGGAACAGCTTTTAACATATGTTGTCAGATATTTCTATCATTAAATTAAATAACATAAAAGGCAATATTGTCATGAGACGCTTGGCACTCACCTAGGCGTCCGAGTGATGAGAGGTGAGGCATGCCTCAAGATATCTCAGGTGAGACATTTTAGTTAGGCGTTGCCCACAGGCATGCGTAAACCGAACTAATTGGTTCGGGTTTAGTTCAACCAAGCCAAATAACACCTAAACCCACCCAACCACCACCAATTGCAAACCCCACGAACCCTAAGTGATCCCGTCTCTGCCTTGCTTGCCTGTGGACTCCTTCGGCGCCGCCCTCAAGCTCCGCCGCCCTGGGAGCACCTCCAACATGCCTTCCACTAGGAGCTCAAATACTCCACTGCCTCCACCTTCCCCACATTGTCTACCTCCTCGGATGTTGTGATGATCACAGTTCCTCTCTCCCACTGTTGATGACATGCCTCCCCCTCCTCGCTCTCTCGCTATTGCTCTCCTTCTTTCTCCTCTCCTTTGCGGTCTCCCCATGCCAAGCCTCCTCGACAGCTCCCTTGCCCTCCTTCCTACTCCTCATCCTCCTCGTCCCCTCCCCTAAAGCTCCGCTCCCAAGTAACAATCCCTCTCTCACTGTCTACCTCCTAAAAAAGGCCTCACCTTCAATCAACAACCTCCCCAGATCCCGATAGCCTCCTCCTTCTCCCTCCTCCCAATCCCTCTTTCTCTTCCACTATCAACACTGGTTGTTGAGCCTTCCCGACAGCCCCAGTTCCCCTCCCTCCTCAGCCTCCTCCTCCTCCTCCCTGATAACTCCCCTACCAATTCCCAATTAACAACCCTCTTCCCTTGCTTCTCTCTCTCCTTCCCTATACCACCTCTGCTTCTTCCCCAAATAACCCCTTGCTTCTTCCCTACTTCTCCCCTTCCTACTCTATTTCTTTTTCTTGTAATGTTAATCATAAATAATAGTTAGATTTTGTTGATATAGCCTATAAATTGTTTGAAGGATTGAATTTGTCACCATTAGTGTTTTTGGTGATTTAGATTAATGTAATTTGATGTTTTAGTGGTGACTTTTTGAAATATGAAATGATATGGAACACATTTTTTATAAAATTTTATTTTAGTGATCATATTTTTCCAAATTATATTTTTTATAATTTTAATATTAGTGAGAAACTTGCTTTGCTCAGGTGAGGGCCTAGCGCCTTGAGCGTTTTGGCACCCTGATGTTTTCTAAGGTCTTGAATCTTTGACTATACCAATAAAAAGCTTTAATCAGTATAGTCAATGTACATAAAGATACCGAAAGAAGTTTTTCATCAGTTCATTTAAAGGAGTTCATTATGGTACGTGCAACTTGAAAATGTTAGTGGAAGTTGATAATTTGCTCATCTAAAGAAGCCTATTATGGCAGAAAAAGTTAGCATAGAGGTTATGTACTAATGACAAGGAATAACATGGTTCATTCTTGCTGTTATCTGAAAGCTTGATGTGGATGAATTTAATGTTCTCTTACTGGTCAAACATCAACTAAACCGATTAAGTATGCAACAACAAGATTTTCATACTAAAATGGCCATAGAATATTAAACGGCTAAAACTATTAATCTGACAGCAACATTTTGCAAGTCATATGCATGGTCTGAGGGTCATCAAATAACACATAGTTCTTCAGAATAAGTAATCACAGCTATGGAAGTGGAGCTATGCTGTGCAAGTTCAAGTTTCAAAAGTTGCCATCCTCTGCAATATATGAATGCATCACATTGCTAAATACATATGAGGGCAGAAAATGCAGAACATGAAAATACTGCAACATCTCAGCAAGAGAATAACTTGGATGGCTCTGGATTCACTCAGACATACTAGAGAAAAAGGAAAAAATCAATTAATTTGGATTGAAACGTTTTCTTTTTCTCTTATGTGCCAATGTTCCCTTAAACTAGGAAGGGCCAGCAATATCCCAATAGCAAGATCCAGGCAAAGCGTCTGGAAACAAGTTGGTAAACATGACATGCCAAGAGATAAAAGACTAATATATCATGTCCTTGGCTTCAATTTCAACTAAAACTTGCAAACCAACAATTAAAATGGGAAATAGCATCATAAATAAATTAAAGGAAAATAAAGGATTTATATGAAAAAGAAACCTCTTTGCACGCTTTGGATCGACAAGAGCCAGTTCAGCAAGTTTTGCAGCGGACATAGCCTTCTTCGCCTCCACGGATGACGGCCCTTCACCACCAGACATCAGGAGCTCTGGCTTGATTGCAGTAGAACCATCCAGAGATTGGCTATGCTGGTGCCTTATCCTCGGTCTCTCAGTAGAGCCCAAGGCCACATTCTCACCCTCAGAGGGAGCCTGAACAGGAGAGAGCACGGGCAGTGAAGACTCACCAATGGACAGACCAGAAGAGGTAGCACCGGAACTGAACTTCTCCACATCCATGTACATGGAGACGAGGTCCTCCTCGGTCTCATCAGACAGCGAAGGCCCATCATAGGATCCCACGACACCGAGGTCACCGTCGAAGCTGATATCATCTGGGAGGCTAAGTATTTCCGAGTGTGCTCGGCGGTGACCGGGATTTCTTGGAGGGAAATCCGGCATCCGACTGACGTCATAGCTGAACCGCTCAGCGTCCGATCGCGTCGCGTGACCAAATTGGCCAGAATCTGGAGGTGGCTGAGAGGAAGAAGAGGCCGAGGGATGATCGCCAATAAAGCCGAAACTGCCCGAAGATGAGCCGAAGGGAGCGTATCGGGATGAATGGGACGGAAAACCACCTCCGCCTCCTCCACCAGACGCTGGCGACTTGTCCTTGTCCATAACTATGGATCTCGAAAGCTCCACAACCACAAACGTACCACCTTTCTCAGAGAATCCAGTGCAATACCCGGAAACCAAGTTAGAATCGAGAACACAGATAGAAGCCCCGCGATCGCAGATCCGTAACTCCTCAAAATAAAGGAAAAATCCTTCCTTTTGTGGACAATCGCCTCAAAATCTGGTCGACGTCAAGAAAACACAGAGGCGAAAATTAACAGAAGAAACATCCAATGACTACGTTTCTCGGCAAATGATAAAGACTTCTCAAGATCCAAACGGCACCGAATCGAAGACGAAAAAGAAGCAACAGCGAAAGAAAGAAAGAAAGGGAAGAGATCGAACCAAACAGTCCTAGAAACAGGCCGCAGGGACGAGGCCTCCGAACCCTCGAACGCGGACATCTGCGATTCCAGATGCGAGAAAAGGTGGCCGCTTTCAAGGAAGCGGGCCTGCTGAGATGCGATGAACGCTCCAATGCAGCAAAGAGCTGATTCTTGCGAGCCCGGAGAACGAGAACGCAATGAGCTCCACCGCAAAGACGAATCTGAAAGAAGTGATGCTGGGTAATGTGGGAATGCTTTACGGGGCAGGAGAACAGAGGAGATGAGCATCACCACATAGCTTCCGTAGGAAAACCCCACCGAGTCAGTGGACGCACATAGGATCCGATTAAAACCCTCACTATGGAATATCTCCTCTGCGAGCGACCAGGAGGTGGATTTGGAAGAACTCTGCGGGAGAGCGAAGCCGAACGCGCTCCGCTCGAAGCCTTAATGCATTCCCCAAGATGCACACCCCATACAGGAAACAGCCTCCCACTTGTCGCCGCAGGGAAGAGTGACTTGTGCCACGTGTTTGAGGGGGGTTTTTCCTTTAGGAGTTGGGCACCAACGCCGAATGAAGGATCCAACGGTTATAGCGACATCCTGATGCTGGCACGTGATTTCCACGTGAGTGAGATTGGGCCGTTCGAGCCCGATCATATAATGATGTCACGACTGCTGCCACGAATAGAATCCATCTCTCAGTGGATGGAGAATATCCACTTTATATTTATATTTGTTTCCAAAAATAAAGTGCATGGTAAAATACAAAAGGAAACATAATTTTCATTAAAAAAATAATCTTTTTAACTTTTCAGATTGATAGATATACCGGTTCAACTGGATTGATTGATTCTATATACTATAATAGATTTATCGATTCATCAAGTTGGAATTGATCATAAAATATGAGGTATTTTAAGGTATTAGTGAAAATAAAGACATCAAATATAAAATTAAAAAAAAATCTGAAAAAGTAAACATATGTTTAACATAAAATTTTAAAAATATAAAATTAGATGGCTTAGTGAAAAAAAAAAAAAAAAAAAAAAAAACTTTCCCGTGTTGATAAGAGCAATCTTACTCATGATCATCTAAATATTACAAAGAAATAAAATTAATGTGAAAAAAAGATAAAGAAATAGGGAATGAATTGTTGATAAAATTAATAAAAGTAGTATTTTTCAATCCTATAATTTATTTGATGGATGCTAACAAATCTATTTGAGGAGTATATATTATATACTATATTAAAATTCGAAGTGATAAATACATTTATAAGTATGCATATACCAAACTAATACATTTTGACTGGGGAGCCTTTTTTGTTGAGTATGTGATTCCATATGGGTTGTCCTATGTAGTGAAAATTTTGCTTCCATAGAGAATAATGAGAATGTAATTCTCATATAAGGCATTTAATATGGAATTTTAAAAAGCAAAATGATGATAATTTGAACCGTTCTTAAATATATGCATTTCTCTTAGATTGACTTGTGATATTATCAAAGATTTAGCTGACTCTCCAAATAGCTCGAACATTAGGGCTCAACAATATTTTAAGATCAAATGATGAACAGAAAACAAAGGGTGATCATATTACTCTGAATCCTATTGCAATTCAGAGAAGGCAGTTTGATCAACAAAGATTGGAAGTAAAAAAGTATGAAGAATGACATTGTGACATCTTGAATAATCTAGGCAAGATTACCTAGTGTCATAAAATCAGCCTTTGTCATCCATACATCACATGAACTTGATATAGATAAGTCATATAGATAAGTCCACATGAACTGTCATCCATTTCAAGGACAGAAATTTTATTGAGTTCAAAACTTCCAACATAATATTTGTTTAGAGAACATTCATCATCATTTCCAGCAGTCCCTTCACCCAGTAACAATACCAAACTCCTTTCCATGAATTGATGCATGGTTTTATAGTTCATCCTGCAATTAAAACAGTGCAGTAACAGTTGAATCACAAAGACACCAAGTGAGAATGAAAGTAATGAAAGAAAGGAGATTTAGGACTTACATGATAATCATCATCTAGGTAATCTCTATGATGACGCTGCACATCAGAAATTCAAGTTAGGAAAATATTTTAGTTGAATTTTGAAGTCAGAAAACTCTTTTAACTGGAGTAACAATTGTAGATTCCTGACATTGAATTACATGGTTCCATCTCAATATAAATTAGAGAGAGTCATCTGGCAATAGTCTCATATGACATAATGGGGCCAAGCAAAAAAATTGTGAGATCTGCATTATGGATATTGGTAAATTTCTGGGTTAGGAGAGAATATAGACATACCCTTTTGTATCTATCCTTGTATCTCTCCCTGTCATGGTAACGTCGATCGTGTCCCCTCTCTCTTTTCCTATTCTCACCTTCCTCTCTTGCCTTTTGAGCATCCTGTACAAAGAAAAAAACAATCAATTATGTTACACTGTTACTGTAGGTAACAAGCAAGCAAAATGAGCAGCTAATGGAGAAAACATCTAAAGGAGAAGCTCAAAACTGAGCTAAATGGCAGGGACTGGTCCATATAGCTGCTGCAAATGGTAGGGTCTTCATGATTAGCCGTAGTCATTAGGTTAATGGAGAAGAGAATAATGAAAATGCATTTCGAAAAGAATAATCATCACCTCTTCTTCTTTAGCATTCCTTACTTTCTCTGCTTCCTCAAAGGCCTCCTTCTCGATCTGAATTAGAAACAAAGACAAAAATCAGGAGGAGATGGATTACATTGAAAGCCGTCGACAACAAAGAACAGGCAAGCCCACCTCTCTATTCTTAAGAACAGTCTCATGTGCAACCTCCTTTGCATAATCTGGATCATCACATATCAAGATGTTGTCAAATACTGAACCAGCCTTTACCTGCATTGTCATTTAGCTTACAAGTTATGCATCATTCAGCTCCACATCAGGCAGAAGTCACATATATAGACATAAGACAACAATCAAAGGCAAACATCATCAAAATAAATGAACAAGCTTGCAATCGTTACCTGCCATACTTCAATACCAATATATTTTAAAGGCTTCAGCACATAGAGATCTGGGTCATCTTCAAACTCTGATGAAAACATAAAGGTTAGTGTAGCCATATAACTTAAAATAATTGTCAAAATATTATCTTTACAATGGAGAAATATTTTGTCGAAATGATTTTAAAAAACGAATTGTATTTGATTATTTTGAAACACAAAGACAAGAGCAAGATGGATGAAACAAAGAGAAACAGATTACTCAATTTGATTCTTCAAAACTTAAGATAACTGATAAAACAAATCATTACAAATTTTTAACCGGATTTATGGAAATGAACTTGTTTACTTGCTATTAAAAGTTTTTGATGCATTTGCGGAATGCATCTCTCTTTAGATTTAGCTTTCTAAGGCTTTAAGGAAAAGGAAAAAAATGTCACCAATGGAAGGCTGCATGACTAAAAGTGCATTAAAAAATAATGTTCTTCAATGGAAGTGACAGATAGTTATAGAAAATGTCATATCGAAGGTAACCCCAAAATTGTTCCCTTTGAATTTCCTTAGCATGTCACATTCGACTATACATGCTGGGTAAGAACGTTACTAGAACTACCAGTCTTATGGGGACACAATAGCATTCTCTTTTCTCACCTTGTGATCAGTAGGGGGCACAATACCATCTTACCTCCACAATGTCACATAGAGGTGGGCAATCAAGAGGGGCTTCTCAGTGATGTCATTTAGCGTCCTAATGAGCTTCCATGATTAACGATGTTTCCTTTTACTTTCTTACTAACAGAGGAATGACAAAACAACTTTTTCTCTTTTACTTTTCTGGCAGAAGTTGTATATCATGTATATTAACCATCAAGGTTTGCAGTATAACATGGTATGGTATGGTATGTGTAGTATTTACTAGTCTAATAGACTACCAGTATGTGGACTAGGACAAACTGGATAGTATGCCCAACACAGGGTCTTTATCATCCGGAGCATGACCTATATAATCTGGTATGCCCGATATAGGGCCTACACTGCTCGGTAAAGGGCAGTAGAGTCCTGTACTAGACCATTTTTTAAAATTTTCCAACCTTTTTTCAGGAATTTTCCAAAACGCAATACCTATAGATGTACAGGTACACTCTATACATTGAACAGTACACTATCGACATACATAATTGAGAACCTTGCAATAGACAAAGATACGACATTTGGAGGAGGTGGTGAGTTCACTATATTGGATGTTTTGCTTGGCATTATGGGCTTTGGATGACTTAATTTTCAAGTATCAATCATATAGAATATGAGAAATGTCAAATTATCTAGGAGGGTGCTCGAAAGCATTAGGGCAAATGCCTTTGCAATATAAAAGAATGGAGTAGCAATCAAGAAGATTTTTACTAATGCTCATAATTATAATAGGCTATTCCTTCACGAGTAATTTCTTCCTTATATTGCATTTTCAACCCACATAAATAGCAAATATTTTATGTTTATCACTAGAAAATATATCAAGAAAAATGTTTCCTCACAACATGAAAATCAGGTATATATGGAAATTCTTGCACATTTTATTTTCTTTGTCATCCAAAAATACTTGCCCTAAATTTTGAAGGTCTTAGGCTATCCATGGTTCAGTAGTCCATTAAATGTAAAGAATTAGGTTTTCCATGCAATAAAATAAGCAGCTGTTAAGTAGTACCAATTTCAAGTTATTCAAAATATTAGGAAAACAAAACATGCTACTACTCCAAAATTGATGTATTTTCTCATTGGACTACGAATAAGACAGTAATTTGATATGTTGCTTATCTTACCAGGGTTATCAATCCATGGGGTCTTCCATTTTCCTTTGTAATTTGGGTTCTTGATCTTCTGTGAACCCAGAATCATGGATGAGAAACATATCTTATAACATCTACATGACACAAAATCACTAATTTCTACTGAAACAATGAACCTTGCGTTTCCATGGTCCCTTGTAAGCTGGATTTGGTATTTTTGGTGGTCTCCATATTCCATCATCATCATCATCCCATGTTCCAGGCTGATCGAAAAGATAACGCCAAAATAACTAAGCCTCATAGTTAAAAAAAAAAAAAACTGATAGCTGTTTAAAAAGAATCAACTTCAAAACATATGATCATGTCATCAATGAGCTACAACTTCCTGATATTATTAATCCTTGCATGGAGAACATGATGATTCCCAAAATGCAACTTGTGCATTATAAAATGAGTTCCAAGCTTTTGGAGGCATACCTTTTTTGCCTTTGGATCAGGAATTTCTTTTGGAATTGAATCATATCCCTATAATATGTGGCAAAAATTAGAAAATCATCAACCATAACAAGAGTTAAATTATTCGGAATGTAGCAAACCTCTGGTTTAACATCATCTGGGTCCTCAATGTATTCCTTGTCATCCCAGTTTTTGGGCTGAAACAGCAAAGTGCATGTATTATAGGATTTCTGAAAAAATGTATTAAACGACAGGTATCCCTCATTTCATAAAGTATTATCATCATAGTCAAAGGTCGAACCTTCTTAGCATTAGTGTCTTTAATCTTTCGAGGTGGAAGTATATCCCAGTCAGTATACATGCTCCCAGATTCTCTTTCTCGGTTGTCAACAAGAAGACTAAAAGAGGCATCAGGTCTAAGAATGAATGTGTACACATGTGTTAGCTTGTCAGTCTCACATTCTAAATCTTTTTTGATAGGATAATTTTGCCCCTGGTAGGAAAGGATTAGATGGAGCTTCTTCGTCTGTGTGCCACAGATGTCAGGCCCAAACATTAAACTGCATAATAAAAAGGGAAAAATATTATTCAACAGATTCGACTTCAAGCAAGCAAGAAAGAACATAATTCGATTAGCATAATCTTATACCTAAATAGCAGGTCTTAACCTAAGAAATAACAATAGAGCAAAGGCAGGCAAGACAAAAGAATATATCTTCATACAAGGATAATTTCATTACCCATGATGCATTAGGATAAACCTAGTCACTCAAATATCACTGAACTTTATGATCAATGCATACAATCCATTTAGTGAAAAAGTGAAAAAAGCAATTCTGTAGTTTTGCAGTGATACAAAAAACAGTCAATGTAACAGTTAACAAATTTGTTGATGATAAAATAACAAACCTGTATGGAGCATCCCCACCAAATTTTTTCTGATTGACATATCCAGAAAGAAGCTTGATATAACCTCCACCACATTCAATGTCCTGCTCAAACCTGAGAGAGTATTGGACCACCAGTGTTCTGTTCTTGTTACTAAATTCTGGAAATTTTGCAGATATTGCAAAATGCTTGGCATCTGTGCATGTTTGTATTCCTGAAAGGAACAATTGTCATTGTTGACAAATAAACAAAGAAATTCTGCAAAATGGTATCCACCACTTGGGGCATTTTGATTTCTTTTTTCAGTCAAAAAGCTACTAAAGAGCATGTTACATGCAGTTAGCAAGGTTCTTCACACCTTTGTCATCTGGATCACCAGGCCACTTTCCTGCTGTATGCTTAAAAGTACCAGCTTTTCCTTCACTCCTTTTCCAGTCTGATTTTACCCAACGATTCTCCCAACCATCTTTTGAAAACATAGAAAAGAACATATCAAAGTCAAACACTAGAAACAATATAACTTTGTGAACTATTATCAAGATTAAGAAAAGGTAACCTTTAGGCTTGCAAGATACCAGAGAAACAGTAAGCTTTCAGAATATTCAAAACCTCAGAATATAGACATAGACAATACAAAATCATGGAAGAACAGTTTCCACAAAGCACAGTTTAAGAAAAACAACTGTCTTCATATGTTTTCTCAAAACAAAATGCACACTTAGATTGAAATTATGATCTAGAGATTCCATTGTTTTTAGATTTTAAACAACTAATCCCACCGAACTTTTGAGGATCATTCTCAATTTTGGGTTTGTCCAGAACTCTGACTAAAACAAACCAACGATCTACTCTTCAGATCAGGTTCATAAATGGCATCAACAGTCTTCTAGTAGGAATCCGATGCTAGTATCATCTTAACATGAATAGCATAGTCGAGCTACCAAATGAAGGAAAAAATAAATCTTTTTCTGATAATGGTAATCACCCGGGTCTCCTCTTGCTTCTCATCACCCTAAAGTCAAAATTTTGAAACCAAAAAGAACTGACTAATCATGAGATTCCAAAAGAGATAACAAAAAAGTATAGCTTTTCCATGATTTGTAACCATTATTATTAAATATTATATTTAATAATAATGTAACCGTTCTCATTAAGATTCATAATTCATTATCATGAATTTCTTCATTAATTATGATTTAAATGATTTCAGTTTTTTATTCTTTATACATGAAACCGTTATTATTAAATTAAATATTTAATATTATTAAAGTTCTTCATTATGGTCCAAACGTTACAAATTTGAATTAATTCTTGAACGTTATGAGTTGGTGATAATGAATGTTCTTGATGGGAGAACATATATATATATGAGGATTTTGGTCCTTGGGCTCAATCATCTCTTTGAAGCAAAAAGGCTTTCCTACACCATCTAAAGCGAGAGTTCTGAGCCGAGAAGTGTCAAAGTTCAAGAAGAAACCTCTGCAGAAATTCTTGACAACAATGGCTGGAGGTACGTTATTTTGTTTCCGCATCAGTTTTATTGTGTTTCTATTATAATGATTTAGAAACACAAGTTGATTTTAGTGATCTCTTACATTTGGAATCAGAGAATTTTGACCTCTACCTTGATACGAAAGAGTTTTCATTTTTATGCCATGAAAATGATTTGATTTTGGTTTCTTCTTTGAAACTTCTTGATATATTTTATTGAAAATCATGAGGAAATATCATTTTCAATATATTAGTCGGTAAAATACTCATATTATGTATGCATATTTAGTTATATAAAATTATGCATATGAGCAATTTTTTTATGTTTAAAATGTCTAGTGATCCATATAATCTTAATTAATTAAGAATTAGCCACAACATCCTTAATTAATTAAAATTATATATAAAGTTAAAATAAGGATCACATAAGTAATTAGACATCATATTGTGACTGATTATATTTCATATAATAATTGTTATCCCACAGGATCTTTTATTATATTTAATATAATTAATCAGGATAAAATATTAGATTATTTTCATAATTTACCCATAGGGTTTATGAATTGGAATATAATTTGATAGTTTTATCATAAAGACCATATAAATCTATTTGAATTAAGAATTTAGTCCACAGGCAATTTTTATGTCATGAGATTCTTTTTTTTTTTTTTTTTTTGCATGTTTCACATTAGTAAAATATGTAATTTAGTCTATTAAGTTTCAAATTTTGATATAAGCATGTTTGATTTTATGTAGTTTCTCAAATTGTTAATTTCTCTGATATTCGATGTGATATTCCTGAACTTAATGGTGATAACTATAAGATATGGAAAGAGAAGGTTCTCCTCTATTTATAGTGGATGGATATTGATTATGCTATTAGGAAAGACGAACCACCTATAGTCACTAATACTAGCACTCCAACTGAGATCACGTTATATGAGGGATGGGAGCGATCCAATCGGCTCAGCGTAATGTTTATTAAAACTAAGATGACTACTGGTATACGTGGTTCTGTTGACCAGCATGAAAATGTCCGAGACTTGTTAAAAGCTATTGATGAATAATTCGTCACTTCGGATAAGGCAGTAACAAGTATCCTAATAATGAAATTCTCATCTCTTAGACTCACCAACATAAAGGGTGTGCGTGAGCACATAATGCAAATGCGAGATATCAAGAAAGAAGCAAGGTGTTTCTTTTGTAAAAGAAAGGGACACATGAAGAAGGAATGCACGAAATTCCAACAGTGGCTTGAAAAGAAAGGTAAACCAATCTCATATGTACGTTATAAATCTAATATGGTCAATGTTAATATTAACACCTGGTGGATTGAATTTGGATCAACAATCCATATTGCAAACTCTTTACAGGGTATACAAAACCTAAGGAAGCTAGTAGGAAGTGAGCAAAACATCTTATCAGGAAATAAGATGGGCTCACATGTGGAGGCAATTGGAACATGCATTTTAACTTTAAGTAGTGGTTTTGTTTTAAAATTGGAAAGAACCTTTTATATACCAAGTTTCTCACAAAACTTAATTTCTGTTTCTAGACTCGTACCATTTGGGTATTCTTTTAATTTTAAAGACACATCATTTCGTTTATTACATAAATCTGATTGTGTTGGGAATGGTATTTTGTCTGATGATCTTTATCGTATTTTATTACAAAATGATAATACTCAAAGTTCAATGTATGTTCACGCTGGCATTAAGAGGTGTAATATTAATGATGACTCCTCTATATTATGGCATC
This sequence comes from Musa schizocarpa, assembly GCA_900464855.2. Classification (NCBI taxonomy): domain Eukaryota; kingdom Viridiplantae; phylum Streptophyta; class Magnoliopsida; order Zingiberales; family Musaceae; genus Musa; species Musa schizocarpa. Next base: position 27,099,895 of record LS990925.1, on the reverse strand, counting down.
GGAGATTAGGACATATCTCCATAGAGAGAATTAAGAGATTAGTTAAAGATGGGGTACTTAGTACTCTTGATTTTACTAATTTTAAGACTTGTGTGGACTGTATTAAGGGAAAGCAGACCAATAAGTCCAAAAAGAGTGCCAATAGGAGTTCAGACTTATTAGATAATTCATACTGATATATGTTGTCCAGACATGGACATACATGATCAGAAATACTTCATCTCCTTTATAGATGATTACTCACGATATATGTATATATATTTGCTTCATAACAAAAATAAAGCATTGGATGCCTTCAAAGTCTTTAAGGCTGAAGTTGAAAACCAATATGGTAAGCAAATTAAAATTGTGAGATCAGATAGGGGTGGAGAATATTATGGTAGATATACTGAAAATGGACAAGCACCTGGTCCTTTTGCTAAGTTTCTTCAAGAACATGGGATTGTTGCTCAATACACTATGCCTGGTTCTCCAGACCAAAATGATGTTACAGAAAGAAGAAACCGAACATTATTAGACATGGTGCGGAGTATGCTTAGCAACTCCAGTCTTCCTAAGTTCTTGTGGACTGAAGCACTAAAGACGGCTGTGTATATATTAAACCAAGTTCCAACTAAGGCTGTCCAAAAGACACCATTGGAATTATTGAAAGGTTGGAAACCGAGTTTGCGACATATGCGCGTTTGGGGATGTCCGTCTGAAGTCAGGATATATAATCCACAAGAGAAGAAATTGGACCCAAGGACTATTAGTGGGTATTTCATTGGATATACCAAAAAGTCCAAAGGTTACAGATTCTATTGTCCATCTCACACAACTAGGATTGTGGAATCAAGAAACACTAAATTTCTTGAGGATAATGTGATTAGTCGGAGTGATCATTTCAAGAACATAGTTTCCACACATGATCATATAGAATCTCAACCTTCCACATCAAATAACAGATTTGTTATAGTTCATAGCACTCCTCAAGTACAAAATAGTGCTGAACAACCAATCATTGAAATTCCACAAGTTGTTGATAGTGTTCTAATAGATCAAGCAGTTCAGGAATTACAACAAGCTCCTGAACAATTAGTTGAACCATAAGTTCCTCAATAAACCATTGGTACAACATTAAGAAGATCTACTAGAAATAAAAGATCAACAATTCCTAATGATTATATTGTATATCTACAAGAATCTGATTATAATATTAGAGCAAAAAATGATCCTGAAACATTTTCACAAGCCATGAGTTGCAAAGAGTCAAATTTGTGGCATGATGCCATGAAAGAATAGATGAATTCCATGATGAGCAGTGGAGTTTGGGATCTTGTAGAGTTGCCTAATGAAGCAAAGGCTATTGGTTGCAAATGAGTCTTTAAAACTAAGAAAGATTCGTTAGGCAACATTGAGAGGTACAAGGCAAGCTTGTTGCAATGGGATTTACTCAAAAAGAGGGAATCGATTATACGGAAACGTTTTCTCCTGTATCTAAGAAAGATTCTCTACGTATAATTTTGGCATTAGTTGCTCATTTTGACCTTGAATTGCAACAAATGGATGTGAAAACAGCATTTCTTAATGGAAATCTAGAGGAAGAGGTTTATATGAAACAACCTGAAGGTTTCTCCTCTGGTGAACACTTGGTTTGCAAGCTTAGGAAGTCCATATACGGCTTAAAACAAGCCTCCCGCCAATGGTATTTTAAATTTCATGAAGTAATTTCTTCATTTGGATTTGTTGAAAATCTCATGGATCAATGCATATACCAGAAGGTTAGTGGGAGTAAAATATGTTTCCTTGTTTTATACGTAGATGATATTTTGCTTTCAACCAACGATAAGGGTTTGCTGCATGAGGTGAAATAATTTCTTTCTAAAAATTTTGACATGAAGGATATAGGTGAAGCATCTTATGTCATTGGCATTAAGATCCATAGAGATAGACATCGAGGCATTTTAGGTCTATCACAAGAAACTTATACCGATAAACTTTTAGAAAAATTTCGGATGAAGGATTGTTCACCAAGTGTTGCTCCCATTGTGAAAGGTGATAGGTTCAATTTGAACCAATGCCCAAAGAACAACTTTGAAAGGGAATCAATGAAAAACATCCCATATGCTTCTGTCGTAGGAAGCCTTATGTATGCACAGGTCTGTACTAGACCTGATATTGCATTTATTGTGGGGATGTTAGGTCGATATCAGAGTAATCCAAGTATGGACCACTGGAGAGCTGCAAAGAAAGTGATGAGGTATCTACAAGGAACCAAAGATTACATGCTTATATATAGACATACAGACAATCTGAATGTGATTGGTTACTTAGATTCAGACTTCGCCGGTTGTGTTGATTCTCGTAAATCAATATCAGGATATATTTTTATGATGGCTGGTGGAGCTATTTCTTGGAGAAGCGCTAAGCAGACCTTGACTGCTACTTCTACCATGGAAGTTGAGTTTGTCTCCTGTTTTAAGGCTACTTCACATAGTATATGGATTAAGAGTTTCATTTCTGGGCTCAGAATTATGGATTCTATTTTTAGGCCATTAAGAATTTTCTGTGACAATTCAGCTGCTATCTTTATGGCTAAAAACAATAAAAGTGGAAGTCGAAGTAAACACATCGACATTAAGTATTTAGCCATAAGAGAACGTGTAAAGGAAAAGAAAGTGGTCATTGAGCATATTAGCACTGAATTGATGATTGCTGATCCTTTGACTAAAGACATGCCACCTCTGAAATTCAAGGATCATGTAAAGAAAATGGGACTTGATTCCACTTTATAATGATATTGAAACTCTTATATATTGTGAAATTTTCTCATTCATGTGCATATTATTTTGAGAAAATATATTGTTATTGGACCAAGAATAAACATAAGGTTTATTCATTAAGTAATATTGCCACATTAAGATTAAGAAACTAAATACATCATGATACATGGATGATAATACTCGCTCTTAGAGGACTTATCGCTATGATTCGTGTATTTATTTCTTAAGAAAATTGTTAAAGAAAGATTAATTCAAATTATTAAGATAAACGTATGGACCAAGTGGGAGAATGTAACCATTATTATTAAATATTATATTTAATAATAATATAATCATTCTCATTAAGATTCATAATTCATTATCATGAATTTCTTCATTAATTATGATTTAAATGATTTCATTTTTTATTCTTTATACATGAAACCGTTATTATTAAATTAAATATTTAATATCATTAAAGTTCTTCGTTATGGTCCAAACGTTACAAATTTGAATTAATTCTTGAACGTTATGAGTTGGTGATACTGAATGTTCTTGATGGGAGAACATCTATATATATGAGGATTTTGATCCCTGGGCTCAATCATCTCTTTGAAGCAAAAAGGCTTTCCTACACCATCTAAAGCGAGAGTTATGAGCCGAGAAGTACCAAAGTTCAAGAAGAAACCTTTGTAGAAATTCTTGACAACAATGGCCGAAGGTACACTATTTTGTTTCGGCATCAGTTTTATTGTGTTTCTATTATAATGATTTAGAAACACAAGTTGGTTTTAGTGATCTCTTACATGATCATCTCAAAATTTGGACTTAGCCCAGAATTCTGACTAAATCAATCCGACCATCTACTTTACATACTCAAGTTCATGATTGCCATTAACAGTCTTCTAGCAGGCATCCGACACAAGCATCAGCTTGACATCAATAGCATATTTCAGCTACCAAACGAAGCAAAAGAGGAATCTTCTTCCAAGTATGGGTTTGATTCGAGCCTCCTCTGCTTTCTCATAACTCAAACTTCGGAACTAAACGGTGACTCACCGATTCCAGGTTTAGAAACCCAAAAAAAATGACTAATCATGAAATTCTAAAAGAGGAAGCACAAGTTGTAGCTTTCCATGACGGAAAGATCATTGGATTGCATCGAAATGGAACTATCAAATTCTAACAAAAAAGAAGGAAAGTTGGGGAGACGGAAAGATCGATACCGTCGAATCGCTCTTCAAAGAAGATCTCGGATGCCGAGAGCTGAAGAAAGAGCGCGAGGGAGAGCAGCAGCAGCATTAGCTTAAGCTTTGAGCGCGGATGATGAGCCAACAGGGGCCGTTGCGCCATCTTCGGCCTAACGCCGAGAAGCTAGCCGAGCCATGACAGCACATAGTTATAGAACACGGTATCTCTTAAAAGCCTCTGCCGAAACTCATAAACTGCAGTGTTACCCCTCCACTAATAAAAGTCTCCAAATGAAAATGTCTATAAAATAATGTTCTTTTCTATTTTTACCAATTAAATAATTCTTTTATTAAAATATTTATTTGTACATGGATTTCGTCATATACACATCATGGCACTTTTGTGATTAACAGCACGTAATTGGGTATTCTTGTGAGAATGCGGCCAGAGTGCTAACCAAGTGACGAGGCGACCACCGTGTGCGAAGACTTCCAAGTCTTCGTGACCGGAACCTTTAGATAGCAGCAAAAATCCACTTGTGTGTTGCACAGCGCCCGGGAACAGAAGTCGTGTGGAGGGAATTAGACGTATCAACTTCGAGGTGTCGTTTTGGGTTCTCCGTGCAAGTGTGTCGACATATGATCTCCAACTCCTGGGAAGGCTGTGAAGCGCTTTTAATCAATCGGAGACTACCACGTGTGAATATCGACGTGTTCTCCGACGTAGACTTGGAAAGAGGAAAGTGGAAGTCAAAGTCCTTCGACGAGACGACGGCGTCTTCGTGTTATAAACACCGTAACAGACGCATCGGAACCGTTATAATGTTGATTGGCCGCCACGAAACATAATAACAATCATGCTGGCGTCATGTCAAGTGTTACGAAGAAGCCGCTATAATAATGTAGATAATTACTGGAATATTTGGAGTCTACACCTCCCAGCATGTCTACTATGTAAGGAGATCAGTAGAGTTTAATTACCATGGAGAGATTATAAAGTGTAATCACTAATAATTTCTCCCTTAACATAAATTAATTATTACAAATGATGTCTTACTTTATTATTAACTTCTATGTATTATAGTTAAGAAAATGATTAAATTTGATTTCCTTAATCACATAGATAAGTTAAAAATTCTACTAATCAATTAAATTATTAATTAATTTATTTTCTAATGAGTGATTTAATTTTTAGGAAGTAAATAGTTTACATTCCATTTTCTTGTAAACTATAAGAAATAAATATTATATTTCTCTTTGTATATGAAAGAAAAATAAAAAAAAATAAGAATTAAGAATTAAACTATTAGTTATCTGGGGAGATCTCATCTTCTCTTATATAAAGGGGACTACTCCTCTCTTAATCTTATTCCTCATCGAGCCTAATAATAGGTAGATTGAGGAGAGGACTTCCGGTGAAGATATAACGAGAAAATGATAACGAAGAAAGGTAGGATCCTTTCTTTTTTTAACTAGTTTTGATTTATATTTTGAAATCTTAATGTTAAGATTGTTATAATTTTATGATATGATGTTTTAATTTTAAAATTTCATGATTGGTAAATAATGATAATTATTTTGTGATGTTAGAATGATTATTTGATTTATATTGATCTCTTAAGCTTAAGTAAATTTTAATATTAATTTAATTATTAAAATTCTTATTTTTAGATTAGCATAATAATTTTAATTTATTTAATTAGATATATCTATGTTTTTAAGAAATATACATGAATTTCTATAATATAATTAGTTTTAAATTTAAGATCATGAATTTAATTAATAGAATTGAGTCATTCTTTAATTATTTTAAGAGGAGTTTAATTGGGGCCTAACTTGAGTCAAGTTGATATATTAGACCATATCGATTCAACTCATGTGGTCATGTACGACCTAGCCTATGTGATTAGGCATGACTCAGCTCATGTGGTCAGGTAGGAGCCAGCCTATGTGACAAGGTATGACCCAATCCACGTGGCTAGGCATGACCCAACCTATGTGGATAAGCATGACCCAACCTATGTGGCCAAGTATGATCTAGTCTATGCGGCTATATATGTCTTAACTCATGCGGCTATGTACGACCCAGTCTATGTGGTCAGATACAACCCCAACTCATATGTCTAGGTACGATCAACTCGCGAGCCAAGTATGGTCTAATTCAATGGCAAGGCTTAGCCCAACTTATGAGTAAGGTTTAGCTTAGTCCACGAAGTTAATCTTGCCCAACCATGTGATTGGCATTAGACATATTGTTGCACCTCTATTTAGTCTGTTATACCTCAACTCAACGGAACATACATATGCAGCGTATGTGACTCGTCTAAGACTTACGTGGGTTGGTTCGATTTAGGTTAGCACTATACGACATAGTCCAATTTCCTCTTCCTCTAATGGTTTGAGCTAGTTAATTGACTAAATCAGATAGGTTTGATCGGTTAAAGTCAGTTTATGGTGGTTCTAAACCAACTTGACTAGTTCAAACCTACTTGACCTAATCGAGATCAATCAAATCTAGATTAGATCAGTTTTTAATGATTCCAAACTGGTTCTATAAGGATTTGAGGTTGGTTCCGTTAGTTCATAATCGAAATGAGTTTGGTTTTAGTCAATTGAGTTATTCCAATTAGGGTTTTGGTTGATTGAGAACTATTGAAAGATTGATGTTTCATACCTTTATGATTTGATGAATTTAAAGGTTTTATCTTAAGATGTCATTTGAAAATGATTATTGATTTTCTATTTTCTTAAATTTATGATATTGATATGATTATTATTATTATAGAGCAGATGTGACTAGACTAGTGGTTCACATTGAAAGTGCAATATATGAAAGGAGCTACAGGCCCATAGTGCGGAGCCACCAATGAACATAATCTAGTAGATTTATATCAAGTATGGTATCTCAAACATTCGCTCTCATATGTGAGTGAATGTATGAGTGTAAATGAATGATTATGGATGTTTATATATCTTTGTCGAGGGCAGGTATGACAATTCCTTTCGAGGATTAGCAGATCGTTAGACGTGATGGTTAGACGATTCCTCTATCCGCTGTTGGGAGAAACGTGTCCCCACTTAGGCAGGTAAGGGATACCCCTCCATCTGGGAGTGCGATATGGATTATCTCCATCTGTTGTTGAAAGGAATCCATCTCGTGGAATATGTCTCTCTATCTGTTGTTGAAAGAGTGCACCATCGGGTATGATGTATGCCTTTGTTATCTAGTTATTATGTATGTGGATGATGTATAATTTTGTTTATTATGTAAGAAATTATCATCGTTTTTCTAGTGCACAAGTTTTATGATGAATCGATATATTATCATTTCTTATTGAATGATTGATATTTATTTATATTTCATGAATATTGAAGATTAGTTTTATGATTTTTTCTGAGATTCCTATTCGAAAGTGTGGTTGTCGATATGTTTTATCTTATATTTATTTTTAGAATAATATACTACTTTGTAATAGATTTGAAGCTCGGATGAAAGAGACTTGTGACCCTACGAAGAAGATGTGATCATTTTTCTAATTAATAGAATATTTACTATTGTAAAAAAAAGATTTGAATTCAAAAAAAAATAAAAGAGGAAGTTTATTATGTAAATTATGGATAATAAAATATTGATTTATTATTTTTTTTATAAATCCATGATGTGACATAAAGAGTATCACATGCCAAACATAATAAAATTCGAAAAATATTGTATTTTCTAATCGATTTTTTAACGGATCATTGAGAGGGAACTTAGTATAATCTGAGATTTCTTTTTAGGACAAAAAGATCATAATTGAAATGAGGAAAATAATATCTACACTTAAAAATACGATATCGAGTATATTAGACTCGCTAAAGTGGGAGCCTCTTGCACCAGCACACAAATCATGAAAGTTTCTTTCATTGGCCTCCAAAAACTTATTCAATTTGAAAAAAAAAAGGAATAATGAGTGTATCTTAAATTATCAAGGTACTCATATCGTATGAATTCCTTCAACTTTTGAAAAATTCAATGCTCCAACTTACAACTCAATTCATTTGTCGTACTCTCCTTTAGAGTGACATCGGTTGATATGATTTAGGGATCATATTTTCATATTTTCTTTTATACTTGACTCTTTTCATTTTAATTTTTTGATAGGTTACGTATATTTGATTGATTGCTTCATTGGAGAGTGGTTGATTAGAATATGTGATTGTTTTGCCAACCTCACGAGGAAAACACAAAACACTTGTCTTTTGAATATAAATTTTCAATAGAAGGTTAGGATATTTCTATCAAAATGTTTAGTATCTCACTCCCCAATTAGCTGATGTTGTTGAATCTCGGATTTTGATGATGACATCAATTGTTATTTGTTATCTAATCCATATGTTGAGATAAGTGTACAGGATTAACTACGATGAAAGTAAGACATGCAGCAGGAGTTGCGCCGGAGTCAGGACTATGATCACGTTGGGAGTTCGAGAGCTTGACGGAAGTCTGGACGGTCGTCGGAGGTTCTGCGGGAACAAATCCGAGAAGTCCAAGAGCTTGCCAAAAGAAGCTCGTCAGAACTCGCCAAGTGGATCGTCGCAAGTCCAGGAGTTTGCCGGAAGACCGTAGGAGCATCGTCGGAGGACCGTCAGATGTTCGCCAGAAGTTCGCCGGAAGCTCGCCGGAAGAAGCGATTGACGCACCGGAGCAAGCTGTAGTAAAAGTCTTAAGAATTATCATAGTTAGCACGATGATTAAGTTAGAATTGGGAGGTGATCTCATTAACTTAATCTAGGGGCAATTGGGCCCTTGAAAGAACCAAATTGGGCCGAATGGATCAACCCATTTGGACCCAGATCTCTCGCCCAGAGGTGGCACCGCCCAGGGCTCAGTCTTCGCATCGCCTCTGACAGCGGTGCAACCGCCCCAGTCAGGCAGTGGCATCGCTTGAGAACGGTCTCCGAGCTTTGCCAGGCGGTGCAACTGCCCCTGACAAGCGGTGGCACCGCCCAGCGGCTCAGTCTTCGAGCCCTGTCAGGCGGTGCAACCGCCAGACCCCAGAATTCTGGAAATTGACAATTTTGAGCTCGGAATTCAAACTGGTTTGGGGCCTATAAATATCCCACTCTTTCAGCAATGAAAGAGCAACGAAAAACCACCAAAATCCTGATCTTACTCTACATTTTTGAGCTCAAAAGTGTTGTAATAAGCTAAAAGTTCTTCTCCCTCTTTTCTTCCAAGTTCAGATCTTTCAAGAGATGAGAGAAAAGTTTGTAAGAGTTGTCTCCTAAGCCCATCAAAAGGAGTGAATATGTAAAAGGGTGGTTGGCCTTCACCTATTGAAGGAAGGCCTCTAGTGGATGTCGGCGACCTCATCGGTGGAGGAAGCCAGAAGTGGATGTAGGTCAAGATTGACTGAACCACTCTAAATCGCGCTGCTCTCTGGTTTGCATTTACTTTGAACTTATTATCCTTACTGCAAACCTCCTTCATAGCTTACTGCCTTCTGCGCTTTTACGATTGCGTTTCCAAGCTCAATATTTTCCGAATCGTGTTTAGACGTAAATCGCTTTTCTCGTAGAAACATCGTATTTCAGTTTGCGCTTACATTCTGATTTCCATCACAACAGCAAACTGCCTTAACAGATTCGTTTTAACTGCTTCTTGCCTAATCACAAGTTAAAGTGATTTACGAATCGGCTTTTCTACTAAAATAGCTTTTACCGTACGTATTTCAGTTTGTGCTTACATTCTGATTTCCATCATAACTACAAACTGCCTTTATAGATTTGTTTTAACTGCTTCTTACCTGATCCTAAGTCAAAGAAATTTACGAATCGATTTTTCTACTGAAATCGGCTTTGTTGTACGAACGCAGTTTTAAACATTGAAAGTTTTTCGCTGCACTAATTCACCCCCCCCCCCCTCTTAGTGCTCTTGATCCTAACAATTGGTATCAGAGCGGGGTTCACTCTCAAACGGATTAAAACCCAAGAGAGATGGCATATGCCGGAAACCAAGAGGGCCATTCTATTACACGTCCACCCATGTTCAATGGGACGGACTACACCTATTGGAAGACCCGAATGAGGATCTTCCTTATTTCGATGGATTATGAACTTTGGAATCTTGTCAAAAATGATTTTTTGAAATCTTCTCTTCCAATGATCGATTGGAATGAATTGGAGAAGAAGACTTTCGCTCTTAATGCAAAGGCTATGAATGCCTTATTTTGTGCGCTTGATAAAAATGAGTTTAATCGTGTTTCAGTTTGTGAAACCGCGTTTGATATTTGACATACACTTGAAGTGACTAATAAAGGCACAAGTAGAGTAAAAGAGTCAAAAATCAATCTTTTGATACACTCTTTCAAACTTTTCCGAATGAAACCGAGCGAGACTATTGGCGACATGTACACCCGTTTCATGGATGTCGTCAATGGTCTAAAAGGACTCGGCAAAAGCTTTTCGGACTTTGAACTCGTAAATAAGATTCTAAGATCCCTTCCTAAGAGTTGGGACCCTAAAGTCACTGTTATTCAAGAGGCTAATGATTTAAGCAACTTCCCTCTTGAAGAACTAATCGGGTCATTAATGACCTATGAAATGACATGCAGGGCTCATGAAGAGTAAGAAGACATCCTTCCAAAGAACAGGAAGGATATGACACTTAAAACTTTAGATGACCACTTGAGAGAAAACTCAAGTGATGAGGACTGTGACGATGACTTGGCACTTCTAACAAGGAAATTCAAAAAATTCATTAAAAGAAACAAGTTTAAAAATGACGCAAAAAATAAACTTGAACCCAAAAGGGACCAAGTTATTTGCTATGAGTGCAAAAAGCTGGGACACTACAAGAGTGATTGTCCCCAAGCCAAGAAGGGAACATCAAAGAAGAAGGCACTCAAAGCAACATGGGATGATTCGAGCGCATCCGAAGAAGAGGAGTCCAACACCGAGCAAGTTGCTCATTACGCCTTAATGGCCATCGGAGAGGAGGTAACAAATTTAATTGATGCAGATTTATCATTTGATGAATTATTAAATGCCTTCTATGATTTATTTGATGAATGCAAGATTATTAGTAGAAAATATAAATTGCTAAAAAAGGAGCATGATAGTCTTAATTATGATTTCGATAAGTTAAAGACTGAATATCATGATAGTTTAGGCTCTTGTATCAAATGCCATGATCTAGAAACTATCCAAAAGCAAAACTTGCTACTCATGGACACCATAAAGAAATTTGAGGTTGGTAGCAAGTCTTTGAACATAATCCTTACAAACAAGGATTTTTGAGAAATTCTCACCAAAATCCAACCACCTTCGTAAAAGGCCCCATCCTATATATTCGACACCAAAGTAAATGCAACTTTTGTTACAAGCATGGACACAAAACGCATTATTGTCCATTCAAGAAAATTAGTCCGAACAAATTAATTTGGGTTCCTAAAGGAACGATGATAAACTTTATACAACATGACAAAAAATATAGATCAACTTTTGAGGCACCCAAAAGTAAATGGGTACCTAAAAATTATCCTTTCTTGTAGAGACATACACCATCACAAGCTAGGAGCAAGAGATGATACCTTGATAGTGGATGCTCAAGGCATATGACCGGAGATCCATCTCAATTCTCTAAGCTCACTAGCATAGACGAAGGCTATGTCACCTTCGGAGACAATAACAAGGGTAAAATCATTGGCAAATGAACCATAGGTAACAAATCCAACTTCTTTATTGAAGATGTTTTGTTAGTTGATGGTTTAAAACATAATCTCTTGAGCATTAGTCAATTATATGATAAAGGATATATTATCAAATTCGAATCTAATGCATGCATCCTTAAAAAATCACACAACAACACATCTATGATAGCATTAAAACAAAATAATGTATACACCGTTGACATCAATGATTTGTGTAATGAAATATGTTTTTCGGTCTTAAATGAGGATGCTTGGCTATGGCACAGAAGATTAGGTCACGCTAGTATGAAACTAATTACTCAAATATCATCCAAAGAACTTGTACGAGGAATTCCTCACATCAAGTTCATCAAAGATAATGTGTGTGATGCTTGTCAATTAGGAAAACAGATTAAGAGTAGTTTCAAATCTAAGAATCAAATAAGCACATCAAGGCCCTTACAATTGATCCATATGGACTTGTTCGGACCAATCTCTACATCAAGCCTAGGAGGTAGCAAATACGCCATCGTCATTGTAGATGACTATAGTAGATACACACGGACTTATTTTTTTAAACACAAAAACGAATGCTTTAGATATTTTACCAAGTTTTGCAAACTTTTTCAAAATGAAAAAGGTTTTATGATTTCATCAATTCGAAGTGATCACGGTGGTGAATTTCAAAACCGTGATTTCCAAGAATTCTATGAATCTAATGGATTCAACCACAACTTTTCTACTCCAAGAAATCCTCAACAAAATGGAGTAGTAGAAAGAAAGAATAGAAATTTACAAGAAATGACAAGAACCATGTTGAATGAACAAAGCCTACCCAAATATTTTTGGGCCGAAGCTATAAATACTGCATGCTATATTTTGAATAGAGTTTTAGTAAGACCCTTACTCACCAAAACTCCATATGAGTTGTGGAATAATAAAAAACCCAATGTTTCATATTTTAAAGTTTTTGGGTGTTAGTGTTTTATCTTGAATGAGAAAGATGCCTTAGGAAAATTTGATGCTAAATTCGATGAAGGAATTTTTCTTGGTTATTCTTCGGTTTCTAAAGCTTTTCGTATCTTCAATAAAAGGACTTTAATAATAGAAGAATCCATTTATGTTGTTTTCAATGAGATTTCTGAAATCAAGAAAAATGACTTTGATAATGATGTTAATTTCGATTCTTTCAATTTAAATGAAACCCCTTCTCCAACTAGCAACTTGGATGCATCTACTTCCGAAACTTCTTTACCTAAGGATTGGAAGTATGCAGATGATCATCCTAAGGAGCTAATCCTAGGAGACACATCTAAGAGGGTTCAAACACGTTCATCTTTTAAAAATTCTTATGCCAACGCCGCTTTTCTCTCCCAAATTGAACCTAAATGTATTGACGAAGCTATGAAAGATAATTCATGGATTATCGCAATGCAAGATGAGTTAAATCAATTTGAGAGAAATGAGGTGTGGAAGCTTGTTCCTAGGCCAAATGACCATTTAGTTATTGATACTAAATGGGTCTTTAGAAACAAGCAAGATGAATATGGTATTGTGGTGAGAAACAAGGCTAGACTAGTGGCCAAAGGTTTCAACCAAGAAGAAGGTATCGATTACGAAGAAACCTTCGCTCCTGTGGCTAGATTAGAAGTCATAAGGATGCTCCTTGCCTATGCTAGTAATAATAATTTTAAGTTATTTCAAATGGATGTTAAAAGCGCTTTTCTAAATGGCTTTATTTCCGAAGAAGTTTATGTTGAACAGCCTCCCGGATTTGAAAATAATAGCCTCCCTAATCATGTATTTAAATTAACCAAAGCTCTATATGGTTTAAAACAAGCCCCAAGGGCTTGGTATGACAGACTAAGTACTTTTCTTATTGAAAATAATTTCACAAAAGGCAATGTCGATACTACATTATTTATCAAAAATTTTGAAAATAACTTTCTCATTGTTCAGATCTATGTTGATGACATTATCTTCGGTTCTATGAATAAATCTCTTTGTGAATCTTTTGCTAAAACCATGAGTCTCGAATTTGAAATAAGTTTGATGGGAGAATTAATTTTTTTCTTAGGCTTACAAATTAAGCAACTAAGCAATGATATCTTTATTAGTCAAACTAAATATGCCCTAGATATGCTAAATAGATTCAATACGAATAGCTCAAAAGCTGTTAACACTCCTATAAGCACCTCCACGAAGTTGGAAGTTGATGAAAGTGGAGAAAGCTTCGATCAAAAAACTTATAGGGGTATGATAGGAAGTTTACTTTACCTCACTGCAACAAAACCAGATATTATGTTCAGTGTAGGACTTTGTGCTAGGTTTCAATCAAACCATAAGATATCTCATCTCAAAGCGATTAAAAGAATACTTAGATATCTTAAAGGAACTACAAATCTAGGATTATGGTATCCAAAATCTGAAAATTATCAATTAATTGCTTATGCTGATGCGGATTTTGCCGGGTGTAGACTAGATAGAAAAAGCACATCAAGAACATGTCAATTTTTGGGACATTCCCTTGTTTCCTGGTCATCTAAGAAACAAAACTCGATTGCTCTATCAACAACTGAAGCTGAATATATTGCAACTAGTGCATGCTGTGCACAAGTTGTGTGGATGAAAAACACCTTAGAAGATTATAAAGTCCATCTTAAAAACATTACCATTAAATGTGATAACACGAGTGCAATATGTTTAACAAAGAATCTCATTTAACACTTAAGAACAAAATATATTGATATTAGATATTACTTTATACGAGATCATGTTACTAATTATGATGTAATTATAGAATTCATAGATACTAAGCATTAACTAGCCGATATTTTTACAAAACCTCTAAGTGAAGAACAATTTGATTTCATAAGAAGAGAATTAGGAATGTTGATGTGTCCGAATGCATAAACTTGTTAAAATTATTATTTGGACTTTATTGATTGAATGATCAAATCACTTAATCGCCATTACATGCCAAAAATAACATGTTGGAAATTAATATAAAAATTTTTATAAACGATGAGCATATCCTCATAGTCTTGCATGAAAGTGTTAAATTAAATTTTTGGTTCAAATCGGATTTCATTATTCTCTTTCAGATTTTGATTCACATCATTAATTCTTGACAAAAAAAAATTATCTAGCAAATTTATGGCTTTTAGACTTATCATGTGAAAAATATTGCCTTTGAAAAATAAATTTGATGATTCCTTCTTGTAAAAGGAAGATATTTTTTTGCAAGGACTTTACTCACATAAATATCTTGATCCTTGTAAAGTATGTTATCGATTTGAACTACACAAATGACCTTCCTCCTTCGTGCAAAAAGAATAATAATAAATAAAAAGGAAGAAGTTTTCACTCTATGTAGATAATCTCCATGTCATGGTCTTCTTAAGATGTTTGCATCCTATAAATGACATGAACCTACTTATGGCATCACATGTATATTCAAAAGATGCTTATATCGTTCTCCTTTTTGTTGATGACAAATGGGGAGAAGTATATAAATTGATGCTATAAATGTCATATTATGTTGAAAGAAACAGACATATGCTTATTGATGCTATGCCATGTTTGCTATTATTGCCATATTTGCATCATATTAAGATATCAAGAACTTCCATTCTAAGTTTACATGTTGATATCTTTCCATATAATGAATTGCTATCATTACAACAATTCACATTTGAAAATGGATGTCGAGGTTTGACATCATACAGAGAGATACATCATGATAGGAATCATGATGGGAGTATTGATAAGGTTAAATGACTTTAACTTATCAATATGTCTCTTGAATTCAAAGGCTTTGAATTCAAGAATGATTTATCTCAATTATGGCACATAGATAGGGGGAGTTAAGGTTAACTCTATTATCAATTGATTGTCATCATAAAAAAGGGGGAGATTGTTGAATCTCGGATTTTGATGATGACATCAATTGTCATTTGTTATCTAATCCATATGTTGAGATAAGTGTGCAAGATTAACTACGATGAAAGTAAGACATGCAGCAGGAGTTGCATCGGAGTCAGGACTATGATCACGTTGGGAGTTCGAGAGCTTGACGGAAGTCCGGACGGTCGTTGGAGGTTCTGCGGGAACAAATCCGAGAAGTCCAAGAGCTTGCCAAAAGAAGCTCGTCAGAACTCGCCAAGTGGATCGTCGCAAGTCCAGGAGTTTGCTGGAAGACCGTAGGAGCATCGTCGGAGGACTGTCGGATGTTCGTCGGAAGTTCGTCGGAAGCTCGCCGGAAGAAGCGATTGACGCACCGGAGCAAGCTGTAGTAAAAGTCTTAAGAATTGTCGTAGTTAGCACGATGATTAAGTTAGAATTGGGAGGTGATCCCATTAACTTAATCTAGGGGCAATTGGGCCCTTGAAAGAACCAAATTGGGCCGAATGGATCAACTCATTCGGACCCAGATCTCTTGCCCAGAGGTGGCACCGCCTGGGTCGGCGGTGGCACCGCCCAGGGCTCAGTCTCCGAGTTCTGGCTGGGCGGTGCAACCGCCTCTGACAGCGGTGCAACCGCCCCTAACAAGCGGTGGCACCGCCTAGAGGCTCAGTCTTCAAGCCCTGTCAGGTGGTGCAACCGCCCCAATCAGGCGGTGCAACCGCCAGACCCCGAAATTCCGGGAATTGACAGTTTTGAGCTCGAAATTCAAACTGGTTTGGGGCCTATAAATACCCCACTCTTTCAGCAATGAAAGAGCAACGAAAAACCACCAAAATCCTGATCTTACTCTGACATTTTTGAGCTCAAAAGTGTTGTAATAAGCTAAAAGTTATTCTCCCTATTTTCTTCCAAGTTCAGATCTTTCAAGAGAGGAGAGAAAAGTTTGTAAGGGTTGTCTCCTAAGCCCGTCAAAAGGAGTGAATATGTAAAAGGGTGGTTGGCCTTCGCCTATTGAAGGAAGGCCTCTAGTGGACGTCGGCGACCTCATCGGTGGAGGAAGCCAGAAGTGGATGTAGGTCAAGATTGACCGAACCATTCTAAATCGCGCTGCTCTCTGGTTTGCATTTACTTTGAGCTTATTATCCTTACTGCAAACCTCCTTCATAGCTTACTGCCTTCTGCGCTTTTATGATTGCGTTTCCAAGCTCAATATTTTTCGAATCGTGTTTAGACGTAAATCGCTTTTCTCGTACGAACATCGTATTTCAGTTTGCGCTTACATTCTGATTTCCATCACAACAGCAAACTGCCTTAACAGATTCGTTTTAACTGCTTCTTGCCTAATCACAAGTTAAAGTGATTTACGAATCGACTTTTCTATTTAAATCGCTTTTTCCGTACAAGTTAAAGGGAGAAGTGGTTGGTTTCTCTCTCACATAATTTTTTTTATAGATCTCTATAAGAAACTCTCTTGGATAATTATTTCATATTTATACAAAAAGAAATCATCATTCTCTTCATAATATTAGCAAACTAGCTAGTATCATCACATCGTACGTGATAGTCGATGTTTGACGTAAATTTAGTTCCATCGTTAGCATCCTTGATGATAAAGTAGAGAACCGTAAGATAGCTCTTTCAAGTCAACTAAATCCTCCTTTAGTTATCTACACTTTGATGGAAAGAATAGAAGATAAGAATAATGATTGAAGAAGCTTTATTGAAGAAGGTTTATTGAAGAAGCGAAGAAGCTTAAATACATTAACATGTCCCTCTCCTATTTATATAGATTAGGAGGAAGGATTTCCCTCAACAAAACAGAAGATTTTCCTTATATAGTTGGGAAAATCTTATCTTCTATCATGCCCCCGCAAGATGGTGCTCATGTCAAGGATACCAATCTTGGATCGATGCAAATAATAGTTTACGAGCGAGAGGCTTCGTGAGTAGAGCAAGAGCAGATCGCTGTTGCTGCTGCGATTGCTGTTACTATGAGGGCACAAGCGTTCCTTTCGTTCCCCTTAAGTCCGCCCTTCGTTCTCCTTAAATCCGTCCTTCGTTCTCTCTAAGTCCGCCGACTGTTGGTAGATCAACGAAGACTATCGCGATGAGGAAGATGATGATTGACCACGGAGCCTCTTAGGAATTTGGCTGCAACGACATTGGTCGCTCGCCGAAGGCAAGGGCGAAGCTTTGCTTTTCTCAGCGACGTTGGTCGCTGGCCGAAGGTAAGAGCGAAGCTTTGCTTTTCTCGCTGCTCTGATACCATGATGGAAAGAATAGAAGATGAGAATAATTATTGAAGAAGCTTTATTGAAGAAGTGAAGAAGCTTAAATACATTAACATGTCACCCTCCTATTTAGAAGGGAAGGATTTTCCTCAACAGAATAAAGGATTTTCCTTATATAGTTAGAAAAATCTTATCTTCTATTCACACTTAGTGCAAATGATTTCACTGAAATGTGACTATTTTTGCTAGTTGTATAACTAGCAATACTAATAATGAATAATTTTGCTAGTTGTATAACTCAAGAACTCATCCTTTATCATAAATTATAATATATTCACTATAGTATTTTAGAGGTGAAACATATATCTTTTGACTTATCCAATTTCAATTTAAAGATTACTATAGAGAATCTAAATACAAAAATAAAATACCATAAAAATGATAGACTCTTCTATGATAAATAACAAGTTAACTATTTTCATGTGATTTTTTTTCTCATATTAAAAATTAATCATTTTGCTGATTATCTCACATATTTTTATATTACCTTGAGAGAAATTATTCTATAGCCATCTGGTCTACCACTTTAAGTTTTTTCTTTTTCTACTTCCTGGTATCTAAAGAAGTTACACATGTGTCACTTTGAACCATCTCTTCTTCCTATTACCTCCTTAATGCATTTATTACCCGTTTGTAAAAGAAAATATTTATCACTTCATTCCACCCCACTCATCCATTTAATTGCGGTATTAAACTGTATAAATGTCCTCCACATATTCTTTTTCTAACCGACAAGTTCAAATAATTCTACGAGATAAGAAAAAGGGGGAGTTTTCGTTGACCAGCCCGAGTGAGGAAAGAGTTTGATTCCAATTGACACTATTTGGAAGGCTCCCCTACACAGATCGGGTGCTATTTATCGTGTTGCTAGAGGCGCAGAACAACATTCTCGAGCAATAGGATCGGGACACGTACCCTGGGAATCCCAAAACACTGTCATGCCCGGAAGCGACGGTGCGAGCCAGGTTTGTCATCCCCTCCGACCCGACCGCCCCACGACCGCCTGCGATAGCGGATACGCACCGCCGACCGCGACGGCGACGGACTCGACGTGGGTGAGAAGGTACTCGTAGATCTTCTTCCTCAGCCGTTCGACCGTCTCCGCTGGCACATCACCGGAACCCTCGCCATCCACTGCCTCATCTGCCTCCCCTTCGCTCCGATGACAGCCGATAGCCTCCAGCCATTCGTTCACCTTCTTCAGCTGCGATAGCATCGCGGCCACCTGCTGCCGGTTGGACCTCCCCCGCGCGGCCGCGTCGGCGTCGACGAACCTCTCCACGAACCCTAGGAACCACGCCCGCGACTCCTCCCTCAGCGTTCGCACCAGCCGCGCCCCTTCGTTGGGCCCTACCCCCCGCTCCCACTCCGGCGGCGGAGACGGTGGTGCCGTCGGCCCCCGCGCGTTCCCCCTACCAACCGAGACAGACGTCAGGGAGAGCCGAGATTTCGTCTGAGTGGCCTTTGAGGGAGCCGTGGCGGCGGCGGTCTTCGATGGACCCTCGAGGACCACCACCGCCCGTGAGGCAGTGGAGGCAGAGGAGGGCTTGTGGTCATAGAGGGAGAAGGGGGCGAGATCGGTGGCGACGGCTGCACCGACCCAGGAAACGGCACGGCGGCGGACGTCAGCGGATACTTTTAAGGCTTCTTCGAGGGTCGGGTCACGGCTGAGGGACTGGCCCGGTGGAGTTACCGGCAGAGTTTGCAATGTAGTCTTCGAGAGGGAGTCAGTGACGGCAGTGGCGTTGCGGAGGGAGGCATAAAGGGCGAGGAACTGCTCCACTGTCGGCCGTGGGTTGTCCTCCTTAGCAGAGGTACTGATCTCCGCATACATACTGCACTTAGAAGAAAGAATGATGCAATTCACTATAAATCTGATCTCTTGAACTTTCCCAGGGAATTTTTTTTTTCATCTTTTGCACTTTAATTGAGGATAGAAACATCAATTTGAAGACTCACTAGAACAAACAGTCTGCTGAAATCCTTGAGATCCAGCAAACAAACTACAACATGGAATGCATAATAAATTGATGTTGAATAGATTCACATGCAAATACCTTATGCTAATTGTTGTTTCCAAATGTTTATAGTGATTAGATGATCCTTTTCTATTATTGGTCTTTGAGCAAAATTGCCATTATATTACTTGTTATTGTTTCTCTTTTTCCTGTGACGTCCAATATGAACCAGCTCACTAGTATATATAGTGCTTTAGCTAGTACATATGTTTGATGTATATCTGCAGAATTAGCAAGGTCGGTACCATGTAGAGAAATTGAGTTATGATTAAGGATTAACATAGAAATTAAATAGGTAATTACCATATTATATGACCTGATAGGTCCAATCATTTCTTGCTTGCACTATTAGCCAGCATGCAGTGTGTACGAGGAATCCTTTCTAAGTTTCTGATAAAATGTAAGTTTCCAACTCAAAAATTAATCAAAAAGAGTTGGATAAAATAAAAAGGAATACTTTCGATACCTTAGTTTAGCAAGATGTTCTTTTAAGCCTACATCTTCTTCAGGAGTCACTGCATAAACGAATAGCTTCTTCTATGGTCCAGTTCTCCTAATTGGTAAATGATATCCATTCACCATGTTCTGCTATGGACTCTACTGGAGTCATTGCATCAATTAGATTTCCCCTTACTTAAAGGCTCTTGTGGCTAAAGTATCGGAATATACAATAAAAAGGATGCATAGATTTTCAATCTTTATGCTAACACAACTGACCACTCATGTCCCAGTGTTTCATGTACATACACGAAAAGGTTGAAGTGTCCTTGCATTTAGTCTCATATGATTTTTATTATCATTCCTATGGCCTCCAAACAAAGCAAGCCAAATTCCAAAGATCCTTGTAAATTATGACTGTAATGAGCAAATTTGTTTCTGCAGAGATATTAGATCATTAAACCTGATAGCTATATAAAGGATGACAATTAGTTGGCAAGTTAGGATGTTAGATTACTGAACCCTCAAACAGGCATCTCAATTTGGGATAAGGGCATACAGGACAGCTTCTAACTATGATGAGGATGAAACTAGATCCTGGTGGAAAAGAGAATCAATAAAAAGCAAGTCTACATGATATGCGATGAAAGATCCTATGATTTGCAGCACCAAAAATAGATAGTTGAACAGTATACAAAACTACAGCAAGTGTTTTGCAAGAGTATTTACCTTAAGCACCGAATCAAGCTGTCTGCAGCAGAAGCTTCTTGCACAGCCTCAACAGCAGCCAGTTGTGCTGCATCCCTATACTTCAACAGCTCCTAAAATTTATAAATTGTCAGTCCAGTCACTGCCAGATAGCATAACCAAGATACTTCTATTCCAAAAATGAAAATGCTTCATCTGGACACAGTTGCACACTGCGAACGGTTGACTTGTTAACCTAGACCTGGTGCATAATTTTTGCCCAAGTCGCAAAATGTTGGTGATTAAAAGAAACCTTGAGTAACCCTCATTGTAGTTTCATATAGTTATGCCATATAGGTCCACATCACCATTTAGGCACAAACACAGAAAGATAACCCTTCCAAAATGTAGTGATATGACTCAGAAAAATCAGCTCAACCATTTACATTAGGATCTACTTTGGCCATATCATGTAATGATATCAATCATACCTTTCCTAGTTCTGCTAGAGATGATGGAAGCGATGACCATGAAACACTACTATCGGTCCATTTTCTATTGGTAGGAACAACTTTGACAAAGTCAGCAAGATTCAGACTGGTAGCAGTTTCTGAGGACTTCTTTATAACAGAAGGCCGCCGTTTAGCTGATCTATCAGAATCATCGGTGGCAGCTTTTGCATTGTTTTTCTTCATGGTAGTTTGAATCTTGCTATCCTTCTTAGTTAACAGTTTCTCATTTGTTGATGACTTCTGTTGAGGAGCCTGCAGGTTACAAGAACTAGTTGTTAAGGGGGCCATCGGAAATACAACTTCTACATAACTTCTAAAGCACATTATCAACATGTTGTGATTAAATACAACCAACTTCTATCTCTCTTATATTTTGATATTGCAATAGTGGATAAAATGGTACTTGGTAGTTTATGTACATCCTTATCTAAAATTATATCAATAAGAAAGTCTTACTTCATAACTTGATTGAAATTGCATAATAGATATCCATCTTTTTCTGTAGAGATCAAGATATCTAATTAATTAGCATGTAAAGCCTTCACCAAGATGGCTAAAATATAAACAGAAGATTGTTGGAACCAAAAGATTAAAATCTATTAAAATAAACTCCTGTCCTATCAAACTAACTACTGAGATAATTACTTCCACTAGAAAGAAAGAAAGACAAAGCAGATAAGGCAGCTATTTTTAATAGATCCATATTGTTGTTGTAAGAATGATACCAATGCAGAGTAATTCAGAGAATAAACTCACCGAAGTGCTCTTAGATTTGGATCTTGTCTCAAGTTTGGCTGCTTTTAAGGTAGAACTATCCCATCCTTTTGCCTCCACTTTCTCCACCCAGCTTTTTCTTAAACCATTGGGATCTAACTCAATGTCTGGCACCAAATTTCTTAAGAAATTTCCAGCAGAAGATTTTCTACCAACATTGTTCACTTTCAAGACAGAAGCTGCCTTCTCCAACAGACGAAACCTTGACAATGGTTTCTCTGGTCTTTGGGCTTGTGCTTGCTTCTTAGTTTCATTGGAGAACTTCTCAAATGATGCAGGCAAAGTACAAACACTTGTTGGAGATGAAGTTATCAACCATGAGTCCATTGATTTTAACCTCACACTGATAGCATCCTTCCCCAATTTGTCACTTGCCAGTTGTTTCGACTGTAAAGAGCCTGACTTACTAAGTGAAGCCCTTTTCTTTTGCACCTCCTGTGTTTTAATGGCTAACTTCAAATTCCCCAATTTGCTTTTCTCATTTACTGAAGTAGTGTTTATGTTACAGCTTGTGTCACTGGATTGCTGTGGCTTCTCTGCATCAAGGAAACCATGAGAACTGTTGGCAGCAACGATATCCTTGGGATTCCCAACACAGGGATGACGACCAGGGAGTGGCCTCACACCCTTAAGAATGGGCACAGGGGAGCCTGCCTCGATGCCATCAACATGAATGAATTGCCCTAGTTGGATCTTATCACTTGAGATCAGATCATTGTGTTCATCTGGCAGGGAGACATACGTTGCATGGGAGGAGTCGGAGACCTTAAGATAAAAGCCTTGGTTGGTGAACAGATCACTTCCAGAAAGTGCAGGAACAATACTCACAACCTGGAGCAGGGATGACCGGTGCTTGCTGGCAACCTTAACATTGGTATTCATGTGCTGGAGGAGCTTTATGAGGACCCCTGGGACCAATGAAGCTGCCATTTTATTCACTTCAAAGCACATCACTCTGCAGAGGAGAGAAGATTTGAATACATACCAGATGATAGAAAAGCTGATCAAAGCTGCGTAAGAACATAAGACAAGCCAGAAACTATACACAAAACCAAAGCAAATTCAGTTCTTGCAAATCCACTAAGAGATAGATGTCACAATGCAGTTCATTGGCAAGATGTTCCTGAGATCTTTCCCAAACATAAACTGAGACAATCATGTAGCACAAGACAATTTCTTGTATAAGGCCCTGGAATCCAATCGTAAGTTGAGGAGAGAGAAGCTCATGGTGAATACCAAAGACAGGATGCAATTTGTAGCATTTTGGATCTCTCACAAGATTGATGGAGCTTACAATTTCTTTCGTCAATCCTTTTTCCGCATGCAGAATATTCTTACCTGTTTGGACGGAGAAGAATGGAGAGAAGCAGATATGTTTGAGAAGTGAAGAAGACTGGGGGGAACTGAACTATCACAACAGCCACTTGGAATTCAGATCTTATGCTGAAATTGGGTTTTCATACTCCAAGATCTACTAGAGTGTGGACAAAGATCTACTCGAGCAGACTTGCAGTTCAACATGGAACAGATTGCAGGCATAGAACTTTAGGCAGAACACAACATTGCTTACCATGAAACTGAACAGGAAGTAGAATGAGAATGCCAGCAAGTGAGCTAAATCTGCAGGCTTCCAATGACTCCATATAGGCAGAAAATAAAGAGAGTTCTCAGACGTTACGCACGAGTTGAGGCATGGACCACAACAGACTTCAATGACAAGGCTGAAAGAAGTGCTTGGAAAGCAAACTCGTTTAGGAAAGAACACGAGATGCCTCTTCGCGCATGCAATCAATCAATCAATGGAGGTCGACACTATTCTACTCACAAAAGAAGAGCGTAGAAGTCTTCAAGTTTGAGGCAAGTTTGCACTGAGCTACACAACCAACCTGTAAGACTGAGAACGAAGGGTTCTTTTCCGGGGAAATCGATCGAAGAGTTGAAATTACACTTGCTGGCAAGTGTCTATTAGAGCAACTGCAGCGATTGCTCGAGGAAAACGTTTCCTGAGAAAGAGCAGACGGAAAAGATCCGATTTTACGGCAAATTAGACACATTTTTTTCCAGAACAAACAGCGAGCAATCGACCTTTGCAGATCTTAAGGACGAAAATCCAGTCTAGATCAATCGACAAAGAAAAAGAGGGTCTTCCTTGTATCATTTCAGTGATCGAGAAAGAGAAAAATGGCATCTTCATGCGCACTCTGGCGGAGAGACCGCACGCCCGGAGCCCACGTTCTGGAGGCGATCAGAAAAAAGGTGCTTTCTTTTCAAGCCTTCTCTATCAGAATCGATCAACCCTCCCTGTCGAGGATGAAAAAGAATCCCGTGGGACACAGTGATCGATAGAGAGAGAGAGAGAGCGCGCGCGCGCGCTTAGTGTTCGTGATACCACCAAAGAAAGGATGTTTGGAGTGGAAGCATTGCTCTCTCGGACAGAAGAGAAGCTTATGTTGGATCACATCCCAGAAAAAGCGAGCGAGAGTAGGGTTGTGCGGAACAGAGGTGGAGACCCATGTCGCTTCTCTCTTCTGCATTTGGAGAGCTGTAATTGAGGGGCATAGCTGTAGCCTGCGAGTTGAATTCTCTCTCTTGATCCCGTCTGAATCTGGGAAGCAGTGATTGACGCCCACAGCTGTAGCCGAAGCCGCACACAACTCCAAGGTTATGTGAAACAGGTCCTCTCTCTCTCTCTCTCTCTCTCTCGAAGGAAAAGCTGTCTCCATACCAGATATGTTTTGACCCACCAATCCAATTTGATCCATTTTTTGACTCGGCCTAACTTGGTTGGCTATAGCCATATCGACCTAATTAATATACTTGGCCCGGTTCGGTTCTGTTTTATAATAACTTTATTGGTCCATCTTGATTTCATCCGCTACAATGCTATATGGAACAAAATGTTTACTTATTTAATTTTAAAAAAAACCTAGTAGGATATTGGTAAATCAATTGAAGAACGTCTCATGCTTGGAGAGAGTTTTCTCTCATATTGGTAGCATATCAAGTAGTATAATTAAACTTCTTATAAAATTAAGTTGGTTGTCGGTTTAAATTGGGGTGTTAAAATATTCCAGGGTGATTGTAGTATCATTCATCATGAGTTTCTAACAATAATTTTGTTTTGGATAATAATAATATTATTGAAATAATTCACATATTCATGTTATGGATATCATCCCTTGATTTTAACTTGGATTTTTTATCTGATAATACTTTGATATCTAAAGAACTGCATGTAGACATTATTGCAGAAAGCATGACAACCTCAAGCGGTTGTCTGATACCAGCAATCCTCAAACAGCAGCAGATGGAAGCGGAACGCGAGGAGTTGCAAGCAGCTTCAGCTCCGTCTTCCTCGCTGCAACCAACCCGAAGCCCTCGCTCATGTCCAGCTCCTCCGGCTTCATCCCCTCCGGTAGCTCCCAGTCGAAGTACAGGAGGAGCTGGGCCAGGGTGAGCTTCATCGTCGCCAGCGCGAACGCCGCCCCGGGGCACATCCTCCGCCCGCCACCAAACGGCACGTACTGGAAGTCGGACCCCTTGAAGTCGACGCTACCCTCTTCGAACCTCTCCGGCCTGAAGCTGTCGGCGGCGTCCCAGTGTCGCGGGTCTCTGCCGATCGCCCACGCGTCGATGCATTCCTTTGTGCCGGCTCTGATATCGTACCCGAGCACGTCGTATGTCTGCTTTCAGGAATGCAGCAGCACGGGGGACGGAGGGTGCAGCCTCAGTGTCTCCTTGATGACGCACTTGAGGTAGTGCAGCTTGTCGATGTCGCTGTCCTCGACCCCGTTCTTTCCTTGGAGAACTTGTCTCACTTCTCTCTATGCTCTCTCCATCGCCTCTGTGTTTCTCGTCAGCTCCGACATGGCCCATACGAGGACGTCCGACGAGGTCTCAGTTCCTCCTACTAATAGGTCCTGCACATGATCACAAGTAGGAGGAGGTGGAGGAGGAGGAGGAAGCAGTCGTGCCTTCAATGTGCTTGGGATATATCACTCACCAGGATCACAGCCTTCACGTTGTCCATGGTCATTAGGATTTCCAGCTCAGGGTCGTCTTTGACCCTCAGTAGCACGTCCACTTTGTGCTGGACCTCGTTGGAGTCTCTGCCGTTGGCCTCGTGCTCCTCGATTATGGCGCTCAGAACCGCGTCTAACTGTCGGTGAAGCCTCCTCAGCTTGAAGTTGGCGCCGGTCAGGTAGTCCAGGAAGCTTAGCGAGGGGAACACGTCGGCGAAGTAGAACCCCAACACCAGGTCGAGCGCCTCCCTGATGGTCGCGAGGGGACACAATCTTGTTCGTCAGCGTGGAGAGCTTCTCGCTCATCTTGATGGTCGTCCCTGAACTCGTCGAGATGTCGCTCATCAGCCGGCGGGTCTCCTCCTTCCTGATGGAGGCGAAGGACCGGATGCGGCTGGTGCTGAGCAGCTCCATGAAGCAGAGCTTGTGCAGCTGCTTCCAGTAGGGGCCGAAGGAGCAGAAGGCGATGCCGGAGCAGAGGTAGCCGGCGATCCTGGCGGAGGCGAAGTTGAGGTCCTGGCTCTTGACGATCTCCTCGGCGGCAGCGGGGGAGGAGGCCACCGCGAGGTCGACCTGGCCGATCTTGAGGTGCTTGAGGGGGCTGTGCTGGGCGGCGAGGTTGCGGAACGCATGGAAGGGGAGCTGGCCGGCGAGGTGGTGCATGCTTCCGAGGAAGGGCAGCTTCCATGGCCCGGGAGGACGTTTCCTGTGTCGGCTTCTGGACTTGGAGAATCCCCTCTTGTCGATGATGATGAGCAAGAAAAGAAGGATATTTGGTAGTACAACGGAAATGGATGGGAGAGGAAGTGCTTCTTCCATGGCATCAGACAGGCAAGTGCGTTGGAAAGCTGTTCTCAGATCTCTAAGTGCTCACAAGAATTAAATGTCCTCACTTCTGCGTGTATACATATTTGCTTATAGTTGAGGAGAGAGAGAGAGAGAGGGAGAGAAATGTGATACCTGTGCTTGTCACACACTCGTCACCGATCGTCCAAAGTCTCACTTCTTTTCCGTTGGGCCTATCCTCCCTCATCCATGCATTTTATTAGATTTTCTATATTTCTATTTTTTTTTAAGGACACTAAAAAGACAAAAAAACATTTTTTTAAGATTTTCTATATCTCTGTTTTTTAAAGGACATAAGAAAAACAAAAATGAAAACGACCACAGTGGGAGTCGAACCCACGACCTTCTGATCCGAAGTCAGACGCGCTAATCCACTGCGCTATGCGGCCTTCATGTTTTAATTGAGTATATATAAATACTATAATAATATCTACTCTTCTCTCTATATATTTGTTGCGTGTTTCATGTGTTAGATTGTGTGGTCCTTTATAATGTAATAAAAAATATATAATATAATTAATTAGATTCTAATGATATATGTTAGCCAATAGAAAAGAAGTCTATTTAAAGTTTGATTCATTAGGAGATGCCCTCGATGAGAGGAATTCTCATAATTATTTATTCTAGACCTCCTGCTCTCAGAAGGGATACGAAGAGAAGATCTAGTTCTCTTGTAGATTGATAGTGATCTTGGATCTAAAGACGGTGTCTTTGCATATCAACACAGATATTTTATTTTCAGATGACATCAAAAGATATGCATCGTAAAACCAGATCAATTATTGGATTTCAATCCTGGCATAAAAGATTGTTTCTATATTTAATATAGCATATTATAAATTTTATGCTAATAATTAGTATGAGAGACTAGGTTCTTGAGATTAAATATATTAGATCTATTATTTTTGTTTACGATGCATGAATGATCCCTATTCTCCAATGATCGTAAAGTAGTAATAGTCGTCGCCGACGTTGTTGCGTACAACCAGCGAATCTGTTGGCGGCAGAGGCTGCACTGGGCAACGTGCGCACCGCAACGCAACAAGCGACAACCGTACATGGGCATCACAACACCCATGCGACGATCACACGCAGGCAGAACCCGCATCCATGCGGTAACCATGCGTGGGTAGGCCGTGCCCAAGCGGCAATCATATGTGAGCATAGGCCGCACCCAAGCGGTGGTCGCGCGTGGGCTGGAGCTACGCACCAGCGGCGGCTGCTCGTGGGCATAAGTTGCGCACTGACGATGGTCGCACATGGGTAGGCCGCGCTAAGGCGACAGCCACGCGCGGGTAGGAACCACGACAACGGTCGCACGTGGGCAGAGGCAACATCGCGGTGATAGCACCCGCATGTAGGCAAAGGCAGCACCGGACACGCAGGCTACGATGACACATGCAGTAGGGTTTTTGACATATTTATGGTTTTACCCTCGAGGCTAGGGTTTTATCAAATTATAGTTCTGCCCTTTATAAAGTTCATAATTCCAATATATATAGTGTCAACATATTTATAGTTTTACCCTTCTAAAATTGAGAATTCTAATTTATATTCTCAATTATAAAATTGATAAATATAATTTATTATAATTATGATTGAATTTAATCATGATTATATTTTAATTATTTGATTGGATTTAATTAAAAAATATATATTACGATTTACTTTTATAGTTTTCTCATATGAATTATTGATTATATTTTTACATATGGTAAATAAAATCTAATTAATGTTCTTATATATTCATTTGGTTATTCACATGTATATATTTGAAATTATAAAATAATGTTCATCTTTGAAATGAAGACATAATTTATATGTTATCATGATTATCATATGAGTTTTTTTTTCTTTTGCTGATTAATGTTAAATAATTATTATGGTTGTTATTATATTATTGAACTGCTTAGTATAAATTAAATTTAAGAAATTTGATGAATATTATTTGTAACTCATCTCCCTAAGTTTTATCTGACTTATAGCTACCAATATGGCTTGGGATGATAGAGTTTTGTGATGTGAATTAAATAAAAATTTTATCATTTATAAAATATTTTAAATTATATTTTATATTATTGTATTGGTCTTGTAGCTACCAAAATGGCCAAGGCCAATAACTTATAAAATAATATTAAGGAATTAGCCATAAATGATATCAAGAAAATAATATTTATTATGTCACATATAATTAGAAGATTTAGATAATCCGAAAGGAGAATTTTTTTCAAATAATTATGTGATGAGATAGGATGATATGTTTTGGATCTCCTTGCAATTTAGGGTTATATACCCAAAGGTAATAATACTATTCCACAAAAATGGTATCAGTCTTCCATAGAAGATCTTGAGTAAACACTAGATATGTCAATATTTCACCCAAAGGTATAATATAGATGATATCAATAGTTTATCATATTTTAAAAAACTCAAAGCATTAATGTTATTTTATATTTTTACAGTGGTATTTCCATTCATACATTCTTATGTTTCTATTGTCCTTGTACTCTCTGGATCGAATTATTCAGAATAGTTAGAACATATGCAATTCACACTAGGCGTATTAGATCTTGATTTAGCATTGCTTGTTGAAAAGCCTACAGACTTGATTGATGAAAGTACTATGGAACAAGTTAATGAAATAAAGGCTTAGGAAAAATATGATAAACTTAGTTTAATATTCATAAGAATGATAATTACAAATAATATAAAGACTTCATTACTGATTGAAACTAGCACATAGGAATATTTAAAGGTTATTGAAGATAGATTTAAATCTATTGATAAGTTATTGATTGACACATTAATGAAAGAACTGACTATGACTTAGTATGATGACACTCGAGAAATTCAAGATTACATCCTCAATATAGCTGATAAAGCTACAAAACTTAAAGCATTAGGCATGAATGTTGATGAGTCTTTCTTCATGCAGTTCATTCTCAATTTCTTTTCTTCTGCCCATTCAAAATTCACTATAATACAAATAAGGATAAATGAGACTTAAATGAGTTAACTAGCATATATATTCAAAAGGAATTGAGCTTAAAGCAAGAAAGTTCATATAATGTCATGATTGCTACTTAAGGAGCTGGTAATAAGAAAAGAAAATTGAAGCATTATCCATCAAAGAAATTTATCGAGTTTAGAAATGTTAAACAAACAAATAAAAAGAAAGCTTTTATAGTAAAGTACTTTTTTTTATGGCAAGAAATGACATGTGAAGAAGGACTGTATTAAACGCAAGACTTGGTTTGAAAATAAAGATATTAACTCAACCTTTATATATTTTGAATCAAATATTACAAAAGTTCCTTCTAATACATGGTGGATTGATTCTAGTACTTCAAATCATGTTACTAATAATATATAGGGATTTCTTTCAATCCAGAAACCAAAAGAACATAAGAGATTTATCATTATAGGAAATCGTTTTAAAGTGAAAGTGATATCAGTGGGGACTTATCTACACTTAAAGACGGGTCATCTGATAGATCTTGTTAACACATGTTATGTTCCTACTATTTCTAAAAATTTAGTCTCTCTATCTAGAATTGATGAGTTAGGATATTGTCTTTCTTTTGATAATGATAAACTTAATATATTTTATGATTCAATAAAAGTTGGTTCTGGAATTCTGTATGATGATTTATACAGAATTAATTTGAATATTGAGCTTGCAAAGATATTTTTGACCCTACAATCAAGTGTTAGATTAAAACGTAGTTTCAACAATAAAAAATCTTCGATATTGTGACATAGACGATTGAAGCATATCTATAAGGAAATAATTAAAATATTAGTGAAGGATAATATTTTAGAATGTTTAGACTTCACTAATTTTGATGTTTGTATAGATTGCATTAAGGGAAAGCAAACTAAACATATAAAGAAAAATGCCATAAGAAGTAAAGAACTCATTGAGATTATTTATACTAATATTTGTGGGCCACTCCATATTCCTTGTTTTAGTGAAAAAAGGTATTTCATCATATTTATAGATGATTTATCAAGATATGACTATGTTTATCTAATACATGAAAAGTCTCAGGCCGTTGACACTTTTGAAGTATACATAAATGAAGTCGAGAGACAATTAAATAGAAAAGTTATAATTGTCAGATATAACAAGGGTGGTGAATTTTATAGCAAATATGATGAATCTGATCAAAATATTGATCTTTTTGTTAGATTCCTAGAACAACGGGGTATTTGTGCTCAATATGCATTACCAAGTGTGCCATGGTAGAACGGTGTTGTTGAAAGGTGAAATCATACTATTATGGATATAGTTAGGAGTATGATGAGTTTTTCCTCTATACCTGAGTCAATGTGGGGTGAAGCTCTTAGGACAGCTATGTATATCTTGAATAGGGTTCATAATAAGTCAGTTCCATCAACTCCAATTAAGTTATGGACAGGTAAGAAGTTTAGTTTGAGATATTTACATATATGAGGGTGTCCTACAGAGATAAAAGTATTCAATCCACATGAAAAGAAATTGGATCTAAGAACTATTTTTAGATATTTTATTAGTTATCTAGAGAAATTTAAGGGATACAAATTTTATTGCCCTAATCATAGCACGAGGATAGTAGAATCTAGTAATGCAATATTCCTAGAAAATAGCAAAATAAGTGAGAGTAAAAAATCTCGAATGATCAATTTTGATATTAAGGAGATTTAGGTTAATTCTTCCATATCATCTCCTATTCGAGAAATTGTTATTCCTTAAATTAATGAGAGCATTGACGAGGGTGAATAACAAAATAATATCAAAGAACTCTCACATGATATTGATGTCACCGCTGATGATCTTATAGAACAATCACAATTGGCAGCTTTGAGAAGATCTCAAAAGAAAAAGAAATATACAAATTCTAATAATTATGTGGTATATCTACAAGAATTAAATTATGATATAGGAATAAAAAGAGACCCCTTATCATTTTTAGAAGCTATAGAAAGTAACGATTCTGAAAAATGGTATGATACAATGAAAGAAGAGTTAAAATCAATGGTCAGAATAGTTTGGGATACTCGTTAAATTGTCTAATAATTATAAAAGGGTCAGTTGTAAATGAGTCTTTAAGATAAAACGTAACTTAACGAGCAATATCAAATGATATAAAGCTAGACTTATGACCAAAGGTTTTTCTTAGAAAGAAAACATCGACTATAATGAGACTTTTTCTTCAGTTTCTAGAAAGGACTCGTTGAGAATTATTATGGCATTAGTAGCTCATTATGATATTGAGTTATATCAAATGGATGTGAAAATAATATTTCTGAATGAAGATATGGATGAGAAAATCTATATAGAATAACATGAAGGATTCATAGAAAAGGGAAACGAAAGTTGTGCTTGTAAACTTAAGAAATATATTTATGGCCTTAAACAAGCTTCTAGACAATGGTATATAAAGTTTTATAATACAATTACTTCCTTCAGATTTAAGGAAAATACTGTTGATCAATATATATATCTGAAAGTAAGTGGTAACAAGTTTATTGTATTAGTCTTATATGTTGATGATATTTTACTTGCTAGTAGTGATCTTAGTTTATTGCATGAAACCAAAATATTTCTCAACAAGAACTTTAAGATGATTGATATGAATGAGGCAACCTATGTTATTGGCATTGAGATATTTAAGGATAGATCTCAAGGATTATAAGGATTATCTCAGAAAAAATATATTAATCGTATCTTGGAGAGATTTAATATGCAGCTTTGCTCAGCCAATGATATACCTATTACTAGAGGTGAAAAATTCAACCGAAACCAATACCCGAAAAATGATTTAGAAAAAAATCAAATGAAGAATATTCTTTATGGGTGCGTGGTTGGAAATCTATTATATGCTCAAACATGTACAAGACCTGATATCAGTTTTGTAGTTACAATGCTAGGAAGATACCAATATAACCCACGAATATTCATTGGAAACCCATGAATAATTATATTCTTAGTCCTATACTACGTTACTTTTTTAGGTTGGATTAGTACTCTATAGCTCTTGATCCTCCTACAGCTGTTGGTCCTATATTTTGTTATATTTTTTAGTCCTATACTACGTTACTTTTTGAGGTTGGATTAGTACTGTGTAGCCCTATATTCTGTTATATGTTTTAGTCCTTTATTACATCGTCAAACTTAAACAAGTTTTTTTTTATGGGTGTCATCTTACTTAATAGCTGATTATTTAATTTGACAAAAGTATGAGTCACACTAATGAGGGTGTCCTTTGGTACAATACTAAAGTCGTTCATTAGTAATTTGACTAACCATGGATTTGAGTGGTGAGGTTGTGCATATCGACTTTTCAATATATCCAATCATGGAAAAGGCCTGTTCATCTTTTTCTTATGAGTCACTTCTCTTTTTAGACATTGTTAGTGCCAGAAACGACCACCTATCCATGTTGTGTAGTTGAGTTGACTTAACCCATTATTAAAAAGTTTTACATAGTCCCTCGTGTCATAAGTATCATGTATAAAACTAACATCGGTATTATGACACTTTAATACTTAAGTCCATTCGAGGTCCTATGTGAAGTTTTTGAGAAACTCATATTAGAGAGGAACATTTTAAGAATAAAAAATAATATAAAGTATATTCTCTCTTCTAATTCATGATGACATGATAAATATGGTTGACTAGGCACCACTTATCGAGTTTTGATTGGTCAAAAAATATTGACCATATCATCTGCTTCATTTGTTTTACACCTCATGTCGAAGTATAATGTATGCCATGAGAACTTGATAATTATGTTTACATCGAAGGATTTGTTAAGGATCACATCCAAAGTTCATAATTTCAAACGAATATATGCATTAGAGTATGCTTATATAGTTTACCTTATGAGAGAGCATAGGATGCAAGGAGATGGGTTAAAGTACAGAAATCTAGGGGCCACATCACATGCGCAACGAAAAAATAGAAAACAAAAACCCCAGATTTCTCAAAACATGTTCGTCGTCGAGTGAAGATTGATACGCAAAAATTGTAAAACTAAAAACTATATGTAAGATAGTTATGTTATCTAGTGAGATCGTATATAATTGAATTCCTAGATTTATGGAAAAGGATGAAGGAGGTCAACTATCATCCTCTTTAGTAGTGATCCATACGGTAGGGGCTGTAAAGACTATCCTCAAATCGTTGCCCAAATCTTCACACCTATTATCTGAGGAGGAGAATAAAAGAGGAGAATATGAGGTGACAACTTAGAAGTCTAGCCTATGACCCTTTGTTCTCTCGGAACCCTCCTATCAATTTAACCATAATAGATCCTAGTTTATTGGGTATTTGATCTTCATCCAACTACCCAAGCATCTTAGATTATTGGATCTCTATCCAATAATTATTATTGACTCTTATTGGATTTCATCCGTATGATCAAATAATTCAGGGGCTCATTGGATATTCAATAAAATAGGGACTCCGACGGATGTCTCATATCCGAAGCTCTACTCATCGCAACACTTACCGTTGAGGTAGTTCAGCTTGTCGATGTCGCTGTCCTCGACCCCGTTCTTTCCTTGGAGAGCTTGTCTCACTTCTCTCTATGCTCTCTCCATCGCCTCTGTGTTTCTCGTCAGCTCCGACATGGCCCATATGAGGACGTCCGACGAGGTCTCAGTTCCTCCGACTAATAGGTCCTGCACATGATCACAAGTAGGAGGAGGTGGAGGAGGAGGAAGCAGTCGTGCCTTCAATGTGCTTGGGATATATCACTCACCAGGATCACAGCCTTCACGTTGTCCATGGTCATTGGGATTTCCAGCTCAGGGTCGTCTTTGACCCTCAGTAGCACGTCCACTATGTGCTGGACCTCGTTGGAGTCTCTGCCGTTGGCCTCGTGCTCCTCGATTATGGCGCTCAGAACCGCGTCGAACCGTCGGTGAAGCCTCCTCAGCTTGAAGTTGGCGCCGGTCAGGTAGTCCAGGAAGCTTAGCGAGGGGAACACGTCGGCGAAGTAGAACCCCAACATGGGGTCGAGCGCCTCCCTGATGGTCGCGAGGATTGGCTCCGGGTGCGCGTTCCCCCGGCCGAACGCCGCCCGGGACACAATCTTGTTCGTCAGCGTGGAGAGCTTCTCGCTCATCTTGATGGTCGTCCATGAACTCGTCGAGATGTCGCTCATCAGCCGGCGGGTCTCCTCCTTCCTGATGGAGGCGGAGGACCGGATGCGGCTGGTGCTGAGCAGCTCCATGAAGCAGAGCTTGTGCAGCTGCTTCCAGCAGGGGCCGAAGGGGCAGAAGGCGATGCCGGAGCAGAGGTAGCCGGCGATCCTGGCGGAGGCGAAGTTGAGGTCCTGGTTCTTGACGATCTCCTCGGCGGCAGCGGGGGAGGAGGCCACCGCGAGGTCGACCTGGCCGATCTTGAGGTGCTTGAGGGGGCTGTGCTGGGCGGCGAGGTTGCGGAACGCATGGAAGGGGAGCTGGCCGGCGAGGTGGTGCATGCTTCCGAGGAAGGGCAGCTTCCATGGCCCGGGAGGACGTTTCCTGTGTTGGCTTCTGGACTTGGAGAATCCCCTCTTGATGATGATGATGAGCAAGAAAAGAAGGATGGATGGTAGGTAGTACGACGGAAATGGATGGGAGAGGAAGTGCTTCTTCCATGGCATCAGAGAGGCAAGTGCGTTGGAAAGCTGTTCTCAGATCTCTAAGTGCTCACAAGCATTAAATGTGTCCTCACTTCTGCGTGTATACATATTTGATTATAGTTGATGAGAGAGAGAGAGAGAGAAAGAAATGTGATACCTGAGCTTGTCACACACTCGTCACCGATCGTCCAAAGTCTCACTTCTTTTCCGTTGGGCCTATCCTCGCTCATCCATGCATTTTATTAGATTTTCTATATTTCTATTTTTTTTTAAGGACACTAAAAAGACAAAAAAACATTTTTTAAAGATTTTCTATATCTCTATTTTTTAAAGGACATAAGAAAACCAAAAACGAAAACGACCACAGTGGGAGTCGAACCCACGACCTTCTGATCCGAAGTCAGACGCGCTAATCCACTGCGCTATGCGGTCATTCATCAATTACGTTTCAATTTCAAGATATATAACAGCTACAATAATTTCAGTTCTTCCACAACATCAATTTCCATCTTCTCTCGTTCTCGTTCTCTCTATCGGAGTATGCTTGTTTCCAATTTCTCATGCAACAGCCTGTTTTATGATCATGAATAATTATATTCTGTTATATTCTTAGTCCTATACTATATTACTTTTGAGGTTGGATAGTACTGTGTAGCCCTTCTTGTTCCTCGTACACCTGTTGGTTCTGTTATATTCTTTAGTCCTTTATTACATCGTCAAACCTAAACCTAAGTTTTTTTGGGTGTCATCTTACTTAATAGCTGATTGTTTAATTTGACAAAAGTATGAGTCACACTAATGAGGGTGTACTTTGGTACAATACTAAAGTCGTTCATTAGTAATTTGACTAACCATGGATTTGAGTGGTGAGGTTGTGCATATCGACTTTTCAATATATCCATGGAAAAGGCCTGTTCATCTTTTTCTTATGAGTCACTTCTCTTTTAAGACATTATTAGTGTCAAAATCGACCACCTATCCATGTCGTGTAGTTGAGTTGACTTAATCCATTATTAAAAATTTCGCATAGTCCCTCGTGTCACCCGTATCATATATATAAAACTAACATCAGGATTGTATCTTACATGACACTCTACTACTCACTACTCCAGTGAGTTCGAGGTCTTATGTGAGGTTTCTGAGAAGCTCATATTTATATTATGATGAGAGGAACATTTTAAGAATAAAGTATATTCTCTCCTCTAACTCATACAGACATGATAAATATGGTTGACCAAGCTCCACATATCAAGTTTTGATTGGCCCAAAAATATTGATCATATCATCTTCATTGTGTCATGGGTGACCTGCTCATGTCGAAGTATAATGTATGTTATGAGAACTTGATAATTGTACTTGCATCAAAGGAATCGTGAAAGATCGCATAGAAAGTTCATACTTTCGTATGAATATATACATCGGAGCATACTTATATAGTTTCCCGATAGCATAGGATGCAAAGAGATGTGTTAGAGTACTAAAGTATACTTATTTAGTTTACCCAATTAGTAAGTATAGGATATGGGTGTAGGAAAATCTAAAGACAACATCACATGTGCAGTAGAAAAATAGAAAATAAAAATTTTAAATTTTTTAAAAGGTGTTCATCGTAGTACGAAGATTGATATGCAAAACTACATGTGAGATAGTTGTATTACCTAGTGAGATCGTATATCCCTAAATTCCTATAGATCTGTTATAGAGGATGAAGGAGGTCAACTATTCTCCCCTCTAATGGTGATCCACACGGCAAGAGCTATGAAGACACTTCTCAAATCGCTACTCAAATCTCCACACCTGCTATCTGAGGAGAAGGAAAGAGGAAAATAGGAGGTGGCAACTAAGAAGCCTAACCTATTGCTCTTTGGTTCTTTCCTATATATAGAGGTCGCTTATCAATTTAACCTTAATGGATCCTATCTTATTGGGTATTGGATCTCCATCCAACTACCCAAGTCTCTTAGATTACTAGATCTCTATCTAATAATCTCTCATTAGCTCTCGTTGGATCTCATCCTAGGATCCAATAATTCATGGACTTATTGGATATCCAATAAGATAGAGGCTCCTATACATATCTCATAACTGAAACTCTACTCGTCGTAACACCTGCCATATGTGTGTGACCCTCTAGACATAATATCAAGCTGATTGTGAGTCATACCTATCAGAACTCCTATTGGCTTAGTAAATTATTATATTCATAATAATTCACTCGACTCATTGACTATGGATGTACTAGGCCACTACGTTGTAGTCCCTAGACGATACAAGGGAATCCAATCCCTAGACGATACCATGTACCTATAGTCCCTCATCTATCTAATATCCTAGAGACCATATACCGGGCATGGTGCTGTCAGGCCCATACGGTTTCTCCTCAAGTCTTGCTCTAATCGGATTCTCTCGGAGAACTTTTTCTCTCTCAATTCGAATGACTTTGATCAATGATTTGTTTAAGCAAGAATACACAGGATATTCCTCTCATTATACCAAGAGCGGATGATCCTCTATCGATACTCAATAGCCCTCGTAAGGTTGGTTACCACTCCCGATGATCGACTATACTAGATTTGGAACTTCTAAAACTATAAGTCTGGTATCAAAGAGTAGAGTACTTATAAAGGACATCTTTAGTGTTTCAAGTCTAAGGACCAGGTATACTGCTAGGATGATGGAATCACTGTCTGACAATGAGGTATCATCAACCATCCAACATTTCATGAGCAGATTAATCAGTGAACTCATTCTCCAATAAGCACCTGCACTGTAACCCTAGTGTCCCCACACGAGCAACTATGGAACCAACCACCTCCATCATATGGATGGGTATATAGCACGCCAGTCTGTCCGGTTATCTCGATATCTCTCTCAAGTAACCTATGACTAAGATTATCTAGGGTATGTGTTTAAAGATAAATCAGTCTTATTATTGTGATCTCATCTCAATCTGATTCTCATTGCACAGATCTAATGATATCATAATATATGTATGTAACAAGCAAAATAAAGTAAGAAAATATCATAATAATAATAAACAAAAAAACTGTATGTCATGTCACACGCCATCACTCACACGATTGGCTTATAGGACACCTATGACTAGCAATCTCTCACTTGACCTAAAGTCAATCACTTATGTATCCGATCCTCATCAGACGCCTTTGATGCTCAAAGACAATCTGAGACAATTGTTTTATCAATGGATCTGCGATGTTATCTTCAGATGGAACTCTTTCCACTACTACATCTCCTTGGGCCACGATCTCTCTAATAAGCTAAAACCTCCTCAGAACACTTCTGATGAGATCCGAGTTCTCTCATTTGAGTAATCACCCAATAGTTATCGCAATATAAGGGAATCAACTCCTCGCTGCTCGACATAACTCCCAGATCTGTGATAAACTTCTTTATCCAATCTCTCTCCTTTGTTGCCTCTGCTGTAGCAATGTACCTTGCCTCTATGGTCGACTTAGTAGTAGTATCTTGCTTGGAACTCTTGCAACATACTACTCATCCATTCGGGATAAACATATATTTTGAATTGTACTTGCTGTCATCAATATTGGACGGGAAACTCGAGTATGGATAGCCCTCAGCCCTGAGGCTACTACTTCCATATATCAGTAAAATATCATTAGTCCTTCTCAAGTATTTAAGGATACACTTTATTATTTTCCAATGCTCTAAGCATGGATTTGTCTGATACTTGCTCGTGACAATTAGAGCATGCGCTATATTAGCCTTGGTACATAGCATAACATACATGATAAATCCTATCGCTGAAGCATAAGATATCATATCCATGTTTGTCCTTTCTTCATGAGTCTTTGGGGATATACTCCTAGAAAATGATATTCCATGTCTCATCAGTATGAGACATGTCTTAGAATTTTTCATGCCAAACCTTTTGACAATAGTGTCTATGTACAAGTTGCAGTAAATGTCTTAAGAAAAATTGTAGTTAGCATAATGATTAAGTTAGGAATGGGAGGTGATCCCATTAACTTAATCTGGGGGCAATTGAGCCCTTGATAGACCCAAATTGGGCCGAATGGATCAAACTATTCGGACCAGAATTCCTGCTAGGTGGTGGCATCGCCAGGGTCAACGGTGGCACCGCCCAGGAGAGGGTCTCCCAGGAAAGCTGGGTAGTGCAACCGCCCCAGGTAGGCGGTGGCACTGCCTAGAGGCTCAGTCTCCGAGCTCTGCCAGGCAGTGCAACCGCCAGACCCCGGAATTCCGAGAGATGATAATTTTGAGCTCAGAATTCAAACTGGTTTGGAGCCTATAAATACCCCTCCCATCCTTGGGTAAAACACACAAGCACAGAGATCAAAAAAGGAAAGAAACGATGTAGAAATCAGTTGAGAAATCCCTCCTCTAGCTTAAGTGTTAGAATTCAGTTTAGAGAGGAGAGTGAGTGCTTGTAAGGGTTGTCTTCTAAACCCGGTAAAAGGAGAAGAGGGGTGTAAGAAGGAGGTTGATCTTCGCTTAGTAAAGGAAGATCAATTAGTGGATGCTAGTGGCCTCGACGGAAGAGGAATCAGAGGAGTGGATGTAGGTCACGATTGACCAAACCACTATAAACTTCCGTCTTCTTTGGTTTGCATTTTGTTTCCTACTATTACCTTACTACAAACCCCTTCAATAGCTTACTGCCTTCAATACATCTACGTATGCTTTCAAGCTAAGTTTCCAAAATCGGTTTTACGTTGGAAATAGTTTTTATCGTACGAGAGATTTGACAAAATTGATGTTTTTTATCCATTTTGCCTTCATTCAACCCCCTCTTAGTGCTCTTGATCCTAACAAAAGTTTTTTTTCTTTTTAGTGATTCAATTCATAAGATTGATTTCATAGAAGCATGCCTTTTTCATTTATGCCAAATAAAAACATACATCATTCGTTAACACCGAAAAAGAACTTTCAAAAGATCACAAAATTTATCATGCAAAAGTTCAAAATATAAACTCGTTAAGCATGCTTTCAAATCATCATTACATTTTCATTAAGATATATTTTCCTTTTTATGTGTGTCATTTTAAGTGATTGATTTCATATAAGCATGATCATTTTAAAATCGAAAGAGCAAATCTCATCATGAAAGTCATCAAGATCAAATCATCATTTCTTCAAATCATCATGCATAATTTCGAAAGACAATTTCATTAAGCACGATCATTATGCATCATTACATTATTTCATCAAGCATGATTTCATAAAATATTTTCAATCAAAAGTAATACGAAAATCATTAAGATACACATTATCATTAAAACATCTAGCATGATTCCTAATTTTTTTTCATTTTCATTTATTAAACATGTAATTTTTAAGAAAAATAATTATTCTAAATTAAATTAAAAATAACTCATGAAAAGCATTATGTAATTTCAAAGTAAACTAAGGGCATTTTGATTATCTCATCGTCGAAAGTCGTTAAGGCATAGTTTGCCACCTCGCATTTGTTGATTTTCTCATTGTCTTCGGAGGAGCTCGATTCATCCCAAAGTGCTTCCTTCTTCTTGTGTTCATAGTAAGTAGTTGCGTTCTTTTTGTTCTTTAATTTTTATTTCATAAATTTTTTAAATTTCATAGTGAGGAGTTCAAGTTTACCATTACTTGAGCTTATGCTCGAGTGGTCTTCGATTGTTCTTAGTCCGAAATCCTTCATGTTCTTTGGAAGGTTGTTATCAAGTTCGTTTTGTACCACATTGGTCATTTCGTAGGTTATTAAGGACCCGATAAGTTCTTCAATAAAAAAAGTATTTAAATTTTTTTATTCTTGAATAGCCGTTACTTTCGAATTCTAATTTTTAGAAAGTGATCGTAAAACTTTACTAACAAGTTCAAAATTTGAAAAAAAATTACCAAGAGCTTTTAAACCATTGACAACATCCGTAAAATGGGTGTATATGTCAACAATGATTTCACTCAACTTTATTTAAAATAGTTCAAAATCGTGTATCAAAAAGTTATTTTTGAATCTTTAACTTTGCTAGTGCCTTCGTGTGTGATTTCGAGAGTGTACCATATTTTGAAAATCGTTTCGCAAGTAAAAACCCGATTAAACTCAGTTTTATCCAAAGCATAGAATAGAGCGTTCATAGCTCTAACATTTAGGGAAAAAGTCTTCTTCTCCAAATCATTCCAATGGTTCATTGGAAGAAAAGACCTTCGAAAACCGCTTTCGATAATATTCTATAAATTCAAATCCAACGAAAGCAAGAAAACTCTCATTCGAGTTTTCCAATATGTGTAGTACGTTCCATTGAACAAGGGAGGATGAATGAGAGAGTGACCCTCTTGAAAGCCGAAAAAATCTATTTCTATTTGGGTGTTAAACCAAATATGAAAAACTTGGCTTTGATACTAACTGTTAGGAACGAGTCGGCACTAAGAGAGAGGGGGGTGAATTAGTGCAGCGGTAAAAACGTCGGTTCTGAAAAAATTCTTCATACGATAAAAAACCAAACTCGGAAGATAACTTGAAATTCAATTCTTGTTTGTAAGCATAGGCGTAGTAAAAGCATAGTAAGGAGGAAAGGCAGTTTACTACAAAAGTAAATTGCAAGAAGGAAAATGCAAACCAGATTTTTATAGTGGTTCGGTCGTTGTGACCTATATCTACTCCACCAATTCCTCTTCCGTCAAGGCCACCAGCATCAACTATCGGTCTTCCTTCAATAGGCGAAGACCAACCACCTTTTACAACTCGATTCTCCTTTTATCGAGTTTAGGAGATAACCCTTACACCCCCACTTACTCCTCTCTCAAACTATTCTAACACTTAGAACTTTTGAGAGGAGTTCATACAAGATTGCAGTAGTGTTTCTTTCTATTTTTACTCTCAAGTCTTTGTGTCTTTTAACCAAGGATGAGAGGGGTATTTATAGGCCTCAATTTGATTCAAACTTGGAGCCTAAAAATATCTCATCCCGAGTTTCCTAGGTACGGGCGGTACCACTACCTGGTATCTTGACACTAGGGCGTACCACCGCCTGACGGGGCGGTACCACCACCTAGACCACACTGAGTCTCCCTAGCGGTGTCACCACCGGCCAAGCTTTTAGTATCCTGGTTAGGCCTTGAATCCGACCCAAATCAGCCCAACTTCGGGCCCAGTTGGCCCCTAAAAGAGTTGATGGGA
Source organism: Musa schizocarpa (assembly GCA_900464855.2). Taxonomy (NCBI): domain Eukaryota; kingdom Viridiplantae; phylum Streptophyta; class Magnoliopsida; order Zingiberales; family Musaceae; genus Musa; species Musa schizocarpa. The sequence continues at coordinate 27,057,029 of LS990925.1, read as the reverse complement.
TTTCCTCTCAATCCCAACTCCAATTATGTCATTGGTCCATCGATGCTTCATCTGATTCTTCGTCGCATCATCCTTTCTTGTGGCCTATTGCCCAATCGGCCAGTTGACCTCCGCAACTCCGATATCCTTAGTGCAATATCCACTCTTCTTGACCCGAAGCCTTCTGTCGTTACGTCGACTGATCCTCTAGCGAGACATCCAATCTTTTAACATGTTTCTCCGGCCCAACATGATTCTTCCTGCTTTAATTGTCTCTCCCTAATCGAAGCATCCTGCGTCACTCAAAACGCATATCATAAACACTTATCAATTGGTTTCATCATCAAAATACGAGATTCAACACCTAGACTAGGACAAGCCAAGCATCCTCTCGGATCTATCTCTGTAGATTCGAATTCCTAAGATATAGAATGCTTCCCCTAAGTCTTTCACAGAGAAATATCTAGAGTCTTTACTGTGGAAAGCATCCCTATATCATTCCTAATGATTATGATGTCATCCACATAGAATATCAAAAATATGATAACGCTCCCACTTACCTTCTTGTACATACAAGGCACATCTTTATTCTTAACGAAGTCAAGATCTGATCGTCTTATCAAATCTTATGTTTCAACTTCGGAAAGCTTGCTTCAGTCCATAGATGGATTTAAGCAACATGCATACCTTATATGGACTGTCCTTGGACATGAATCCCTTAAGCTGTATCATATACACCTCCTCATCGAGGTTGCCATTGAGGAACGTAATTTTCACGTCCATATGTCAAATATCGTAATCATAGTGTGTTGCAATAGCCAATAAAATTCAGATGAATTTTAGTATAGCTACGAGTGAGAAGGTTTTGTCATAGTCAATACCTTGCCTTTGACGATACCCCTTAGCCACTAGCCTTGCTTTATATGTTTACATTTACTCCGATCTTTTTCTTAAAGATCCATTTATAGCCAATAGGTACAATACCCTTAGGTGTATAACTAAGTTCCAAACCTTGAAGTACATAGAATCCATCTTAGAATTCATGGTTGTTAAGACCAAAATCAGTAATAAGAGAGAGGGGGGGTGTGTGAATTAGTGCTTATGTAAAAATGACATCGATTCATAAAACTTTAATGATTTGAAAAGCTTGATTCGATGAAACCATATCGGAAATGATATCGAATTATGCTTGACTTTGAGTAAACATAATAAGCAGTTAAAGCAGAAAAATAATAGTAATAAAGAGCAGAAAGAAGATGCACATAAAATTTATAGTGGTTCAGTCGTCGTGACCTAAGCCCACTCTCGATTCCTCCTCCGTTGAGGCCACTGACGTCCACTAATGATCTTCTTTCAATGGGCGAAGACTAACTACTCTCTTATAACCCTTTTATCATTTTCATAGGTTTAGGAGACAACATTTGCAATTCACTCACCCTTCTCTCAAACTAAATTCAAAACTTAAAGTTAGAGAAAGGGAACTTATAGGAATTACAATAACGTTTTACACTAATTTTTGTTCAAGGTGTTCTCTATACTAAGCAGGGATGAGAGGGGTATTTATTGACCCCAAATAGCTTTAAAAATATAGCAAAAAAATGTCTTATCTAGGGTTCACGAGGTACTGGCGATACCATCGCCGGTACTGAGTGGTACCACCGCCATTATTCTCTAACATTAGGCGGTACCACCACCTAATCTAGTGGTACTACCACTGCCTATCAGAGTCTTAGATACTGGACTCAAATAGTACCATCGCTTGCTTGGACGGTACCATCGCTTGTTTGGGCGGTACCACCGCTTAGCAGAATTAACTATCGAAAGTACCATCGCCTAGTCTTGTCGGTACCACCGCTTGGCTCCCTAGGAGGCCGAGCCTGAAGCAGTTCCACCACTAGCTCTGGTGGTGCCATCGCTTGATGTGACACCAAGTCACTGAATGGGCCACTCATTCAGCCCAAATCAACCTTGATTCAGGCCCAGTTGACCCCTAATTGAGTTAGTAGGATTTCTCTCCAAACTAACTCAAATTGAAACACTAACTATGATAATAAAGCTAAACAATTATAATGCAAGCAATCTTAGTTGTTCGACATGTCAATTGTTTATCCAAACTCTCGACGAAACTTTCAACACACTCCCGATGATCTTCCGACAATCTTCTAGGGGGGTGTGAATTAGTGCTTATGTAAAAACGACATCAATTCAAAAAACTTCAAGGATTTAAAAAGCTTAATTCGATGAAACCGTATCGAAAATGATATCGAATTATTCTTGACTTAGAGTAAACGTAATAAGTAGGAAAATTAATAGTAACTAAGAGCAGAAAGAAGATGCACACCAAATTTATAGTGGTTCGGTCGTCATAACCTATGCCCACTCTCAATTCCTCCTCTGTTAAGGCCACCGGTGTCCACTAATGATATGCTTTCAATGGGAAAAGACCAACTACCCTCTTACAACCCTTTTATCCTTTTCATATGTTTAGGAGATAACATTTACAATTCACTCACCTTTCTCTAAAACTAAATTCAAAACTTAAAGCTAGAGAAAGGGAACTTTTAGGAATTATAACAGCGTTTTACACTAATTTTTGTTCAAGATGTTCTCTAAACTGAGCAGGTGTGAGAGGGGTATTTATAGACCCCAAATGTCTTAAAAAATGGAGCAAAAAAATGTCTCATCCCGGGTTCTCGAGGTACTAGCAATACCACCACCAGTACTGAGTGGTACAACTGCCATTACTCTCTAACACTAGGCGATACCACCACCCAGTCTAGTGGTACTACTGCCTAACATAGTCTTAGATATTGGACTCTAGTGGTACCATCACCTGCCTGGGCGGTACCATTGACTGGCAGAATTATCTACCGATAGTACCACTGCCCAGTCTTATCGATACCACCGCCCAGACTCCCTAGGAGGCTGAGCCTCAAGCAGTTCCACCGATAGCTCTAGTGGTGCCACCACTTGATGTGGCATCAAGTCACTGAATGGGCCATACATCCAATCCAAATCAGCCCTGATTCGGGCCCAGTTGGCTCCTAATTGAGTTAGTAGGATTTATCCTAAAACTAACTCAAATTAAAATCATGACTACAATAATTAATGCTAAACATTTATAATGCAAGCACTCCTAGTCGTTTGACACGTCAATTGTTCATCCGAACTCCCGGCGAAACTTCCGGCACACTCCCAATGATCTTCTGACGATCTTCTAGGAGGGTGTGAATTAGTGCTTATGTAAAAATGACATCAATTCAAAAAACTTTAAGGTTTTAAAAAGCTTGATTCGATGAAACCATATCAGAAATGATATCGAATTATGCTTGACTTGGAGTAAAAGTAATAAGTAGTTAAAGCAGAAAAATAATAGTAATGAAGAGCAGAAAGAAGATGCATACCAAATTTATAGTGGTTCGATCGTTAAAACTTATGCCCACTCTCGATTCCTCCTCTGTTGAGGCCACCGACGTTCACTAATGGCCTTCTTTCAATGGGCAAAGACTAACTACCCTCTTATAACCCTTTTATCCTTTTTATAGGTTTATGAGACAACATTTACAATTCACTCACACTTCTCTCAAATTGAATTCAAATCTTAAAGCTAGAGAAAGGAAACTTTTAGGAATTACAATAGTGTTTTACACTAATTTTTGTTCTCTATACTGAGCAGGGATGATAGAGATATTTATAGATCCCAAATGGCGTAAAAAATGAAGTAAAAAAAAATCTCATCCCGGGTTCTCGAGGTACTGGCAATACCACCGCTAGTACTGAGTGGTACTAGTGCTATTACTCTTTAACATTGGACGATATCATCGCCCAGTCTAGTGGTACTACCGCCTAATAGAGTCTTAGATACTGGACTCTGGTGGTACCATCGCCTGCGTGGGCGATACCACCACCTGATCAAATTAACTATCGATAATACCACCGCCCAATCTTGTTGGTGCCACCGCCTAGACTCCATACGAGGCTGAGCCTCAAGCCATTCTATCACCAGCTCTAGTGGTGCCACCACTTAACGTGGCACCAAGTCACTAAATGGACCATCCATTCGGCCCAAATCAGCTTTGATTCGGGTCCAATTGGCCCCTAATTGAGTTAGTAGGATTTCTCTCAAAACTGACTTAAATTGAAACCCTAACTATGATAATTAAGGCTAAATAATTACAATGCAAGCAATCCTAGTTGTTTGGTATGTCAATTGTTCATCCGAACTCCCAGCAAAACTTCCAACACACTCCCGACGATCTTTAGGCGAGCTTTCGACAAACTCCCAGTGAACTCCCGATGAGCTTCCGACGCATCATCTGAACCTTCGGCATATCCCTCGATTCTTTCGGCCCGATGCCCGATCTTTGACTCCGGCCCAACATTCGATTATTCTTTAATTGTTTTGCCTTTTCACGATCGTAATTACTTTTCTCAACATATAGATTATATCATTAATTTATCAATTGATTTCATCATAAAAATATGAGATTCAACGATCTCTCCATTTTTTATGGTGACAACCAATTGATGATGGAGTTAACCTTAACTCCCTTATCTATATGTCATATTAAGACAAGGCAAACTTATATTCAAAAGGAATCATAACCTTTGAATTCAAGTGAAATAATTTTAATCATAGTGATAAAATATAATATATCATATCAAAATTTCATACATTATGCATCATTCTAGTTTCAAATTATTAAATTGTAATATGCACAATTTCAAAACATTACAATTCATCATCACTTCATGCATGATACCAAAAATAAATCAACATCACTTTTGGCATAACATACATGATATTAAAGCATTCATCATTTCATACATGATACCAAAATTAACATCATTTTGGACATAACACACAAGATAGTAAAATATTAAAATTTTAACCATTTATCACTTGATGCATGATACCAAAATTAACATTATTTTGGGCATAATACCATTCATCATTTCGTGATATCAAATATTCATCATTTTTCCCCTTTTATCATTAACAAAAAGGAGAAACCTTCAACAAATATTTAGACCATGTAGGCAAGTTTTACATCACTTTAGAACATACAAGCTAGCAAGTGAAGTTAGCAAAATAGCAACTTTTGAAATGTGCAAGATAGCAACTTTTGCTTCTTGAAATGGGCAAGTTAGCAAGTTTTCTCTCCTTGAAATGTATAAGCTAGCATTTTTATTTTTCTTTGCCTTGCACAAGCTAGCAAGACTTTCTCCCCCTTTGTCATTGTCAAAAAGACGAGAAGAATACAATGTTGTAATTTATTTTCCTTTACATCAATTTTCAAATCATGACAAATGAGATATTAAGAAAAAAATTTACATCAATATTTCAATCATAAAAAATGGAAGATCAAGTTATGAATACCGAAAGACTATGAGTCATTTTTGATATATCTCTTCGTTTGTAAATAAAAGGAATGATAGGAAATTATTTTGATTTAGAAAGAAAACTCAAGTCATAAAAATTGAGAGATCAATATTATGATCTGAAAAATGTATAAGAAGAATTTATGCATATTCCTAGGTTTAACATTCAAGCTAGCACTTTTTGCTTCTCTTTGGCAATGTGTAAGCTAATAATTTTTCTCTCCCCTTTTGTCACAAAAAAAAAGGAAAGAATACAATGATATAATTATTTCTTTATCATCAATATTCAAATCATAACATAAGATATACAAACATAAATATAAAGTAATTGTATTTAATAAAATTCAAGTCATAATCATCAAGAAGTCTACTGATATATCATGGATTATCTCTTCTTTAGCAAATGTTAAGAAGAACCATAGGAGAAAAAATAATGAAAAATCTTAATTCATATAAAATTTTAGGTTATAATTCTGAGAAATCAAAAGAAATATAGGAGAACTTTATTCATTCATAAGAAATCTAAAGTGATAAATATCAATGTCATAGTTTATTTGCATAAGTCTTAAATGGTAAGAAGAAATCATCAAAGATATAAAAGATTTTGATTCTCATAAAAGATATCTCAAGTAAAAAACTCAAAAGAAAGTTCATAATTAGATTGGAAAAATCATTCAAATTCAATTTGTTAACTCCAAACTCATCATCAAAATCACTTTTCTTATATTTGAAAAATTCATTGAAAACAATGTATATTGATTCCTATGAGATTAAAAATAGCAAAAAAATTTTAGTTTCAATTTGTGTGATTAATTTTATACTAGCATGTCCTAGTCATATAATAACATTGCATCATCATTTAAAACCGAAAAGCAATACAAAAATCATCAAGATCAAAAGATTATTGTTTGTGTAACCATAAACCAGCTTCAATCAAAAAATTTATTAGAATAAAAATTATCAAATTTTAATCATAATCTTTCCTTTATTATTGTTTGTTGTAGTAATACATTTTTCTTCTTTAAGTGAATGTAACTCTTCTTACTTACTGTAAGGTGTTAACATACAATTGTCATACTTATTTTTATTTTATTTTTTAAAATCACTAAAAAGAGAAGCATGATATTTTTTTCTATATTTCTTACTAATTTAAAAAATAACTCATAAAATGCATCAAGTAATTTCATAGTAAATTAAAGGGTTTTGGTTGAGTTACTTATCTCGTTGTCGAAAGCCATCAAAGCGTAGTTCACCACCTCGTCTATGTTGGTTTGCCCCTCGTATTCGAATGTACTTGTTTCGTCTCATGTCACCTTGAGTACTTTCTTTTTCTTTTGTGTAAGCACCTTATTCAGTTGTGGACATTCATTTTTGAAGTGCCCCGATCGATTGCATTCATAGCAAGTTATTTTATTCTTTTTAAGTTCATTTTTATTCTTAGATTCTTGTTTTATGAACTTCATAAATTTTATTTTGAGGAGTTCAATCATCATCATCACTTGAGTTTTCTCCCAAGTAGTCTTCTTTTGTTCTAAGTTCTAAATCATTCTTGTTCTTTGAAAGGTTGTTCTCATGTTCATCCTGTTTAATACAAGTCATTTCACATGTCATTAAAGACCCAATAAGTTCTTCAAGAGAGAAATTGTTCTAAGTCCTTTATCTCTTGTGTTGTCATCACTTTTGGATCCCAACTTTTTGAAAGGGATCTTAGTATTTTGTTACCAAGTTCAAAATTAGAAAAACTTTTATCAAGTGCTTTTAAACCATTGACTATATCTATAAAACGGGGAGTACATATCTCCAATAGTTTTGCTTGGTTTAACTTGATTCTTTAACTCTACTTGTGCCTTCATGTGTAATTTCAAGAGTATACCAAATGTCATGTCCAGTTTCAAAAGTCGAAATATGATTAAACTCATTTTTATATCTAAAGCACAAAGCATTCGTAGCTTTTGCATTTAACGAAAATGATTTTTTTCTCAAAATCATTCCATTCATTCATAGGTTTAGAGGATTGTTGAAAACCATATTCAATAATATTCCATAAATCAAAGTTCAAAGAAAGTAAGAAAACTCTCATTCATGTTTTCCAATACGTGTAGGCTGTCCCATTAGACATAGGAGGACGAGTGATAGAAAGACCCTTTTGATTGCTAGTAAAAGTTATTTATCTTAGGTATTAAACTAAATGAGAAAAAATTTTATTCTGATACCGACTATTAGGACCAAAATTAACATTAAAAGGGGAGAGTGAATTAGTGCTTATGTAAAAACATCGATTTAGAAAACTTCAATGATTTGAAAAGCTTGATTCAATGTGAAACCATATCAGAAATAATATCGAAGTGTGCTTGAATTAGAGTAAATGTAATAAGCAGTTAAAGTAGAAAAATAATAGTAATGAAGAGCATAAAGAAGATGCACACAAAATTTATAGTGGTTCAGTCATCATAACCACATCCACTCCCGATTCCTCCTCCGTTGAGGCCATCGGCATTCACTAATAGTTTTCTTTCAATAGGCGAAAACCAACTATCCTTTTACAACCCTTTTTTTCCTTTTTATAGGTTTAGAAGATAACCTTTACAATTCACTCACCCTTCTGTCAAACTGAATTCAAAACTTAGAGCTAAAGAAAAGGAACTTACAGGAATTATAATAGTATTTCACACTAATTTTCGTTCAAGATGCTCTTTATACTAAGCAGGGATGAGAGAGGTATTTATAGACCCAAAATAACTTCAAACATAGAGCCAAAAAATATCCCATCCTGGATTCTCGGGATATCAACGGTACCACCATCAGTATTTGGCAGTACCACCACCATTACTCTTTGACACTAGGTAGTACCACCACCCAGTCTGGTGGTACTACTGCTTTATCAGAGTCTTGAATGCTGGACTCTAACGGTACCATTGCTTGGCAATATTAACTACCGACGATACCACCGCCTAGTCTAGGTGATACCACTACCTAGTCTCTCTAGGAGGTTGAGCCTCAAGCGGTTCCACCGCCAGCTCTGATGATGCCACCGCCTAACGTGGCACCAAGTCACTAAATGAGCCATTTATCCGGCCCAAATCAATCATGATTCGGGCCCATTTGGCCCCTAATTGAGTTAGTATGATTTCTCTCAAAATTGACTCAAATTGAAACCCTAACTACGATAATTAAAGCTAAACAATTACAATGCAAGCAATCCTAGTTGTTCGACACATCAATTGGTCATCCGAACTCCCGAGAAAACTTTCGGCACACTCCCAACGATCTTCCGGCGAGCTTCCGACGCATATTCCGAACATTCGGCGTATTCGATTCTTTTGGTCGATGCTCGATCTTTGACTCCGACCCAATATTCAATTATTTTTTAATTGCTTTGCCTTTGCACAATCATAGTTAGTCCTACATCACTTTTCTCAACACATGGATTAGATCATTAATTTATCAATTGATTTTATTATCAAAATCTAATATTCAATAATGGCCTCTTCCCACTTCTTGGAGTCTATACTCGTAATAGTCTTATCGTAGGTCTAAGGATCAATATCCTTAACATCCTCTCCTTTGATATGTCCCACTTATCTTTTAGGAGGATGGGGTACTCTATCGAACCTATGTAAAGTTGGAACTTGTGTGCTGAGTACCTGAATAGACTTCGGTTGTAGAATGATGCTTGAGCTAGATTTTCCAACCTCACTCAACTCTTTCATGCTCCCACTGTCTCTGCCAAGAATGTGTTCTTTCTCAAAGAACACTGCTCTCTTGGCTACAAAAACCTTTGGTTCCTCGGGGGGATAGAAATAATATCCATAAGTTTTCTTGGGATATCCCACGAACATGCATGGCTCCGTCCTAGATTTCAACTTATTGGGGTTATGTCTTTTAACATGGGTAGAGTAGCCCCAAATCTTAACAGCCTTAAGATCGGGCTTCTTCCCTTTCTATATCTCATATGGAGTAGACATTATCGACTTAGTTGGAATTCTGTTCAGAAGATAAGCTGTGGTCTCTATGGTGTATCCCTAGAATGAGATGGGTAGGCCAGTGAAACTCATCATGAACCACACAATGTCTAATAGTGTATGATTCCTTTTTTCAAATACATCATTGAGCTGAGGTATATAAGGAGGTGTCTATTGTGATAGAATTCTATGATCTTTAAGGAACTAAGTGAACTATGTACTCAAGTACTCTTGATACTCTTCTAGTTTGATACTCTTCTAGTTTGATTCTCCACTTCATTTTTAATCTAAAAAGATAGAGCACAAACTTTACAAAATTCAAACAATTAAAAAATGATCTTTTATCTTAATCTACTTATATTTTTTCTCACAAAATACATAACTCCCTCTGGTATGTGAATCATAGACTCCCGGTCGATTTCTAGTGGGGATCGGGACCTAATCGACGTCTTAATATATCCTCGAGAGACTCGACTAATCACACTAAGCCCGTAAAGGTATGCAACTCTTATCAATCATAACTCTTTGTTATTGTTATCCTGTTCGGCCTCCGAACTATCATGGTCTCGGGGGATTCGACCAACCATGATATTTGGTTAGGTCATCACCATCGTTACAAGATGACTCTAATTCGATAATATGCCCTCGAGGGACTCGACCAAGCATACCACATCCTCAAGTCACCAGTAACATCTTTATGACGTAGGCAAGATAGCGAATCGTGATATAGGTGAGCCTCGAGGGGCTCGACCAACTCAACCTATGTCAGGAATTGGTTCCTACCTATAACGATGGAAGACAACGTGAGTCAATCTAATTACCTCATGTTTATCAATTTAATATTATCGAGAGATGGGATTTTGATTTAGTCTCCTATGACATTTCACACACATACATATTTAACACTTATCTATATCGCATGCAAATATATATATATATATATATATATATATATATATATATATATATATATATATATATATATATATATATATAGTAGGTGTATAAGAAATCACATATCACATGAGATATAACACCAGATGATCATGGACCCTAGCCTAATATGATCAAGCCTAAGCTAGTGGGCCCAACCACTCATACTAATATCTTTGTGTGCAGCAATGCATCACCATGTCCTGTGATCGTCCATCTCATCCTTATCGGTTTCATCGACATCTTGGCGCATCTCCATGTGTCGTGATCATCTGTATCGGTCTCGTGGGTCCCACTATCGTCTCTACGCTCCCACTGTACCTACTCGTGCAATTGCAAGATAATCACAAGCACACATGCCTGATAATGAATAAAAACAATAAAGGCTCGCAGGCCCCAATAATAATAATAATCACATCATATATACAAACATCACATAGTTCATGATTATCCATCCACATCATACATCACATGTATATATCACGTAGGACTAATAGATAATAATAATAATAATAATAATAATAATAATAATAATAATTAATTTAATTTTTAAGTAACTAATATTTTTTGAAATTAGAGACACGTAGGAAATTTTTTGAATTGTGCAGGGTATTTTGGTAATTTGGATAGAAAGGACAGAACTTGAAATTTCTAGATTTCCAAGGGGCAAAATATCCGTTTGCCCAAAAAGCCTACTTCCTTACCTTTGCTGCATTGTAGTCACAGCCACCCTGCCAGCAGCGGGGCGCCCATGCTTGTGGGAGTAGCGCCCGCAAGCATCGCCCCTTGCGAGGGCAATGCCCGTAGGCATCAGGCGTCACCCCCTGCATGGCAATGCCCGCATGTGCTGTTGCAGGCGACAACCGTAGGTTAGCCCCGCCCCTTGTAGGCAGCTCGCCCGCGAGTGGTGCCCCATTTGCAGGCGAGTGCCGCTGCGAGCATTGCTCGCCCTTGTGGGCGGCCTACTACAAGTAGGCCATCAACCGCCTACACGTAGATGGCCAAGGTTGCAAGCAAACTTTGGCCACTTTTGTAAGGGCAGCAACAATTGCTGCCCTTTCTCGCCTTTTGTGTCAACGTTTTAAAGTCAAAAGTCTTCCTAAAACACAACACATGTAGTTCAAAACTAATCGTTCATACGAAAAACCTAGCTATGATATTATTGTAGGGAAGTCTAGTGGCGACATCACATGCATAGCAGAAGAATAAAAAATAAAAATTTTAGATTTCCCAAAAGGTGTTCGTCATCATGCAAAGATTGGTGCGCAAAAATTGTAAAATTGAAAATCACGTATGAGATAGTTGTATTACCTAGTGAGATCATATATCCCTTAATTCCTATAGATCTGTAGGAGAGGATGAAGGAGGTTAACTGTCCTCCTCTCTAATAGTGATCCACACAATAGGGGCTACGAAGATGCTCATCAAATCGCTAGCCAAATTTCTGCACTTGCTATCTAAGGAGGAGAAGGGGAGAGAAGAATATGAGGTGGAAACCAAGAAGTCTAGCCAATGACCCTTTAGTTCTCTCATATTTATAGAGGCCTCCTATCAACTTAACCCTACTAGATCCTACCCTGTTGGGTATTGGATCTCTATTCAACTACCTAGGCCTCTTAGATTAATGGATCTCTATCAAATGATTGCTTATTGGCTCTTATTAGATCTCGATCAAATAATTCAATGGCTTATTAGATATCCAATAGATAGCGGCTCCAACGGATATTTCATATTCGAATATCTACTCGTCGTAATACTTACCATATGTGTGTGACTCTCTAGGCCCAATATCGAGTTGGTCGTGAGTTATACCTATCAGAATTCCTTCTGGCTCAATGAATTATTATCTCCATAATAATTCACTCGACTCATTGACTACGAATGTACTAGGCCACTTCGTCGCAGTCCCCAGATGATACAGGAGAATCCAATCCTTTGGACCTATCCATTCTTAGTTATCGTGTACCTATAGTCTCTCATCCATCTAATATCCCAGAGACTATATATCAGACATGGTATTGTCAGGCTCATACGATTTCTCCTCGAGTCTCGCGCTAATCAGATTCTCCCCGAAAATTGTTTCTCTCAATCCAAACGACCTTGGTGAAGGATTTATTTGAAAAAGAACACATAAGATATTCCTCTCATGATACCGAGAGTGGATAATCCTCTATCGACACTCAATAGCCCTTATAAGGTTGGCTACTACTCTCGATGACCGATTGTGCTAGATTTGAAACTTCCAAACCTGTAAGCCTGATATTAAAGAGTGAAGTACTCATACAGGATATCCTTGGTGTCTCAATTCTAAAGATTAGGTACACTACTGAAATGATGGAACCGTCGTCTTACAATGAGGTATCATCAACTATCCAACATTCCATGAGCGGATCAATCAGTGATCTCATTCTCCAATGAGCACCTGCTCTGTAGTCCTAGTGTCACCACACGAGCAGCTATGAGACTACTCGTCTCCATCATATGGACGGGTATACGATACACCAGTCTATCCAATTATCTCGATATCCCTCTCGAGTAACATTTGACCAGGATTATTTATGGTCTATGTTTTGTGAATCAATCTTATTATCATGATCTTATCACGATCCGATTCTCATTGCAAAGATCCAAGGATATCAGTATATAATAAGCAATATAAAATTAAAAAATAATAATAATAATACTAATAATAAGTAAAAAGACTTATGTACACATGTCATCACTCATACGATTGGCTTATAGGGTATCTTTAACTAATCATGATCTCTTACACAAGGCTCTCATAAGGTTATTTGTGTAAGGTTCTCCACTTATCAAATCAAGTAATTTATTTATTTAAGTTAGGTGGTTCTCCACTTGGTGAAGTCATTGAGGAGCATAGGAACATAAAATGATCATAAGATCATAATCGCACATCTGACCTTAGGACAATGTGGTGATCGACTCGAGAACGACAACCTTGAGGGTCAACATCCTGATGATGCAATCATTTGATGATGATCGTCTTCTTAACTAAGGTGAATGGGAGTCTGGGTTCTTTTGCCCTTGCAGCGAGATCTAGCATTGAGTATATATTGTCACCCAACGCCATCACATGGTTAAATGAGGAGCTTGCTTGCTCATTGATGTGTTATTGACACATCTCTTGATTTTAGTTTTTATATGACATTATTTTTTGGGTTCCTCTTTTAGTGACAATATGTTAGTGTTATAATTGATCATTAGTCTATGTCATACAATGAGTCAACCTGGTCCATTTTATGAAAGTGATCATGTCTTGAGAACTAGAATTTGGATGACAAGGATATCCTCTCCGTCAAGATGAATTTCTTCAAAATGAGCCCCTAATATCACTTATAAAATTAGCACCAAGAACATGCCTAGTGTAGCCGCATCAATGGCCAAGTCAATTAGAGACTTTATGCAAGGTTCGACGAAATGAAATTTTGGTGTTAGAATGATACTTGGAAAGCTCACATTGTAAATATGGTGAGAGGAATATTTCAAGAATGAAAAATATTTTCTCCCCGACTCATACTGATATGGAAATTTTGGATGACTATGCTTCAGTTGTTCTCGAAAGAAAAACATATCAGACATGCATGAAAGAAGATATTCCTGGAATGAAGATATTTAGGGCTCAAGTAACATGTCATGATTCTTGAAATTGGCACAACATAACCATACAAATAATAAATAAGCAGCTATTTGGACTGTCATTTCAGCACTAAGGTAAGATATTCCTGGAATGAGGATAGAAACTAATGTATACAACCTGAGTTTGTTTTGAGATTAAACTGTGATTTTGAAACTTTAGTAGCTGCTTTTTCACTGTACTAAATTTGCTGCTCCACAGAAATTGTCTGCAAGCTTTCATTGAAAACGTTTTCCTTATATGGAAGCTTCTAGTCCTTAATTACAAATAAGCTTTCATAGCTCAGTTGGTTAGAGCACCCGTTTAGTAAGCGGGAGGTCTTGAGTTCAAATCTCAATGAAAGCAATAAATTAGTGTTTTTAATGCTTATTGAGTTCGAATCTCAATGAAAGCATAAACGGTTTTTAATCCTTATGCATTAATGCCATTGCAACACATTATATATTACATAATGTGATCAATCATAAGCTTTAAGCGTTTGTAAATCTCAAGGCATTATATATACAATGATGGTTCCCAGCCTTGCTTGCAGGCTTATAGGGTTTGTGACGGGGGAAAAGACAGGGAGACACCGGAGGAGCACCACTGTCTTTTTGTCCTTTTCTCATCGCATCTGTTCATTCACGGCGGCAATGGATCTCATCTGTCCATTCACGACGGAAATGGCCATACTTCGCCTCTCCTACAATACAACCATATATTCCGGTGAAGTACTCCTTTACAATTCGAAAGTTTCTCCGATACTGAGCCTGGTTCTTTTAACTCTGCTAGCCTGGCAAGCAATTTGGGTTTGCTGAATGATTGTGGCTTAAGTTGATATATACCTATTTCGATAATCGATTAGGGCACAAAAACCCAGAACCGATTGCATTTTCCTGCTCTTGAAAATATTATCTTGTTTAATGCTGCAGAACAATAACATAATGACAAGCAAAATCTGCATAGGGAAGAACTAGTCTACTTTGTGGCAATAAGTAACAACAGGAAAGAGTAGGCAAAGTCATCCAGTTTCAGATGATATTTTGGAATCACAACGTGATGCAGATCTCATCTGATGGAATCAGAATTGAAGAATGACATTGAAGTTCCAGTTTTGATGATTGACTTCTGATTTCTTTTAGTCAAAAGACAGAATTTATCTCAACTCTTTCGGAACCATATTAGTCTTCCAGTATCTCGGTTCTCCTGATATATACATCAGGAGACAATCGCACTTCTCATTTCTTCGGTTTAGTTGTGCTCTCAAAATTCAGCTCCTGCAGGTGCAGCAGTAGATCATCAGACTGCAGGAAGACACGGTTAGATGAATTCGCAATTGTATGAGCTATCTCCCGTGCAGCTTCAATCTGTCTCAGAGCAAGAAATGCTGGATTGTTTGCAATTGCTTGACCTATGAGCTGGGCACTCTTGGCCTCACCCTGTTCGGAAGAATAGAGGAGAACAAGATTAACCATGTTTCCATGTGTTTATCGAAAATTTAAGCTGCTTCAAATAGAATAGAAGTTTTTCTTTACGGCTAATCGAAACTTGTTATTTATCTTCTTCCAGAGAATGTTGAATTGTCTAGTGTAACAGTAGGGACAAACAATCCATGCTAACACTAAGTTTCACTAGTTAGAAAAGCAATAAGATAATGCTCAATTAACAAATCAAATTAGTTACCTGTGCTCTGATAATAGCACTTTTCTTATCTTGCTCTGCCTTTTCAACAATGAACTTAGCACGCTCTGCTTCCTGTGCAGCAACCTGCTTGGCTTCGATTGCATTAGTAAACTCCTTTCCAAAGCTCAGGCTCGTTATGGACACATCATCCAAAGCAATGCTAAAGTTTCGGGCCCTCTCAGTCAAGATCTTCCGTATCTCCCGACTCACCGCCTACGACATACAGATGTAACAGAGATCTAACTGCCATGTGATGCTTAAATCTTTTTTTATGCTAGTTAGTAGACACATACAAGAAATAGGATTTGAAAAAAGATGACTATCATAATTATCTCAAACCTCTCTTTGTGTGATCAGCTGGCTAGCATTGTATTGAGCAACCACAGCCTTCAAAGTTTCATGAATAATTGAAGGAAGTACCCTTTCATTGTAGTTTTCCCCAAGAGTTCGGTAGATGGTGGGCAGCTGGTCAGGAAGTGGCCTAGTAAGAACCCTAAGCCCAATTTTTACCTGTGCAAGAATAGAGGCTTCACAGTTAATAATGCCATGAACAAAAAAATCCAGGTGGACAATACCATACAAACCAGCAAATGGCCAAGCAAAGCATAAACATCACAGTGAGAAGTATATGATAAAGGACACATTAAAAGTGATTGCTTCCCTTACCAAGTTCAGTCATTATGCCAGCATTCCTGGTTATAATAGTTGTGGTACAACAACAGTAGGTATAGTTTTGGAAGAAAATAAGGACTCATGTATGGAATGAAACAAAGAACTGTATCATAGGTTTCTAGACAAATGTTCCAAGAACAACCATTAACTTCACTTGCAAATGTTTCCCCTGCTAAAATCACTTTCTCCAGGATGTTTCAATCATAAGTGGAGTGGAAGGATTATTGCAACTGCCAGCTGCTTGGACAATAATCAGGACTTTAATAGGTGACATCCGCAAGCTTTGTTGTCCTGAATTTACTATTCACAATCTAGAATCTCTTTCCCGTAAGATGACATAAAAATTAATATTAAATGATTTGCTGACATAATATTATATTTTTCATCCACAAGAGATTCATAGCTTGCCATTTCCTTTTATAATTAATTGTACATGACATGGCAAGTGCAACATGTTCTTCCTATTAGCTTATGATATGTAACCGTTGGATTTCAAAGCAATATGTGATTATGCACATCAAAGATTCAATCAAGTGAGCCTGAAAGTGGTCTCTGGCTCGGAATTCATCTCCAAGATGCATAAGCCAGTGTAAAAAACGGTCTTGCATTAATAGTCCAAACTCTAGATCTGCTAGTTCAGGTACATGAGGAACATGAAGCCAGACATTAACTTAACATTCATAAGAAGATATACACACTAACAAACAAAAATTCAGATTATAAACTTCTCTAAACCTATGCAGAGGAAAAAACAAGGTCTAATAGGGAGTCAAGAATACAAAAAAAAAATGTTGAAGTTCTAGAACTCCAGTCATAAAAAGAATAAGGGTCTCCTAGTGATCAGTAAACTGAAGACATAAATGAAAGGAGAACAAATCAATAAACTGCTGATGATCACAAGTCAAGCATATTGATTAATTAACATACAAGGTAGAAAAAAATCGAGACAATGCAGACCATCAACAATAAAAGTTGCAACTCAAACTATGATATGAATGTGATTTTGATGCTTGCATGTGAAAACACAAACTCACATAAATGATGTGGAGTCAGGCAGATGACAGTAAGTGATAACAACAAGTTGTAACACTAGATTACTTCTAAATAAGCCAAACAATCAAGCAAAAAGTATCATGACTACTTAGAATAACTTGTTCCTGGAGCACCAGAGGCAGAAGATTGGCTGAATCTTGTCCACTACATGTTAGATCACAAGGACGCAATAAGACAATAAATATGTTTGCATTATAAAAAGATTTACAAAGAAATACCATTTGAAGATCACGACTGCCAGATGTACTCTCGACAAGATGGGGACGCGCACGAACATTATAAATGATTGGCCTTTCAAACCACGGAATCATCAAATGGGTTCCCTCAGGGTAGACCTGTATACAAGCTTTTGTTATATGAAACTAAAAGGTCATGACTCTACACTTCAACAATTAAAGTAAAAGATGGATAGGCATGAGAGCATAGACAGATGTATCGAGTACAATTAACCTGAATAAACACTGTTACAGTAAGAGCAGAGATAGTGGGTATATAATGCAAAAAATTAAACAGTAATATAAAGAACCATAACATAAACCATAGGGCATAGCAGAAATGGAGCTTGTATCCAGAATTTTGGTCGTTGTAGTAGACTAAAGAATCCAAAATTAAGTTATGCACTATCTGTGCTAATTGGTTTCACTTTTTTAATTGACTAATACACAACATATTTCTTCCCAACAAAGGTGGCCATGCCATATTAATTGCAGAAAATACAAGCAATAGGCAAGCACAAGAAGAGTGAAAACAATACAATAATTTAAAGCATATGACATTAGCTAATATGAGCAGTCCACACATATAGCTATGGTTATGGCTTCTTTAGTGCCTAAAGATCAACCAAAGATAATGCTGATTCTAGGTAAAGACAGCTCTTAACAGGTTCAAATAAACACTCCAGATGACCTTTCTTCAATTATCCAATTTACTACTGAATTATGTAGATTCCTTATGTCAACAGATCCCCAAATATGAATAAAAGGGCACTAATGTTTCAATCTGGTTACCAGAAGGCACCAGTCTTCCTCCTTTGTAGTCTTCAGCTGAAATATATTAGTTTGATAAGACTTTCTTGCACGCAATCTAAAAATGTCTGATGTCATCAACCTTTTAAATTACCACAACTTCATCCAAGCAATGAACCCAACCAAATTAAGTAACTTCATTCATGAAAGTCATATTCAAAAGTTACATATGCAGTATTACACTTATACAGGGCCTTTACACCAGATCTGACCATATAAAATTTCATTTCGACTTATGAATTACAACGAGGTGGATTCAGGCATTAAAATAAGAGCGTTTTCTTAACACTTAACCTATAGACAACAAGTTTGAATACTGAAATTTTCATTCGTTGAGCTCATTAATCAACTTCATGTTGGTGGTTCTAACTTTCCAACTCTTTCAATAACATCACAAATCACATGTTCCTGAAAGATAAGCATTACCAGAAAGGAATTACAGGCAGAGCCTTCAAAACCAAGGCATTTCAGAAACTAAACGAGATTAACAATTAAGATTATCACAGAATGCACGAATTACTCAATCAACTGCAAGTATACGCTAGTTTTACCTGTGTCATAACATTTCAGTTGAGAAATGGTTGAGAAAAAATAAAGACAACCAGAAACCAACTATCAGGATCATTATGCAACGTGGAAACAAGCAGCAGCACAGCAATCCTCTCTAAGAAATTGTAAGATAAGGGCATTCTTGAGCTAACAAGATAAGGTTCTTCGCCGATCAACGCAAAAGCGCATGAAATATACTGTCTGGGCATGATGGGAAGTGTGGTTTGACCTTGTCCTTGATGCCCTGGATGCGATTGAAGACGATCGCGCGGTGTCCACCCTCGACATTGTAAAGGCTATTGAGAGCAACGTAGACGGCGGTGCCACCGATAAGCGCGACCTTCACCAGCGTCCCCGCCGCTCCCGATCCGGGGACATTCGGCACCCTGACGTTCCTAAAGTTCATGATCGCCTCTACCTCCCTCTCTCTGAGTCTCTGACCCTCGAATCTAACAACGAGGGATAAGAAACGAGGAACAATCACCGGAAAAGCAAAGAAATGGAGATCGACATAGAGCAAGAGAGGGAGAGAGATTACCCGCGGTGGCGGCGCTTTCGGCGGCGACGTGGCGGCTTGGGGGGGGGTTTTGGGAGGTTTAGGGATTTGGTTATATATTGAAGGGTGATGTCCGGTCGAGGAAGCAGGTGAATGGTGGTAGTAGGAAAAGAAAACAACCCGAATCCGAAACGTGAGTCCGAATCCGATAAATTCCTATAATGGATTGGAGCTGAATGTCGAATTTTTAAATTTTATATTAATATCCTTATATTTTCCAAAAAAAATATTTAATTATATTTCTTCTGATGCTATTGATTGACACGTGTTATCACCAACAACGTTAAAACAAGATTAAAAAGATAATCTTATAATGTTATTCTCACTGTTTAAAGAAAAAAATTAAAAAAGAAAAGAAGAATTTTGTTGAGAAAAATAGAAGGATCAATGGTCGGAGGACATTGACAACCAAGCTCGAGCTCAGACGGAAGTGAAGCTTTCGAAATTTAATTGAAACTTTCTCTTCTTCAAGATCATTTGAGAAGTCGGAGGAAAGGATGATCCCAAAGGAGGAAATCATTTTCACATAAGCTAGGGGAAATTAATATAGGTGAGAATAGCATTGTAAAATTATCTTTCTAATCTTATTTTGACATCATTTTTCACGCGTGTGTTATTTTCGTTAGTAGAGTCGATGACAAGACTAATTACATATTATCTCTTGTAATTAAACATCTTTAGCATATCAATCTCTAAAATTAAAAAATTTACATTGAAATCATTATAATTTTAAAAATGAAATGTTTAACTCTATCAAAAATTTATATTCTTTAATTAGATGCTATAATTATGTACTAGTGTCAAAAATATAATGGAAACCTTATCATTTTATTTAGTAAGTTAATATGTTTAATCATAAGATTGCTTATTTTTCATTGTATTCCTATTCATAACAAAAATAAAAATTAAAATATGAGATTTTACTTTAGTCATACCTATAGGGTATAGGTGAACTAAGAGTAGGGTGTTATATTTTTTACTTATTATTTTATTTATAAGATTTTTAAATATTTTAAAAAATTAAGCATAAAATTGATTTAATGGTTAATATTGAAATGTTGGGATTATAAGTATTGGGATTCAATTCTTAAATATATATTTTTATTTATATTATTATTAAAAATATATTATATATAAATAATAACATAAAAATGAATATATTTGAGGTAGGGAGTGATTTACCTGTCACCATCTTATAACCATAAGGTAATAAAAAAAATATCCATTATCCTCATCCTATTACGTACCCATACCCATGAGTGTAATTGACACTGTTTATCTCTCATCGGATTTGGATCCGATAAAATTGCACGTATGCTCTCATGGTTCATTCTAATTACAAACGTAATAATATTATCTAATATTTATTAACTTAAATTAGCATCTGAGTTTTTTGAAAATGTGATTTTATTTATTTTGCATATTTCAGGGTAGATTTAAAGGCCTTTGAGAGCTTATATGGTAAAAATAAAACTAAGAGGTTCAAAAATATTTTCAAGCCTTTGTCATTTACAGTCCATCAGAAACCATCCAGCAACACATGGGACTTCAACTACAAGTACACACGTTGTAAGTGACTCATGAGATAGTTCGTGTGGATTCTTAGGCAAGGAGGCTAAAGGAACGGGTCAAATCGAGGGTTGGTTTTCGAGCATCTATTACGTCTTCGTGGCCGACCAGAGGTGGAGCTTGATCGATTTCATCCACATTGAGATCCTACACGACAGATCAATATCGGGAGGGAAAATTCTTGACTTAGACCTCTCTGATAGTTAAATTAGCATGTGGCTTTAGTGATGAAAAAGATTTGATCCTCCTCCTCAAGCCATGGGATCAATATTTATACTTATAGTGATGACTCGATCATATGCGGGTTGTTAATGACCGTCGATGCTTCATCTAACGTGGTCATGCATGCAGTAATGGCATGGGTTGGTTCGTCTAGTCCCCCATCGTGCGATGCCAACCCATAAAGTTCCAAGTGGTGTGGAGTTGGTCACGCATCATCGATCGTGTTGGCTATGCTTTCTTCGAACACATACCAAGCATAAGCTCTATGTTGGCTCCTCGATGGCTACCAACTGTCACTTTGTATTCGGGGTGAGAACATTCTCTATCATTCATCCCTTCCAGAAGGCATACCTTAGTGTCATAGACAAACTTCTAAACATGATGTTTGATGTAATGCTTATGTATGCTCGTGTCTTTTGGTATATTCATACATTGCACAGCATGTAGAGGGACAGCTGAAGACTTAATAGTCCCATTTTAGTTGGGTTTGGTGACCACTTTAGGTTTGTAAATAAAGGTTGTGTCATGTGGACACTTGTGAGAGATTGTCGGTCTGTAATGGACTATTTTGATCCTTTGTTGTGTAACTGTTCAGAGCTTGTAAAGTCTATTTATAATTTACATTGTTTATGAAGTGTTTTCAGAAATGTTTGCTTGTGGATCCCGAGTGAGGTGTTTTTTCTAACCCGTTTTCTCTTTTGTAGGTCCTAAGGGACCATGGGAGGCTTTGGGGAGGTTGATTTTTATGAATGGACACGTAAGGGTGCCGCACGACTTAGGCAAAACCAGCTAAGTCTGTGACAAATGGTATTAGAGCGGGACAAGCACTCATAAAAACACTTGGCATGCAAACGTGAGGGACCTAGCGGGGTTGTGTTAAGGGCAGTCAGCACATGCGCGATCGTTTGGAGGAAAACAGGCATAGAGATGTAGGGAAAAGGTGTCACTCGGAGGAGCAGGCATATGAGATTAGCATTCAGAGGAATGGCCAACCCTTCAAGTAAGAGGCACCATTAGAACAAGCAAGCTTGGAAGAATGTGGCACGCACAAAGATTGGGATGGCTGAGTTTTTACTACGACTCAATGTTGACAACTATACTTGATAGTGCTTAAGGTAAACGAGGCGCTTGGTAAAGGATGAGACCATGCAAGGTGGAACGAGTTGCTCAGCGATCGAAAGAGTTATGCAAAGCTCACAGAGGTGAGGGGAATTTCTAACTCGAAGAATTCGATACTCATGCATGGGCTTATATGCGGACGATGGAATGTTCGCGGTCATCCCAAGGCGACCAAAACTCGGCGCCATGGAGCATTAAAACTTTCTCTTCGGCATGTGAAGGATATGTTCGTAGCAAGTGCGTTCGGAGCATTGAAACTTTCTCTTCAGCGAGTTCAGCATGCTGCTAGGCCTTAAGTGGTGCAGCGGGAGCTGTATTGAAGTGGAGTCACAATCTAGCAAGTGCGTTTGTAGGAGGTAGAACAATGCACAGTTTGTTCAGCAAATCGGAGTAGTCCAAATGGGATGGTGGTCTCTGAAACTTTCAGTGAGAAAGAAGTGAAGAGAGATATTACTCCAATGGGACAATTATCCAAGAGGGATAAATCTCGGTTTCTCTAGAGGAAGAATCATGTGCAACAGACCGAACATATTGAAGAGGAGTACCTTAACAAACAACAACTCCACGAAGCTCAATGGACCGAGCAAGCGGCGAGGAGTCGTCACATGATCTCGCTTAAGTGAATGCATTGGTGGATGCATTACGAGATCAAGTGAGGGAGTGACCCAAAACAATACAAATGAAGGCACACTTGGAGTCGATATAAAGATCAGACTCAAGGGAGGGCTGACCCGTAGAATGGTGGGCGCGAGGGCCACCATTAACTCAATGCAAAAACGAGGAGCGGAGCAACTTGGGTGTAACTTGGCGAAGTACCCAAGCTGTATGAAGGGAGTCGGCATAGAAGATGGAACATGGAGTGGAGGCACAGAGCTATCCTTGGACAGAGGTCAAGGACATGAACTCTTGTAGAGGCAAGAGCAGGATCATGTTGTTTCATGGGTCCTTCATTCTGATGGAGCGGACTCATCTTGTATGGTGCCAAAGACAAAGGGAGCTTATGAGCATATACATCTTATCTCGAAGAAGCATTTGATGGAGGAACTAAGTCGACTCAACTTGTGGAAGTGAAGTTGGGTTCAGAAGGCCTTGGCACGGGGCAAGAGGACGCGGAGACGGGTACTCTTGAAGAATATGCCATAGTGTTGCCATTCAAGTTGTCATAAAGGAAGCGGTGTGCAACAGAGATTGTGCTAGCAGGGGCAGAGGCCTGGGATCCAAACAATAGTGCACCACTTTTAGTGAAGTCGATGAACTTTGGGAGCTACTAGGCGATGGACTATCCTATAGCAGTGCTTCATCTAGGTGTGACCCAAGAGCGAGTGGATGAAGGTCGATTGCCAAAGGAGCGAACAAAATCGAAAGTGAAAGAGACCTTGCGATGTATTGGCAGAGGCCACATATTGAGGGATCACAATTCGAGTTCATCCCACAAGGATCAGAATGCAATAGAGATGTCACCAGGAGACGACATAGTACAGCAGATCATGGTGGAACAGTTCGTGGCAATGCGATACACATGACATAGTCCCGTGAGGGACTGTATCATACGGAGGTATGATCAGGAGCTACTTGAAGCTCCACTTCGGTGAACAACACGATGACAAGAAGGGCTATGGATTCAAGGATTGAAGGCCATGGTACCGTAGAGGTGGGTCTTCCATGCGTGCATCGAATCTTACATCAGATGAAAGCCTTATTTATCAGCATATGGGGGTTGTGTTTCACTGAGGGAAAAGTTTGAATGCAAGTACCAGTGAGTCCCATGGGAGGGACTTGATCATGCAGAGGTATTATCGAAGCAGCTAGAGAGTTGGACTGCTCCAGAGCCTATATTGGCTTAAGGAAGCCCGGCAAGTCAGAGGACAAGGTCAAGTAAGCGAACATTGCTATCAAGGAAGCTAAGGAGAATAGAATCGATGTAAACCCTATAACATGATGGCAGAGGCCATGCATTAAAGTTGTAGTCTATCTTTCCATCAACCAAAGGGAGTTGCTTGGAGAATACAGAGTGTTAGGATCAAGAGCACTAAGAGGGGGGGGGGG
This sequence comes from Musa schizocarpa, assembly GCA_900464855.2. Classification (NCBI taxonomy): domain Eukaryota; kingdom Viridiplantae; phylum Streptophyta; class Magnoliopsida; order Zingiberales; family Musaceae; genus Musa; species Musa schizocarpa. The sequence goes on along the minus strand of LS990925.1, from coordinate 27,032,645 downwards.
GAATTAGTACAATGAAAAACTTTCAACGTTTAAAACCTGCGTTAAATGCGACAAAGCCTATTCCAAAGAGAAAAGTTGATTCGTAAATTTCTTTGACTTAAGATCAAGTAAGAAGCAGTTAAAACAAATCTATAAAGGTAGTTTGCAGTTATGATGGAAATTAGAATGTAAGCGCAAATTGAAATATGATGTTCGTACGGTAAAAGCAATTTCAGTAGAAAAGCTGATTCGTAAATCACTTTAACTTATGATTAGGCAAGAAGCAGTTAAAACGAATCTGTTAAGGCAGTTTGTTGTTGTGATGGAAATCAGAATGTAAGCGCAAACTGAAATACGATGTTCGTACGAGAAAAGCGATTTACGTCTAAACACGATTCGGAAAATATTGAGCTTGGAAACGAAATCGTAAAAGCGCAGAAGGCAGTAAGCTATGAAGGAGGCTTGCAGTAAGGATAATAAGCTCAAAGTAAATGCAAACCAGAGAGCAGCGCGATTTAGAGTGGTTCGGTCAATCTTGACCTACATCTACCTTCTGGGTTCCTCCACCGATGAGGTCGCCGACGTCCACTAGAGGCCTTCCTTCAATAGGCGAAGGCCAACCACCCTTTTACAGATTCACTCCTTTTGACAGGCTTAGGAGACAACCCTTACAAACTTTTCTCTCCTCTCTTGAAAGATCTGAACTTGGAAGAAAAGAGGGAGAAGAACCTTTAGCTTATTACAACACTTTTAAGCTCAAAAATCTCATAGTAAGATCAGGATTTTGGTGGTTTTTCGTTGCTCTTTCATTGCTGAAAGAGTGGAATATTTATAGGCCCCAAACCAGTTTGAATTCCGAGCTCAAAATTATCAATTCCCGGAATTTCGGGGTCTGGCGGTTGCACCGCCTGACAGGGTTCGAAGACTGAGCCTCTGGGTAGTGCCATCGCTTCTCAGGGGCGGTTGTACCACCTGGCAGAGCTCGGAGACCGAGCTCAGGCGGTGCCACCGCCTGACTAGGGCGGTAGCACCGCCCAACCAGAGCTCGTAGACTGAGCTCAGGCAGTTGCACCGCTGTCAGAGGCGGTTGCACCGCCCAGCCAGAACTCGAAGACTGAGCCCTGGGCGGTGCCACCGTCAACCCAGGTGGTGCCACCGCTGACCCAAACGGTGCCACCTCTGGGCGAGAGATATGGGTCCGAATGGGTTGATCCATTCGGCCCAATTTGGTTCTTTCAAGGGCCCAATTGCCCCTAGATTAAGTTAATGGGATCACCTTCCAATTCTAACTTAATCATCATGCTAACTACGACAATTCTTAAGACTTTTACTACAGCTTGCTCTGGTGTGTCAATCGCTTCTTCCGACAAGCTTCCAGCGAACTTCCGGTGAACATCCGACGGTCCTCCGATGATGCTCCTACGGACTTCTGGCAAACTCCTAGACTTGCGACGATCCACTTGGCGAGTTCTGAAGAGCTTCTTTTGGCAAGCTCCTGGACTTCTCGGATTTGTTCCCGCAGAACCTCCGACGACCGTCCGGACTTCCGTCAAGCTCTCGAACTCCTAACGTGATCATAGTCCTGACTCCGGCGTAACTCCTACTGCATGTCTTACTTTCATCGTAGTTAATCCTGCACATTTATCTCAACATATGGATTAGATAAAAAATGATAATTGATGTCATCATCAAAATCCGAGATTCAACAATATTCCCCTTTTTTATGATGACAATCAATTGATAACGGAGTTGACCTTAACTCTCCCTATCTATGTGCCATAATTGAGATAAGTCATTCTTGAATTCAAAGCCTTTGAATTCAAGAGACATATTGATAAGTTAAAGTCATTTAACCTTATCAATACTCCCATCATGATTCCTATCATGATGTGTCTCTCTGTATGATGTCAAGACTCGACATCCATTTTCAAATTTCAAATGTGAATTGTTGTAATGATAGCAATTCATCATATGAAAAGATATCAACATGTAAAATTACAATGCAAATTCTTGATATCTTAATATGATGCAAATATGGCAATCATAGCAAACATGGCATAGTATCAATAATCATATGACTGAGATATCAACATGTAAAATTACAATGCAAGTTCTTGATATCTTAATATGATGCAAATATGTCAATCATAGCAAACATGGCATAGCATCAATAATCATATGACTGTTTCTTTCAACATAATATGGCATTTATAGCATCAATTCATATACTTCTCCCCCTTTGTCATCAACAAAAAGGAGAACGATATAAGCATCATGTGATGCCATAAGTAGGTTCATGTCAGGATACAAACATCTCAAGAAGACCATGACATGGAGATTATCTACATAGAGTGAAAACTTCTTCCTTTTTATTTGTTTATTATTCTTTTTGCATGAAGGAGGAAAGCCATTTGTGTAGTTCAAATCGATAGCATGTTTTACAAGGATCAGGATATTTATGTGAGTAAAGTCCTTGCAAAAAAAATATCTTCCTTTTACAAGAAGGAATCATCAAATTTATTTCTCAAAGGCAATATTTTTCACATGATAAGTCTAAAAGCCATAAATTTGCTAGATAATTTTTTTTTTGTCAAGAATTAATGATGTGAATCAAAATCCGAAAGAGAATAATGAAATCTGATTGGAACCGAAAATTTAATTTAACACTTTCATGTAAGACTATGAGGACATGCTCATCGTTTATGAAAATTTTTGTATTAATTTCCAACATGTTATTTTTGGCATGTAATGGCGATTAAGTGATTTGATCATTCAATCAATAAAGTCTAAATAATAATTTTAACAAGTTTATGCATTCGGACACATCATCATAGCAATACATCAACATCATGGTAATATATCAATATTATTATGTCACATGACACATTAATTTCAAGGTTATATTACTTTCACATTCATCATGGAAACCATGACACAAGGTTTTCAAAGTTGGTATTATAGAAACATTTAATATCAATACGAAATCCGACAATGAGTAATAAGATTGAGCAACATAACCCTGCATATTCTTACATCAAGTAACCATAAAGCATTGTGATCAAGGTAAGTAATATAAACAGTTTACAACAATATAGTTGTTACAACAAGAGGTTATTGTGTCAACATATACAAGTTTTATTCGGGAGGTGAAAAATTAAAGTGCCTAAATAAAGAGTCAAATTGTCGATGAATTAGCTGCAGTTCAGATAGGATTTGATCTTGTCGGTGTTCAAGCCGATCTTGTCTTTGTTCAAATCGGTCCATCCAAATCACAATGTCTTCAATGGATGATGCATGAGCTTGCTCAAATGGATGTGTTTCCTCAAAGGGACAGATCGGAGGAGATTGAGTGCCCTAAAGACGGGTGTTTTGGGTTCTGGTTCAGGTTGAGGGTGATCGGTTCTTCTAGACATTCTAACTCAATTACCATTTCTATAAACACATCTCAATCGATGAAGTAGATTTTTGTTTATTATGCTAAACCTATCCACTTTCATCACTTCTTCGTCGGGTGAGATTTGGATATCATAGGCTTTAAGGATTCTAGTGATTATACCACCGTATGGAAGCATCATGTCTCTCTTATATAGTTCTATCATGTTTTGTTGAATGAGGTATCCAAAGCAGATGTTATGTCCTTTCATGATCCAATACATAATTCCTAACTCCAATTGACTTATTTCATCATGATGATATTGTTTAGGGAGAATGATGCTAGTTAGGATATGATGAAGTACTTTAGTGTTTAGTGGTAATAGGTGTTCACAGCTTTTAGGAATTATCACTAAGTTGGGATTACCGAAAATTATTCCTAAGGCTTCAACATATGTTGTCCCAACTATTTCATTGTCTCATGATCCTCTAAAATAAAGTCCTCTATTTTTTACGGGAATGCCTATCATGTCACAAATGAATTTATCCGTAATGAAGATGTGTTGTCCTAAGAGATAGGTGAACATTATTTCTTCTTCATCTACTTGTAGATTGTTGTAAAACAGTCTAACAAGTCTTGGATAGATGGGTTCACTAATTTGTAAAATAGAGAGAAGATCTAGGTTGGCAAACCATTGGATTGTCTCTAAGTCTCTTAGTTCATCTAAATCTACATGTTTTCCCTTATTGACATTTCTAAATTCAAAGGAGGAGAATTTTTCAGCATGATACTTTGAATCAAAGAGGGTAAGATCAAAATCTTCCACTAATCTCCTCTTTCCTTTGTCCCTTGAGAATCTTCTAGAGCCCATAACTACTGTTATTTGAGAGGATAGTAATCAGCAAGAGTAAATGAATTAAAAACAGAATTTCGAGGGCTCTTAGAGAATACCTTGAGTGAGATCTTCAAGAGTAGGAGAAATTGTTGATCTTTTGCTTCGAGAGAAGGATTTGGGATGCTAAGATAGGAGAAATGGAGGTGGAGAGGCTTTAGAAGAGAAACGAGGGGAAGGGAGTAAGTTGGGGTCAGTTCCACCGCCGACCCTAGCTCGGTTTAATAGGGGGCAAGATTGCGCGCGGTTGCACCGCTGGTTGGGGCAGTGCAATCGCTTGCAACCCGTGACAGCCGACGGTGCTACCGCCAGTTGGAGCGGTGCCACCGCCTGTAGGCAGTGAGCACTCATTTTGACTGTTGTGTGGTCTATTTTGAATGTTTCTTACTTGAGAAGAGTTTTTATTTATGGAGCAGTCAACTTTACTTTCGTAACTACATAAGAATTTTCATTTTAAGATGAGACATTTGCACGATCAAGATAGATCTAGTGACGCGCATATTCTTCTTCAAATGTCGTATTCATATTTGTGACAGTTTGTCCATGTTGGTAAGCTTTGCAAGTTCATGACAAACTTTGCTTACAAAACGTAAGTTCATGATATAGTTAAATTTAAAAGTAACGAACTTATCAGTTTGATGGGATCGGAAATCAGAGAATATGTGAAGGTACATATGGGTTTCCAATTCTGAGGGATAAAATAGGTTTGTATTGCTTTTGTAATTTTAGTTTTCTAATCTTCTTTTTATTTACGCTTAGGGAGCATCACGTATTCTTTTTGGATCTCGGGTTCCAAAGAGCAGGATATTATTTCTTGCTCCCAGCTTGTGATGGTGTATGTCTCTACAAGGAAGGATAATTTTTAGGTACCCATTTACTTTTGGGTGCCTCAAAGGTTGATCTATATTGTTCGTCATATTGTATAGAGTTTATCATGGTTCCTTTAGGAACCTAAATTAATTTGTTCGGACTAATTTTCTTGAATGAACAATAATGCGTTTTGTGTCCATGCTTGCAACAAAAGTTGCATTTAATTTGGTGTCGAATATGTAGGATGGGGCCTTTTATGAAGGTGGTTGGATTTTGGTGAGAATTTCTCACAAATCCGATTCCACTTCTTTTGGGAACGTGACCCTTGTTTGTAAGGATCATGTTCAAAGACTTGTTACCAACCTCAAATTTCTCCAAGGTGTCCATGAGTAGCAAGTTTTGCCTTTGGATAGTTTCTAGATCATGGCACTTGATACAAGAACCTAAACTATCATGATATTCAGTCTTTAACTTATCGAAATCACAATTAAGACTATCATGCTCCTTTTTTAGCAATTTATATTTTCTACTAATAATCTTGCATTCATCAAATAAATCATGGAAAGCATTTAATAATTCATCAAATGATAAATCTGCATCAATTAAATTTGTTACCTCCTCTCCGATGGCCATTAAGGCGTAATGAGCAACTTGCTCGGTGTTGGACTCCTCTTCTTCGGATGCGTTCGAATCATCCCATGTTGCTTTGAGTGCCTTCTTCTTTGATGTTCTCTTCTTGGCTTGGGGACAATCACTCTTGTAGTGTCTCGACTTTTTGCACTCATAGCAAATAACTTGATCCCTTTTGGGTTCAAGTTTATTTTTTGCGTCATTTTTAAACTTGTTTCTTTTAATAAATTTTTTGAATTTCCTTGTTAGAAGTGTCAAGTCATTGTCACAGTCCTAATCACTTGAGTTTTCTCTCAAGTGGTCATCTAAAGTTCTAAGTGTCATATCCTTCCTGTTCTTTAGAAGGATGTCTTCTTGCTCTTCATGAGCCTTGTATGTCATTTCATAGGTCATTAATGACCCGATTAGTTCTTCAAGAGGGAAGTTGCTTAAATCTTTAGCCTCTTGAATAACAGTGACTTTAGGGTCCCAACTCTTAGGAAGGGATCTTAGAATCTAATTTACGAGCTCAAAGTCTGAAAAGCTTTTACCGAGTCCTTTTAGACCATTGACGACATCCGTGAAACGGGTGTACATGTCGCCAATAGTCTCGCTCGGTTTCATTCGGAAAAGTTCGAAAGAGTGTATCAAAAGATTGATTTTTGACTCTTTTACTCTACTTATGCCTTCATGAGTCACTTCGAGTATATGCCAAATATCAAACGCGGTTTCACAAACCGAAACACGATTAAACTCATTTTTATCAAGCGCACAAAATAAGGCATTCATAGCCTTTGCATTAAGAGCGAAAGTCTTCTTCTCCAATTCATTCCAATCGATCATTCGAAGAGAAGATTTCAAAAAACCATTTTCGACAAGATTCCAAAGTTTAAAATCTATCGAAATAAGGAAGATCCTCATTCGGGTCTTCCAATAGGTGTAGTCCGTCCCATTGAACATGGGTGGACGTGTAATAGAATGGCCCTCTTAGTTTTCGGCATATGTCATCTCTCTTGGGTTTTAATCCGTTTGAGAGTAAACTCCGCTCTGATACCAATTGTTAGGATCAAGAGCACTAAGAGAGGGGGGGGGGGGTGAATTAGTGCGGCGAAAAACTTTCAACATTTAAAACTGCGTTCGTACAACAAAGCCTATTCCAGTAGAAAAGTTGATTCGTAAATTTCTTTGACTTAAGATTAAGTAAGAAGCAGTTAAAACAAATCTATAAAGGTAGTTTGCAGTTATGATGGAAATCAGAATGTAAGCGCAAACTGAAATACGATGTTCGTACGGTAAAAGCGATTTTAGTAGAAAAGTCGATTCATAAATCACTTTAACTTGTGATTAGGTAAGAAGCAGTTAAAACGAATCTGTTACGGCAGTTTGCTGTTGTGATGGAAATCAGAATGTAAGAGCAAACTGAAATACGATGTTCGTACGAGAAAAGCGATTTACGTCTAAACACGATTCGAAAAATATTGAGCTTGGAAACGCAATCATAAAAGCGCAGAAGGAAGTAAGCTATGAAGGAGGTTTGCAGTAAGGATAATAAGCTCAAAGTAAATGCAAACCAGAGAGCAGCGCGATTTAGAGTGGTTCAGTCAATCTTGACTTACATCCACTTCTGGCTTCCTCCACCGATGAGGTCGCCAACGTCCACTAGAGGCCTTCCTTCAATAGGCGAAGGTCAACCACCCTTTTACAGATTCACTCCTTTTGACGGGTTTAGGAGACAACCCTTACAAACTTTTCTCTCCTCTCTTGAAAGATCTGAACTTGGAAGAAAAGAGGGAGAAGAACCTTTAGCTTATTACAACACTTTTGAGCTAAAAAATCTCAAAGTAAGATCAGGATTTTGGTGGTTTTTCGTTGCTCTTTCATTGCTGAAAGAGTGGGGTATTTATAGGCCCCAAACCAGTTTGAATTCCGAGCTCAAAATTGTCAATTCCCAGAATTCTGGAGTTTTGCGGTTGCACCGCCTGATTGGGGCGATTGCACCGCCTGACAGGGCTCGAAGACTGAGCCTTTGGGCGGTTGCACCGCTGTCAGAGGTGGTTGCACCGCCCAGCCAAAACTCAGAGACTGAGCCCTGGGAGGTGCCACCGCTGACCCAGGCGGTGCCACCTCTGGGCGAGAGATCTGGGTCCGAATGGGTTGATCCATTCGGCCCAATTTGGTTCTTTCAAGGGCCCAATTGCCCTTAGATTAAGTTAATGGGATCACCTCCCAATTCTAACTTAATCATCATGCTAACTACGATAATTCTTAAGACTTTTACTACAGCTTGCTCCGGTGCGTCAATCGCTTCTTCCGGCGAGCTTTCGGCGAACTTCCGGCGAACATCCGACGGTCCTCCGACGATGCTCCTACAGACTTCCGGCAAACTCCTGGACTTGCGATGATCCACTTAGCGAGTTCTAATGAGCTTCTTTTGGCAAGCTCCTGGACTTCTCGAATTTGTTCCCGCAGAACCTCCGACGACCGTCCGGACTTCCGTCAAGCTCTCGAACTCCCAACGTGATCATAGTCCTGACTCCGGCGCAACTCCTGCTGCATGTCTTACTTTCATAGTAGTTAATCCTGCACACTTATCTCAACATATGGATTAGATAACAAATGACAATTGATGTAAAATCCGAGATTCAACACAGAGGTATTGAAGTAAGGGGTCAAAAAGGGCGAGGAAACGACGACGAGTCTAGAGGGACTTATCTACCCATAATCAAGCATTAGTTAGAATAGAGGTGGACTCGGAGGAGTGCCACAGAGACATATCTACTGATCGTAAAGAAAAGAGATGCAAATGCGAGGTGACGGATAGTAGAGCCATGGGCATGGCAACGCTATGGTAATGTAGAGGCGGGACTTCCATGAAAGTAATTGATCCCTTGCTCTCATGGAGGGAGAGCGCTTGGTCGTGAAAGGGGCTAAGGAGGTGGAGCATGCAGAGGCAAACTCCAAGTACCGAGACAAGGCTGAAGGGCAAAGGCCAAGGAACTTTGTAAGACCGGTGCCAACGAGCTTCTCATCAAGATAGCCGAAAGTGAAGGACTTCGGGTCATACAAGAGTGCATGACCAAGGAATGAAGCTGGCAGTACACGATGTTGTACCTTTGCTACTCAGTAGAGTAGGCGGCAGGATTGATGGGGAAGACGGTATAATCTCAAAGGCAACCAAATCTATTAGAGAATTACTCCAAGTTGGGGTGAAAACTTCTTGCATTCCAGAAGTTTGATGGCATTGAGAAGGTGAATCACAGTAGCTAACTCAATGCAAGGAGTGCAAACACTTCAAGTGATTCAGAAGTGTGAGCAAAGAGCAAGCGACGGTTAGTAATCAGCTCGATGCATGGAGTACAACCCTTGAGGAGGTGGGCGAAGTCAAGTAATCATTGCCTTCTCAACTCTTAAGAGAATGGGCAAACCCGAGTACCCTAATTCTCTTATCTATCCAGCAGAGGAGTGCTGCATAGGTTCAAAGACCCTTCGAAGATAATGGAAAATAATAGTTGTCAAATCCTCACCAATGGTGATCAGTGCTACTGAGAGTAGATTATCCGCTTCATTTCCCAATAGAATGTCAATCGAAAGTGAAAATGATGCGAATCTACTTGGAAGTAACAACTAAATGAAAGAAGAGTCGATGGACATTTTGTGGAGGAAGGACCCAAAACTTTATAAGTTTACGAGGCGATGCTCGTTAAAGCTCCAACAAGCATCCACCTAGTTCAAGCATCTTGTGGTATTTGAGAGACTAGTGTATAGTAAGGATGGTTTTTTCCTTCATCTAGAGGATCCGCAAGAATCAACAAGGATCAACACAACTCAGCCAACCCCACACTACAGTCAAAGTCATTGGCGAGTTGAAACAACATAGCGGATCAAAAGTTTGACTACTCAACAACAACAGCGAAGAGTAGCTGGGAGCCAAGAGGCGTATTGCAGCTAGAGCAGAAGATTGAAGACTCGGCAAAGGCGATGAGTTACAATGTCGGCAAAAGGCTTCGACGAGGACATCGAAGGAATAAGTGGGGGAGAATGTCACGGATAAACTTCTAAACAAGATGTTTGATGTAATGTTTATGTATGTCCGTGTCTTTTGGTATTTTCATACTTTGCATAACATATAGAGGGATGGTCGAAGACTTAATAATCTCATTTTAGTTGGGTTTGGTGGCCGCTTTAGGCTTATAAATAAAGGTTGTGTCATATAGACACTTGTGAGAGATTGTCGGTCTGTAGTGGACCATTTTGACCCTTTGTTGTAAAACTGTTCAGAGCTTATAAAGTCTGTTTGTAATTTGCATTATCTATGAAGTGTTTTTAGAAATGTTTGCTTGTGGATCCCGAGTGAGGCGTTTTCTCTAACCCGTTTTCTCTTTTGTAGGTCCTAAGGGACCATAGGAGGCTTTGGGGAGGCTGACCTTTACGGATGGACACGCAAGGGTGCCGCACGACTTAGGCAAAACTAACTAAGTCCATGACATTAGGGACCTCACAGCAAGGTTCAAGGCATATCATTCGATGCTTCCAGCAACCGAGGTTTCTGCTTCTCGATCAGACCCACGGTATCTTTTGGTGGACATGGTTTACATTAAATCTTATTATCCCCCTTTAGTGGGGTAGTGGTTGCTTTGAGGGTGAATTTCGTCATGCTAGCCTAATCTTTTGGGAGGGCATTATTCTCTCTTGGGTTGCATGACTCAAGCACTTCTCCTTCTTGCCTTGCTAGGGCGGGGCTTATTCTTGCCGAGTTGCATAACATGGGCACATCTTCTCCTGGCCTTGGGCACGGGCTCCACTATAGAGTGCCTTCGTCTTTCTCCCAAGGTACACATCTCGAGCATGAGCTCTACCATAGCAAGTCTTTCTTCTTCTTTGGCTGAGATACATAACTTGGGCATATGTTCCATCATGGCAGGCCTTTTCTTATTCTTTGGTTGAGATGCACAACTCAGGCACACACTCCACCGTTGTGGGCCTCTCTTCTTTGGCTGAGATGCACAACTCGGGCATATGCTCCATCGTGGTAGGCCTCTCCTCTTTGGTTGAGATGCATAACTCGAGCACATGCTCCATTGTGGTGGGCTTTTCTTCTTCTTTAGCCAAGACACACAACTCAGGGCACACGCCTCTCTTCTTTATGGGAGGGTGGGAAGCTGTCCTCCCTGCCCAAAGACTGTGTGTGAATGGGCGGAGCCTCCTTTTATTGGTTGTCACCTTCTTTTCTCCTCTCCCCTTCTCCTCCTCAGATAGCAAGCATGGCGATTTGAGGAGTATCGTCATAACCCGACTATGTGGATTACTGCAAGAGAGGAGGACGCTTGACCTCCTTCATCTTATCCAATAGATCCATAGGGATTCAGAGATTTATGATCTTCCTAGGTAACATAACTCTCTCACACGTGGTGTTCTATGTCGTGAGGTTTTTGCTTACCAATCTTCGCACGACGATGAACACTTTTTGAAAAATTTAAGAATTTTGTTTTATGTTCTGCTGTGCATGTGATGTCACCTCTAGATTACTCTACATGTGGTTCACATTGAGTCTTATCATCCCCTTTTAGTGGGGTAGTAGTTGCTTTGAGGGTGAATTTCATCATGCTGGCCTACATCTTTCGGGAGGGTGTTCTTCTCTCCTGGGTTGCATGACTCAAGCACTTCTCCTTCTAGCCTTGTCGTGGCGAGGCTTCTTCTTGCTGAGTTGTACAACGTGGGCATATTTTCTCCTAGCCTCAAGCACGGGCTCCACCGTAGAGGGCCTCCGACTTTCTCCCATGGTACACAACTCAAGCATGAGCTCCGCCATAGCAAGCTTTTCTTCTTTTTTGGTCGAGATACATAACTCGGGCACATGTTCCATCGTGACAGGCCTTTTCTTCTTCTTTAGCTGAGATGCACAACTCAAGCACACATTCCACCATGGCGGGCCTCTCTTCTTTGGCCGAGATGCACAACTCGAGCATATGCTCCATCGTGGTGGGCCTTTCTTCTTCTTTAGCTGAGATACATAACTCGGAGCACATGCCTCTCTTCTTTGTGAGAGGGCGAGAAGCTGTCCTCCCTACCCAAAGACTGTGCGAGTGGGCGAAGCCTCCTTAGATTGCTCATTGAGGTTATTTGTTGGTAGATATTCTTGCACGATTGAGCCCTCCTTCTAGCATAAAAAATATTTATATATGTCGTAGCCTGGCGATTGGTATGGCTTGGTTTTATCTCAAAAATATAAGGTTGTCCACATGGATTCTTAGACAAGGAGGTCGGAGGAACGAGGTCAGGCTGGGGGTTGGTTCTCGGGCATATGTTGCGTCTTCGTGGACGACTCAAGGTGGAGCTTGATTGGCTTCATCCACACTGAGATTTTGCATAACAATTCAATGTCAAGAGAGGGAATTCCTGACTCAATCGCTCCGATAATTAAGTTAGCAGGTGGCTTTAGTGATAAAAAAGATTCGATGCTACTCCTCAAGCTAGGGGATCAATATTTATACTTGTCGTGACGGCTCAGTCGTACGTGAGCCGTTAATGACCATCGATGCTTCATCGGACATGGTCATGCAAGTGACTAGTCTGTATGCTCTTGACGGCGTGGGTCAGTTCATCCTATCCCCCAACGGGTGGCATTGATAGTATGATTTTGGGTAATACAGAGCCGGTCGCATGTTATCCGTCGAGTTAGCTGTGCTTTCGCGTGTTAAGCACATGCCCCATGATGTCAACTCCTCGATGACCGTCAGCTATCGCTTTAGAATCGGGGGTGAGAAAATTCCCTATCACCCATCACCCTCCAACAAGTTCGGTTCATATCTAATTCTTACAATACCGACTTACTCGAATCAGTAGATGACAAATTCCACAGAACAAAGAAGATCAGATCAGATATTTGCTACAACTGATATCTCGTTTCCTCCATTCAATGCTCAACGGGTATGCAACAAAAACCACATTATCACTGAATCATCGTTTCATCCTTCCTCTCGTGCCACAAATAAATTCCCAAATCATGTAAAAACTCACATGATCACTTAAACATCCCCTCGTAATTCATCATATGTAATTAAAGACCTCGTGATGTAAAAAATAAAAATAAAAATAAAAATGAAGAGTGATACTTTCGATTTTAGGAATACATATAAGCCTTTTTACTGGTGATAAAACAAAAAGATAAATATCTCTCTTTAAAATCAGATAATGTCATTCGTTCAATTTAAATCACATAGTAGATATCATGTGTTCGACCATGGATTAATTCATTTATGTAGATATGATGGTTTCTTTAACCCAATGATTTATTATTTTTTAGTGATAAAAAGTGAGAAATTAGTAAATATTTTTGGACTTCTAGTTAGATTTCAACTATTTCAAGTTCGAAGGGGTCCTAATTAGATTGAAACTTCAGATTTTGATGAAAGGAAGAGATATAAGGTTTGTATATGAGAGTATATATAAGGGGTTTTGACCTTAATTTGAATTAATCGAAGGGAAGAATGGTTTTGATTTTTCTTCTATAACGAAGACTTTTATTTTCTCGAGTGTATAACTATATTTTTTTATTATTGGCTTATAAAATTTCTCTTTCTATTATGATTTTTTTTGCCAAAGATGTCTTTATGTATATATTTTTATAATTAATTTAAAGAATTTCTCTTTCTACTCGGGCACTCGTGATCTCCACCGTCCATCAACTCTAGCTTTCGAAAACATTTTTTTGTTTTCGTTTCCTGATTGTTTTAGAAGGGAAGGAAAGGAGGTGACACACACAAATATAAATATATAGGAGTGATTTGCGTTAGGAGGATGGGATGGTTATTACAGGAGACATAAAAGAGAAGTTGCTTTTGTTATATAGCTCCCCATACGACCTAATCTCATCTAAAGAACAACATCCCAAATGGCTGCGTCGCTCTCGCCGCAGCTTCTGTGCACATCCTTCATCCTGTCCACGGACTTGCAGACTCCGCTGCATGACCAGTCGAACGATGCAACGCAGACATTCCCAGATCGAGTCTTCCATTCGCAGTCTGCAGGATGATCCAAAACATAAATCAGTAAACATTCGACAAAAAGGTAAGTGCCAAATATTAAATCACAATCTAATCTGATACACGATAGATCCATCACATCTAAACTCAATCTGAGTTACATATAGCGTTCCTCTTCTTCGAAATGTTAGCTAAGGTAATCGATCGATCCAAGGAATTTGACAGGTCTACCTGGAGGTGTTCCGCAACACATGCTTCTGTCATCGATGTGCTCGACTTCCAAGCCGATCAACCATGAGCCCAAGGAAACATCTTCGTTTGCATACTTATGGAGTATTGGCCTACGTAGATGACACACATTGATCAGTCAGTAAATGCGGTCATCACTTAGCTAAGGGGCTGAAGAAACAGAACATACGCGTTTGTGGAGATGTACAAAGCAAGGTCTTTGGAGATGGCGTAGATTTGGCCAGTCGCATGTCTGAAGTACTTGTTTCCTTCCTCACCAAATTTCCAGTGTTCGGGTTCGTGATATTTCACGCCCCTGTTAGAACACGAGCATGAGAGAGCTATATATATATATATATATATATATATATATATATATATATATATATATGATTAGATTGGATTAGATGGAGTACTTACGTTTGGAACAAAACCGGCCCAGATTTCATGCAACCCATATAGACTCTTGATTTGCCTCTGTACCGAGCGAGATTCGTAGTAAGGATTCCTGTAAGGATGCAAAGAAAAGGATGACTCAGTGCACAAAACTCTTCTTATGCTCATTCGTCGGGCATGGAGGCAATGCGAAGAGCAGACCGAGATTGACATGCACGTCGTCGTCGACCTTGAGGTAGAAGTCGGCGTCCCAGATGGCGACGGCGGTGGCAAAGTACACCCGGGTCTTGGAGGAGAGCTCGTGGTATCCCTCCAGGTGATCCAGCCTTAGGAAGTCCTTGGTCTCCGCGTCCTCTGCGTCGATGGCGCGGTCAAGAGCTCCGCCGGGGGTGGCGCTGTGCCCGATCACGAACCGCACCACCACGCTCTTCTCCTCCTCCAGTCTCTTCAACTTGGTCCCTACGGCGCGGTTGTATTATACGTAGCACAGTTCATGCACGCCCTGGATGGGAAGGATTTTTAGGGGGTACCTCTTGGCATCCAAGTTTGTCGAACCGATTCGCGCCTCTTCTTGCTGCTGAAGCCGGTGTTGATTCCGATGACGGCGAATGCCTTCTTCAGGCCCCTGCCGTGGCCGGAGGAAGACGAGCCACCGTTGGAGTTCATCCTGGCCACTGCCAGTTCCATCTCCAACGATGAGATGGACTTGTCCAAGGACCTTGATGGGAAAGAAGAAGCTGTATGAGCAGACGAACTTGGCGGTGTGGAAGGAGAACACTTGTGCTCACCGAATCGCTTGATGAGTCTTCGACACTTCCCTTATGATATCCCTCGGATTGGCCTTCCCTGATGTCTGTGAACGCACACACACGCACGCACGCACGCACGAGAATGAATCTCTAGTTCGATCATATGCAGCTCTGGATGGTAGTGGTTTAGAGGAAGCTTACTGTTCTGCTCTCGCAGTCTTGTGATGACCGTGGCAAGCTCGACTCACAAGAAGAAGAAGAAGAAGAAGAAGAAGAATAAACGAATCTTGTTTTCTTTTCTGATGGCAGGAAGCTGACCGGCCTGCTAAAGACGAAGGCCACCAAGAAGCAGGCGAAGCAGATCACGGCGACTGCTCTTCCCGGCGACGGCCGACCGCGCGGCTTCTTCTCCGGCTGCTGCGGTCTCTCGCTGACTGCCTTCACCAACCCACCCATCAGGCTCATGCGATACCAAACAAGAATAGCGTATGGGCTTAACCGAGAGCCTTAGAGGAGCAGCGACATGGCGATTCCAAAGCGATTTATACCACCGTGGTTTGCTTCTGCTGTCACAAAGCTTGAGAGAGACCGCAGGAGGGCGGGGGCGGAGAGAGAGAGAGAGAAAGAGAAAGGAGAGAAGAGAGAGGGCATTAAGTTAATGATCGATCCCTATCGCAGCACTAAATGAATGGGACACACAACGCAACGCTGGCGATGCCGCGAAATGGTTCAGTTTGCAAGGCTCTTTGTGTGAACTCACCTCATGCAATTCCTGTGTGATGCAATGGCGTCGAGAGAGAGAGAGAGAGAGAGAGAGAGTGTGTGTGTGGGATGATCGGAGGCTCTCGAAAGTTACTATCACTCTTAAACTCATGGCTAATTTAATTTTAAATTAGGAATTGCGAATGATCGATATATTATTTTTATGACTCGAATCTTAATCTTTCAATCTTACTTGTGATTGTTAACTCGAACCCTAATTTCTCAGTCAAACGGAAACACTCTTATCATTTATATCAAGACCGGTGGATAAAAATTAGGTTTCATTCACATCAGATCTGTTCATATAAAATTAATATTCACCCAATTAAATTTAGGATATTAATTGTTCATTTATCCTATCAAAATTCAGACCACTTTGTTCGATGGTTGACCTGTGGGGAATGTTTGCTTCTTCTTCTATTTAAGAACTTTATTGAGCAGACTTCATCTTCTTAAGTTCTTCTCGCTGAAAGATTGTGTCTGCTTCGCTCTCGTTTTGGCTTGCAATTATCATTGATGAGGAGGCATTCCATCCATCCACCATGGTATCCCCCTTGTGTGGGTCGATGTAATTATCAGAACAGGTAGGAGATATTGGTCCATATCCAACTTTATTTCCACCTCCTCACTTTAATGCTTCATGAGGACTTAATTCTTCGTGACGATTGCGTGAAAGCTGCTGCAGTTGTAGGATTTATATTACTTTCAGGAAAAGTTATGACGAGTGTTTCTATAATTGTAATTTGTGTATATAATGAAGGATTTCTTCTTCTTTCCTTATATGTAATTAACCTTAGAAAAATAAATAAAAATATGTGGAATTGCCACGTGACAACATGCGAGCATGCCCCATAGCATGTTTATTGCATGCTCACCAAGTAACTCCAAAGTGATCAAGATATTATCATCATCATCATGGCAATATGCGAGCATGCCGTATCGCATATTGACTCGTGAGTTGTCGACTAGTTTCGCAGATGCATCCGACGCACGATCGGATGGACCAAAATCAAGATGGACCGATCCGTCACCCGAAGCCCACGGTAGGGTCTTGAACCGCACCAAAACCCTTCAGCCCTCCTCCGAGACGGCGGCGTCGTCCCGTCCCATGGCGAGCTTTGTCCGAACCTGCCTCTGCGACCGCCGCGCGTCCGCGGTCTCTCGCTCCTACGCCGTTGCGGCCGCCGCCAGACCTTCTTCCGCCTCGCCCAACTCGGCGAACGAGAGACCTGCCGCGCTGAAGCCGGCGACGGTGGAGGAAGAGGAGGTCCCCACGTCGGGCATCTGCCACCCCCTTTCGGAGATCCTCAGGGAGCTTAACAAGAAGGTCCCGGATTTGCTCATCAGGACCCGCGTAGAAAACGGCGTGGCCACCAGACACATCCCTTGGTTCGCCTCGCCTCTTTCCACCTTCTTATCTTCTCGTCTTCCTTCCTCTCCTGCTTTCATCCAGCTTGCCCTAACTGTTGCGGTTCGAACGTAACTTCTCTTTTGACCTTGATGTCATGGTTGGAGTGGTGATGCAGAGTCGTGGTGCTATGTTTGGTATCAAAGACGAAATCTTTGGTGCCTAACTTAGGTTGGGAAGCTAACAAGCTTCGTGTCTTGCTGGGCCTGCTGTATATATAGCTTTCATCATTTTAGCTTAAATTGGTGTCATTTTACAGAATTTTCAGTTTACTTGGTGATATATGATGTATTTTCTGAAGAACAATTCACTGGATCTTGAATTTGTTAAAATAGGGTTTCATTCTACCTGTGGAATGAAAGGGACAATGGTGGTAGCTTAAAATTTTGAGTGGAATCTCGGTCTTGTTAGTCCATAAGCAAAGATGTGTGTTTCCTTTTGTGTTCTACCCTAAAGTAAAAAAGGATGACATGTAGGTTTCTTGAAAGCTCAAAGGGATGACTCTGGGTTTGAGTTCAAATGTCTGTTGGAAATTTAGAGGGCCTTTTAGTAGAAAAAAAAAGGGGGGGTGATATTCTTGATGTGTTTGACGACTTGGGTTTAAGAATCTATGTTGTTTTTTGATAGAAATTTTGGGTTTCTTGTACTTTGGGTGGTTCCTTGTTTTGACTTGTTAGACATTTGGGTATCTGTCGCTCTGTTGTGATTGAGATCTTTGTAATGTTTTATTATCTTCCTCATGTTGATTGGTCTATATTTAACTTTGATTGTTGCATCTGTGTTCATGTTATCATCATTATTATTTGGTTGGCTGTTGTATTTGCTCTATGCAGCATGCAAGTTCATTGATCACGATCAGAAGTAAGATGTTTATTTAGACACACATCAGTTCTGACATTGTTTGGTATGTTTTGTTTTCTCCTGCAAATTCTCAAATGAAGTTCCAATATGACAAAAACTAAGGTTAGCATGTACTTTAGACTTTTTCAGTTGCCTGAATAGTACAAGATGTATGGGCATCCTTAATCATATATTTACTACCTGATCCCATTTTATTCCAGGAGTCAGTAGTCATTCTTTATGTGCATATTTGTTGAGTTGAGCATTATTTGAATTTGCAAGTTGGACATTTCCATCTACCTTTGTACGCTCCTTTCTGACCTGGGAGACCAGAGTTGAAGTCAGGAAGATAACTTATCTATGTTTAGAGATGTAAGGTCGCATATAGTGACCCTCCCTAGACCCCACATTGGCAAGAGCCTTGTGCATCAGGTATGGCCTTCTTACAATTCCATGTCAGCACAAGGCCTAGAAATTGAAAGAGCAAGAACTTTGGATTGAAAACTTTAATTTAACCTACTTGCCAACCTCTTGCTCAGTGAAACTGCATTGGAACCTAAGATCATCAACGTTACTACAGTTCCGCACAGCACGTTTTTAAATCGTGACTACAGATCTGCACAGAACATTCTTAGCAACTGTGTCGACATCCTCAAACCCATTTAAGGTCCAACGATGCAAGAAGCTGAAGCCGCATATAAACATCTAATCCCAATCTACACATAGGTTGAGAAAATGGAGTTTTGAGGCTTCCTAGTATGATTCCTACTATGTGTAGTTTCAGTGCTCATTTCTTAGGATCAAAGATGAACCTTTGCTTGTCTTATGGTAAGGATGTTGTTTTACAAATATGTTCATATCTTCGACACATATTGCAAGCTTTCATTCACCATTTCTCACATCCACTGCTTGCAGGCACTTCATCAATCGAATTCTGAATGTACATGCTCCTGGTATCTAATTTCTTTTAGCTAACCCTGTTGAACTTCAGATATCATTGCAAATGATGGAAATTTCAAATATTCATTTGCTTTTGCTATGTTCTGTAGAATGGTCTGGTGAGATTCGAAGCATTGTGTATTCAACGGATGGGAGTTCAGTCTCTGTTGTTTATCGTGTAACTCTATATGGGACAGATGCTGAGGTACATTTTCATCAGACCTTGCAAATTTAGTATGAATGTTGTTGAAGCAAGATGACATACATATTCACATTTAGGCCTGCATACCGAGATAAAAGGGTTTATGCATATAACCGCTACATATTCACACCATGGTCCACCGTAAACATGTTGCAGTTTGTTACTACTTCATGAAGTTTTCTTGGGGATTTTAACTTGAAGATAAATTACACATATAATATAGCCTTGTGTATCAGGACAAATGGGTGCATTCAACTCCGATGAATTTTCCACAGAAAACCTGCTAGGCTTGCATGAGATAGCTTCTCTGTTGATAAAATGACTTCATATCAAGATCACTTAATATGTATAGATGATTGATATATATCTCCAACTGCATGATGCTTTGTAATTTTCTTCTTATTTGGATTCATCAGTTAATTCACCTTAGTGAGAAACACCTCATCTGGTATTAATTTACATTCCCATGAATTCTAGCATCCTCCCCTTCCGTGTAATCAGATGACTTGTTTATCTATTATGCTGATGAAAGCTTCTTCCTAATGACCGACTGTTCCTCAGATTTATAGAGAAGCAAGTGGAACTGCTTCTGTTAAGGATACGGAGCACGGAGACCCTGTGCAGAAGGCAGAAGCGATGGCATTCCGAAGAGCTTGTGCACGCCTTGGGCTTGGACTTCATCTTTACCATGAAGACACATCATAAAACTATAATGTCTACTTACCATGGTGTGCAACTTGGTTTGCTTCAGGTTTTAGTTTTGGAAATATTGTATTTGCTGTTCCTTGTGGATGAGTGGTTCTTCCACAGCATTCATGCATGTCCTTGTTAGAGCAATGCATGTTTTTGGGTGAAAGTCGCTGCTAACTGTAATCGTGAAACATTTTACTTGTGAGAGATGAGTTAATCATCATGCTTTTGTTAAAGTCACTAGAAATAGTCTTGGCTATTGGTACCATTTGATCAAAATCATATCACTTCTGGCCCATAGCTTAGGAAGAGTCATGGGATTTAACATGGATCTAACCCCCCAACTCGATACCATGTCAAAATTTTAAATGCTATAAATGTATCGAAATTAAGTGAATTGATAATGATCGAAAAATTAGCATGGTAATTGTTAGTGAACTTTACACCGTGGTCGGGGAGTCAGCACGGTTTGGTTCGGCTCTGGATGTCCAAGGAGACGCCTACGAAGACTCTGACCAAGGAGACGCCTACGAAGACTCTGGGTCGGTCGTCGGGTTAGGTCGAGCGGAGCAGGTCATTGTCTGCTTCCTTATCGTCGGGACATGCACACATGTCGAAGTCGGGGAGATGTTTTCCCAACCCGACTTCTTCGAAGGTCAAGTTAGTGGAGTGAGATTTCACTCAAAGTCCTCTTCCGAATTCTCTAGGGACATTTGGCGTAGCTAGGTGGTTGACTCTTATACGTACGCACGAGGGTTGATCATACAAGGTTTGTTTAATGGCTGTCGACCCTACAGGCAGTTAGCCCATACCTTTTATGCGGTCGATGTCTGCATCGGGGTGGCTTTGTACTTGACGGCGTCATTCCGAGTTATCGGGGTCGGCTTTGTACCTAGCAGCACCGTCCCGAGTTCCCGGGATCAGCTTTGTACTTGGTGGTGCCATCCCGAGTTTCCGGGGTCAGCTTTATACTTGGCGACGTCGTCTTGAGTTCCCGAGTCGGCTTTGTACTTGATGGTGTTGTCGCGGGTTCGTCGGTTGGGGTTGTACCCGTTGACCCTTGTCCAATCGTGGAAAGGAGGTTGAGATAGTGGGGCCTGGTTGGTCATGCTGTCGTGATAGGTATACCAAAATGTGCCCTATTATTCTCTCTCCCCCACTAGGAGGACCTCGCATCGATCCCCCTGGGGTGTGGTTCTATCATTTAGCTTACGTGGGGCGATGTAGGTGGTGTGGCTTTTGGGTGATGCTTGTTGGTGGTACGTAGTGGCGGATCGCTTCCCTGGATCGGTTGCGTTTTCTGAAAACCGAGCAGCTTTAGCGCTGTTGGCCAAATGCTTTATAGTCCCGTGGTTTATTGACTTGGTTCCTTGAAGTTTTGATAGTGGCAAATTGTTAGGACTCTAGCTAAGAGAGTCCTAATTGAGAGGGACATTCATGTAAAACCTACCTAAGCTGACCCCTATTAAAGAGGTAAAGAGGCCGGCTAGGGTTAGGAGGTTGTTTCTTAAAGAAGAATAAGGAGTTGTAAATGAATAGGAGTCTTGAGTAGGAGTCCTATTAGGAGTTGGTTAGAAGTAGGAGTCTTGAGTAGGAGTCCTATTAGGAGTTAGGGTTTAGAAACCCTATAAATAGTCTTGAGTATGAATCTTTTATGCAGCCTTTGAGCAGCAACTTGGAGGGAGGAACCCCTATAGAGTTCCAAGGAGGCTGATCCCTTAAAGAGATCAACCCCAAGTTTAGAATCTACAAGGGTTCTAACACCTGGTATTAGAACAGCGTTCTTGGCATCTCGCTGCCCTTCCACAGCCATCCATCGACCCTCAACAACCGCCCAAAGCAATTCCCACAATTGCTTAAGAGATCGTTGCCAAATTCCACCATCGTCTCCACCACAACGGATCATCCTTTGATCTCCCCGTGAATTGCAACAGGTTCTGGTTTTCTACCTTACTGCTACTGCAATTTAGTTATCCTTATTTGAAAATCCCAAAAAAATTATTCCTATATTTCTGCATAAACTTTTCGTCATAAAGTTTTCATCTCTACGACGAAAGATACATTGCAGAATTCCAACCGTATAGCACCGTCTGTTTGATCTTGCTACTGTGTTTTTTCTATCCAAATTTCTACGAAATTTTTATGACATCTTTGACACTTCCTGACAGTGGATTTCCCTTTGATTTCATCGAAAAATTCTCAATATAAACTACTAATCTTTTATGTTCAATCCGCTACACTTGAAAATCTATGCTGCAGAAAATTTCAGCCGCATATTGTTGTCTTAACCCATCTATTGCAATATTTTTTGAATGAAATTTCTTATACACTTCATAGATCATATTGGCTTCCATCTAAGACTGATTTATTGAGAAATTCATCTCTAAAAACGATTTTGTGTTGCTACAAATTTTCGTCGTAGACCGCTGAAATTTTTTGACGAGAATTCTGCAATCGCAACTTGCATCAATTTCCTTGCTGTTATATTGTCAAAATTTTCTTGATTAAATTAGACATCCTTGCTGTTATATAAACTGTGATTTTGCTATCAATTCCCTCCTCAATTCTTTCAAGTTTTTGGTGGAAATTACGTCGAGAAACCTTTGTTTCTTCGACGATAATTCTACTCTTACAAAACAACACATACTTGTTGTAACTTCCACTTATTTCTATCAAACCTTTGCTACCATCTACCACAAATCTAAAACTTTCATCCACAGCCCTAAAACCCCACTAAACCATACCCTCAAACTGCACCCAAAACAGCCACAAAACAAGCCTAAACCGTAGCCTACATCTACCAATCTACCAACCCTTTCGACCATCACCTCTCTCAACCTATACACGCCTTTAACCTGACAACAAAAGAGAGATCTTAACATCATAGATTTGGGGGCATATACTATGACATCTAAGGAGGCAATCAATGCTAAATTCGAAGCCTTGGAGGCGCGAACGAAGGATAAGATTCAGATTGGGCCGACCACTAAGCTCGAATAAATCATATCAAGGAGAGAGCTTTACCCAATCGCACCAAGCCCGAAGAGATGACTTCCAAGGGAGGGGAGGCTCTATGACCGACCCTAACTATCCATGCATGAGAGTGGACTTCCCTAGATGGGAAGAAGGAGACCCGATTGGTTGGATCTTGCGTGCGGAGCGATATTTTCGGTACCATAAAATCACGGATGCATCTATGGTGAAAATTGCAACTATACATCTTGAAGGGGATGCTATACAGTGATTTGACTGGTTTGAACATACTTATGGAGTCCTTTCATAGAGACAATTCAAAGAAGGACTGCTGATCCGCTTCAGACCAACCGATTACGAGAATATTGACGGACAACTAGCAAAGATCCGACAAACCTCCACCATTCAGGAGTACTAAACCAGGTTTGAAAGGTTATCTAATCAAACTCATAATTGGTCTAAAAAATAGCTATTGAGGACCTTCATTGAGGGCTTGAAGCCGGAGATCCGAGGAGAAGTTAAAGCGTGACAACCGTATACGCTTATGGCAGCCATCTATTTCGCACGACATCAAGAGGAGCAATTGAACCATGAAGCTCGAAGGACTAGGGTCACTCCTCAACCAGTAATATTGACGCTCTCAGCCCCCCCTACTATCGACCAAGTCCCTACACCGAAGAGGTTAACAAGAGAAGAGCTTCGGGAGCGATATGCGAAGGGGTTATGTAGGCATTGTGACGAGCCATGGAGCCGTGAGCATCGCTATGGTAAAGGGAGACTTCTTATGATTGAACCAATAGAAGAAGAGGTCATTGAACATCCAGAAGAAAGCTTTGAACATGAAGAAAAAGATGCAGAAGAAGAGCCACAACCGACCGAAGTTACGGTACATGATCTAGCCGGCTACTCAAACCCGCAAACGATGAAAATTGGAGGCCTTCTCAAACAACAACCGATCACTGTTCTCATCGACACGGGCAGTACTAATAACTTTCTAAACAGTAAGGTTACTGTCAAGATGGCCTTACCTATCGAGAATTGCAGCAGGTTTGATGTTAAGGTCATTGATGAATGGATTTTGAAGTATGATCATAGGTGCCCACAAGTGAAACTGTTGCTGATCATGAGGCCTTACCAAGAGATAATTGCATATTTCTTCCTTCTCCCTCTTGATGATCATGAGGCCATGCTCATAATTAAATGGTTGATGATATTAGGTGATATTTCTTGAAATTTTATGCAACTAATTATGAAATTTTACAGTAAGAAGAAACATGTGACATTGCACGGGAAACGTGGGGGCGACATAACAACGATTTGCACACAACAAATGGAGAAGGTTTTGCATAAAGCATGCAGCGGCTTTTTGGTACAACTTAAGCAGCAAACTAAGGGAGAGCCAACAGAATTTGAAGATCCAAATCTACTTCCTTTGCTTGCTGAATTTTCAAATATATTTGACGAACCGCGCAACCTACCTCTTACCCGTCGGCATGATCATTGTATAACGATTCTTCCAAGCAAATCTTCAGCAAATGCTCAGCCATATCAATATCCATATCTCCAGAAGGATGAAATAGAAAGGATTATAAAAGAGATGCTCGAAACAGGAGTTATTCGACCAAGTTGCAACCTCTACTCTTCACCGGTGCTACTTGTACGCAAGAAGGATGGAACATGGCGAATATGCGTTGATTACCGAGCTCTCAATGGCATAACCATCAAGGACAAATACCTTATTCCAGTAGCAGATGAATTGCTAGATGAAAGGGAGCACAAATCTTCACAAAGCTGGATCTTTGATCCGGGTATCATCAAATATGAGTATGCAAAGAAGACATACCAAAAACCACCTTTTGAACACACAACAACTACTACAAATTTTTGCTTTCTTCAACAAAAGGTGGAATATCTTGGGCATATCATATCAGAGGAAAGTGTGATAGTGGACCCCTTCAAAATTGAAGCAATGCAAAACTGGCCTACCCCGAGGAACATAAAATTGCTACATGGCTTTCTGGGTTTAACAGACTACTATTGTAAGTTCGTGAAAAACTATGGAAAGATCAATGCACCACTTACTTTCTTACTGGAAAAAAATATCTTCCAATGGTTAGACAGAGACTCCATTGCCTTCGACAAACTTAAGGCAGCCATGATGACGACGTCGGTGCTAACACTACCAGATTTCAACCGACCCTTCATTATTGAGGCCAACGCATCTGGAGTTAGAATTGGAGCCATTCTCATACAAGATGGTCGACCACTTACATACACTAGTAAGGCATCATCTCCCTCCTATCAAAATAAGTCAACATATGATAAGGAGATGCTCGCCATTGTGTGTGTAGCAACGAGGTGGAGACCCTACTTGATTGGTCGACGATTTCAAATTAAAACCCACCATAAAAGTCTCAAGTACTTTTTGGAGTGAAAGATATCATCCCCTAAGAAGCAAAAATGGGTAACAAAACTTCTTGGATTTGATGATGAAATAACTTACAAAAAGGGGAAAGAGAATGTTCTTACAGATGCGCTTTCGCAGCTACCCGAGCAAGCTGAAGTTTCGGCCATTTCACTTCCGACCAGCGACTTCCTTAAGGATATTAAGAAGGAATGGTAGGAAGATTCAGAGACTAGTAAGATTATAAAAAAAATTGGAGGAAGCACCAAACTCCGTGGCTTATTAAAATTGGGACTAAAAAAAACTTACACTATAAGGGACGCATTGTGCTTATGATAAATTCTACTTGTATCTTCACGAGCAGATTTTGGACAAAGTTATTCTATATGCAGAGTACTAAATTGAAAAGGAGTATGACATATCACCCACAAATCGACAGCCAGACAGAAGTTGTAAATAGGTGCTTGAACATAGCCCAAAGCCACCCGCTAAATATGACTATCCAAGGAGAATTCCAGACCCCGCCAAGTACCATTATTGATCGACGGATCGTGACTCAACGACGACAACCCACTACTAAAGTGCTAATACAGTGGGTGAACCTACCAACAGAAGATGCCACTTGCGAGAACTATGACGACTTAAAGATTAAATTCCCAAAATTCATGAATCATTAGCCTCGAGGACAAGGCTGATTTGAAGAGGGCGGGTCTATTAGGACTCTAGCTATTAGAGTCCTAATTGAGAGGGACATTCATGTAAAACCTACCTAAGCCGACTCCTATTAAAGAGGTGAAGAGGCCGGCTAGGGTTAGGAGGTTGTTTCTTAAAGAAGAATAAGGAGTGGTAAATGAATAGGAGTCTTGAGTATGAGTCATATTAGGAGTTAGGGTTTAGAAGCCCTATAAATAGTCATGTATTCCTCCTCTTTTCATAAGCAATAGATGAATCTTTTCTGCAGAGCAGCAACTTGGAGGGAGGAACCCCTATAGAGTTCCAAGGAGGTCGACCCCTAAAGAGATCAACCCTAAGTTTAGAATCTGCAAGGGTTCTAACACAAATCCATCGACTCGAGTATTTTTGAAGATTGATGATGTCAAGTATAGCGACTTATGCACTTGAAGGTTGATGGTGCCGAGTAGAATGACTCGGACACTTGAAGACTAATGGTGCTGAGTGGAGCGACTCAGGCACTTGAAGATTGATAGTGCTGAGTGGAGCGACTCGGGCACTTGAACACTGATGGTGCCGAGTACAATGACTCGGGCACTTGAATATTGATGGTGCTAAGTACAGTGACTCGGGCACTTTAAGGACGGATGGAATTAGGTAATCGTGGGATTGGACCTGAGAGTTTCGACGGAATGGCGGAGTTGCCCCTTGGAAGGGAGTGGGGATGCCGGCTTCTTAGAGATGGCAGGAAATTCGATTTCCGGAGGGTGGTGGGAAATTCGACTCTCGGGAAATGGTGGGAAAGTCGACTTTGCCTTCTGTCCTTGCAAGAAACTTGGCTCGTGCGGGGCTTGTTGCTATTTTTTGCATCCTACCCTACCTCGGAATTTGGACCTGGGTGCTCTTCCCCATGAGCTGTAATGATGATATGAGCTGTCTTCCTCCTCTAGGCAGGTGAGGGGTCACTTAGGGCGTTTACCATCGCCTTTAAAATCCTTCTGGCTGGTTGTCATCCATCGGCTCTACAATTACTTCGGTCACCTTCTTTGCTCTCCCTTGGTCTTTTAGTGGTCCTCCTCGGTTCCCGTTTTCTTGTAGCTGTTCAGATCGGTTGAGATGTCTCCTTTATTACGGTAAGTAATTTTTTTAATCGAGGTACGAGGGATTTGCTCGGTTGATTCTGGGGTCCGAATGGTTGGGATTGAGCGCGCCTCCCCTCGAGATCTGGTGGCAACCTATCGCAGGGAATTGGGCCGGAGAGATCCGCGGCGTCGAGTCTGCTTCCACCTGGTACCTGCACACAGGTCGGAGCGGTGGTTCCGCCCGACCCCTCCGACGATCAAGTCAGATCATGTGGAATGGAGCTTTTCTAGTCCCGAAGAAGTCGCCCTTTCGTTTAGAACTCTGGGGTATTTATAGATCGGTTTTGATGTTACCTGATGTGCCCGCTTGCAGGGGCAGGACAATACCTCGCGTGGCGTCTGACATAGCCACTGGGGTTGCGTGGAGAACCGGGCTGCCGCAGGGTATGGGCGAAAGCTCGGTCGACGACGTTCTCGCGGTTTCCGCCGAGCGACGGGTCAAAGCCGAGGTGGTTGGTGAGGGTTGGTGACGCCGGCGACGCCGAAGCTCGGCATCAATGCTTGCCTCCTCGCGCGATTCATCCCCGGCGTCTTCGGCGTGGTGCGCGTTTTTTGCCCTTATCATATTCCCCCTCGAAAGGAGCTATGCATCGGTTGTCACGCAGGGGGAGTCTGATGCATGGCTTCTGTCTCCGTAGGTTGGCCGCCATGGACGCAGCCGGAGGAGATTGAGCCGCTGGGCGAGGAGCACGACGCAGCGCGCCTCGAGCATGGGGCGGAGGGCACGACGCGAAAGCGGCTAGCCGCCGCTGGGTTTGTCCTGGGTGGCGTAAAGCTGAAGAGCCGAGTAGCACGACGCAGACGGGCTGGTCGCACAAGTGTGTCTCGGGTGGCGTAAAGCCGAGGAGCACAACACAAGCGGGCTGGCCGCGCAGTGTCTCCTGCATGAAAAGTGAAGAGCCGAGCAGCACGACGCGACGGGCGGCCGCCCCGGTGTCCTGCATGCAAAAGTCGAAGAGCCGAGGAGAACAACGCAATGGGTTGGTCGCAGCGCCATAATGTCCTGCATGAAGTCAAGAGCCGAGGAGCACAACGCAAGCCGGCTGACCGCGTAGGTGTGTCCTGCGGCGAAAAGTCGAAGAGCCGAGGAGCACGACGCAGCGGGTCGATCGCGTAGGTGTGTCCTCCGAAGTGGCGAAGTCGAAGAGCCGAGGAGCATGACGCAGCGGTCTGACCGCGCAAAGCGTTGTCCGTGGTGAAGTCGGCGAGTCGAAGGAGCCGAGACGCGAAGCGGGCTGACCGCGCAGGTGTATCTCGAGTGGTGTAAAGCCGAAGAGCCGAGAAGCACGACGCAAGCGGGCTGGCCACGCAGGTGTGCCTCGGGAGTAGGAAGCCGAGGAGCACGACGCAGGCGGGTGAACCACGCAAGTGTGTCTCGGGAGCATAGGGCTAAGTAGCACGACGCAGGCGTGCAGGACGCGCAGGTCTGTCTCGAGACATGGGGCCAAGGAACACGGCGCAAATGGGCTGGCCGCACAGGGTGGTCTCGGACAATATGCGGCCAAGGATCACGACGCAGGCGGGCAGACTGCGCAGGCGTGGTCGCGAAGGTCATGCGGCCGAGTAGCACGATGCAGGCGGGCTGACCGCGCAGGTGTGGTCGCGAGGGCCATGCAGCCGAGTGGCACGACGCAGGCGGGCAGGCCGCGCAGGTGTGTCTCGGGAGCAGGAAGCCGAGGAGCACGACGCAGGCGGGTGAACCGCGCAGGTGTGTCTCGAGAGCAGGAAGCCGAGGAGCACGACGCAGGCGGGTGAACCGTGCAGGTGTGTCTCGAGAGAAGGAAGCCGAGGAGCACGACGCAGGCGGGTGAACCGCGCAGGTGTGTCTCGGGAGCATGGGGCCGAGGAGCACGACGCAGGCGGGCAGGCCGCGCAGCTCTGTCTCGGGAACATGGGGCCAAGGAACACGTGCGGGCTGGCCGCGCAGGGTGGTTTCGGGCATTATGTGACCGAGGATCACGACGCAGGCGAGCAGATCGCGCAAGCGTGGTCACGAGGGTCATGCGGTCGAGTAGCACGACGCAGACGGGCTGACCGCGCAGGTGTGGTCGCGAGGGCCATGCGGCCGAGTGGCACGACGCAGGCGGGCAGACTGCGCAGGTGTGTCTCGGGAGTAGAAAGCCGAGGAGCACGACGCAGGCGGGTGAACCACGCAGGTGTGTCTCGGGAGCATTGGGCCAAGGAGCATGACGCGGGCGTGCAGGCCTGTCTCGGGAACATGGGGCCAAGGAACACGGCGCAGGCGGGTTGGCCGCGCATGGTGGTCTCGGGCATTATGCGGCCGAGGATCACGATGCAAGCAGGCAGACCGCGCAGGCGTGGTCGCGAGGGCCATGCGGCCAAATAGCACGACGCAGGCGGGCTGACCGCGCAGGTGTGGTCGCGAGGGCCATGCGGTCGAGTGGCACGACGCAGGCGGAGAGACCGCGCAGGTGTGGTTGCAAGGGTCATGCGACTTAGCAGCACGACGCAAGTGGGCTGACCGCGCAGGTGTGGTCGCGAGGGCCATTAAGCCGAGTGACACGACGCAGGCGGAAAGACCGCGCAGGTGTGTCTCGGGAGCAAGAAGTCGAGGAGCACGACGCAGGCGGGTGAACCGCGCAGGTGTGTCTCGGGAGCAGGAAGTCGAGGAGCACGACGCAGGCGGGTGAACCACGCAGGCGTGTCTCGGGAGCAAGAAGCCGAGGACCACGACGCAGGCGGGCTGGCCACGCAGGTGTGCCTCGGGAGCAGGAAGCCGAGGAGCACGACGCAGGCGGGTGAACCGCGCAGGTGTGTCTCGGGAGCATGGGGCTAAGTAGCACGATGCAGGCGTGCAGGACGCGCAGGTCTGTCTCGAGAACATGGGGCCAAGGAACACGGCACAAGCGGGCTGGCCGCGCAGGGTGGTCTCGGGCAATATACGGCCAAGGATCACGATGTAGGCGGGCAGACTGCGCAGGCGTGGTCACGAGGGTCATGCAGCCGAGTAGCACGACACAGGCGGGCTGACCGCGCAGGTGTGGTCGCGAGGGCCATGCAGCCGAGTGGCACGACGCATGCGAGCTGACCGCGTAGGTGTGGTCACGAGGGCCATGTAACCGAGTGGCACGACGCAGGCGGGCAGGCCGCGCAGGTGTGTCTCGGGAGCAGGAAGCCGAGGAGCACAACGCAGATGGGCAGACCGCGCAGGCGTGGTCGCGAGGGTCATGCGGCCGAGTAGCACGACGCGCGTCGGGCTGACCGCGCAGGCGTGGTCGCGAGGGCCATGCGGCCGAGTAGCATGACGCAGGCCGAGGAGGTGGGCTCGGGCCGAGAGACAACTCAGGTGGGGAGGTCGCGCTAAGGTGAACTCGACAGTGAAGGGCCGAGAAGCTCAGCGTAGGAGAGCCGACCGCGCAAGCGTGTCTCGGGATCATGGGGCCAAGGAGCACGACGCAAGCGGTGCATGCATGTCCGCCCTGAACATGGGGCGGGCGAACACGGCGACAAAGGGGTCAATCGCGGTGGTCTCGGGTGGCGAAAGCCGAAGAGCCGAGGAGCACGACGCAGACGGCAGACCATCACGTAGCGGGTCACGAGGGTCATGCGCGGTCGAAGTAGCACGATCGCGTCGGGGTTGACCGCAAGCGCGTGGTCGCGAGGGCCATGCGGCCGAGTAGCATGACGCAGGCCGAGGAGGTGGGCTCGGGCCGAGAGACAACTTAGGCGGGCAGGTCGCGCTGAGGTGAACTCGATTGTGAATGACCGAGAAGCTCGGTGCAGGCAGGCTGCGGCCGAGTGACACCGCTCAGATGGGCAGGCCGCTCCGAGGGGAGCTCGGCCGTCTCGGACCGAGTCGTGCGAATGCAAAAAAGAGGGGGGGGTTAGACCGAAGCTAACCGTGAGCCAAGAGGCGGTAAGGCAAACATGGAGCCTTCGCTTGGAAGAGAGTGATGAAGGGGCTAGATTCCTTACACGAGGATTACACCGGATAGCAACCGCGGGTGCTTGACCGCTGCTACGGGGTCCGTCGCCCAGAGTCACTCTTCCTTGCGGTCACCCAAGCTTCCGCCGCGATGTACCGGTTGGCTCGCTGGAGCATATCTGGTACTATAGTGGGGGGTCGCTCTACGAGGGACCAACAGAATCTGGAAGGTCGCAAGCCTACCATGAACGCCTGCACCAACAAAGAGGGGTGAGTGTCCGGTAAGCTCCGGATTTGCGTGATAAAGCGATCCACGAAACGTGAGAGAGGCTCGTCCTCTCTTTGTTTGAGTCCGAGGAGTAGTGTCGCGGAGGGCCTCGGTCGGGCATGGGCTGCGAAGTGGAGCTCGAAGTCCTTGGCGAGTTGGTCGAAGGAGCTGATCGTTCCGGTCTTCAGGCCGCCGTACCATGTGTGGGCTGGACCCCTCAGGGTTGTGGGAAATGCCCTACACATTAAAGCGTCAGACGTTCCATGCAGCTCTAGTTGGGCACGGAAAGCGGCGATATGGTCCGCTGGGTCAGTGGCGCCGTCGTATGCGTCCAGGGAAGGGAGCTGGAAGTTCGGGGGAACGACGTGATCTCGTATCTCTGGTGCGAACGGAGATCCTTGGTGTGTGTCCACCCCGAGCTCTCCCTCTAAGTTGCGAAACTCCTTCTCTAGTTCGTCGAGACGCTGACTAAGAAGGCATAGCTGGGCTCGCAGGGAGTCCGTTGATTCCGGAGATAAGACCTCGGGCTCTGGGCGGCCGCTCGGGTTTGTCCTTACTGGATCCCCGAGTGGGGTCGGTCTGACCCGAGGAGAAGTGGAAGGTCTCGGCGTCATATGGGCCCGGCGGCGGCTCTTGTTGCCGAAGCGAATCGAGTCATAAGTGGGGGTGTCGGTTGGGAGACGAGCGGGATGATGGTTTGCACCATATCCGTCAGAGCTCGGACTTGACGAGCGAGGTCGTGAAAGGCCTCGAATGACACTGGCGAGGGGACGCTCGGAGCGCCCTCGGGCGGAAACAGATCCGGATTGTCGACTGAACGCCAGTCGCGTTCAGGGGTCGCGGGGAGTTCGTCAGCCCACGGCCCGTCACGCAAGGGACGCACGGCCAGCGCCCCTGCTAAGAACGATCCCTCGGTAGGGCGTTCATCGGGATCAGCCTGAGGATCCCTCGACATTCGGGCCTTTCCTCTAGCGCCAGTCTGTTACGGTAAGTAACTTTTTTAACCGAGGTATGGGGGATTTGCTCGGTTGGTTCTGGGGTCCGAATGGCTGGGATTGAGCGCGCCTCCCCTCGAGATCTGGTGGCAACCTATCGCAGGGAATTGGGCCGGAGAGATCCGCGGCGTCGGTCCCTTCCACCGGTACCAACACGTGGTCGGGCGGTGGTCCCTCGGACCCCTCCGACGATCAAGTTAGTTCCTCGGAGAGGGTTTTCCTGGGCCCTCTCTGTGAAATAGAGAGGGTCTCCTTTGTTGGCCTAGTTTTTCTCCTGCCCCAGTGTCTAGGACTTTCCGGGGTATTTGTAGATGAGTCGGATGTTACCTGATGTGGCCGTTTGTAGGGTACCGGGGTTGCGTGATGAACGCGGCTACCGCAGGGTATGGGCATGCCTTGGTCGACGCGCCTTTTCGCCTCGGTCGGGGGCGTGGAGTCAAATGCTGAGGTTCGTTGGCCGACGGTCGGTGACGCTGACGCACATCAAGTCGGCATTATTGCATGCTTCCTCGATCGGCGCCCTCTCTGGCTGGACCGGTCGTGGAGGTCATCTAGGCACGGCGAGCGATGGTGCGCAGGGTGCGGGTGTTAATGCTCGTTCCTGGGGCACCGCCGTGCGCCAGTGGTTGGCGATGTCGGTATCGCGTTCACGTCAAATCCGTCGCGTCATGTCAGGTCTCTTCTTTTTACCCCTATCATATGCCCCCGAAAGGAGCTATGCGTCGGTTTTTGCATGCAGGGTGTACGATGCATGGCTTCTCATTTCAGGCAGGCTGTTCATGCGGATCCGAGGGGAATGACGCAGACGAGCCGGTCACGCGAACGCGTCTCGAGCGGCGCAAGGCCGAGGTGTGCAACTTAGTTAGGAAGCCGCGTAGAGTTGGACTCGGGGGTAATGGAGCCGATGAGGGCCGAGGAGCACAGCACAAGCGGGGTGACCGCGTAGGTGTGCCTCGGGTGGCGTAAAGCCGAAGGGCCGAGGAGCACGACGCTGGCGTGTCTCGGGAGGCGTTAAGTCGAAGAGCCGAGGAGCACGACGCAGCGGCCGAAAGGACAAAGTGCGTCGATCGCGGGAAGTCAAGAGCCAAGGAGCACGACGAAGCGGACGACCGCACCGCGCCGTGTCCCGGATGGAGGCGAAAAGCGGCGGGCCGAGGAGCACAACGAGGCGAAATGATCAAGCGCGCGCTCGGTGGCGGAAGTCGAAGAGCCGAGGAGCACGACGCAGCGGCCGACCCATTGTGTGTCCTGGATGGAGGCGTAAAGCCGAAGGGCCGAGGAGCACGACGTAAACGGCCAACCGCCTGACAAGCGCTGGCTCGGCGGCGTGGGAGCCGAAGAGTCGAGGAGCACGACGCGCAGGCGGTCGACCCGCGACAAAGGTCTCCAAGGCGACGCGGAGCCGAAGAGTCGAGGAGCACAACGCAGGCGGGCCGATCGCACAGGCGTGTCTCGGGCGGCGCGGAGCCGAAGAGCCGAGGAGCACGACGCAGGCGAGCCGACCGCACAGGCGTGTCTCGGGCGGCGCGGAGCCGGAGAGTCGAGGAGCAGGACGCAGGCGGGCCGACCGCACAGGTGTGTCCTGGATGGCGTGAAGCCGAAGAGCTCCTTGTGCCATTTTTCTCGTTGTCCGTAGATGATTGCGGAGACCGGACGCTTCCTGTCTGCGGTGAAGTTGGTTGCTTATGCCATACGTTTCCGGACGTGGAGATCGAGGTGCCAGCCCGCTGCCGCCTCGGGGGAATCCTTGCGTCAAGTTTTTATGATGGCTGGGCGCCTTTTGTCATTCCCGATGCAGCGTGATGGCTATGCGCGTGTGCGGGTGGGCTGGCGCTCATCTTTGGAAGGTGAAGGGGTGCTGGTTCGGGTGGCATGTCCTCTTTAAATAGCGAGTGCCCCGCTTTACTCCCTTTATTTGTCGTTGGGTTTCCTATTTCGGGCCTTGTCATCTCTTCCCCCCCCCTTTCATTCTTCTCCTTCGCTTTTCGCGTCGTCTTCCTCCTCGTAGCGTCCTTCGCCAAGGTCAGTCAAGATGTCGCCCCCTTCTTCTCCCTCTCCTCCCCATTCTAGGGCTGCCGGAAAGGAGCGTGCTCTATCGCCTCCCGCGGAGTCCTCCGATGGGGAAGCGGCACGGGCTTTGGAGGCCCAGTTGTGGCCGCACGACAATGACTCCACCGTGAGTGGGTCGTTGCTGGGGGGGGGGGCTCCGAGAGCGCTACGGCATCCCGGAGGATTATATCCTTGGCGCTCCGGAACCGGGATAGCGGGCTTACGACCCGGTCCCGAAGGGTTTTGCGCTGACCCTGGACGCCCTAGAGGCGGGTTTGCGCTTTCCCCTTCACCCTCTTATCGTAGCCTGTATCTCCTTCTGGCGAATTTCGTCGTCTCAGGTGGCGCCTAATTCCTGGCGCTACCTAGTAGTATTCCTGGGGGAATGCCTCCACGCCAACATCGTCCCTACCCTCAACCTATTCCTCTCTTGTTATCGCCTTTCTAAGGGCTCGGGAGGCTACTTTCTATCCGCCCGGATGGGCTTTCGAGTCGGAGAGGCTCCTTCCAGTAATAAAGGGTGGAAGGAGAGGTTTTTCTTCGTTAGTTGTGCAAGTGACTGGGGTTTCGGGGTCCGTTGGTCCGCGAGGGTGATCGACAACACCGTCCTGCATTTGAGCGAATCAGAGCGCCGTGACCTGGGGAGGCTGCGGGAGATTCTTCCCGGCTCCCAGGCTCTTCGGAATATGACCGAGTAGTGGCTGGTAGAAGCGGGCCTCAGCCCGCTGCCACTAGGTACGCTAGTGACGCTTGGCCCTGGTGTCCGCGCAGTTTATACTTTGGCGCTAACGTTCCTCTTGTCTTTTGCAGAAATGGTGAGGCTCAGGTCACTCCTTGGGGAATGTTTATAAGCTTCCCTTCCCGCCGTCGCCAACTTCTCTTCCTGTATTAGCTGCCGATTTGCGGCGGGGATGAAGGAAGCTCCAATCGGAGATCGGGGCGGGCCCCTCGGAAGAAGGAGGCGGGATCTCGAAGGGTCTTGGGCGGTCCCTTGTTGGGGGGACGCCGGCCCTAGTCGACGGGTGGCTGGGAAAATCCCGCGCCTTCCCTCCGTTCGTGACCTGTGCTGCCTTCCGACTGGGAAAGAGGAGCCGTTCCTGACGCACATGGTGGGCGAAATCTCGCCCGGGGAGGCTAGTGACCCCCTGGTAGCCCGCTGGGGGGATCTGTCCCGTGGTGATAAGGTGTGGGCCGGAGGGGACGCTTCCGCGGCCTTTCTCCGAGGCGCGTTACATCCTGACATGGCTCGGGATTTGTATACTCTGCCTTCGGAAGCCTTGCTCACCCGGTCGGCCAAATCCTTGACCTGGGTAGGTGCTCTGTCTCTCTTGCCGTTCGGGGCCGTTTGTATTATGCTGATTTGTTTTATCTCTTCAGGGCTTCCATTACGCGACGGCCTTGATGGACAGGGTTCGCGACGCGGGCCGGTTGTCGGGGAGCTCATCGGTCGTAACGCTGAACTCCGCCGGGTTGTCGAAGAGGTCCGACCCGGGGCTGGTCCAGAGGCCGTGGCGGCAGCCGAGAGGCGTGCGGCAGGGTCCGAGGAGGAGGCGGCTCGCCTGCAATCGGAGCTCGAGGCTTCGCAAAAGGCCAACGAGGAGCTCCAGAAAACAATGAGGGTGGAACGGACTGAGCTCCGCTTATTGAGGTCGGAGGCGGGTACCCTTAGCAAGCAGCTGGAGGAAGCAAAGGGCGAGGTGAAGGCGGCCTCGGAGGCGCTGGCAAAGGAGGTCCGTCTCCGACCTGACAAGGAAAAGGAGCTCCTCGAGGCGTACAAAAAGTCCGAGGGGTTCGAGCTCGGCCTTACGCGGACGGAGCGGGTGTCCTTTGAATATGGATACCGGGTCGCCACGTCCCGTTTCCGAGTTCGTCATCCCGGCCTCGAGGTGGAAGAAAATCCCTTTATCTCCTACCCAGAGGACCTGGAGGTCGACATGCCCGAGGACGTACCCTTTGATGACAGTCTGGA
The DNA here is from genome assembly GCA_900464855.2 of Musa schizocarpa. Lineage (NCBI taxonomy): Eukaryota > Viridiplantae > Streptophyta > Magnoliopsida > Zingiberales > Musaceae > Musa > Musa schizocarpa. Next base: position 26,996,428 of record LS990925.1, on the reverse strand, counting down.
CGCTCCATTGTGATGGTCGCTCCATTGTAATGGTCGGGTGTGTGTTTTTTGTAAGTCTGGGCTCAGTCCTGTAAGCATTCTTTTGAATAAAGGAACATTGTCATTTCTTTTTTTGCTTGTCTTTCTTATCTTATTCTGATGTCGAACAAGGGAGAGTTTTTTCCGCCCGAGGGCTTCCTTCGGATCCCGAGGGGACACCTCCTCTTAGACAAAAGGATCCTTTTTTCAAACGAAAAATTTCTTAAGGTTCTATGCGTTCCATGCTCTTGGCAAAGTTGAGTCATCTACTGTTGCGAGCCGGTAAGTACCTGGTCGGACTACTCCGACAACCCGATAAGGCCCCTCCCCCTCGCCTTGGTCGGGTCGCTGACCTCGGTCCTTCTTAGGACCAAGTCCCCTAATTCAATGGGTCGGGGTCCTACCTTTTTGTTGTAGGCCCTCGTGACGGCCCTTTGGTACGATAGGGCCTTCAGGTGCACGTCGGCGCGTTGCTCCTCGAGCACGTCGAGGCTGGCGCGAAGTCCTTCGTTGGAGACTTCCTCGTTGTAGCACTTTGTCCGGAGGGTGGCGATTGCCAATTCGGGGAGCAAGACAGCTTCGGTTCCAAACGTCAGACTGTACGGGGACTCTCCCGTCGCAGTCTTGGGGGTGGTGCGTAGGGACCATGGGACGCTGGGGAGTTCGTCCGTCCAGGCCGATCGGGCTGCAGAGACTCTCCTCCTAAGTCCGTCCAAGATGGACCGATTGGTGACCTCTGCCAGCCCGTTGGTCTGCGGGTGAGCCACCGCGCTGAACCTCAGTTGGATGCCATGTGCGACACAGAATTCCCGGAACCTCCTGCTAGCGAACTGAGGCCCGTTATCCGTAATGATGACTTTGGGCAACCCGAAACGAGTTATTATGTTTTTCCACACGAATTTCATCGTTTGATGTTCTGTGATCGTCGCCAGCGGCTCGGCCTCAACCCACTTTGTGAAATAGTCTACTCCCACGATGATGTACTTCCGCTGCCCCGAGGTCGGTGGGAACGGTCCGAGTAGGTCCAATCCCCACTGGGTGAAGGGCCACGCGGCGTTGATGGGGTTGAGCGGGACTGCAGGCTGTCGGGGTGTGCGGGCATGCTCTTGGCACGACCCGCATCGCCGTGCGTAAGCCTTTGCATCCCGGCACATAGTCGGCCAGTAGTAACCCTAGCATAGTATTTTGTGTGCCAGGGTCCGCCCGCCGATGTGTTCTCCGCAGATCCCTTCATGAATCTCGGCCAAGACCGCCTGGGCTTCGTCGGGCTCCAAGCATCGTAGGAGGGGCCGGGTGAAGGACCGCCTATAAAGCCACCCGCTTTCCTCGGTGTACCACGCGCGGTAATGCGGCGATCTCGCCGGCCGCAACCTCGTCGGTGGGGGGTCCCATCTCGCTTGAAGCGCAAACAGCTCTTGCACCCACGTGATGGGCGTGTCGCTAGAGGTCAAATCGGCCACCTCGGGGCGCCGGCACGCAAGCTCCTCGACCTCCATGCACCGGGGGGTACCGGACGCCAACTTAGCTAGCGCGATCGGCTCGTGTTCTCCCCCCCGGGACATTAGATAGCTTGAAATACGGAAACTTGGCGGTCAAGTCTCTTACCCGGCTAGGTATTTAGCCATGGTCGGGACCGAAGCCAGATCCGCCGCCGAAGCTGCTCCGCCACAAGCTTCTGAGTCCGTGAGGACGTGTATCATGATTACTTGCATTTCGAGGTCCAGGTCGAGTCCCGCCAGAAGCGCCTCATACTCCGCCTCATTGTTAGTGGCTTTGAACATGAAACGGAGGGAGCGTTCGAATGAGCGCCCGTCGGGGCGAAGTAGCACCGATCCCCTGGCCGCACCCCGGCTTGTCGGCCGAAACCATCCACGGTAGGAGCCAGGCCTTGGGAGGTTGCTCGAGGTCCTTGTCTTCCGTCTGAGCCAATTCTGCGATGAAATCGGCCACCGCCTGGGCCTTGATGGCGGTCCTGGGTACATATCTTATATCGTGTTCGCCGAGTTCCACCGCCCACTTGAGGAGCTGCCCTGCAACATCAAATTTAGACAAAACCTGTCGGAGAGGCTGGAGGTACTGTCCAAGATGCCCTCTCTGAATGAGCTCTTCTATTTGTCTCTTTAGTTCGCGGCACTGTTCGGTGTCGTGCCCGTGCTGTCGGTGGAAATGGCAATATTTTGAGCGATCCGCGAGTTCTCTCGGGTTCTTCATCGGGCGAGGGGTCTTAAGTAGCCCCTTACTCTTTTCATGGAGAATATTTCTGCCCGGGACGAACTTAAGGCGGGGAGGGGGGGTCCCAGATCGGGCCTATCCAGCCTACGTCGGAGTGCGACGGGCTGCTGCTGCCGGGGCGGCTCCGGCTTGACTTTCTTGCGCTCCTCTTGCTTCCCGGACATCCATGCCTCCGCGGCGATGAACTGGCTGGCGCGTTGGAGCATCTCGGGGATCGCGGTGGGGGGCCGCTCTAGGAGGGACCATAAGAACCTGGAAGGACGCAGGCCTGTCACGAATGCCTGCATCAACAGGGAAGGGTGAGCGTCCGCTAGTCCTCGAATTTGGGTCATATAACGGTTTACAAAATGGGATAGAGGCTCGTCCTCCTTTTGGCGGAGCCCCAAGAGCAATGCGACGGACGGCTTTGGCCGAGCGTAGGCCAGGAAGCTGAGCTCGAAGTCTCGGGCGAGTTGGTCGAAGGAGGCGGGTCCCGCCAGTCGTTGTACTTCACGCCGAGCCGGCCCTCGCGAAGATGTTATCGGGAACGCCCTGCACATCGTATGCGTCGATGTCCCATATAGTGCCATCTCAAGCGCCAAAAGGCGTACGTGGTTAACTGGTCCGCATGGAGTCATCATAATATCTAGCGAGGGAAAGCGGAAGTGTGGGGGGATGGTCTGATCTTGGATCTCAGGGATGAACGGGGACCCTTGCCATGTGTCCGCCCCGAATTCTCCCTTTGACATACACACCTCTTGTTGTACTTCGTCCAACCGCTGACTGACGAGGCGCAACTGGGCTCGCAAGGCGTTGGTCGCGTCGGCGGATGGGGCCTCGGGCTCGAGTGGGCCCGTGGTGCTTTCCGCCTCTCTCGTTTCCGGATGGACGGTGCCGGGTTTTGAGGTGATGAGAGGTTCGGGAAGCGGTGAGTGAATCTGGTTGTGGGCTCCCCTGCTGCGGAGGACGGGCCGCGTCGGGCGGGGCCACGGAGATGCTTGGAACAAGGGTCTGCACCATGCTGGTGAGAGCTCGGACCTGTTGGACGAGGTCGTGAAAGGTCTCAGAGGGTATAGGTGACGGGGCGACGGGGGCGCCGTCGGGGGGTGACAAGCCTGGGTCATTGAATAATTGCCAGTAACGTTCGGCCACCGTCGAGGGGCGTTCATTGTGCGGGGGGTATTCCCGCGGAGTGGGAAGCTCGGCAGCTGGGAGTCCGCCGAGGTGGGTTTGTTGACCGGCCGACATTCGGACGGGCCCTCCTTCTAGCGCCAATCTGTTACGGTAAGTAACTTTTTTAACCGAGGTATGGGGGATTTGCTCGGTTGGTTCTGGGGTCCGAATGGCTGGGATTGAGCGCGCCTCCCCTCGAGATCTGGTGGCAACCTATCGCAGGGAATTGGGCCGGAGAGATCCGCGGCGTCGGGTCTGCTTCCACCTGATACCTGCACACAGGTCGGAGCGGTGGTTCCGCCCTACCCCTCCGACGATCAAGTCAGATCATGTGGAATGGAGCTTTTCTAGTCCCGAAGAAGTCGCCCTTTCGTTTAGAACTCTGGGGTATTTATAGATGGGTTTTGATGTTACCTGATGTGCCCGCTTGCAGGGGCAGGACAATACCTCGCGTGGCGTCTGACATAGACACTGGGGTTACGTGAAGAACCGGGCTGCCGCAGGGTATGGGCGAGTCTCGGTCGATGTGCTCCCGTTTTCTACCGAAAAGCCGCGGGTCAAAGCCGAGGTGGTTGGTCGAGGGTTGGTGGCGGCGGCGCGCCGAAGTCGGCATCAATGCTTGCCTCCTCGAAAGATCGTCCCCACGCGTCTGACTGGCGTCGAATACGATTCGGTCGGGCATGGGCTGCGAAGTGGAGCTCGAAGTCCTTGGCGAGTTGGTCGAAGGAGCTGATCGTTCCGGTCTTCAGGCCGCCGTACCATGTGCGGGATGGACCCCTCAGGGTTGTGGGAAATGCCCTGCACATTAAAGCGTCAGACGTTCCATGCAGCTCTAGTTGGGCACGGAAAGCGGCGATATGGTCCGCTGGGTCAGTGGCGCCGTCGTATGCGTCCAGGGAAGGGAGCTGGAAGTTCGGGGGAATGACGTGATCTTGGATCTCAGGGATGAACGGGGACCCTTGTTGTGTGTCCGTCTCAAATTCTCCCTTTGACATACGCACCTCTTGTTGTACTTCGTCCAGCCGCTGACTGACGAGGTGCAACTAGGCTCGCAAGGCGTTGGTCGCGTCGGCGGATGGGGCCTCGGGCTCGAGTGGGCCCGCGGTGCTTTCCGTCTCTCAGTTTCCGTGACGGGGTGCCGGGTTTTGAGGTGATGAGAGAGGTTTGGGAAGCGATGAGTGAATCTGGTTGTGGGCTCCCTGTTGTTGCGGAGGACGGGCCGCGTACGACGGGGGCCGTTGGGAGATGCTTGGAACAAGGGTCTGCACCATGCTAGTGAGAGCTCGGACCTGTTGGACGAGGTCGTGCAAGGTCTCAGAGGGTATAGGTGACGGGGCGACGGGGGCGCCGTCGGGGGGTGACAAGCCTGGGTCATTGAATAATTGCCAGTAACGTTCGGCCACCGTCGAGGGGCGTTCATTGTGCGGGGGGGTATTCCCGCGGAGTGGGAAGCTCGGCGGTTGGGAGTCCGCCGAGGTGGGTTTGCTGACCGGCCGACATTCGGACGGGCCTTCCTTCTAGCGCCAATCTATTACGGTAAGTAACTTTTTTAATTGAGGTATGGGGGATTTGCTCGGTTGGTTCTGGGGTCCGAATGGCTAGGATTGAGCGCGCCTCCCCTCGAGATCTGGTGGCAACCTATTGCAGGGAATTGGGCCGGAGAGATCCGCGGCGTCGGGTCTGCTTCCACCTGGTACCTGCACACAGGTCGGAGCGGTGGTTCCGCCCGACCCCTCCGACGATCAAGTTAGTTCCTCGGAGAGGGTTTTCCTGGGCCCTCTCTGTGAAATAGAGAGGGTCTCCTTTGTTGGCCTAGTTTTTCTCCTGCCCTAGTGTCTAGGACTTTCCGGGGTATTTGTAGATGAGTCGGATGTTACCTGATGTGGCCGTTTGTAGGGTACCGGGGTTGCGTGATGAACGCGGCTACCGCAGGGTATGGGCACGCCTTGGTCGACGCGCCTTTTCGCCTCGGTCGGGGGCGTGGAGTCAAATGCTGAGGTTCGTTGGCCGACGGTCGGTGACGCTGACGCACATCAAGTCGGCATTATTGCATGCTTCCTCGGTCGGCGCCCTCTCTGGCTGGACCGGTCGTGGAGGTCATCTAGGCACGGCGAGCGATGGTGCGTAGGGTGCGGGTGTTAATGCTCGTTCCTCGGGGCACCGTGCCGCTCGTGGTTGGCAGATGTCGTGGTACGTTACGTCAAATCCGTCGCGTCACGTCAGGTCTCTTCTTTTTACCCCTATCATCCTTCTTCTTCCTCATCTTCCTCTTCTTCGTCTCCCTCTTCGAGTAATTCTGGGGGAAGTGGCTCGTCATCGGGCAAAACTTCCCCATTGAACGAGAAGGCTGAGCGAGCCCTTCAAGTTTTGCGATCATTACATGACTTTGACTTTGTTGTGACCGAGGAGTTGCTCGGTCGCACTCGAGAGCGCTATAGCATCCCGAGTGACTACAAGCTTCATTCTCCTCGGCCAGGGCAGCATGCCTATGATCCATTCCCAAACGGGTTTGGCTGGACACTGGACGCATTAGAGGCGGGACTTTGATTCCCTTTACATCTTGTGATCAAGGCCTGCCTTGCTCAGTGGTGGATCTCGCTGTCGCAGATGGTGGCAAACTTATGGCGCTATCTAGTTGCTTTCTTAGGGGAGTATAGAGGGGTAGGGGTTGTCCCGAGCCGCTCACTCTTCTTCTCTTGCTTCCGTCTTTCCAAAGGGGTAGGCGGCTATTGGTTGTCGTCCGGAGGAGGTTTCTGGGTGAGTGGGGCTCCTTCCAACTATAATAGGTGCAAGAGTCGGTATTTTTTTATTAGCTGTAGTCGGGGCTAGGGCGTCGACCTTCGATGGTCATCTCGGTCGATCGACAATTCTCTTCCGGGCTTGTCTAATGATGAGCGTGAGCAGCTCAGTCGCTTGAAGGAGGTCCTTCTTCCTGGTCAATTAGGGACATGACCGAGGAGTGGCTGGTCGAAGCAGGGCTTAATTCGGCTCCTCGGGGTATGGTCTGAGCCCATTCTCCTACTTTACTCACAAGTTTGTCTTTTGCTGAATGATCCCGATCTTTCTTGGGTAGGAATGGTGAATTTGAAGGAGTTGAGAGGGATGCCTTGTGCTTCCTCAGCCCCTCGGTCTTCGGAGCCGGACCTGCTAGCCTTGGGGGATCAAGAACAACCTTCGGGGTTGGCACTGATAAGCAAATAAAATTTCCTCAAGGCAGTTGAGGAAATCTCTAAGCAGTTAAGAAAAATCCTCCATACTTGTATAAATAACTATTAAGAGTTCACTATCAAAATGAACTAGATAATTACATCTTATATATTTCATAGTTTTTTCTATAATTTTTATCTTTTTATATTCTTCGTTTAATTTTTATCATGCATCCGAACAGTCGCACAAGAAGTCTAAGGTCTTGACCCGCAAGTGACCTGCGTCGATCGCAACACAGGAGGTGTCTGGAGAGGCATGTCTGCAAATTTTAAAAAGCTATTTATGGACTTCGTCAAGCTTTAAGGGCTTGGTATAACGAGCTTGGCTCGTTTTTGATCTCAATTGGCTTCATCAATTTCAAGTCTGATACCTCGTTATTCATTTGCTAGCACAATGGAAGCATAATATATCTTTTAGTATATGTGGATGATATTATTGTCACAGGAAATGATCCTTTGAAGACTTAGGCATTTCTAAAGCACTTGGCCGATTGATTCTCCCTCAAAAATCTAAGAACTTTAAGTTACTTTTTGGGAGTGGAAGCAATATTTACATCTTTTCCTATCATAAAGAAAGTATATTTAAGATTTATTATCAAAGACAAACATGCAGGATGTGAAAGAGGTTACAACTCCTCTCTCTACCAGTGAATCACTTAAATTATGTGATGGAAGTCCTACTACAGATTCGACTCAATATCGATAAGTCCTTGGCTCCTTATAATACTTGGCTCTCACCCGTCTAGATATTTCATTTGTCGTCAATAAATTATTGCAATTCATGCATCAACCATCTACTACGCATTGGTCTACAGTCAAACGAATTTTGCGGTATCTTAAAAGGACTCTTAATCATGGCATTTTTCTTCGCAAAAATACTTCTCTCTATCTCCATGCCTTTGCTGATGCTGATTGGGCAGGGAACTTTGATGATAGAACATCTACGTTAGGATACATTGTTTTCCTTGGAGCTACTCCAATCAGTTGGAGTTCTAAAAAACAAAAGACGGTTGCACGATCTACAACTGAAGCTGAATACCGTGCCATCGCCACCGTCGCTGCTGAACTCAATTGGGTCACAAATTTGTTCAAGGAACTCAACGTCAACTCCACAGTTATTCCTACAATATATTGTGATAATATTGGAGCTACCTACTTATGTGCTAATCCAATATTCCATTCTCGCATGAAACACATAGCCATTGACTTCCACTTCGTACGAGATCAAGTTGTCAGACATTAACTAGCAGACTTTTTTCATCTCATCGGTCCAAGATCGACATCCTTGATGGAATATCTAAGCAGTTGAGAAAAATCCTCCATGCTGCATAATGAATTAGACAATTACATCTTATACATTTCATAGTTTCTTCTATAATTTTTATCTTTCTATATTCTTCGTTTAATTTTTATCAAGCACCCAAACAATCGCACAAGAAGTCTAAGGTCTTGACCCGCAAGAGACCTGCGCCGATCGCAACACAGGAGGCGTCTGGCGAGGCTGGGAAACGTCCTCGCGGGGCTTCTTCGAGTGGCGTGGCCAGGGGGGAGCACTCGGGGCAAAGCCTGTGCCGATCCCCGGGGGGAATCGACGAGATATGCGTCGATGCGAGATCTCTGTGGTACCCGGGCGCGGGCAATGGGTGAGCCCTTCCAAGCGCTCTTCATGGGGGACTTGCCTAACGGGGAGGGAACTACTCCCCTTGAGCCGCGGTGGTCGTGGTTGACGCTCGGCGACCGGATTTGGGCGGACGACGCTTCCTCTGGTGCCTATCTCTGTGGTGCCCTCATTCCTGCTATTGTGAAGCAGGTGTATAGCTGGCCTTCTGAGGTGTTGATTGGGGGTGTAGATCGGGAAAGCTTCCCAGCTCTTCTTATTGATCATTATCTTTTGTTTTTGTCATGCAGAGCTAGTATTATCACACCATGTTCCTTGACCGGGTGTAGGACGCGGGTCGGATGATTAGTAGTATGGGCGACAAGATTGCTGAGCTCCATGGTCAGGTTGAGGAGCTGAAGGCAGCGGCTGGCCCGGAGGCTGTTGTTGTGGCCGAGCGGTGTGCTGTGGAGTTGGGAAGGAGGTCGGGCGTCTAAGGTTGCAGCTTGAGGATGCCGAACGTCAGCACGGCGAAGTCAGGGGCAAGCTTGAGCAACATCTTTTGGAGACTCAACGCTTGCTGAAGGAGTCGCGCGGGCGGGGTCGTTCTATGGAGGGCGAGCTGTTGGACTTGGCACGGTCCTTGGAGGAGGCTTGAGAAAAGGCAGTGAAGGTCAAGGAAGCTCTTGCCGAGGAGACCCAAGCAGCTCTAAATAGGCACAGGAGACTAATAGAAGAATACAAAGAATCACACAGCTTCCTACTCGGGCTGCAGCGGTCGGGGCAGGTCAGCTACGAGTACGGGTACCGTGTTGCCCTGGCTCGGTTTCAAGCTCAATTTCCTGACTTCGGTCGAGGAAGATCCTTTCATCGTCTTTCCTGTGGACGATAATGTAGAAATGCCGGATGAGGTCCCCTTTGATGATAGCATAGGTCTCCCCGAGGATTAAGGATCTCGTGCATTTTTGTTTTGTTGATCGGCTTGTCGGGTGCTGTCGTTGTGTTGTTCTTTTTTTTTTGTTGCGGGGACTGACCGGACGACGTAAATCCTTTTGTATGAATGAAGCTCCTTCTCCTTTTCTTTGTGTGTTTGCATTGGGAACTTCTGTGCTTCCAAATGTATAACTTTTTAGGTTTGACACATGCCAAGTTCTTGGCAGTCGATCTCCTTCTTGCATCGTCAAGCGATAAGTTTCGTCTCTGACAATGTCTGTCACCCTATAGGGACCTTCTCAGCTCGGGGCCAGTTTACCTTGGGGGAGGGCCGGGTTGCTGACTTTTGCTTTGTGTAGGACCAGGTCGCCCATCTTGATCGGTCACAATCAGATCCTCTAATTTTAGAGTCTAGCCACGGCTCTTTTGTAGGCCAAGGTTCGTAAATGGGTGTTGGCTCTTCGTTCTTCAATGAAGTCGAGATTGGTTTGGAGCTCATCGTCCAACGTGCTTTCTTTAAAGTTTTCTATTCGTAGAGTCAAGAATACTACATCGGGTGGGAGCACTGCCTCGGTCCCAAATGCCAAGCTGAATGGTGATTCGCCGGTGGCGGTCTACGGGGTAGTTTGGGAGGCCCAGAGGATGCTCGGGAGTTCATCAACCCAAGTCCCCTTTGCGTTGGTGACCCTCCTCTTCAGCCCCCTTAGTATTGCTCTATTGGTCACCTCTGCGAGCCCGTTGGTTTGGGGGTGAGCCACCAAGCTAAACCTTAATTGAATCTCGTAAGCTTGGCAAAACCCTTTGAGCTTTTTGTTGTTGAATTAGGCTCCGTTGTCGGTGACGATGGCTCTCGAGATGCCGACTCGGGTGACGATGTTTTTCCATACGAAACTTTGTACTTGTTTTTCGGTGATGGATGCCAAGGGCTCGGCTTCAACCCATTTGGTGAAGTAGTCAACCCCTACGATGAAAGGTCTCGGGTGAGACGGGAGATGGTCCCAAGGCGATTCCGAGAGGCGTAAGCCCGGGATCACTGAACGAGCGCCAGTAATGGCTCGGAATTACAGTGGTGGCATTCCCTTCCAGGCTCGGAGGTGGTGGAAATTGTCCCCCTAGCCTGAAGGTCGGGAGAGGCAGGGGTGGCTCTTCTTCGGGACATTCTCCAAGGTGACTATGCTGGGGGCGTCCTTGCGACATCGGGCCATCTTTCTAGCGCCAAAATGTTAGTGAACTTTACACCATGGTCGAGGAGTTAGCACGGTTTGGTTCAGCTACAAATGTTCAAGGAGATGCCCATGAAGACTTTGGGCCGGTCGAGCGGAGCGGGTCGTCGTATGCTTCCTCGTCGCTAGGACCTACACACAGGTCGAAGTCGAGGAGATGTTTTCCTGACCCAACCTCTCCGAATGTCAAGCTAGTGGAGTAAGATCTCACTCAAAGTCCTCTCTCGAATTCTTTGGGGAAAAAGCCCCGTCTAGCGTAGCCAGGTGGTTGGCTCTTATACTTATGCACGAGGGTTGATCGTACAAGGTTTGTTTAATGGTTGTTGACCCCTGCAAGAGGTTAGCCCATAACTTCTGTGCGGTCGATGTCTACATTGGAGTGGCTTTGTACTTGGCGACGTCATCCTAAGTTCCCGGGGTCGGCTTTGCACCTGGCGACGCCAGCCCGAGTTCCCGAGGTCGGCTTTGTACCTGGCAACGCCGTCCCAAGTTCCCGGGGTCGGCTTTGTACTTGGTGGCGTCGTCCCGAGTTCCCGGATCAGCTTTGTACTTGATGGTGCTGTCGCGGGTTCCTCGGCTGGGGTTGTACCCGTCGACCCCTGCCCGATCGTAGAAAGGAGGCTGAGATGGTAGAGCCTGGTTCATGTTGCCATGGATGCTGTCGTGACAGGTAAATGCCAAAATATGCCCTATCAGTAATGATGCTGAATATAGTGTGATCGAGTCACCCCTTCACATAATTTTTTTCTCCCCATGTAACATTAGTTCCATAATGCGTGAGCTCCTGTACTAACCCACAAATGAAGAGCATGCTAGAACAGAATCGAATTCCATCTACCAGCTTAGTGATTTAGATGCACTAGTGGCCAAGAATCCCTTGGGGTTGACATGATTGAATCAGGATACAACAGCTTGTTCGGAACAGAACAATTGATGAAGGCCAATCGATTCCACCAGAGGATAGTACAAATGTTTTTTCATTTGAAAGGAATGCAGATATTATTTTGATTTCAAATGATGAACTCCTAGATAGATCATGAAAGAATAAGACATCTTCGACAGAATAATCAACAGAACTATGTTATGACTCGAAAACAGAAGCACCAAATGAAGCTGCACGTATGTATACAAATTGAGCAGTCGAAATTCATGAAATCTGAATTCACTCAAGAAAAAGATGTTATAGATGAATATATCCATAACTTCAATGAAGACAAACACAGTTGTCTCTCTTTTATATATCTGAATCCTGGAAGGCAAAGGTATCTTTAATAAGGAAAATGGTAAAAGAATATTTAGCTTACTATGATGAAGCACAGAAATCCTATACTGCAACATCAAAACATCATAATCTACAGATACAGAAATCCAATGCTGAGAGCTCATAGAAAAATATTCTGTATGGTTCTGATGAAAACTAGGGTTAGAGTGTTAAAGCTTTATGCTTGATGCAGTCAATAAAATAATTAAAGTTTCTACAAACACTAGATGCTACCAGAAAATCTCATCTTTGGGAACTGAAAAAATAAAAAAGGCAAGAAAACCCTACCCTGATGCTGCAAGACACCTGATGCAGAATGAACTTGGCAACTTGAATCATACACAATAAATAAACATGGCTGTACAACTGACAGACAAAAAGGGCAAAAAAAGATGGAGAAACAAAGTAGCACAGAATGTTTTGCCAAAAGACTGCAACGGGCTACATGATCCATATGTAAAGAACATATACAAGAACTTTGGCCCTAAGTGCATCATCATATCCTCTCTCTAAAGAAATTGCATACTTGCTGTGCATATACATCTATAGCATAAACCAAATTTATAGTTAGCAATTTTATCTCTATCAGCATGCTACTAATCATTCAACATTACTAATTACACAAATTCAATCTTCTTTCCAAATCATCTAGAAACACAGTGCAAACCCTTGCACACTGCCAACCAAACAACAGACGGGATCAAACAAAGGATAACACCCGTAGCAATAATAATCTTTACCTGACGCCACCATAATTCACGTCCTACCAATTGTGGCCTGCTCGAGCTTAAGCTCCTCTGTAGGGGCGTTGGCACCGTCGTCACGTCCACCTTTACATTCTTATTATCTCCGACAACACTACCATAATGCTCGTCATTCCTTTGCAGTGTTTCCTTCGTGGAAGTCGAGGCTTCATCAGAGACATTACCCTCACAATTCTCCTCGACCAAAAGCCAGGATTGGTGGATGTTCTCCAGTGATGCGATCAAATCCTCGATGACTCTAACCAGTTCGTCTTGGAGGCCATCCTCGGGGGCCTTCATGAAGGCATCCCTTATGTTCTCCAGGAAATGGAGCACTGCCAAGTTGCAGACGCCAAGGTCGAGGATGGCGAGATAAGTATAGCCATCCGCCATCAAGAACCCAACGGTCCTCACGCCGGTCGTGTGGAAGTACCAAGCGTGGAAAGCCGGGGCGTTCTCGAGGCATTCGGCGGCCAAGATCTCCAGCTCCGGGCCTCCGCTGTTGTAAGAACACATTGCTCTGTTCCCTTGGGCGACACAGCAGTAGACCGTGTTATGGACCGGCGGACTCATCCGAGATCTCCTCCGCCTCTATGACTTGTGCCTCTATGACTTGTGAATTGGATGAAACAAATTCGCCCTCGCTTCTAATGTCGAAACGAAGAATTGGACAAACTATGTCTCCCAAGAACAAGTCTTGATCTTAGGGTCTTGGGTTTGTGCCCACGGACAATCTCAAACGATTCCTAGGGGATCTCAAGCCAGGGATTGAAGACGATACCCCCAAATCTAGCAATTCCTCGACATGAATTTCGTTCGAGGATGAAAAATTGCGACTGAAGAACGATTTTTTCCTTCTTCTTTCGCCTCCGGAACAAATTGGAGAGAAAAGAAAACGCCCTCTTAACTCCCGAATCTAATCTAATGCACTTCCAAATGCAGGTTCCTGAACAGAGAGACAGAGATGCAGTAAAGAGTAGTACCAAGAACAGGTGATCGATTGCCTGGTAGCACACGTTGACGTTGGGACTTGACTTCGATCACCACCCAAACGTCCACCTCGCGCCATTTCCAAGAGCTCGATAGAGACTGCTTTCACGTGGATGCCTCCTATCCGTGTCTGTTTCACCCGCGCTGTACCTGCCTCGTGATTCGTGGTGTCGGGCGACCCCACACCGTTCCTGGACCAACCAGGCAGGTAGGTCAACAGGTAAGCAATTAAAGAAAGAGATCCAAATTGATGGTTGAGCGATGGATTACACCTCTGATTGACTCACTCTTCTTCAATAGACTAGCAATGAATGTATTGATCGGCCAGCCACTTGAACCTGCCAAAGACGTTCGTTGGGTCAATCAAGACAAGATTAGAAGTACTTCCTTTGTGTCAATGTTTTGATCTTCAACTTGTTTGTAAAGTGAAATAGACACGAGGAAAGCTTACGTGAGTTGATTAATAAGACAGTAAAATTTTGTCAAAATGTCAAATCAAGTGACATATACATGAGGAAAGCTTACATGACTCTTGATGAAAAGATAGTGTAAAATGTACAGTTAGGCCCAACTCTTACTTTCCACCATTCCATTTGAACATTTCATCAAGCAGGCTGTTAGCAAAGGGAAAAGGGAAAGCATACTGAGCTTCTTGTTGCTGCTGTAGCTTGATATGTCAATGTTGTTGGCAAATTGATTCTGGTCTAAGAGCAACAGAACCACACAAGGCACAAAATACCTGCTCAATCTGCTGAACATCAATCAATTTTGTGAGAAAAGCAGCAAGACAGTTGAAAATGTCAAAACACCATGTACAGTTCAAAGACATGTAGTTGGCCAACTTAATCAACCAGCAATGAGGATACTATTTGGTTGCAATAGGCACATATATCTTTAAGTTTCTGATGATGTGACTTTAATGGCTCTCCTCAAACTTCCAACTCTATTTGACAATGTTACCAAGAATTATATCTCCTTTTTCTCTATGAAATCAACATACAGATAAGGAACACTAAAATGCTTTAGCTTTTCTTGTATGCTGTAGAAAACCTTCTTAACATGTTTTAGGTCCTTCCTGTCTTTATACTGACAAAGAATGTGTTATTTATATACACCCAAATTAATCTTATTTTTTTCAGAGGAATAAATTATGCCATAATTCTTCTGGTCTAATTCCTTGGATTAAAACATAAGAAACCAGGTATGAAGCAAGTAATAAATTTATGATTATTTCTTTTGCAAGCAATATTTCTTTGGAAGAGTAGACAACAGTCATGAAGTGACCACATGAAACCAGTGAAAATCCCAAGCAAGTCTAATGCAATCAATGCATGAGAAGGAACGATCAACAAGAAGATGGGAAGTGAAACAGTCACCTGTTATGAGATTATATAAATTCTAACCAGCCTTTTTTCTTTTTCTGCCCTAGTGAGCTTTGACATATCTCAACATGTTCATTTTACCACTACATTTCCATCATGTTCCACTTTTCTTCTAACCAGTGATCTCAACAACATGCTCTCTCCAATCTTACAATAGATATAAAGCTTAATATCCTCTTGAAACCTCAAGCAGTGAATATAGTCATTTGAAAGCAAAACCTACACCATAAAGCAAAACCACCAAATGCCCAACCATTTCCTGTGAATTGAAGTGGCAGCTACAATCCTAATAACCCCGCATCTCCATAACCTCCATGAGATAGATACCTCAAGTTCCTTCAGTGCATTACCTGAGAAGTTCATTTTAGTCTCCTACAAAAGCTTCTCAATTAACTAGCAATCCTCGAATAAACACATCTAAACTCATTACAATTATCATTTAAAATGATCAAATACTGCACTTGAAAAGCATAAGTAATTTGAACCTCTATAACATTTCCATCGAATCTCTGCCGACCACTATTTCTAGTTTCTACAAATGAAAAATCTACTCGGTTTTTACTCACAGAAATGCCTTCAAATTGATATGGCGACCGCAAGCATGGGTGGAGACCCGGAGTACGAATTTGGCGACGCAGCAGGCTCCAGGAATAGCCGGAAGTACTGTCCTGTTGAATCAGAAAGCATAAGAGAGGCAGAGGATCTTGAATAAAAAAAGCAGACAAGAGGGGTCGAGGTTGAGGGCGGCGATAGTAGCAGCGAAAGAATAGAGGTTGAATCGAGAAAATAAGAGGCAAGCGGCCGAGAGAGGGGAGGAAACCGGTATAATACATTAATTGCTGCTATAAAGAAAAAGATCGTCAAATTAGTTTAGGAAAAAAAGGTCCCACCGGGATTCGAACCCAGGTCACCAGATTCAAAGTCTGGAGTGCTAACCACTACACCATGGAACCCAATTATATTTTTTATTTTGCAAAATTATATATATAATTAATAGTAAAAGAAAAGGTTACCACGAGCTCAAATTAAACCCAATAAAAAATATTCGAGTACAATTCCGACGAAATATGGATATTTTAAGGAAATTCAACCCACGATTATACCTAAACGAATATAAAAAATCAGACTAAATTAAAGTTATGTTCAAAAAAATATTAGGAAGAAAAGACCTCTTTATCGAGAATCTCAATAATTACATGACATATCGTATGTAAAAGTCGATGTATGTGATTTTATGTTTTTTCTCTGGAGAAAATTAATTTTTTAATATTATAATAGATTTTGATTATATGATATGGAGAAGGGTTAAGAGTCAACCAAGATGCACTTTCTAATGTCTTAGGTTAAGTGCCAAAGAAACAAAAAAAAAAAAATAGTCGGAGACCCTTTAGGAGCAGTATTAGATTTCTTTTGATGTTTATGTTTATATACACCGAAAGGATTGGATCAATGTGTTTAGTCAAATAATACTTATTGTCAAAAATATATGAGGATCTTTTTATAGTACAATAAATAATCATCAGATTGAGATCGTGATAAACGTGAAGAATGATGATACACGTTATCCAGCCAATAATAAGATGGTAAAATTATGTGTCAAATTTAGAGATATAGGATGATGATTTACTAAATCAACTTTGCAATCAGTAACAGGTCAGCCTCTGAGTAGACTTCCTTAGTACCTCCATGGTGAATGAGATTGGAATCTCGGTCACGTAGAGATGAGCGGCGATGACGTACCGCTATACGAGGACGACATGTCAACGATAGCTTACTTGTCATATTTCCCTTTAACAAAAGCTTAAAGGGATTTTTTTTTTCGTTTTTTTTTGCGCTATTTTGTGCTAGAAGAATTATCTTGTGAAATTAGAAAGTGGGCAATTGCTTATCTTATAAAATACATATTTAATAGCACTATATATATACACACACACGCTAACGAAGGCTGAATAATCTTATTCTGTGCAACAAAAAAGCAGGTCATAGATCATTCATGTTTGCTTAATTCAAGCTATTCTTACAAATATAGCAATCAGCTTCAATTATCTCAAATAAACTTGATGAATTGATGAGAATCGCCTGATATTACAATATATGACTATAAATTTAATATTATATATAAACAGGCTAATTGCATATTATTTCATTTACCTTTAGTATTCTATATTTAAAAAAAAATTATTAACATTTATATAGTTATAAAAGTGAAACATTTAGATCAATTTATTTTGATGACATTAGTTTTACTAATCAAAATATGAAAATAAAAGATAAAATAATAATTTTAATATTTCAATTGAGGATGGCGGACTGTCACAGACAAACTTCTAAACAGGATGTTTGATGTAATGCTTATGTATGTCCGTGTCTTTTAGTATATTTATGCTTTACACAACATGTAAAGGGACGACCGAAGGCTTAATAGTCTCATTTTAATTGGGTTTGGTGGTCGTTTTAGGCTTGTAAATAAAGGTTGCGTCATGTAGACACTTATGAGAGATTTTCGGTCTGTAGTGGATCATTTTGACCCTTTGTTGTACAACTGTTCAGAGCTTGTGAAGTATGTTTGTAATTTTGCATTGTCTATGAAGTGTTTTCGGAAATGTTTGCTTGTGGATTCCGAGTGAGGTATTTTCTTTAACCCATTTTTTCTTTTGTGGGTCCTGAGGGATCATGAGAGGCTTTGGGGAGGCTGACCTTTGCGAACGGACATGCAAGGGTGTCGAACGACTTAGGCAAAACCAGCTAAGTTCGTGACAGATAGTATCAGAGCGGGACAAGCACTCATAGAAATACTTGGCATGCAAACGTGGGGGACCTATCGGGGCTGCGTTGAGGGCAGTCAGTACATGTGCAACCGTTTGGGTGAAAACGAGCATGAAGATGTAGGGAAAAAGAGTTGCTTGGAGGAGCGGACATCTGAGATTGGCATTCAGATGAATGGCTAACCCTTCGCGCAAGAGGCACCATGAGAACAAGCAAGCTTGGAAGAATGCGGAGCGTACAAAAGTTGGGATAGTTGAGTTTGAGCTACGACTTAACGTTGATAACTATACTTGATGGTGCTCAAGGTAAGCGAGGCGCTTGTTAAAAGATGAGGCCATGCAAGGTGGAATAAGTTGCTTAGCAACCGAAAGAGTTGTGCAAAGCTCACAGAGGTGAGAGGAATTGCTAACTCGAAGAATTCGGTACTCATGCATGGGCTTGTATGCGGACGATGGAATGTTCGTGACCATCCCAAGGTGATCGAAACTCGGTGCCATAGAGCATTGAAACTTTTTCTTCATCATGTGAAGGATACGTCCATAGGAGGCTGAAGTGTGTAGCGAGTTCAGCATGTTGCTAGGCCTTGAGTGGTGCAGTAGGAGCTATATTAACATGGAATCGTAATCTAGCAAGTGCGTTTGCAAGAGGCAGAATAATGCATAGTTTGTTCAGCAAATCAGAGTAGTTAAAGGGGATGGTGGTGTCCAAAATGAAGAGAGATATTGCTCCAACGGGATAGATATCCAGGAGGGATAAGTCCCGGCTCTCCAGAGGGAGAATCATGTGCAACATATCACACATGTTGAGGAGGAGTACCTCAACAAACAAAAACTCCACGAAGCTCAATGGACCGAGCAACCGGCGAGGAGTTGTCGTATGATCTCACTTGAGAGAATTGCTAGCCATAGGTGCCCAGCAAGCTAATCACGTGAGTGATGGCACGTGTGACTTGATACAGAATTTTTTTGCTTATTATATTTTGGCATATATCACTTTATAACTATTGCATATGATGTCCTTGGATTTGTGCAATTAGAATCGGATCGTGATGAGATCACGATAATGAGATCGATTCACCTTTAAACATAGATCCTAAATAATCCTGGTCACAGGTTACTTGAGAGGGACATCGTGATAACCGGACAGACTGGTGTGTTGTATACCCGTCCATATGATGGATGCAGCTGGTCTCATAGCTGCTTATGTAGGGACACTAGGGATACAGTACATGTGCTTATTGGAGAATTAGTTCACTGATTGATCCGCTTACGGAATGCTAGATAGTTGATGATGCCTTATTGTTAGAAAATGATTCTGTAATCCTAGTGATGTATCTAGTCCTTAGACTTGAGACACCAAGGATGTCCTGTATGAGTGCTCCACTCTTTGATACCAGACTTATGGGTTTGGTTGTCCCAAATCTAGTACAACTGGTCATTGGGAGTGGTAGTCGACCTTACGAGGGATATTGAGTGTCGATAGAGGATCATCTGCTCTCGGCGTCATGAGAGGAATATCTCATGTGGTTTTGCTCAGACAAATCCCTGGCTAGGGTCATTCGGGTTGAGAGAGAAAGAGTTCTCCGGGAGAATCCGATTAGAGCGAGACTCGAGTAAAAATCGTATAGTTTTGACAGCACCATGCTCGATATACGATCTCTGGGATATTAGATGGATGAGGGACTATAGGTACACGGTAACTAAGGATAGACAGGTCCAATGGATTTGATTCTCCTGTATCATCTATGGACTATGGCGTAGTGGCCTAGTACGTCCATAGTCGATGAGTCGAGTGAATTATTACAGAGATAATAATTCACTAAGTTAGAAGGAGTTCTAAAAGGTATGACTCATGGCCAGCTCGATATTGGGCCTAGAGGGTCACACATATATGGTAGGCATTGCGATGAGTAGAGGTTCAAATATGAGATATCCGACGGAGCCCTTGTCTTATTGGATATCCAATAAGCCCCTGAATTATTGGATCCCATGGACGACATCCGATAAGAGCCCATGAGAGATTATTGGATAGAGATCCACTAATCTAAAAGGCTTGGGTTATTAGATGCAGATCTAATACCCACTAAGGGACGATCCATTAGGGTTTGACAGGGGACCTCTATAAATAGGAGGGATTTAGAGCCTCATAGACTAGAGCCTTTGCTTACCTCTCCTATTCTCCTTCCCCTCTCCACCTCAGAGCAGGCTTGGACTTTTGAGGAGCGTCGTCACAGCCCTACTGTGTGGATCACCGCTAGAGAGGAGAACGCTTGACCTCCTTCACCCTCTCCTAAAGATCTGCAAGGAAATAGGGATATACGATCTCCCTAGGTAACACAATCTACTATATATGCAGTTTTTCAGTTTCATGGATTTTGCGCACCAATCTTCGCACGATGACGAACATCTCTTTGGGAATCGGGGATTTTGTTTTCTTGTTCTTCCGCTACGCATGTGATGTTGCCCCTAAAGATTTTCCAACAGTAGTATCAGAGTCAGATTGGTTTTGAACTACGTGTATTGTTTTTGAAGAAACTTTTGATGTCAAAATTGTTGACGCAATAGCGAGAAAGGGCAACAACAGTTATTGCCCTCGATCTGCATGCGTGCAGCGCAGCCTCAAGTAGGCAACACAAGGGCTACGTCTGCAGCACCTGACCGGTGGCCTGCTTGCAGCAGGCTTGCGGTCGGCAGGGCTAGCAGCTCACGGGCAGAGGCGCCTGTGGTCGCTTGTCGCCGCTGCTCCCACGAGCGAAACCCCCTCGTAGGGGCGACCGCCTGGGGGGAAGCGCCGCTTGGGGGCGTTGCCCCGCGGGCAGAACTGCCCGCGGAGGCAGCGATGCTTGCGGGCGTTGCCCCGCCGGCATAACCGCTCACGGAGGCGACGGGACCCGCGGGGGCGCCCACCTGCAGCAGCAGCGCCCTCGCCCCACCGCATAGGCCGTCGCCAGCAGGGTGGCGGCGGCGACGACAGCATGGGAGTAGGGCATTAGGGCATTCTTGGGCAAAAAGATAATTTTGCCCCTATATATTTGAGAAATTCTAATTTCTATCTTTTTTATATCCAAATTATGAAAATACCCCTATGAATTCAGAAATTCCCTATATATATGTCTGATTTCATAAAATACTAATTAATTAAAAGGTTTAGTTGATTATTATATTTTATCATTATCTAGTAGTCCTACATGATGATGATTATTTATACATGTGATGTATGATGTGTGGACGGATGATCATGGACCGTATGATGTGTGTACTTGTGATTATTATTATTGGGGTCTGTGAGCCTCTATTATATTTCTCGTATATTGTCAGGCCTGTGTGCCTATGTTTAAGTTGTAATCATATGAGGAGGCGCAGCGAAAGCGTGGATGCCATAGCGGGACCCACGAGACGGACGATTGTGATGCATGAAGATGCATCGAGATGTCGACGGAACCGACGAGGACGAGATGGACGATCACAGGGTATAGAGATGCACCGTTGCACACATAGATCTTGATGTGAGTGATTAGGCCTATTGGCTCGGGCCTAATCACATTAGGTTGTGGTCCATGATCATCTTGTGTGATTGCTTATACACATACTAGATATGTATATATATTTCATGTGATGTAGATATATATTAAATATGTATATGTGTGACATGTCAAATTAGGAGACCAAATCATAGAAACATCTCTCTCGATAATATTAAGTTGGTAAATGTGAGACAATTAGGTTGACCCACGCGGCCTTCCATCGTTATAAGTAGGAACCGATTCCCGATGTAGGTTGAGTTGGTAGAGTCCCTCGAGACTCACCTATATCGCGATTCGCTATCTTGCTTACAATATAGAGATGTCACTGGTGACCTAAGGACATGGTATGCTTGGTAAAGTCCATCGAGGGTATATTATCAAATCAGACTTATCTTGTAATGAAGGTGTTGACTTAATCGAGCATCATGGTTGGTCGAGTCCCTCGAGACCATGGTGATTCGGAGGCCGAACAGGATGGGAATCACAAGGAGTTGTGATCGACAAGAGTTGCCTACCTTTTAGGCTTAGTGTGATTGGTCGAGTCCCTAGAGGTTACACTAAGACACTGATTGGATCCTGATCCCCACTAGAAGTTTGCCGGAGACTTCCGTTTCACGTGCTGAGGGTGTCGCGTGACTCGTTAGTAAAATAGTGGGAGCATATTAAGATAGAAGTCCATATCTTGATAGTTTATTTCTTGCAAAATTTGTATGTTATTCATTTCTGCTGCATCTTTATTTTCAGAAAATGTCGCTTTTAAATCCCTTACGTGGCATACTTAATGTCAACCGCATCACTGATCCAAATTATACGGATTGGCTTCGTAACTTGAGAATTGTTCTCACGATAGAGAAAATCGTGTACGTCCTTGATATAGTGATGCCTACGCCTGAAGAAGGGGCAAGTGAGGATGAGATCACTCGCTACATGAAGTACATTGATGACTCCACTCTTACTCAGTGCTATATGTTGGGCTCTATGACTCCTGAGTTATAGAGACAACATGAAAAGATGGATGCTAGATCTATTCTCCTACATGTTCGCAAATTGTTTGAGGAACAAGGAAGGACTCAGCGATATGAGATATCCAAGAGCCTCTTTCGCGCTAGGATGACTGAGGGGACATCGGTTCAAAACCATGTCCTAAAGATGATTGAGTGGATAGAGAAACTCACAGATCTAGGAATGGTCCTAGAGGATAACTTATGTGTGGACATTGTGCTTCAGTCCCTATCAGATTCCTTTTACAGTTCATAATGAATTTTAATATGAACAAGCTTGAGGTGACTCTCCCAAAGCTCATCAATATATTGAGGGAGGCAGAGAGTACTATTAAGAAAGAGAAGCCAGTTCTCTACACTAGTGAGACCAGAAAAAAAAAGGAAAGCAGAAAGATCCCTTAAGAAGGGAAAGGGCAAGGGCAGACTAGGTAAAGCAAAGGTTGCTAAGAAAGACCCAACAAAGGACAAAGGCTAGTGCTTCCACTGTGGTAAAGATGGGCACTGGAAGAGGAACTACAAAGAGTACCTTGCAGAGAGGGAAAAATAGAAGCGTGGAGAAGCTTCAGGTACATTCATGATCAATCTCCAATTTTCAGATTTTTATGATAGTGCATTGGTATTGGATACCAGTATTGCTTATCACATCTATAATTTATTGTAAATTCTAGCAAAGCCGAGGGGAGATTGGCGAGAGGAATATTGCATAAAGGTTTGTTTATGCTAGACACTACTCCACATATTATGAATGTAAATGTGTCAAAGAGGAAATGAGATGAGATGAACAATGCATACCTGTGGCATTGTAGGCTAGGTCACATCTATGAAAGAAGGATTCAAAAGTTGCTAAATGATGGATATCTAGATCTATTCGACTATGTGTCATATGCAACTTGCGAGCCTTACCTTCGTGGAAAACTAACCAACTCTCCATTTAGTGAAACTGGAGAGAGAGCCACTGAGCTGTTGGAACTCATACATAGTGATGTATGTGGACCCATGTCAACTCATGTCATTGGTGGTTACTCCTACTTCATTACCTTTACTGATGATTTCTCAATGTATGGATATATGTACTTAATGAAGTACAAGTCCGAGGCCTTTGAGAAATTCAGAGAGTATAAGAATGAGGTGGAGAATTAGACTGGAAAGAGTATTAAAACTCTTCGATCAAATCGAAGAGGTGAGTACTTAAATACAGAGTTTACTCAGTTCCTCAAGGACCATGGGATATTATCCCAATGGACACCTCCTTATACACCTCAGCTCAATGGTGTCTCTGAAAGGAGAAATCGTATGCTATTAGACATGGTACGATCCATGATGAGTTTCGCTGACCTACGCATCTCATTCTGGGGATATGCCCTAGAAACTGCAGCTTACCTTCTGAACAGAGTTCCAACTAAGTCGGTAGTATCTACACCATATGAGATATGGAAAGGAAAGAAGCCTGATCTTAAGATTGTTAAGATTTGGGGCTGCCCTGCCCACGTTAAAAGACACAACCCCGATAAGTTAGAATCGAGGACAAAGTGATGCAAATTTGTGGGATACCCCAAGGAAACTTATGGGTATTATTTCTATCATCTAGAGGACTAAAAGGTCTTTGTATCTAAGAGAGCAGTGTTCCTTGAGAAGGAACACCTTCTTGGTGGAGATAGTGGGAGCATGATAGAGTTGAGCGAGGTTGGAGAACCAAGCTCAAGCACCACTCTACAGCCCGAGTCTGTTCAGGTACCTAATACACAAGTTTCAATTTTACGTAGGTCTGACAGAGTATCCCATTCTCTTGAGAGATATGTGGGACATATTAGAGGAGAGGATGTTGAGGATATTGATCCTCAGACCTACGAGGAGGCTATTACGAGTATAAACTCTGGGAAGTGGCAAGAAGCCACAAATTCTGAGATGGATTCTATGTACTCCAACAAGGTTTGGAACCTAGTTGATGCGCCCGAAGGTATTGTACCCATCGGTTGCAAGTGGATCTTTAAGAAAAAGATCGGAGTAGATGGAAAGATAGAGACCTATAAAGCAAGGCTAGTGGCTAAGGGGTATCGTCAAAGGCAAGGTGTTGACTACGACGAAACCTTCTTACCCGTAGCAATGCTGAAATCCATCAGAATTCTATTGGCTATTGCAGCATACTATGATTATGAGATCTGACAGATGGATGTGAAAACCGCATTCCTCAATGGGAACCTCGAGGAGGAGGTGTATATGATGCAACCTAAGGGATTCGTGTCCAAGAACTGCCCAAATAAGGTGTGTAGGTTTCTTAGATCCATTTATGGGCTAAAGCAAGCTTCTCGAAGTTGGAACATAAGATTTGATAAGACAATCATATCTTATGACTTCATTAAGAACGAAGATGGGCCTTGTGTGTACAGGAAGGTAAGTGAGAGCGCTATCACCTTTTTGGTGTTATATGTGGATGACATCCTAATAATTGGGAATGATGTAGGAATGCTATCCATAGTAAAGATTTGGTTATCTAGACACTTCTCCTTGAAGGACTTAGGGGAAGCATCTTATATCTTGGGGATTCGAATCTATAGAGATAAATCTAAGAGGATACTTGGCTTGTCCCAGTCCAAGTACATAGAAACCATTGTCAAAAGGTTTGGCATGGAAAATTCCAAGAGATGTCTCAAACCGATGAGACATGGGATATCGCTTTCTACAAGTATGTCCCCAAAGACTCCAAAAAAAAGGGCGAACATGGATATGATAGCTTAAGTCTCAACAATAGGGTCTATCATGTATGTCATGCTATGTATTAAGCCTGATATAACACATGCTTTGAGTGTCATGAGCAGGTATCAGGTGGATCCAAGCTTGAAGTACTGGAAAGCAGTAAAGTGTATCCTTAAGTACTTGAGAAGGACTAAGGATCTTTTACTAATATATGAAGGTAATAGCCTTAAGGTTGAAGGCTACACGAACTCAAGTTTTTAATCTGATGTCGATGATAGCAAGTTGAATTCAGGGTATGCGTTTACCTTGAATGGAGGAGCAGTGTGCTGAAAGAGTTCCAAGCAAGATACTACTGCTGACTCGACCACAAAGGCGGAGTACATTGCTGCATCAGATGCAGCAAAGGAGGGAGTCTGGGTGAATAAGTTCATCACAGATTTAGGAGTCGTACCGGATAGCGAAGAGTCGATCTCCTTAAATTGCGACAACAATGAGGTGATTGCTCAAGCGAAGGAACCTAGGTCTCATCAGAAATCTAAGCATGTTCTGAGGAGGTTTCACCTTATTAGAGAGATCGTAACCCGAGGAGATGTAACAGTGGAAAGAGTTCCATCCGAAGATAACATTGTAGATTTACTGACAAAGTCGTTGTCTCAGATTGTCTTTGAGCGTCACAGGGGTCTGATGGGGATCAGACACATAGGTGATTGGCTTTAGGTCAAGTGGGAGATTGCTAGTCATAGGTGCCTAATAAGCGAATCACGTGAGTGATGACACGTGTGACTTGATACATAATCTTTTTACTTATTATATTTTGGCATATATCACTTTATAATTATTACATATATATATATATATATATATATATTGTGATGTCCTTGGATTTGTCCAATGGGAATTGGATCGTGATGAGATCACGATAATGAGATCGATTCACCTTTAAACATATATCATAAATAATCCCGGTCATAGGTTACTCGAGAGGGACATCGTGATAACCAGACAAACTGGTGTGCTGTATACCCGTCCATATGATGGATGCAGCTGGTCTCAAAGCTACTCGTGTAGGGACACTAGGGATACAGTACAGGTGCTCATTGGAGAATGAGTTCACTGATTGATCCGCTTACGGAATGCTGGATGGTTGATGATGCCTTATTGTCTAACAGCGATTCCGTAGTCCTAGTGATGTATCTGGTCCTTGGACTTGAGACACCAAGGATGTCCCAGATCTAGTACAACTGGTCATTGGGAGTGATAGTCGACCTTACGAGGGCTATTGAGTGTCGATAGAGAATCATCCACTCTCAGCATCATGAGAGGAATATCCCATGTGTTCTTGCTCAAACAAATCCCTGGCCAAGGTTATTCGGGTTGAGAGAGAAAGAGTTCTCCGGGAGAATCCGATTAGAGCAAGACTCGAGTAGAAACCGTATGGGTCTGACAGCACCGTAATCGATATACGATCTTTGGGATATTAGATGGATGAGGGACTATAGGTACACGGTAATTGAGGACAAACAGGTCCAATGGATTGGATTCCCCTGTATCGTTTGGGGACTACGGCATAGTGGCATAGTATGTCTGTAGTCGATGAGTCGAGTGAATTATTACAGAGATAATAATTCACTAAGTTAGAAGGAGTTCTGACAGGTATTACTCACGACCAGCTCAATATTGGGCCTAGAGGGTCACACACATATGGTAGGCATTGCGATGAGTAGAGGTTCGGATATGAGATATCCGACGGAGCCCTTGTCTTATTGGATATCCAATAAGCCCCTGAATTATTGGATCCCATGGGCGAGATCCAATAAGAGCCCATGAGAGATTATTGGATAGAGATCTTCTAATCTAATAGACTTGGGTTATTGGATGCACATCCAATACCCACTAGGGGAGGATCCATTAGGGTTTGACAGGGGACCTCTATAAATAAGAGGGATTCAGAGCCTCAAAAGCTAGAGCCTTTGCTTACCTTTCCTATTCTCCTTCCCCTCTCCACCTCAGAGCAGGCTTGGAGTTTTGAGGAGTGTCGACGCAGCCCTGCTGTGTGGATCACCACTAGAGAGGAGGACGCTTGACCTCCTTCACCCTCTCCTAAAGATCTGTAAGGAAACAGGGATATACGATCTCCCTAGGTAACATAATCTACTATATACACAGTTTTTCAGTTTCGCGGATTTTGTGCACCATTCTTCGTACAACGACGAACATCTCTTTGGGAATCGAGGATTTTGTTTTCTTGTTCTTTCGCTGCGCATGTGATGTCGCCCCCAAGATTTCCCAACAAGAATGCGTTGATGGATGCATTGCAAGATCAAGTGAGGGAGCAACCTAAAGCAATAGAAATGAAGGCACACTTGGATTCAATATGGAGATTGGACTCAAGAGAGGGCTGACCCGTGGAATGGTGGGCGCGAGAGCCACCATCAACTTAATGCAAAAATGAGGAGCGAAACAACTTGGGTGTAACTTGGCGAAGTACCCAAGTCGCATAAAGGGAGCCAGCATAGAAGTTGGAACATGGAGTGGAGGCACAGCACTTTCCTTGGATAGAGGTCAAGGACATTAACTCTTGTAGAGGCAAGAGCAGGATCATGTTGTTCCATGAGTCCATCAGACTCATCTTGCATGGTGCCCAAGACGAAGGGCGCTTCTAGGCACATGCACCTTATCTCGGAGAAGCATTTGATGGAGGAATTAAGGCGACTCAATTTGCGGAGGCGAAGTTGGGTTTAGAAGGCCTTGGCATGGGGCAAGAGGACGCGAAGGCGGGTACTCTTGAAGAATATGCCACAGTGTTGCCATTCAAGTTGCCATGAAGGAAGCGGTGCGCAGTGAAAATTATGCTGGTAGGGGTAGAGGCCCAGGATCCAGACAATGGTGCACCATTTTCAGCGAAGTCAGTCGACTTCGGGAGCCACTAGGTGACGGACTGTCCTAGAGTGGTGCTTTATCTAGGTGTGACCCAAGAGCAGGTGGATGAAGGTCGATTGCCAAAGGAGCAAATAAAATCGAAGGTGAAAGAGACCTTGCGATGTATTGGCAGAGGCCACACATGGAGAGATCATAATTCGAGTTCATCTCATAAGGATCAGAATGAAATAGAGATGTCACTAGGAGGCAACATGGTGCAGCGGATCGTGGTGGAACAGTTCATGGTAATACGATACACACGACATAGTCACGTGAGGGACTAGATCATATGGATTATTATCGGGAGCTACTGGAAGCTCCACTTCGGTGAACAACACGACGGCAAGAAGAGTTATGGATTCAAGGAGTGAAGGCCATGGTACCACAAAGGCGGGTCTTTCGTACGTGCATCGGATGAAAGCCTTGGTCATCAACATATGGGGGCTGTATTCTACCAAGGGAAAAGTTCGAATACAAGTACTAGTGAGTCCCATGGGAGGGACTTGATCATGCAAAGGTATGATCGAAGTAGCTGGAGAGTTGGACTGCTCCAGAGCCCATATTCACTTAAGGGAGCTCGATAAGTCAGAGCACAAGGTCGAGTAAGCGAACGTTGCTACCAAGGAAGCTAAGGAGAATAGAATCGATGCAAACCCTATAATGTGATGGCAGAGGCCATGCATGGGAGTTACAGTCTGTCTTTCCATTGGCCAAAGGGAGCTGCTTGGAGAACACAGAGGTGTTGAAGCAAGGGGTCGAAAGGGGCAAGGAAGTGACGACGAGTCGAGACGGACTTAGCTACCCAAAATCAAGCATTATTTAGAATAGAGGTAGACTCGGAGGAATGCTACAGAGACATATCTACTGATTGTGAAGAAAAGGGATGCAAATGTGAGACGACGGATAGTAGGGCCATGGGCATAGTAGCGCCATAGTACCGCAAAGGCGGGACTTCCGTGAAAGTCATTGATCCCTTGCTCTCATTGAGGGAGAGCACTTGGTTGTGAAAGGAGCTGAGGAGGTGGAGCATGCATAGGCAAACTCTAAGTACCGAGACAAGGCTGAAGGGCAGAGGCCAAGGAACTTCGTAAGACCAGTGTCAACGAGCTTCTTATCAAGATAGCCGAAAGTGAAGGACTTCGAGTCATGCAAGAGTGCATAACCAAGGAACGAAGCAGAATATACATGGTGTTGTACCTTTGCTACTTAGTGGAGTAGGCGGCCAGGTTGATGGAGAAGACGGTACAATCCTAGAGGCGACCAAATCTATTAGAGAATTACTCTAAGTTGGGGTGAAAACTTCCTGCATTCTAGAAGTTCGATGGCATTGAGAAGGTGAATCACAGTAGCTAACTCAATGCAAGTAGTGCAAACACTTCGAGTGCTTTAGAAGTGTGAGCAAAGAGCAGGCGAAGGCTAGTAACCAACTCGATGCATGGAGTACAACCTCAAGGAGGCGGGCAAAGTCAAGTAACCTTTGTCTTCTCAACTCTTAAGAGAATGAGCGAAACCGAGTATCCCAATTCTCTTATCTATCCAGTAGAGGACCTCTGCACAGGTTCAAAGACCCTTTGAAGATAATAGAAGACAATAGTTGTCAAATCCTCACCAACGGTGATCAGTGCTACTAAGAGTAGATTGTCTGCTTCATTTTCCAACGAAATACCAATCGAAAGTGAAAGTGATACAAATTTACTTGGAAGTGACAACTAAGTGAAAGAAGAGTCAATGGGAAAATTTTGTGGAGGAAGGACCCAAAACTTTGAAAGTTTGTGAGGTGATGCTCGTTAAAGCTCCAACAAGCATCCACCTAGTTCAAGCAACATGTGGTATTTGAGAGAATAGCGCATAGTAAGGATGGTCTTTTTCTTCATTTGGAGGATCCGTAGGAACTAATATAGATCAACACAACTCAGCAAACCCTATACTAGAGTCAGAGTCATTGGTGAGTTGAAGCAGCATGGCGGATCAAAGGTTTGACTACTCAAAAACAACAGTGGAGAGCAGCTAGGAGCCAAAAGACGCATTGCAACTAGAGTAGAAGATTGAAAACTCAACAAAGGCGAGGAGTTGCAGTGTCGGCAAAGGCTTCGACGAGGACGTCGAAGGAATCCAGCTAAGTCCGTAACAGGACGCTGACATCGCTGGATCCGCGAGTGACTGTTATGGATGAAAATAGCGATGGTAAAAGATGAGGGACACTCTATATCTACATCGATTTAGACATAATTATTGAAGAGCCCTTTTGTCATTTTGCATTTGTATTGGCATCAATGCATGTGATGGTGGTCGCTGTGACATTTATGGCAAAGATGATGATCGCCTCATTGTTGACCCATTGGATGAATTGCTCAATCCCAAACTGGAATTGCTAGAGCTCTTGTCGCTCTCCCTGATGTCACGTCAATTCTAACATGAGTATGAAAAAGGAGAGATAGAGGGCTCATGAAATGAAGGGAAGCTTTGAAAGGTTAACAAGTGTGTGATTGTCGAGCTCCTAATGGATGTATTTGATGATGGTAGAAAAATATGTGTCTCCGAATTTGATGCTGAATATATTATCATACTCGTTATCGACACAGTTGTCGAGTGTCCCTCATCTCTCGTATTTGCTCTCCTTATCAATAACAACCACTCGTGGCCCCTAATAGTACCATCGTTTGTCACCATTAATGTCATTTTTCACTACGAATTGAAACATTAAATATCTTTTTATCTTTTATTTTTGTGTTTTGGTCAGTAAAATTAATAATGTTAGGGTAAATGAACATAAATATTTTACTTTCGTAATTATAAATATATTAATATAATTTTTAAAATATAAAAATTAAGATGTAACTAACTAACTAGTAATATTAATATTAATATGTAATTAACATTAAAAAAATAATGTAACAGAATTCTAGTCTTCGGTTCCATGTAATCAATCATACACAATTCAGATCGAACAGCTCGCGTCTCGGTAACATTGTGCGAGGAAGATTGGTCTGGGACGACCAGGGATGACTAAGTTCCTCTTGGAAACCAATGATGAGTTTGCAATCGAATACGATGAGCCCGATGAATGCTGAAGCGGAGATGACGTAGCGAAAACGGTGATGCTGGTGTTCGCGCTGCTGCTAGTGACAGCCGCCAAGCCACCATCAGCGGCCTTCGGAGCCGGAGGCCTGTCTATGGCCAAAACCCCTTCCAGCATCTGCACAACCTTCCCCATCGACGGTCTCTGCGAGGGCTGCTCCTGGATGCACCATAAGCTCACCAGTACCACCCTCTCCAGCTGCTCCATGTCCACATCCTGCTCGGCGAGCCTCTTTTCCATTGTGCTCTTGATGTTTCCCTTCTCCAGCTCTTTGTACGCCCACACCGAGAACTTCTTCCGGCCAGTGTCATCCGAAACATCAAAGTTGCGCCGCCCGCTCACGATCTCCAGCAATACCATTCCGAAACTGTGCACATCCGACTTAGATGTGATCGGGAGATAGATTCGCAAGCCATTCGAGAGCCAAAAGTACTCTCTGGTCGAATACTCATGTGACTATTGTGGATGAAAAGAGCGACGATAAAGATGAGGGCTGCTCTACATTTGTATCGATGTCGACATAATTATCGAGTAGCCCTTTTATCGTTTTGCATTTGCGTTGGCATCGAAACAATTCAGATCGAACAGCTCGCGTCTCGGTAATATTGTGCGAGGAAGATTGGTCTGGGACAACCAGGGATGACTAAGTTCCTCTTGGAAACCAATGGTGAGTTTGCAATCGAATACGATGAGCCCGATGAAGGCTGAAGCGGAGATGACGTAGCGAAAACGGTGATGCTGGTGTTCGCGCTGCTGCTAGTGACAGCCGCCAAGCCACCATCAGCGGCCTTCGGAGCCGGAGGCCTGTCTATGGCCAAAACCCCTTCCAGCATCTGCACAACCTTCCCCATCGACGGTCTCGGCGAGGGCTGCTCCTGGATGCACTAGAAGCTCACCAGTAGCGCCCTCTTCAGCTGCTCCATGTCCACGTCCTGCTAGGCGAGCCTCTTGTCCATGGTGCTCTTCATGTTTCCCTTCTCCAGCTCTTCGTACCCGCACACCGAGAACTTCTTCCGGCCAGTGTCATCCGAAACATCGAAGTTGCGCTGCCCGCTCACGATCTCCAGCAACACCGTTCCGAAGCTGTACACATCCGACTTGATGTGATCGGGAGATTCGCAAGCCATTCGGAGCCACTTATGTAGAATGTTTTCTCCAAAAAAAAATTTTATCTATTATATATCAGAGCCAGGTTTCGATCCTGGGACCTGTGGGTTATAGGCCCACCACGCTTCCGCTGCGCCACTCTGATCTTTGTTATTATTTTCAATATATTTTTATCTAGAGGGATATCTAACATGGCACTCATGACAAGTCCAACGGACAAATCATTGAGCCTATGAACAAAGTGGTCAGGAGGGGTGTGTGTGCGCGTGTGAATACAACATCTGAATAGGAGACCTAAAAAAAAAAAAAGAAAACTGTCAATATAACAAGACATAAAACATATAATGACTTTTTATATAAGTTAGGCATGGAGAGAAGTATACATTTCAAATTGCTAAGGCTATAAAGAGAAAGAGCAACGATTAGGTAATATCATATACATAACAAAATTAAGGAAAGATGGAGAAATTAAGTTTCTAAAATATATAGTGAAAATTTGACAAATAACTTAGACCTAAAAATTGATAACAGTGGTAGGTTTAGTAATCATCGATTGGTTCCTGAAAGAGTTTAGAAAATCAAGGAATAATTTGATTGATTAGTTTCCTTTTTGTAAAAATAATATTTAGAAAAATACCTAATAAATATTGGAAGAACTTTCAATTGATAAAAAATAAGGATGATATCAAAAACTATTCTAATTATACTGGAATTGAGATTGTAAACCATACTATGAAATCCTCATAATGTGACTAAAAGCCTTATTTGGTGTAAAGCAAATACTTTTGAAAATAAATTTAGTTTTTTGTCCTAAAGATTAACAATTGATGTTATTTGTTAAGCCAATTAATGAAAATATACAAATATAAAGAAGATATGCATATCATTTTATTGATTTAATAAAGACATAAAAAGACGTATATCTATATCGAGAGGTTTTTACGGATGTGGGATTTAAGAAGAGTCAATATATATAGTCTTATTTTTAAATACTTAAAAATATTGTTTCCATGATGACTTGAATGTTAGTTTCTTAAGTTATAAAGAAGCAATCTTATCATTAGAAAGAAAAAAAATATTAATTATATTAGTATTATATAAAATATGTTTGATAGTTTAGACGTTAATAATAAAACTATATATAATGTATTTAATGAGTTTTCTATTAGTATATGACCATATTAATAACCCATATTAAGTCCTCGTATCTTCACATTGGTAATGGATGATTTTACTAAAGAATTTACAGGATAAACCTCCTTGATGTATTTTATTTATTAGTAATATTATTTTAGTAGATGAGTTTAAATAAAATTAGTTCTAAACTTTAGTTGCGGAGACGAGTATTGAAAATTAAATACATCTTAAATTAAGTAAAACTAAAATTGAACATATAAGATGTAATTTTAATAATACCAAGCATTAGCACCGTCAAGTCGAATGGACACAAATTTTTATTAAGAAAAAATATTAAGTATCTTAGATCGATTATTCAAAATATAGAAAAATTATTGGAGATATTATTGATAGAGTAAAAAAATAGATCGGCGAGTGACCGTAAATGCAACATTACTATGTAAATTCTATCTCATACCGAAGGTGAAGGGGTAAATGCAACGTCGGGGAACGAAGCTCCAACACCAGACTCTCTTGTCTTTGTGAGTAGAGAGAGTAAAACTCAGTTTGTTGCTCTTCCAACACCATTTCTTGAGTGGTGGTGGAACGCATCAGTACGATTTTGTAACACCCAATTCTCTACCTTAATATGGTCTTGTTGTCAAAATAATAATAATAATAAATATTCAAAAAATTAATTTAGTTTTATGTCTAGAAGATCAACAATTGATATTATTTAATGTGAAAGTTAATAAAAAACCATATAGAGAAAAAAATATTTATATATGATTTTATTGATTTAATAAAAACTTATGATAGAAAATTTAGTGATTTATGATGGTGGGTTTTAGGTAAAATATATATATGTATACTAATTACATTAATGCTATTAAAGATATGTATGATAATACATTTACCAATATTATTAGTAGAAGACCACGTCAAAAATCTATATTAAGTCTCTAGCTTTTTTCATTGATAATGAATAAATTTACCAGCCATATACATGATAAGCCACCTTGAGGTATTTTATTTACCGATGATATTATTTTTATAGATGATTTTAAATGAAATAAATTTATGGAGACAAGTCTTGAAAACTAAAGACTTCAACTTAAGCATGACTAAAATTGAACGTGTATGAAATAATTTTTATAATACAAGGTGTTGGCCTAAAGATATAATTATGTTGAATAGATAAAAATTTAAATTAAGTAAGATTTTTAAGTATTTTGAATCAATTATTCAATAAGGTGAAGAGATCAATAAAAATATATTAATAATGTATAAACTAGATGGTTAAAATGAACAAAAACACCATGAGGTTTGTATGATCATCATGTACCTTTTGGATAAACCAAAAATTCTATAAGACCATTGTTATTACCATGATGTGTTGAAAAGTTAAGAAACTATATATATATATATATATATATATATATATATATATATATATATATATATATATATATCACTAAAATTAGCATAAAGTTACCAAGAATGATATGAAGAATTTGGCATCATTTCGATAAAAAATAAAAAATAAAAAAAAATATTTAAGATAATATGATAATATGTTAAGGGAACCTATAAATATAAATATTATAGTTAAAAGATGTGAAACAATTATAGCACGAGATATAGAAAAAAGCTCAAAAAGATTTTATTAGAAACTACAAATAAGTATTCAAGCTCTCTTAATTTACTTAAAGTATGACTTTTAAAAATATTTAATAACAACAACAGATCCATCCAAAATAATTAGGATATTATAGTCTTATTATTATTATAGTTGTTATATGAATATAATAGATGTTGATCTTATCATAATTCATGAACAATATTCATGAATATTGGCATGTTCAATTGAAAGTCATATGGTTTATGACTTCAACTTTCAAAATCAATTACTTGTTAATAACTGGATCCACGAGTGACTGTTATGGATGAAAATAGTCATGATAAGAGTTACTTGTTAATAACTGTTATGAATTCATGAGTGACTGTTATGGATGAAAAGAGTGACGGTAAGAGGTGAGGGCCACTCTGTAACTACGTCGATGCCGACATAATTATCGAGTAGCCATTTTGCTATTTTGCATCTGTATTGGCATCAATGCATATGGTGGTGGTCGCTATGACTTTTATGACAAAGATGATGATCACCTTGTTGTTGACCCATTGGATGGATTGCTCGACCCGAAATTTGAGTTGCTAGAGCTCTTATCGCTCTTCCTGCTGTCACATTAGTTCTAACATGAGCATAAAAAAGGAGAGATGAGGGCTCAAGGAAGGAAAGCTTTTGGAAGGTTAACAAGTGTGCGATTGTCGACCTCCTAATGGATGTATTTGATGATGGTAAAAAAATATGGGTCTCCGAATTTGATGCTAAATATATTAACGTACTCATTGTCGACGCAGTTGTCGAGTGACCATCTCTCGTAGTTGCTTTCCTTATCAATAATAGCCATCAGTGATCCCTAATAATATCGTCATTTGTTATCATTAATATCATTTATCACTATTAATTAAAATATTAAATATCTTTTTATTCATTATTTTAATGCTTCGATTAGTCATACGATTCAGATCGAACACCTCGATTCTCCGTAGCATTTTACGAGGAAGATTGGTCTGCAACGACCACCAGGGATGACGTTTGTTCGTCCAAGTTCCTCTTGGAAACCAATGATGAGCTTGCAATCGAATGCGATGATCTCGACGAAGGCTGAGCCGGAGATGACGTATCGAAAATGATGATGCTGGTGTTGGCGCTGCTGCTAGTGACAGCTGCCAAACCACCGTCTGTGGCCTTCGGAGCCGGAGGCCTGTCTATGGCCAAAACCCCTTCCAGCATCTGCACAACCTTCCCCATCGACGGTCTCTGCGAGGGCTGCTCCTGGATGCACCATAAGCTCACCAGTACCACCCTCTCCAGCTGCTCCATGTCCACATCCTGCTCGGCGAGCCTCTTTTCCATTGTGCTCTTGATGTTTCCCTTCTCCAGCTCTTTGTACGCCCACACCGAGAACTTCTTCCGGCCAGTGTCATCCGAAACATCAAAGTTGCGCCGCCCGCTCACGATCTCCAGCAATACCATTCCGAAACTGTGCACATCCGACTTAGATGTGATCGGGAGATAGATTCGCAAGCCATTCGAGAGCCAAAAGTACTCTCTGGTCGAATACTCATGTGACTATTGTGGATGAAAAGAGCGACGATAAAGATGAGGGCTGCTCTACATTTGTATCGATGTCGACATAATTATCGAGTAGCCCTTTTATCGTTTTGCATTTGCGTTGGCATCGAAACAATTCAGATCGAACAGCTCGCGTCTCGGTAATATTGTGCGAGGAAGATTGGTCTGGGACAACCAGGGATGACTAAGTTCCTCTTGGAAACCAATGGTGAGTTTGCAATCGAATACGATGAGCCCGATGAAGGCTGAAGCGGAGATGACGTAGCGAAAACGGTGATGCTGGTGTTCGCGCTGCTGCTAGTGACAGCCGCCAAGCCACCATCAGCGGCCTTCGGAGCCGGAGGCCTGTCTATGGCCAAAACCCCTTCCAGCATCTGCACAACCTTCCCCATCGACGGTCTCGGCGAGGGCTGCTCCTGGATGCACTAGAAGCTCACCAGTAGCGCCCTCTTCAGCTGCTCCATGTCCACGTCCTGCTAGGCGAGCCTCTTGTCCATGGTGCTCTTCATGTTTCCCTTCTCCAGCTCTTCGTACCCGCACACCGAGAACTTCTTCCGGCCAGTGTCATCCGAAACATCGAAGTTGCGCTGCCCGCTCACGATCTCCAGCAACACCGTTCCGAAGCTGTACACATCCGACTTGATGTGATCGGGAGATTCGCAAGCCATTCGGAGCCACTTATGTAGAATGTTTTCTCCAAAAAAAAAATTTTTATCTATTATATATCAGAGCCAGGTTTCGATCCTGGGACCTGTGGGTTATGGGCCCACCACGCTTCCGCTGCGCCACTCTGATCTTTGTTATTATTTTCAATATATTTTTATCTAGAGGGATATCTAACATGGCACTCATGACAAGTCCAACGGACAAATCATTGAGCCTATGAACAAACTGGTCATGAGGGGTGTGTGTGCGCGTGTGAATACAACATCTGAATAGGAGACCTAAAAAAAAAAAAAGAAAACTGTCAATATAACAAGACATAAAACATATAATGACTTTTTATATAAGTTAGGCATGGAGAGAAGTATACATTTCAAATTGCTAAGGCTATAAAGAGAAAGAGCAACGATTAGGTAATATCATATACATAACAAAATTAAGGAAAGATGGAGAAATTAAGTTTCTAAAATATATAGTGAAAATTTGACAAATAACTTAGACCTAAAAATTGATAACAGTGGTAGGTTTAGTAATCATCGATTGGTTCCTGAAAGAGTTTAGAAAATCAAGGAATAATTTGATTGATTAGTTTCCTTTTTGTAAAAATAATATTTAGAAAAATACCTAATAAATATTGGAAGAACTTTCAATTGATAAAAAATAAGGATGATATCAAAAACTATTCTAATTATACTGGAATTGAGATTGTAAACCATACTATGAAATCCTCATAATGTGACTAAAAGCCTTATTTGGTGTAAAGCAAATACTTTTGAAAATAAATTTAGTTTTTTGTCCTAAAGATTAACAATTGATGTTATTTGTTAAGCCAATTAATGAAAATATACAAATATAAAGAAGATATGCATATCATTTTATTGATTTAATAAAGACATAAAAAGACGTATATCTATATCGAGAGGCTTTTACCGATGTGGGATTTAAGAAGAGTCAATATATATAGTTTTATTTTTAAATACTTAAAAATATTGTTTCCATGATGACTTGAATGTTAGTTTCTTAAGTTATAAAGAAGCAATCTTATCATTAGAAAAAAAAAATATTAATTATATTAGTATTATATAAAATATGTTTGATAGTTTAGACGTTAATAATAAAACTATATATAATGTATTTAATGAGTTTTCTATTAGTATATGACCATATTAATAACCCATATTAAGTCCTCGATGGTAATGGATGATTTTACTAAAGAATTTACAGGATAAACCTCCTTGATGTATTTTATTTATTAGTAATATTATTTTAGTAGATGAGTTTAAATAAAATTAGTTCTAAACTTTAGTTGCCGAGACAAGTCTTGAAAATTAAAAACATCTTAAATTAAGTAAGACTAAAATTGAACATATAAGATGTAATTTTATGATAAGACCCTAGGGTTTTATTACGGTAGAAAGGGGAGAAAAGGGAATGATCACTTCGAGGGGATCAACCTCCTAGGGTTTGTCAAAAGACTGAATAATATTTCATTGCTTGTCGAAAAGAAATAGTTACATCCCTATTTATAGAGTTCCACCCAAAGTCCATCATGACTTGGACTCTTAATAATAAATAAATATTAAATAAACCTCCATCCGACTCTTGTCAAACTAAATAAACTTAACAAAACATTATTCAAAAGCTCTAAGGGATTATAACAATTCCTCCCCATTCAAATTAGCCTTGTCCTCAAGGCTGAGCAACATCAAACTTGAGAAGTTTCTCTTTTAGCACTTCAATCACAGAGTATTTATGACGCATCACAACTCGTTGATCCAGTAAGTATGGTCTCCACTTCTTGATAGTGTAAGTAATAGGTCGGCCTTTCGGTGTTGCAGTCTTCTGAAAAACCCTCTCTATCCGATGGATAGTGACAGTTGTGACCTCCCACATCTTCCCTTTAGGATCACCTATTTTTCAATAATAAAAACTTCATGATTAGTTTAGAAAAATTTTACGAAACATCACCCAAAGTCGATAGTCATTCAATTCCAAGTAGCACTTTAAAGTCTTCCAAGGGTAGCAAAAAGAAGTCCACAAGCAACTCTTGGCCTTGTATAATCAACTTTATCTTCGAACATTTGCTATCACAAGTTAAAATTCGTCCATCAGTGACCTTTACTTCGAATTCGTTACTATCTTCAATATAGTAGACTAATCGGTTAGCAACATTACTGTCCATAAAATTATTAATGCTACCAGTATCAATCAAAACTGTAACATGCTGATGTTTCAAAGTTCCTCCAACTTTCAAAGTAGCCGACTAATGCATATATTGTATATATGATAGGTCTAATATTGTCATCAGAATCTATACCTTCATGATCATAGTCCACATTGTTAGCTTTTGGTTCCTCCCCAATTGGTTGAATCATCAGAAGTTGCCCTTATTTACATCGGTGTTCCCTACTCTACTTTTCATCACAGTGTTAGCATAAACTCTTTGCTGATCTTTCCTTGAGTTCTTCTATGGTTAGCCTTTAGGTGTTAGGGTTCCGATTGAGAATAGATGAGACAGGTGGCTTGCTAATAATTGTTTATTGTCACTTTTGTTTCGAAAGTTTTTTTTGTTTATTTTTTCCTCATGTAAAAGTGCAAATGATATCACAACGATTATAGTGCGAGGTTGACGAGCCTTAACTTCATATTGAATATCTTGATTAAGTCCTTCAATGAATGTACCCATCAGTTATCGTTCAGACCAATCTCTAGCTTAATTTGATAATTTTTCAAACCTGCTTTGATATTCCAACACTGTAGAAATCTAACAAATTTTAGCAAGCTGTCTATCAACATTCTCATATTCAGATGGTCCAAAGCAAACAAGAACCCCTCTCTTGAATTGCTCCCACGAGAGAACTCCATAACAAGTTTCGTACTAATCATACTACTGGACTGCATCTTCATTTAGCTAGAATGAGGCTATTTCTATCTTAGATTCTTCTGGGGTTTTGTAAAAATGAAAATTTTTTTCTGCCCTAGAGATCCAACTGGTTGGATTCCCATCTTCCTATCTTGGAAATTCTACCTTAATGCATGGGTAGCTTATGTCATAATCATGGGGCCTTTTTCCTGTATCTTCAGATCTGTTTAATGTAGAACTTGAGCTATCATCTTGTTGAAACCTGCTAAAGTGCTCCAATAAGCTGTTTGTGAAATCTTTTTTAATTTTTTTGTTGCTAATTCTCAATTATAGTTTTTAATACTTCAATTTGTGCTTTTACTAAGTTATCGGTAGCCATTGCGTAAGACTGCAAATCTATTATCCCCAGTTCTTATTTTTGATGTTTGGTCAAGGGTATCAGCACTGTTGATGCGAAGCTGCCGAAGAAGTGGATGCCGAGGGTAGTGCTATGGTTGCTGCGAGGAGGAAGAGTTGCAACCTTATTTCTTTCGCTGTGTGGGGTGAGAGTGCTGAGGGCTAGAAGGTGACGATGTCAATGTTGGGAGCGACTAAGGGCAGTTGCGATTGCTGCAAGGAGGAAGAGTTGCTGCCCTGTTTCTTTCACTATGTGGGGTGAGAGTGCCGGAGGCTGGAAGGCAACGACATTGGTGTTGGGAGCAATTGAGGGCGGTTGCGTGTATGGTTGCGGTTGCTGCAACCTAAGGAGAGCGATCACAGAGCGACCAGGGTTGAGGCAGGGTAGCATAAAGACTTACTGCGGTTGCTGCGTGCGCTACTGGAGGGCGGCTACAGCGAAACCAAGGGGGTGGTCACTGGTTGGGAGTAGCGACGATAGTGGTCATTGACAGGAAGCAGTAGCGATAGGGGAGGAAACTATGGTAACCAACAACTACGACAGAAGATGTAGAGTTGCCCTATTTGATCATCGCGAGGAGGGGAGGTTGCTGCTGAGGTCAAGAGGCAGCAGTGGGTGCGGCTAGGGAGCAACATCGATGGTGGCCGCTAGCCGTGAAGTAGTAGAAAAAGGGGAGGAAATTGCGGTGACCGATGGCTGTGGCAGAAGATGCAGGGTTGCCCTATTTTAATCGTCACAAGGAGGGAAGGTTGCTACCGAGGTCGAGAGGTAGCAGTGGTGGCGCAGCCGGGAGGCAGCATCACCGAGGGTTGGGAGCAACCAAGGGTCACCGAGGCTAGGAGCGATAAGGGGGAGGGGGGGCGTGGTCCACTAGTCAGGAAGCACGATGAGTGTGCGCAGTTGGAGGGAGGTGCAACGAGGAGAGGAGGTTGCTGACTGAGGGTTGGGAGGTAGCGTGCGGGTTGAAAGCTGGGTGGCTGTGGCGGTGTTGACAAAGGTCAAGAGGCAGTAGAGGGTCCAGTGGTTGCGACAGTAAAGGATGCTCTGTTGTCGATGCTGGTGGAGGGGAGGAAGTGGTGGTCGCTGAATAATATTTCATTACTTACAAAAAAGAAACAGTTACATCTCTGTTTATAGAGTTCCACCCAGAGTCAATCAGGACTTGGACTCTTAATAATAAATAAATATTAAATAAATCTCTATCCGGTTCTTATCAAACTAAATAAACTCAACAAAATATTATTCAAAGGCTTAGAAAATTAAGGGATCCTAACATTTTAATAATACCAAGCATTAGCACCGTTAAGTTGAATGAATATAAATATTTAAAAAATTGATAAAATAGAGAAAATGAAAATTTTCAAGGAAAACACTTTCCTTTTTTAGTATTTCAATTCATATAATTGATTTCATATAAGCATGCCCAAATTTTTATGTCAAATAAAAAACATGCATCAACATTTAAAATCGAAAAAGAACTTTCATTACGTCAAAGATCGATAATCTATAAATCACAAGAATCATCATATATAATTTTAAAATATAAACTCATTAAACATGATATCAAACCTCTTAACATTTTCATTAAAACATCAAGTATGGTTTCATTGAACATAAAGCATCTTTAATCAAAATCGAAAAGCAATATGGAAATCAACATGATTACACATTATTGCTTCTTAAAAACATATATAAGATTAATCTTGTTAGATATACAAGCATTAGATCTAACATTTTATTCCTTTATCATAAAATATATCTTTTTCATGACTATTTTCAAAATAACTAGAAAAAAAGAAGCATGATATATTTTTGATAATTTTTTAATATATTTTTTTACTAACGAATTTAAAAATAACTCATGAAAAAGCATCAAGTAATTTCAAAATAAAGTAAAGGAGTTTCATTTGAGTTGTTTACCTCATTATTGAGAGTCATCAGAGCGAAGTTTGCCACTTCGTCTTCATCGATTTGCTCCTCATCTTCGGATGCACTCATTTCATCTCAAGTCACATTGAGTGCCATCTTCTTCTTTTAAGTTCATTTTTAATTTTTAATTATTGTTTCATGAACTTTTTAAATTTTATAGTGAGAAGTTCAAAGTCATCATCATTATTACTTGAGCTTTCGCTCGAGTGGTCTTCATGAGTTCTAAGTGCCAAATCATTCATGTTCTTTGGAAGGTTGTTCTCAAATTTATCAAGTTCATCATACGCCTTGCATGTTATTTCATAGGTCATTAATGATTGATATGTTCTTCAAGAGGGAAATAGTTCAAGTTTCTTGATTCTTGAATAGCCGTTACTTTTGAATCTCAAGTTTTAGAAAGTGATCGTAAAAAATTATTCATAAGTTCAAGATTCGAAAAACTTTTACCAAGAGCTTTTAGACTATTGATGACATCTGTAAAATGGGTGTACATGTCTCCAATAGTCTCGCTTGGTTTCATACGAAATAATTCAAAATCATATATCAAAATATTTGTTTTAGAGCCTTTAACCCTACTAGTGCCTTCGTGTGTGATTTTGAGTGTATGCCAAATGTCAAAAGTCGTTTCGCAAGTAGAAACCCGATTGAATTCATTTTTGTCTAAGGCGTAAAATAGAGCATTCATACCTCTAGCATTTAAAGAAAATTTTTTTTTGTTAGGACTCTAGCTAGGAGAGTCCTAATTGAGAGGGGCATTCATGTAAAATCTACCTAAGCCGACCCCTATTAAAGAGGTGAAGAGGCTGGCTAGGGCTTGGAGGTTATTTCTTAAAGAAGAATTATGAGTTGTAAAGGAATAGGAGTCTTGAGTAGGAGTCATATTAGGAGTTAGGATTTAGAAACCCTATAAATAGCCATGTTTTCATCCTCTTTTAATAAGCAATAGATGAATCTTTTATGTAACCTTTGAGCAGCAATTTGGAGGGAGGATCCCCTATAAAGTTTCAAGGAGGCCGATCTCCTAAAGAGATCAACCCCAAGTTTAGAATCTATAAGGGTTCTAACATCTGGTATCAAAGCAACATTCTTGGCATATCGCTGCCCTTCCACAGCCATCCATCAGCCCTCCACAACCACCCAAAGCAATTCTCACAATTGCTTAAAAGATCGTCGCCAAATTCTGCCATCATTTCCACCACCGCAAATTATCCTTTGATCCCCCCGTGAATTGCAACAGGTTCTAGTTCCCTACCTTATAACTACTGCAATTTAGTTATCCTTATTCGAAAATCCAAAAAAAAAAATATTCTTATATTGTTGCATAAACTTTTCATCGCAAAGTTTTCATCTTTATGATGAAAGATATATTGTAGAATTCCAACCGCATAGCACAGTCTGTTTGATCTTCCTACTATATTTTTTCTATCCAAATCTCTATGAATTTTTTATGACAGCTTTGATACTTCCTAACAGCAGATTTTCCTTTAGTTTTGTCAAAAAATTCTCAATATAAACTATTGATCTTTTACATCTAAACTGCTATACTTGAAAATCTGCACTGTAAAATTTCAGCCGCATAGCATAGTTTGTTTGATCTTGCTACTAT
Organism: Musa schizocarpa; assembly: GCA_900464855.2. NCBI lineage: Eukaryota > Viridiplantae > Streptophyta > Magnoliopsida > Zingiberales > Musaceae > Musa > Musa schizocarpa. The sequence continues at coordinate 26,952,829 of LS990925.1, read as the reverse complement.
ATTTTTTTTGTCCAAATCTATAAAATTTTTATGATAGCTTTGAAACTTTCTAACGGTAGATTTTTCTTTGGTTTTGTCAAAAAATTCTCAATATAAACTACTGATCTTTTACGTCCAATCTACTACACTTGAAAATCTATGCCATAGAAAATTTCAGCCGCATATTGTTGCCTTAACCCATCTATTTACAATCTTTTTTGAATGAAATTTTTTATACACTTTATAGATCATCTTGGCTTCCATGTAAGATTAATCTATTGAGGAATTCATATCTAAAAATGATTTTGTATTGCTACAAATTTTCATCGTAAACTACTAAAATTTTTCGATGAGAATTCTACTATCATAACTTGCACCAGTTTCTTTGCTGTTATACTGCAGAAAATTTCTTGATTAAATTGGACATCTTTGCTGTCATATAAACTGAGATTTTGCTATCAATTCTCTCTTTAAAATTTTCAAGTTTTTGGTGGAAATTTCATCAAGAAACCATTATTTCTTCGACGATAATTCTGCTCTTACAAGACAATACATACCTACAACAACTTCCATTGATTTCTATTAGACCTTTACTATCATCTACCATAGATCTATAACTTTCATCCACAGCCCTAAAACTCCACCAAACCACACCCTCAAACTACACCCAAAACAGTCACAAAACAAGTCTAAATTGCAACCTACATCCACCAACCCTTTCGACCATTACTTCTCTCAACCTATACATGCTTTTAACCCGACAATAAAAGAGAGATCTTAACATCACAGATTTGGAGGCATATACTATGACATCTAAGGAGGCAATCAATGCTAAATTTGAAGCTTTTAAGGCGCGAATGGAAGATAAGATTCAGACTCTCTTTACCAAACTTAGTTTTGGCCGACCACTAAGCTCGAAGAAATCACATCAAGGGGAGATTTCTAACTAATCGCACCAAGCCTGAAGAAATGACTTCCAAGAGAGGGGAGGTTCTATGATCGATCCCAACTATCCACGCATGAGGGTGGACTTCCCTAGATGGGAAGGAGACCCGATTGATTGGATCTCGTACGCAGAGCGATATTTTCTGTACCACAAAATCGCAGACGCATCTATGGTGAAAATTACAACTATACATCTTGAAGGGGATGCCATACAGTAGTTTGATTGGTTTGAACACACTCATGGAGTCCTCTCATGGTGACAATTCAAAGAATGACTGATGATCTGCTTCGGACCAACCAATTACGAGAACATTGACGAACAACTAGCAAAGATCCGACAAACCTCTACCATTCAAGAGTACCAAACTAGGTTTAAAAGGTTATCTAATCAAACTCATGATTGGTCTCAAAAATAGCTATTGGGGACCTTCATTGAGGGCTTGAAGCTAGAGATCTGGGGAGAAGTTAAAGCACGATAACCATACATACTTATGGCAGCCATCTCTTTCGCACGACATCATGAGGAGCGATTGAACCATGAAGCTCGAAAGACTAGGGTCGCTCCTCGACTAGCAATACTGAAGCGCTCAGCTCCCCCTACTATCAACCGAGTCCTTGCACTAAAAAGGTTGACAATAGAAGAGCTTCGGGATCAATATGCAAAGGAGTTATGTTGGCACTACGGCGAGCCGTGGAGCCGTGAACATTGTTGTAGTAAAGGGAGACTTCTTATGATTGAACCAGTAGAAGAAGATGTCATTGAACATCTAAAAGAGAGACTTGAACATGAAGAAGAAGATGCAGAAGAAGAGCCACAACCGATCGATGTTACGGTACATGCACTAGCTGGTTACTCAAACCTGCAAACGATGAAAGTTGGAGACATTCTCAAACAACAATCGATCACTATTCTCATCGACATGGGCAACACTAATAACTTTCTAAATAGTAAGGTTGCAGCTCAGATGACACTCCACATCGAAGGTTGCAGCAAGTCCGATGTAAAGGTCACCGACGGTAGAACCCTAAAGTGTGACCAAAGATGCCCGTGGGTAAAACTACTACTGTAGGACCAAGAGATAATGACATATTTCTTCCTTCTCCCTCTCGATGATCATGAGACCATGCTCAGAATTAAATGGTTGATGACATTAGGTGATGTTTCTTGGTATTTTATGAAACTAATTATGAAATTTTACAGTAAGGAGAAACAGGTGATTTTGCACGGGAAACGTGGGGGCGATGTAACGACAATTTGCACACAACAAATGGAGAAAGTTTTGCATAAAGCAAATAGTGGCTTTTTGGTACAACTTGAGCATCAAACTAAGGGAGAGCTAACAGAATTTGAAGATCCAAATCTACTTCCTTTGCATGCTGAATTTTCAGATATATTTGACGAACCGCGTAACCTACCTCTTACCCATTGGCATGATCATTGTATAATAATTCTTCTAAGCAAATCTCCAACAAATACTCAGCCATATCAGTATCCACATCTCTAGAAGGGTGAAATAAAAAGGATTGTAAAAGAGATGCTCGAAACAGGAATTATTCGGCCAAGTTGCATCCCCTACTCTTCACTGGTGCCTCTCATACGAAAGAAGGACGGAACATGACAATTGTGTGTTTATTACCGAGCTCTCACTGACATAACCGTTAAGGACAAATATCCTAGTCTAATAGTAGATGAATTGCTAGATGAAAGAGAGCACAAATCTTCAGAAAGCTGGACCTTTGATCCAAGTATCATTAAATATGAGTGTGCAAAGAAGACATACCAAAAACCACCTTTTGAACACACAACAACCACTACGAATTTTTGCTTTCTTCGACAGAAGGTGGAATATCTTGGGCATATCATATCAGAGGAAGGTGTGGTAGTATACCCCTTCAAAATTGGAATAATGCAAAACTGGCTGACTCGAGGAACATAAAATTGCTATATGGCTTTCTGGGTTTAACAGGCTACTACCATAAGTTCGTAAAAAACTATGGAAAGATCAGTGCACCACTTCCTTACTAAAAAAAGATGTCTTCCAATGGTCGGACAGAGCCTCTGCTACCTTCGACAAACTTAAGGCAGCCATGACGATGATGCTGGTGCTAGCACTACCAGATTTCAGTCGACCCTTCATTATTGAGGCTGATGCATCTGGAGTAAGAATTGGAGTCGTTCTCATGCAAGATAGTCGACCACTCGCATACACTAGTAAGGCATTGTCTCCCTCCCATCAAAATACATCAACATATGATAAGGAGACGCTTGCCATTGTGCACGCAGCAACGAGTGGAGACCCTACTTGATTGGTCGATGATTTCAAATTAAAACCGACCATAAAAGCCTCAAGTACTTTTTAGAGCAAAAGATATCATCCCCGGAGCAGCAAAAATGGGTAACAAAACTTCTTAGATTTAATTATGAAATAACTTACAAAAGGGGAAAGAGAATGTTGTTGCAGATGCGCTTTCGCGGCTACCCGAGCAAGCTGAATTTTTGGCCGTTTCACTTCCGACCAGTGACTTCCTTGAGGATATTAAGATAGAATGGTAGGAAGATTCGGAGACCAGTAAGATCATAAAAAAATTAGAGGAAGCACCAAGCCTCGTGGCCTATTACAGTTGGGACTCAAAATAATTGCGCTATAAGGGACATATTGTGCTTGTGCTAAATTCTACTTACATCTTCACGAGCAGATTTTGGACAGAGTTATTACAGATGCAGGGCACTAAATTGAAAAGGAGTATAGCGTATCACCCATAAACCGATGGCCAGACATAAGTGGTGAACAGGTGCTTAGAGAAAGCCCAAAGCCATCCACCAAATATAACTACCCAAGGAGAACTCCCGACCTAGTCGAGTGCCATTATTGATCGATAGATCGTGACTCGATGACGATGACCCACTACTGAAGTGCTAATATAGTAGGCGAACTTACCAGCAGAAGGTGCCACTTCGGAGAACTATGACGACTTGAAGATCAAATTCCCAGAATTCATGGATCGTCAACCTCGAAGACAATGCTGATTTGAAGAGGGTAGGTTTGTTAGGACTCTAGCTAAGAGAGTCCTAATCGAGAGAGGCATTCATGTAAAATCTACCTAAGCTGACCCCTATTAAAGAGGTGAAGAGGCCGGCTAGGGTTTGGAGGTTATTTCTTAAAGAAAAATTAGGAGTTGTAAAGGAATAGGAGTCTTGAGTATGAGTCCTATTAGGAGTCTTGAGTAGGACTCTTGAGTAGGAGTCCTATTAGGAGTTAGAGTTTAGAAACCCTATAAATAGTCATGTATTCATCCTCTTTTGATAAGCAATAGATGAATTTTTTCTGCAACCTTCGAGCAACAACTTGGAGGGAGGAACCCCTATGGAGTTCCAAGGAGGCTGATCCCCTAAAGAGATCAACCCCAAGTTTAGAATTTGCATGGGTTCTAACAGTTTTCTTCTCCAAATAATTCAATTCGTTCATTAGAATAGAAGAGTTTTGAAAACCACTTTCGATAATATTCCATAAATTTAAATCCAAGGAAAGTAAGAAAACTCTTATTGGAGTTTTCTAATAAGCGTAGCTCGTCCCATTGAACATAGGAGGACGAATGATAGAATTGCCCTCTTGGAAGCCGAAAAGAGTCATTTCTCTTGGGTGTTAAACCAAGCGAGAAATAACGTGCTCTGATACCAATTATTAGTATCCAGTCGACACTAAGTGTTGAATCTCGTATTTTAATAATGAAACCAATTGATAAGTGTTTATGATTTGATCTTCATTTTTAGTGACACAGGATGCTTCGATCATAATGAGACAATTAAAGCAGGAAGAATCATGTTGGGCTAGTGGAACATGTCAGAAGATTGGACATCGGGCCGGAGGATTGGTCAACGTATCGACAGAAGGCTTCGGGCCATAGATTCGGGCATCAGGCCAAGAAGAGCGGATATTGAGCTAAGAATATCGGAGTTGCGGAGTCAACTAGATGATTGGGCAATAGGCCGCAAGAGAGGATGATGCGCCGAAGAATCGGACGAAGCGTCGATGGACCAATGACATACCGGACAACATGATTCATGCTTAGTAATATTTATCTAAATCGAAGTGTGTTTTATATGTGTATGATTAACTATGATAGCAAGGCATGAAGCAAAATGAAGTCCCGGAGCCATGGACACGATTTTATTGGGAGTTCGAGAGTTCATCGGAAGTCCAGACTATCACGGACAAACTTTTAAACAGGATGTTTGATGTAATGCTTATGTATGTCCGTGTCTTTTGGTATGTTCATGCTTTGTACAACATGTAGAGGGACGACCGAAGGCTTAATAGTCCCATTTTAGTTAGGTTGGTGGCCGCTTTAGGCATGTAAATAAAGGTTGTGTCATGTGGACACGTGTGAGAGATTTTCGATCTATAATGAACCATTTTACCCTTTGTTGTGCAATTGTTCAGAGCTTGTAAAGTCTGTTTGTAATTTGCTTTATCTATGAAGTGCTTTTGGAAATGTTTGCTTATGGATCCCGAATAAGGCATTTTCTCTAACCCGTTCTCTCTTTTGTGGGTCCTAAGGGACATGAGAGGCTTCGGGGAGGCTGACCTTTGCGGACGGACACGCAAGGGTACCGCACGACTTAGGCAAAACCAGCTAAGTCCGTGACATATGGTATCAGAGAGGGACAAGCACTCATAGAAACACTTAGCATGCAAACGTGGGGAACCTAGCGGGGCTGCGTTGAGGGCAATCAGCACACGCGCGACCGTTTGGGGGAAAACGGGCATGGAGATGTAGGGTAAAGGAGTCGCTCGCGCAAGAGGCACCACGAGAACAGACAAGCTTGGAAGAATGTGAAGCGCATAAAGGTAGGGATGGCTGAGTTTGAGCTACGACTCAACGTTGACAACCATACTTGATGGTGCTCAAGGCAAGCGAGGCGGTTAGTAAAGGATGAGACTATGCAAGGTGGAATGAGTTGCTCAACGATCAAAAGAGTTATGTAAAGCTCACAGAGGTGAGGGGAATTGGTAGCTCGAAGAATTTGGTACTCATGCATGGGCTTGTATGCGGACGATGGAATGTTCGTGGCCATCCCAAGGCGATCGAAACTCGGTGCCATGGAGCATTGAAACTTTCTCTTCGGCATGTGAATGATACATCTGCTAGTCATAGGTGCCCAGCAAGCCAATCACGTGAGTGATGGCACGTGTGACTTGATACAGAATCTTTTTGCTTATTATATTTTGGCGTATATCACTTTATAACTATTGCAAAAATGCATATATATATTGTGATGTCCTTGGATTTGTGCAATGGGAATCGGATCGTGATGAGATCACGATAATGAGATCGATTCACCTTTAAACACATATCCTAAATAAACCCGGTCATAGGTTACTCGAGAGGGACATCATGATAACCGGATAGGCCGGTGTCTTTATACCCGTCCATATGATGGATGCAAATGGTCTCATAGCTGCTCATTGTAGGGACACTAGGGGATACAATGCAGGTGCTCATTGGAGAATGAGTTCATCGATTGATCCGCTTTCTTTAATCTTTGGATGGTTGATGATGTCTTATTGTCGACAAATGATTCCGTAGTCCTAGTGGTGTATATCTGGTCCTTAGACTTGAGACACCAAGGATGTCCCTGTATGAGTGCTCCACTCTTTGATACCGAACTTATAGGTTTGACTGTCCCGGATCTAGTACAACCGGTCATTGGGAGTGGTAGTCGACCCTTTACGAGGGCTATTGAGTGTCGATAGAGGATCATCCACTCTCTGTCATGAGAGGAATATCCCATGTGTTCTTGCTCGACAAATCCCCAGCCAAGGTCATTCGGGTTGAGAGAAAAGAGTTCTCCTGGAGAATCCTCCGATTAGAGCGAGACTTCGGTAGAAACCGTATGGGTCCGACAACACCATGCTCGATATACGGTCTGGGATATTAGATGGATGAGGGACTATAGGTACATGGTAATCGAGACGGAACAAGTCCAATGGATTGGATTCCCCCAGATCGTCGTGGGGACTACGTGTGTAGTGGCCTAAATGCGTTCATAGTCGATGAGTCGGTGAATTATTACAAAGATAATAATTCACCGAGTTAGAAGGAGTTCGACGGTATGACTCACGGCCACTCGATATTGGGCCTAGAGGGTCACACACATATGGTAGGCATTGCGATGAGTAGAGGTTCGGATATGAGATATCGGACGGAGCCCTTGTCTTATTGGATGTAGATCCAATACCCACTAGGAAGGACCCATTAGGGTTTGACACGGGATCTCTATAAATAGGAGGGATTCACGGACCTCATAGGCTGGGAGTCTTTTCTTGCCTTTCCTATTCTCCTCTCCCTCTCCACCTCGGAGGCACGGAGTTTTGAGGAGGGTCGTCGCAACCCTCTTTGTGTGGATCACCGCTAGAGAGGAGGACGCTTGACCTCCTTCACCCTCTCCTAAGGATCTTGCAAGGAAACAGGGATATACAATCTCCCTAGGTAACACAATCTCTATCTGTAGCAGTTTTGTGTTTCTTGAAATTTCGCACCAATCTTCGCCTGACAGCGAACATCTTTTTTTGGGAATCGGGATTTTGTTTTCTTGTTCTTCCGGCTGCTTTGCATATGATGTAAGCCCCATGATTTCCCAATAGTGGTATCGAGCCAGGTTGTTCGTCGCGAATGATTGGTTTTGAACTGCGTGTGTTGTGTTTAGGAAGAATATTGACGTCAAAATCGTTGACGCTAAAAGCGAGGAAGGGCAGCTACGTTGCTGCCCTCGATCTGCATGCCCGCTTGTCACCCTCAAACAGAAATGCCAAATTAACCGAGAACCGGCTGGCACGGCGCAAGATGCCTGGCAGCCATGCGGCTAACCAAACATGCTTCAGCCAGGAAACTTACGGCGGCGGGCTGGCAGCCCCATGCCAGTAGAGGCGCCTGCGGCCGGTGACCCTCAGCGGCAGGAGCCAAGGGCCTTACGGGTCGAGGCAATCCCAGGGCGGCCGCGCCTCAGGCCGCTGCCCATCCAAAAAAAAACCCAGAGGGCGACGCCACGAAGGCAAAGACCGCCTCATGGAGCGCCCACCTCGGGCAGAACTGCCCATGAGGCGGCGCGCCGGGGGCGCCCACCGCTGCTGATAGCGCCCCAAAGGCGTGCCGCTTGTAAGAGCACCGCCCCTCACCCTCACCCCGCCAAAATGTCGCCCGGCGAGGTGGCGGCGGCGGCAAAGATAGAGGGAATTAGGGTTTTGGGCAAAAAGGACAGTTTTGCCCTATGAATTTGAGAAATTTCAGTTTCTGTCTTTTGTCCAAAATTACGAAAATACCCTTAGGAATTGAGAAATTCCCTACATGTCCCTGATTTTAGAAAAATATTAATTAATTAAAAGGTTTAGTTGATTATTATTTTTTATTATTATCTAGTAGTCTTTCATGATGATGATTATTTATACATGTGATGTATGATGTGTGGACGGATGATCATGGACCGTGTGATGTGTGTACTTGTGATTAATATTATTGAGGTCTGCGAACCTCCATTATATTTCTCGTTTATTGTCGGGTCTGCGTGCCTATGATTAAGTTGTAATCACATGAGGAGGCGCAGCGGGAGCGTGGATCGATAAGCGGGACCCACGAGATTTGACGATCGTGATGCATGGAGATGCATCAAGATGTCGACAGGCAAACGAGGGGCGAGATGGACGATCACAAGGGCATGGAGATGCACCGTTGCACACATAGATCTTGATGTGAGTGATTAGGCCCTCTTGGCTCGGGCTAATCATATTAGGTTGTGGTCCATGATCATCCGATGTGATTGCTTATACACATACTAGATATGTATATATATTTGCATGCGATATAGATATATATTAAATATGTATATGTGTGACATGTCATATTAGGAGACCAAATTATAGAAACATCTCTCGATAATATTAAATTGGTAAATGTGAGGCAATTAGATTGACCCACGTGGCCTTCCATCGTTATGGTAGGAACCCATTCCGGTGTAGGTTGAGTTGGTCGAGTCCCTCGAGACTCACCTATATCGCGATTAAGCTATCTTGCTTATGACATAGAGATGTCACCGGTGACACGAGGACATGGTATGCTTGGTGAGTCCCTCGGGGGTATATCATCAAATCGGACTCATCTTGTAACGAAGGTGTTGACTTAACCGAGCATCATGGTTGGTCGAGTCCCTCGAGGCCATGGTGACTCGGAGGCCGGCGGGGACCGGGGAATCACAAGGAGTTGTGATCGGCAAGAGTTGCCTACCTTTTTTAGGCTTAGTGTGATTGGTGAGTCCCTCGAGGTTACAATAAGACGCTGATTGGATCCCGATCCCCACTAGAAGTTTGTTTGGAGACTTCCGTTTCACGCGTCTTTGAGGGTGTCGCATTGACTCGTTAGTAAAATAGTGGGAGCATATTAAGATAGAAGTCCATATCTTGATAGTTTATTTCTTGCAAAATCTGCATGTTATTCATTTTCTGCTACATCTTTATTTTCAGAAAATGTTACTTTCAAATCCCTTTACGTGGCATACTTGATGTCAACCGCCTTCTTGGTCCAAATTATACGGATTGGCTCCCGTAACTTGAGAATTGTTCTCACAGCGGAGAAAAATCGTGTATGTCCTTGATACAGTGATGCCTCACGCCAGAAGAAGGGGCAAGCGAGGATGAGATCGCTAGCTTCGTGAAGTACATTGATGACTCCACTCTTGCTCGAGTGCTATATGTTGGGCTCTATGACTCGAGTTATAGAGACAACATGAAAAAATGATGGATGCCGATCCATTCTCCTACATGTCCCAAAAATTGTTTGAGGAACAGGGGAAGGACTCAACGATATGAGATATCCAAGAGCCTTTTCCGCGCTAGGATGACTGAGGGGACACCGATTCAGAACCATGTCCTAAAGATGATTGAGTGGATAGAGAAACTCACAGGTCTAGGAATGGTCCTAGAGGATAACTTGTGTGTGGACATTGTGCTTCAGTCCCTACCAGATTCCTTTTCACAGTTCATAATGAATTTTAATATGAACAAGCTTGAGGTGACTCTCCTAGAGCTCCTCAATATGTTGAGGGGGGGCAGAGAGTACTATTAAGAAAGAGAAGCCGGTTCTCTACACTGGTGAGACCGAAAAGAAAAAGGAAAGCGAAAAGGTCCCTTAAGAAGGGAAAGGGCAAGGGCAAACAAGGTAAAGCAAAGGTTGCTAAGAAAGACCCAACAAAGGACAAAGGCCAGTGCTTCCACTATGGTAAAGAAGGGCATTGGAAGAGAAACTGCAAAGAGTACCTTGCAAAAGAAAGGCTGAAACAAAAAAGCTTGATGAAGCTTCAGGTTACATTCATGGTCAGTCTCCATTTGTGGACTCTTATGATAACACATGGGTATTGGATACCGGTAGTGCTTATCATATATGCAATTCGTTGCAGGTTCTGGCAAGGCCTAGGAGACTACAGAGAGGCGAGATGGACCTCAAGATGGGTAATGGAGCAAAAGTTGCTGTATTAGCTGTTGGCGAGGTCGCCCTACATCTGCCTAGTGGAGCTTTTATTGCATTAGATGCGTGTTATTTTGTTCCTTCTATTATCAAAAATATTATCTCCATTTCATGTTTAACAGTTAGTGGATATAAATTTGTTTTTGAGAACAATGGTTGTTCGATATTATTAGATGATAAGATTATCACGAATGGAACATTGCATAATGGTTTATTTATGTTAGACACTACTCCACATATCATGAATGTAAATGTGTCCAAAAGGAAATGAGATGAGTTAAACAGTGCATACCTATGGCATTGTAGGCTAGGTCACATCCATGAAAGAAGGATTCAAAAGTTGCTAAATGATGGATATCTAGATCCATTCGACTATATGTCATATGCGACTTGTGAGCCTTGCATTCGTGGAAAACTTATCAATCTCCATTTAGTAGAACTGGAGAGAGAGCCAATGAGTTGTTGGAACTCATACATAGTGATGTATGTGGACCCATGTCAACTCATGCCATTGGAGGTTACTCCTACTTCATTACATTTACTGATGATTTCTCAAGGTATGGATATGTGTACTTAATGAAGTACAAGTCTGAGGCCTTTGAGAAATTCAGAGAGTATAAGAATGAGGTGGAGAACCAGACTGGAAAGAGTATCAAAACTCTTCGATCAGATCGAGGAGGTGAATACTTAAGTACAGAGTTTACTCAGTTCCTCAAGGACCATGGGATATTATCCCAATGGACACCTCCTTATACACCTCAGCTCAATGGTGTCTCTGAAAGGAGAAATCATACATTATTAGATATGGTACGGTCCATGATGAGTTTCGCTGACCTACCCATATCATTCTGGGGATATGCCCTAGAAACCGCAGCTTACCATCTGAATAGAGTTCCAACTAAGTCGGTAGTGTCTACACCATATGAGATATGGAAAGGGAAGAAGCCTGATCTTAAGGTTGTTAAGATCTGGGGTTGCCCTACCCATGTTAGAAGACACAACCCCGATAAGTTAGAATCAAGGACAGAGCGATGCAAATTTGTGCGATACCCCAAGGAAACTTGTGGGTATTATTTCTATCATCTCGAGGACCAAAAGGTCTTTGTAGCTAAGAGAGCAGTGTTCCTTCAGAAGGAACACATTCTTGACGGAGACAGTGGGAGAATGATAGAATTGAGCGAGGTTGGAGAACCAAGCTCAAGCATCACTCTACAACCCGAGTCTGTTCAGGTACCTAATACACAAGTATCAACTTTATGCAGGTCTGATAGAGTATCCCATCCTCCTGAGAGATATGTGGGACATATTAGAGCAGAGGATGTAGAGGATATTGATCCTCGGACCTCTGAGGAGGAGGCTATTATGAGTATAGACTCCGAAAGTGGAAAGAAGCCATGAATTCTGAGATGGATTCTATGTACTCCAATAAGGTTTGGAACCTAGTTGATGCTTGAAAGGTATTGTACCCATCGGTTGCAAGTGGATCTTTAAGAAAAAAAGATCAGAGTAGATGGAAAGGTAGAGACCTATAAAAGCAAGGCTAGTGGCTAAGGGGTATCGTCAAAGGCAAGGTGTTGACTACTGACGAAAACTTTCTCACCCGTAGCAATGTTAAAATCCATCAGAATTCTATTGGCTATTGCAAACACACTATGATTATGAGATCCGCGGATGGATGTGAAAACCGCATTCCTCAACGGAACCTCGAGGAGGAGGTGTATATGATGCAACCCGAGGGATTAAGTGTCCAAGAACTGCCCTGGATAAGGTATGTAGGTTGCTTAGATCCATTTATGGACTAAAGCAAGCTTCCTCGAAGTTGGAACATAAGATTTGATAAGGCAATCGATCTTATGACTTCAAGTTAAGAACGAAGATGAGCCTTGTGTATACAGAAAAGGTAAGTGGGGCTATGACCTTTTGGTGTTATATGTGGATGACATCCTCATCATTGGGAATGACATAGGAATGCTATCCACAAAGAAAGGCTTGGTTATCTAGACACTTCTCCATGAAGGACTTAGGGAAGCATATTATATCTTGGGGATTAGAATCTATAGAGATAGATCCAAGAGGATGCTTGGCTTGTCCCAGTCCAGGTATATAGAAACTATTGTCAAAAAGGTTTGGCATGGAAAATTCCAAGAGAGGTCTCATACCGATGAGACATGGGATATCGCTTTTCCAGTATGTCCCCAAAGACTCCGGAAAAGAAAGGCGAACATGGATATGATACCTTATGCCTCAGCAATAGGGTCTATCATGTATGCCATGCTATGTACTAGGCCTGATATAGCGATGCTCCGAGTGTCACTGAGCGGTGTCAGCGGATCCGCACTTGGAGCACTGAAAGCAAGAAAGTGTATCCTTAAGTACTTGAGAAGGACTAAGGATCTTTTACTAGTATATGGAGGTAATAGCCTTAAGGTTGAAGGCACGCCGACTCAAGTTTTCAGTCGATGTCGATGATAGCAAGTCGAATTCAGGGTATGTGTACACCTTGAATGGAGGAGCAATGTCTTGGAAGAGTTCCAAGCAAGATACCACTTCTGACTTTCGACCACGAGGGCGAGTACATTGCTTGCATCGAGATGCAAAGAAAGGAGAGAGTCCGGTGAAGAAGTTCATCACAAATTTGGGAGTCGATACGATAATGGCGACAAGTCGACTTCCTTATATTGGCGAACAACTATGGGGTGATTACTCAAATAAGGGAACCCGAGTCTCATCGGGCGTTCGAGGAGGTTCCAGCTTATAAGAGAGATCGTAACCCGAGGAGATGTAGCAGATGGAAAGAGTTCCATCCAAGATAACATTGCAGATCCACCGACAAAGCCGTTGTCTCATTTTGTCTTTGAAGCGTCAGTGGGTCCGATGGGGATCGGATTACATAGGTGATTGGCTTTAGGTCAAGTGGGAGATTGCTAGTCATAGGTGCCCAGCAAGCCAATCACGTGAGTGATGGCATGTGTGACTTGATACAGAAATCTTTTTTTTTATTATATTTTGGCGATATCACTTTATAACTATTGCATAAATGCATATATATAATGTGATGTCCTTGGATTTATGCAATGGGAATCGGATCGTGATGAGATCACGATAATGAGATCGATTCACCTTTAAACACATATCCTAAATAAACCCGGTCATAGGTTTTCGAGAGGGACATCGTGATAACCGGATAGACCGGTGTCTTGTATACCGTCCATATGATGGATGCAAATGGTCTCATAGCTGCTCGTGTAGGGACACTAGGGATACAAGATACAGGTGCTCATTGGAGAATGAGTTCACTTTGATTGATCCGCTTTTAAATGCTTTGGATGGTTGATGATGCCTTATTGTCGACAAATGATTCAGTAGTCCTAGTGGTGTATCCGGTCCTTAGACTTGAGACACCAAGGATGTCCTGTATAAGTGCTCCACTCTTTGATACCGGACTTATAGGTTTGGCTGTCCCCGGATCTAGTACAAAATGGTCATTGGGAGTAGTAGTTGACCTTACGAGGGCTATTGAGTGTCGATAGAGGATCATCCACTCTCGGCCATGAGAGGAATATCCCATGTGTTCTTGCTCGAGACAAATCTCTGCCAGGTCATTCGGGTTGAGAGAGAAAGAGTTCTCCTGAGAACCGATTAGAGCGAGACTCGAGTAGAAACCGTATGGGTCCGACAACACCATGCTCGATATACGGTCTCGAGATATTAGATGGATGAGGGACTATAGGTACATGGTAACCGAGACGATAGGTCCAATGGATTGGATTCCCCTCAGATCGTCAGGGGACTACTGGCAGAGTGGCCTAGTACGTCCCAGAATTCGATGAGTCGAGTGAATTATTACAGAGATAATAATTCACCGAGTTAGAAGGAGTTCTTAGACAGGTATGACTCACGGCCAGCTCGATATTGGGCCTAGAGGGTCACACACATATGGTAGGCATTGCGATGAGTAGAGGTTCAGATATAAGATATCCGGACGGAGCCCTTGTCTTATTGGATGCATCCAATACCCACTAGGGAAGGACCCATTAGGGTTTGACACGGGATCTCTATAAATAGGAGGGATTCACAACCTCATAGGCTAGAGTCTTTGCTTGCCTTTCCTATTCTCCTCTCCCTCTCCACCTCAGAGGCCTGGAGTTTTGAGGAGGGTCGTCGCAACCCTACTGTGTGGATCACCGCTAGAGAGGAGGACGCTTGACCTCCTTCACCCTCTCCTATGGATCTGCAAGGAAACAGGGATATACGATCTCCCTAGGTAACACAATCTCTATACGTAGTTTTGTGTTTTACGAATTTTGCGCACCAATCTTCGCACGACGACGAACATCTTTTTGGGAATCGGGGATTTTTGTTTTCTTGTTCTTCCGCTGCGCATATGATGTCGCCCCCATGATTTCCCAACAACATCTGTAGGGGGTTGAAGTGTGCAATGAGTTCAGCATGTTGCTAGGCCTTGAGTGGTGCAGCGGGGGCTGTATTGACGTGGAGTCGCAATCTAGCAAGGGTGTTTGCAGGAGGCAGAACAATGCATAGTTTGTTCAACAGATCGGAGTAGTCCAAGGGGATGGTGGTCTCCGAAACGAAGAGAGGTGTTGCTCCAATGGGACAATTATCAAGGAGGGATAAGTCTCGGCTCTCTATAGGGAGAATCATGTGGGACATACCTCACAAGTTGAGGAGGAGTATCTCAACAAACAACAACTCCATGAAGCTCAATGGACTGAGCAAGCAGCAAGGATTCGTCGCATGATCTCGCTTGAGAGAATGCATTGGTGGATGCATTGCGAGATCAAGTGGGGAAGCGACCCAAAGCAATACAAATGAAGGCACACTTGGAGTCGATATGGAGATCAGACTCAAGAGAGGGCTGACCCGTGGATTGGTGGGCGCGAGGGCCACCATCAACTCAATGCAAAAACGAGGAGCGGAACAACTTGGGTGTAACTTGGTGAAGTACCCAAGCCGCATGAAGGGAACCAACATAGAAGATGGAACATGGAGCGGAGGCATAGTGCTTTCCTTGGACAGAGGTCAATGACATGAACTCTTGCAAAGGTAAGAGCAGGATCATGTTGTTCTATGGGTCATTCATTCTGATGGAGCGGACTCATCTTGCATGGTGCCAAAAACGAAGGGAGCTTCTGGGCACATGCACTTTATCTCGGAGGAGCATTTGATGGAGAAACTAAGGCGACTCAATTTGCGGAGGTGAAGTTGGGTTCATAAGGCCTTAGCACAGGGCAAGAGGACACAGAGGCGGGTACTCTTGAAGAATATGCCATAGTGTTGCCATTCAAGTTGCTATGAAGGAAGCGGTGCACAGCGAAGATTATGCTGGTTGGGGTAGAGGCCCAGGATCCAGACAATAGTGCACTAATTGCAGCGAAGTCGGGGGACTTCGGGAGCTAGTAGGCGACAAACTGTCCTAGAGCGGTGCTTCATCTTGGTGTGACCCAAGAGTGGGTGGATGAAGGTCGATTACCAAAGGAGCGAACAAAATCGAAGGTGGAAGAGACCCTGTGATGTATTGGCAGAGTCCACACATGAAGGGTTCACAATTCGAGTTCATCCCACAAGGATCAGAATGTAATAGAGACATCACCAGGAGGCGACATGGTGCAGCGGATCGTGGTGGAACAGTTCGTGGTAATGCGATACACACAACCTGGTCCCGTGAGGGACTAGATCATACGGAGGTATGATCGGGAGCTACTGGAAGCTCTACTTCGGTGAACAACATGACGGCAAGAAGGGCTATGGATTCAAGGAGTGAAGGCCATGGTACCACAAAGGCGGGTCTTCCGTGCGTGCATCGAAGATTGTATCGGATAAAAACCTTGGTCATCAGCATATGGGGGCTGGGTTCCACCAAGGGAAAAGTTTGAATGCAAGTACCAGTGAGTCCCATGGGAGGGATTTGATTATGTAGAGGTATGATCGAAGCAGCTGGAGAGTTAGACTGCTCTAGAGCTCATATTCGCTCAAGGAAGCCCAGCAAGTCAGAGGACAAGGTTGAGTAAGTGAACGTTACTACCAAGGATGTAGATGCGAGGCGACGGATAGTAGTGCCATGGGCATGGTAGCGCCATGGTACCGCAAAGGGGGGACTTCCGTGAAAGTCATTGATCCCTTGCTCTCATGAAGGGAGAGCGCTTGGTCGTGAAAGGGGCCGAGGAGGTGGAGTATGCAGAGGCAAACTCCAAGTACCGAGACAAGGCTGAAGGGCAGAGGCCAAAAAACTTCGTAAGACCGTTGTCAATGAGTTTCTCATCAAGATAACCGAAAGTGAAGGACTTCAGGTCATGCAAGAGTGCACGACCAAGGAACGAAGTAGGCAGTAAGCGGTGTTGTACCTTCGCTACTCAGGGGAGTAGACGGCAGGGTTGATGGAGAAGATGGTACAATCCCAGAGGTGACCAAATCTATTAGAGAATTACTCCAAGTTGGGGTGAAAACTTCCTGTATTCCAGAAGTTCGATGGCATTGAGAAGGTGAATCATAGTAGCTAACTCAATGCAAGGAGTGCAAACACTTCAAGTGCTTCAGAAGTGTGAGCAAAGAGCAGGCGAAGGCCAGTAACTAGCTCGATGCATGGAGTACAACCTCGAGGAGGCGGGCGAAGTCAAGTAACCTTTGCCTTCTCAACTCTTAAGAGAATGGGCGAAACCGAGTACCCCAATTCTCTTATCTATCTAGCAGAGGAGCTTTGTATATGTTCAAAGACCCTTCGAAGATATTGGAAGACAATAGTTGTCAAATCCTCACCAACGGTGATCAGTGTTACTGAGAGTAGATTATCCGCTTCATTTCCCAACGAAATGTTAATCGAAAGCGGAAGTGATGCAAATCTACTTGGATGTGACAACTAAGTGAAAGAAGAGTCAATGAGCAAATTTTTGTGGAGGAAGGACCCAAAACTTCATAAGTTTGCGAGACAATGCTCGTTAAAGCTCCAACAAGCATCCACCTAGTTCAAGTAGCATGAGGCATTTGAGAGACTAGTGCCGTAAGGATGGTATTTTCCTTCATTTGGAGGATCTGCAAGAATCAACAAGGATCAACATAACTCAGCCAACCCTAAACTAGAGTCAGAGTCATTGATGAGTTAAAGCAGCATGGCGGATTAAAGGTTCGACTACTCAAAAACAACAGCGAAGAGCAGTTGGGAGCCAAGAGGCGCATTGTAGTTGGAGTAGAAGATTGAAGACTCAGCAAAGGCAAGGAGTTGCAGTGTCGACAAAGGCTTCAACGAGGACGTCGAAGGAATAAGTGGGGGAGAATGTCACAGACAAACTTCTAAACAAGATGTTTGATGTAATGCTTATGTATGTCTATGTCTTTTGGTATGTTTATGTTTTGTACAACATGTAGAGGGACGACCGAAGGCTTAATAGTCCCATTTTAGTTAGGTTGGTGGCCGCTTTAGGCGTGTAAATAAAGGTTGTGTCATGTGGATACGTGTGAGAGATTTTTGATCTATAATGGACCATTTTACCCTTTGTTGTGCAACTGTTCAGAGCTTGTAAAGTCTCTTTATAATTTGCTTTGTCTATGAAGTGTTTTCGGAAATGTTTGCTTGTGGATCCCTAATAAGGCATTTTCTCTAACCCGTTCTCTCTTTTGTGGGTCCTAAGGGATATGGGAGGCTTCGGGGAGGCTGACCTTTGTGGACGGACACGCAAGGGTGCCGCACGACTTAAGCAAAACCAGCTAAGTCCGTGACAAGACGTTCGTCGGAACTTCTGTAGGAACCAGCCGAGAAGTCTAGGAGCTTACCAAAAGAAGCTCATCGGAACTCGCCAAGAAGATCGTCGTGAAGTTCGGAAGCTCGTCGGAAGAAACCAAGACCTAGGGACTTGTTTAGCTTAAGTATGCCTTAGCTTTCATAGTTAGCATGTAATTGGGAATGGATTTGGGCCAACCAAATTATGGGCCAGTTGGGCCCATGTAAGGATTGTGTTGGGCCCAATAAAAGGCCCAAATAATGACCTAAGAGGTGGGCACTATCATGGCACAATCTTCGAGACTATGTTAGGCGGTGGTATCACCCAAACACAGCCTCCGAGAGGCTACAGGCAATGCTACCGCTTAGTGCAGTATCAGTGTCAAACTGACATTGGCGGTGGTATTGCCCAGCACAGGTGGTGGTACCACCCGAACCTAGGAAACCCGGGATGAGATGTTTTTAGGCTCCAAGTTTAAATCAACTTGAGGCTTATAAATACCTCTCTCATCCCTGGTTAACACACACAAGATTTGAGAGTAAAAATAGAAAGAAACACTACTGCAATCTTATGTGAACTCTTCTCAAAAGTTCTAAGTGTTAGAATAGTTTGAGAGAGGAGTAAGTAGGGGTGTAAGGGTTATCTCCTAAACCTAGTAAAAGGAGAATCAAGTTGTAAAAGGTGGTTAGTCTTCGCCTATTGAAGGAAGACCGATAGTGGATGCTGGTGGCCTCGATGGAAGAGGAATCGGAGGAGTAGATGTAAGTCACGATGACCGAACCACTATAAAAATCTGGTTTACTTTACTTTGAGCAATTTACTTTAAACTGTAAACTGCCTTCTCATTACTTGCTATGCTCCTCTTATTGCTTTCAAAGTTAAGCATTTCTAAAATCGGTTTTATCATACGAAACGAAGAAATTTTCGTAACCGACATGATTTGACCTCTACACTAATTCATCCCCCTCCCCTTAGTGCCGACTCTATTCCTAACAGTTGGTATCAGAGCCTCGTATTTCTCATTTGGTTTAACACCTAAGAGAAATGACTCATTTCGACTTTTAAGATGGTCACTCTCTCATTCGTCCTCCCTTGTTCAATGGGATGGACGACACATATTGGAAAACTCGAATGAGAGTTTTCTTGCTTTCGTTGGATTTAAATTTATGAAATATTATCGAAAATAGATTTGAAAGGTCTTCTCTTCCAATGAACCATTGGAATGATTTGGAGAAGAAGACATTTTCTTTAAATGCTATAGCTATGAATGCTCTATTTTGCGCCTTAGATAAAAATGAATTCAATCGGGTTTCTTTGTGCATAATGACTTTGGATATTTGACACATTTTCGAAATCACACACGAAGGTGTGAATAGAGTTAAAGAGTCTAAAGTCAATCTTTTATTGCACGATTTTAAACTTTTTTGAATGAAGCCTAGCGAAACCATTGTTGATATGTACACCTGTTTTACAGATGTCATCAATGATTTAAAAGCTCTTGGCAAATGCTTTTCTAATTTTAAACTCGTTAATAAGATTTTGCAATCGCTTTCTAAGAATTGGGATTCGAAAATAACGACTATATAAGAATCAAAAAATTTGAATACTTTTTTGATCGAAGAACTTATCGGATCTCTAATGACCTATGAAATGATATGCAATGTACATAAAAAACTTGAGAACCACCTTCCAAAGAATAGGAAGGATTTCGGACTAAGAACAATCGAAGACCACTCGAGCATAAGCTTAAGTGATGGTGAATATGAACTCCTCACTATGAAATTTAAAAGGTTCATGAAACAAGAGTTAAAGAACAAAAATAAACTTAAAAAGAATGCAACTACTTGCTATGAATGCAAGAAGAAGGAAGCTATTTGGGACGAATCAAGTGTTGAATCTCAGATTTTGATGATAAAATCAATTGATGGGTTAATTGATCTAATCCATATTATTGAGTTAAGTGTGCAGGAGTAACTATGATAACCAGAAAGCACAAAGCAAGGATACTAGAGTCAAGTTCGATGGACGTTTAAGAGTCCAAAGAATCGTCGGAGATGCTGCCGGAACCAACCGAGAAGAAATCGGGAACTTGTCGGAATTTTTGGAAGTTCGCCGAAGAGATCGTCGGAGGTTCACGGAGATCACCAAGAAGGCTCGGCTACTCATTAAAGTCATCACAAGTTTGGGAGCTTGCTAGGAGCCCATTGGAAGAAGTTTCGTCGGAAAGCTCGCCGGAACAAGACTCGACGTTCGCAGTTGAAAAATTACTTAGGATGTGTTTTGTTATGTAGTTAACTTGTAATTAGGATTAGGATTAAGAGATAATTCTATATCCTGGTTAGGGGCCAACTGGGCCCAAAATTAGACTTGGTTTGGGCTAAGTTTGAAGCCCAACTAGTCAACCGAAGAGTCTGGCGGTGGCACCGCCCAGCACTGTCAGCGCCTGACACTGACAGGCGGTGGCACCGCCACTGACAGGCAGTGGCACTGCCAGCATCGGGAACTCCAAGAGAATTCAAATTTTGGAGCCCAAATTTGAATCCTCTTGAGGCCTATAAATACCCCTCAAATCTCAGCTGAGATTACAACTTTTTGAGCAGCAATTGTTTAAGAGAAAAGCCTTAGAAAAGTCTTAGCTAGTCTTGTTTTCAATTTGCTAAGTGTTCACCTCCTTCTTTCTTGCTGAAAATATGTAAGAGAGTGAACCACTCGTAAAAGAGTTGTAAGAGGGGTATTCACCCTTCCCTTTCAAGAGATTTGCTAGTGGAAGGTGGGAGCCTCATCGAAGAGGGGCCTCGCAAGTGGATGTAGGTCACTTGACCGAACCACTTCAAAAACGGCGTAATCTCTGATTTGCATTTCATTACTGCTATTTACATTACTGCAAACCTTCTTACTTGCTTTATTTCATCATTACCTTTGCTGCACAACTTTGCGAATACGCTTTCAAGTTAAGCACTTCCGATTCCGATTTTTATCGTACGAAAGATTTGTTGAAACCAACATTTTAATCCGCTGCACTAATTCACCCCCCCCCTTAGTGCCGCTCCGATCCTAACAATTGGTATCAGAGCTAGGCTCACTCTCATATTTGGTTTAATACCCAAGAGAGATGGCTTACTCCGGCATGCATGAGGGACACTCTATCACACGTCCACCTATGTTTAATGGGTCGGATTACTCGTATTGGAAGACTCGGATGAGGATCTTCCTCATTTCTATGGATTTCGAGCTTTGGACTATTGTTGAAAACGGATTTAAAAAATCTTCTCTTCCGATGAGCGAATGGAATGAATCGGAGAAGAAGGTTTTTGCTTTAAATGCAAAGGCTATGAATGCCTTGTTTTGTGCACTAGACAAAAATGAATTTAATCGTGTTTCAATTTGTGATTCGACTTTTGATATTTGGAGAACTCTTGAGGTCACT
Source organism: Musa schizocarpa (assembly GCA_900464855.2). NCBI lineage: Eukaryota > Viridiplantae > Streptophyta > Magnoliopsida > Zingiberales > Musaceae > Musa > Musa schizocarpa. The sequence continues at coordinate 26,931,229 of LS990925.1, read as the reverse complement.
CGTGAAGGCACTAGCCGAGTGAAAGAGTCCAAAATCAACATCCTTGTGCACTCTTACGAACTTTTCCGAATGAAACCAAGTGAGTCCATCGGAGACATGTACACCCGGTTTATGGATGTCATCAATGGACTCAAAGCTCTTGGTAAAGATTTTACTATCTTTGAACTAGTAACTAAAATCTTAAGATCACTCCCTAAAAGTTGGGATCCAAAAGTTATGGCCATTCAAGAGGCCAAAGACCTTAAAACATTCCCACTTGAAGAACTCATTGGGTCTCTAATGACCTACGAAATGACATGTCAAGCTCATGACGAGCTCGAGAACCCCCTTCCAAAGAACAGGAAGGATATGGCACTCAAATCACAAGAAGACCACTTGAAAGGAACATCAAGTGATGAGGACAGTGACAATGACATTGCACTTTTGACTCAAAAATTTAAAAAATATTTAAGGAAGAACAAATTTAAAAATAATACAAAAAATAAATTTGAACAAAAGAAGAACCAAGTGATTTGCTATGAATGCAAAAAACCGGGACACTACAAGAACGATTGCCCTCAAGCCAAAAAGAGAATATCAAAGAAGAAGGCACTCAAGGCAACGTGGGATGATTCAAGCTCGTCCGAAGAAGAGGAGTCCAACACCGAGCAAGTTGCTCATTACACCTTAATGGCCATCGGAGAAGAGGTAACGGATTTAATTGATGCAGATTTACCTTATCATGAATTATTAAATGCTTTCCATGAGTTATTTGATAAATGTAAGATAATTAGTAGAAAATATAAATTACTAAAAAAGGAGCATGATAGTCTCACTTGTGATATCGATAAATTAAAAACTGAATATCATGATAGTTTAGCTCCATGTATAAAATGTCATGATCTAGAATCTCTCCAAAAGGAGAACTTGCTACTTAAGGACACCTTGAAGAAATTCGAGGTTGGTAGCAAATCTTTGAACATGATCCTTACAAATAAGGGTCACGTTCCTAAAAGAAGTGGAATCGGATTTGTGAGAAGTTCTCACTAAAATCAACCACCTTCATTAAAGGCCCCGTCTTACATGTTCGGCACCAAAGCCATTGCAACTTTTGTTGCAAATATGGACATAAAACTTATAAATGTCCATTCAAGAAAATTAGTCCAAACAAACTAATTTGGGTTCCTAAAGGAACTATGATCAATTCTATGCAATATGATGAACAAGTTTTTAAGGCACCCAAAAGAAAATGGGTACCTAAAAATAATCCCTTCTTGTAGAAACATACACCATCACAAGCTAGGAGCAAGAGATGATATCTAGATAGTGGATGCTCAAGACATATGACTGGAGATCCATCTCATTTCTCTATGCTCACTAGCAAAGAAGAAGGGTACGTCACCTTCGGAGACAACAACCAAGGGAAAATCATTGGCAAGGGAACCATAGGTAACAAATTAAAATTTTCTATTGATGATGTCTTACTAGTTGATGGATTGAAACATAATCTCTTAAGTGTTAGTCAATTACGCGATAAAGGTTATATCGTTAGATTTGAATCAAATGTATGTATTATTGAAAAACCAAACCATAACATGACTATGATTGCATTAAAACAAAATAATATATACACCATCAACCTTGATGAACTAAGTAATGAAATGTGCTTCTCTGCTTTAAATGATGATGCTTGGCTTTGGCATAGGAGACTAGGCCATGCAAGCATGAAACTAATCTCTAAGATCTCATCTAGAGAATTAGTGCGAGGAATTCCAAATATAAAGTTTATTAAGGACAAAGTATGCGATGCATGTCAACTAGGTAAACAAATAAAAACCAGTTTCAAATCAAAAACTCAAATTAGCACCACTAGACCAGTACAATTGATTCATTTGGACTTATTTGGACCAATTGATACGACAAGTCTAGGAGGAAGCAAATATGCATTTGTAATTGTGGATGACTATACTAGATACACTTGGACCTATTTCTTAGCTCACAAAAGTGATTGTTTCAAGTGTTTCTCTAAATTTTGTAAACTCACTCAAAACGAAAAAGGTTTCATGATTTCATCAATTCGGAGTGATCATGGTGGCAAATTTCAAAACCGTGACTTTCAAAATTTTTGTGAAGTTAATGGATACAATCACAACTTCTCCACTCCGAGAAATCCCCAACAAAATGGAGTAGTTGAAAAAAAAAATAAAAACCTACAAGAAATGACAAGAACTATATTAAATGAACATAGTTTACCTAAGTATTTTTGGGCCGAAGCCGTAAATACGGCTTGCTACATCATGAATAGAGTCCTAATAAAACCATCCTTATCAAAAACTCCCTATGAATTATGGAATAACAAAAAACCAAATATTTCCTATTTTAAAGTTTTCGGTTGTAAATGCTTTATTTTAAATGAAAGGGATGCTTTAGGAAAATTTGATGCTAAATCCGATGAAGGCATCTTTCTTGGTTACTCTTCAGTTTCTAAAGCTTTTCGGGTTTTTAACAAAAGAACCTTAGTAATAGAAGAGTCTATTCATGTAGTTTTTAATGAAGTTTCAAATTTAAAGAAAAATGATTTTGATGATGATCTTGGTTTTGATAATTTGAATTTAAATGAACCCCCTCCTCAAAATAGCAACTTGGATGCACCTTCTTCCGAAATTTCCTTACCTAAGGAATGAAAGTATATAGATGCTCATCCAAAGGAGCTAATTATAGGGGATACATCAAAAGGGGTTCAAACTCGTTCCTCTTTCAAGAATTTTTGTGCTAATGTCGCCTTCCTTTCTCAAATCGAACCTAAGTGCATTGACGAGGCCATAAAAGATGATTTTTGGGTTATTACAATGCAAGAGGAATTGAATCAATTTGAGAGGAATAAGGTGTGGGAGCTTGTTCCTAGACCTAATGACCATTTAGTCATTGGTACTAAATGGGTCTTTAGAAACAAGCAAGACGAAAATGGTATCGTGATTAGAAACAAGGCTAGATTAGTGGCCAAAGGTTTCAACCAAGAAGAAGGTATCGATTACGAAGAAACCTTCGCTCCCGTGGCTCGATTAGAAGTCATAAGGATGCTCCTTGCCTATGCTAGTAGTTATAATTTTAAACTATTTCAAATGGATGTCAAAAGTGCCTTCTTGAATGGTTTTATTTCCGAGGAAGTATATGTAGAACAACCTCCCGGATTTGAAAATTCTCTTCTTCCTAATCATGTATTTAAATTGACTAAGGCTCTCTATGGCTTGAAACAAGCTCTTAGAGCTTGGTATGAAAGGCTTAGTTCCTTTCTTATTTTAAATAATTTACCAAAGGCAAGGTTGATACTACATTGTTTATTAAATATTTTGAAAATAATTTTCTTATTGTGCAAATTTATGTTGACGATATTATTTTTGGCTCTTCGGATGAATCACTATGTGAATCATTTGCCAAATGTATGAGTCATGAATTTGAAATGAGTTTAATGGGTGAATTAACCTTCTTTTTAGGATTACAAATCAAACAACTTAGGGATGGTATATTTCTTAACCAATCTAAATATACATTAGAATTGTTGAAACGATTTAACATGGATAATTCAAAAGCAATAAACACCCCTATGAGTACTGCGACTAAGTTAGATATGGATGAAAATTGTGAAAATTTCGATCAAAAAACATATAGGGGAATGATAGGTAGTCTACTCTACCTTACCGCGACTAGACCGGATATTATGTTTAGTGTAGGACTTTGCGCTAGGTTTCAATCAAATCCTAAATTATCTCATCTTAAAAGTGTTAAAAGAATATTTAGGTATCTTAAAGGAACTCCAAATTTAGGATTGTGGTACCCAAAATCTGAAAAATTTGATTTAATAGCTTATGCGGATGCCGAATTTGGCGAATGCAGGATAGATAGAAAAAGTACATCCGGAACATGCCAATTTTTAGGACATGCACTTGTTTATTGGACCTCCAAGAAACAAAATTCAGTTGCACTATCTACGGCAGAAGTCGAATACATTGCTGCAAGTGCATGCTGTGCATAAGTTATTTGGATGAAAAATACTTTAGAAGACTATGGAATTCACTTTAAAAACGTTCCCATAAAATGTGATAATACTAGTGCCATATGTCTTACTAAAAATCCAATTTAGCACTCTAGAACTAAACACATTGACGTTAGGCATCATTTCATACGCGATCATGTCCTTAACAATGATGTTGTTCTAGAATTCATTGACACAAAGCATCAATTAGCAGATATATTTATAAAAGCCTTGAATGAAGACCAATTTGAATTCATTAGAAGGGAATTAGGTATGTTAAATTGTCCCTAAACAATAAATGGATTTTCTGTAAAGTTTTTCATCTTATCTCCGTTCCTCGGTGAATCTAATCCTTCTCCTTCAATTCTAAATGACATGTTAAATTTGCTCAAGATTAATGATTATATGACATTTTGTGAATCTCAAAATCGATTTTGATGACTTGATTATGAATTTCAAGTTAACGATTTGATTTGAATGAGTTTTATCTAAATCATAATCTTGATCTTGCAAAATTGGAATCACAAATAATATCTTTTGGTATTCATGAATTGATACTTACAATATGAAAGTATTGGTATTCATGACTTGAATTTGATTGAAACATTATATGCTTAAATTAATCATTCTCCTATGTTTCAAAAATTCTTTAAATGGCTTATGTGATGATTGAAAATTAATTTACTTTATGATAAATCTATGTATATCATTTTGAATCTTTTGAAAGTAATGTTGAGATTTTAATGAACTTGACGATTTGAATGAGTTTGTATTCGAATTATGATCTTGACTTGGTGAAATTACTACTTAGAATTTTTTTTTTATCTTAATCTCTTTCTTGTACATTTACAATTTCTGTTATTTATAGAAAGAAGAGATTAGATAATATGGATGCATGCTGAATTTTCCTTTAAAATTAACTCTGCCTAAATATTTTTGCATACTAAATTTTCAATGATAAAATCTTTGTATGACAAAATATGTGCTTCAAGTCTTATTTCCCTTTTTGTTGATGACAAAGGGGGAGAAAAGTGATGACTTGTATCATTCTAATAGCATAACTAATATGAATTGCAAAAACTTTTCAAAATCTTTAAGAATATGCCTTGCAAAATCTTTGAGAAAAGTGATCGATCGATGATTGTCTTATATGCCTTGCAAAATCTTTGAGAATATCACAAGATCGATTGATCATATTGAAAGCATGTCTAACATGTATATCATGAAATTCATGTTGAAAATCTTTATCTCCTGTCGTAGTAAAATTTGTCTCTTATCTTTCGACTTGAAAAGGATTTTCATCGAAGTTTCGCATTTACATCATGCTTAATGAGAATAACGATAAGTTCTACGGTTAGAACTTATTGGTTTATGCTTGAATTCAATGGGATGGAATTCAAGTGTTTTTATCTTCTCATAATATGACATATAGATAGGGGGAGTTATGTTTAACTCTGTCATCAATTGATTGTCATCATCAAAAAGGGGGAGATTGTTGAATCTCGGATTTTGATGATAAAATCAATTGATGGGTTAATTGATCTAATCCATATTATTGAGTTAAGTATGCAGGAGTAACTACGATAACCAAAAAACACAAAGCAAGGATATCAGAGTCAAGTTCGATGGACGTTTAAGAGTCCGAAGAATCGTCGGAGATGCTACCAGAACCAACCGAGAAGAAATCGGGAACCTGTCGGAATTTTTGGAAGTTCGCCGAAGAGATCGTCGGAGTTTCACAGAGATCACCGAGAAGGCTCGGCTACTCATTAAAGTCATCACAAGTTCGGGAGCTTGCTAGGAGCCCGTCGGAAGAAGTTTCGTCGGAAGAAGTTCGTCGGAAAGCTCGCCGGAACAAGACTCGACGTTCGCGGTTGAAAAATTGCTTAGGATGTGTTTTGTTATGTAGTTATCTTATAATTAGGATTAGGATTAAGAGATAATCCTATATCCTAGTTAGGGGCCAACTGGGCCCAAAATTAGACTTGGTTTGGGCTAAGTTTGAAGCCCAACCAGTCAACCGAAGAGTTTGGCGATGGCACTGCCAGACTGGGCGGTTGCACCGCCCAGCACCCGAGAGCTGGGCGGTGGCACCGCCTAGTGCCCGAGAGCTGGGCGGTGGCACCGCCAGCATCGGGAACTCCAAAAAAATTCAAATTTTGGAGCCCAAATTTGAATCCTCTTGAAGTCTATAAATACCCCTCAAATCTCAGTTGAGATTACAACTTTTTGAGCAGCAATTGTTTAAGAGAAAAGCCTTAGAAAAGTCTTAGCTAGTCTTTTTTTCAATTTGCTAAGTGTTCACCTCCTTCTTTCTTGCTGAAAATCTGTAAGAGAGTGAACCGCTCGTAAAAGAGTTGTAAGAGGGGTATTCACCCTTCCCTTTCAAGAGATTTGCTAGTGGAAGGTGGGAGCCTCATTGAAGAGGGGCCTCGCAAGTGGATGTAGGTCACTTGACCAAACCATTTCAAAAACGGTGTAATCTCTGGTTTGCATTTCATTACTGCTATTTACATTACTGCAAACCTTCTTACTTGCTTTATTTCATCATTACCTTTGCTGCACAACTTTGCGAATACGCTTTCAAGTTGAGCACTTCCGATTCCGATTTTTATCGTACGAAAGATTTGTTGAAACTAACGTTTTAATCCACTGCACTAATTCACCCCCCCCTCTTAGTGCCGCTCCGATCCTAACATCAAGCTCCTCCGAAGACGAGGAGAAAATCATTAAAGGCGAGGTGGCAAACTACGCCTTAACGACTTTCAACGATAAGGTAATCAAAATGCCCTTAATTTACTTTGAAATTACATAATACTTTTCATGAGTTATTTTTAATTTAGTTTAGAATAATTATTTTTCTTGAAAATTACATATTTAATAATGTAATGAAAATATAAAAAAATTAGGAATCATGCTTATCATGCTAGTAACTTTGAAAATGATAATGACAAATGCATGTTTCATGATAAACAAACAAAATGATTTTGAATGCCTTATGAAATCATGCTTGATGTTTTAATAATGAAAATACAACTAAATATTAGATTTAAATCTAATGATTAATCCTATGTTTAATGTGTTATTGTTTTTTTGTCATAATGATTTTGATTGAAGATGATTTGAAATCATACTTAATGAGTTTATCTTTCTAAATTATGTATGATGATTCTTGCGATTTATGGATTATTGATTTTTGCCATAATGAAAGTGACTTTTTTGGTTTTAAAAATAATACATGTTTTTGATTTGACATAAATGAAAAAGGCATGCTAATATGAAATCAATCACTTAAAATGAAATATATAAAAAGGAAAATATATTATCATTGGAATTAAAATAATGAATCAATTTATGAATTTTGTGAACCATGAAATTGATTTTGATGAATCTATTTGTATCATTTTTATGAATATCTTAAAAGTGATTTTGTTGATTTAACAAGTTCAATGATTTGAAGATAAATGATGATTTTTCTCTTGATTATAACTTATGATTTTTTTTATGAATCATCATCTTAATTTTGAACTCGTATGTTTCTTCTTACCATTTATCTAAAAAGGAGAGATCGATGAATCTATCTATTTTTTTTAATGAATCTCTTGAAAATGATTTTGCTTTGATGATTTGAATATGAATGAGTTTTATCTTGATTTTTTGAGATTTATAACTTGAGATTTCTTATGCTTAATTCAAGATTTTATATGTATGAATTGAAATCTTTTTCTCCTGAGTTTCGTTTATGATTTACTAAAGAGAATATCTTTTTTGAAATTAATGACTTAAATTTTTTTTTGAATATCTTTTATTATTTGATCTCCTAAATTTTTTTTTTATTATTTAAGAGGAGGTTTTTCAAAAGAAATCATGCATTTTGGTATTCACATGATCTTATCTCTCATGACATGATTTATTTTTGTATAACTCCTTGTATTCATCACCCAATTAATTTTTCTTGATGAGATGAAATGAATGTGATGAAATATAAGTATGCATGAAATATGAGATATAATGTAAATTGATATTTAGATACCATCATAATTTAAAATGCTATGATTCGTTGCCAAAATGATGTATCGCTTGAATATCATGTATGATATGCCCATAGTGATGATTGATTTATTTTTGGAATCATGCATGAAGTAAAGAATGATATGTAAATTGAAAATATAATGATGCATAAACAAGATTGATACTTTACCTTTGTCATGCTTTGAAAATTATTGTAAAGGGAAAAAGAGATACAAAATTATATTCTTCCCTTCTGATAAGACCCTAAAGTCTTATCGTAAAAGAAATGAAAGAAATGATAAAGTTCTGATACCAAATGATAAGACTCCGAAGTCTTATCGTCGCTCTGATACCAATTGATAAGACCCTAAGGTCTTATTGTGGAAGAAAGGAGAGAAAAGCGAATGATAATGATCGTTTCGAGGGGATTGGCCTCCTTGATCGCTTCGAGGGGATTGGCCTCCTTGGGTTTGTCCATAGAGTGGAATAACATTTTATTGATTGATTGATTGATTCCAAAAGAAAGGATTATATCACTATTTATAGAGTTCCACCTAGAGTCCACCAATGACTCTTATAATAAATAAATATTAAATAAACCTCTACTTGACTCTAATTAAACTAAACAAACTCAATAAATAACTGAACTAAATAGACTCAATAATCATTATTCAAAGGCTCAGAAAAAGGGTCATAAAAGTTCCTCCCTCTCTAAATCAGCCTTGTCCTCAAGGCTAAGTAGCATCAATCTTGGGGAGCTTCTCTTTCAGCACTTTAGTCATAGACTATCTGCAACGCATCATAACCCGTTGATCAAGTATGGTCTCCACTTTTTGATAGTGTAAGCAACTAGTTGGTCTTTCAATGTAGTAATCGTTGCAAGAAACTTTTGGCCCTATATAATTAATTCTCTTTGAACCTTTGCTATCACAAGTGAAAATCCATCCATCAATGATCTTTACTTCGAATCTGTCATAGTCTTCAATGTAGTGGGCCGATCGGTCAATAGTCTCACTGTCCATAAAATTGTTAGTGCTACCAGTATCAATCAAAACTATAATAGGTTGATGTTCTAGAGTTCCACCAACTTTCATAGTTTGCGGGTTAGAGTAGTCGGTTAATGCATACATTATATGTATGGTAGGTCTAATATCTTCATTAGAATTTATACATTCATGATCGGAGTCCACATTCTTAGCTTTCGGTTCCTCTCCCATTGGCTCAATCATCAGATATTGCCCTTGTTTGCATCGGTGCTCTTTACTCTACTTTTCATTGCAATGCCAGCACAAACCCTTCGCTGATCTTTCTTTAAGTTCTTCTTGGGTTAGTCTGCAAGTGATAGGATTTCGACCGGGAGTAGATGAGGTGTGCTACTTGTTGATCACCTATATTTCGACGATATTTCATGCTGATTTTTCCTCGTGTACGCATACAAATGAAATCGCAGCTATCATGGTGCGAGGTCGATGAGCCTTAACTTCACATTGAATCTCCGGATTAAGCCCTTCAATAAATGTATCCAGAAGTTGTCGTTCCGATCGATCTCTAGCTTGATTTGATAATCTTTCAAACCTACTTTGATATTCTAACACTGTAGAAGTTTGACGAATTTTGACGAGCTGGCTATCAACATTCTCATATTCGGATGGGCCAAATCGAACAAGAAGCCCTCTTTTGAACTTCTCCCACGAAGGAATTCCGTAGATAGTTTCATACCAATCGTACCACTGGATTGCATCTCCATCTAGCTGGATTGAGGCAACTTCTACATTGGATTCCTCTGGGATTCTGTGAAACTGAAAAAAATTTTCTGCCCTAGAGATCCAATTGGTCAGATCTTCATCTTTCCATCTAAAAAATGTCACCTTCATGTGTGAGTAGTTTGTGTCATAATCTTGGGGCCCTTTTCTTGTATTTTCAGATCTATGCAACGTAGAACTTGAGCTCCTATCTTGTTGAAATTTGCTGAGGCTATCCAGTAGGCTCTTTTTGAAATCATTAAGTGTTTCTTGTAGCCAATTCTCAATTCTGATTTCCCATGCTTCCATTTGTGCTTTCACTGAGTTATCGGTGGCCATTGTGCAAGACTGTAAATCTGGGTTCTCAACTCCTATTTTTGATGTTGGTCAAGGGCATCAGCACTGTCAATGCGAAGTTGCCGAGGAGGTGGACGCCAATGGTAGTGCTACGGTCGCTGCATTGGAGGAAGAGTTGCTACCTTGTTTCTATCGCTGCGTGGGGTGAGCACACCGGGGTTGGAAGGCGACTGCATCGATGTGGCTGCAGCTGCTGCGACCCAAGGGACGATCGCCGAGCAGCGGGGTTGAGGCTGCGATGATGGCAACCTGTGGTGATGGTGTGGCAGGGGTATGCCGCTAAGGGCTCACCGTTGCGGTGGTTGTGACAGCACGGATGGAAGGCAGTGTTGCTTTGTCTCTATCGCACTACAGAAGGAGGCGCTGGTGACATCGAGGGATCGTGTCCGATTGAGGAAACGGCAATGGCTGCAGTGGTCGTGGTTGCCTTGGTTTGATCGTCGTGAGTAGGGATGGTCAAGCGACTGTAGCTGTGACCCAAGGGAAGGCAGCGATGGTGGCGCGGTTGAGGCAGCATCGCCAATAGTAGAAGCGATGAGGGGGTTGGTCCGCTGGCGGGGAAACAGCGGCCGCGGCCCTTCTCACTCGAGCAGGGTGGAGCAGCAAGGAGCGAAGGCTGCTGGCCAGGGAGCAGCGGCGACGGTGGTCGCTGGCCGAAATGCAACGGCTGCGGTGGGGCTGGCCGAAAGCATGGGAGGCAGGGACCCCTTTCGACCAGATGGGCTTCAAAGGGGAGAGGATGTGGTTGTGGGGGGTACGGCGTAACGAGGAGGGGAGGTTGCTGGCTGGGGAGCGGCGACGGCGGTGGTCGAGCGGCCAAGAAGCAGCGGCGGCGGTGGAGAAGGAGGAGTCGGCGGTGTCACGATTGGGAACAAAGGCAACCAATGAGTTGCCCTGTTTCTATCACTACAGATGCAGAGCAAGGAGGATCGATGGCTGGGAGGCGTGCGGCGGTCATCACACGGTGGCTGGTAGCGGTGGTGGCTCGGCAACGAAGGAGAGGGGTGGCGTTCAAGTGGTCGAGAAGCAGCGGCGACGGTAGAGGCAACCGGCGCCTGCGGCAGCTCTGTTTCTATCGCACCACAGAAACAACAACGCTGACAGATCGCGCAGCCGAAGCTGCAACCAAGGGAAGGCAGCGATGGTGGTGCGGCTAGGGCAGCGTTGCCGATGGTAGAAGCGGCGATGGGTGGTCCGCTGGCTGGGAAATGGTTCTCGCTCGAGCGAGATACGGGCAGCGAGGAGGCAAGGTCGTTGGCCGGGGGGGGGGCAGCGGCGGCGGTGGTGGCTGTTGGCTGGGCAGCAGTGGCGGCGGCGGTGGTCCGTCGGCCGGGAAGCAGCGACGGTAAGTGGGCTGACCGGAAGCAGGGGTCCGGCAGGGGAAGCAAGGGTGGCTGCGGCTTCTTCTTCTTCCTTCTTCCGTTTTCTTCTTCCTTTTTTTTTTTTTCTTTTTCCGAAGATGAAGATAACTGGTGGCGGCTGCTGGCTGGGTAGTAGCGATGACGGTGGAGAAGGGACAACGATGGTCGCTGACCAAGATGCAGAGGTTCCTTCTTGGTTAAGAAGGATCGACGTTAGTGGCTGCCGGCTTCATCCTTCCTCACACAAATTTTTTTTTTCTATTTTTTATAGCTAAAATGGTAAGATCCTAAAGTCTTATCGTAAAATGCTATGATACCAAATGATAAGACCCTAAAGTCTTATCGTAAAATAAATGAAAGAAATAATAAAGCTATGATACCAAATGATAAGATCCTAAAGTCTTATCGTCACTCTAATATCAATTGATAAGACCTTAAGGTTTTATCACGAAAGAAATGGGAGAAAAAGAAATGATAATAATTGCTTCGAGGGGATTGACCTCCTTGATTGCTTCGAGGGGATTGACCTCCTTGATTGCTTCGAGGGGATCGGCCTTCTTGATCACTTCGAGGGGATCGGCCTCCTAGGATTTGTCCATAGAGTGGAATAACATTTCAGATCGGCCTCCTAGGGTTTATCCATAGAGTGGAATAATATTTCATTGATTGATTGATTCCAAAAGAAAGGGTTACATTACTATTTATAAAGTTCCACCTAGAGTTCACCGGGACTTGGACTCTTAATAATAAATAAATATTAAATAAATCTATACTTACTCTAACTATACTTAATAGATTCAATAAACATTATTCAAAAGCTCAGAAAAAGAGTCATAACACCTTCTTTTTGACAATAACAAAGGGGGAGATAACTAGCTTGTACAAGTCAAGAAGATACAAAAACTTGCTTGCTTACACATCTAAATGAGAAGCAAAAATTGTAAACGTACATATCGCAAAAAGAGGCAAAAATTTTTAGTTTGCTCAAAAGCAAGAAATGCTATCTTACAATCTCAAGAGAAGCAAAAGTGATATTTTGCTTATCTCAAGAAGCAAAACTTACAACTTGCACATTGCAAAAGGAAGCAAGAATTGCTAGTTTGCACACTTCAACGAGAATGCTATCTTCCATTTGTTTTTTAAATGTTGCTAGCTTGCCTGATAATTAAACTTGAGATTTATTATGCAATGATTTGAACTTATATGTCCAAATATTTGAAAGTTACATTTCTCCTTTTTGTTAATGACAAAGGGGGGAGAAGTATGATCATGTTATGCATGATGACTTATTGCAAATATTCATGATGAAATTTGTAATGACTTGAATTCAGCTTGAATTCAAGATTCTATCAATATGGCATATTGATAGGGGGAGTTAAGGTTAACTCGGTCATCAATTGGTTGTTATCATAAAAAAGAGAGAGATTGTTGAATCTTGTATTTTGATGATGAAACAAATTAATAAGTGTTTATGATTTGATCTGCGTTTTTAGGAACACAGGATGCTTCGATCAGGATGAGACAATTAAAGCAGGAAGAATCATGTTGGGTCAGTGGAACATATCAGAAGATTGGACGTCGGGCCGGAGGATTGGTCGACGTATCGATAGAAGGCTTTGGGCCATGGATTCGGGTATTGGGTCAAGAAGAGCAGATATTGAGCCAAGGATTTCGGAGTTGCGAAGTCAATTAGATGATTGAGCAATAGGCCGCAAGAGAGAATGATGCGCCGAAGAATCGGATGAAGCATCAATGGACCAATGACATGCCAAACAACATGATTCATGCTTAGTAATAATTGTCTAGATCAAAGTGTATTTTACATGTGCAGGATTAACTACGATAGCAAGGCATGAAGCAAAAATGAAGTCTCAAAGTCAAGAACGCAATTTCGTTGGGAGTTCGAGAGTTCGTCGGAAGTCCAAATGTTCATCGAAAGTTCTGTAGGAACCAACCAAGAAGTCCAAGAGCTTGCTCGAAGAAGCTTGTCGAAACTTGCCAAGAAGGTCGTCGTGAAGTTCGGGAGCTTGCTAGAAGTCCGTTGGAACATTGCCGGGAGATCGTCGGAAGTTCGCCAGAAGCTCGCCGGAAGAAACCAAGACCTAGGGACTTATTTAGCTTAAGTATGCCTTAGATTTCATAGTTAGCATGTAAATGGGAATGGATTTAGGCCAACCTAATTAGGGGCTAGTTGGGCTCGATGAAAGACCCAAATAGTGACCCAAGAGGTGGCACCATCGTGGCATAGTCTCCGAGACTGTGTCAGGCGGTGGTTTCGCCGGTCTGGGCGGTGGTACTGCCCAGACACAAACTCCGAGAGGCTATAGGTGGTGGTACCACCAGTCTGGGTGGTGGTATCGCCCAACGTAGCCTCCCAAGCGGTGGTATTGCCAGTGCAGTGTAAGTGTCAGACTAACACTGGTGGTAGTACCGCCCAAACTTAGGAAACCCAGGATGAGATGTTTTTAGGCTTCAAGTTTGAATCAACTTGAGGCCTATAAATACCTCTCTCATCCCTAGTTAACACACATAAGACTTGAGAGTAAAAATAGAAAGAAATGCTACTTCAATCTTATGTGAACTTCTCTCAAAAGTTCTAAGTGTTAGAATAGTTTGAGAGAGGAGTAAGTGGGGGTATAAGGGTTAGCTCCTAAACCCGATAAAAGGAGAATCGAGTTGTAAAAGGTGATTGGTCTTCGCCTATTGAAGGAAGACCAATTGTGGATGCTAGTGGCCTCAACGGAAGAGGAATCGACGGAGTGGATGTAGGTCACGACGACCGAACTATTATAAAAATCTGGTTTGCTTTACTTTGAGTAATTTACTTTACTACAAACCATTTTACTTGCTTACTGCCTTCAATACATTTACGAACATGTTTTCAAGTTAAGCATTTCTGAGTTTGGCTTTTATCGTACAAAAAGTTACCAGATGATAGAACCCTAGTGGAATTCTATGTAGATTGATATTTAAGGGGGGATCAATCCTTGGAACTCTATAGGGGTTCCATATTCTTAGAAGTCGGTCATATGACTACAATTGTAGATACATCTTGTTTCCAAATAGATAGAGGCTACATGCTTATATAGGTCTCCAAACCCTAGCCCTAAGGGCTACTTCCTAAGTGAGTTACCCCTTTTGCCCTTAACCTTAGCCGACCGACCTAGTAAAAAGAGGGGGGGGGGGGTGGTGACTAGGGAAGTTCAAAGGCTCAAATATAAACTCTAGCCACTTTTCTTTATAGGATAGAGGCGGCTGGGTGTGGTTTATTATAATCTCACAGGATTTTTATTAGCTACTTCTTGATTGAGTAGGACCAACCCTGCTAGGGTCCTATCATATGTCAAAAATGGTGATTTTGATTGCTCAAACTAGAGTTGCTAGGGCTCGTCACTCTCCTTGCTGTCACGTCAGTTCTAATATGGGTATGAAAAAAAAGAGATGGGGGCTCATGAAAGGAAGACTGGAAGTTGCACTCAGGTCCCTTGACCGCTTGTCAAAAGCACTCTGATCGTATCAGAGCCAGGTTTTAATCCTGGGACCTGTGGGTTAAGGGCCCACCACACTTCCACTGTAACACTCTGATCATTGTCATCATTTGCCATATATTTTTTCTTAAAGGGATATCTAAGATAATATCTAAAACTATTCTAATTATACTGGAATTGAGATTATAAGCCATGAAATCATCATAATGTGACTAAAAGCCGTATTTGGTGTAAAGCAAATACTTTTGAAAATAAATTTAGGTTTTTGTCCTAGAGATTAATAATTGATGTTCTTTATTAAGCCAATTAATGAAAATATACAGAGAAGAAGAAAGATACACATATCATTTTATTGATTTAATAAAGACATAATTTTTAGTGATTATGATGAGCTTTGTGGAAAAAAAGATAAAAAGACGTATGTGTAGAGGCTTCCGTTACCGTGGGATTTGAGAAGAGTCAATATATATAGTCTTAGTTTTAAAAACTTAAAAATATTGTTCCCATTAGTAGAACATTAGTTTCGCAAGTTACAAAGAAGCAATCTTATCATTAGAAAAAATATATCTATTAATTATATTAGTGTTATATAAATTATATTTGATAGTTTAGACGTTAATAATAAAACTATATATAATGTATTTAATGAGTTTTCTATTAGTATATAACCATATTAATAGTCCATATTAAGTCCTCACGTTGTCACATTGATAATGAATGGTTTTACTAAAGAATATACAGCATAAACCTTGTTGATGTATTTTATTTATTGATAATATTAGTTTAGTAGATGGGTTTAAATAAAATTAGTTCTAAATTTTAGTTGCAGAGATAAGTCTTGAAAATTAAAAACATCTTAAATTAAGTAAGACTAAAATTAATTTTAATAATACCAAGCATTAGCCTGAGGATGCCATTAAGTTGAATGAATATAAATTTTTATTAAGAAAAAATATTAAGTATCTTGGATTGATTATTCAAAAAGATAGAAAAATTATTGGAGATATTATTGATAGAATAAAAAAATGACATGATTGAAATGAAGAGGAGCATTACGAGTATTGGATATTCGTAATGCTCCGTGATGATGTCTTATCGATCCGAGTGTTGGATAAGATCATTGTTTAAAACCCATGATGATGTCTTATCGATCCGAGTGTTGGATATTCAAGAAATAATATCTAAAAAAAAATTGTGTCACTAAAATGAAAATATTGAGTGGTTGTATGAAGTTATTAGAAAACATAGGATAAGAAATGATCTCACTCGTGAATAATCAGGTGTAGTTTCCATGGAAAATAAAATATGAAGGAATAGTTTAAGATAGTATGGTGACATATCAAGGAGACATATAAATGTTATATTGAGAAAATGAAACAAAGATGTTACCATAAGAGATAGTGCATAAAGACAGCAGTCAACTTAAAAGACATCCCGCTTAGAAAACTCAGCCATGATAAAGCATAAATACTATGACAATTTGTTTAGAAAAGAATAAGAGACTGACATCAAATTGAATAGAACTAAACTTCTTGATTGTTTTGTAGACACTTTACAAAGACATCAGAATGACATTTAAGGCTGTAGGCGACCGTACTCGAAGCGAATCTCACAAACATTGTAGAGAGTCATCGGTCTGATGGGTCCTTTCCTCCTCCATCTTGGAGTCATGAATGCCCCACAGCCCATGCACTTCTTCTTGGTCTTGAAGAACCTCATCGGAGGGTGCGTAGACCATGACCTTTTGCCAAAAAAATTGCTTGGTACTTCGCCTTTTAGGCAGCCTCTTCCAAATAAAATCTTCAGAAGGTCCTCCGTGATCTTCTTCTCATTCTTCGGAATCACCTTCTTTAGTCGTTGGTGCATCGTGCCATGGATCATCATTTAAAAGTAATGCTACTTCTTCGATAGTGATGTCGAGCACATATGATCTTTTATAGTCAACTTCTTATAGGTCATCATCGATGATATCTTCATAAAGATCGCTGAGTTCAGATGGAGAAGACATGTTGGGAGGCACGCAAGAAGATTCTCCTTCTTCTTGTTCTCTTCTTTGAAGAATAAATTCTCTCTCTCGAGAACTACCTATTTTAGTTGTCATTGTATCGATGTATGAATCATCAGGGTCATTAGCGACCTCTCCCATGCCATCATCAAGAATGTCGTCAAGCCCTAAGAGAGAAGAAATATTTCGAGACATGGTTGAAGGTGTTGGAGGATTTGAGTGAGAAGAAGGGTGAGAGTATTGGGAGAATACAATAAAGAAGAGGATAAAAATACTCTGGAAACAAATAACAAACACAAGATCAAGAATATTTTAGGAAAGATATGTAGGCTTG
This sequence comes from Musa schizocarpa, assembly GCA_900464855.2. Classification (NCBI taxonomy): domain Eukaryota; kingdom Viridiplantae; phylum Streptophyta; class Magnoliopsida; order Zingiberales; family Musaceae; genus Musa; species Musa schizocarpa. The sequence continues at coordinate 26,913,919 of LS990925.1, read as the reverse complement.
AAACATATATAAACACTTTTCTAAAAATGATATTTGCACCCTCTTCTCAATAAGATTGCTATGAGTTTGATGCAAATAGTTTTAGTGGATATGACAAGCCTTTAGAAGATCTGTATTGAGCAAACAATAAAGAATCTTCAAAGAGGAATTAGAGAATATCTATATCAATCACTTGGAGAGTAAAGAAAAATATAAAAAAGATGTCTAAATAATTTACCCTCAAATATCTATTTATAGATATTTTCTCAAAAGACACAACCTTTGAAAAATAACTACCAAAATAACTATAAAAGAAAACACTTTTTCAAATAAATCTTTTGAAAAGAAATTCTTTTTTCTTTTTAATTTGAACAATTTATAACAATCCCCCACTTGTTTAAATTTAAAATTTTCTCTAAGTGATTAAATAGTATTTATGAATAAAGTAATATATCTTTCGATTTGAATATTACCTTACTGTAAGATCACAAAGTGAAGTCGAAATCCTAAATAGCATAAAAGCTTTGAATTTGTTATTCCTAATGACAATATCAATGATACCACACACATAAATATAATATCCTTGGATTCCTCATAAAATCTCGCTCAGCCCTAATATGGCCTTGGGCTAATCCAAATTCATCAAATTTTATGAGAGAAAACTCTAACTCTCAATCGAAGCAGCACCACTTCTAAGTTTATATAGGTGAAGTTCTTATAGTATCTTTGTCACTCTTTGAGATAGTTATCCTAACTTGACTAAACTTCATTAAGAGTATAATTAACTCAACCCTCATTCGGTGACAACCAACACTTTAACATCTTTAGATGGGACTCATAAAATATATCAAAGTACTGAACCACTCCACATGTCAATGACTTGTTCTTACCCTTTGAACTTTTCATTACTTATTTCATAATGTTGAGTATGGTTGCTATCATTGGTGGATCTTTTATTGAAGGAGTTTTAGCCCCATCAATTTTGATGTTGATCTTACAACTTCTCTTGTAAGAAGTTTGGTGAATGGATCAACCAAATTCTCACTTGTTTTCACAAATGTGAATGAAATAATCCCACTCTTGATTAATTTTTTCACATAATCATGTCTAAGACTTATATGTCTTGACTTTCCATTATATATTTCACTATATGCATGAGCTAAAGTGGCTTGATTATCACAAAGTATAGAAATTGAATTCACATTTTTAGAAGTTAATAAAATTTCTAATAGAAAGTCCCTCAACCATTCAGCCTCCTTTCCTGCATCTGCTAAAGCAACAAATTCTGATTCCATAGTTGAGTGAGTTATACACATTTGTTTCTTACTCTTCCAAGAAATAGCGCCACCTCCCAAGGTGAACACCCAATCAGTAGTGGATTTGTTATCTCCAAAACTCGATATCCAACTTGTATCAGTATATCCTTCTAAAATAGCAGGAAATTTTAAGTATTGTAGGCCATAGTCTTTGGTTCATTTAAGGTACCCAATAACTCTTTCAATAGCCTTCCAATGCTCTATATTTGGATTGCTAGTAAATCTACTCAATTTACTAACTACAAATGCTATATCAGGTCTTATGCATTGCGTTGCATACATAAGACTTCCTATAGCACTTGAATATTCTAATTGACCCACTATTCTTCCAACATTCTTGACTAATTTGATACTTAGGTTAAACAGGGTATTTGCTTCTTTGATTTTTAAGTGACTGAATTTCTCTAGTACTTTCTCTATGTAATGAGTTTGACTCAAAATATATCCCCCACTATTTCTTTTTACCTTGATACCTAGTATAGTATCAACTTGCCCAAGATCTTTCATCTTAAATGTTGAAGTTATAAACCTCTTTGTTTCTACAATACCTTTCATGTCGTTGCTCACTAATAGCATATCATCACCATAAAGGCAAACTATCACCATATAGTCGTCACAAGTTTTGAGATAAACATATTTATCTACAATATTATGAACAAATCCATTAGAAAGAATTATTGCATCAAATTTCTCATGCCACTGTTTTGGAGCCTGCTTTAAACCATACAATGACTTAATAAGTTTACACACTTTATATTCATTTCTCGGTAGAACAAAACCTTCGGGTTGTTCCATATATACCTCCTCATTGAGGTCTTTATTTAGAAATACCGTTTTGACATCAATTTGATGAACATAAAGATCAAAAATTGATGCTAAAGCAAAAATAATTCTAATAGATGTGATCCTAGCCACAGGAGTATATGTGTCAAAATAATATATTCCTTCCTTTTGTCGAAATCCTTTAGCAACTAACCTTGCTTTGAACGTTTGGAGAGTACCATTTATATGATACTTCCTACAAAATACCCATTTACAACTAATAGGTTTAGAGGCAAAAGGTAAATCGACAAGTTCCCAAGTGTGGTTTGACATAATAGAATCGATCTCATCATTAATAGCATCTTTCCAAAAAGCAGCATCACGAGAGGCCATAGCTTCTTTAAATGTTTTAGGATCATCTTCCACTTGTTAAATAAGAGGAATTGTTTTTAAGACTCTCTTAGTAGTTCCTTCTACAAGGTAAAAAGAAATACTTTGAGAATCTATCTTATCCGATCTTAATGTTTTTACTTTTCGTACACGAATGCTTCTCCTTAATTCATAAGATTGCTCTCCAACCTCTTGTGAACTTGATTGATATCCAATCAAAGGAATATTAGGTTGTTCATCAACCTTTTGAGATTTCTCCACTAGTGACTCTTCACTAGTTGGAGGATGAACATTATTACTTGAAGTCAATAAATGTTCAAAGAACTCCACATCTCGAGATTCTATTATGATATTAGACTCCAAATTAAGAAGTTTATATGCTTTGCTATTTGAGGCATAGCTAAATGTACATTAGATTTATCTAGGTCCCAATTTTGTTCTTTGAGGATCATTATTCTTACAATATGCAAGACACCCCCACACTTTAAAATAACCAATGTTAGGTTATCTTCCTTTCCATAACTCATATGGAGAAATTTTATTCTTTTTAGAGGGAATTCTATGACATGTAGCCAATAAAGCTTCTCCCCACAAATTATAAGATAATTTAGCATACAACAACATAGCATTAATCATCTCTAGATAAGTTCTATTTTTTCTTTCTATTAATCCATTTTGCTCAGGTGATCTAGGTCCTGAACATTCATGAATTATGCTATGTTGTTCACAAAACAAATTAAATTCATTAAGAAAGTATTCTCCTCCTCTATCACTTCTTAAAGATTTATTTTTCTTCCCCAATTGATTTTTAACTTCTGCTTTATATACCTTAAAAGCATTAAAAGCATCATTTTTATGTTTCAATAAGTATATATATGTGAATCTAGGCATATCATCTATAAAAGTAATGAAATATCTATTACCTCCTCTCGTTAATATGTCATTTAATTCACATATATCATAATATATTAAGTATAACAAATTAGTATATCTTTCAACACTTTTGAATGGTTTCTTCATCATCTTTGATTTAACATAAATTTCACATTTATTAAGATCATCAAAATGATAATTTATTAAGCCACACTTAACCATTCTTCTAATGGTGCTAGTTCCAATATATGCTAATTTATCATGTCATAATGAATAAGAATTAACAATATAAATAGAAGCAATATATTTATTAAATTTAGAATCATTGTCAACAATAAATAATTTGACCATTCTCTTAGCGGAATAGTCTTTTCTAACAAATGTTCCATTACGGGATATAATTAACTAAATTTAATTCAAGTTTGCCAAGAAGATTCCCGCTTACTAAATTTCTACTCATATCTGGTATATGAAGAACATTAGTAAGAATGACTTTCTTACCCGAAGTGAAAGTGAGTTCTACATTTCCCTTGCTAATCACCTTAGAACGAATTTCATTTCCCATTTGAATCTCTTGCCCTTCTGTGACTTCATTGTAAGTCTTGAAGAGTGCCTTATCATAGCAAACATGGACGGTAGCACAAGTATCGTATCACCAACCAGAAACCTTACCAAATATAGCATTCACTTCGCTCACCATAGCGATTATATTATCATCTCCCTCAACAGAGTTGACTTTCGGTTTCTGACCCGTTTTAAATCTGCAATCCCTAGCAAAATGATCAGGTTTTCCACAAACAAAACAACTTCCACTCTTTGGCTTCTTAAATTTTCTTTGATCTCTTTTGGGGCCAAAATGATTTTCCTTGTTTTGTTTGCCTTTGTTGTAATTCTTAGGCTGATTCACAATATTTGCTTTTATATTGCCAAAAGAGTTCTCACTCTTTTCTCTCATCCTCGATTGCTCCTCAATTCGAAGATATTTTTGAATTTGCTCCAAAGTGATATCCTTGGGGTCATGTAAAATCTTCTTCTTATACCCTTTCCAAGATGAAGGCAACTTGGCTATTATAGCCCCTATTTGAAAAGGTTCAGGAAGTTTGATTTTTTCAGCCTTCAATTGATTAACAATGACCTGCAACTCATGCACTTGTGCCAAGATTGGCTTGTCACCCATAAACTTGTAATCAAAATATTTAGAAATAAAAAATTTCCTTGTACCTTCCTCCTCGGCATGATACTTGAATTTCAAAACATTCCAAATTGCTTTTGCAAATGGTTCCATCGTATAAAGATCATAAAGCCGATCCGAAAGAGCATTGAGAATGTGTCCTCTACACATGACTTCATATTCGATTCTCTTCTTTTGTTCAACCTTGACTTCATCGGTGTCATCATAGGTTGGATCAGAAATTGGTTAAAGATTTGGATCAAGCACATAGAAGATCTTCAAAGCAATCAACATGAATTTCATCTTGTCTTACCAACGGGTACAATTCGTTCCATCAAAACGATCCAAACGAACAAAATCTTAATTCAATAATTTGATGGTATTTGTGGCCTCTATAGTGAATTTATATAAACTCACAAATATCCTTTTTAGATTATTGGGAAAATACGATAAAGAAGAGGATAAAAACACTATGGAAACAAATAATAAACACAAGATCAAGAATACTTTAGGAAAGATATTTAGGCTTGAAACGTGTATAAACACTTTCCTAAAAATGATATTTGCACCCTCTTCTCAATAAGATTACTATGGGTTTGATGCAAATAGTTTTAGTGGATATGATAAGCCTTTAGAAGATCTGTATTGAGCAAACAATAAAGAATCTTCAAAGATGAATTAGAGAATATCTATGTCAATCACTTGGAGAGTAAAAAAGAAGAACATGAAAAAGATGTCTAAATAATTTATCCTCAAACATCTATTTATAGATATTTTCTCAAAAGACACAACTTTTGAAAAATAACTACCATAATAACTATAAAAGAAAACATCTTTTCAAATAAATCTTTTGAAATTTTTTTTTCTTTTTAATTTGAACAATTTATAAGATAGAGAACGTGAGACGGAGCACAAAGGTGGTAAACAATAAATAGCGAATGTTAAAGAGAAGTTGGCAAATTGGCTACTAAGGGAAGGATGGACTATTGACATTATCATATTTAAAGTACAAAATATCTGAGTATTTTAATTATGATGATATTATTTATGTAAACATAAAAAAAGAAGTCAACTAATGTAAGAGTTTATTTATACGGTCCGGTACTTTCTCATATGAGTTTCAGGCATCTGATTTTAATAATAATATTTTTTATTGGATAAGATTTATACGAAAATACTAATATTCTGAAGCACAAATCTTTTCTATTCATCCAAGTTTAGTCTGTGCACTCATTTTGTTGATGTGGCTTTCTTCATTTCATATTGGGAAGCCGACCGTCCTATCGATTATCTCATACATTTTTATTTTTAGTACTAGTTTGAGAGATAAAATTGGAGTCATATTGTCTACCACTTGAGTTACAATGGTTGATCAATTATGATGTAAATTCTATGTTATACCGAAGGCGAAGGGTTAAATGAAACGAAGGAACGAAGCTCCAACACCGACTCTCTTGTCTTTGTCATGAGTATAGAGAGTAAAACTCAGTTTTTGTTGCTCTTCCAACACCTTTTTCATCTTCATGTTCCCTATGTCTGTAGTAGTAGTGGAACGCATCGGTGTGATTTTGTAACATCTAATTCTCTACCTTAATACTATTCTGGTCTTGTTGTCAACAAAAAAAAAAAATCTTCAAAAAATTAATTTATTTTTATGTCTAGAAGATCGACAATTGATGTTATTAATGTAAAAGTTAATAAAAAAGTATATAGAGAAAAAAAGATTTATATATAATTTTATTGATTTAATAAAAACTTATGATAGAAACTTAGTGATTTATTATGGTGGATTTTAGGTAAAAAATACATGTCTTCTAATTACATTAATACTATTAAAGATATGCATAATAATACTATTGAATCTCAGATTTTGATGATGAAATCAATTGGTATGTTTGTTATCTAATCTGCATTTTGAGTGACGTAGGAAGCTTCGATCAAGGAGAGATAATTAAAGTAGGAAGAACCATATTGGGCCAGAGTGGAATATGTTAGCAGATTGGATGTCAAGCCGGAGGATCGGTCGACGTATCAATAGAAGACTTTGGGTCATGGGTTCGGGCATCGGGCCAAGAAGAGAGAAAATTACGCCAAGGAAATTAGAATTGCAGAGGTCAACTGGTCGATTGGGCAATAAGCCGCAAGAAAGAACAATGCGCCGAAGAATTGGATGAAGCATCGATAAACTAATGACATGTTGGACAATATTTGATTCAAGCTTTATAATAATTGTCTAAATTGAAGTAGGTTTTAGATGTAATTCGGTTGGAATTGGGCCAACTCAATTAGGAGCTAGTTGGGCCCAAGTTTGGGCTTTGTTGAGCCAAGTGAAAGGCCCAAACAATGACCCAACAAATAGAACTATCGGTGGCATAGTCTCCGAGACTATGTCAAACGGTGGTACCACCTAAACTCAATCTCTAAGACAGTCAGGTGGTGATACCGCCTAGACACAGTCTCCCAAGCGGTGGTATTGCCTAGTGTCAATGCTGTAGGTGGTGGTACTGCCTAGCACAGGTGATGGTACTGCAAGTATGTCATTGACAAAGTTCTAAACAGGATGTTTAATGTAATACTTATGTATGTCCGTGTCTTTTGGTTTGTTCATGCTTTGCACAACATGTAGAGCGACGGTTGAAGGCTTAACAACCCTATTTTAGTTGGATTTGGTGGTCGTTTTTGGCTTGTAAATAAAGGTTATGTCATGTGAACACTTATGAGAGATATTCAGTCTATAGTGGACCATTTTTACCCTTTGTTGTGCAACCGTTTAGAGCTTGTAAAGTTTGTTTATAATTTGCATTGTCTATGAAGTGTTTCCTGAAATGTTTGCTTATGGATCCCGAGTAAGGCGCTTTCTCTAAACCGTTTTATCTTTTGTAGGTCCTAAGGGACCATGGGAGGTTTCAGGGAGGCTGACTTTTACGGATAGATATGCAAGGGTGCCACACAACTTAGGCAAAACCAACTAAGTCTATGACAGATGGCATCAGAGCGGGACAAGCACTCATAGAAACACTTTGCATGCAAATGTGGGGGACCTAGCGGGGTTGCGTTGAGGGCAGTCAGCACACACGTAACCGTTTGGGGGAAAATGGGCATGAAGATGTAGGGAAAAGGAGTCGCTTAGAGGAGCGGGCATCTAAGATTGGCATTCAAAGGAATAGCCAACCCTTCACGCAAGGGGCACCATAAGAACAAGAAAGCTTGGAAGAATGCGTAGCGCACAAAGGTTGAGATGGCTGAGTTTAAGCTATGGCTCGACATTGACAACTATACTTGATGGTGCTCAAGGCAAGCGAGGCGCTTGGTAAAGGATGAGACCATGCGAGATGGAATGAGTTGCTCAATGACCAAAAGAGTTATTTAAAGCTCACAGAAGTGAGGGGAATTGCTAACTCGAAGAATTAGGTACTCATATATGGGTTTGTATGTGGACGATGGAATGTTTGTGGCTATCCCAAGGCGACCAAAACTCGGTGTCATGGAGCATTGAAACTTTCTCTTCGACATGAGAAGGATACGTCTGTAGGAGGTTGAAGTGTGTAGCGAGTTCAGCATGTTGCTAGGCCTTGAGTGGTGCATCGGTGCTTGTATTGATATGGAGTCACAATCTAGCAAGTGCGTTTGCAGGAAGCAAAATAATGCATAGTTTGTTCAGCAAATCGGAGTAGTCTAAGGGGATGGTGGTCTCCGAAACTTTTAGAGAGAAGGAAACGAAGATAGATGTTACTCCAACGGGATATATATCCAGGAGGGATAAGTCCCGACTCTCTAGAGGGAGAATTGTTGGGAAATCCTTGGGGGCGACATCACATGCGCAGCGGAAGAACAAGAAATTAAAATCCTCGATTCCCAAAGAGATGTTCGTCGTCATGCGAAGATTGGTACGCAAAAATCCATGAAACATGAAACTGCGTATAGAGTAGATTGTGTTACCTAGGGAGATCGTATATTCCTGTTTCTTTGCATATCCTTAGGAGAGGTTGAAGGAGGTCAAGCATCCTCCTCTCTAGCGGTGATCCACACAGCAGGGTTGCGACAATGCTCCTCAAAACTCCAAGCCTACTCAGAGGTGGAGATGGAGAGGAGAATAGGAAAAGGCAAACAAAAGCTCTCTAGCCTATGGGGCTCTGAATCCCTCATATTTATTGAGGTCCCCTGTCAATCCCTAATGGGTCCTCCCCTAGTGGGTATTGGATCTGCATCCAATAAGACAAGGGCTCCGTCGGATATCTAATATCCGAACCTCTATTCATCGCAATGCCTACCATATGTGTGTGACCCTCTAGGCCCAATATCGAGCTGGCCGTGAGTCATACCTGTTAGAACTCCTTCTAACTCAGTAAATTATTATCTCTGTAATAATTCACTCGACTCATCGACTACGGACGTACTAGGCCACTACGCCGTCGTCCCCAGACGATATAGGGGAATCCAATCCATTGGACCTGTCTGTCCTCAGTTACTGTGTACTTATAGTCCCTCATCCATCTAATATCCCAGAGACCATATATAGAGCATGGTGTTGTCAGACCCATACGGTTTCTTCTCGAGTCTCGCTCTAATCGGATTCTCTCGGAGAACTCTTTCTCTCTCAACCCGAATGACCCTGGCCAGGGATTTGTCTGAGCAAGAACACATGGGATATTCCTCTCATGATGCCGAGAGTGGATGATCCTCTATCGACACTCAATAGCCCTCGTAAGGTCGACTACCACTCCCAATGACCAGCTGTACTAGATCTGGGACAGCCAAACCTATAAGTCTGGTATCAAAGAGTGGAGCACTCATACAGGACATCCTTGGTGTCTCAAGTCTAAAGACCAGATACACCACTAGGACTACGGAATCGTTGTCTGACAATAAGGCATCATCAACCATCCAGCATTCCGTAAGCGGATCAATCAGTGAACTCATTCTCTAATGAGCACCTGTACTGTACCCCTAATGTCCCTACACAAGCAGCTATGAGACCAGCTACATCCATCATATGGATGGGTATACAACACACCAGTCTGTCCGGTTATCACGATATTGTTAGGATCAAGAGCATTAAGAGGGGGGGGGGGTGAATTAGTGCAGCGGAAATCTTACAGTGATTAAAACCGAAAGGTGCGTTCGTTCGATAAAATCTATTATGATGCAAAAGCCGATTCCCAATTTGTATCTAAGTGCAGTTTACGCAGTTTGCGTCTAAATGCAGTTTTGTGTCTAAATGCAGTTTGCGTCTAAACGCAGATTGCGTCTAAGCGCAGTTTGCATCTAAGCGCAGTTTGCGTCTAAGCGCAGATTGCGTCTAAGCGCAGTTTACGTCTAATCGCAGTTTGCGTCTAAACACAGTTTGCGTCTAAGCGCAGTTTGCGTCTAAACTCAGTTTGCATCTAAACACAGTTTGCGTCTGAGCGTAGTTTGCGTCTAAACACAGTTTGGTCTAAGCGCAGTTTACGTCTAAACGCAGTTTGCGTCCAAACACAGTTTACGTCTAAGCACAGTTAACATCTAAACGCAGTTTACGTCTAAGTGTAGATGACAGTTCGTAGTTATGAATGGAATCAAAATGTAAACGTAAACTGCAAAGAAACTCGTTCGTAAAAGCGCAGAAGACAGTTTGCAGTTATAAATGGAATCAAGACGTAAACGTAAACTGCACAGAGACTCGTTTGTAAAAGCGCAAAAGACAGTTTACAGTTATAAACAGACTCAAGACGTAAATGTAAGCTGCGATGTAAAGATCGTACGAAAACACCATTTTACGTCTGAATGCAGATTCGGAAAGATTAGAACTTAGAAACTTATTCGTAAAAGCGCAGAGAGCAGTAGCTATGTAGGAGGTTTGCAGTAATGATAAAATGCTCAAAATAAAAGCAAACCAGAGATTTAGAGTGGTTCGGTCAGTCTTGACCTACTCCACTTTTGGCTTCCTCCACCGATGAGGTCACCGACGTCAACTAGAGGCCTTCCTTCAATAGGCGAAGGCCAACTGCCCTTTTACAGTTTCTCTCCTTTTGACGGGCTCAGGAGACAACCCTTATAGATCCTTTCTCTCCTCTCTTTACAACTCAAGACTTGAAGAACAGAAAGAGGAGAACTTTTGGACTTTACACAAATTTGAGCTCTTAGAATCACAGAAAAGATCAAGAATTCGGTGTGGATCTGTTGCTCTTTCTGTGCTGAATGGGTTGGGTATTTATAGGCCCCAACCCAGTTCAAATTTGAGCTCAAAATCCATCAAGTCCCTGGAATTCGGGATCAAAGTGGTTGCACCTCCTCGATTTGAGAGCTTGCACCGCTTGGCGAGCTTCGAGATCGAGCCCAAGCGGTTGCACCTCTCTGTCATGGACGGTTGCACCGCCTGAAGTCGCTCTCGAGATTGAGCCCCTAGGCGGTGCCACCTCCTTCCGAAAGGCGGTTGCACCTCTCTCGCTGAAAGCTCAAGACCGAGCTCAAGCGGTGCTACCTCTCTGTCGGGGAGGTTGCACCGCCCAATCTAGCTCGAAGACTTAGCCCAGCGATTGCACCTCCTGGTTGGGGCGGTTGCACCGCCCTCTCATTGGAGACTTAGCCTCGGGCAAGTGCTACCAAACCCATGGTGCCACCTCTTTTACTATTTCAGCTCACTTGGTTTGGCTCCAAACTTGGCCCAAACCAGTCCAACTTGAGCCTAATTGGCCCCTACTTGGGTTATAGGATTAACACCTAATCCTAACCCTAATTAACGTGCTAACTATGAATTTAAAGACATTTTCTAAGCTATTACAAAGTCCGCAAGTCAAGACTTCTTCCTCATGAAGCTTCCGCAAAACTTCCTGCGGTCTTCCATGAACTCTCGAAACCATTCTGGGACTCCCGGCAAAGCTCCTAGACTTCACGATTTGATCTTAGCGAGTTCCAATGAGCTTCTTCGGCAAGCTCCGATCTTTCTCGGCGAGCTCTGGTAGCATTCCCGACGAACCTTCGGACTTCCGTCGAACTCTCGAACTCGCAACAAATCCTTCACGCTTGACTCCGACACTTTGTTTCGCTTTATGTCTTCATCGTTATCATAGTTAATCCTGCACAATTAAAACAAAACTTCGATCGAGACAATTAATCCTAAGCAATTTAACCAAGTTGTCCCAAGATGTCATTGGTCCCTCGACGCCGTCCGATTCTTGGCGCATCGTCCTCTCCCCCGCAGCCTATTGCCCAATCGGCCAGTTGACTCAAGAACTCCGATATCCTTGGCACAATACCCGCTCTTCTTGGCCTGATGTTCGAGTCCACGGCTCGAAGTTTTCTTCTGTCGACACGCCGACCGATCCACCGCCCGACGTCCAATCTTCCGACATGTTCCTTCGGCACAACATGATTTTTTCTGCTTTTATTGTCTCATCCCCGATCGAAGCACCCTGCGTCACTCAAAATGCAGATTAAATCATAAACATATATCAAGTAGTTTCATCATCAAAATACGAGATTCAACAATCTCCCCCTTTTTTATGATGACAACTACTTGATGACGGAGTTAAACTTAACTCCCGGAGTGTAAACAAACTCCCCCTATCAATATGCCATATTGATAGAAACTCTTAGATTCAAAAATCTAAGCAACATGTCATCATAAACAGAGTTAACCTTAACTCCCAGAGTTTAAACAAACTCCCCCTATCAATATGCCATATTGATAGAACCTTGAATTCAAACTGAATTCAAGTCATTGCAATATTCATCATGAATACTTGCAACACGTCAACATGAATATATGCATAAACTTATGCATCACATGTCATGTCATCAACATACTTCTCCCCCTTTGTCATCAACAAAATTGAGAAGTACCACAATCAAGTGTGTGTGATATTGGTTCAACTCATTGCATGAAAATCATAATATCAAGTTTTATCATCATGCAAGTTTGCTAATATCAAATATCAACATGAAAAAATTATGCGATGTAAGCTTTTGATATCATAACGCAAAACATTTCAAGTGTTTATCAATTGTAGCATTTCATCACATGGTAAGATATCAACGTGTAAAATTACGATACAAGTTCTTGATATCTTAACGCATGATGCAAACATGGCATAATGCAAGTTTGGCAATCATAGCATCAATTCATATATCTCTTAATGATGCAAGCATTGCAAATATGGCAATCATATCAATTCATATATCTCTTGATGATGCAAGCATAGCATCAGTGTTCATAGCATCAATTCATATATTTCTCCCCCTTTGTCATCAACAAAACGAAGAACGATATAAGCAAATTTTAAGCATAAGTGCTTGTTGTTATGTATGTGAAATAAATCCTTGCAAGTAAAAACACTTTCATCCATATTCATCAAATCCATTTCTCAAAAATTATTTTTCACATGATGTGTGTATGAGAGTTGTATTTGCTAGTTAATTACATATGTCAAAAATCAATGATATGAACTAAACTTGATATGACATATGCTTGTTAAGTTTGGAAGAGAGTGAACTTGATATGTTAGATTCAAGAGAATCCGAAAATGAAATTTGACTCTTTCTTCCATTCGGACAAGGTTTTGCTATAGATATTCAATTACAATCATGAAGGTAAAACATACTTGTTACCATGGAAGTTTTGTATTCAAGCACATAATTTTCAATATGTAATTGTGTAAAATTATTATGCCAATCAAGTGATTCAATCATTCAATCAAGAAGGATCGAAAAATAATTTTAACACGTTCAATCATTAGGACGTATTTTTGCCATAGTTTTTCAAATACAATTATAAAGATAAGACATGCTCATCATCATGGTAGTATGATAGCAAGTTTACCATATATAAGCTAGCAAAAAATTTCTAAATTTTAATGCCCGCAAGCTAGCAATTTTGAGATGTTCAAGAAAGCAACTCTTGCTTCTTGAAATATAAGTTTTGCTAGATGTGCAAGTTAACTTTTTGCTTCTCGAGATAGGCAAGATAGCATTCCTTAGTGATGTTCAATATAGCTAAGTTCTACATCATGCAAGCTAGTGAATTTTATAACATTTTAGAACATGCATAATCACCAAAGCATCATAAATTTTAATGATGTGCAAAATTACAAATTTTGCATGATTGCATTTGTGTGTCTTGAGATCTGCAAGATAGCACTTCTTAGTGATGTTCAAGATAGCAATTTCTTCTCTTTTGAGAAGTGCAATTTTTGCTTTCTTCTTAATTGTGCAAGCTAGCTATATCCCCTTTTGTCATTATCAAAAAGAAGGGAAAAACCCTTTACATCAATTTTTAAATCATGACAAAGGTTAGTATCAATCTTATTTGTGCATCATTATATTTTCAAATTAAAACATGCACATTTTCAATCATTGTTTCAATCACCACTTATAGCTTATCATGCACAATATATAAAATCATCTAACATGATACAATTATTTATTTTCAAAATATTTATCACTATTTTAATGTATGATAATGAAGTATTCATGATACCGAACATTGAATCAGTATTTATCACTTCATTTTAATCATGATTCCAAACATTTATCATTTAAAGCATTCATGATACACATTAAAAAAACCATGTGCATCATTCCAAATCATAAATATTTTAAATCATCATGATATTAATTTGTCACATTGCATCCTACCATGCATGATCGAAACTTCTCATTTGCATACATCAAAATAAATTCATGAATATCTCATGCATTCATATCATCACTTGAGGAGTATTGAAAAGGAATAATTGGGTGATGAGATAAATATTTCATGAGTACAAAGAATTGCATAAAAATCATATCATGAATACAAGGAATACAAGTCACAATCATTCAAGAGAAAATTCATTATTCATTTTCAATTCATTCAATTTGATAAATCAAGATCATGATTTTGATAAAACTTATTTCAATTTTAAATTATCAAAATCATTTTTATGGCTCACAAAATTTATAAATAGATTCATGATTTCATCGAAAAATAACAATGGAAATTAACATGATACACATTATTACTTCTCAACCACATATAGCATGATTTCATAAGGTATTTTTAATCAAAATCATTTTGTTTATCATAAACATGCAATTTTCATGATTATTTTCAAAATTACTAGAATGATAAGCATGATTCCTAATTGTTTGTATTTTCATTATAAGATTATTAAACATGCAATTTTCAAGAAAATTAAAAAAAAATGCTTTATGAAAAGCATAATGTAATTTCAAAGTAAATTAAAGGCATTTTGATTACCTCAGCGTCGAAAGGCGTAAAGGCGTAGTTTGCCACCTCGCCTTTGTTGATTTTCTCCTCGTCTTCGGAGGAGCTCGATTCATCCCAATTTTTGTTCTTCTTCTTGCGTTCAAAGCAAGTAGTTCCATTCTTTTTGTTTTTTAATTTTCGTTTCATTTGTAGTTTAAGTTCACCATCACTTGAGCTTATGCTCGAGTGGTCTTCAAATGTTCTATGTCCTAAATCCTTCCTGTTCTTTGGAAGGTTGTTTTGTTCATAATTGTCCTCATCACTTGAGTCATCGCTCAAGTGGCATTCATTTGTCCAGAGTTCCAAATCCTTCCTGTTCTTTGGAAGGTGATTGTGTTCAACATGTTCATCATGTGCATTGTGCACCATTTCATATGTCATCAATGAACCAATTAGTTCTTCAAGTGGAAATTGGTTCAAGTTTTTCGATTCTTGAATAGCAGTTACTTTTGAATCCCAAGTTTTAGAAAGTGAGCGCAAAACTTTGTTAACGAGTTCAAAATCCGAAAAGCTTTTACCAAGCGATTTTAAACCATTGACGACATCCGTAAAACGGGTGTACATGTCAACAACGGTTTCGCTTGGTTTCATATGAAAAAGGTCGAAATCATGCAGTAAAATATTAACTTTCAAGTCTTTGACTCTACTAGTTCCCTCGTGCGTGATTTCAAGAGTGCGCCAGATATCAAAAGCCGTTTTGCACAAAGAAACCCGATTGAACTCATTTTTGTCCAATGCGCAAAATAAGGCATTCATAGCCTTTGCGTTTAAAGAAAAATACTTCTTCTCTAAATCCGACCATTCGTTCATCGGTTTAGAGGGAAGTTGAAAACCGTTTTGAATGATATTCCATAAATCCAGATTTAGAGAAATCAAGAAAACTCTCATTCGAGTTTTCCAATAAGTGTAGTCCAATCCGTTAAAGAATGGTGGACGAAAGACCGAAAAGCCCTCTTGAAGAGCCATTTCTCTCGGGTGTAAATCCGAAATGAGAAATACCAATTGTTAGGATCGAGAGCACTAAGAGGGGGTGAATTAGTGCAGCGGAAATCTTATAGCGATTAAAACCGAAAGGTGCGTTCGTTCGATAAAATCTATTATGATGCAAAAGCCGATCCCCAGTTTGTATCTATGCAGCAGTTTTACGCAGTTTGCGTCTAAATGCAGTTTTATGCCTAAATGCAGTTTGCGCCTAAATGCAGATTGCGCGCTAAGCGCAGTTTGCATCTAAGCGCAGTTTTTGCGCTAAGCGCGGTTTATGCCTAAACACAGTTTGCGTCTAAACACAGTTTGCATCTAAACACAGTTTGCGCCTGAGCGTAGTTTGCGCTAAACACAGTTTGGCGCCTCTGCGTAGTTTACGCCTAAACGCAGTTTGTTTCCCAAACATAGTTTACGCCTAAGCACAGTTTACGCCTAAACACAGTTTGTGTCTAAAGCACGGTTTACGCCTAAACGCAGTTTACGTCTAAGCGCAGATGACAGTTCGCAGTTATGAATGGAATCAAAACGTAAACGTAAACTGCAAAGAAACTCGTTCGTAAAAGCGCAGAAGACAGTTTGCAGTTATAAATGGAATCAAGACGTAAACGTAAACTACACAGAAACTCGTTCATAAAAGCACAAAAGACAGTTTGCAGTTATAAACAGACTCAAGACGTAAATGTAAGCTGCGATGTAAAGATCGTACGAAAATACCGTTTTACGTCTGAATGCAGATTCGGAAAGATTAGAACTTAGAAACTTGTTCGTAAAAGCGCAGAGAGCAGTAGCTATGTAGGAGGTTTGCAGTAATGATAAAATGCTCAAAATAAAAGCAAACCAGAGATTTAGAGTGGTTCGGTTAGTCTTGACCTACTCCACTTTTGGCTTCCTCCACCGATGAGGTCACCGACGTCAACTAGAGGCCTTCCTTCAATAGGCGAAGGCCAACTGCCCTTTTACAGTTTCTCTCCTTTTGACGGGCTCAGGGGATAACCCTTACAGATCCTTTCTCTCCTCTCTTTACAACTCAAGACTTGAAGAACAGAAAGAGAACTTTTGGACTTTACACAAATTTGAGCTCTTAGAATCACAGAAAAGATCAAGAATTTGGTGTGGATATGTGTCTTTTCAGTGCTGAATGGGTGGGGTATTTATAGGCCCCAACCTAGTTCAAATTTGGAGCTCAAAATGATCAAATCCCGGAATTTCGGGATCAGGCGGTTGCACCTCCTGACTAGAGAGGTTGCACCGCCTGGCAGAGTTTCGAGATCGAGCCCAAAGGGTTGCACCTCTCTCTGTCAGGGCGGTTGCACCGCCTGAAGTCCGCTTCGGAGATCGAGCCCCAAGCGGTGCCACCTCTTGATCGAGGCGGTTGCACCTCTCTCGCCAGAGCTCGAAGATCGAGCTCAGCGGTTGCACCGCCGACCGAGAGGTTGCACCACCGGCAAAGCTTCGAAACTTGAGCTCTGGCGGTGCTACCTCCTCGACAGAGGAGGAGGTTGCACCCCGCCCCTCCTCGCCGGAGATCGAGCCCTCAGGCGGTTGCACCTCTTGGCTGGGGTAGTTGCACCGCCCAGTCTCATTGGGAGACATAGCCCAGGCGGTGCCACCTCCAACCCCGGCGGTGCCACCTCTTTTACTATTTCAGCTCACTTGGTTTGGCTCCAAACTTGGCCCAAACCAGTCCGAACTTGAGCCTAATTGGCCCCCCCTACTTGGGTTATAGGATTAACACCTAATCCTAACCCTAATTAACGTGCTAACTATGAATTTAAAGACATTTTCTAAGCTATTACAAAGTCCGTAAGTCAAGACTTCTTCTCATGAAGCTTCCAACTTCTTCCGGGCGGTCTTCCTCATGAACTCTCGAAACCATTCTCATGGACTCCCGGCAAGCTCCTAGACTTCACGATTTGATCTTAGCGAAGTTCCAATGAGCTTCTTCGGCAAGTCTCGATCTTTCTCGGCGAGCTCGTAGCATTCCCCGACGAACCTTCTGACTTCCGTCGAACTCTCGAACTCATAACAAATCCTTCATGCTTGACTCCGACACTTTGTTTTGCTTTATGTCTTCATCGTTATCATATTTAATCCTGCACAATTAAAACAAAAAAACTTCGATCGAGATAATTAATCCAAAGCAATTAACCAAGTTGTCCCAATGTCATTGGTCCCTCGACGCTTGGTCCATTCTTGGCAAGATCGTCCTTTCCTCGCAGCCTATTGCCCAATCGGCCAGTTGACTCCAAACTCCGATATCCTTGGCACAATACCGCTCTTTCTTGGCCCGATGCCCGAGTCCACGGCCCGGCCTTCATGTCAATACGTCGATCGATCCACCGGCCCGACGTCCAATCTTCTGACATGTTCCTTCGGCACAACATGATTTTCCTGCTTTAATTGTCTCATCCTGATCGAAGCACCCTGCGTCACTCAAAGCGCAGATTAAATCATAAACATATATCAAGTAGTTTCATCATCAAAATACGAGATTCAACACGTCACAAGTAGGGGCCGACGGCTCAGGCTTTGGGTTCGGTCGCTTTTTCTCCCTTGGATCATCCAGGGGTCAGTCGGTCTTTGCCCTTTTGTGCAGGGAGACCGCCGTTAGGTAGCACTGCCTAGATTCCCGAGGGCTCCCCCAAACCTCCCCTGTTCCTGCGCGGGTTGGGAACTTCACAGTCTGGTGGTAGGTGGAAACCACGGCCCTGATTCGGTTGAGGGTGGGCCGACCAAGGATGGTGTTGTATGCTGTGGGGAGATCCACTACTAGGAAAGTGGACATTATCGTCTTTGTTTTGGGTGGTGTTCCTAGGGTCAGGGGCAAAGTGACGGCTCCCAACGGTGAGATCGAGTCGCTCGTGAACCCAGTGAGTGCGGAGCGGATAGGTTCCAAAGCCTCCTTAGCTAAGCCCAGTTTCTGGAAAGCATTAAGATATAATACGTCAGCCGAGCTTCCCATGTCAATCATGATCCTCCTCACCTGGGCATTGGCGATCCTAGCCATTATTACGAGCGCATCGTCATGCTCCGATCGCCCAGCGTCCTTGGGGGGAAATGCGACCAAAGGGTTGGGGCTGCGTCGGGGAGCGTCGTCCCTAGCCGAGCGGGCGTATGCCTTCCTCCCGGACATGCTGATCCCCCCGGACGTCGGGCCACCTGTGATGACGTTAATGAGGCGCTCAACGGGACCCCCCAGGTGGGGTGATGGATCCCTACCCTATTGAGCGTACTGACTGAGGTGTCCTCTACGGACGAGCTCCTGGATCTGCCGTGACAGCTCGCGGCACTCCTCAGTATCGTGTCCGTTTTGCTGATGGAAGCGACAATACCTGGACTGGTCGGCTAACTCCCGCGGGCTCCTCATCAGGAAGGGGGTCTTGAGCAGTCCTTTCTCCCTTATCTGGAGAAATATCTCCGTTCGGGATGTGCTCGAAGATGGTGTGGGAGGCCTTAGCGCAGGAGGATCAAGCTGGTTCAGCTTGCGTCTTGGTGCGGGAGGCTGTTGTCCCCAAGCCGGCTTCGGCCTTTCCCTCTTGGGCTCTTGTCGCTTCCCGGCCATCCAAGCTTCGGTCGCAACGAATTGGTTCGCACGTTGGAGCATCTCGGGCACCGTAACGGGGGGCCGCTCCACGAGGGACCAAAAAAATTTTGAGGGGCGCAAGCCTATCATAAACGCCTGCATCAATAGGGAGGGGTGAGCATCCGACAATTCTCAGATTCTTGTCGCAAAATGATTCATATAAAGGGAGAGAGGTTCTCCTCCCTCTGGTTGAGCCCGAGGAGTAGCACCACGGAAGGCCTCGGCCGTGCATAGGCCACGAAATGGAGCTCGAAGTCTTCAACAAGTTGGTCGAATGAAGCGATTGTTCCGGTCTTCAAGCCGCCATACCACGAGTGGGCGGGTCCTCTTAGGGTGGTAGGGAACACTCTGCACATCAGGGCATCCGAGGTTTCGTATAGTGTCATTTGGGCGCGAAAAACAGCCACATGGTCGGCCGGGTCGGTGGAACCATCGTAGGCGTCCAGGGTGGGGAGTTGGAATTTTGGGGGAACCACATGGTCCAGTATCTCAGGCGTGAACGGGGGTCCCCAACGCATGTCCTCCCCAAACTCCCCTCTTGCCCTGCGGACCTCCTTCTACACATCGTCAAGCCGCCGATTGACGAAGCGCAGCAGGGCTCGCAGGGAATTTGTGGAATCCGAAGATAATTCCTCGGGTTCCGGGTGACCCCTTGGGTCAACCGTCACTCGGCCCCGAGGCGTGGGTAGTGGGACCCGAGGCGAAGTTGGGAGCTCCGTAGACGGTGTGGGAGCCTGAATGGGTGGCTCCTGTCGACGCAACGATTGGACAGCTGAGGGGTGTGGTGGACGGGAAACAAAGGGAATAATGGACTGCACCATATCGGTTAGAATTCGGACTTGATGGATGAGGTCATGGAAGGCCTCGGATGACACGGGCGATGGGGCAGTGGGGGCACCGTCGGGAGGCGACAGGCCCGGATCGTTGAATATCCACCAATAGCGTTCTGAGATCATGGCGGGGCCTTCATCATAAGGTCCTCCACGTGGGGTGAGTTCCCCCGAATCTCCGATCGGTTGTGATCCCCCTACCGCGGGCTCGTCAAAGCTGCCTTGATGATCCCTTGACATTCCGTCGCCCTCCTTCTAGCGCCAAAATGTTAGTGTAAACAACCTTGAGTCGTGGCCTCGAGGCCGACGCGGCTCGGTTCGGGTCCGGATGACGGGGGATCTTCTCGGGGTGGTTTTAGAGTCTGCTGAGGTGGTCGAGTGCGGTGCCGTTGTCTCCTCTGAGCATGAACTTGCCTTCGTGTCTCACGGGGACCGCCGGCTTTTCACCTGCATAAAGGTCAGGTCAGGGTACTCAGCCCGACCCCTCCAACGATCAAGTCAGTTGAGGTGAAGGGAGATTTCAGATGAAGAATTCTTTTTTGTGTCCCCCCATTTTTTCCGTTCGGAATGCGGGGGTATTTATAGGGCAGCTTACTGTTTCCTGATGTGCCCGTTTACAGGGGGCAGGCTGATAGCGTCTGACATTGGTGTTGGCATGGCGTGAAGAACCGAGCCTGAGCAGGGCATTATTGCTCCTCGATCGGTGCTCCGGTCAGTGTTGACCTGGTGCTGTGAGGCGTCATTTGAGACGGCTGACGTCATATACGTCTTATCGCAGTTATTTCCCTCATCAGGTACCTAACACACAAGTTCCAACTTTACATAGGTTTTACAAAGTATCCCATCCTCCTGAGAGATATGTGGGATATATTGGAGGAGAGGATGTTGAGGATATTAATCCTTAGACCTACGAGGAGGCTATTATGAGTATAGACTCCGAGAAGTGGTAAGAAGCCATGAATTCTGAGATAGATTTTATGTACTCCAACAAGGTTTGAAACCTAGTTGATGTGCCCAAGGGTATTGTACCCATCAGTTGCAAGTGAATCTTTAAAAAAAAGATCGGAGTAGATGGAAAGGTAGAGACTTATAAAGCAAGACTATTGGTTAAGGGGTATCGTCAAAGGCAAGGTGTTGACTACGATGAAACCTTCTCACCCGTAGCCATGCTAAAATCCATCCAAATTTTATTGGCTATTTCAAGATACTATGATTATGAGATCTGACAGATGGACATGAAAACTACATTCCTCAATGGGAACCTCGAGGAGAAGGTGTATATGATACAGCTCAAGGGATTCGTATCTAAGGACTACCCAAATAAGGTGTGCAGGTTACTTAGATCCATTTATAGACTAAAGCAAGCTTCCTGAAGTTGGAACATAAGATTTAATGAGATAATAAGATCTTATGACTTCGTTAAGAATGAAGATAAACCTTATATGTACAGGAAAGTAAGTGGAAGTGCTGTTACCTTCTTGGTATTGTATGTGGATGACATCTTAATCATTAGGAATGATGTAGGAATGTTATCCATAATAAAGGCTTGGTTATCTAAACACTTCTCCATGAAGGACTTAGGAGAAGCATCTTATATATTGGGGATTCAGATCTATAGAGATAGATCCAAGAGGATGCTTAGCTTGTCCCAATCCAAGTACTAGACACCATTGTCAAAAGGGTTGGCATCGAAAATTCCAAGAGAGGTCTCATACCGATGAGACATGGGATATCGCTTTCTAGGAGTATGTCCTCAAAGACTCCTGAAGAAAAGGCGAACATAGATAGGATACCCTATGCCACAATGATAGGGTCTATCATGTATGTCATGCTATATACCAGCCTGATATAGTGTATGCTCTGAGTGTCACGAGTAGGTATCAAGCGGATCCAGGCTTGGAGCACTGAAAAGCAATAAAGTGTATCCTTAAGTACTTAAGAAGGACTAAGGATCTTTTACTAGTATATGGAGATAGTAGCCTCAGGAATAAAGGCTATACTGACTCGAGTTTTCAGTCCGATATCGATGATACTAAGTCGAATTTGGGGTATGTGTATACTCTGAATGGAGGATTAGTATGCTAGAAAGAGTTCCAACCAAGATACCACTACTGACTTAATCATAGAGGCGGAGTACATTATTGTAGCAAAGGCAGCAAAAGAGGGAGTTTGGATGAAGAAGTTCATCACGGATTTGGGAGTCGTGCCAAGTAGCGATGAGTCGATTCCCTTATATTGTGACAACAATAGAGCGATCACTTAAGCGAAGGAACCCAGGTCTCATTAGAAGTGTTCTGAGGAGGTTCTTCTTAATTAGAGAGATCGTGAACCGAGGAGATGTATGAGTGGAAAGAGTTTTATCCGAAGATAATATTGTAGATCCATTGACAAAGTTATTGCCTTAGATTATCTTTGAGCATCGTAGGGTATGATGGGGATTAGACACATAGATGATTGGCTTTAGGTCAAGTATGAGATTGCTAGTCATATGTGCCCTGCAAGCCGATCACGTGAGTGATGGCACGTGTGACTTGACACGTAGTCTTTTTGCTTATTATATTTTGGTATTTATTACTTTATATATATATATATATATATATATATATATATATATATATATATATATATATATATATATATATATATATATATATATATATATATATATATATATATATATATATATGTATATTGTGATGTCCGTGGATTTGTGCAATGAAAATCGGATCATGATGAGATCACGATAATGAGACTGATTCGCCTTTAAACATAGATCCTAAATAATCCCGATCATATATTACTCAAGAGGGATATCGAGATAACCAGATAGACTAATGTGTTATATACCCGTCCATATAATGGATGCAGCTGGTCTCATAGCTGCTCTTATGGGGACACTAGGATACAAAAACGATGATTATTGGGGAATGAGTTCACTGATTGATCTGCTTATGAAATGCTAGATGGTTGATGATACCTTATTATCAAATAGTGATTCCATAGTCCTAGTGATATATTTGGTCTTTAGACTTGAGATACCAAGGATGTCTTGTATGAGTGCTCCACTCTTTGATACTGGACTTATAGGTTTGGATGTCCTAGATCTAGTACAATTGGCCATCAGGAGTGATAATCAACCTTATGAGGGCTATTGAGTGTCGATAGAGGATTATCCACTTTCAGTGTCATGAGAGGAATATCCTATGTATTCTTGCTCAGATAAATCCTTGGCCAGGGTCATTCGGATTGAGAGAGAAAGAGTTCTCCAGGAGAATCCGATTAGAACGAGACTCGAGTAGAAACTGTATGGGTCTGACAACACCATTCCCGATATACTATCTTTGGGATATTAGATGGATGAGGGAATATAGGTAGATGGTAACTGAGGACAGACAGGTCCAATATATTAGATTCTCCTGTATCGTCTAGGGACTGCGGCTTAGTGGCCTAGTACGTCTGTAGTCGATGAGTCGAGTGAATTATTATGAAAATAATAATTTACTGAGCCAGAAGGACTTCTGACAGGTATAACTCACGGCCAGCTTGATATTGAGCCTAGAGGGTCACACACATATGGTAGGCATTACGATGAGTAGAGGTTCGGATATGAGATATCCGTCGAAGCTCCTATTTTATTGGATATCCAATAAGCCTCTGAATTATTGGATTCTATGGATGAGATCTAATAAGAGCCTATGAGAGATTATTAGATAGAGATACATTAATCTAAGAGGCTTAGGTAATTGGATGGAGATCCAATACCCAATATGGCTAGATCCATTAGGTTTAAGATAATAGGGGACCTATATAAATAGGAGAGATTCAGTGGTTCATAAGCTAAAGTCTTTTGCTTGCCTCTCCTATTCTCTTCACTCTCTCCACCTCAGAGCAGGCCTAAAGTTTTAAGGAGCATCATCATAGCCCCACTGTATGGATCATCGCTAGAGAGGAGGGTGCTTGACCTCCTTCACCCTCTCCTAGAGATATGTAGGGATTCAGGGATATACGATCTCCCTAGGTAACACAATCTTTACTATACATAGTTTTCTATTTTGTGGATTTTGTGCACCAATCTTCGCACGACGATGAACAAATCTTTGGAAAATTAGAGATTTTATTTTCTGTTCTTCCGCTGCGCATGTGATGTCGCCCCCAAGATTATCCAACAGATAAGATCCAATAAGAGCTAATGAGATATTATTATATAGAGATCCATTAATCCATGAGTCTTGGGTAGTTGGATGGAGATCCAATACCCAACAGCGTAGGATCCATTAGAGTTAAACTAATAAGGACATCAATAAATATAAGAGAACCAAAGGGGTAAAGGCTAGACTTTTTTTTGCTGCCACCTATTTTTCTTCCTCTTTATCCTCCATAGCTGGTAGCCTAATTTAGGGCGTGTGGACAATAAGAAGGGCCTGCCCCATCTTGATCATGTGGTGTGCGTGGAGAGGCAGATTGTGCAATAATTTAAGGAGCGTCTTCACTGCATCTATCTGTTGAATCTCGTATTTTGATGATGAAACCAATTGATAAATGTTTATGATTTGATCTATGTTTTTAGTGTCGTAGGATGCTTCAATTAGGATGAGACAATTAAAGCAGGAAGAATTATATTGGGCTAGTGGAACATGTCAGAAGATTGGACGTTGAGCCGGAGGATCGATCGACGTATCGACAGAAGGCTTCGGGCTATAGATTCGGGCATCGGGCCAAGAAGAGCGGATATTGCGCCAAGGATATCAGAGTTGCGGAGTTAACTGGCCGATTGGACAATAGGCTGCAAGAGAGGACAATGCGCCGAAGAATCGAATGAAACGTCGATAGACCAATAACATGCCGGACAATATGATTCAAGCTTAGTAATAATTGTGTAGATTGAAGTGTGTTTTAAAATGTGCAGGATTAACTACGATAGCAAGGCATAAAGCAAAATGAAGTCTCGGAGTCAGGGACATGATTTCGTTGGAAGTTCGAGAGTTCGTCGAAAGTCCATACGTTCATCGGAAGTTCTATAGGAACCAGTCGAGAAGTCTAAGAGCTTACCGGAAGAAGCTCTTCGGAACTCTCCAAGAAGATCATCGTGAAGTCCAAGAGCTTCCCGAAAGTCCATTGGAACATTACCGGGAGATCGTCAAAAGTTCGCTAGAAGATCGTCGGAAGAAACCAAGACCTTGGGACTTGTTTAGCTTAAGTATGCCTTAGATTTCATAGTTAGCACGTAATTGGGATTGGATTTGGGCCAACCCAATTATGGGCTAGTTGGGCCCATGCAAGGACTGTGTTGGGCCCAATGAAAGGCCCAAGAAGTGGTACCATCGTGGCATAGTCTTCAAGACTGTGTTAGGCGATGATACCGCCCCTAGCAGGGTGCCAAGCGGTGGTACCGTCAGACTGGGCAGTGGTATCGCTCAGCGCAGTGTCAGTGTCAGATTGACACTCGCGGTGGTACCACCCGAACCCAGGAAACCCGAGATGAGATAGTTTTAGGCTCCAAGTTTGAATCAACTTGAGGCCTATAAATACCCCTTTCATCCCTAGTTAAACAAATACAAGCACAGAGAGTTTAAAAGTGAAGAAATGCTATTGCAATCACTTGAGAAATCTCCTCCTCTAGTCTAAGTCTAGAATTATGTTTATGAGGAATGTATGCGCTTGTAAAGGTTATCTCCTAAACCTATGAAAAGGAGAAGAGGGGTGTAAAAGGTGGTTGGTCTTTGCCTATTGAAAGAAGACCGATAGTGGATGCCGGTGGCCTTGATGAAAGAGGAATCGGTGGAGTGAATGTAGGTCACAACGACTGAACCACTATAAAAATCTGGTTTGCCTTTACTTTGAGCAATTTACTTTAAACTGAAAATTGCCTTCTCATTACTTGCTACGCTCTTTCATACGCTTTTAATCTAAGCATATTTTCGAAATCAGTTTTCAATGTATGAAACAAAATTTCAGAACCGACGTTTTTACTATTGCACTAATTCACCCTCCCCCCCTCTTAGTGCCGACTCATTCCTAACAATTAGTATCAGAAACTCATATTTCTCATTTGGTTTAACACCCAAGAGAAATGACTTGTTTTGGCTTTCAAGAGGGTCACTCATTCATTCGTCCTCCCTTATTCAATGGGACGAACTATACTTATTGGAAAACTTGAATGAGAGTTATCTTGCTTTCTTTATATTTGAATTTATGGAATATTATCGAAAGTGGTTTTAGAAGGTCTTCTCTTTCAATGAACCATTGGAATGATTTGGAGAAGAAGATTTTTTCCTTAAATGCTAAAGCTATGAATACTCTATTTTACGCTTTGGATAAAACTGAGTTTAATCGGATTTCTATGTGCGAAATGACTTTTGACATATTGTACACTCTTGAAATCATACACGAAAGCACTAATAGAGTAAAAGATTCAATGATTAATTTTTTAATTCATGATTTCGAGCTGTTTCAAATGAAATCGAGCGAAACTATTGTTGATATGTACACCCGCTTTACGAATGTCATCAATAGTTTAAAAGCTCTTGGCAAATATTTTTTGAATCTTGAACTTGTGAATAAAGTTTTAAGCTCACTTTCTAAAACATAGAATTCAAAAGTAACGGCTATTCAAGAATCAAAAAACTTGAACCATTTACCAATTAAAGAACTTATAGGGTCTTTGATGACCTATGAAATGACGTGCAATGCATGTGAAGAACTTGAGAACCACCTTCTAAAGAACAGAAAGGATTTCGGACTTAGAACAATTGAAGACCACTCAAGCATAAGTTCAAGTAATGGTGAACTTGAACTCCTCATCAAATTTAAAAAACTCATGAAACAGAAGTTAAAGAACCAAAGTAAAAAGAAAGCAACTAAACGCAAGAAGAATGAAGCACTTTAGGATGAATCAAGCTTATCCGAAGACGAGGAGAAAATCAACAAAGGCGATGTGGCAAACTATGCCTTAACGGCTTTCGACGATGAGGTAATCAAAACTCCTTTAATTTATTTCAAAATTACATAATGCTTTTCATGAGTTATTTTTAATTAGTTTAAAATAATTATTTTTCTTAAAAATTACATATTTAAAAATAAAATATAAAAAAGAAAAAAATATGATCATGCTAGTAATTTTGAAATTGATAATAAAGCTTATTTAGTAAGTTTGAAAATAATCATGAAAATTGTATGTTTTATGATAAAGGAACAAATTGTTAGACTTCAATTATGCTAGATGTTTTAATGATAATGTGTATCTTAATTATTTCCATATTATTTTTTATTGAAAACACTTTATGAAATCATGCTTGATGAAATAATATAATGATGCTAAATGATAGTGCTTAATGAGTTTATCTTTCAAAATTATGCATGATGATTCTTATAATTTATGGATTATCAATTTTTACCCTAATGAAAGTTGCTTTTTTGGTTTTAAAAATGACGCATGACTTTTGTATGGAAACTAAGCATGAAAAGTTAGATTCACCTAAAAAGAAAAATGCATGACTACAACAAACGAAATGAACTTGATTGAAAATGCTTTATATTTGATGAAATCATTTTCGATGATATATAATGATGTAATTATTTAATGAAAATATTAAAATTTTTGGTACCATGCTTGGTGATTTTATACTATGCATGAGATTTAAAAATGATGCATGATGATTTTTGTGATTTATACCCTATTGATCTTTGACTTAATAAATCTTGCACTTTCAATTTTAAACATTGATGCATTTATTTATTTGGCATAAATGAAATCAATCATATGAATTAAAACACTAAAACGAGGAAAGCTTTCTCCTATAAAAATTTCTTTACTTTATCGAGTTTTAAAAAAGGAGAGATTAATGAATCTATCTATGTTTTTTTTATGAATCTCTTGAAAATGATTTTGATTTGATAATTTGAATATGAATGAGTTTTATCTTGATTTTTTGAGATTTATAAATTGAGATTTCTTATGCTTAAGTCAAGATTTTATATGCATAAATTGAAGTCTTTTTCTCCTATGTTTCCTTCTACAATTTACTAAAGAGAATATCTTTTTCAATATTCATGACTTAAAATTTCATTTGAATATCTTTTGATCTCCTAAGATCTCTTTTTGAATATTTAAAGAAGAGAATTTTCTAGATGATGTTAGGATCAAGAGCACTAAGAGGGGGGGGTGAATTAGTGCAGCGGAAAACTTTCAACATTTTAAAACTATGTTTGTATGACAAAGGTGATTTCAGTAGAAAAGCTGATTCGTAAATAACTTTAACTTGAGATCAAGTAAGAAGCAGTTAAAACAAATCTGTTAAGGCAGTTTGCAGTTGTGATGGAAATCAGAATGTAAGCGCAAACTGAAATACGATGTTCATACGAGAAAAGCAATTTCAGTAGAAAAGTCGATTCGTAAATCACTTTAACTAGTGATTAGGCAAGAAGCAGTTAAAACGAATCTGTTAAGGCAGTTTTCTGTTGTGATGGAAATCAGAATGTAAGCGCAAACTGAAATACAATGTTCATACGAGAAAAGCGATTTACGTCTAAACACGATTCAAAAAATATTGAGCTTGGAAACACAATCATAAAAGCGCAGAAGGCAGTAAGCTAAGAAGGAGGTTTGCAGTAAGGATAATAAACCCAAAGTAAATGCAAACCAAAGAGCAGCGTGATTTAGAGTGGTTCGATCAATCTTGACCTACATCCACTTCTGGCTTCCTCCACCGATGAGGTCGCCGACGTCCACTAGAGGCCTTCTTTCAATAGTCGAAGGCCAACCACCCTTTTACAGATTCACTCCTTTTGACGGGCTTAGGAGACAACCCTTACAAACTTTTCTCTCCTCTCTTGAAAGATCAAAACTTGGAAGAAAAGAGGGAGAAGAACCTTTAGCTTATTACAACACTTTTGAGCTCAAAGATCTCATAGTAAGATCAAGATTTTGGTGGTTTTTCATTGCTCTTTCATTGCTGAAAGAGTGGGGTATTTATAGGCCCCAAACCAATTTAAATTCCGAGCTCAAAACTGTCAATTCCTGGAATTCCGAGGTCTGGCGGTTGCACCGCCTGACTGGGGTGATTGCACCGCCCAGCCAGAGCTCAGAGACCGAGCTCAGGCAGTTGCACCACTGTCAGAGGCGGTTGCACCGCCCAGCCAAAACTCGAAGACTGAGCCCTGGGCGGTGCCACCTCTGGGCAAGTGATCTGGGTCTGAATGGGTTGATCCATTTGGCCCAATTTGATTCTTTCAAGGGCTCAATTGCCCCTAGATTAAGTTAATGGGATCACCTCCCAATTCTAACTTAATCATCGTGCTAACTATGATAATTTCTTAAGACTTTTACTACAATTTGCTCCGGTGCATCAATCGCTTCTTCCGGCGAGCTTCCGGCGAACATCCGACGATCCTCCGACGATGCTCCTATGAACTTCCGGCAAACTCCTGGACTTGCGACGATCCACTTGGCGAGTTCTGACGAGCTTCTTTTGGCAAGCTCTTGGACTTCTCGGATTTATTCCCGCAGAACCTCCGACGACCTTCCGGACTTCTGTCAAGCTCTCGAACTCCCAACGTGATCATAGTCTTGACTCCGGCGTAACTCCTACTGTATGTCTTATTTTCATCGTAGTTAATCCTGTACACTTATCTCAATATATGGATTAGATAACAAATGACAATTGATGTCATTATCAAAATCCGAGATTCAACAATCTCCCCCTTTTTGATGATGACAATCAATTGATAACGGAGTTAACCTTAACTCCCCCTATCTATGTGCCATAATTGAGATAAGTCATTCTTGAATTCAAAGCCTTTGAATTCAAGAGACATATTGATAAGTTAAAGTCATTTAACCTTATCAATAATCCCATCATGATTCCTATCATGATGTATCTCTCTATATAATGTCAAGACTCGACATCCATTTTCAAATTTCAAATGTGAATTGTTATAATGATAGCAATTCATCATATGGAAAGATATCAACATGTAAAATTACAATGCAGGCTCTTGATATATTAATATGATGCAAATATGGCAATCATAGCAAACATGGCATAGCATCAATAATCATGTCTGTTTCTTTCCACATAATATGACATTTATAGTATCAATTCATATACTTCTCCCCCTTTGTCATCAACAAAAAGGAAAACGATATAAGCATCTTTTTAATATACATGTGATGCCATAAGTAGGTTCATGTCATTTATAGGATACAAACATCTCAAGAAGACCATGACATGGAGATTATTACATAGAGTGAAAACTTCTTCCTTTTTATTTGTTTATTATTCTTTTTGCATGAAGGAGGAAAGTCATTTGTATAGTAGCATGCTTTACAGGGATCAGGATATTTATGTAAAGTCCTTGCAAAAAAAATATCTTCCTTTTACATGAAGGAATCATCAAATTTATTTCTCAAAGGCAATATTTTTCACATGAAAAATCTAAAAGCTATAAATTTGCTAGATATTTTTTTCTTTGTCAAGAATTAATGATGTAAATCAAAATCCGAAAGAGAATAATGAAATCCGATTGGAACCGAAAATTTAATTTAACACTTTCATGCAAGACTATGAGGACATGCTCATCGTTTATGACAATTTTTTCAATATGTTATTTTTGTCATGTAATTCAATCAATAAAGTCCGAATAATAATTTTAACAAGTTTATGCATTCGGACACATCAACATTCCTAATTCTCTTCTTATGAAATCAAATTGTTCTTCACTTAGAGGTTTTGTAAAAATATCAGCTAATTGATGCTTAGTATCTATGAATTCTATAATCACATCATGATTAGTAACATGATCTCGTATAAAGTGATGTCTAATATCAATATGTTTTGTTCTTGAGTGTTGAATATGATTCTTTGTTAACATATTGCACTCGTGTTATCATATTTAATGGGAATGTTTTTAAGATGGACTTTATAATCTTCTAAGGTGTTTTTCATCCACACAACTTATGCACAGCATGCACTAGCTGCAATATATTCAGCTTTAGTTGTTGATAGAGCAACTGAGTTTTGTTTCTTAGATGACCAGGAAATAAGGGAATGTCCCAAAAATTGACATGTTCCTGATGTGCTTTTTCTATCTAGTCTACACTCGGCAAAATCCGCATCAGCATAAGCAATTAACTGAAAATTTTCGGATTTTAGATACCATAATCCTAGATTTGTGGTTCCTTTAAGATATCTAAGTATTCTTTTAACCGCTTTGAGATGAGATATCTTAGGGTTCGATTGAAACCTAGCACAAAGTCCTACACTGAACATGATATCTGGTCTGGTTGCAGTGAGGTAAAGTAAACTTCCTATCATACCCGTATAAGTTTTTTTGATCGAAGCTTTCTCCACTTTAATCAACTTTCAACTTCGTGGAGGTGCTCATAGGAGTGTTAACAACTTTTGAGCTATTCATATTGAATCTATTTAGCATATCTAGGGCATATTTAGTTTGACTAATAAAGATGTCATTGCTTAGTTGCTTAATTTGTAAGCCTAAGAAAAAGGTTAATTCTCCCACCAAACTCATTTCAAATTCGAGACTCATGGTTTTAGCAAAAGATTTACAAAGAGATTCATTCGTAGAACCAAAGATAATATTATCAACATAGATCTGAACAATGAGAAAGTTATTTTCAAAATTTTTGATAAATAATGTAGTATCGACCTTGCCTTTTGTGAAATTATTTTCAATAAGAAAAGTACTTAGTCTATCATACCAAACCCTTGGGGCTTGTTTTAAACCATAGAGAGCTTTGGTTAATTTAAATACATGATTAGGGAGGCTATTATTTTTAAATCCGGGAGGCTGTTCAACATAAACTTCTTCATAAATAAAGCCATTTAGAAAAGCGCTTTTAACATCCATTTGAAATAACTTAAAATTATTATTACTAGCATAGGCAAGGAGCATCCTTATGGCTTCTAATCTAGCCACAGGAGCGAAGGTTTCTTCGTAATCGATACATTCTTCTTGGTTGAAACCTTTGGCCACTAGTCTAGCCTTGTTTCTCACCACGATACCATATTCATCTTGCTTGTTTCTAAAGACCCATTTAGTACCAATAACTAAATGGTCATTTGGCCTAGGAACAAGTTTCCACACCTCATTTCTCTCAAATTGATTTAGCTCATCTTGCATTGCGATAATCCATGAATCATCTTTCATGGCTTCGTCAATACATTTAGGTTCAATTTTGGAGAGAAAGGTGGCGTTGGCACAAGAATTTTTAAAAGATGAACGTGTTTGAACCCCCTTAGATGTGTCTCCTAGGATTAGCTCCTTAGGATGATCATCTACATACTTCTAGTTGTTGAATCTCGGATTTTGATGATAAAATCAATTGATGGATTAAATGATTTAATCCATATTATTGAGTTAAGTGTGCAGGATTAACTACGATAACCAGAAAACACAAAACAAGGATACCTGAGTCAAGTTCGATGGACGTTTAAGAGTCCGAAGATTCGTCGGAGATGCTGTCGGAACCAACCGAGAAGAAATCGGGAACCTGTCGGAAATTTCGAAAGTTCGCCGAAGAGATCGTCGGAGGTTCATAGAGATCATCGAGAAGGCTCGGCTACTCATTAAAGTCATCGCAAGTTCGGGAGCTTGCTGGGAGCACGTCGGAAGAAGTTTGTCGGAAAGCTTGATGGAACAATACTCGACGTTCGCGGTTGAAAACTTGCTTAGGATGTGTTTTGTTATGTAGTTCACTTGTAATTAGGATTAGGATTAAGAGATAATCCTATATCCTGGTTAGGGGCCAACTGGGCCCAAAATTAGACTTGGTTTGGGTTAAATTTGAAGCCCAACAAGTGAACCGAAGGGTCTAGCGGTGGCACCGCCAAACTGGGCAGTTGCACCAGCCAACACCCGAGAGCTGAGAGAATCAAGGAGACTGTGGCACCGCCAGCATCGGGAACTCAAAGAGAATCCAAATTTTAGAGCCCAAATTTGAATCCTCTTGAGGCCAATAAATACCCCTCAAATCTCAGCTGAGAGAATAACTTTTTGAGCAGCAAGTGTTTGAGAGAAAGGCCTTAGAAAAGTCTTAGCTAGCCTTGTTTTTGCTAGTCATAGGTGCCCAACAAGCCAATCACGTGAGTGATGACACGTGTGACTTAATATAGAATCTTTTTGCTTATTATATTTTGGCATATATCACTTTATATAAATGCATACATATATTGTGATGTCCTTTGATTTGTGCAATGGGAATCGGATTGTGATGAGTTCACGATAGTGAGATCGATTCACCTTTAAACACATATCCTAAATAATCCCGGTCATAGGTTACTCGAGAGGGATATCATGATAACCGGACAGACTAGTGTGCTGTATACCCATCCATATG
This sequence comes from Musa schizocarpa, assembly GCA_900464855.2. Taxonomy (NCBI): domain Eukaryota; kingdom Viridiplantae; phylum Streptophyta; class Magnoliopsida; order Zingiberales; family Musaceae; genus Musa; species Musa schizocarpa. The sequence goes on along the minus strand of LS990925.1, from coordinate 26,880,452 downwards.
ATGGATGCAGCTGGTCTCATAGCTGCTTGTGTAGGGACACTAGGGATACAGTACAGGTGCTCATTGGAGAATGAGTTCAATGATTGATCCGCTTACGGAATGCTAGATGGTTGATGATGCCTTATTGTCGGACAAAGGATTCCGTAGTCCTAGTGGTGGTGTATCGGTCCTTAGACTTGAGACACCAAGGATGTCCCTGTATGAGTGCTCCACTCTTTGATACCGCACTTATAGGTTTGGCTGTCCCGGATCTAGTACAATTGGTCATTGGGAGTGGTTGTCGACCTTACGAGGGCTATTGAGTGTCGATGAGGATCATCCACTCTCACAGCCATGAGAGGAATATCCCATGTGTTCTTGCTCAAAACAAATCTCCCGCCAGGGTCATTCGGGTTGAGAGAAAAGAGTTCTCCTGAGATTCCGATTAGAGCGAGACTTCGAGAAGAAACCGTGTGGGGTCCGACAACACCATGCTCGATATACGGTCTATGATATATTAGATGGATGAGGGACTATAGGTACATGGTAACTCGAGAACGACAGTCCAATGGATTGGATTCCCCAGATCGTCTGGGGACTACTGGCCAGTGGCCTAATGCGTCCAGAATCGATGAGTCGAAAGTGAATTATTACAGATAATAATTCACCGAAGTTAGAAGGAGTTCTGACAAGTATGACTCACGGCCAGCTCGATATTGGGCCTAGAGGGTCACACACATATGGTAGGCATTGCGATGAATAGAGGTTCGGATATGAGATATCCAACGGAGCCCTTGTCTTATTGGATGTAGATCCAATACGCACTGGGGGAGGACCCATTAAGGTTTGACAGGGGACCTCTATAAATAGGAGGGATTCAGAGCCCCATGGGCTAGAGAGCTTTTGTTTGCCTTTTCCTATTCTCCTCTCCATCTCCACCTCAGAGTAGGTCTGGAGTTTTGAGGAGCGTCGTCGCAACCCTGTTGTGTGGATCACCACTAGAGAGGAGGACGCTTGACCTCCTTCACCCTCTCCTAAGGATCTGCAAGGAAATAGGGATATACGATCTCCCTAGGTAACACAATCTACTCTATACGCAGTTTTATGTTTTGCGGATTTTTGCGTACCAATCTTCGCAAGACGATGAACATCTCTTTGGGAATCGGGGTTTTTGTTTTTCTTGTTCTTCCGCTGCGCATATGATGTCGCCCCCAAGGATTTCCGAATAGTGGTATCAAAGCCAGGTTGCTCGTGTGAATGATTGGTTTTGAACTGCGTGTGTTGTGTTTAGGAAGAATTTTGACGTCAAAATTGTTGACGCAAAAACAAGGGCAGCAACAGTTGCTGCCCTCGATCTGCGTGGGTGCAGCGCAGCCGAAGGCGGGCAGCACAAGGGCTGCGTCTGCTGTAGCCGGCCGGGAGCCTGCTTGCTGCCGGCGGGGCTGGCAGCCCACGGCAGAGGCGTCGTAGGGCAGCGGCGCCCGCCGCCGCTGCTCCCGCGGGCGAAACCCCCCACAGGGGCGGTCGCCCGGCGGGACAGCACCGCCTACGGATGCAGCGGCACCCGAAAGGAGCGCCCACCCGCAGCGGCAGCGCTGCCGGCGGGCATGCCGCCTATAGGCGAGGGCACTGCCCTCGCCCCGCCGCATAGGCCGCCGACATCAGGGTGGCGGCGGCGGCAGCAACAAAAAGGGGAAAGGGCATTAGGGTTTTCTGGGCAAAAGATAGTTTTGCCCCTCAGAATTTGAGAAATTCCAATTTCTATCTTTTGTCCAAATTACGAAAATACCCCTATGAATTCAGAAATTCCCTATAATATCCCTGATTTCATAAAATATTAATTAATTAAAAGGTTTAGTTGATTATTATTTTTTATTATTATTATCTAGTAGTCCTACATGATGATGATTATTTATACATGTGATGTATGATGTGTGGACGGATGATCATGAACCGTGTGATGTGTGTACCTGTGATTATTATTATTGAGGTCTGCGAACCTCCATTATATTTCTCGTTTATTGTCGGGCCTGCGTGCCTATGATTAAGTTGTAATCACATGAGGAGGCACAGCGGGAGCGTGGATGCGATAGCGAGACCCACGAGACGGACGATCGTGATGCATGAAGATGCATCAAGATGTCAACGGAACCGACAAGGTTGAAATGGACGATCACAGGGCATGGAGATGCACCGTTGCACACATAGATCTTGATGTGAGTGATTAGGCCTACTGGCTCAGGCCTAATCATATTAGGTTGTGGTCCATGATCATCTGGTGTAATTGCTTATACACATACTAGATATATATATATATTTGCATGCGATGTAGATATATATTAAATATGTATATGTGTGACATGTCATATTAGGAGACCAAATCATAGAAACATCTCTCGATATTATTAAGTCGGTAAACGTGAGGCAATTAGATTGACCCACATGGCCTTCCATCGTTATAAGTAGGAACCGATTCCCAGTATAGGTTGAGTTGGTCAAGTCCCTCGAGACTAACATATATCATGATTCGCTATCTTGCTTACGACATAGAGATGTCACCGGTGACCTGAGGGCATGGTATACTTGGTCGAGTCCCTCGAGGGTATATCATCAAATCAGACTCATCTTGTAACGAAGGTGTTGACTTAACTGAGCATCATGGTTGGTCGAGTCCCTCGAGGCCATGGTGATTCGGAGGCCGAACAGGATGGGAATCACAAGGAGTTGTGATCGACAAGAGTTGCCTACCTTTTAGGCTTAGTGTGATTGGTCGAGTCCCTCGAGGTTACACTAAAACGCCGATTGGATCCCGATCCCCACTAGAAGTTCTGTTTGAGACTTCCGTTTCACGTCTTTTGAGGGTGTCGGCGTGACTCGTTAGTAAAAATAGTGGGAGCATATTAAGATAGAAGTCCATATTAAGATAGTTTATTTCTTGCAAAATCTGCATGTTATTCATTTCTACTGCATCTTTATTTTCAGAAAATGTCGCTTTCAAATCCCTTTACGTGGCATACTTGATGTCAACCGCCTCACCGGTCCAAATTATACCTGGATTGGCTCCGTAACTTGAGAATTGTTCTCACAAATGGAGAAAATCGTGTACGCCCTGATACTGATGATGCCTGCGCCCAAGAAGGGGCAAACGAGGATGAGATCGCGTCCCAAGAAGGGGCTCCAGAAACTTGAGAATTGTTCTCACACGGAGAAAAATTCGGTGTGGATCTGTCTTTTTTCATCTTTGAATGGGTGGGGTATTTATAGGCCCCAACCCGGTTCAAATTTGGAGCTCAAAACGATCAAATCCCGAATTCGGGATCGGTGGTTGCACCTCCCCGACCGGAGAGGTTGCACCTCCCGGCAGAGCTCGGAGATCGAGCCCGTGCAGTTGCACCTCTCTGTCAGGGGGTGGTTGCACCGCCTGAAGTCCGCTCTCGAGATCGAGCCCCAGGCGGTGCCACCTCTTGACCGAGGCGGTTGCACCTCTCTGCGAGCTCGAAGATCGAGCTCAAAGGTTGCACCGCCGACTAGAGAGGTTGCACCGCTGCCGGCCCTTCGAAACTTGAGCTCTGGCGGTGCTACCTCCCCCACAGAGGAGGTTGCACCGCCCCGCCGCCGGAGATCGAGCCCTGGCGGTTGCACCTCTTGTCAAGGGGCGGTTGCACCACCAGCCTTCTTTGGAGACATAGCCCGGGCGGTGCCACCTCCAACCCCGGCGGTGCCACCTCTTTTACTATTTCACTCACTTGGTTTGGCTCCAAACTTGGCCCAAACCAACCCAATTTGAGCCTAATTGGCCCCTACTTGGGTTATAGGATTAACACCTAATCCTAACCCTAATTAACGTGCTAACTATGAATTTAAAGACATTTTCTAAGCTATTACAAAGTCCGCAAGTCAAGACTTCTTCTAGCGAAGCTTCCGCAAACTTCCCACGGTCTTCCCATGAACTCTCGAAACCATTCTGCGGACTCCTGAAGAAGCTCCTAGACTTCACGATTTGATCTTAGCGAAGTTCCAATGAGCTTCTTCGACAAGCTCGATCTTTCTCGGCGAAGCTCGGTAGCATTCCCGACGAACCCTTCTGGACTTCCGTCGAACTCTCGAACTTCATAACAAATCCTTCTCGCTTGACTCAGACACTTTGTTTCGCTTTATGTCTTCATCGTTATCATAGTTAATCCTGCACAATTAAAACAAAACTTCGATCGAGACAATTAATCCTAAGCAATTTAACCAAGTTGTCTGGCATGTCATTGGTCCCTCGACACTTCGTCCGATTCTTCGGCGCATCGTCCTCTCCTGCAGCCTATTGCCCAATCGGCCAGTTGACTCCGCAACTCCGATATCCTTGGCACAATACCTGCTCTTCTTGGCCCGATGCCCGAGTCCACGACTCGAAGCCTTCTGTCGATACGTCGACCGATCCACCGGCCCGACGTCCAATCTTCTGACATGTTCCTTCGGCACAACATGATTTTCCTGCTTTAATTGTCTCATCCTGATCGAAGCACCCTGCGTCACTCAAAACGCAGATTAAATCATAAACATATATCAAGTAGTTTCATCATCAAAATACGAGATTCAACAGATATCCCTCTCGAGTAACCTATGACCGGGATTATTTAGGATATGTGTTTAAAGGTGAATCGATCTCACTATCGTGACCTCATCACGATCCGATTCCCATTGCACAAATCCAAGGACATCACAATATATGTATGCATTTATGCAATAGTTATAAAGTGATATATGCCAAAATAAATAAGAAAAAGATTCTATATTAAGTCACATGTGCCATCACTCACGTGATTGGCTTGCTGGGCACCTATGACTAGCAATCTCCCACTTGACCTAAAGCCAATTACCTATGTGTTTGATCCCCATCAGACCCCTGTGACGCTCAAAACAAATATGAGACAACGACTTTGTTAGTGGATCTGCAATGTTATCTTTGGATGGAAATCTTTCCACTACTACATCTCCTCGGGTCACGATCTCTCTGATAAGGTGGAACCTCCTCAGAACATGCTTAGATTTCTGATGAGACCTAGGTTCCTTTGCTTGAGCAATCGCCCCATTGTTGTCGCAATATAGGGAGATCGGCTCTTCGCTACCCGGCAGGACTCCCAAATCTATGATGAACTTCTTTACCCAAACTCCCTCCTTTGCTACATCTGATGCAGCAATGTACTCCGCCTCTGTGGTCGAGTCAACAGTGGTATCTTGTTAGGAACTCTTCCAGCACACTACTCCTCCATTCAAGGTGTACACATACCCTGAATTCGACTTGCTATCATCGACATCAGACTGAAAACTTGAGTCAGTGTAGCCTTCAACCTTAAGGCTATTACCTCCATATACTAGTAAAAGATCCTTAGTCCTTCTCAAGTACTTAAGGATACACTTTACTGCTTTCCAATGCTCTAAGCCTGGATCCGCCTGATACCTGCTCGTGACACTCAGAGCATGCACTATATCAGGCCTAGTATATAGCATGGCATACATGATAGACCCTATTGCTGAGGCATAAGGTATCATATCCATGTTCGCCCTTTCTTCTAGAGTCTTTGGGGACATACTCGTAGAAAGCGATATCCCATGTCTCATCGGTATGAGACCTCTCTTGGAATTTTCCATGCCAAACCTTTTGACAATGGTTTCTATGTACCTGGACTGGGACAAGCCAAGCATCCTCTTGGATCTATCTCTATAGATTCTAATCCCCAAAATATAGGATGCTTCCCCTAAGTCCTTTATGGAGAAGTGTCTAGATAACCAAGCCTTTACTGTGGATAGCATTCCTACGTCATTCCCAATGATCATGATGTCATCCATATATAACACCAAAAAGGTGATAGCGCTCCCACTTACCTTTCTGTATACACAAGGCTCATCTTCGTTCTTAACGAAGTCGTAAGATCTGATTGTCTCATCAAATCTTATGTTCCAACTTCGGGAAGCTTGCTTTAATCCATAAATGGATCTAAGCAACCTACACACCTTATCTGGGCAGTTCTTGGACACGTATCCCTCCGGTTGCATCATATACATCTCCTCCTCGAGGTTCCCATTGAGGAATGTGGTTTTCACATCCATCTGCCAGATCTCATAATCATAGTGTGCTGCAATAGCCAATAGAATTCTGATGGATTTTAGTATTGCTACGGCTGAGAAGGTTTCGTCATAGTCAACACCTTGCCTTTGACGATACCCCTTAGCCACTAGCCTTGCTTTATAGGTCTCTACCTTTCCATCTACTCCGATCTTTTTCTTAAAGATCCACTTGCAACCGATGGGTACAATACCTTCTGGCACATCAACTAGGTTCCAAACCTTATTGGAGTACATAGAATCCATCTCAGAATTCATGGCTTCTTGCCACTTCCCGGAGTCTATACTCATAATAGCCTCCTCGTAGGTCTGAGGATTAATATCCTCTACATCCTCTCCTCTAATATGTCCCACATATCTCTCAAGAGGATGGGATACTCTATCAGATCTACGTAAAGTTGAAACTTGTGTATTAGGTACCTGAACAAACTCGGGCTGTAGAGTGGTGCTTGAGCTTGATTATCCAACCTCGCTCAATTCTATCATTCTCCCACTATCTCCGCCAATAATGTGTTCCTTCTCAAGGAACACTGCTCTCTTAGCTACAAAGACCTTTTGGTCCTCGAGATGATAGAAATAATACCCACAAGTTTCCTTGGGGTATCCCACAAATTTGCATCGCTCTGTCCTTGATTCTAACTTATCGGGGTTGTGTCTTTTAACATGTGTAGGGCAGCCCCAAATCTTAACAACCTTAAGATCAGGCTTTTTCCCTTTCCATATCTCATATGGTGTAGACACTACCGACTTAGTTGGAACTCTGTTCAGAAGGTAAGCTGCGGTTTCTAGGGCATATCCCCAGAATGAGATGGGTAGGTCAGCGAAACTCATCATGGACCGTACCATATCTAATAATGTACGATTTCTCCTTTCAAAGACACCATTGAGCTGAGGTGTATAAGGAGGTGTCCGTTGGGATAATATCTCATGGTCCTTGAGGAACTGAGTGAACTCTGTACTTAAGTACTCACCTCCTCGATCTGATCGAAGAGTTTTGATACTCTTTCCAGTCTGGTTCTCCACCTCATTCTTATACTCTCTGAATTTCTCAAAGGCCTCGGACTTGTACTTCATTAAGTACACATATCCATACCTTGAGAAATCATCAGTAAATGTAATGAAGTAGGAGTAACCTCCAATGGCATGAGTTGACATGAGTCCACATACATCACTATGTATGAGTTCCAACAACTCAGTGGCTATTTCTCTAGTTCCACTAAATGGAGAGTTGGTCAGTTTTCCACGAATGCAAGGCTCACAAGTTGCATATGACACATAGTCGAATGGATCTAGATATCCATCATTTAGCAACTTTTGAATCCTTCTTTCATGGATGTGACCTAGCCTACAATACCACAAGTATGCACTGTTCAACTCATCTCGTTTCCTTTTGGACACATTTACATTCATGATATGTGGAGTGGTGTCTAATATAAATAAACCATTATGCAATGTTCCTTTCATGATGATCTTATCATCTAATAATATCGAACAACCATTGTTCTCAAAAACAAATTTATATCCACTAATTGTTAAACATAAAATGGAGATAATATTTTGATAATAGAAGGAACAAAATAACATGCATATAATGCAATAAAAGCTTCACTAGGCAGATGTAGGGTGACCACGCCAACAACTACTACAGCAACTTTTGCTCCATTACCCATCTTGAGGTCCATTTCGCCTCTCTCTAGTCTCCTAGGCCTTGCCAGAATCTACAACGAATTGCATATATGATAAGCACTACCGGTATCCAATACCCATATGTTATCATAAGAGTCTGACAAATGGAGACTGATCATGAATGTACCTGAAGCTTCATCAAGCTTTTGTTTCGCCCTTTCTGCAAGGTACTCTTTGCAGTTTCTCTTCCAGTGCCCATCTTTACCACAATGGAAGCATTGGCCTTTGTCCTTTGCTGGGTCTTTCTTAGCAACCTTTGCTTTACCTGGTTTGACCTTGCCCTTTCCCTTCTTAAGGGACCTTTCTGCTTTCCTTTTCCTTTTGGTCTCACCAGTGTGTGAACTGGCTTCTCTTTCTTGATAGTACTCTCTGCCTCCCTCAACATATTGAGAAGCTTTGGGAGAGTCACTTCAAGCTTGTTCATATAAAAATTCATTATGAACCTGAAAAGGAATCGGTAGGGGCTGAGCACAATGTCCACACATAAGTTATCCTCTAAGACCATTCCTAGACACGTGAGTTTCTCTATCCACTCAATCATCTTTAGGACATGGTTACTGAATCGGTGTCCCCTCGGTCATCCTAGCACCCGGAAGAGGCTCTTAGATATCTCATATCGGCTGAGTCCTTCCCCTTCCTCAAACAATTTCTTGGGACATGTAGGAGAAAGGGATCGGCATCCATCTTTTCATGTTGTCTCTGTAACTTTCGAGTCATAGAGCCCAACATATAGCACCGAGCAAGAGTGGAGTCATCAATGTACTTCACGTGGCGGCGATCTCATCCTCGTTTGCCCCTTCTTGGTAGAGCATCACTGTATCAAGGACGCGTACCGATTTTCTCCGGTAGGAGAACAATTCTCAAGTTCACGAGCCAATCCGTATAATTTTGGACCAGTGAGGCGGTTGACATCAAGTATGCCACGTAAAGGGATTTGAAAGCGACATTTTCTCGAAAATAAAGATGCAGATAAATGAATAACATGCAGATTTTGCAAGAAATAAACTATCAAGATATGAACTTCTATCTTAATATGCTCCCACTATTTTACTAACGAGTCATGCGACACCCTCAACACGCGGAAACGGAAGTCTCTGGCGGACTTCTAGTGGGGATCGAGGATCAATCGGCGTCTTAGTGTAACCTCGAGGGACTCGACCAATCACACTAAGCTTAAAAGGTAGGCAACTCTTATCGATCACAACTCCTTGTGATTCCCGTCTGTTCGACCTCCGAATCACCATGGCCTCGAGGGACTCGACCAACCATGATGCTGCTTTCGGTTAAGTCAACACCTTCGTTACAAGATGAGTCGATTTGATGATATACCCTCGAGGGACTCGACCAAGTATACCATGCCCTCGGTCACCGGTGACATCTCTATGTCGTAAGCAAGATAGCGAATCGCGATATAGGTGAGTCTCGAGGGACTCGACCAACTCAACCTACACCGGAATCGGTTCCTACTTATAACGATGGAAGGCCACGTGGTCAATCTAATTGCCTCCGTTTTTACGGGCTTAATATTATCGAGATGTTTCTATGATTTTGTCTCCTAATATGACATGTCACACATATACATATTTAATATATATCTACATCGCATGCAAATATATATACATATCTAGTATGTGTATAAGCAATTACACCGGATGATCATGGACCACAACCTAATATGATTAGGCCCGAGCCAGTAGGCCTAATCACTCACATAAAGATCTATGTGTGCAACGGTGCATCTCCATGCCCTGTGATCGTTCATCTCGTCCTTGTCGGTTCCGTCAACATCTTGATGCATCTTCATGCATCACGATCGTACGTCTCGTGGGTCCCGCTATCGCATCCACGCTCCCGCTAGGCCTCCTCATGTAATTACAACTTAATCATAGGCACGCAGGCCCGACAATAAACGAGAAATATAATGGAGGCTCGCAGACCTCAATAATAATAATCATAGGTACACAGATCACACGGTCCATGATCATCCGTCCACACATCATACATCATATGTATAAATAATCATCATCATGTAGGACTACTAGATAATAATAATAAAAAATAATAATAATCAAGTAAACCTTTTAATTAATTAATATTTTCTGAAATCAAGGACATTATAGGGAATTTTTGAATTCATAGGAGTATTTTCGTAATTTGGACAAAAGATAGAAACTGGAATTTCTGAAATTCAGAGGGGCAAAACTGTCTTTTGCCTAAAAAAACCCAAATGCACTTTCCCCTTTTTGCTGCTACCGCCGCCGCCACCCTCCCGGCGATGGCCTATGCAGCGGGGCGAGGGCACTGCCCTCGCCTGCAAGCGGCACGCCCGCTGGCAGCGGGTGGGCGCCCCTTTCGGGCGTCGCCGCCTCCGCAGGCGGTGCTGTCCCACCGGGCGACCGCCCATGTGGGGGGGTTTCGCTCGCGGGAGCAGCTGCGGCGGGCGCCGTTGCCCTACGGCGCCTCTGCCTGTGGGTTGCCAGCCCCGCTGGCAGCATGCCTGCTGCAAGCAGCCCGCCGACCGACTGCAGCAGACGCAGCCCCTATGCTGGCCGCCTTCGGCTGCGCTACATGCATGCAGATTGAGGGCAGCAACTATTGCTGCCCTTCCTTGTTTTTGCGTCAACAATTTTGACGTCAAAATTCTTCCAAAACACAACACACGCAATTCAAAACCAATCATTCGCACGAACAACCTAGCTCTGAAACCACTGTTGGGAAATCCTTGGGGGAGACATCACATGCGCAGCAGAAGAACAAGAAAACAAAATCCTTGATTCCCAAAGAAATGTTCGTCGTCGTGCGAAGATTGGTACGCAAAAATCCGCGAAACATGAAACTGCGTATAGAGTAGATTGTGTTACCTAGGGAGATCGTATATCCCTGTTTCCTTGCAGATCCTTAGGAGAGGGTGAAGGAGGTCAAGCGTCCTCCTCTCTAGCGGTGATCCACACAGCAGGGTTGCGACGACGCTCCTCAAAACTCTAGGCCTACTCAGAGGTGGAGATGGAGAGGAGAATAGGAAAAGGCAAACAAAAGCTCTCTAGCATATGAGGCTCTCAAATCCCTCCTATTTATAGAGGTCCACTTTGTCAAACCCTAATGGGTCCTCCCCTAGTGGGTATTGGATCTGCATCCAATAAGACAAAGGGCTCAAATCAGGATATCTCATATCCAACCTCTATTCATCGCAATGCCTACCATATGTGTGTGACCCTCTAGGCCCAATATCAAGGCAAGCCGTGAGTCATACATGTCGAACTCCTTCTAACTTAGTGAATTATTATCTCTGTAATAATTCACTTTCGACTCATCGACTACTGACGTGCTAGGCCACTACACGTCAGTAGTCCCCCAGACGCGATCTGAGGGAATCCAATCCATTGGACACATGCGTCCTCGATTACCATCGTGTACCTATAGTCCCTCATCCATCTAATATCCCAAAGACCGTATATAGAGCATGGTGTTGTCAGACCCATACAGTTTCTTCTCGAGTCTCGCTCTAATCGGATTTTCCCGGATAACTCTTTCTCTCTCAACCCGAATGACCCTGGCCAGGGATTTGTTTGAGCAAGAACACATGGGATATTCCTCTCATGATGCCGAGAGTGAATGATCCTCTATCGACACTCAATAGCCCTCATAAGGTCGACTACCACTCCCAATGACCAACTATACTATATCTGGGACAGTCAAACCTATAAGTCTGGTATCAAAGAGTGGAGCACTCATACAGGACATCCTTGGTGTCTCAAGTCTAAGGACCAGATACACCACTAGGACTCACGGAATCATTGTCGACAATAAGGCATCATCAACCATCCAAAGATTCCGTAAAGCGGATCAATCGATGAACTCATTCTCCAATGAGCACACATCTTGTATCCCTAGTGTCCCTACACAAGCAGACTATGAGACCACCACTGCATCCATCATATGGACGGGTATACAGACACACCGATCAATGGGTTATCATGATATCCCTCTCGAGTAACCTATGACCGGGATTATTTAGGATATGTGTTTAAAGGTGAATCGATCTCACTATCGTGATCTCATCACGATCTGATTCCCATTGCACAAATCCAAGGACATCACAATATATGTATGCATTTATGCAATAGTTATAATTTGATATATGCCAAAATATAACAAGAAAAAGATTCTATATTAAGTCACACGTGCCATCACTCACGTGATTGACTTGCTGGGCACCTATGACTAGCAAGAATCATATGCAACAGACTGCACATGTTGAGTAGTACCTCAAAAACAACAACTCCATGAAGCTCAATGGACCGAGTGAGCGGCGACGAGTCATCGAATGATCTCACTTAAGAGAATGCATTGGTGGATGCATTGCGAAATCAAGTGGGGGAATGACCCAAAGCAACACAAATGAAGACACACTTGGAGTCGATATGAAGATCAGACTCAAGAGAGGGCTGACCCGTGGAATGGTGGGTGTGAGGGCCACCATCAACTCAATGCAAAACAAGGAGTGGAGTAACTTGGGGGTAACTTGGTGAAGTACCCAAATCGTATGAAGGGAGCCGGCATAGAAGATGGAACATGGAGCGGAGGCACAAAGCTTTCCTTGGATATAGGTCAATGACATGAACTCTTGCAGAGGCAAGAGCATAATCATGTTGTTCCATGGTTCCTTCATTATGATGGAGTTGACTCATCTTGCATGGTGCCAAAGACGAAGAGAGCTTTAGGGCATATGCATCTTATCTTAGAGAAGAATTTGATGGAGGAACTAAGATGACTCAACTTGCAGAGGTGAAGTTGGGTTCAGAAGGCCTTGGCACCGGGCAAGAGGATGCAGAAGTGGGTACTCTTGAAGAATATGTCATAGTGTTGCCATTCATGTTGCTAAGAAGCAGTGGGTAGTAGAGCTTATGTTGGTAGGGGCAAAGGCCCAGGATCCAGACAATGGTATTCCATTTTCAGTGAAGTTGGTGGACTTCAGGAGGTACTAGGCGATGGACTATCATAGAGTGGTGCTTCATCTAGGTGTGACCCAAGAGTGGGTGAATGAATGTCGATTACCGAAGGAGCGAATAAAATCGAAGGTGGAAGAGACCCTGCGATGTATTGGCCGAGGCCACACATGGAGGGATCACAATTCAAGTTTATCCCACAAGGATCAGAATGCAATAAAGATGTCACCAGGAGGCGACATAGTGCAGCGAATCGTGGTGGAATAGTTTGTGGCAATGCGATATACACAAATTGATTCCCGTGAGGGACTAGATCATACGAAGGTATGATCGGGAGTAATTAGGAGCTCCACTTTGGTGAATAATACAATGGCCAGAAGGGCTTTGGATTCAAGGAGTGAAAGTCATAGTACCGCAGAGGCGGGTCTTCCATGAGTGCATTGAATTTTACATCGGACGAAAGCCTTGGTCATCAGCATATGGGGGCTGTGTACCACCAAGGAAAAAGTTTGAATACAAGTACCAATGAGTTCCATGGGAGGGACTTGATCATGCAGAGGTATAATCAAAGCAGTTGGAGAGTTGGATTGCTCTAGAGCATATATTCGCTTAAGGGAGCCCAGCAAGCCAAAGGACAAGGTTGAGTAAGCAAACATTACTACCAAGGAAGCTAAGGAGAACAAAATCGGTGCAAACCCTACAGCATGATGGCAGAGGCCATGCATGAGAGTTACAGTCTATCTTTCCATCGACCAAGGCGAATTGCTTGAAGAACACAAAGGTGTTGAAGCAGGGGGTTGAAAGGGGCGAGAAAGCGACGATGAGTTTAGAGGGACTTAGCTACCGAAAATCAAGCATCAGTTAGAATGGAGGTGGACTCGGAGAAGTGCCATAGATATATATCTACTGATCGTGAAGAAAAGGGATGCAGATGCGAGGCGACGGATAGTAGGGCCATGGGCATGGTAGCGCCATGGTACTGTAGAGGCGGAACTTTCGTGAAAGTCATTGATCCCTTGCTCTCATGAAGGGAGAGTACTGTTAGGACCATTTTTCTAAGCTTTTGAATAATATTTATTGAATTAGTTTAATTCAGTTGTTTATTGAGTCTGTTTAGTTCAGTTAGAATCATGTAGAAGTTTATTTAATATTTAATTATTATTGAGAGTCCAAGTCCTAGTGGACTTTAGGTGGAACTCTATAAATAGTGATGTAACCCTTTCTTTAAATCAATCAATCAATGAATGAAATATTATTCCAGTTTGTTATGATAAACCCTAGGAGGTCGATCCCCTCAAAGTGATCATTCCCTTTTTTTCCATTTCTTCCACTTCTTTTACGATAAAAGCTTAGGGTCTTATCATTTGGTATCAGAGTGGCGATCCTTGGTATTCTCGCTGCAGTGTTGTAGTAGTTATAAAAAAAAAAAAAAAGAGAGAGAGAAAGAAATTTGTTGGAGGAAGGGTGAAGCCAGCAGTCACAAATGCCAATCCTTCTCAATCGAGAAGGAACCTTTGCGTCCCGACCAGTGACCACCGCTGCCCTTTCTCTATCACCGCCGTTGTTGCCCAACTACCAAGTAGCTATCATCATAAAAAAAAAGAGAGAGAGAGAAGAAGAAGAAGCTATAGCCACCCCTGCTTCCCTTACTTTCGGTTAGCCCACCCGCTGTCGCTACTCTCTAGTCGGCGATCAGTATCGCCACTGCTTCCTGGCCGATGGACCACCACCGTTGCTGCTCAGTCAGCAACCACCACCACCACCGCTGCCTCCTTCTCCATCATCGCCCGCCTCCCCTTGCGTCACAACCACAGTTGCTCGACCTCTCCTCCTCAGCGATCATTGGTGACGCTGCTCCTAGCTGCGCCACCACCGCTGCCTCCTTCTCCACCGTCGCTCGCCGGTCTCCCCTGTCACTACGAGCATCAGTTGCCTCCCTCCTCGCTATGACCCTTGGTTTTTGGGAAATTGGGGATTTTGTTTTCTGTTCTTCCATTGCGCATGTGATGTCGCCCCCAAGATTTCCCTACAGCTTGCACTTCTCAAAAGAGAAGAAAGAACTCACTAGCTTGCATATTCTAAAATGATGCAAAAATTTGCTAACTTTCATATCAAAAAACTTGCTAGCTTGCATAATGATATATTAAATGATGTTTCAAAAACCTAAAATTATGCGATGATATATGATGTTTCAAAAACATAAAATTATGCAATAATTTGACATTATGTCTAAAAACTTGCTAGTTACATTTCTCCTTTTTATTAATAACAAATGAGCAGAAGGTACGATGATAATCATGCATAGAATGATTGATTATGCATAATTTTATGATAACATGTTGCTTGGACTCATAATGATTTCATGATTAAATTTACTTTGACTTGAATTTAATTTGAATTGAGGGTTCTATCAATATGGCATATTGATATGGGGAGTTAAAGTTAACTCCGTCATCAATTGGTTGTCATCATCAAAAAGTGAGAGATTGTTGAATCTCAGATTTTGATAATGAAATCAATTGATATGTTTGTGATCTAATTAGCATTTTGAATAACACATAAAGCTTCAATCAGGGAGAGACAATTAAAGCAGGAAGAATCAAGTTGGGCCAGAGTGGAACATGTCAGAAGATTGGATGTCAAGCCGAAGGATCGATCGACATATCGGCAGAAGGCTTCGGGCTTAAGTTCGGGCATCGGGCCAAGTAGAGCGGAAATTGCATTAAGGAAATTAGAGTTGCGGAGGTTAAGAGGCCGATTGGGCAATAGGCCGTAAGAGAGGATGAAGCGTCGAAAAATCATATGAAGCATCGATGAACCAATGACATGTCGGACAACATTTGATTCAAACTTTATAATAATTATCTAGATCGAAGTAGGTTTTAGGCATAATTGGATTAGAATTGAACCAACTAAATTAGAGGTCAGTTGGGCCCAAGTTTGGGCTGTGTTGGGCCAAGTGAAAGGCCCAAACTATGACCCAACAAATGGAACCATCGGTGGCATAGTTTCTGAGACTGTGTCAAGTGGTGGTACTACCTAAACTCATTCTCCGATACTATCAAGCAGTGGTACCACCAGACTGGGTAGTGGTATTGCCCAGCACAAGCGATGGTACCGTCAGTACCCCAAAAACCAGGGATGAGACATTTTTAGGCTCAAAGTTTGAATCCACTTGAGGCCTATAATAGCCCTCTCATCCCTAGTTAATATACACAACTACAAAGAACGTAAAAGTGGAAAAACATTGTAGCAATCACTTGAGAGATCCCCTCCTCTAGTTCTAAGTTTAGAATTTTGTTTAGGGATGAGTGAGTGTTTGTAAAAGGTTATCTCCTAAACCCGTGAAAAAGAGAAGAATGGTGTAAAAGGGTAGTTGATCTTCGTCCATTGAAAAAAGATCATTAATGGATGCTGGTGGCCTCGATGGAAGAGGAATCGACAGAGTAGATGTAGGTCATGACGATCGAACTACTATAAAAATTTGGTTTGCATATTCCTTACTGCTTAATCTCTTTATTGTATTCAATTTTACTTCATTATAAATTGTTCAATCCCCTCTTCTCTACTCGTTCAAGAAAAATAAAAATGTTTTTGTCAGAATCGGATTTTATCATACGAAGATTTTCAAAACCGACGTTTTTATCCGCTGCACTAATTCACTCCCTCTCCCCCAATGCCGACTTGATCCTAACAAATACATTTACCAATATTATTAGTATAAGATCATATCAAGAATCTATATTAAGTCTAGAATTTTTCATTGATAATGAATGAATTACCAGCCATATACATGATAAGCCACCTTGATGTATTTTATTTACTAATGATATTATTTTTATAAATAATTTTAAATGAAATAAATTTATGGAGACAAGTCTTGAAAACTAAAGACTTTAACTTAAGTATGACTAAAATTGAATGTGTATGATACAATTTTATAATACCAAGTGTTGACCTAAAGATATAATTAAATTGAATAGATAAAAAGTTAAATTAAGTAATTTTTTTAAATATTTTAAATCAATTATTCAATAAGGTGAAGAAATCAATGAAAATATATTAATAATGTATAAACTAGATGGTTAAAATGAACAAAAACACCATGAGGTTTGTATGATCATCATGTACCTTTTGGATAAAACTAAAAATTCTATAAGACCATTGTTAGGATGATGTGTTGAAAAGTTAAGAAACTATATATATCACTAAAATGAGCGTAAAGTTACTAAGAATGATATGATAAGAAATATTTTTACTCATCAAGAATTTGATATCATTTCTATAAAAAATAAAATATAGAAAATTTATTTAAGATAATATGATAATATGTTAAGGGAACCTATATTTAAGATTGGTCTGGGACGACCAGGGATGATGCTGGTGTTCGCGCTACTGCTGGTGACAGCCGCCAAGCCACCATCCGCGGCCTTCGGAGCCGGAGGCCTGTCTATGGTCAAAACCACTTCTAGCATCTGCACAACCTTCCCCACCGAAGGTCTCTGCGAGGGCTACTCCTGGATGCACCAGAAGCTCACCAGTACCACCCTCTCAAGCTGGTCCATGTCCACATCCTGCTCGGCGAGCCTCTTTGCCATGCCACTTATGTAAAATGTTTTCTCCAAAAAAAAAAAAAATTAAATTATATTTTATATGAGAGCTAGGTTTCGATCTTGAGACCTGACCTGTGGGTTATGGGCCCACCACGCTTCCGCTATGTCACTCTGATCGTTATTTTTATTTACCATATATGTTTTCCTAGAGAAATATATAACATGGAATTCATGCCAACTCCAGCAGGCAAGTCTAAATAACAGATGCAACGTCCGGAAACGCACAAATCATTTAGCCTATGAACAAACTGGTTAGGTGGGCTGTGTGTGTGCGTGTGTGAATATAACATCTGAATAGGAGACCCAAAAAAAAAAAGAAAACTGTCAATATAACAAGACATAAAACATATAATGACTTTTTATATAAGTTAGGCATGGAGAGAAGTATACATTTCAAACTGCTAAGGCTAGAAAAAGAAATTAATTTTCTAAAATATATGGTGAAAATTTGACAAATAACTAAGACCTAAAAATTGATAACATTGGTAGGTTTATATTGGAAGAACTTTCAATCGATAAAAAATAAGGATGATATCTAAAACTATTCTAATTATACTGGAATTGAGATTAAAAGCCATACTATGAAATCCTCATAATGTGACTAAAAGTCATATTTGGTCTAAAGCAAATACATTTGAAAATAAATTTAGGTTTTTGTCCTAAAGATTCATAATTGATGTTATTTATTAAGCCAATTAATGAAAATATACAAGAAGAAGAAAGATACACATATCATTTTATTGATTTAATAAAGACATAATTTTTAGTGATTAGGGTGAGCTTTGCGGAAAAAGGATAAAAATAGGCATATCGGGGCTTCCATCGATGCGGGATTTGAGAAGAGTCAATGTATATAGTCTTATTTTTAAATACTTAAATATATTGTTCCCATGACTGGAACTTTAGTTTATCAAGTTACAAAAAAAGCAATCTTATCATTAGAAAAAAAAATATCTATTAATTATATCAATGTTATATAAAATATGTTTGATAGTTTAGTCGTTAATAATAAAACTATATACAATGTATTTAATGAATTTTCTATTAGATATGATCATATTAATAGCCCATATTAAGTCCTTATATCTTCACATTGCTAATGGATGATTTTACTAAAGAATATACAAGATAAACCTCCTTGATGTATTTTATTTATTGATAATATTATTTTAGTAGATGAGTTTAAATAAAATTAGTTCTAAACTTTAGTTGTGGAGATAAGTCTTGAAAATTAAAGACATCTTAAATTAAGTAAGACTAAAATTGAACATATAAGATGTAATTTTAATAATACCAAGCATTAACATGAGGATGTCTTTAAGTTGAATGAATATAAATTTTTATTAAGCAAAAGTATTAAGTATCTTGGATCAATTATTCAAAAATATAAAAAAATTATTAGAGATATTATTGATAGAGTAAAAAAAATGACATAATTAAAATGAAGAGGAGCATTACGAGTATCATTTTATATCTTTTAGATTAAAAAAAAATTATAAGATCATTGTTAAACTTATGATGATGTTTTATCGATCCGAGTGTTGGATATTCAAGAAATAATACCTAAAAAAATTTGTGTCACTGAAATAAAAATATTAAGTTGATGTATGGAGTTACTAGAAAACATAGGATAAGAAATGATCTCACTCGTGAATAATCAGGTGTAGCTTCCATGGAAAATAAAATATGAAGGAATAGTTTAAGATAGTATGGTGACATGTCAAGGAGACATATAAATGTTATATTGAGAAAATGTGAAACAAAGATGTTACCATAAGAGATAGTGCATAATGACTAGTCAACTTAAAAGACATCCCACTAAGAAAACTCAGCCATGATAAAGCATAAATATTATGACAATTTGTTTAGAAAAGAATAAGATGATGGGATATAAAGAGAAATAATCCACTATAAAAATAATGAATATACAAATATCACTCTTTGGTCTAAAACCCAAGCAACAATCTCAAGAGAATAACTGAGATATAAGGATTATATCAATATGCACAATATCCAAATTCTCCCCAAGTAATCACAGCAAGAATCTAATATAGATCTGATCTAACCTAATATGAGAACACTACCTAGATGATTGAGAACAATCTCTCTGCTTTATCATCGTCTTCTTTCCTTTCCTTCTCTTATTTTTCTACCCTTTTTTTAATCAAGTTGTTGTCATTATTCTCCTTGTTACTGCATTTTTTTCCTTGTTGCTGTAGTTTTTCTCCTAAAAAATCACAGCCACCATACCTTCCTAATTTGGATCTAGGGTTAGGTGAAAGGGGAGATGAGCCGTGGGCTATTAAAGCCCACTATGGGTTGAACATGTGGGCTATCAACCCAACAACCTTCCCCTTCAGCCCATAAGGGAGGCTGTCTTATGATTCCTCAATATGAAACCATGTCGACCAGTTGTCGGCATATCTCCTATCTTTCTTTTGGTAAGGTTTTTGTCAATATATCTGCCATGTTGCCATATGTGTGAATTTTCTAAAGCTGTAATTGCTTCTCTTCAAGTATATTTCGAATCCAGTGGTATCTGACATATATATACTTTGACTTAGAATGAAAAGTTGGGTTCTTACACAAATGGATGACACTCTGGCTATCACAATTCACAATATAATTTTTCTGTTTCAACCCCAATTCTTATAAAAATTCTTTCATCCATAACATTTCTTTGCAAATCTCTGTAGTAGCAATATTTTCTACCTTTGTGGTGGAGAGAGCAATACACATTTGCAATCTGGATTGCTACGAGATAGCTCCCCCTACAAAAGTAAGTATAAAACCTGATGTTGACTTCTTCATATCTATATCTCTTACTATATCTACATTTGTGTAATCTGTCAACATAGGTGGTCCACCTCCAAAGCTTAAACAAACCTTAGAGCTCCCTCTGATATATCTAAAAATCTACTTCATTGCTTCCCAGTGCTTTTTGCCTAGATTTGTAAGAAATTTACTAATAACACCCACTACATATGTGATATCCGGTCTCGTATATATCATTGCATATATTAAAATTCCAACTGTTGAAGCATAAGGAATCTTTTGTATTTTCTCCTCCTTCTCATCATTTGATGGACTTTGTTCTAAGTATAACTTGAAGTGACCTGCAAAAGAAGAACTAATTGGCTTTGCATTGCTCATACTAAATCTTTTCAATACCTTCTCGATGTATTTCTCCTGTGACAATCAAATTTTCTTGGTTTTTCTATCATGAAAAATCTGCATGCCTAGTATTTACTTTGCTAACCCCATATCTTTTATTGTAAAAGACTCACTCGGTTCCTTTTTCAACCTATCAATTGTAAACATATATTTCCCAAGAATAAGCATGTCATCAATATAAAGTAAGAGAATAATAAAATCCTCATCAAACCATTTGATGTACACACAATAATTTGAAGCTACTTTTTTGTATCCATTTTCAATCATAAATGAATCAAACTTTCTATATCACTGTCTTGGAGCTTGCTTTAGCCCATACAAGCTCTTCCTCAATTTACAAACAATATTCTCTTTACCTTTAACTTTAAAGCCTTCTGCTTACTCCAGATAAATTTCCTCCTCCAAATCACCATGAAGAAAAGTTGTCTTCACATCTAACTATTTAACCTCCAAGTCCTAGCTAGCAACAATACCAAGAGCAACACGAATAGAAGATATTTTAATAATAGGACAAAAAATCTCTTCAAAGTCAATACCTTTCTTTTGACTAAAGTCTTTCATAACTAATCTAGCTTTGTACTTTGGTTAAAAATAATATTCTTGAGTCTTTAACCTAAAAATTCACTTGTTCTTCAAGGCCTTCATTCCCTTTGGTAGTAACACCAAATCATAAGTGTGATTCTTTTAAAGAGTATCCATCTCTTCTTGCATAACAACTAACCACTTCTTTTTCTCCTCACTTTCAACTGCTTCCTGGTAACTCTCTAGTTCACTTACATTAGTAAGCATCACATACTCATCTATAGAGTATCTTTTGGAAAGTTGACATTATCTAGAAGATCTTCTCAATTGAGGTTCTATGAGAAGTTGCTCTCTAACTTCTTCTTGCTCAACATGTCCTATAGGTAAATCAACATTGGGCGCTACACCATTTTCCTACACATCTCCCCCATCACCCTGATATACTATAAGAGTAACTGGGTTACAATCTGCTAATCCTTTTGCAGAAGACTTAACTGGTGTCTTCTTCAAATCCTCAAAGGTTTGATCCTCAAAGAAGACCACATCTCTACTTCTAAATACATTTTGTTTTTCTAGATCCCAAAACCTGTAACCAAACTGATTATATGAGTAGGTAAAAAAAATATATTCTTTAGTCTTACCATCCAGCTTGGACCTCTCATTATCTAGAACATATGCAAATTCACGATAACTAAACACTCTCAAATGCTTGTAGGAAATATCTTTGCCTGATCATACATGCTCTGCAATATCACCATCTAGGGCTATACATGGTGACAAGTTGATCACATGAAATACAGTCCTCAAAGTCTCATCCCAAAACTTTTTGGGTAGCTTGGTCTGTGAAAGCATTCATATGATCTTTTCCATGATGGTGTGGTTCATCCTTTTTGCAATAGCATTATGTTGAGGTATACCAAGAACTGTCATCTCATGTTAAATGTCATGTGACATGTAATAATCATTAAATAATCTAGTATACTCACCACCATTATATGATCTTATGCATTTCAATTGTCTTTTGTCTCCCTTTCAACCATGGTATACCATGAAACTATTTGAAGACATTAATAACCTGACCTTTGGTCTTCATAGCATAGATCCAAACTTTCCTATAATAATCATATATAAAAGTGACAAAATAAAGTGCATCACTAATACTAGGAACATTAACAGATCCACCATGAGTTTTTTTCCTCAAAGGACCATATACATCTGTATAAACACGATTTAAGGCATGTATTTTTCTAGATAAAGCGGGACTAACAAATGAAACTATGTATTGTTTACCAGCTAAACAATCAATACAAGGGTTCAAATGTATACCTCTGTGGTCTAGCAATACCTCTCTCTTGGAAAGAGCTTGTAGTCCCTTCTCGCTCATGTGTCTCAATCGCCTATGCCACAACTTCATGCTAAAGTCTTTCTCTATAGCATTTAACTATTCACCACAAGTTTTGGTCTGCAACTTATATAAAGTATGATATTTTTTTCCACTAGCTATAACAAGAGAACCTTACTGAGCTTCCATTGCCCTTTGTGAAATCTGCTATCATAGTCTTCATCATCTAACCTTCCAATTGAAATTAAATTTAGCCTCAAGTCAACCATATGCCTCACATCCTTAAGCACCAACTTACAGCCAAGGTTGGTCTTTATATAGATATCACCCATGCCAATGATGTCTATCGTGTCATAGTTGCCCATCTTAACAACACCAAAATTTTCAAACATGTATAAGTAAAAAACTCCCTCCGTAGTGTAGCATGATAAGAAGTACCTGTGTCAATCACCCACTCGAGATCCTGACACACACAAGAAAAAATATCATCAGAAGGAGACAAAATCAAATAATCATCACCCTATAGTTGTAGTATTATCCTTTGATTCTGTAGACTCCACTTCTTTTCCCTTTTCTTTATTCTTCTTAGGTTGCTTACATTGGTTTTTTAATGTCCTTTCTCATCATAGTTATAATAAAAAATATATTTTCTTATTCTTGACTTGCTTCTACCCATATATGAACTGCTTCTATCCTTGGACTTTGATCTACCTCTGTTCTCTGAGATAAGTGCCTGTGAATCATTCTGAGATGTTATTGAATTCTTTCTTCTCAACTCCTCATTCAACAAACTGCTTGTTACTTGACTCATAGTGACAACACCATCTGGTATAGACTTACTAAGGGAAACCACCAGTGTCTCCCAACTTTCTAATAATGAATTGAGAAGTAACAATGCTTGTAACTCATCATCAAGAGACATTTTCATAAAGGATCATTAGTTAGTGATACTTTTTAGATTTCATTCCAATGCTTAGCAATAGAAGCACCCTTTTTAGATTTCAAGTTTACAAGTTTTATTATTAAAAAAGCTTTGTTGTAAACTATTTTTCTTTCCTATAAATCTTACAACTTTTTCCAAAGAGAATATGTAGAACTTTTAGTAGAAACATGGTAAAAGACACTGTCATCGAGCCACTATCGAATAAACCCAACTATTTTTCGGTCTAACCTCTTCCACTCATCATCTGTCATAGTTGCGAGCTTTGCACAATCCCCCTGTAAAGATCCATACAAGTCTTTGCAATACAAGAGATCTTTCATTCTTGGTTTTCATATCATCTAATTATTTTCATTCAAGCTAATCATACAAGAAACACTACTGGCCTCCATGTTCAAACATAAAAATTAAATCACCGAAACCCTACTCTGATACCAATTGATAGGATATAAAGAGAAATAAACTTTTATATATAAACAAATACCGCAGCGGAATTAAATGAAATCATAATTAAATAGAACACTATTTTTTAAATAATCTCTCTGTATTATCCTTGTCTTATTCCCTTTCCTTCTCTTATTTTTTTATCCTTTTTTTAATCATGTTGTTGCTACAGTTTTTCTCCTAATTGTTGTAGTTTTTTTCTCAAAATATCACAACCATCACACCCCCCTAATTTGGATCTAGGGTTACATGAAAGGGAAGATGCGTTGCGGGCTGTTAAAGTCCATTATGGGCATATGGGCTATCAGCCCAACATAAGAGATAATACATCAAATTGAATAGAACTAAACTTCTTGATTGTTTTGTAGACACTTTACAAAGACATCAGAATGAGATTTAAGGCCGTAGGTGACCATACTTGAAGCGAATCCCACAAGCATTGCAGAGAGTCATCGGTCCGATGGGTCCTTTCCTCCTCCATCTTGGAGTCATGAATGCCCCACAGCGCATGCACTTCTTCTTGGTCTTGAAGAACCTCATCGGAGGGTGTGTAAACCATGACCTTTTTTCCAAAAAATTGCTTAGTTCTTCGCCTCTTAGGCAGCCTCCTCCAAATAAAATCTTCAGAAGGTCCTCTTTGATCTTCTTCTCGTTCTTCAGAATCACCTTCTTTAGTCGTCGGTGCATCATGCCACGAATCACCATTTAAAAGTAATGCTACGTCTTTTCGATAGTGATATCGGGCACATATGATCTTTTATAGTCAACTTCTTATAGGTTATCATCGATGATATCTCAAAAAGATCATCGAGTTTAGATGGAGAAAAGATGTTTGGAGGCACCCATGAAGATTCTCCTTCTTCTTGTTCTCTTCTTTGAAGAATAAATTCTCTCTCTTGGGAACTACCTATTTTAGTTGTCAGGTATATCGACCTATGAATCGTCAGGGTCATTAGCGACCTCTCCCATGCTATCATCAAGAATGTCATCAAGCCTTGGTAGAGAAAAAATATTTAGAGGCATGGTTGAGGGTGTTAGAGGGTTTGAGTGAGTAGAAGGGTGAGAGAACGTGAGAGACAAAGCACAAAGGTCGTAAACATAAATAGCGAATGTTAAACAGAAGTTGGCAAAATGGCTACTTTTGACATTATCATATTTAAAATACATAATCTCTGGTTATTTTAATTATGATGGTATTATTTATATAAACATGAAAAAAGAAGTCAACTAATGTAAGAGTTTATTTATACGGTCCGGTACTTTCTCATATGAGTTTCATGCATCTGATTTCAATAATAATTTTTTTATTGGATAAGATTTATACGAAAATACTAATATTCTGAAGCACAAATCTTTTCTATTCATCCAAGTTTAGTCTGTGCACTCATTTTGTTGATGTGGCTTTCTTCATTTCATATTGGGAAGCCGATCGTCCTATCGATTATCTCATACATTTTTATTTTTAGTACTAGTTTGAGAGATTAAATTAGAGTCATATTGTCTATCACTTGAGTTACAATGGTTGATCAATTATGATGTAAATTCTATGTCATACTGAAGGTGAAGGGGTCAATGGAATGTCAAGGAACGAAGCTCCAACACCGACTCTCTTGTCATTGTCATTAGTAGAGAGAGTAAAACTCAGTTTTGTTGCTCTTCCAACACCTTTTCGATGCGTGATTTTGTAACATCTAATTCTCTACCTTAATATTATTCTGGTCTTGTTGTCAAAATAATAATAATAATAATAATAATAATAATAATAATAAAAATAAATCTTTAAAAAATTAATTTAGTTTTATGTCTAAAGGATCAACAATTGATGTTATTTAATGCGAAAGTTAATAAAAAAGTATATAGAGAAAAAAAAATTATATATTATTTTATTGATTTAATAAAACTTAGGATAGAAATTTTAGTGATTTATTATGGTGGGTTTTAGGTAAAAAAAAATATCTACTAATTACATTGATACTATTAAAAATATGCATGATAATACTATTGAATCTCGTGATGAATCAATTGATATATTTGTAATCTAATATGTGTTTTGAGTGACGCAGGAAGTTTCGATCAGAGAGAGACAATTAAAGCAAGAAGAACTATGTTAAGCCGGAGTGGAACATGCTAGAAGATTGGACGTCGAGTCAGAGGATCGGTCGACATATTGGTAGAAGACTTCAAGCCATGGGTTCGGGCATCGGGCCAAGAAGATCAAAAATTACGCTAAGGAAATCGAAGTTCTGGAGGTCAACTGGTCGATTGGGCAATAGGCCAAAAGAAAGGACGATGTGCCAAAGAATCGAATGAAGCGTCGATAAACCAATGACATATCGGACAATATTTATATAGGTTTATAATAATTGTCTAGATCGAAGTAGATTTTAGACGTAATTGGGTTGAAATTGGGTCAACTCAATTATGGGCCAGTTGGGCCCAAGTTTGGGCTTTGTTGGGCCAAGTGAAAGGTCCAAATAGTGACCCAACAGATGGAACCATCGGTGGCATAGTCTCCAAGACTATGTCAAGCGATGGTACCACCCAAACTCAATCTCCAAGACTCTCAAGTGGTAGTACCACCGGTCTAGGCGGTGATATCGCCAAGACACAATCTCTCAAGTGGTTGTACCACTAGACTGGGTAATAGTACCACCTAGTGTCAGTGCTGTAGAGGGTGGTATCGCCCAGCACATGTGATGGTACTACTAGTACCCCAAAAATCGAGGATAAGACACTTTTAAGCTCCAAATTTGAATCCACTTGAGGCCTATAAATACCCCTCTCATTTCTGGTTAATATACACAAGCATAGAAAACTTAAAAGTGGGAAAATATTGTAGTAATCACTTGAGAGGTCCCCTCCTCTAGTTTTAAGTTTAGAATTCTATTTAGGGAGGAGTGAGTGTTTATAAAAGGTTGTCTCCTAAACCTATAAAAAGGAGAAGAGGAGTGTAAATGGGTAGTTGATCTTCGCCCATTGAAAGAAGATCATTAGTGGATGCCGGTTGCCTCGACGGAAGAAGAATCAGTGGAGTGGATGTAGGTCACGACGATCGAACCATTATAAAAATTTAGTTTATATATTCCTTACTGCTTAATCTATTTACCGCATTCAACTTTACTTTATTACAAACTATACAATCCCTTCTTCTCTACTCATTCAAGAAAAATAAAATGGTTTTCGTCAGAATCAGATTTTATTATACGAAGATTTTCAAAACCGATATTTTTATCCGCTACACTAATTCACCCTCCCCCCTCTTAGTGCCTACTCGATCCTAATAGTTGGTATTAGAGCCACGTTCTTTCTCGTTTGGTTTAACACCGAAGAGAAATAACTCTTTTCAGATTTCAAGATGGTCACTCTATCATTCGTCATCCTATGTTTAATAGGACGGACTATACATATTGAAAAACTCAAATGACAGTTTTCTTACTATCTTTAGATTTAAATTTATGGAATATCATTGAAAGCGGATTTCAAAAGTTTTCTCTTCCGATGAACGATTGGAATGATTTGGAGAAGATTTTTTTTCTTTAAATGATAGGAGCTATGAACGCTGTATTTTGCTCTTTGAACAAAAATAAATTTAATTGTGTTTCTATTTACGAAATTGTGCACTATATTTGGCACACTCTTAAAGTCACACACGAAGGCACAAGTAGGGTTAAAAATTCTAAAGTTAATCTTTTGATGCATGATTTTAAGGTGTTTCGAATGAAGCCAAGCGAAACTATTGTTGACATGTACACTTGATTTATGGATATCATCAACAGTTTAAAAGGACTTGATATATATTATTTAAATTTTGAACTTGTTAATAAAATTTTACGATCTCTTTCTAAAAACTGAGATTCAAAACTAATGACAATACAAAAAGCAAATGACCTAAATAACCTTGCTCTTGAAGAACTTATCAAGTTATTAATGATCTATGAAATGACTTGCAAGGCACATGATAAACTTGAGAACAACCTTCTAAAGAACAGGAAGGATTTGACACTTCGAACAATAGAATACCACTTGAATAATAAGTCAAGTGATGATGATGATGACTTTGAACTTCTCACTATAAAATTTAAAAAGTTTATGAAATAATAATAAAAAAATAAAAATGAACTTAAATTGGACAAAACAACTTGTTTTGGATGCAATCGACCGAGACACTTCAAAAGTGAATGTTCGCAAATGAAGAAGTTACAAAAGAAGAAGAATGGCCTCAAGGCGATAGTGGAGGATAAAATGAGTGCATCCAAAGATGAGGTTGTGAACCACGCTTTAGTGGCTTTCGACACTAAGGTAAACAACTCAAATGAAACTCCTTTACTTTATTTTGAAATTACTTGATACATTTCATATGTTACTTTTAAATTAGTATATAAAATGTAAAAAATAAATAAATAAAAGGGGATCATTCTTTTCTCTCTAGTATTTTTAAAAAATCAAAAAAAAATTGATCATGATAATTATATAAAGGAACAAAATGTTAAATTTAAATCTAATGTTTGTACACCTAACGAGGTTAATCCTATATATGTTTTTAAGAAGCAATAAGGTGTATCTTGATAATTTTCATAATGCTTTTTTACTTTTATTGAAGATGCCTTGTGTTCAATGAAATCATGCTTAATGAGTTTATATTTCAAAATTATGCATGATGATTTCTGTAATTTATTGCTTATTGATCTTTATCGTAATGAAAGTTTCTTTTTCAGTTTTAAACAATGATACATATTTTTGTTTGGCATAAAAAACAAAGGAATGCTTGTATGAAATCAAATCACTTAAATTGAAACAAAAAGGGGAGAATGCATGTTTCTTGAAAAAAACTCTATCTTATCTAGTTTTTGTCTTAGAGATCCTTAGTGATGAATCTATTTATATTTTGAATTTCTTGAATTATGAAAGTGATTTTGAAAATTATAAATTTGAATGAATTTTATCTATATCATGATCTTGAATTCTCGATATTGATACTTGAAATATTTCTATGAATCAAGATCTTGTTTTTGAACTCCCATGGTTCTTTCTTGCTATTTACTATAATTCTTCTTTTCACTATTTGAGTCATAAAAAAAGAATCATAATTTTTCTCTTGATTTTTTTATATTTGATTATAACTTGAAAGTTTTATTATGAATCAAGATTTTTCACAAATTATCCTTCTATGATTCTTCTTGGTATTCTCTGAAAAAGGGGGATGCCTTCAAATTAACCATGATACACAACTAGACTTCTTGATGTATAATTTGAAGTTTATTATGTATAATTTTCTTGAATTTATGATTTGTATATCTCATGATATGATTGAATCATTGTTGTAAGAAAAAGCAAAATTGTTAGCTTGCATATTACTTAAGAGAATCAAAAAAAGGTGCTAGCTTCAATGATAAACTTAAATTGACTTGGTTCAAATCCTTTCATGAATTTGGTTATTGATTTTTTTTTTAGAATAAATTTCTCTCTTACTCTTCTTCCTCTTCTTCTTATCCTTATGGCAAAGGAAGAAAGAAACTTTCACATCTCAAGAAGAATCAAAAAGCTTTTGTGCATCTAAAGTAAAAATGTTAGCTTATCCAAAAGTAGTTATCATGCAAAATTTTTGCTTAACTTCTCATTTTTGTTAGCTTGAATAAAGTGGTGTAAAAATTACTTGATATGCTTTTAAACACTTGCATTGTTCGATGATTCTCCTACTTGATGACAAAGGGGGAGAAAATAAATAATGAATGTTTGGTATCATGATCAAAATTATTGATTTAATGCATGAAGTGATAAATACTTAAAAATTTTAATGTCTTAGCATCATGAATGTTATGCCTAAAATGATGTATCATGAATGCTTGAATATCATGTATGATATGCCCATAGTGATGATTGATTTATTTTTGGTATCATACATGAAGTAACGATGAAATGTAAAGTTTTGAACTTATGCATGTTTTAATTTGAAACTATAATGATGCATAAACATATTGAAATAAGATTTGATACTTTACTTTTGTCATGATTTGAAAATTGATATAAAAGGAAAAAAATCATAAAATTATATTTTTTTCCTTCTTTTTTATAATGACAAAGGGGGAGATAAAATTTCCTAGCTTGCATAATTCAAGAAGAAGCAAATCACGTTGGCTTGCATATCTCAAAGAGAGGCAAAACTTACTAGCTTGCTCATCTCAAAAGATGAAAAATTTTGCCAACCTTTATATATGAAAAAATTGCTAGCTTGTGCTAGTCATATGTGCCCTACAAGCTAATCACGTGAGTGATGACACATGTGACATGACACGCAGTCTTTTTGCTTATTATATTTTTAGTATTTTATCACTTTATATTGACTATATATATATATATATTGTGATGTCCTTGGATCTATATATATATATATATATATATATATATATATATATATATATATATATTGTGATGTCCTTGGATCTATATAATCAGAATCGGATCGTGATGAGATCATGATAATGAGACTGATCTGTCTTTAAACACAGATCCTAAATAATCCCGGTCATAGGTTACTTGAGAGGGACATCGAGATAACCAAACATACTGGTGTGTTGTATACCCATTCATATGATGGATGCAGCTGGTCTTATAGTTGCTCGTGTGGGGACACTAGGGATATAGTATAGATGCTCATTGGATAATGATTTTATTGATTGATCCGCTTATAGAATGCTAGATGGTTGATAATGTCTTATTGCCAAACAGTGATTCCGTGATCCCAGTGGTGTATTTGGTCCTTAGACTTGAGACACCAAGGATGTCCTATACGAGTGCTTCATTGTTTAATACCGGACTTATAGGTTTGGATGTATCAGATCTAGCACAACCGGTTTTCGGGAGTGATAGTTAACTTTACGAGGGCTATTGAGTATCGATAGAGGATTATCCACTCTCGGTGTCATGAGAGGAATGTCCAATATGTTCTTGCTCAGACAAATCTCTGGCTAGGGTCATTCGGATTAAGAGAGAAAGAGTTCTCCAAGAGAATCTGATTAGAACAAGACTGAGTAGAAACCATATGGGTCTGATAGCATCATGCCCGGTATATGGTCTCTGGGATATTAGATGGATGATGGATTATATGTACATGGTAACTGAGGATAGATAGGTCCAATGGATTGGATTCCCTTGTACCGTCTGGGGACTACGGCATAGTAGCCTAACACATCTGTAGTCAATGAATCAAGTGAATTATTATGGAGATAATAATTCATTGAGCTAGAAGGAGTTCTGACAAGTATGACTCACGGCCAGCTCAATATTGGGCCTAGAGGATCACACACATATGATAGGCATTACAATGAGTAGAGGTTCAGATATGAGATATCAGTTGGAGCCCCCTATTTTATTGGATATCCAATAAGCCCATGAATTATTGGATCCTATGGACGAGATTCAATAAGAGCCCATGAGAGATTATTGGATAGAGATCCACTAATCTAAGAGGCTTGGGTATTTGGATGAAGATCCGATACCCAACAGAGGAGGATCCATTAGAGTTAAGTTGACAGGGGACCTCTATAAATAGGAGGGATTTAGTGGTTCATAGGCTAGAACCTTCGCTTGTCTCTCCTATTCTCCTCCCCCTCTCCACCTCAGAGTAAACCTAGAGTTTTGAAGAGCATCGTCGTAGCCCTACTATATGGATCACTGCTAGAGAGAAGGGCGCTTGACCTCCTTCACCCTCTCCTAGAGATCTACAGGGACACAGGAATATATGATCTCCCTAGGTAACACAATCTATTCTATATGCGGTTTTAAGTTTCAGGGATTTTTTTGCGCACCAATCTTCACACGACGATAAATATCTTTTTGAAAAATTGAGGATTTTGTTTTTCTATTCTTTCGCTACGCATGTGATGTCACCTCCAAGATTTTCCTACAACTTGCACTTCCCAAAAGAGAAGAAATAACTCACTAGCTTACATATTCTAAAATGATGCAAAAATTTGCTAACTTTCATATAAAAAAACTTGCTAGCTTGCATAATGATATATTCAATGATGTTTCAAAAACCTAAAATTATGCGATGATATATGATGTTTCAAAAACTTGAAATTATGTAATGATTTGATATTATGTCTAAAAACTTGCTAGTTGCACTTCTTCTTTCTGTTCAGAATAAATGAGCAAATTTTATGATGATAATCATGCATGGAATGATTGATTATGTATGATTTTATGATGACATGTTGCTTAGACTCATAATGATTTCATGATTAAATTTGCTTTGACTTGAATTCAATTTGAATTCAGGGTTCTATTAATATGGCATATTGATAGGGGGAGTTAAGGTTAACTCCATCATCAATTGGTTATCATCATCAAAAAGGGGGAGATTGTTGAATCTCATATTTTGATGATGAAATCAATTAATGTGTTTGTGATCTAATCTACATTTTGAGTGACGCATGAAGCTTCGAACAGGGAGAGATAATTAAAGCATGAAGAACCATGTTGGGTCGGAGTGGAACATGTCAGAAGATTGAACGTCTGGCCGGAGGATCGGTCAACATATCGGCAGAAGGCTTCGGGCCATGGGTTCGGGCATTGGGCCAAGAAGAGCAGAAATTAGAGTTGTAGAGGTCAACTGGCTGACAAGGTAATAGGCCGTAAGAGAGGATGATGCGTAGAAAAATCGAACGAAGCGTCGATGAGACAATGACATGCCGGACAATATTTGATTCAAACTTTTTAGTAATTGTCTTGATCGAAGTAGGTTTTAGGCATAATTGGGTTAGAATTGGGCCAACTCAATTAGGTGCTAGTTGGACCCAAGTTTGGGCTGTGTTAGGCCAAGTAAAATGCCCAAATAGTGACCTAACATATTGAACCATTGGTGGCACAGTCTTTGAGACTGTGTCAAGCGGTGGTACCACCTAAACTCATTCTCCAAGATTGTTAAGCAGTGTTACCGCCAGATTGGGCGGTGGTACCGCCAGTACCTCGAAAACCAGAGATGAGACATTTTTAGGCTCCAAGTTTGAATCCACTTGAGGCCTATAAATACCCCTCTCATCCCTGGTCAATATACACAAGCATAAAGAACTTAAAAGTGGAAAAATGTTATAGCAATCACTTGAGAGATCCCCTCCTCTAGTTCTAAGTTTAGAATTCTATTTAGGGATAAGTGAGTGCTTGTAAAAAGTGATTTCCTAAACCCGTGAAAAGGAGAAGAATGGTGTAAAAGGGTAGTTGATCTTCGCCCGTTGAAAAAAGATCATTAGTAGATGTTGGTGGCCTCGACGGAAGAGAAATCGACGGAGTGGATGTAGGTCACGACGATCGAACAACTATAAAAATCCGGTTTACATATTCCTTACTGCTCAATCTCTTTATTGCATTTAATTTTACTTCATTACAAACTGTTCAATCCTCTATTCTCTACTCATTCAAGAAAAACAAAATGATTTATGTCAGAATCGAATTTTATCGTACAAAGATTTTCAAAACTGACGTTTTTATCCGCTGCACTAATTCACTCCCTCTCCCCCAATGCGGACTTGATCCTAACAAATACATTTACCAATATTATTAGTATAAGATCACATCAAGAATCTATATTAAGTCTAGAAATTTTCATTGATAATGAATGAATTACCAGCCATATACATGATAAGCCACCTTGATGTATTTTATTTACTAATGATATTATTTTTATAAATAATTTTAAATGAAATAAATTTATGGAGACAAGTCTTGAAAACTAAAGACTTTAACTTAAGCATGACTAAAATGGAATGTGTATGATACAATTTTATAATACCAAGTGTTGGCCTAAAGATATAATTAAATTGAATAGATAAAAAGTTAAATTAATTAATTTTTTAAATATTTTAAATCAATTATTCAATAAGGTGAAGAAATCAATAAAAATATATTAATAATGTATAAACTAGATGGTTAAAATGAACAAAAACACCATGAGGTTTGTATGATCATCATGTACCTTTTGGATTAAACTAAAAATTCTATAAGACCATTGTTAGGATGATGCGTTGAAAAGTTAAGAAACTATATATATATAAGCGTAAAGTTACTAAGAATGATATGGCATGAAATAATTTTACTCGTGAAGAATTTGGCATCATTTCGATAAAAAAAATAAAATATAGAAAGATTGTTTAAGATAATATGATAATATGTTAAGGGAACCTATATTTATGAAACAATTATAGCATGAGAGATAGAAAAAAACTCAAAAAGATTTTATTAGAAACTATAAATAAATATTCAAGCTCTCTTAATTTACTTAAAGCATGACTTTTAAAAATATTTAATAACAACAAGAGACAAAATAATTAGGATATTATATTCTTATTATTATTATATTTGTTATATGAAGATAATAGATGTTGATCTTATCATAATTCATGAACAATATTCATGAATGTTCAATTGAAAGTCATATGGTTTATGACTTCTAACTTCCAAAATCAGTTAGTTGTTAATAACCACACCTAATTTTGTTTACTTTTCTTTAAAATTTTTCACAGTTAAGGGTAAAAATATTACATTAAAATAATCAGGACTCCCACCTAAAAATAACATATAACAATGATAAATCATCAACACTATAATATATTTGTTTAGAGAGACCAGACCAATTATCACCCATAAAATGATATTTACAATGAATGCTTCACCCATGCCTACATAGGTGAAACATAGTGCATTTTACTTCTTCTCTGCCCTGCAGCATGTATAGCCACTTTGGAGGGTTGGGTAGACCACAACCTTGTGGCAGATCACTTGTCCTTTGCCTCTTAGCCAACTTTTCCCCATTTAATTCTTCAGAAGGTTCTCCTTTTTCTTCTTTTTCATGAAAAATTTCTCCTCTTTTGGATCACTATCTTTGATTCTCAATGCATCATCCTCCGGATTATCATTCAAAAAAGATACAACTTCGTCGATAGGATCGTCCGGCACGTATAACGCTACTAAACTGTCACCGGTACTTATACCTTCAAAAAAATTATCAAGATCAAAGAGAGAAGCATCGTTGGGCACTTCGCTTAAAGATCCTCCTTTTTTCTTTCGTTTGAGAAAGAGTTTCTCCCTCTTCAAAAGTATGTTTCTGAGGGGTCGGTACAGAATCATCATCGCCTTCTTTAGCTTCCGATTCTTCAATGGGGACATTGGACACACGTAACTCACTATCACTGACCTGTTTTACGTCATCATCAGGAACATTATCATGCTGAGGATGAGAAGAGGCTTCTTGGGACATGGTTGAAGATATCGGAGGGTTCGAATGAGAAATAAAACTTATGTAGAGTAATGTGATAAAATGACAAATGTGATGTGAATAAATAGTGAATGCCCAAGAAAACAAAAAAAATGAGTAACAATTAAAGAATAAACTGAGTATATTTTCAATTTACAATATAATATCAATGGTATTTTCAATTTACAATAAACTGACCATAAGAGTTTATTTTCTCATATGAGTATCATTTCACTAATTTCAATTCTAATATTCCTTATTGCTTTACATGTCATAATAAGATATAGCAAGTAAAATAATTATTAAATTTATTGAAGTTTACCTATCATATTAATGTTAGCATCTAAATTTAGCGATCATTTATAATTCCAAAATTTTATTTTTCTCATGACTTCATTTATGACTTGTTGATTTATCCACTCCAAATGAAATTAGTATGGATCGACGAAGTTCTATCAAACTTTGATGTTGTTTTAGGGAGTCTTGTCACATTATGAAGATGCTTTTTCTTGATCTCTATGGGAAAAATATATATATATTGATCAATAAAGAAAAAAAAATATAATATTTTTCGAATATATATAAAAATAATAATATTTACTTACCAACAAAAAAAAAAATCCACTATTGTATCAGAGCCAAGTTTTGATCCCGAGACCTATGAGTTATGGGCCCACCATGCTTCCGCTACACCACTCTGATTATATTTGAAAATTTTATCCTTTAATAAATAAAATTTTTAACTACAAATCTAACCATTATACTATTCGATATTGTCCTTTGAGTCACATTTATATAATAGACTCTTTTATAATTATTAAATAATTTAAAATTTTTAACAAATACTATTTTAGTTATTGATTTTAACTCTTCTTTTATTGCATCATATTACTTTTCAGAATTATTAATTTTCATGACCTATGAAAAAAATAATGGATCCATTATGATTTATATATCATAATATAATTCTTGTAGATATGTCACATAATAACCATAAATGACAGGATTCCTTTCCTTATGAGATATTCATAAGGTTGTCAATTGTGATTGTTCTACGAGATCATTAATAGCGATATTAGCATAATGTGAGAGTTTAGTAATGTTATTTTATTGTTCACTTTTATCAAATTATTTAATAATTTGAGTAACAATAATCTCTTGAATAATAAAGGAGTATCAACTTGTATCTCCTCTATATCAAAATTGAATTTTGAGATTTTCACTCCCACTGATTTGCTATTTTATAGGAATATTACATTACCAGATTTAATTGTTCTCATGAGCAATAAAATATGTACCCCTTTAAACTTTTCTGAGTAGATAATAAAATATTCAGAAATAGTTATTATATTTAATTTTCTTTTATGTGAATTGAAGATACTTATCTTTATAGGATAATTTCAAATATGTAAATATCTTAAGTTAGGTTTCCTATCATTTCATAACTCAAAAGAAGTCATGTAATTTACTTACTAGGAATATCATTTAATATATATATAGTTGTCCATGGAACTTCTTCTTACATTGATTTGGGTACAAAAGAATAACTTGTCATGCTCCTAACTATATCTATAAAGGTACGATTATATCTTTCAGTAATCATATTCTGCTGTAAGACATCTGGTAAATCATATTAACATATATATCTTATTTTTCTAAGAATCTAGCAAAAGAATTAGAATTATAATTGGGTTCATCATAAATGCTATAAAATTTATCACCCTTGTCAGATATGATGATTTTGATTTTTCTATCTAATTGTCTATCGACTTCATTTATATATACTTCAAGAGTGTGAACGGTCATAGACTTTACATAAATTAGATATATATAATCATATCTCAACATGTTATCTATATGGTGATAAAATATCTATCTTTAATGAGATGAAAGCACCTATAGATATAAGCATAATCTCAAGGAGTTTATAAAATTATATTTTATTTTAATATTTAATTGTAGGATCATTGTAAACTTAAGATACCCAGAAATATATATATATATATATATATATATATATATATATATAAGCCTAAAGTTACTAAGAATGATATGATAAGAAATAATTTTACTCGTGAAGAATTTGGCATCATTTCGATAAAAAAAATAAAATATAGAAAGATTGTTTAAGATAATATTGATAATATGTTAAGGGAACCTATAAATATAAATATTATAGTTAAAAGATGTTAAACAATTATAGCATGAGAGATAGGAAAAAAGCTCAAAAAGATTTTATTAGAAACTACAAATAAATATTCAAGCTCTCTTAATTTACTTAAAGCATGACTTTTAAAAATATTTAATAACAACAAGAGATATATTTACAATACATAGGTGAAACATAGTGCATTTTACTTCTTCTGCTGCCCTGCAGCATGTATAGCCACTTTGGAGGGTTGGGTAGACCACAACCTTGTGGCAGATCACTTGGTCCTTTTGCCTCTTAGCCAACTTTTCCCCATTTAATTCTTCAGAAGATTCTCCTTTCTCTTCTTTTTCATGAAAAATTTCTCCCTCTTTTGGATCACTATCTTTGATTCTCAATGCATCATCCTCCGGATTATCATTCAAAAAAGATACAACTTCGTCGATAGGATCGTCCGGCACGTATAACTCTTCATAATTAAACCCTTCTAAGCTATCGTCGGTACTTATACCTTCAAAAAAATTGTCAAGATCAAAGAGAGAAGCATCGTTGGGCACTTCGCTTGAAGATCCTCCTTTTTTCTTTTGTTTGAGGTAGAGTTTCTCCCTCTTCAAAAGTATGTTTCTGAGGGGTCGGTACAGAATCATCATCGCCTTCTTTAGCTTTCGATTCTTCAATGGGGTCATTGGACACACGTAACTCACCATCAGTGACCTGTTTTACATCATCATTAGGAACATCATCAAGCTGAGAATGAGAAGAGGCTTCTTGGGACATGGTTGAAGATATCGAGGGGGGGTTCGAATGAGAAATAAAACTTAAGTAGAGTAATGTGATAAAATGACAAATGTGATGAGAATAAATAGTGAATGTCTAAGAAAACAACAAAACGAGTAATAAGGAAAGAATAAACTTGATATTATCAAATTTAAAATACAATGTCCATGGTGTTTTCAATTTCACATTCCACGTTTTGATTAGATTAAAATAAAAAAAAGTTAATTAAAAATACATGATTTCCCGACCATAAGAGTTTATTTTCTCATATGAGTATCATGTCACTAATTTCAATTCTAATATTCCTTATTGCTTTACATGTTATAATAAGATATAGCAATTAAAATAATTATTAAATTTATTGAAGTTTACCTATAATATTAATGTTAGCATCTAAATTTAGCGATCATTTATAATTTCAAAATTTTATTTTTCACATGACTTCATTTATGACTTGTGGTTTATCATATACTTTGATGTCGTTTTAGGGAGTCTCCTCGCATTATGAAGATGTTTTTTCTTGGAAAAAAATTATATATTGAAAAATAAAGAAAAGGGAAAAAATATGATAATTCCATTTTTATATCAGAGTCAGGTTTCGATCCTGGTTGGGACCTATGGGTTATGGGCCCACCACGCTTCCGCAGCGCCACATTGTTTCTATTTAAGAAACTGTGCACGATATTTAGCACATGCTTGAAGTTACACACGAAGGCACAAGTAGGGTTAAAAATTCTAAAGTTAATCTTTTGATGTATGATTTTGAGGTATTTCGAATGAAGTCAAGTGAAACTATTGTTGACATGCACACTCGTTTTACGAATGTGTCAATAGTTTAAAAAGACTTGGTATATATTTTTCAAATTTTAAACTTTTTTAATAAAATTTTACTATCTCTTTCTAAAAACTGAGATTCGAAAGTAACGGCAATACAATAAGCAAACGACCTAAATAACCTTGCTCTTGAAGAACTTATCAGGTTATTAATGATCTATGAAATAACGTGTAAGACACATGATGAACTTGAGAACAACCTTCCAAAGAATAGAAAGGATTTGACACTTTGAACAATAGAATACCACTTGAGTGATAACTCAAGTGATGATGATGATGACTTTGAACTTCTCACAATAAAATTTAAAAAGTTCATGAAATAATAATGAAAAATTAAAAATGAACTTAAATTGGACAAAATAACTTGTTATGGATGCAATCGGCCGAGACACTTCAAAAGCAAATGTTCGTAAATGAAGAAGCTACAAAAGAAGAAGAATGCCTCAAGGCGATAGTGGAGGATGAAATGAGTGCATCTGAAGATGAGGTTGTGAACCACGCTTTGGTGGCTTTCGACAATAAGGTATATTGAATCTCGTATTTTGATGATGAAACCACTTGATATGTGTTTATGTTTTAATCTGTGTTTTAAGTAACGCAGGATGCTTCGATCATGATGAGACAATTAAAGCAGAAAAAATCATGTTGTGCCGGAGAAACATGTCAGAAGATTAGACGTCGAGTCGGTGGATCGGTCGACGTATCGATAGAAGGCTTCGGGCCATGGACTCGAGCATTGGGCCAAGAAGAGCGGGTATTGTGCCAAGGATATCGGAGTTGCAGAGTCAACTGGCCGATTGGGCAATAGGCCGCAGGAGAGGACGATGCGCCGAAGAATCGGACGAAGCGTTGAGGGACCAATGACATGCCGGACAACTTGGTTAATTGCTTAGGATTAATTGTCTCGATCGAAGTTTTGTTTTACATGTGCAGGATTAACTATGATGAAAGTAAGACATGCAGCAAGAGTTGCGCCGGAGTCAGGACTATGATCAGGTTGGGAGTTCGAGAGCTTGACAGAAGTCCGGACGGTCGTCGGAGGTTCTGCGGGAACAAATCTGAGAAGTCCAGGAGCTTGCCAAAAGAAGCTCGTCAGAACTCGCCAAGTGGATCATCACAAGTCCAGGATTTTACCGGAAGTCCGTAGGAGCATCGTCGGAGGATCGTCGGATGTTCGCCGAAAGTTCGCCGGAAGCTCACCGGAAGAAGCGATTGACACACCGGAGCAAGCTGTAGTAAAAGTCTTAAGAATTGTCATAGTTAGCACGATGATTAAGTTAGAATTGGGAGGTGATCCCATTAACTTAATCTAGGTGCAATTGGGCCCTTGAAAGAACCAAATTAGGCCGAATGGATCAACCCATTCGGACCCAGATCTCTCGCCCAGAGGTGGCACCGCCCAGGGCTCAGTCTCCGAGTTCTAGCTAGGCGGTGCAACCGCCTCTGAAAGCGGTGCAACCGCTTGAGCTCAGTCTCCAAGCTCTGGCTGGGCGGTGCAACCGCCCTAGTCAAGCGGTGGCACCTCCTGAGCTCGGTCTCCGAGCTCTGCCAGGCGGTGCAACCGCCCTTGACAAGCGGTGGCACTGCCTAGAGGCTCAGCCTTCGAGCTCTGCCAGGCCGTGCAACCGCCCCTGACAAGCGGTGGCACCGCCCAAAGGCTTAGTCTCCGAGCTCTGCCAGGCGGTGCAACCGCCAGACCCCGGAATTCCGAGAGATGACAGATTTGAGCTCCAAATTCAAACTGGTTTGGAGCCTATAAGTACCCCTCCAATCCTTGGGTAATATATACAAGAATAGAGAGATTAAAAGAGAGAAAACACTACTACAATCTCTAGAATTTCCCTCCTCTAGCTTTAAGTGTTAAAATTCTATTTAAGAGAGGAGAGTGAGTGCTTGTAAGGGTTGTCTCCTAAACCCAGTAAAAGGAGAAGAGGGGTGTAAGAAGGAGGTTGATCTTCACCTAGTAAAGGAAGATCGTTAGTGGATGCCGGTGGCCTCGACGGAAGAGGAATCAGAGGAGTGGATGTAGGTCACGATTGACCGAACCACTGTAAACTCCCATCTTCTCTGGTTTGCATTTACTTTGAGCTGATTATCCTTACTGCAAACCTCCTTTATAGCTTACTGCCTTCTGCATTTTTACGATTACATTTCTAAGCTCAATATTTTCTGAATCGTGTTTTGACGTAAATCGCTTTTCTCGTACGTACATCGTATTTCAGTTTGCGCTTACATTCTGATTTCCATCACAATAGCAAACTGCCTTAACAGATTCATTTTAACTGCTTCTTACCTGATCTTAAGTCAAAGAAATTTATGAATCGACTTTTTCTACTGAAATCAGCTTTGTCGTACGAACGCAGTTTTAAACGTTGAAAGTTTTTCGCTGCACTAATTCACCACCCCCCCCCCCCTCTTAGTGCTCTTGATCCTAACAATTAGTATCAGAGCCCGGTATTTATCATTTCGGATTTACACCCGAGAGAAATGGCTCTTCATGGCTTTAAAGAGGGTTTTTCGTTTGTTCGTCCACCGTTATTTCACGGATTGTACTACACTTATTGGAAAACTCGAATGAGAGTTTTCTTGATTTCTATGAATTTGGATTTATGGAATATTGTTGAAAATGGTTTTCAACTTCCCTCTAAACCGATGAACGAATGGTCGGATTTGGAGAAGAAATATTTTTCTTTAAACGCAAAGGCTATGAATGCCTTATTTTATGCACTTGACAAAAATGAATTTAATCGCATTTCGATATATGATTCGGCTTTTGATATTTGGAGAACTCTTGAGGTCACTCATGAAGGCACTAGCCGAGTGAAAGAGTCCAAAATCAACATTCTCGTGCATTCTTACGAACTTTTTCGAATGAAGCCTTGCAAAACCATTATTGATATGTACACCCGTTTCACGGATGTCGTCAATGGTTTAGGAGCTCTTGGCAAATGTTTTTCGGATTTTGAACTCGTAAACAAGATTTTACGTTCTCTTTCTAAGAAGTGGGATTCAAAAGTAATTGCAATACAAGAAGCTAAAAACCTAAACAACTTACCACTTGAAGAACTAATTGGTTCGTTGATGACATATGAAATGGTGCACAATGCACATGATGAACAAAACAACCTTCCAAAGAACACGAAGGATTTGGAACCCCAGACAAATTAATACCACTTGAGCGATGACTCAAGTGATGAGGACAATGATGAACTTGAACTTTGAACACTAAATCTTAATAAGTTTATTAAACAAAAATCTGAAATAAACAATGAACTTGAACGGAGGAAGAGGCCAAGAAGAAGAACACAAAGTGGGATGAATCGAGCTCTTCCGAAGACGAGGAGAAAATCAAGAAAGGCAAGCTGGCAAACTACGCCTTAACCGCTTTCAATGAAAAGGTAATCGAAATCCCCCTGATTTATTTTGAAATTACTTGATGCTTTCATGATATATTTTCTTTTTTAGTTTAGAATTAATTTTCTTAAAAATTACATGTTTAAAAATAAAAATACAAAAAATTATGATCATGCTAGTAGTTTCGAAAATGATAACATTGCATATTTTTTTATAAACAAACAAAATAATTTTTATTGAAAATATAAAATCATGGTTAAGAAGTAATAATGTGTATCATGTTTGATTAACATTATTGAATGAAATCATGTTTGATTTGAAGTAATGCATAATGATGTAATGAAAATATTAAATATTTTTGATACAATGATTGACAATTTTATGCATGAGATTTTAAGTTATACATGATGATAAGCATGTGTTATTTTCATGAGTGTATTTGAAAAACATATGGCAAAACCATGTCCGGATGCATGAAAGTGTTAAACTTCATTTTCGGATTTTCTTGACCATAACAATTAATTTTTTAGAATATATTGATCTTGATGGTCTTATGACGAAATTCATTTTTCGATCCTAAACGTTGATACATGTTTTTATTTAACATAAATTAAAAAGCATGCTAACATGAAATCAAATACTTAAAAAAAAAGGGGGGGGGGGGGGGAATATATTATGAAATCATGAATCTACCTATGTTATGAATTTTGTGAATCATAAAAGTGATTTTTATGATTTAAATTTGAAATGAGTTTTATCAAAATCATGATATTGATTTCTTAGAATAACATGAGATTACCTTTGATGATCATTTTGATTCATGGAATTTTGGATTCATGAGTTGGCCTTACATTTGCTTATGAGATGGTTGAAATCTTTGTACCTTTGAATTTTTCCCTTCTCCTTTCAATTTTTGAATTTATGCATGTTATATGTTGAAGATTTGTATCATGAATATCTAAGAAATATTGATGTGACAAATTGAATGAGTTGAAAATGAATGATGATTATTCTCTTAAATATAACTTGTGATATTTTTTATATAAATCATCATTTTGATTTCTCGACATTCGATACATGAGATTTTATTATAAATCAAAATTTCTCATTAATCGATCTTCTATGATTTTACTTGATATTCTCTTGAGAGGAGATTTTCTAAATGAATCATGATTTTTCCTTGTGAGTTCTTGGAGTTATTACTTAATTTCTTTTAAAACAAGATCTCTTCTTTGTACTCCTATGATTTTTCTTGATATTTTATTTAAAGAAGATATTTACTATATGAATCATGTCTTTTGGTATTCAAATGATTTTATCCTTCATGACATGATTTCTTTGTATTTATGGCTTGCATGGCTTGAAATGTTTTGATATGATGCATGCAATGATGAAATATTCATGAAGTTAAAATGATGTATGCAATACTTATGATAATGATGTACATGATGTATTTATTGCATATGATGTGTATCATGAATGCTTTAAATGATGAATGTTTGGTATCATGATCAACATGTTGATAAATGCTTAAAAATTTTAATGTTTGAGTATCATGTATAATATGCCCATTAATGATGATTGATTTATTTTTCGGTATCGTGCATGAAAAATAAGGTTTTTGAAATTGTGTATGGTTTAATTTGAATATATAATGATGCACAAATAAGATTGATACTTACCTTTGTGAAAATATGAAAATTTATATAAGGGTCTTCCCTTGTTTTTGACAATGACAAAGGGGGAGCAAGAATTTCTAGCGTGGACATCATGAAAAGAGGTAAGCTAGCTAGCTTGCACAATTCAAGATGAAAGCAAAAATTTCACTTCTCAAAAGAGAAGATGCAAATGTAACATTTGCCAAATTGTTTGCTTGCCTCATATAAAATATTATCTCTTGCCAGTTTGGCATTTTGCTAGCTTGCACTTTGCAAAGAAAGCAAAAAATGATACTTCTCAAAAGAGAAGAAAGAGCTTGTCATCTTGAACATCACAAGCCTACCTATCTTAAGAAACAAAAATTGCAAAAGTGCTAGCTTGCCTATCTCAAGAAGCAAAACTTGCAACTTGCACATTGCAATAGGAAGCAAGAATCATGAGCTTACACAAGAAAGTTATCTTGCATTTGATTTTGCTAGCTTGTATATTGTGAAACTTGTATATCATAAAAATTGCTAGCTTGTAGTCTAAAGAGAAGCAAAAAGTTGCTATCTCAAAAGAAGCAAATGTGCTATCTTGCCTATCTCAAGAGGCAAAAATGCTAACTTG
The DNA here is from genome assembly GCA_900464855.2 of Musa schizocarpa. Classification (NCBI taxonomy): domain Eukaryota; kingdom Viridiplantae; phylum Streptophyta; class Magnoliopsida; order Zingiberales; family Musaceae; genus Musa; species Musa schizocarpa. Next base: position 26,836,062 of record LS990925.1, on the reverse strand, counting down.
CACATCTAACAAAACTTGACAAATTTGCATATCTCAAGAAGCAAGAGTTGCTTTCTTGAACATCTCAAAACTGATAGCTTGCATGTTCTAAAATGTTATAATATTGCTAGCTTGCATGATGTAGAACTTTCTATCTTGAACATTACCGAAAGTGCTATCTTGTATGCTGTAAAACTTGCATATCTGAAACTTGATAGCTTAAATGTTCTAAGCATCATGTAATACTTGCTAAATTTTCTGGCTTCAAAACTGCATGATGATAAAACTTTATATTATATTTTTCATGCAATAAGTTAAACTAATATTCCAAATACTTGATTGTGGTACTTCTCCTTTTTGTTGATGACAAAGAGGGAGAAGTATGTTGATGTCATGACATGTTATGCATAAGTTTATGCATTAGTTCATGATGATGTGTTGCAAGTATTCATGATGAATATTGCAATGACTTGAATTCAGTTTGAATTCAAGGTTCTATCAATATGACATATTCATAGGGGGAGTTTGTTTAAAAGGGGGAGATTATTGAATCTCGTATTTTGATGATGAAACCACTTGATATGTGTTTATGTTTTAATCTGTGTTTTAAGTAACGCATGATGCTTCGATCATGATGTGACAATTAAAGTAGGAAAAATCATGTTGTACCGGAGAAACATGTCAGAAGATTGGACGTCGGGTCGGTGGATCGGTCGACGTATCGACAGAAGGCTTCGGGCCATGGACTCGAGCATTAGGCCAAGAAGAGCGGGTATTGTGCTAAGGATATTGGAGTTGCGGAGTCAACTGGCCGATTGGGCAATAGGCCGCAGGAGAGGACGATGCGCCGAAGAATCGGACGAAGCGTCGAGGGACCAATGACATGCCGGACAACTTGGTTAATTGCTTAGGATTAATTGTCTCGATCGAAGTTTTGTTTTACATGTGCAGGATTAACTACGATGAAAGTAAGACATGCAGCAAGAGTTGCACCAGAGTCAGGACTATGATTAGGTTGGGAGTTCGAGAGCTTGACAGAAGTCCGGACGATCGTCGGAGGTTCTGCGGGAACAAATCCGAGAAGTCCAGGAGCTTGCCAAAAGAAGCTCGTCAGAACTCACCAAGTGGATCGTCGCAAGTCCAGGAGTTTGCCGGAAGTCCGTAGGAGCATCGTCGGAGGACCGTCGGATGTTCACCGGTAGCTCGTCGGAAGAAGCGATTAACGCACCGGAGCAAGCTGTAGTAAAAGTCTTAAGAATTATCGTAGTTAGCACGATGATTAAGTTAGAATTGGGAGGTGATCCCATTAACTTAATCTAGGGGCAATTGGGCCCTTGAAAGAACCAAATTGGGCCGAATGGATCAACCCATTCGGACCCAGATCTCTCGCCCAGAGGTGGCACCGCCTAGGGCTCAATCTCCGAGTTTTGGCTGGGCGGTGCAACCGCCTCTGATAGCGGTGCAACCGCCTGAGCTCGGTCTCCAAGCTCTGGCTGGGCAGTGCAATCGCCCCAGTCAGGCGGTGGCACCGCCTGAGCTCGGTCTCCGAGCTCTGCCAAGCGGTGCAACCGCCCCTGACAAGCGGTGGCACCGCTCAGAGGCTCAGCCTTCGAGCTCTGCCAGGCGGTGCAACCACCCCTAACAAGTGGTGGCACCGCCTAGAGGCTCAGTCTCCAAGCTCTGCTAGGCGGTGCAACCGCCCCGGTCAGGCGGTACAACCGCCAAACCCCGGAATTCCGGGAGATGACAGATTTAAGCTCCAAATTCAAACTGGTTTGGAGCCTATAAATACCCCTTCAATCCCTGGGTAATATATACAAGAATATAGAGATTAAAAAAGAGAAAACACTACTGCAATCTCTAGAATTTTCCTCCTCTAGCTTTAGTGTTAAAATTCTGTTTAAGAGAGGAGAGTGAGTGCTTGTAAGGGTTGTCTCCTAAACCCAGTAAAAGGAGAAGAGGGGTGTAAGAAGGAGGTTAATCTTCGCATGGTAAAGGAAGATCGTTAGTGGATGCCGGTGGCCTCGACGGAAGAGGAATCAGAGGAGTGGATGTAGGTCACGATTGACCGAACCACTGTAAACTCCCGTCTTCTCTGGTTTGCATTTACTTTGAGCTGATTATCCTTACTGCAAACCTCCTTCATAGCTTACTACCTTCTGCGCTTTTACGATTGCGTTTCCAAGCTCAATATTTTCCGAATCGTGTTTAGACGTAAATCGCTTTTCTCGTCTTTAACATCGTATTTCGGTTTAAACACATTCTGTTTTCCATCACAACAGCAAACTGCCTTAACAGATTCATTTTAACTGCTTCTTGCCTGATCTTAAGTTAAAAAAAATTATGAATCGACTTTTCTACTGAAATCGACTTTGTCGTACAAACGCAGTTTTAAACGTTGAAAGTTTTCCGCTGCACTAATTCACCCCCCCCCCCTCTTGGTGCTCTTGATCCTAACAAGGTAAACAACTCAAATGAAACTCCAACTCAAATGAAACTCCTTTACTTTATTTTGAAATTACTTGATACATTTCATATGTTACTTTTAAATTAGTATATAAAATATAAATAAATAAAAGGGGATCATGCTTTTTCTCTCTTGTATTTAAAAAAAAAATAAAAAAATTGATCATGACAATTGTATAAAGGAACAAAATGTTAAATTTAAATATAATGTGTGTACACCTAATGAGATTAATCCTATGCTTATTTTTAAGAAGCAATAAGGTGTATCTTGATGATCTCCATATTGCTTTTTTATTTTTATTGAAGATGCCTATGTTCAATGAAATCATGCTTAATGAGTTTATATTTCAAAATTATGCATGATGATTTCTATGATTATTGCTTATTGATCTTTTTCGTAATGAAAGTTTCTTTTTTAGTTGTGAGTGACATGACACGGAGTCTTTTTGCTTATTATATTTTGACATTTTATCACTTTATATTGACTATTTCACACACACACACACACATATATATATATATATATATATATATATATATATATATATATATATATATATATATATATATATATATATATATATATATATATATATTATGATATCTTTGGATCTATGTAAGCGGAATTGGATCGTGATGAGATCATGATAATGAGACCGATTTGCCTTTAAGCATAGATCCTAAATAATCCCGGTCATAGGTTACTCGAGAGGGACATCGAGATAACCGGATAGACTGGTGTGCTGTACACCCGTCCATATGATGGATGCAGTTGGTCTTATGGCTGCTCGTGTGAGGACACTAGGGATACAATATAGGTGCTCATTGGAGAATGAGTTCATTGATTGATCCGCTTACAGAATGTTGGATTGTTAATGATGTCTTATTTCCAAATAGTAATTTTGTGATCCTAGTAGTGTATTTGGTCATTAGACTTGAGACACCAAGGATGTCCTATATGAGTGCTCCACTCTTTGATACCAGACTTATAGGTTTGGAAGTCCCAGATCTAGCACAACCGGTTTTTGGGAGTGGTAGTCAACCTTACAAAGGCTATTGAGTGTCGATAGAGGATCATCCACTCAAGGTGTCATGAGAGGAATGTTTAATGTGTTCTTGCTCAGACAAATCCTTGGCTAAGGTCATTCGGATTAAGAGAAAAAGAGTTCTTCCGATTAGAGCAAGACTCGTGTAGAAACCATATGGGTCTAACAGCATCATACCCGGTATATGGTCTTTGAGATATTAGATGGATGATGAACTACATGTATATGGTAACTGAGGACAGATAGGTCTAATGGATTGGATTCCCCTATATCGTCTCGGGACTATGGCGTAGTGGCCTAGCACGTTTGTAGTCGATGAATAGAGTAAATTATTATGGAGATAACAATTCACTAAGCTAGAAGGAGTTCTGACAGGTATAACTCACAACCAGGTCAATATTGGGCCTAGAGGATCACACACATATGGTAAGCATTACGATGAGTAGAGGTTCAAATATGAGATATCCGTCGGAGCCCCTATCTTATTAGATATCCAATAATCCCTTGAATTATTGGATCCCATGGATAAGATCCAATAAGAGCCCATGAGAGATTATTGGATAGAGATCTACTAATCTAAGAGGCTTGGGTAGTTGGATGAAGATCCAATACCCATTAAGGGAGGATCCATTATGGTTAAGTTGACAGGGGGCCTCTATAAATAAGAGGGATTCAGTGGTTCATAAGCTAGAGCCTTTGCTTGCCTCTCATATTCTCCTCCCCCTCTCTACCTAAGAGTAGGCCTGGAGTTTTGAGGAGTATCGTTGCAGCCCTCCTGTGTGGATCACCGCTAGAGAAGAGGGCGCTTGACCTCCTTCACCCTCTCCTAAAGATCTGCAGGGATACAAGGATATACGATCTCCCTAGGTAACATAATATACTCTTTACGTAGTTTTAAGTTTCATGAATTGTTTTATGTACCAATCTTCGCATAACGATGAACATCTTTTTGGAAAATTAGGAATTTTATTTTTTTATTCTTCCATTGTGCATGTGATATTGCCTCCAAGATTTTCCTACAGCTTGCACTTCTCAAAAGAGAAGAAAGAACTCACTAGCTTGCATATTCAAAAATGATGCAAAAATTTGCTAATTTTCATATCAAAAAACTTGCTAGCTTACATAATGTTATATGCAATGATGTTTCAAAAACCTAAAATTATTCGATGATATATGAAGTTTCAAAAATTTTAAATTATGCAATGATTTGACATTAGGTCTAAAAACTTGCCAGTTGCACTTCTCCTTTTTGTTGATAATAAATAAGCAGAAGGTATGATAATCATGCATGGAATGATTGATTATGCATGATTTTATGATGATATGTTACTTGGACTCATAATGATTTTATGATTAAATTTGCTTTGACTTGAATTCAATTTAAATTTAGGGTTCTATCAATATAGCATATTGATAGGGGGACTTAAGGTTAACTCCGTCATCAATTGGTTGTCATCATCAAAAAGGGGCAGATTATTGAATCTTAGATTTTGATGATGAAATCAATTAATATGTCTGTGATCTAATCAGCATTTTCAGTGACGCATGAAGCTTTAATCAAGGAGAGACAATTAAAGCAGGAAGAACTATGTTGGGCCAAAGTGAAACATGTTAGATTTGGATGTCAAGCCGGATGATCGGTCGACATATCGACAAAAGACTTCGGGCCTTAAGTTCAGGCACCGAGCCAAGAAGAGCGAAAATTCTGTTAAGGAAATCAGAGTTGCGGAGGTTAACTAGTCGATTGGGCAATAGGCCGTAAGAGAGGATGAAGTGTCGAAAAATCAAATAAAGCGTCGATGAACCAATGACATGCCAAACAATATTTAATTTAAACTTTGTAATAATTGTCTAGATCGAAGTAGGTTTTAGGCGTACTTGGGTTGAAATTGAACCAACTCAATTAGAGGCCAATTGGGCTCAAATTTGGGTTGTGTTAGACCAAGTGAAAGGCCCAAACAGTGACCCAACAGATGGAACCATTGGTGGCATAGTCTCTGAGATTGTGTCAAGTAGTGGTACCGCCCAAACTCATTCTCCGAGACTATCAAGCAGTGGTATCACCCAACACAAGCGGTGGTACCGCCAGTACCCTGAAAACCAGGGATAAGACATTTTTAGGCTCTAAGTTTGAATCCACTTAAGGCCTATAAATACCCCTCTCATCCCTGATTAATATATACAAGCACAAAAAACTTAAAAGTGGAAAAACGTTATAGTGATCACTTGAGAGATCCCCTCCTCTAGTTCTAAGTTTAGAATTCTATTTAGGGATGAGTGAGTGCTCGTAAAACGTTGTCTCCTAAACCCATGAAAAAGAGAAGAATTGTGTAAAATGGTAGTTGATCTTCGTCCATTGAATGAAGATCATTAGTGGATACTGGTAGCCTCGACGAAAGAGGAATCAACGGAGTGGATGTAGGTCATGGCAATCGAACCACTATAAAAATCTGGTTTGCATATTCCTTACTGCTTAATCTCTTTATTGCATTTAACTTTACTTCATTACAGACTCTTCAATCCCCTCTTCTCTACTAATTCAAGAAAAATAAAAAGATTTTCATTAGAATCCAATTTTATCATATGAAGATTTTCAAAACCGACATTTTTTATCCGCTACATTAATTCACCTCCTAGTGCCAACTCGATCCTAACAAATACATTTACTAATATTATTAGTATAAGATCACATCAAGAATCTATATTAAGTCTAGTATTTTTTATTGATAATAAATGAATTACCAGCCATATATATGATAAGCTACCTTGGTGTATTTTATTTACTAATGATATTATTTTTATAGATAATTTAAAATAAAATAAATTTATGGAGACAAGTCTTAAAAACTAAAGGCTTTAACTTAAGCATGACTAAAATTGAATGTGTATGATATAATTTTTGTAATACCAAGTGTTGGCCTAAAGATATAATTAAGTTGAATAGATAAAAAGTTAAATTAAGTAAAATTTTTAAATATTTTGAATCAATTATTTAACAAGGTGAAGAAACCAATGAAAATATATTAATAATGTATAAACTTGTGTGATCATTATTAGGTACCTTTTCATAAAACTAAAAATTCTATAAGACCATTATTAGGATGATGTGTTGAAAAGTTAAGAAACTATATATATATATATATATATATATATATATATATATATATATATATATATATATATATATATATATATATATATATATATATATATATATATATATATATATATATATCTCACTAAAATGAGCGTAAAGTTACTAAGAATGATATGATAAGAAATATATTTACTCATCAAGAATTTGGTATCAATTCTAGAAAAAATAAAATATAAAAAAAATATTTAAGATAATATGATAATATGTTAAGGGAACCTATAAATATAAATATTATATTTAAAAGATGTGAAGCAATTATAACACGAGAGATAGAAAAAAGCTCAAAAAGATTTTATTAGAAACTGCAAATAAGTATTCAAGCTCTCTTAATTTACTTAAGTATGACTTTTAAAAATATTTATTAACAATAAGAGATCTACGTAGCCGATCCAAAATAATTAGGATATTATAGTCTTATTATTATTATAGTTGTTATATGAAGATAATAGATGTTGATCTTATCATAATTCATGAACAATATTAATGAATGTTCAATTGAAAGTCATATGGTTTATGACTTCAACTTCCAAAATCAGTTACTTGTTAATAATTATTATGGATCTATGAGTGACTATTATGGATGAAAAGAGTGACGGTAAGAGGTGAGAGCTACTCTGTATCTACGTTGATATCGACACAATTATCGAGTAGCTCTTTTGCTATTTTGCATCTATATTAGCATCAATACATATGGTGGAGGTCGCTACGACATCTATGGCAAAGATGGTGATCACCTTGTTGTTGACTCATTAGGCAATTGCTTTCGACCCGGCTGGAGTTGCTAGAGCTCTTGTCGCTCTTCCTATTATCACATCGGTTCTAACATGAGCATGAAAAAAAGAAGAGATGAGGGCTTATAAAACGAAGGAAAGCTTTGGAAGGTTAACAAGTGTACGATTGTCGAGCTCCTAATGGATGTATTTGATGATGGTAGAAAAATATGGGTCTCTGAATTTGATTGAATATATTGTCGTACTCATTGTTGACATAGTCGTCGAGTGGCTCTCATCTCTATTGTTGCCCTCCTTATCAATAATAGCCACCCATGTCCCCTAATAGTATCGTCATTTGTCACCATTAATGTCATTTGTCACTACCAATTGTAACATTAAATATCTTTTTATCCTTTATTTTCGTGCTTCATCATATACATGGTTGGTCAACGACAACCACCATCGAGGATGACGTGGGTTCGTCCAAGTTCCTCTTGGAAACCAATGATGAGCTTGGAATCAAATGGGATGAGCTCGATGAAGGTTGAAGGCTGAGCCGGAGATGTCGTAACGAAAACGGTGATGCTGGTGTTCGAACTTTGCTTTGCTGCTGGTGACAGCCACCAAACCATCGTCTGTGGCCTTCGGAGCCAGAGGCCTGTCTATGGCCAAAACCAACATATTTTCTGAGTATATTTTCAATTTACAATATAATATCAATGGTATTTTCAATTTACAATAAACTGACCATAAGAGTTTATTTTCTCATATGAGTATCATTTCACTAATTTCAATTCTAATATTCCTTATTGCTTTACATGTCATAATAAGATATAGCAAGTAAAATAATTATTAAATTTATTGAAGTTTACCTATCGTATTAATGTTAGCATCTAAATTTAGCGATCATTTATAATTTCAAAATTTTATTTTTCACATGACTTCATTTATGACTTGTGGTTTATCGTTACTCAACGAAAATTAGTGAGGATTGGCGAAGTTCTATCATATACTTTGATGTCGTTTTAGGGAGTCTCCTCGCATTATGAAGATGTTTTTTCTTGATCTCTATGGGAAAAATATATATATATTGATCAATAAAGAAAAAAAATATATAATATTTTTCGAATATATATAAAAATAATAATATTTACTTACCAACAAAAAAAAAAAACAAATTCCGCTATTGTATCAGAGCCAGGTTTCGATCCTCGGACCTCTGGGTTATGGGCCCAGCACGCTTCCACTGCGCCACTCTGATTATATTTGAAAATTTTATCCTTTAATAAATAAATACACTATAATTAGTTGGGAACGACAATAAAATTTAACAGTATATCTTTAATTAAAGCATGTTTCTAATATTACAGTATTCCTTATATCAAACTCTACGAAGAAAGAAGCAAAGTATTCTTACTATATAATACACCTTTGCTAATAATATTCACAACACTATCTCAAGTAGACATGAAGTGTGTACTGTCTCTCTTTTATTTAGATTTCATCCATTCCACACTGTTGTTTCCATGTACATCCACATATCCAAGTACTGATCAATTTCAATCCTCATGGTACTTGAAATGCTTCAGATTATCAAAATAATATTTCTAAATGATACTCCACCATAAACACTAACAATCAACAATCCACAAATGGATAATCACCACACACAAGCATAACACATGAGATACTAAAGCCATAAATACTAGTCTAACTATATGCCAAACTGGCCAAATACAAACTATGTATTTATGGCTTGAAGCAATAATGACAGAGATAAGTCTTTAGAAATCAGTTTTCTCGAGCATTAATTAATAGGATTAGAAAACAATGATATGCAAAATAAAAATGATACAGCTCTATGGCTGTAAATTTTGTAGTAAGTCTATCTGACATGGTCCCATGAGCAAACATCGACTCGTATAGATCTATCATGGTTCCGTTTGATCTATAAAAATGAAAAGAAAAAGGTGATACACCAACACAGGATCCTTCGGCAACTTTGCATTGCGGAACCCATTTTCATATTGTTATTATCCTTTGGGAATAATCTTGTAATTTGGAAGTAGTATCATGCTTTCGGAAGGATGTGATACAGCAGCAGATTCAACGATGTTGAAGCCCTTCGATTGCCTTCTTCCACTGCCATGCCCGCTGTTTTGCATCCTCGAAAGATATCATTTTTTTGTGCTGTTAAATAAAAAAATCCATGATAATTAAAATTTGCTAAAAAATTCGATGGAAAATATGGCAAAGGCTTGTTGGAGAAACACACCGTGCATATCTTGAAATGTGAAGAGTTCGCTACTTGGACGCTAAGCTCACTGGGACTGTGGGACCAGATTATGTTTGCTTTGGCTGTCATTTTGGAGGGATCCATGCAAAGCAATTTGGGCTTGTCAGTAAGAATGAGTTGCACTTTCCTGTTAGTCAGCTTCTGAAGCTTCTTCAGCTTTGAGATCATAACAATCACCTCTCCAGGCTCAAGAAACTCTTGCCTGACACTCACATAAATGCAAATGTTATCCACTAGTGAACAACTTTTCGAAAAGCTTTCTGAAAAGCATAAAGAACCTGAGAATCAAGGAACTGACAGAATATAGATTTCATAAACTGAAACAAGTTTCACAAGTCCACAATAAACTGAATCAGCCAAAGACAACAACAGAAAGAAACCTAAACTAAAGATGAACATGATCACGCCAGACATGATTTCATGTGATCGTAAAAATTGGGAAAGGCAAAGCAAAACTTTGTAGGTACCATCTCGAGTCGAATGAGTCGATCGAAGCCAGCCTGGAGATATGAGATTGTGTTTCTGAAGATGATGTGGCACCAGCATTCCCGTCCGGTATGACATGTTGGTGAGCTGAAGGCGCACCACCCACATGTGTGAGGTTCCATGTGGCATCTTGACTGTCATAATCCACACCATTCTGAAGGAGAATTAGATGATTAGCTACTCAAGAATGTGCTGATTGACTAAAAGCTTCCAAGTACTTGTAAAAGAAAAGACCAACAAGTAAGCACTATAGGTGAGGGCATGTACATCATGATCCAGAGCAAGTCTTGGTGCTGGTGCCTTTCGCAATTGTTTCCAATCAACTCCATTGAAGAAAGGATGCTTCTTGACAGAAGCATAGCCATCAGGTCCAGCACCTGGTCTTTTACTGGGATCTGTATCCTGCAATAGAACTTTGATCAAGGTGGGGAAGCTACATGTTCAAACAGTATCAACCAACATACCAGTTACATCAATCACCACAAAAGGTTCAGTACTAATAAACATGTTTCCCAATCTAGCAAAACTGTCTCAAAACCGAAAAAGTGAACTGTTAAAACCAAACCTTAAGATATCAGGAAAACATCCACTGGTAATCTTGGCTGTTTAAGTGTCAATCCAAGTGAACGACAGGGAAGTGGGAGTCCCAACAAGGAGATCCAGTAGTAATTCCACACTTTGAAATTTTTTGAGGCACACCAAATGGAAAATATACAATGATAAGATTGCTCCTTTACATATTGGATGACTAGGGAGACTCATTGCTTACATGGGTAGGGATGCCTACATTAAACCAAAACTATTAAGTGTCCTTCGTTGGTAGCTAATTCCTAACAAACAAATATTCTTCAGCTTCTCCTGTAAATAATTGGCCATGCAACAAAAGGGCCCTGTTTCAAACATTGCCTTATTACTTATACAATATGGTAAGAGTCTTAGCTGAGTTTACTTATTAAATCCTACCTCTCTGAAATAATTAAACAGGTCGATGCAATGCAATTAATAATTTGGAAAAACTATAAAAGTAATCTGTTTGACTTAGCTACCTTAAAAACACACTCAAATGATGGTTTTCCATATACCACATTACAACCCATGAAGCAATCTTATGAATTTAGTCTCTAGCAATTCCATCTAGATAGACTTTTCTCTTTTTGTTGTTGTTTTTCCTTTTTCTTATTGGCAAAAGATAGGAAACATGTATCCAATGAATTTAACAGAAAAAATGAATGGTAAAAGTGTCTAAATACTGATAATTAAATAAATTTTCACTTGATCATGAAATTTTAGTATTGATGAAGAAAACTAAGTTACAGACCTGGTATTGCATAAAGTCAGGAAAATAGTAGAGCAATATTCAGCTGCCGGCAGAGGAATCATCAGATACTTATATTTGATCATAACATAGTTTCTCTAAAAGCTACAGGATTATTCATGGCCATTCCAAAATAATTTGTAAACCCAAATAACTTCAGATGCAGTACAGATATACGAGTGCACTAAAAAAATGGTGAAAGGAATAGAGGAAAATGATAAAAAGAGAATATAGGCATTACAGAAGTCTGATAGTTGCTTACCAATAACTTATCAATAAGATCTCTTGCTTCATGTGAAAAGAACTCAGGAAACTTGAGGTCTCTTGTTATGATTCTTTGGAAAATTAGCCATTCACTGGCATCTTTAAAGGGAGATGAACCAGAAAGCATTTGATATAGGGTGCATCCAAGAGCCCAAAGGTCGTTCCTGGTGAAAGCTACCATATATCAGAGAATGTTGCAACAAGATGTTCATTAAAAAGTGAATGCAACAAAGATATCATATGGTAATCCTTTTACATATTTGTTACTTTCTAATAGGCAGGCAACTATGAGATTCAAATTGGTGCAGCTTTTCCTAACTGACATGCTTCCTCTAGCTGATTGTCAGTCTACACATGCTCTTAATTGGATAGATCTGCTAATGAGGATATATTAACCATGAAAATTAGGGTGCATTAGCACTTGAGCAATTTCCAAAAATCCTTCTGCTTTAACCTAGGACCGAATCATTGAGGTTTTCCAGGCCTTTCAAATATTAAGGCTCCAGGCAATAGTTTGAATTATATAAATCCAAGGCAATATTCATCCTCGAATCTAAACAAGAAGGATTACACTTTGGGACCAGCAACCATCCTACCTCCAGTCACATAAATCATGTGTCGTCAGAAAAGTTCTCCTTAGAATCAGTAGTTAGTTTCAGAAACTCATATTGGAAGGGCAGATCTAGATCATGAAATGATACCAAATATACAAGAGGCAAGATGATATGCTTTGAAATGCCACCACTATATCTTAACCAAAACAAGCATCAACTAAAAGAAACTTTCATTCCATCATGCTTCTTGGAGAGAAAACTGGACTGTATCATTAACACTAAGGCCTGTGGAAAGAAGCCCTGTAAATTATCTGCCCAAAGAGTTCAGCTAAAGCAAATAACCACAGGAAAGAAATAAAAGAATTTTGAAACAATCAAGTGTTATATAACTACCAAAATCAGTGGGATGCTAGCCAGGCAGATAGTATATATCTAATGAGATCTAACTGTTGAATTGTTTGTTAATGTAAATTGAAATTGCTTATTTATGTCATATATCAATAGGATAGATAAAAGTATCCAGGTTAGTAGTGAAAAGTCCAGAAGCAATAAAGCATATGCTTACCTGGTTTAAAAATTGTATTCAACTATATTATTATGAAAAGGAAAAAAGAAAATATCAAAGAGGTTTGATTGAAGTTTCTAAAAAAGGACTAGAGAAACTACATTTCATAGGACAACATTCTGGGGTACATAGGAAACACAGAGATAAATGTCAGCTCATTTTTAATAGCAGCTTAACAAGAATGGGAGAACAGAAAAAGATCAACATGAATGACTTTCCAAAGACAAAAGGAAACAAAGTTAAATACCATTCCATCATTGACAAGAAAAAATAACATATATACTGTCTAAGTCAGTCTATACCATAACTTTCCATATATAATATATAAGTTGCTTCTATTGTCACTTCTGTTGCATACAAATAGACAAGAATGCAAAACCGAGCACACAAGAACCCAAATAGTTAACTGCTTAACAAAAAATATAATAACTAATCTGAGGCACTTGGATGAACACAAAGAAAGTAAAAAAAATATATATTAAATTAAAAAAAAAGGAAAAGGAGGGGTTCCCAAAGTTAAATGAAAGCTAAGGGTTCCTTACGCAAAAGTTGCTGGGCAAGAATTAAGAACTTCCGGAGGGACATATGCAGCTGTTCCAACAAAAGTACATGCCTTTTCATCTGAAAGGAAAACAAAAAGATAAATTATTAGTGCTGTTTTATAACCTTTTAGATATAAAATTTTCTGAAACATATAACTTTACTTAATGAACTTGGAAGAACTGTCATTTGGCTATCCCTAGTTGGCTTCACACTGCCAAAATCAGCAATTTTAATGTGTCCATCAGCGGTGAGTAGTAAGTTCTCTGGCTGCATCAACAGGATATAGTTTTAATTTTTTAAGAAATTATGCATAGATGGAAAAGTGTCAAACTTACATATCTGCTGTTTACCTTGATGTCCCGATGAATTAATCCTACACTATGAATATATTCTAAAGCATCAACAACTTCAGCAGCATAGAAGCGAGCCTCATCCTCACTTAGATATCCTCTCTACAGCCAGACAAATAATATAGTTTGGTGAGTAAAGCAAACATTAATAAGAGAAAAAAATCTGTTATACAAATATTACCCTGGTTATTTGGTCAAATAGCTCCCCACCTTCACAACACTCAAGTGCCATGTCTTCAAGGTAACACCAACACATGCAATTATCAATCAATTTACATTAACCAACAGAATCAATGAAACATTTCAAACATGATTCAATGTATAAGATAAAGACTTACAAAGAGAGTGTGCATCTTGGAATGTAAAACACAGCCTGATTATACCAGGATGATCTAATTGATCAAGTACTATACGCTCCATCTTTACATAGGATACTTTATTTTCTTTTGCAATGAACTTCTTGTCCATAATTTTCAAAGCATATACATTTCCTGTATCCTTCTTCTTTGCTCTGACTACCTGATATGTTAGAATTAGAGATCAAAACAACTATCTTTATGAACTATGATGCACTAAAGAAACTAAAGGCATGCATGCATAGAAAAGACAATATTTTTATAAAAATAATTCAATAAAAATACCAGTAAAATTGCCACAAGTATTAAACTACATTTTCTATACTTCCTCAGAGTCCAACAATGTCTGCGTATATAAGTCTTCATGGATAGTAGGATGCATGTCTAGGAAGGCAGTGACATGCAATAAGCAACAGCAGCAACAACTTCAACAACAACAACAACTATTACTAGAGGCTTGTTTCCAACAAATGCGAGAAAAAAGAGAACAATTCAGTTCAAGAATTTGAAGTGAAAAAGGCACCATAAAAGGCAATTAACACCTTGTACACTATAATTATTGACAACAGATGCAAGAAAAAAGAGAACATATAAGTTCAAGAATTGATGTGATAGAGGCACCCTCAATTGCGTTTATACATGAAATGCCAACAAACCATACTCTATGATATTTGAAAAAGAAATCAAATGTTAATTATATGCAATCACAGTCAACCAACATGCCCTTATGGGTCCTCCTAGTTGACAACAAACCTATGAATCTAACTCTCGGAAAACACATGGAGATAATATGGATCAGAACCAAATATTCACTATGAATTGATATAAGGAGCTGAAGGCAAAGAAACAGAGGTACGGTGTAAAGAGATCACATCTAGGGTGGTCCAATGCATGATGCTACTACCAATGTGATGTCCAAAGGGGTCAATTTATACAGAAATACTGTTGCAAGCAAAGAGGCAGGAGAAATCACATGGTTGATGGAAAATAATCATGAGAAATTGAACTGTAAGGGGGATCTTGTTTAAAGATGAAAAATAGAGTGCTTTACCTTATGATGAAATAAATAATCAAAAACTTATAGTGGAACACTCTAATCATCATGAAAAAGACAGCTGAAACTTTCCATTCATGTACACGTCTCAATATTCAATGTTTTTTCTTCGAGATAACATATCTGTTCCCCACAATTCCACTTTCATTTTGCATCTTTAATTTTCAATTCACTTGTCCAGGAAAAGATGGAAATGGATTTACTCACTAAAACTGGCAAACAATATCCACTGATGTCTCTTCATCCTCCCCATGTAGTGAGCTCATAGCAGCTGCTACCATCATCTTGCCAATAGGAAAGTTGGGTATCTCAGCACAGCGAGGTAGAGGAGAGTCAGGAGACAATCTAAATCCGCTAGTCAATTAGTTGCAGAAGCACCAGGAGGTGGTGGAAAGATGTCCTCAAAGGCCATGAACCTGAACTCATCGTGTGATGGCATCGACAACAATGGCACACCCAAGGATGGTAATGAATGTAGGAATGGGACCGAGGTCAGTGGCAATGAGGTCAAGGTAAGTTAAGGGTTCAGCTGAAGAAAAAGTACTGGAATTTCTCAGGCAGGCATAGGGAGGTAAGAGGTAGAGGCATGAAGTAGAAGATGAGAACATTAGAAAGAAGGTAGAAGAGTAACAGAGGAGGAGAAAGGGTGTCAGAAGTTACAGAAATATACACTACAAAGGTCAGGAATTGAGAGAGTTTCATCAAAGAAGCAGTTTTTAATGTCTATTTCAAATCAACAAAGCAAAAAATCAACCTTCCTGATTTTATCTTATCTATGGTCAGAAGGAACTCTACAATATTTATATTTCTTAAAAGAATATATCGAAATGCAAAATATTAATCCGTTATCTCTTTGGTTTATCAAAGAACTACAGCATATTGTTATGCGATCAAACACATGTTTCTAATGAACACAACCCTGGAATTTTATATGAAAAATAAAAAATAATATAACTTTAACAACAGCCACCAGTGAGGTGTCGTTGTTTGTCATCATTAATATCATTTGTCATTACCAATTAAAATATTAAATATTTTTTTATCATATATTTTTATATTTTAGTCAGTAAAATTAATGATATTAAAGTAAATGAACCTAAATATTTTATTTTCATAATTATAGATATGTTAATATAATTTTTAAAAATATAAAGATTAAAACGTTAAAGATAACTAACTAACTAACTAGCAATATTAATATTAATATGTAATTAACCCTAAAACACTAATGTTGCAGACTTCCAAGTCCTTTGGTTCAATGTAATCAACCATAACATTCTACGAGGAAGATTGGTTCCATATAACGAACACCTCCCGTCTCGGTAACATTCTACGAGGAAGATTGGTCTGCGACGACCATGGATGAGGTTGGTTTGTCACCAATGATGTGTCTGCAATCGAATGCGATGAGCCCATCGAAGGCTGAGCCGGAGATGACGTAGCACCATCTGCGGCCTTGGGAGCCGGAGGCCTGTCTATGGCCGAAAACCCTTCCAGCATCTGCAGAACCTTCCCCATCGACGGTCTCTGCGAGGGCTGCTCCCGGATGCACCATAAGCTCACCAGTAGCGCCCTCTCCAGCTGCTCCATGTCCATGCTCGGCAAGCCTCTTGTCCATGGCGCTCTTGATGTTTCCCTTCTCCAGCTCTTCGTACGCCCACACCGAGAACTTCTTCCGGCCAGTGTCATCCGAAACATCGAAGCTGTTATTATCTCATGTAAAATGTTTTCTCCAAAAATCTTAAATATCTCATTCCTATATCAGAGCCAGGTTTCGATCCTGGGACCTGTGGGTTATGGGCCCACCACGCTTCCGCTGCGCCACTCTGATCTTTGTTATTATTATTTTTAATATATGTTTATCTAGAGAATATCTAACATGGAACTCATGCCAACTCCAACGGACAAATCATTTAGCCTATGAACAAAGTGGTCAGGAGGGGTGTGTGTGCGCGTGTGAATACAACATCTGAATAGGAGACCTAAAAAAAAAAAAGAAAACTGTCAATATAACAAGACATAAAACATATAATGACTTTTTATATAAGTTAGGCATGGAGAGAAGTATACATTTCAAATTGCTAAGGCTATAAAGAGAAAGAGCAACGATTAGGTAATATCATATACATAACAAAATTAAGGAAAGATGGAGAAATTAAGTTTCTAAAATATATAGTGAAAATTTGACAAATAACTTAGACCTAAAAATTGATAACAGTGGTAGGTTTAGTAATCATCGATTGGTTCCTGAAAGAGTTTAGAAAATCAAGGAATAATTTGATTGATTAGTTTCCTTTTTGTAAAAATAATATTTAGAAAAATACCTAATAAATATTGGAAGAACTTTCAATTGATAAAAAGTAAGGAAATTTGAGGTTAGTTCGAGCCCAAACTAAACCCAATCAAAGATGTTCGAGTACAATTCCGACGAAATATACATATTTTAGGGAAATTTAACCCACGATAATTCATAAACGAATGTTAAAGATCAGAACAAATTGAGGTTATGTTAAAAAAAATTATTAGGGAGAAAAGGCCTCTAAATCAGGAATCTCACGGATCAATAATTACATAACATAATTAGATGTCAATATAAAATAATGTGGTTTTATCTTTTTATTTTTTTAATCTATGAAAAAAAATAAATTATTTAATGTTATAATAGATTTTGGTTATCCAACCAGCTAAAGAGCCAACTTTCAAATATGTCTTAAGTTGAGGTATTGATAGGGCATAATTTGACAGCATATTATAACCATAATATCACCGGAACTTATAAGCCGACGTGGCAAACCACATCGTTGCCCCCCCCCTAAGTGATACTGTTAGATATGAAGTTACCCCGGAAAGTTCGGAATGGTGCCATCGAGTATAGAGCCACCCTGGAATAATCGAGATGGAATGGTGCCATCGACTGGAACGACACCATCGAGCATAGAGGCATGGGCCGACCGCTTAAGGAGTCGGTGATCATTAACGTATAGGGTACGATCGTTTCTCGTATACAAGTATAAAAGCTCGTCACTTGGTCAGGGCCAAGGGATTAGAGGGACTTCGAACACTCAATTCTCTCTCATTCTGTCAAAGGCTAATTTAAGCTTCGGAGGGGTCGAGTCGGGAAATTCCCCTCCCAACCTCGACTTATGTGTAGGAGTCCAACGACGGAGAAGTAAGCTACTCACTAAGAGAGAAGACCATGCTCGGGGGATGACGCTCCCCCTCACCACCCGAGTATCCATATGGGTGACCTTATACATCCGGGACTAGACCGAGCCATGTTGATACCTCGGCCATGACATAAAGGTTCACCAACATTTTGGCATTAGAAGGAGGGCCCGATGTCACAAGAACGCCCGTAGCCGAACAACCCGGAGGAGCGTCTCGGAGAGGAGCCACACCTGACCTCCGGTTTGGAGGACAACCCCTACTCTCTCCGAACCTAGGAGGAAACACCCCAAGCCACTATTGGCGACTATTCAACGATCCTAGGCTGTCACCTCCGGGGACTAGCATAGGTCAGCATGCCGTCTCAACTGAGGCGTTCTTAGCCTCACTCATCATGTCCAAGCTTTGGTAGGGGTGATGCAGACCATTATCCCTTTAGTCCCTCAGCTCGCTCAATAATCGGCATTGCCTCAACTGTTACAATCGACAACTCCTGGCCTCCCTTCATCGATGGCTCCTTAACAGCCCACTGCGGTGAACGTTACCCCATCATATAAGGAGCTATCAGAGAATCCGAGGTTGATACGCAAGCATAGCACTCCCGAACCTGACACATTGTCATCTGACTCGGTAGACTCTCTCCGGGCTCAGCTATGATTAGTTAATCAGTGTCTTAACGAAGTCCAAAGAGAGTTCCACAAATCCAAGGAGGAGCTTGGTGAGGTTCCCCGGGAGGGTCACCCTTTATACAGGAGATCCAAGACAAGCCTATCCAACAAAGCTTTCATCTTCCTGTGCTTGAAGCCTATGATGACAGCTCTGACCCAACGGAACATGTTGCAGCATTTCAAGCCCAGATGGCCTTGTACGGTACTTCGGATGCCTTAATGTGCCGAGCCTTCCCTATAACTCTCTAAGGCCCAGCGTGGATGTGGTATAGCCGGCTTAGGTCGGCCTCGGTTGCATCCTTCAACTAATTGGAAAAAGACTTTAAGCTTAATTTCCTTGCCAATGCACAACCAAGGCCATTCGTGGTCATGTTCCTCGGCCTCAACCAAAAAGACGATGAGCTGCTCTCCTAGTTCGTCACCCGTTTTGCTACTATGACCAGAGGAATCCCTAATGGTCACCCTTTTTTGCTTATGCAGGCATTTCTGATGGGTTTGCGACCGTCTAGATTCTTCTGGTCACTAGTCGAATGACCAGCGATGACTATGCTAGTTATAGGTGCCCAACAAGCCAATCACATTAGTGATGACACGTGTGACTTGATACAGAATCTTTTTGGCATATATCACTTTATAACTATTATATATATGCATATATATATTGTGATGTCCTTGGATTTGTGCAATGGGAATCGGATCGTGATGAGATCACGAAAATGAGATCGATTCACCTTTAAACACATATCATAAATAATCTTGGTCATAGGTTATTCGAGAGGGATATCGTGATAACAAGACAGACTGGTATGTTGTATACCCATCCATATGATGGATGCAGCTGGTCTCATAGCTGCTCGTGTAGGGACACTAGGGATACAGTACAAGTGCTCATTAGAGAATGAGTTCACTGATTGATTCGCTTACGGAATGCTGGATGGTTGATGATGCCTTATTATCAGATAGCGATTCCGTAGTCCTAGTGGTATATCTGGCCCTTAGACTTAACACACCAAGGATGTCCTGTATGAGTGCTTCACTCTTTGATACCAGACTTATAGGTTTGGTTGTCCCAAATCTAGTACAGCTAGTCATTGGGAGTGGTAGTTGACCTTACGAGGGCTATTGAGTGTCAATAGAGGATCATCCACTCTTGGTGTCATGAGAGGAATATCCCATGTGTTTTTGCTCAAACAAATCCCTGACCAAGGTCATTCGGGTTGAGAGAGAAAGAGTTCTCCAGGAGAATCCGATTAGAGCGAGACTCGAGTAGAAACCGTATGGGTCTGATAGCACCATGCTCGATATATAGTCTCTGGGATATTAGATGGATGAGGGACTATAGGTACACGGTAACTGAGGATAGACATGTCCAATGGATTGGATTCTCTTGTATCGTTTGGGGACTACGACGTAGTGGCCTAGTACGTCCTTAGTCAATGAGTCAAGTGAATTATTACAGAGATAATAATTCACTGAGTTAGAAGGAGTTCTGACAGGTATGACTCACGGCCAACTCGATATTGGGCCTAGAGGGTCACATACATATGGTAGGCATTGCAATGAGTAGAGGTTCAAATTTGAGATATCCGACGGAGCCCTTGTCTTATTAGATATCCAATAAGCCCTTGAATTATTGGATCCCATGGACGAGATCTAATAAGAGCCCATGAGAGATTATTGGATAGAGATCCACTAATCTAAAAGGCTTGGGTTATTGGATGCAGATCTAATACCCAATAAGCGAGGATCCATTAGGGTTTGATAAGGGACCTCTATAAATAGGAGAGATTCAGAGACTCATAGGATAGAGCCTTTGCTTGCCTCTCCTATTCTACTTCCCCTCTCCACCTCAGAGCAGGCCTAGAGTTTTGAGGAGTGTCGTCGCAGCCCTGCTGTGTGGATCACCGCTAGAGAGGAGGACACTTGACCTCCTTCACCCTCTCCTAAGGATCTGCAAGGAAACAGGGATATACGATCTCCCTAGGTAACACAATCTATTCTATACGCGGTTTTTTCAGTTTTGCAGATTTTGTGCACCAATCTTCGCACGACTACGAATATCTCTTTGGGAATCGGGGATTTTGTTTTCTTGTTCTTCCGCTGTACATGTGATGTCGCCCCCAAATATTTTCTCAACAGACTATCCCCAAGTTGCTTCAATGCATGAACCAATACATAACTGCCGAGGCACTAATGGCAAGAATGCATGAAGAGCATAAGAGACCCCGTGCAGAGTCATCGCGAGGGCAAGCTTTAGGCCCACTAAGAAGAAGGCTCGACTAACCCGACCTACCGCTCCCAAAGCCCACTCTCATACTATTGAATTCATCTAGAATAGAAATATTCCTTTAAATAAAAGAGAGAGGACTTTTGAGAGCGCCCAATCTAATGAAGACCCCTCGGGAACTTAGAAATTGTTCAAAATATTATCAGTTTTATCGTGACTATGGTCATGACACTAAGGAATGTCACGACTTGAAGAACCAAATTGAAGAGCTCATTCGCTGGGGACACCTCGGTCACTACATCAAAAGGCCACGAGAAACCTCCCTGAACCCCACGGGTTCCATTGAAAAGCAGATTGACATGATCATCGGTGGCCTGGCCTCGGGCGGAGATACCACGTTGGGACAAAAAGCTTATGCCCAAGCTACTATGGAAAAATGCCCTAGATAATGGCAGGAGCCCGAGATCACTTTCCCAATAGAAGAAACTGAGCAACCCGACCATGATGATGCACTAGTGATCTCGGTTAGGATTGCTAATGCTCAGGTAAAAAGGATCATGGTTGACACTGGGAGTTCCTTAGACATCCTCTACTTCGATGCCTTCCAGAAGCTTGGCTTAACCAAAGAAGATCTTACTCTGATGATGTCGGCACTGACGGGGTTAATGGAAGACTCTATCTCTCCCCTCGGCATCGCTGTTCTACTGGTCACCTTGGGAGAAGCACCCAAATCCAAGATTGTCATGTGATTTTTATGGTTGTGGAACTCCCCTCGATATACAATGCCATCCTGGGCCGCTTGACCCTCAACAAGTTCATAACCGTCATCTCCATCTACCATCGGGCGATAAAATTCCCAACCCGAGCTAGGGTTGGGGAAGTCCGGAGCGACCCACGAGAGTCAAGATGATGCTATCTGGAAGTCATGACGCTACCAAAAAAATAGAAGCATGAGAAGAGCGCTGCTGTGTCACGGACTTAGCTGGTTTTGCCTAAGTCATGCGGTACCCTTACGTGTCCGTCCACAAAGGTCAGCCTCCCTGAAGCCTCCCATGGTCTCTTAGGACCCACAAAAGAGAGAACATGTTAGAGAAAACGCCTCATTCAGGATCCACAAGTAAACATTTCTGAAAATACTTCATAGACAATGCAAATTACAAGCAGACTTTACAAGCTCTGAACAGTTGCACAACAAACGGTCAAAATGGTCCATTATAGACCAAGAATCTCTCATAAGTGTCCACATGACACAACATTTATTTACAAGCCTAAAGCGGCCACCAAACTTAACTAAAATGGGACTATTAAGCCTTCGGCTGTCCTTCTACATACTAGGCAAAGTGTGGACATACCAAAAGATATGGACATCCATAAGCATTACATTAAACATCATGTTTAAAAGTTTGTCCATGACATTCTCCCCCACTTATTCCTTCGACGTCCTCGTCGAAGCTTTTGCCAACACTGCAACTCCTCGCCTATGCTGAGTCTTCAATCTTCTGCTCCAGCTGCAATGTGCCTCTAGGCTCCTAGTTGCTCTCTGCTGCTGTTTTTGAGTAGTCGAACCTTTGATCTGACATGCTACTTCAACTCTCCAATGACTCTGACTCTAGTGTGGGGTTGGCTAAGTTGTGTTGATCCCTGTTAGTTCCTACAGATCCTCCAAATGAAGGAAAAGACCATCCTTACTATGCGCCAATCTCTCAAATGCCTCATGCTGCTTGAACTGGGTGGATGCTTGTTGGAGCTTTAACAAGTATCGTCTCGTAAACTTATGATGTTTTGGGTCCTTCCTCCACAAAATTTGTCCATTGACTCTTTTTTCACTTAGTTGTCACTTCCAAGTAGGTTTGCATCACTTCTGC
The DNA here is from genome assembly GCA_900464855.2 of Musa schizocarpa. Classification (NCBI taxonomy): domain Eukaryota; kingdom Viridiplantae; phylum Streptophyta; class Magnoliopsida; order Zingiberales; family Musaceae; genus Musa; species Musa schizocarpa. The sequence goes on along the minus strand of LS990925.1, from coordinate 26,812,993 downwards.
TTTCGATTAACATTTCGTTGGGAAATGAAGCTGACAATCTACTCTCAGTAGCACTGATCACCGTTTGTGAGAATTTGATAGCTATTGTCTTCCATTATCTTCGAATGCTCTTTGAACCTGTGCAGAACTCCTCTACTGGATAGATAAGAGAATTGTGGTACTCGGTTTCGCCCATTCTCTTAAGAGTTGAGAAGACAAAGATTACTCAACTTCGCCTACCTCCTCGAGGTTGTACTCCATGCATCGAGCTGGTTACTAGCCTTCGTCTGCTCTTTGCTCACACTTCTGAAGCACTTGAAGTGTTTGCACTCATTGCGTTGAGTTAGTTACTGTGATTCACCTTCTCAATGCCATCGAACTTCTAGAATGCAGGAACTTTTCACCCCAACTTAGAGTAATTCTCTAATAGATTTGGTCGCCTCTAAGATTATACCGTCTTCTCCATCAACCCTGCCACCTACTCCACTGAGTAGCAAAGGTACAGTACCGCATACTGCCTGCTTCATTCCTTGGTCGTGCACTCTTACATGACCCAAAGTCCTTCACTTTCGGCTATCTTGATGAGAAGCTCATTGACACCGGTCTTACGAAGTTCCTTGGCCTTTGCCCTTCAGCCTTGTCTCAGTACTTGGAGTTTACCTTTGCATGCTCCACCTCTTTGGTCCCTTTCACGACCAAGCACTCTCCCTCCATGAGAGCAAGGGATCAATGACTTTCACGGAAGTCCCGCCTCTGCGGTACCATGGCGCTGCCATACCCATGGCCCTACTATCCGTCGCCTCACATCTGTATCCATTTTCTTCACGATTAGTAGATATGTCTCTATGGTACTCCTCCGAGTCTACCTCCATTCTAACTGATGCTTAATTTTGGGTAGCTAAGTCCCTCTAGACACGTCATCGCTTCCTCGCCCCTTTCGACCCCCTACTTCAACACTTCTGTGTCCTCCAAGCAGCTCCCTTTGGTCGATAGAAAGATAGACTGCAACTCCCATGCATGGCCTCTGCCATCACGTTGTAGGATTTGCATCGATTCTGTTCTCCTTAGCTTCCTTAGTAGCAACGTTCGCTTACTTGACCTTGTCCTCTGACTTGCCGGGCTCCCTTAAGCGAATATGGGCTTTGGAGCAGTCCAACTCTCCGGCTGCTTTGATCATACCTCTGCATAATCAAGTCCCTCCCCTAGGACTCACTAGTACTTGCATTTGAACTTTTCCATTGATGGAACATAGCCCCTATATGCTGATGACCAAGGCTTTCATCCGATGCAAAATTCGATGCATGCACGGAAGACCCACCTTTGCGGTACCATAGCCTTCACTCCTTGAATCCATAGCCCTTCTTACCGTCATGTTGTTCACCAAAGTGGAGCTTTCAGTAGCTCCCGATCATACCTCCATATGATCTAGTCCCTCACGGGACTCATTCATATGTATCGCATTGCCACGAACTGTTCCACCATGATATGCTGCCCCATATCACCTCCTGGTGACATCTCCATTGCATTATAATCCTTGTGGGATGAACTCGAATTGTGATCCCTCCATATGTGGCCTCTGCTAATACATCGCAGGATCTCTTCCACCTTCGATTTTGTTCGCTCCTTTGGCAATCAACCTTCATCCACTCACTCTTGGGTCACACCTAGATGAAGCACCGCTCTAGGATAGTCCGTCACCTAGTAGCTCCTGAAGTCCCCCGACTTCACTGCAATTAGTGCATCATTGTCTGGATCCTAGGCCTCTGCCCCTACCAGCACAATCTTCGCTGCACACTGTTAGGATCAAGAGCACTAAGAGGGGGGGGGGGTTGAATTAGTGCAGTGGAAAACTTTCGACGATTAAAACTACGTTCGTACGTTGAAATCTGATTCCGACGTAAAAGTCGTTTCGTGCAGATAATAACTTTGAAAGCTTACGGAAATGTATTTGAAGTAAAGTAAGGCAGGAAGTTTGCAGTTAAGATAGATATCGGAATGTAAGCGCAAACTGAAATATGATGTTCGTACGATAAAACCGATTTCCGACGTAAAACTGTTTTCGGAAACTTAATTTGAAAGTGAGTTCGTAAAAGAGCAGAAGACAGTAAGCTATTGAGGAGGTTTGCAGTAAAGATAAAATGCTCAAAGTAAATGCAAATCGAGATTTAGAGTGGTTCGGTCAATCTTGACTTACATCCACTTTTGGCTTCCTCCACTAACGAGGTCACCGACGTCCACTAGAGGCCTTCCTTCAATAGGCGAAGGCCAACCACCCTTTTACAGTTTCACTCCTTTTGACGGGCTTAGGAGACAACCTTTACAAACTTTTCTCTCCTCTCTTGAAAGATCAAAACTTGGAAAAAGAGGGAGGAGAACTTCTAGCCTTTACAACACTTTTGAGCTCTAAAAATCACAGGGTAAGATTGGATTTTTGGTGCCCTTTCATGCAGGAAAGGGTAGGGTATATATAGGCCCCAAACTAGTTTGAATTTGGAGCTAAAAAATGTCTCTTTCCGGATTTCCGGGGTCCTGGCGGTACCACCTCTTGACTGGGGCGGTACAACTGCCTAACAGCTCGGAGACTGAGCTTCTGGGCGGTGCCACCGCCTGATAGGGGTGGTTGCACCGCCCAGTCTCGCTCGGAAACAGAGCCTTGGCAGTGCCATCGCCTGTCAGGGGCGGTTGCACCGCCCAGTCTCGCTCGGAGACTGAGCCTTGGCGGTGCCACCGCTTGTCAGGGGCGGTTGCACTACCCAGCTTTCCTAGGAGACCCTTTCCTGGGTAGTGCCATCGTCGACCCTAGCGGTGCCACCGCCTAGTAGGAATTCTAGTCTGAATGGGTTGATTCATTCGGCCCAATTTGGGTCTATCAAGGGCCCAATTTGGGTCTGTAAAGGGCAACTACGACAAATCTAAGTTAATGGGATTAAGTTAATGGGATCACCTCCCATTCCTAACTTAATCTATATGCTAACTATAACAATTCTTAAGACATTTACTACAGCTTTCTCCGGTGCATCAATCGCTTCTTCCGGCGAGCTTCCGGCGAACATCCGACGAACCTCTGGCGATGCTTCGATGGACTTTCGGCAAACTCTTGGACTTGCGACGATCCACTTGGCGAGTTCCGACGAGCTTCTTTTGACAAGCTCCTGGACTTCTTGGATTTGTTCCCGTAGAACCTCCGACGACCGTTCGGACTTCCGTCGAGCTCTCGAACTCCCAACGTGATCATAGTCTTTGACTCTGGCTCAACTCCTGCTGCATGTCTTACTTTCATCGTAGTTAATCCTGCACACTTATCTCAACATATGAATTAGATAACAAATGACAATTGACTTCATCATCAAAATGCGAGATACAACACACACCGCTTCCTTCATGACAACTTGAATGGCAACACTGTGGCATATTCTTCAAGAGTACCCGCCTCCGCGTCCTCTTGCTCTGTACCAAGGCCTTCTGAACCCAACTTCGCCTCCGCAAGTTGAGTCACCTTAGTTCCTCCATTAAATGCTTCTCCGAGATAAGGTGTATGTGCCCAGAAGCTCCCTTCGTCTTTGGCACTATGCAAGATGAGTCCACTCCGTCAGAATGAAGGACCCATAGAACAACATGATCCTGCTCTTGCCTCTGCAAGAGTTCATGTCCTTGACCTATGTCTAAGGAAAGCGTTGTGCCTCCGCTTCATGTTCCATCTTCTATGCTGGCTCCCTTCATGCGGTTTGGGTACTTCGCCAAGTTACACCCAAGTTGCTCTACTCCTCGTTTTTGCATTGAGTTGATGGTGGCCCTCGCGCCCACCATTCCACGGGTTAGCCCTCCCTTGAGTCCAATCTCCATATCGACTCCAAGTATGCCTTCATTTGTGTTACTTTGGGTCGCTCCCCCACTTGATCTCGCAATGCATCCACCAATGCATTCTCTCAAGCGAGATCATGCGACGACTCCTCGCCGCTTGCTCAGTCCATTGAGCTTCGTGGAGTTGTTGTTTGTTGAGGTACTCCTCCTCAACATGTGCGGTCTGTTACACATGATTCTCCCTCTGGAGAGCTGAGATTTATCCCTCCTGGATATCTATCCCATTGGAGCAACATCTCTCTTCGTTTCGGAGACCACCATCCCCTTGGATTACTCCGATTTGTTGAATAAATTATGCATTGTTCTGCCTCCTGCAAACGCACTTGCTAGATTGTGACTCCACATCAATACAGCCCCCGCTGCACCACTCAAGGCCTAGCAACATGCTGAACTCACTGCATACTTTAGCCTCCTACGGACGTATTCTTCACATGCCGAAGAGAAAGTTTCAATGCTCCATGGCACCGAGTTTCGGTCGCCTTGGGATGGCCGCGAACATTCCATCGTCCGCATACAAGCCCATGCATGAGTACCAAATTCTTCGAGTTAACAATACCTCTCACCTCTGTGAGCTTTGCATAACTCTTTCGGTCGCCGAGCAACTCATTCCACCTTGCATGGTCTCATCCTTTACCAAGCGCATCGCTTGCCTTGAAAACCATCAAGTATAGTTTTCAATGTTGAGCCATAGCTCAAACTCAGCCATCCCAACCTTTGTGTGCTCCGCATTCTTCCAAGCTTGCCTGTTCTCATGGTGCCTCTTGCGCGAAGGATTGGCCATTCCTCTGAATGCCAATCTCAGATACCCACTCCTCCGAGTGACTCCTTTTCCTTACATCTCCATGCCCGTTTTCCCCCAAATGGTCACGCGTGTGCTGATTGCCCTCAACACAACCCTGCTAGGTCCCCCACGTTTGCACGTCAAGTGTTTCTATGAGTGCTTGTCCCGCTCTGATACCATCTATCACAGACTTAGCTAGTTTTGCCTAAGTCGTGCGGTATCCTTGCGTATCTGTTCGCAAAGGTCAGCCTCCTCGAAGCCTCCCATGGTCCCTTAGGACCCACAGAAGAGAGAACGGGTTAGAGAAAACGCCTCATTCAGGATCCACAAGCAAACATTTCCAAAAACACTTCATAGACAATGCAAATTATAAACAAACTTTACAAGCTCTGAACAGTTGCACAACAAATGGTCAAAATGGTCCATTATAGACCGAGAATCTCTCACAAGTGTCTACATGATACAACCTTTATTTACAAGCCTAAAGCGGCCACCAAACCCAACTAAAATGAGACTATTAAGTCTTCGGCTGTCCCTCTACATGCTAGACAAAGTATAAACATACCAAAAGACACAGACATACATAAACATTACATCAAACATCCTGTTTAGAAGTTTGTCCGTAACAACTGACCCTCGGGACGCTGCAAAACTGTCAGTGCGTCTCGAACCGAACGAACCTACCCTAGAAATTCCGCTAGAAAGGAACCGACCCGACAGGTTTGTGAAGATTGGGTCGGAACTCCCTGAAGAAGAACCGGTACAACTCATCAACTTTTTGACAAAAAATGTCAATGTTTTTGCTTGGTCACCAAAAGACATGCTCGGGATTGATCGAAAGGTGGCACAACACTACCTGAATATTCACACCCAAACATGACCAGTGAAGTAGAGGCCACGGAAGCTGGTCCCTGACCGACAAAAGGTAATAAGCGATGAAGTAGAATGGTTGCTGGTGATAGGATTTATCACTAAGGCAAAATACCCCTGTTGGTTATCAAATATAGTCCTCGTTAAAAAACCTAATGGAAGCTGGAGATTGTGCATTGACTACACTGACCTCAACCATGCCTGCCCAAAGGACTGTTATCCACTTCCAAGGATCGATTAGCTAATCGACGCAACCTTAGGACATGAGCTTCTCTCATTCATGGATGCCTTCTCGGGATACAATCAAATCAAAATGGCCCCCGAGGATTAGGGACATACTGCTTTCATCGCACACCAGGGAGTCTACTACTACAAGGTCATGTCATTCGGGTTAAGAATGTTGGAGCAACATACCAAAGAATGATGAACAAGATATTCCCCCATCAGATCGGGAGAAACATAGAGGTTTATATCGACAACATGATCATGAAAAGCAAGTTTGCTTGAACTCACCTAGCGGACCAAGCAAAAATATTCAAGACGATTAGGAAGTACGACATTCGCCTCAACCCTGCCAAGTGCGCCTTCAGCGTAAGTTCGGAAAAATTCCTTGACTTTATCATCCACCAAAGGGGAATAGATGCCAACCCCGAGAAGGTTCAAGCCATCATCAACATGTGTCCCCCCGCTTAGTAAAGGAGGTACAATGTCTAACTGGTAGACTTACTGCTCTCACCCGATTTCTATCCCGATCAGGAGACAAGTGCCTCCCCTTTTTTCGAGCTTTGAGGAACTCGAAGGACTTTAAGTGGACCCCAGGATGCGAGGAGTTCTTTGCCCAACTTAAGGAACACTTCGCCCAACTACCCCGACTTACCTCGATCGCTCCAGATGAACCGCTCGGCCTCTACCTTGCGGCATATGAACATGCAATCAGTTCAGTCCTAATCAAGGAGGATTCAGGGGCACAACAACTAGTCTACTACATGAGCCACATCCTAACCCGAGGTGTGATACCCACCGATGAAGAAGCTAGCCTTAGCACTTGTACAGACGGCCTAGAAGTTGCAACCGTATTTCCAAGCCCACTCGATCCAAGTAGTGATCAACAAACCATTAAGGCAAATTCTATCTAAATTTGACATATCAGGATGGATGCTCAAATGGTCGGTAGAGCTCAGAGAATTTGACATATGATACATCCCGTGTATGACCATAAAAGCTTAAGCCCTTGTCGACTTCGTCTCAGAGTTAACCCCTCCCAAGGACAATAGCAGTGTGAGCACCGAGCCCCTATATGTGGATGGCTCGGCAAACATCAAAAGAGGAGGAGCCGGACTCGTCCTGAAGGGACCTGAGGGCCAACAGAACAAATACGCACTTCGCTTTGGTTTCAAAGCCACCAACAACGAAACTAAATACGAAGTGCTCCTTGCCAGGCTTAGAATAGCCCTAGAGCTCCAAGTAAGAAGCATTAAGGTTTTCATGGACTCGCAGTTGGTGGTTGGTCACATCAACAGAGACTCTGAGGCTCAAGACACAACCATGTCTGAGTACTTGTCGAAGGCAAGATAGCTCATCGGTCGCTTCCAACACTTTACGGTGACGAGGATTCCTCGGATGCAAAACACACAAGCAGACGCATTGGCAAAGCTTGCCTCGGGTCCAAGCACCGAACTACCTCTTCCTGAAGTCAAGCAACTCCCTTGCCGAACCATCATGGCCAAGGAGATTATTGAAGTTGATGCGACCCCGACTTAGATAGAGGAGATCCTCCACTATAAGATGGATGAAATGCTTCCAACCGATAAAGCTGCCTCCTGAGGACTTCGGCGTACACAAGCATGGTATTGCGAGATAAATGGATGACTCTACCGAAGATTGTTCACCAAGCTACTCCTAAGGTGCCTAGCCCCCGACAAGGCCTAGGTGATTTTAATCGAGGTCCACGAGAGAATTTGTGGAGAGTATAGTGGCGGTCGAACCCTAGCCTTCAAAATCCTCCGGCAAGGTTATTACTGGCCAACCATGCACCAGGACGCTAAGATTTATGTACAATGATGTCAACAATGACAAAAGCATGCTCGGATACAACATCAACCTACGGTCCCACTAACCCCGATAGATTGCATGTGGCCTTTCGTACAGTAGGGAATGGACCACCTCGGCCCATACCCCTAGCATCGGGACAACATAGTCTCCTCGTTATCGGGCTTGATTACTTTATGAAGTGGGTCGAGGCTAAGCTACTAGCATCCATCACTGAGAGGCAAGTCGAAGGATTCATATGGAAGAACATCATCACCCGCTTTGGCATCTCGAAAGCCATCATCACTGACAACGGGACATAGTTCAATAATGCCAAGTTCAGAAAATTTTATGAAAATTACGGGATACAGTTGAGGTTTAACTCGATGGCTCACCCTCAAACTAATGGTCTGTCTAAGGTAACCAACCAAACTCTTCTAGAAGGCCTCAAGAGAAGAGTCATCGGAGCTTGTGGCATGTGAGTCGATGAGCTCCCGAGCATCCTATGGGCCTCCCACACAACACCGAATGTCCCATGTATTCTTACACAGACAAATCCTTGGCTAGGGACATTCAGATTGAGAGAGAAAGAGTTCTCTAGGAGATTCCGATTAGAGCGAGACTCGAGTAGAAACCGTATGGGTCTGACAGCACCATGCCTGGTATATGGTCTCTGGGATATTAGATGGATGAGAGATTATAGGCACATGGTAACTAGGGATAGACATGTCCAATGGATTGGATTCCCCTGTATCGTTTGGGAACTGCAACGTAGTGGCCTAGTACATCTAGAGTTGATGAGTCAAGTGAATTATTATATAAATAATAATTCACTCAACCAAAAGGAGTTCTGATAGGTATGAGTCACGGCCAGCTCGATATTGGGCCTAAAGAGTCATATATGGTAGGCGTTACGATGAGTAGAGGTTCGGATATGAGATATCCGCCAGAGCCCATGTCTTATTAGATATCCAATAAGCCATTGAATTATTGGATCCTATGGATGAGATCTAATAAAAGTCAATGAGAGATTATTGGATAGAGATCCACTAATCTAAGAGGCTTATGTAGTTGGATGGAGATCCAATACCCAATATGATAGGATCCATTAGGGTTAAGTTGATATGGGACCTCTATAAATTGGAGGGAACCAATGGTTCATAAGCTAGAGCTTTTTGGTTACCTCTTCTATTCTCCTCCCCTTCTCCTCCTTAGATAGTAAGCTTGGAGTTTTGAGGAGCATCGTTGTAGCCCTACTATGTGAATCATCGTTAGAGAGGATTACGCTTGACCTCTTTCACCCTCTCCTATAGATCTGCAGGGATTTAAGGATATATAATCTCCCTAGGTAATATAATATTTCATATACATAGTTTTATGTTTCATGATTTTTGCGCACCAATCTTTACACGACGATGAATACATCTTTTTAGGAAATTATGGTTTTGTTTTTAATATTCTTCCACTACGCATGTAATGTCACCCCTAAGATTTTCTTACACCAAATTTCTACAAATCTGTGGGAGAGGATGAAGGAGGTCAAGTATCATCCTCTCTAGTGGTGATCCAAACGGTAGGGGCTGCAAAGACACTCCTTAAATCGTCACCCAAATCTCCATACCTACTGGCTAAGGAGAAGGGGAGAGTGGAATAGGAGATGACAACCAAGAAGGCCTAGCCTATGACCTTTTGGTTCTCTCATATTTATAGAGGCCTCTTGTCAACTTAACCCTAATGAATCCTACCCTATTTGGTACTAGATCTCCATCTAACTATCCAAGCCTCTTAGATTAATGGATCTCTATCCAATAATCTCTCATTAGCCCTTATTAGATCTCATCCATATGATCCAATAATTCATGGGGTTATTGGATATCCATTAAGATAGGGGCTCTAGTAGATATCTCATATATGAACCTCTACTCATCGCAACACCTACTATGTGTGTGACCCTCTAGGCCAAATATTGAGCTGGCCGTGAGTTATACCTGTCAAAACGTATTATGACTTAGTGAATTATTATCTCTATAATAATTCACTTGATTTATCGACTACGAACGTACTATGTCATTATGTCATAGTCCCTAGACAATACAGGGGAATCTAATCCATTGAACCAATATATCCTCAGTTTTCATATACCTATAGTCCATTATTTATCTAATATCCTAGAGACCGTATACTGGGCATAGTACTACCAGGCCCATATAGTTTCTACTCGAGTCTCGCTCTAATCTAATTCTCTCGGAGAACTCTTTCTCTCTTAATCTTAATGACCCTGACTAGGGATTTGTTTGAGTAAGAACGCATGAGATATTCCTCTCATGATACTGAGAGCAGATGATTCTCTATTGACACTCAATTATCTTCATAAGGTTGGCTACCATTTCCAAGAATCGATTGTACTAGATTTGAAACTTCCAAACTTGTAAGTCCAGCGTCAAAGAATGAAGTACTTATGCAAGGCATCCTTAGTGTCTTAAGTCTAAGGACCAAATACACCATTGGGATAATGGAATCATTGTATGACAATAAAGCTTCATCAACCATCCAATATTCCGTGAGCGGATCAATCAGTGAACTCATTCTCCAATAAGCATCTACACTATATCCCTAGTGTCCCCACGTGGGCAGTTATCAAACCAACCGCCTCCATCATATGGATGGGTATACAGTATACCAATCTATCTAGTTATCTCAATATCTCTTTTGAGCAACCTATGACCGAGATTATTTAGGGTCTATGTTTAAAGGCGAATCGGTCTCATTATCATGATCTGATTCCCATTGCACAGATCCATGAACATCACAATATATTCATGTAATAAGTAATATAAAATGAGAAAATACCATAATAATAATAAGCAAAAAAACTACGTGTCATGTCACATGTGCCATCACTCACGTGATTGGCTTACAGGACACCAATAACTAGCAATCTTTTATTTGACCTAAAGTCAATCACATATGTGTCTGATCCCCATCAGACCCCTATGATGCTCAAAGATAATCTAAGACAACGACTTTGTTAGTAGATCTATGATGTTGTCTTCGGATGGAACTCTTTCTACTACTACATCTCCTCGGACCACGATCTCTCTAATAATCTAAAATCTCCTCAGAACACTTCTGATGAGACTTGGATTCTCTCATTTGAGCATTTGCCCTATAGTTGTCATGATACAAGAGAATCGGCTCCTCGCTGCCAGCCACGACTCTCAAATCTATGATGAACTTCTTCATCTAGACTCCCTCCTTTTTTGCCTCTATCGTAGCAAAGTACTCTACCTCTATAGTCAAGTTAGTAGTAGTATCTTGCTTGGAACTCTTCTGGCATGCTGCTCCTCCATTTAGGGTGAACACATACTCTGAATTAGACCTATTGTCAACGACATCAGACTAGAAAGTCGAGTCTGTTTAACCCTCATCCCTGAGGCCACTACCTTCATATACCAATAAAATATAATTAATCCTTCTCGAGTACTTAATAATACACTTCACTACTTTCTAATGCTCCAACCTTGGATCCGCTTGATACATGCTCGTGACACTCATAGCATGTGCTATATTAAGCCTAGTATATAATATGACATACATGATAGTCGCTATCACTGAGGCATAGGGTATCCTATCTATGTTTGCCCTTTCCTCAAGAGTCTTTGGGGACATACTCCTAGAAAGTGATATCAGATGTCTCATCGGTATGAGATATCTCTTGGAATTTTTCATGCCAAACCTTTTGACAATGGTGTCTATGTACTTGGACTAGGACAAGCCAAGCATCCTCTTAGATCTATCTCTATATATCTGAATCCCCAAGATATAGAATTCTTCCCCTAAGTCCATCATGGAGAAATGTCTAGATAACCAAGCTTTTACCGTTGAGAGCATTCCTATATCATTCCCAATGATCAATATGTCATCCATATATAGCACCAAGAAGGTGTAAGGAAATATAGGGGTGACATCACATATGCAACGGAAGAATAGAAAAACAAAAACCCAAATTTTCTAAAAGGTGTTCATTGTGGTGCGAAGATTGGTGTACAAAACCCCGCGAAACTTAAATCCACGTGAGATAATTGTGTCTTACCTAGGGAGATCGTATATCCCTGAATCCTTGTAGATTTATAGGAGAGGATGAAGGAGGTCAAGCATGCTCCTCTCTGGCGATAATCTACACTATAGAGCGGCGATAATCTACACTATAGAGCTACGATGATGCTCTTCGAATCATTACCTAAATCTCCATACTTGCTATTTAAGAAGGAGAAGGAGAGAGGAGAATAGGTGGTGGCCAAAAACTTATAACATATGAACCTTTGGTTCCCTCCTATTTATATAAGTCCCCTGTCAATTTAACCCTAATGAATCCTGCCCTATTAGGTACTGGATCTCCATCCAACTACTCAAGCCACTTGGATTAGTAGATTTCTATCAAATAATCTCTTATTAGTATTTTTTGGATCTCATCTATAGGACCCAATAATTCATGGACTTATTGGATATCTAATAAGATAGGGGCTCTGACGGATATCTCACATCCGAACCTCGACTCATTACAATGTCTACTATATGTGTGTGACCCTCTAGGCCCAATATCAAGCTGGCCAGGAGTTATACTTGTCAGAACTCTTTCTGGCTTAGTGAATTATTATCTCCATAATAATTTACTCGACTCATCGACTACGGACGTACAAGTCCATTACGTCACAGTCCCGAGATGATACAGAGGAATCTAATCCATTGGACATGTCTGTCCTCAGTTACCGTGTATCTATAGTCCCTCATGCTAGTCATAGGTGCCCAGCAAGCCAATCTCGTAAGTAATGGCACGTGTGACTTGATACAGAATTTTTTTGCTTATTATATTTTGGCATATTTCACTTTATAACTATTGCATATGTGCTTATATATATATATATATATATATATATATATATATATATATATATATATATATATATATATATATATATATATATATATATATATATATATATATATATATATATATATATATATTATATTGTGATGTCCTTGGATTTGTGCAATGTGAATCAGATCGTAATGAGATCATGATAATGAGATCGATTCATCTTTAAACACAGATCCTAAATAATCCCGGTCATAGGTTACTCGAGAGGGACATCGTGATAACCTACAGACCGGTGGGTGTGTCAGATACCCGTCCATATTATGGATGCAACTAGTCTCATAGTCTGCTCATGTAGGGACACTAGGGATACAAGATGACAGTGCTCATTGGAGAATGAGTTCACGATTGATCCGCTTATGGAATGCTTTGGATGGTTAATGATGCCTTATTGTCGGACAAAATGATTCCATAGTCCTAGTGGTGTATTTGGTCCTTAGACTTGAGACACCAAGGATGTCCTGTATGAGTGCTCCACTCTTTGATACCGCACTTTTTTAGGTTTGGCTGTCCCTGATCTAGTACAGCTGGTCATTGGGAGTGGTAGTCGACCTTACGAGGGCTATTGAGTGTCGATAGAGGATCATCCACTCTCGGCGTCATGAGAGGAATATCCCATGTGTTCTTGCTCAAACAAATCCCTGGCCAGGGTCATTCGGGTTGAGAGAGAAAGGTTTCTCCGGGAGAATCCGATTAGAGTGAGACTCGAGTAGAAACCGTATGGATCTGACAGCACCATGCTCGATATACGATCTCTGGGATATTAAATGGATGAGGGACTATAGGTACACGGTAACTGAGGACAGACATGTCCAATGGATTGGATTCCCCTGTATCGTTTGGGGACTACGGCATAGTGGCCTAGTACGTCCTTAGTCGATGAGTCAAGTGAATTATTACAGAGATAATAATTCACTGAGTTAGAAGGAGTTCTGATAGGTATGACTCACGGCCAGCTCGATATTGGGCCTAGAGGGTCACACACATATGGTAGACATTGCGATGAGTAGAGGTTCGGATATGAGATATTCGACGGAGCTCTTGTCTTATTGGATATCCAATAAGCCCCTGAATTATTGGATCCCATGGACGAGATCTAATAAGAGCCCAAGAGAGATTATTGGATAGAGATACACTAATCTAAAAGGCTTGGGTTATTTGATGTAGATCCAATACCCAATAGGCGAGGATCCATTAGGGTTTGACAAGGGACCTCTATAAATAGGAGGGATTCAGAGCCTCATAGGCTAGAGCCTTTGCTTGCCTATCCAATTCTCTTTCCCCTCTCCACCTCAGAGCAGGCTTAGAGTTTTGAGGAGCATCGTCGCAACCCTGCTGTGTGGATCACCGTGTGGATCACCGCTAGAGAGGAGGATGCTTGACCTCCTTCACCCTCTCTTAAAGATCTACAAGGAAACTGTTGAATCTCGGATTTTGATGATGACGTCAATTGTCATTTGTTATCTAATCCATATGTTAAGATAAGTGTGTAGGATTAACTACGATGAAAGTAAGATATGCAGCAGGAGTTGCGCCGGAGTTAGGACTATGATCACGTTGAGAGTTCGAGAACTTAACGGAAGTCCAGACGGTCGTCGGAGGTTTTACGAAAACAAATCCGAGAAGTCCAGGAGCTTGCCAAAAGAAGCTCGTCGGAACTCGCCAAGTGGATCGTCGCAAGTCCAGGAGTTTGCCGGAAGTCCACAAGAGCATCGCCGGAGGTCCGTCGAATGTTCGCCGGAAGCTCACCGGAAGAAGCGATTGACGCACTGGAGCAAGTTGTAGTAAAAGTCTTAAGAATTGTCGTAGTTAGCATGATGATTAAGTTAGAAATGGGAGGTGATCCTATTAACTTAATATAGGGGTAATTGGGCCCTTGAAAGAACCAAATTGGGCCGAATTGATCAACCCATTCGGACCCAGATCTCTCGCCCAGAGGTGGCACCGCTTGGGTCGGTGGTGGCACCGCCCAGGGCTCAGTCTCCGAGTTCTGGCTGGGCGGTGCAACCGCCTCTAACAGTGGTGCAACCGCTTGAGCTCAGTCTCCGAGCTCTGTTTGGGCGGTGCAACCGCCCCAGTCAGGTAGTGGCACCGCCTGAGCTCAGTCTCCGAGCTCTGCCAGGAGGTGCAACCGCCCCAATCAGGCGGTGCAACCGCCAGACCCCGAAATTCCGGGAATTGACAATTTTAAGCTCGGAATTCAAACTGGTTTGGGGCCTATAAATACCCCACTCTTTCAGCAATGAAAGAGCAAAGATAAACCACCAAAATCTTGATCTTACTCTGTGATTTTAGAGCTCAAAAGTGTTGTATAAGCTAAAGGTTCTTCTCCCTCTTTTCTTCTAAGTTCAGATCTTTCAAGAGAGGAGAGAAAAGTTTGTAAGGGTTATCTCCTAAGCCCGTCAAAAGGAGTGAATTTGTAAAAGGGTGGTTGGCCTTCACCTATTGAAGGAAGGCCGCTAGTGGACGTCGGCGACCTCATCGGTGGAGGAAGCCAGAAGTGGATGTTGGTCAAAATTGATCGAACCACTCTAAATCGCGTTGGTCTCTGGTTTGCATTTACTTTGAACTTATTATCCTTATTGCAAACCTCCTTCATAGCTTACTGCCTTCTGTGCTTTTACGATTGCGTTTCCAAGCTTAGTGTTTTCCGAATCGTGTTTAGACGTAAATCGCTTTTCTCGTACGAACATCGTATTTTAGTTTGTGCTTGCATTCTGATTTCCTTCACAACTGCGAATTGCCTTAACATATTCGTTTTAACTGCTTCTTGCCTAATCACAAGTTAAAGTGATTTACGAATCGACTTTTCTACTGAAATCACTTTTACCGTACTAACATCGTATTTCAGTTTGCGCTTACATTCTGATTTCCATCATAACTGCAAACCGCCTTTATAGATTTGTTTTAACTACTTCTTACCTGATCTCAAGTTAAAAGTAATTTACGAATCGACTTTTCTACTAAAATCGCCTTTGTCGTACGAACGCAGTTTTAAATGTTGAAAGTTTTCCGCTGCACTAATTCACCCCCCGCCCCCCCTCTTAGTGCTCTTGATCCTAACAATTGGTATCAAAGCGGGGTTTACTCTCAAATGGATTAAAACCCAATAGAGATGGCATACGCCAAAAATCAAGAGCGTCATTCTATTACACGTCCATCCATGTTCAATGGGACGGACTACACCTATTGGAAGACCCGAATGAGGATCTTCCTTATTTCAATGGATTTTGAACTTTGGAATCTTGTCGAAAATAGTTTTTCGAAATCTTCTCTTCCAATGATCGATTGGAATGAATTGGAGAAGAAGACTTTCGCTCTTAATGCAAAGGCTATGAATGCCTTATTTTGTGCGCTTGATAAAAATGAGTTTAATAGTGTTTCGGTTTGTGAAACCGCGTTTGATATTTGGCATACACTCGAAGTGACCCATGAAGGCACAAGTAGAGTAAAAGAGTCAAAAATCAATCTTTTGATACACTCTTTCGAACTTTTCTGAATGAAATCGAGCGAGACTATTGGCGACATGTACACCCGTTTCACGGATGTCGTCAATGGTCTAAAAGGACTCGGCAAAAGCTTTTCGGATTTTGAGCTTGTAAATAAGATTCTAAGATCCCTTCCTAAGAGTTGGGACCCTAAAGTCACTGCTATTCAAGAGGCTAAAGATTTAAGCAACTTCCCTCTTGAAGAACTAATCGGGTCATTAATGACCTATGAAATGACATACAAAGCTCATGAAGAGCAAGAAGACATCCTTCCAAAGAACAAAAAGGATATGACACTTAGAACTTTAGATGACCACTTGAGAGAAAACTCAAGTGATGAGGACTATGACGATGACTTAGCACTTCTAACAAGAAAATTCAAAAAAATCATTAAGAGAAACAAGTTTAAAAATGACGTAAAAAATAAACTTGAACCCAAAAGGGACCAAGTTATTTGCTTTGAGTGCAAAAAGCTGGGACACTACAAGAGTGATTATCCCCAAGCCAAGAAGAGAACATTAAAGAAGAAGGCGCTCAAAGCAACATGGGATGATTCGAGTGCGTCCGAAGAAGAGGAGTCCAACACCAAGCAAGTTGCTCATTACGCCTTAATGACTATCGGAGAGGAGGTAATAAATTTAATTGTTGCAAATTTATCATTTGATGAGTTATTAAATGTCTTCCATGATTTATTTGATGAATGTAAGATTATTAGTAGAAAATACAAATTGCTAAAAAAGGAGCATGATAGTGTTAATTATGATTTCGATAAGTTAAAGACTAAATATCATGATAGTTTAGGCTCTTGTATTAAATGTCATGATCTAGAAACTATCCAAAAGCAAAACTTGCTACTTATGGACACCTTGAAGAAATTTGAGGTTGGTAGCAAGTCTTTGAACATGATCCTTACAAACAAGGGTCACGTTCCCAAAAGAAGTGGGATCGGATTTGTGAGAAATTCTCACCAAAATCCAACCACCTTCATAAAAGGCCCCATCCTACATATTTGACACCAAAGCAAATGCAACTTTTGTTGCAAGCATGGACACAAAACGAATTATTGTCCATTCAAGAAAATTAGTCCGAACAAATTAATTTGGGTTCCTAGAGGAACCATGATAAACTCTATGCAACATGACAAACAATATAGATCAACTTTTGAGGCACCCAAAAGTAAATAGGTACCTAAAAATTATCGTTTCTTGTAGAGACATACACCATCACAAGCTAGGAGCAAGAGATGGTACCTTGATAATGGATGCTTAAGGTATATGACCGGAGATCCATCTCAATTCTCTAAGCTCACTAGTATAGACGAAGGCTATGCCACCTTCGGAGACAACAACAAGGGTAAAATCATTGGCAAAGGAACCATAGGTAACAAATCCAACTTCTTTATTGAAGATATTTTGTTAGTTGATGGTTTAAAACATAATCTCTTGAGCATTAGTCAATTATGTGATAAAGAATATATTGTCAAATTCGAATCTAATATATGCATCCTTAAAAAATCACACAACAACACATCTATGATAGCATTAAAACAAAATAACGTATACACCATTGACATCAATGATTTGTGTAATGAAATGTATTTTTCGGTTTTAAATAAGGATGCTTGGCTATGGCACAGAAGATTAGGTCATGCTAGCATGAAACTAATTACTCAAATATCATCTAAAGAACTTGTACGAGGAATTCCTCACATCAAGTTCATCAAAGATAATGTGTGTGATGCTTGTCAATTATAAAAACAAATTAAGAGTAGTTTCAAATCTAAGAATCAAATAAGCACATCAAGGCCCTTACAATTGATCCATATGGACTTGTTCGGACCAATCTCTACATCAAGCCTAGGAGGTAGCAAATACGCCCTCGTCATTGTAGATGACTATAGTAGATACACATGGACTTATTTTTTGAAACACAAAAATAAATGCTTTAGATATTTCACCAAGTTTTGCAAACTTGTTCAAAATGAAAAAGGTTTTATGATTTCATTAATTCGAAGTGATTACGGTGGTGAATTTCAAAATCGTAATTTTTAAGAATTCTGTGAATCTAATGGATTCAACCACAACTTCTCTATTCTAAAAAATCCTCAACAAAATGGAGTAGTAGAAAGAAAGAATAGAAGTTCATAAGAAATGGCAAGAATCATGTTGAATGAACAAAGCCTACCAAAATATTTTTGGGCCAAAGCTGTAAACACTGCATACTATATTTTAAATAGAGTTTTAGTAAGACCCTTACTCACCAAAACTCCCTATGAGTTATGGAACAATAAAAAACCCAATGTTTCATATTTTAAAATTTTTGGGTGTAAGTGTTTTATCTTAAATGAGAAAGATGCCTTAGGAAAATTTGATGCTAAATCTGATGAAGGAATTTTTCTTGGTTATTCTTCGGTTTCTAAAGCTTTTCGTATCTTCAATAAAAGGACTTTAATAATAGAAGAACCCATTCATGTTGTTTTCAATGAGATTTCTGAAATCAAGAAAAATGACTTTGATGATGATGTTAATTTCGATTCTTTAAATTTAAATGAAACCCCTTCTCCAACTAGCAACTTGGATGCATCCACTTCCGAAACTTCCTTACCTAAGGACTGGAAGTATGTAGATGATCATCCTAAGGAGCTAGTCCTAGGAGACACATCTAAGGGGGTTCAAACACGTTCATCTCTTAAAAATTCTTGTGCCAACGCCGTTTTTCTCTCCCAAATTGAACCTAAATGTATTAACAAAGCCATGAAAGATGATTCATGAATTATCACAATGCAAGATGAGTTAAATCAATTTGAGAGAAATAAGATGTGGAAGCTTGTTCCTAGGCCAAATGGCCATTTAGTTATTGGTACTAAATGGGTCTTTAGAAACAAGCAAGATGAATATGGTATCGTGGTGAGAAACAAGGCTAGGCTAGTGGCCAAAGGTTTCAACCAAGAAGAAGGTATTGATTATGAAGAAACCTTCGCTCTTGTGGCTATATTAGAAGCCATAAGGATGCTCATTGCCTATGCTAGTAATAATAATTTTAAGTTATTTCAAATGGATGTTAAAAGCACTTTTCTAAATGGCTTTATTTCTGAAGAAGTTTATGTTGAACAACCTCCCGGATTTAAAAATAACAGTCTCCCTAATCATGTATTTAAATTAACCAAAGTTCTCTATGGTTTAAAACAAGCCCCTATGGCTTGGTATGACAGACTAAGTACTTTTCTTATTGAAAATAATTTCACAAAAGGCAAGGTCGATACTACATTATTTATCAAAAATTTTGAAAATAACTTTCTCATTGTTCAGATCTATGTTGATGATATTATCTTCGGTTCTACGAATGAATCTCTTTGTGAATCTTTTGCTAAAACCATGAGTCTCGAATTTGAAATGAGTTTGATGGGAGAATTAACCTTTTTCTTAGGCTTACAAATTAAGCAACTAAGCAATGATATCTTTATTAGTCAAACTAAATATGCCCTAGATCTGCTAAATAGATTCAATATGAATAGCTCAAAAGCTATTAACACTCCTATGAGCACCTCCACTAAGTTGGAAGTTGATGAAAGTGGAGAAAGCTTCGATAAAAAAACTTATAGGGGTATGATAGGAAGTTTACTTTACCTCACTGCAACAAGACCAGATATTATGTTTAGTGTAGGACTTTGTGCTAGGTTTCAATCGAACCCTAAGATATCTCATCTCAAAGCGGTCAAAAGAATACTTAGATATCTTAAAGGAACCACAAATCTAGGATTATGGTATCCAAAATCCGAAAATTTTCAGTTAATTGCTTATGCTGATGTGGATTTTGCCAGGTGTAGACTAGATAGAAAAAGCACATTAGGAACATGTCAATTTTTGGGACACTCCCTTGTTTCCTGGTCATCTAAGAAACAAAACTCGGTTGCTCTATCAACAACTAAAGCTGAATATATTGCAACTAGTGCATGTTGTGCACAAGTTGTGTGGATGAAAAACACCTTAGAAGATTATAAAGTCTATCTTAAAAACATTCCCATTAAATGTGATAACATGAGTGCAATATGTTTAACAAAGAATCTCATTCAACACTCAAGAACAAAACATATTGATATTAGACATCACTTTATACGAGATCATGTTACTAATCATGATGTAATTATAGAGTTCATAGATACTAAGCATCAACTAGCTGATATTTTTACAAAACCTCTAAGTGAAGAACAATTTGATTTCATAAGAAGAGAAATAGGAATGTTGAGGTGTCCGAATGCATAAACTTGTTAAACTTATTATTCGGACTTTATTGATTGAATGATCAAATCACTTTATCGTCATTACATGCCAAAACTAACATGTGGAAATTAATACAAAAAATTTCATAAACGATGAAAATGTTAAATTAAATTTTCGATTCCAATCATATTTCATGAATACATTATTCTCTTTCATATTTTGATTCACATCATTAATTCTTGACAAAAAGAATCATCTAGCAAATGTATGGCTTTTAGACTTATCATGTGAAAAATATTGCTTTTGAGAAATAAATTTGATGATTCTTTCTTATAAAAGGAAGATATTTTTTGCAAGGGTTTTACTCACATAAATATCCTGATCCTTGTAAAGCATGCTATTGATTTGAACTACACAAATGGCTTTCCCCATTCATGCAAAAAGGATAAAAACAAATAAAAAGGAAGAAGTTTTCACTCTATGTAAATAATCTCTATGTCATGATCTTCTTGAGATGTTTATATCCTATAAATGACATGAACCTACTTATGGCATCACACGTATATTCAAAAGATACTTATATCGTTCTCCTTTTTGTTGATGACAAAGGGAGAGAAGTATATGAATTGATGCTATAAATGCCATATTATGTTGAAAGAAGCAGACATATGATTATTGATGCTATGCCATGTTTGATATGATTGCCATATTTACATCATATTAAGATATCAAGAACTTGCATTGTAATTTTACATGTTGATATCTTTCCATACGATTAATTGCTATCATTACTATAATTCATATTTGAAATTTGAAAATTGATGTCAAGTCTTGACATCATACAGAGAGATACATCATGATAGGAATCATGATGGAGTATTGATAAGGTTAAATGATTTTAACTTATCAATATGTCTCTTGAATTCAAAGGCTTTGAATTCAAGAATGACTTATCTCAATTATGGCACATAGATAGGGGGAGTTAAGGTTAACTCCGTTATCAATTGATTGTCATCATAAAAAAAGGGGAGATTGTTGAATCTCGAATTTTGATGATAACGTCAATTGTCATTTGTTATCTAATCCATATGTTGAGATAAGTGTGCAGGATTAACTACGATGAAAGTAAGATATGCAGCAGGAGTTGCGCCGGAGTCAGGACTATAATCACGTTGGGAGTTCGAGAGCTTGACGGAAGTCCGGATGGTCATTGGAGGTTCTACAAGAACAAATCCGAGAAGTCCAGGAGCTTGCCAAAAGAAGCTCGTCGAAACTCGCCAAGTGAATCGTCGCAAGTCCAGGAGTTTGGCGGAAGTCCGTAGGAGCATCGCCGGAGGTCCGTCGGATGTTCGCCGGAAGTTCGCCGGAAGTTCGCCGGAAGCTCGCCGAAAGAAGCGATTGACGCACCGGAGCAAGCTATAGTAAAAGTCTTAAGAATTGTCGTAGTTAGCACGATGATTAAGTTAGAAATGGAAGGTGATCCCATTAACTTAATTTAGGGGCAATTGGGCCCTTGAAAGAACTAAATTGGGTCGAATTGATCAACCCATTCGGACCCAGATCTCTCGCCCAGAGGTGGCACCGCCCAGGGCTCAGTCTCTGAGTTCTGGTTGGGCGGTGCAATCGCCTCTGACAGTGGTGCAACCACCTGAGCTCAGTCTCCGAACTCTGGCTGGGCGGTGCAACCGCCCTAGTCAGGCGGTGGCACTGCCTGAGCTCGGTCTCCGAGCTCTACCAGGAGGTGCAACCGCCCGTAACAAGTAGTGGCACCGCCCAGAGGCTCAATCTTCGAGCTCTGCTAGGAGGTGCAACTGCCCTAGTCAGGCGATGCAACCGCTAGACCTCGGAATTCCGGAAATTGATAGTTTTGAGCTCGGAATTCAAACTGGTTTGGGGCCTATAAATACCCCACTCTTTCAGCAATGAAAGAGCAATGAAAAACCACCAAAATCCTGATCTTACTCTGAGATTTTTGAGCTCAAAAGTGTTGTATAAACTAAAGGTTCTTCTCCCTCTTTTCATCCAAGTTCAGATCTTTCAAGAGAGGAGAGAAAAGTTTGTAAGGGTTGTCTCCTAAGCTCATCAAAAGGAGTGAATCTGTAAAAGGGTGGTTGGCCTCCGCCTATTGAAGGAAGGCCTCTAGTGGACGTTGGTGATGTTAGGATCGGAGCGGCACTAAGAGGGGGGGGGGTGAATTAGTGCAGCGGATTAAAACTTCGATTTTGAACAAATCTTTCGTACGATAAAAAGCAATGTCAATGGAAACCGATTTTAGACGCTTGATAACTTAGAAATGTATGGAAGCGTAGTGACTAAGTAGAGAAGTTTGCAGTATGTAAATGGCAAGAGTAGGATGCAAACCAGATGACGCAGCAGTTTTTAAAGTGGTTCGGCCAAAATGACCTACATCCATTTGCGAAGCCTTCTTCGAAGAGGCTCCTAACTTCCACTAGCAAATCTCTTGTAGGGGAAGGATTAATACTCCTCTTACAACCTTTACAAGTGGTTCACACTCTTACAATTCTTTTCAACAAGATGGGAGGAGGTGAACACTTAAGCAATATGAAAAGCAAGACTTGCCAAGACTATTCTAAAGCTCTTAACCCAAACTATTGCTTTGCAAAAGGGTGTGTTCTCAGCTGAGAATAGAGGGGTATTTATAGGCCCCAAGAGGATTCAAATTTGGGCTCCAAACTTGAATTCCTCTTGGGTTTCCGAGACTGGCAGTGCCACCGCTTGTCAAAGTCATGTCAGGCATATGTACTGGCGGTGCCACCGCCTGGTCTCGGGTGCTGGGCGGTGCCACCGCCTAGTATGGCGGTGCTACTGCCTGTTGGTGGCTGTGCCACCGCCTCATCTTACAAGTTTCTGGTTGGGCTTTACGTCCAACCCAAACTAAGTTACTTGTGGGCCGAGTTGGCCCCTAACCAAGGTATAGATTAATCCCTTAATCCTAACCCTAATTACATGTGAATGACATACCTAAAAACATAATCCTAAGCAAGTATTTAACCGGCCAACGTCAAGTTTTGTTTCGGCGAGCTTTCCCGCGTTGTTCTAGTGGACTTCCAATACGCCCTCTGGTTTCTTCTAGTGGACTTCCAATACGCCCTCTGGTTTCTTCCAGCGGACTCCCAATAGGCTCCCAATCTTGTGATCAGTTCAACGAGTAGCCGAGCCTTCTTGGTGATCTCTACGAACCTCCAACGATCTCTTCGGTAGACTTCCGAAAGTTCTGACAAGTCTCCGATTTCTCTTGGTTGGTTCCGACAGCATCTCCGACGAATCTTCGGACTCTCAACGTCCATCGAACTTGACTTCGGTATTCTTGCTTTATGTTTTTAGACTATCGTAGTAAATCCTGCACACTCAACTTCAATAATATGGATTAGATCAATTAACCCATCAATTGATTTCATCATCAAAATCCGAGATTCAACAATCTCCCCCTTTTTGATGATGACAATCAATTGATGACGGAGTTAAACATAACTCCCCCTATCTATATGCCATATTGTGAGAAGATAAAACCACTTGAATTCCATCATATTGAATTCAAGCTTAAATCAATAAGTTCTAATGTTGAACTTATCGTTGTCTTATTAAGCAAGAGCAAATACGAACCTTCGTATTTCTCATAATTTTCAGTTATTGAAAATCATTTTCAAGTCAAATGATAAGAGACAATTTTTACTTTGACGAGAGAAAAAAAAAATATGATAAAGATTTTCACCATGAATTTCATGATATGATATGATTAACCAATCTTGCGATATACTCAAAGAATAAGACAAGCAAGACATATAAGACAAACTTTTGCAATTCATATAAGTCATGCTATCGGTGCGCATAAGTCATGCAAGTCATCATTTCTCCCCCTTTGTCATCAACAATAAAGAAAAAGAGAAGGAGATGAGACTTGAAGCACACAGTTTGTGATCAAAAGAAGTCAGCATAAAGATTAAACATACGAAATTCATCATTCAAAATTATTGTCGCAAGCAAAACATCCAGAATTTAACAATACATCTTAAACAAAGGTTCTGTTTTTGTTTATCAGAAGATTCAAACTTCACATAAAGAGTAATCAGAACAGAACAAGAAACTACATCGATTAATCTTTTGGAGGTAAGCCACAGTGCTGATATATGACATCTATTTTTTGATTCATTTGTCGTAGTTCCTTCAAAATTTCAATTTGCTGGATTTAAATTTGTTCTTGCTGCGATTTGATCCGAGTCAATTCTGCCATCATGAGTTCTTCGGAGGATGAAACAGGAGCCGAAGGTGCCGTGTCAAAGGGACTAGGAGGAGGAGATTCATTTCCCCTATGAATTGGTGTTTCGGGGTGTTCTACTGGTGGAGGAATTGGATCAGTCCTTCTTGGTTGCTTAACCCATATACCGTTGTTAAATGTGCACCTAAGTCTTTTCAGCAGATTTCTATTGATAATGTTATACCGATCACTTTGAATTGTTTCTTCATCGGGTGGGATACAAATATCATGGGTAAGTAGGAATCGAGTGATTAACCCTCCATATGGTAACATAGTGTCTTTAGCTATAATATCTTGCATGTGTTGCCGAATTGAGTATCCAAAATAGTTATGTTAACCGGTCATAATCCAATACAAGGTGCTTATCTCTATTTGACTCATTTCATCAAGATGAAATTGCTTAGGGAATAGTATGCTAGTTATGATATGATGAAGGATTTTAGAGTTAAAGGGCAATAGATGCTCACAACTCTTGGGTATTATGCCGAGGTCAGGGTTTGCAAAAATAGTTTCAACGGCTTCGGAGTAAGTTACTCCGATTGTGTTGACATCCCATTTACCTCTAAAATAACAGCCCCTATCTTTTTCAGTGATTCCAATTAGTTCACAAATAGTGCTATCAAAAATTCTAATTTGTGTTCCTAGTAGGTAAGTACTTAGGCTATCATCATCCACATATAGGTTTGCATAAAATAGCCTGACTAATCTAGGATAGACTGGTTCATTTATTTGTAACAGAGGCAGGGCATCTAGATGTGCAAACCACCTAATAGGTTCTAGGTGTCCTAGTTCATTGAGATCAATGTGTTTTCCCTTATGGATACACCTAGTTTCGAAGTTTGGAAACCTAAGAGCTACTTCTTTGGATCTAAAAAGCTCTTGGTCATATGAATCTCCTTCAATCCTTTTCCCTTTTGATCTTTTAGGAGCCATTATCTAGATATGAAAGATGAAACTGTAAGGAGTAGATAAACTAATGAGAAGAGATGAAAAATTTCAGATTTTACCTTATAGAGAATCTCTTAGAAGACAGAGAGCTTGGATCAACAATAATCACTTTCCAAGGCTTCTAAATGCTGGAATAGAGCTTTGGAGAGGTTGTGGGAGAGGTAGAGGCGATTCCTCTCGGGTTGGAGGCGGTGTCACCGCCGGCCCTAATGCCTCGGGTTATAAAGGGCTCTCGGGCGGTGCCACCGCCAAAACAAGCGGTGCCACCGCCTGATGCCCGAGCGCTCAGGCGGTGCTACCGTCGATTCTAGCGGTGCCACCGCTAGCTTGCCGCGGAAGAAGGAAAGAAAATTTTTCTTCCCCCTTCTTGATTTCCAGAAGTGTTTGATTTAAGAAAAGGTTGAGATATTGAGTTGTATATCATTTGCAATCGAAATAAGAGGATAAAATCAAATCCACAAAAGAACGGAACAAGGATGAGACATTCTTTGTAAAATACATTCAAATGACTTACTTTAAGGGACAATTTAACATGCCTAGTTCCCTTCTAATAAATTTAAATTGATCTTCATTTAAGGCTTTTGTAAAAATATCTGCTAATTGATGCTTTGTATCAATAAATTCTAGAACGACATTATTGTTAAGAACATGATCGCGTATGAAATGATGTCTAATATCTATATGCTTAGTTCTAGAGTGCTGAATTGGATTTTTGGTAAGACATATGGCACTTATATTATCACATTTTATGGGAATGTTTTTCAAATGAATTACATAGTCTTCTAATGTATTTTTCATCCAAACAACTTGTGCACAGCATGCACTTGCAGCAATGTATTCAACTTCCGTTGTAGATAGTGCAACTGAATTTTGTTTCTTAGAAGTCCAAGAAACTAGTGCGTGTCCTAAAAATTGGCATGTTCCGGATGTACTTTTTCTATCTATCCTGCATCCGCCAAAATCGACATCTGCATAAGCTATTAAATCGAATTTATCAGATTTTGGATATCACAAACCTAAATTTGGAGTTCCTTTAAGATATCTAAATATTCTTTTAACATTCTTAAGATGAGATAGTTTAGGATTAGATTGAAATCTAGTGCAAAGTCCTACACTAAACATGATGTTCGGTCTAGTTGCGGTAAGGTAGAGTAGACTACCTATCATTCCCCTATATGTTTTTTGATCGAAATTTTCACTGTTTTCATCCATATCTAACTTAGTCGAAGTACTCATAGGGGTGTTTATCGTTTTTGAATTATTCATATTAAATCGTTGTAACAATTCTAGTGTGTATTTAGATTGGTTAAGAAATATAACATCACTAAGTTGTTTAATTTGTATTCCTAGAAAGAAGGTTAATTCACCCATTAAACTCATTTCAAATTCATGACTCATACATTTGGCAAATGTTTCATATAGCGATTCATCCGAAGAACCAAAAATAATATCGTCAATATAAATTTGTACAACAAGAAAATTATTTTCAAAGTGTTTGATAAACAATATAGTATCAACCTTGCCTTTGGTAAAATTATTTAAAATAAGAAAGGAGCTAAGCCTTTCATACCAAGCTCTAAGAGCTTGTTTCAAGCCATAGAGAGCCTTAGTCAATTTGAATACATAATTGGGAAGAAGAGTGTTTTCAAATCCGGGAGGTTGTTCAACATATACTTCTTCGGAAATAAAACCGTTTAAGAAAGCACTTTTGACATCCATTTGAAATAGTTTAAAATTATTACTACTAGCATAGGCAAGGAGCATCCTAATGGCTTCTAATCTTGCTACAAGAGCGAAGGTTTCTTCGTAGTCAATACCTTCTTCTTGGTTGAAACCTTTGGCCACTAATCTAGCCTTGTTTCTAACCACGATACCGCATTTGTCTTGCTTGTTTCTAAAGACCCATTTAGTACCAATGACTAAATGGTCACTAGGTCTAGGAACAAGCTTCCATACCTCATTCTTCTCAAATTGGTTCAATTCTTCTTGCATTGCAATGACCCAAAAATCATCTTTTAAAGCCTCGTCAATGCATTTTGGTTCGATTTGAGAAAGGAAGGCGACATTGGCACAAAAATTCTTGAAAGAAGAGCGAGTTTGAACCCCTTTTGATGTTTCTCCTATAATTAGCTCCTTTGGATGAGCATCCACATACTTCTATTCCTTGTGTAAAGAAATTTCGGAAGAAGATGCATCCAAGTTGCTATTTTGAGGAGGGGGTTCATTTAAATTCAAATTATCAAAACCAAGATCATCATCAAAATCATTTTTCTTTAAGTCAACAATTTCATTAAAAACTACATGAATAGACTCTTCTATAACTAAGGTTCTTTTGTTAAAAACACGAAAAGCCTTAGAAACGGAGTAACCAAGAAAGATGCCTTTATCGGATTTAGCATCAAATTTTCCTAAGGCATTTTTTTCATTCAAAATGAAGCATTTGAAACCGAAAACTTTAAAATAAGAAATATTTGGTTTTTTGTTATTCCATAATTCATAGGGGGTTTTTGATGAAGATGGTCTTATTAGAACCCTATTTATGATGTAGCAAGCCGTATTTACGGCTTCGGCCCAAAAATACTTGGGTAGACCTTGTTCATTCAACATAGTTCTTGCCATTTCTTGTAGGTTTCTATTTTTTCTTTCAACTACTCCATTTTATTGAGGATTTCTTGGAGTGGAGAAGTTGTGATTGTATCCATTAATTTCACAAAGATTTTGGAAGTCATGATTTTGAAATTCACCACCGTGATCACTCCGAATTGATGAAATCATGAAGCCTTTTTTATTTTGAGTGAGTTTACAAAATTTTGAGAAGCACTTGAAACAATCACTTTTGTGGACTAAGAAATAGGTCCAAGTGTACCTAGTATAGTCATCCACAATTACAATAGCAGATTTGCTTCCTCCTAGACTTGTTGTGTCAATCGGTCCAAATAAGTCCAAATGGATCAATTGTAGTGGTCTAGTGGTGCTAATTTATTTTTTTGGTTTGAAACTAGTTTTTATTTGTTTACCTAGTTGACATGCATCGCATACTTTGTCCTTAGTAAACTTCATATTTGGAATTCCTCGTACTAATTCTCTAGATGAGATCTTAGATATTTGTTTCATGCTTGTATGGCCTAATCTCCTATGCCAAAGCCAAGCATAAGCATTTAGAGCGAAGAGGCACATTTCATTACTTAGTTCATCAAGGTTGATGGTGTAGACATTATTTTGTTTTAATGCAATCATAGT
This sequence comes from Musa schizocarpa, assembly GCA_900464855.2. Taxonomy (NCBI): domain Eukaryota; kingdom Viridiplantae; phylum Streptophyta; class Magnoliopsida; order Zingiberales; family Musaceae; genus Musa; species Musa schizocarpa. Next base: position 26,784,366 of record LS990925.1, on the reverse strand, counting down.
TATGTTATTGTTTGGTTTTTTGATAACACACACATTTGATTCGAATCTAACGATATAACCTTTATCACATAGTTGACTAATACTCAAGAGATTATGTTTCAATCCATTAACTAGTAAAACATCATCAATAGAAAAACTTAATTTGTTACCAATAGTTCCCTTGCCAATGATTTTGCCTTTGTTGTTGTCTCCGAAGGTGACGTATCCTTCTTCTTTGCTAGTGAGCATAGAGAAATGAGATAGATCTCCAGTCATATGTCTTGAGCATCCACTATCGAGATACCATCTCTTGCTCCTAGCTTGTGGGTTTGTCTCTTCTCCTAAAGCCATTAGTGCGAAGTTTGCCTCCTCTTTGTTGCTAGCTTCTTCACTTTCGGAATCACTTGAGTCATCCCAAGTTGCCTTTAGAGCTTTCTTCTTCTTTGGTTGCTTCTTCTTGGCTTGGGGGCATTCATTTTTTAAATGCCCTGGCTTCTTGCATTCATAGCATATCACTTGATACTTTTTATGTTCAAGTCTGTTTTTGGTGTTGTTCTTAAATTTGTTCTTTCTTAAAATTTTTTTGAATTTTTGAGTCAAGAGTGCAATGTCATTTTCACTGTCCTCATCACTTGATGTTCCTTTCAAGTGATCTTCTTGTGATGTGAGTACCATATCCTTCCTGTTCTTTGGAAGGGGGTTCTCGAGTTCATCATGATCTTGTCGCGTCATTTCATAGGTCATTAGAGACCCAATAAGTTCTTCAAGAGGGAATGTTTTGAGGTCCTTGGCCTCTTGAATGGCCGTAACTTTTGGATCCCAACTTTTAGGAAGAGATCTTAAGATTTTATTTACTAGTTCAAAGTTAGAAAAATCTTTACCAAGAGCTTTGAGTCCATTGATGACATCCGTGAAACGGGTGTACATGTCTCCGATGGACTCACTTGGTTTCATTTGGAAAAGTTCATAAGAGTGCACGAGGATGTTGATTTTGGACTCTTTGACTCGGCTAGTGCCTTCATGAGTGACTTCAAGAGTTCTCCAAATATCAAAAGTTGAATCACAAATTGAAACACGATTAAACTCATTTTTGTCTAGTGCACAAAACAAGGCATTCATAGCCTTTGCGTTCAAAGCAAAAACCTTCTTCTCCGATTCATTCCATTCGCTCATCGGAAGAGAGGATTTTTGAAATCCGTTTTTGACAATAGTCCAAAGCTCGAAATCCATGGAAATGAGGAAGATCCTCATACGGGTCTTCCAATACGTGTAATCCGACCCATTAAACATAGGTGGACGTGTGATAGAATGTCCCTCATGCATGCCGGAGTAAGCCATCTCTCTTGGGTTTTAAACCAAATACGAGAGTGAACCGAGCTCTGATACCAATTGTTAGGATCGGAGCGGCACTAAGAGGGGGGGAATTAGTGCAGCGGATTAAAACTTCGATTTTGAACAAATCTTTCGTACGATAAAAAGCAATGTCAATGGAAACCGATTTTAGACGCTTGATAACTTAGAAACGTATGGAAGCATAGTGACTAAGTATAGAAGTTTGCAATATGTAAATGGCAAGAGTAGGATGCAAACCAGATGACACAGCAGTTTTTAAAGTGGTTCGGCCAAAATAACCTACATCCACTTGCGAAGCCTTCTTCGAAGAGGCTCCCAACTTCCACTAGAAAATCTCTTGTAGGGGAAGGATTAATACCCCTCTTACAACCTTTACAAGTGGTTCATACTCTTACAATTCTTTTCAACAAGATGGGAGGAGGTGAACACTTAAGCAATATGAAAAGCAAGACTTGCCAAGACTATTCTAAAGCTCTTAACCCAAACTATTGCTTTGCAAAAGGGTGTGTTCTCAGCTGAGAATAGAGGGGTATTTATAGGCCCCAAGAGGATTCAAATTTGGGCTCCAAACTTGAATTCCACTTGGGTTTCCGAGACTGGCGGTGCCACCGCCTGTCAAAGTCATGTTAGGTAGATGTACTGGCGGTGCCACCGCCTGGTCTCGGGTGCTGGGCGGTGCCACCACCTAGTCTGGCGGTGCTACCACCTGTTGGTGGCTGTGCCACCGCCTAGCCTAGGGTGCTGGGCGATGCCATCGCCTAGTCTGGCTGTGCCACCGCCTGGTCTTACAAGTTTCTGGTTTGGCTTTATGTCCAACCCAAACTAAGTTACTTGTGGGCCCAATTGGCCCCTAACCATGGTATAGATTAATCCCTTAATCCTAACCCTAATTACATGTGAATGACATACCTAAAAACATAATCCTAAGCAAGTATTTAACCGGCCAACGTCAAGTTTTGTTTCGGCGAGCTTTCCCGCGTTCTTCTAGTGGACTTTCGATATGCCCTCTGGTTTCTTCCAGCGGACTCCCAGCAAGCTCCCGATCTTGTGACGAGTTCAACGAGTAGCCGAGCCTTCTTGGTGATCTCTGTGAACCTCCAACGATCTCTTCGGCAGACTTCCGAAAGTTCCGACAAGTCTTCGATTTCTCTTGATTGGTTCCGACAGCATCTCCGACGAATCTTCAGACTCTCAACGTTCATCGAACTTGACTTCGGTATTCTTGCTTTATGTTTTTAGACTGTCGTAGTAAATCTTGCACACTCAACTTCAATAATATGGATTAGATCAATTAACCAATCAATTGATTTCATCATCAAAATCCGAGATTCAACAGGTGACCTCATCGGTGGAGGAAGCCAGAAGTGGATGTAGGTCAAGATTGATCGAACCACTCTAAATCGCGTTGCTCTCTGGTTTGCATTTACTTTGAGCTTATTATCCTTACTACAAACCTCCTTCATAGCTTACTGCTTTCTGCGCTTTTACGATTGCGTTTCCAAGCTCAGTATTTTCCGAATCGTGTTTAGACGTAAATCGCTTTTCTCGTATGAACATCGTATTTCAGTTTGCGCTTACATTCTGATTTCCATCACAACTGCAAACTGCCTTAATAGATTCGTTTTAACTGCTTCTTGCCTAATCACAAGTTAAAGTGATTTACGAATCAGCTTTTCTACTGAAATCACTTTTACCGTACGAACATCGTATTTCAGTTTGCGCTTACATTCTGATTTACATCAAAACTGCAAACTGCCTTTATAGATTTATTTTAACTGCTTCTTACCTGATCTTAAGTTAAAAGTAATTTATGAATCGGCTTTCCTACTGAAATCGCCTTTGTCGTATAAACGCAGTTTTAAACGTTGAAAGTTTTCCACTACACTAATTCACCCCCCCCTCTTAGTGCTCTTGATCCTAACAGAAACAGGAATATATGATCTCCCTAGGTAACACAATATACTCTATACGCAGTTTTAAGTTTCGTGGATTTTGCGCACCAATCTTTGCACGACGACAAACATCACTTTGGGAATCGGGGATTTTGTTTTCTTATTCTTCCGCTGCGCATGTGATGTCGCCCCCAAGATTTCCCAACAGTGGTATCAGAGCCAGGTTGTTCGTGCGAATGATTGGTTTTGAACTACGTGTGTTGTGTTTAGGAAAAATTTTGACGTCAAAATCATTCACGCAAAAACAAGGAAGGGCAGCAACAGTTGCTGCCCTCGATCTACATGCATGAAGCGCAACCGAAGGCATGCAGCACAGGGGCTGCGCCTACAGCAGCCGGCCGGCGGCCTGCTTGCAGCAGGCTTGCAGCCGGTGGGGCTGGCAGCTCGCGGGTGCCCCACCCGCGGTCGTTGCCGCACGACGCCAGCAGGCAGGGCTACAGGCAAGGCGGCCACCTGCGTGCGGGCACTGTGCCCGCGCGCAAAGGCGACGCTTGCGGGTGCTGGACCCACGGGCAGAGGCACCGCGGGGCTAGGCGCCTAAGGCCGCAGCGCTCGCGGGCTGAGGCGCCACAGGGCAACGACGCTTGCGACCGCTGCTCCTGAGGGCAAACCCCCCCCGCAGGGGTGGCCGCCCGATGGGGCACTGCACCCGCGGGCATAGCGCGCGCGGGGGGCAGCGCCACCCGTAGGGGCGCCAACCCACGATGGCGCCCACCTACAGGGGCGGCGCCCCCGCCCCATCGCACAGGCCGCCGCCAGCAGGGTGGTGGCGGCTGCAGCAGCAAAGGGGAGTAGGGCATTAGGGTTTTCTGGGCAAAAGATAATTTTACCCCTCGGAATTTGAGAAATTTAAGTTTCTCTCTTTTATCCAAATTATTAAAATACCCCTATGAATTCAAAAATTCCCTATATGTCCCTGATTTCATAAAATACTAATTAATTAAAAGGTTTTTATTTTTTATCATTATCTAGTAGTCCTACATGATGATGATTATTTATACATGTGATGTATGATGTGTGGACGGATGATCATGGATCGTGTGATATGTGTACTTGTGATTATTATTATTGAGGTCTACGAGCCTCCATTATATTTCTTGTTTATTGTCGGGCCTGCGTGCCTATGATTAAGTTGTAATCACATGAGGAGGCATAGCGGGAGCGTGGATGCGATAGCAGGACCCACGAGACGAACGATCGCGATGCATGAAGATGCATCCAGATGTCGACAGAACCGACGAGGATGAGATGGACGATCATACGGCATTGAGATACACCCTTGCACACATAGATCTTGATGTGAGTGATTAGGCCTACTGGCTCGGGCCTAATCACATTAGGTTGTGGTCCATGACTATCTGGTGTGATTGCTTATACACATACTAGATTTGTATATATATTTGCATGCGATGTAGATATATATTAAATATGTATATGTGTGACATGTCATATTAGGAGGTCAAATCATAGAAACATCTCTCTCGATAATATTAAGTCGGTAAACGTGAGGTAACTAGATTGACCCACGTGGCCTTCCATCGTTATAAGTAGGAATCGATTCCTAGTGTAGGTTGAGTTGGTCGAGTCCCTCGAGACTCACCTATATCGCGATTCGCTATCTTGCTTACGACATAGAGATGTCACCGGTGACCTGAGGGCATGGTATGCTTGGTCGAGTCCCTCGAGGGTATATCATCAAATCAGACTCATCTTGTAACGAATGTGTTGACTTAACCGAGCATCATGGTTGGTCGAGTCCCTCGAGGCCATGGTGATTCGGAGGCCGAACAGGATGGGAATCACAAGGAGTTGTGATCGACAAGAGTTGCCTACCTTTTAGGCTTAGTGTGATTGGTTGAGTCCCTCGAGGTTACACTAAGATGCTGATTGGATCTTGATCCCCACTAGAAGTTTGCCGGAGACTTCCGTTTCACGTGCTGAGGGTATCGCATGACTCATTAGTAAAATAGTGGGAGCATATTAAGATAGAAGTCCATATCTTGATAGTTTATTTCATGCAAAATCTACATGTTATTCATTTCTGCTGCATCTTTATTTTTAGAAAATGTCACTTTCAAATCCCTTACATGGCATACTTGATGTCAACCGCCTCACTGGTCCAAATTATACGAATTGACTCCGTAACTTGAGAATTGTTCTCACGGCGGAGAAAATCGTATACGTCCTTGATACAGTAATGCCTACGCCCGAAGAAGGGGCAAGCGAGGATGAGATCACTCTCTACGTTAAGTACATTGATGACTCCACTCTTGCTCGGTATTATATATTGGGCTCTATGACTCCTGAGTTACAGAGACAATATGAAAAGATGATGCCAGATCCATTCTCCTACATGTCCGCAAATTGTTTAAGGAACAGGGAATTACTTAGCGATATGAGATATCCAAGAGCCTCTTCCGCGCTAGGATGATTGAGGGGACACTAATTCAGAACCATGTCCTAAAGATGATTGAATGGATAGAAAAACTCATAGGTCTAGGAATGGTCCTAGGGGATAACTTGTGTGTGGACATTGTGCTTCGGTCCCTACTAGATTCCTTTTCACAGTTCATAATGAATTTTAATATGAACAAGCTTGAGGTGACTCTTCCAAAGCTCCTCAATATGTTGAGGGAGGTAGAGAGTACTATTAAGAAAGAGAAGCCAGTTCTCTATACTGGTGAGACCAGAAAGAAAAGGAAAGCAGAAAGGTCCCTTAAGAAGGGAAAGGGCAAGGGCAGACCAGGTAAAGCAAAGGTTGTTAAGAAAGACCCAGCAAAGGACAAAGGCCAGTACTTCCACTATGGCAAAGATGGGCACTGGAAGAGGAACTACAAAGAGTACCTTGTAGAGAGGGCGAAATAGAAGCTTGGAGAAGCTTCAGGTACATTTATGATCAATCTCCAATTGTCAGATTTTTGTGATAGTGCATTGGTATTGGATACCAATATTGCTTATCACATCTACAATTTATTGTAAATTCTAGCAAAGCCGAGGGGAGATTGGCGAGAGGAATATTGCATAAAGGTTTGTTTAAGCTAGACACTACTCCACATATCATGAATGTAAATATGTCCAAGAGGAAACGAGATGAGATGAACAGTGCATACCTGTGGCATTGTAGGCTAGGTCACATCCATGAAAGAAGGATTCAAAAGTTGCTAAATGATAGATATCTAGATCCATTCGACTATGTGTCATATGCAACTTGCGAGCCTTGACTTCGTGAAAAACTGACCAACTCTCCATTTAGTGGAACTGGAGAAAGAGCCACTAAGCTGTTGGAACTCATACATAGTGATGTATGTGGACCCATGTCAACTTATGCCATTAGTGGTTACTCCTATTTCATTACCTTTACTAATGATTTCTCAAGGTATGGATATGTGTACTTAATGAAGTACAAGTCCGAGGCTTTTGAGAAATTCAAAGAGTATAAGAATGAGGTGGAGAACCAGACTGGAAAGAGTATCAAAACTCTTCGATCAGATCGAGGAGGTGAGTAATTAAGTACAGAGTTTACTTAGTTCCTCAAGGACCATGGGATATTATCCCAATGGACACCTCCTTATACACCTCAGCTCAATGGTGTCTCTGGAAGGAGGAATCGTACGCTATTAGATATGGTACGATCCATGATGAGTTTCGTTGACTTACCCATCTTATTCTATGGATATGCCCTAGAGACTGCAGCTTACCTTCTGAATAGAGTTCCAACTAAGTCGGTAGTGTCTACACCATATGAGATATGGAAAGTGAAGAAGCCTGATCTTAAGGTTGTTAAGATTTGGGGCTGCCCTGCCTACGTTAAAAGACACAACCCCGATAAGTTAGAATCGAGGACAAAGTGATACAAATTTGTGGGATACCCCAAGGAAACTTGTGGGTATTATTCCTATCATCTCGAGGACCAAAAGATCTTTGTAGCTAAGAGAGCAGTGTTCCTTGAGAAGGAACACATTCTTGGTGGAGATAGTGGGAGCATCATAGAGTTAAGCGAGGTTGGAGAATCAAGCTCAGCACCACTCTATAGCCCGAGTCTGTTCAGGTACCTAGTACACAAGTTTCAACTTTACGTAGGTCTGATAGAGTATCACATCCTCCTGAGAGATATGTGGCACATATTAGAGGAGAGGATGTTGAGGATATTGATCCTCAAACCTACGAGGAGGCTATTATGAGTATAGACTCCGGGAAGTGGCAAGAAACCATGAATTCTGAGATGGATTCTATGTACTCCAACAAGGTTTGGAACCTAGTTGTTATGCCCGAAGGTATTGTACCCATCGGTTGCAAGTGGATCTTTAAGAAAAATATCGGAGTAGATGGAAAGGTAGAGACCTATAAAAGCAAGGCTAGTGGCTAAGGGGTATCGTCAAAGGCAAGGTGTTGACTATGACAAAACCTTCTTACCCGTAGCAATGCTGAAATCCATCAGAATTCTATTGGCTATTGTAGCATACTATGATTATGAGATCTGACAGATGGATGTGTAAACTGCATTCCTCAATGGGAACCTCGAGGAGGAGGTGTATATGATGCAACCTGAGGGATTCGTGTCCAAGAACTGCCCAAATAAGGTGTGTAGGTTTCTTAGATCCATTTATGGGCTAAAGCAAGCTTCCCGAAGTTGGAACATAAGATTTGATAAGGCAATCAGATCTTATGACTTCATTAAGAACGAAGATGAGCCTTGTGTGTACAGGAAGGTAAGTGAGAGCGCTATCACCTTTTTGGTATTATATGTGGATGACATCCTGATCATTGGAAATAACGTAGGAATGCTATCCACAATAAAGGCTTGGTTATCTAGACACTTCTCCATGAAGGACTTAGGGGAAGCATCTTATATCTTGGGGATTAGAATCTATAGAGATATATCCAAGAGGATACTTTGCTTTTCCCAATCCAGGTATATAGAAACCATTGTCAAATGGTTTGGCATGGAAAATTCGAAGAGAGGTCTCATACCGATGAGACATGGGATATCGCTTTCTACGAGTATATCCCTAAAGACTCTAGAAGAAAGGGCGAACATGGATATGATACCTTATGCCTCAGCAATAGGGTCTATCATGCATGCCATGTTATGTAATAGGCCTGATATAGCGCATGCTCTGAGTGTCACGAGCAAGTATCAGGTGGATCCAGGCTTGGAGCACTGGAAAGAAGTAAAGTATATCCTTAAGTACTTGAGAAAGACTAAGGATCTTTTACTAGTATATGGAGGTAGTAGCCTTAAGGTTGAAGGCTACACAGACTCAAGTTTTTAGTCTAATGTTGATGATAGCAAGTCGAATTCAGGGTATGTGTACACCTTGAATGGAGGAGCAGTGTGCTGGAAGAGTTCAAAGCAAGATACTACTGCTGACTCAACCATAGAGGTGGAGTACATTGTTGCATCAGATGCAGCAAAGGAGGGAGTCTGGTTAAAGAAGTTCGTCACAGATTTGGGAGTCATGCTACATAGCGAGAAGCCGACTTCCTTATATTGCGACAACTATGGGGCGATTACTCAAAAAAGGGAACCTGGGTCTCATCAGAAGTGTTATGAGGAGGTTCCAGCTTATTAGAGAGATCGTAACCCGAGGAGATGTAGTAGTGGAAAGAGTTCCATCCGAAGATAACATTGCAGATCCACTAACAAAGCCGTTGTCTCATATTGTCTTTGAGCGTCACAGGGGTCTGATGGAGATCGGACACATAGGTGATTAGCTTTAGGTCAAGTGGGAGATTGCTAGTCATAGGTGCCCAGCATGCCAATCACGTGAGTGATGGCACATATGACTTGATACAGAATCTTTTTGCTTATTATATTTTGGTGTATATCACTTTATAACTATTGCATATGTGCATATATTGTGACGTCCTTGGATTTGTGCAATGGGAATCGGATCATGATGAGATCACGATAATGAGATCGATTCACCTTTAAACATAGATCCTAAATAATCCTGGTCATAGGTTACTCGAGAGGGACATCGTGATAACCGGACAGACTGGTGTGCTATATACCCGTCCATATGATGGATGCAGTTGGTCTCATAGTTGCTCGTGTAGCTACACTAGGGATACAGTACATGTGCTAATTGGAGAATGAGTTCACTGATTGATATGCTTACTGAATGTTGGATGGTTGATGATGCCTTATTGTCAGATAGCGATTTCGTAGTCCTAGTGGTGTATCTGATCCTTAGACTTGAGACACCAAGGATGTCCTATATAAGTGCTCTACTCTTTAATACCAGACTTACAGGCTGTCCCAGATCTAGTACAGTTGGTCATTGGGATTGGTAGTCGACCTTACGAGGGCTATTGAGTGTCGATAAAGGATCATCCACTCTCGGCGTCATGAGAGGAATATCCCATGTGTTCTTGCTCAAATAAATCCCTGGCCTGGGTCATTCGGGTTGAGAGAGAAAGGTTTCTCCGGGAGAATCCGATTAGAGCGAGACTCGAGTAGAAACCGTATGGGTCTGACAGCACCATGCTCGATATACGGTCTCTGGGATATTAGATGGATGATTGATTATAGGTACACGGTAACTGAGGACAGACATGTCCAATGGATTGGATTCCCCTGTATCGTTTGGGGACTACGACGTAGTGGCCTTGTACGTCCGTAGTCGATGAGTCGAGTGAATTATTACAGAGATAATAATTCACTAAGTTAGAAGGAGTTCTAACATGTATGACTCATGGCCAGCTTGATATTGGGCCTAGAGGGTCACACACATATGGTAGGCATTGCGATGAGTAGAGGTTCGGATATGAGATATCCAACGGAGCCCTTGTCTTATTGGATATCCAAGAAGCCCTTGAATTATTGGATCCCATGGACGAGATCCAATAAGAGCCCATGAGAGATTATTGGATAGAGATCCACTAATCTAAAAGGCTTGGGTTATTGGATGCAGATCCAATACCCACTAGGAGAGGATCCATTATGGTTTGATAGGGGACCTCTATAAATAGGAGGGATTCAGAGCCTCATAGGCTAGAGTCTTTGCTTGCCTATCCTATTCTCCTTCCCCTCTCCACCTCAGAGCAGGCCTAGAGTTTTGAGGAGCGTCGTCGCATCCCTGCTGTGTGGATCACCGCTAGAGAGGAGGACTCTTGACCTCCTTCACTCTCTCCTAAAGATCTACAAGGAAACAGGGATATACGATCTCCCTAGGTAACGCAATATACTCTATATGCAGTTTTAAGTTTCGTGGATTTTGCGCACCAATCTTTGCACGACGACGAACATCTCTTTGGGAATTGGGGATTTTGTTTTCTTGTTCTTCTGCTGCGCATGTGATGTCTCCCCCAAGATTTCCCAACACCTCATCCATATAATACCCCAGAGACCGTATACCAAGCATGGCACTATCAGGCCCATATAATTTCTACTCGAGTCTCGCTCTAATCGGATTCGCTTGGAGAACTTTTTCTCTCTTAATCCGAATGACCTTTGCCAAGGATTTATCTAAGTAAGAACACATGAGATATTCCTCTCATGACATAGAGAGTGGATGATGTTAAGATCAAGAGTGGCACTAAGAGGGGGGGGTGAATTAGTGCAGCGAAAAAATTATCTGTTTCAAAAATCTTCGTTTCAATTAAACACGATTCCGACGAAAATCATTTCGTAAAGATTTTAATTTGAAAGCATATTGGAGCATTGAGAAAGTAGTGAGAAGGTAAATTGCTTAAGATGAAATGCAAACCAGAATTTAGAGTGGTTTGGCTATTGTGACCTACATTCACTTTCGGATTCCTCTTCCGTCGAGGTCACTGGCATCCATTAATGGCCTTCCTTAGGCGAAGACCAACCACCTTTTATAGTTCTTTCTCCTTTTACTGGGTTTAGGAGATAACCCTTATAAGTCTCACTCCACTTTCTTGATTGGTTACAAAGCTAAGAGAGGGAGGAGGACACTTCTCACTTTTACAACACTTTTAACACCCCAAGTACTTAGAAATTTTCACACTATCAATTACACTTTGTTACCTTCCATGCAAAAAAGGATGGGGTATTTATAGACCCCAATGGCTTCTAAATTGGAGCCAAAAAGTGTCACTTCCCCATATTTCAAGGTATTGGTGGTACCACCGCCATTATTGGGTGGTACTACCACCTACAGACTGATACTGGGTGGTACCACCGCTTAGTCTGGGCAGTACGACCACCTGATAAAGCTTAAAGATTGAGCTCTGGTAGTACCACTACCTGACAGCATTAACTATCGGCGGTACCACCACTCAGTCTGGGCGGTACCACCGCTTAGAACACCTAGGAGACCGAGTCCCAAGCGATGCCACCCTCAGCTATGATTTCAAGTGCTGAATGGGCTATTCAATCCAACCGAAATCAGCCCTATTAAGGGCCCAGTTGGCCCCTAATTAAGTTAGTGGAATCACCTCCCAATCCTAACTCAATTAATGTTCTAACTATGATTAAGGCAAGCAGTTAGTCCAGTATATCAATTCTTTTCACGGCGAACATCTCGGCGAATCTTCCGACGCGCTTCTAGCAAACTCCCGACGAACTCTTGGCGATCTTCTGACAAACTTCTCGGTGATCTTCCGATGAACTCTCGGCGATCTTCCGATGAACTCTCGGCGATCTTAGTTGAGCTCTCAGCGAGCTCTCGATACGTTGTCTGAATCTTCTGTTGAATCTTAGATTTTGATGATGACATCAATTGTCATTTGTTATATAATCCATATGTTGAGATAAGTGTGCAGGATTAACTACGATGAAAGTAAGACATGCAGCAGGAGTTATCCCGGAGTTAGGACAATGATCATGTTGGGAGTTCGAGAGCTTGACGGAAGTCCAAACGGTTGTCGGAAGTTCTGCGGGAACAAATCCGAGAAGTCCAGGAGCGTGCCAAAAGAAGCTCGTCGGAACTCACCAAGAGTATCGTCACAAGTCCAGGAGTTTGCCGGAAGTCCGCAGGAGCATCGTCGGAGGTCCGTCGGATGTTCGTCGGAAGTTCGCCGGAAACTCGCCGGAAGAAGCGATTGATGCACCGGAGCAAGCTGTAGTAAAAGTCTTAAAGAATTATCGTAGTTAGCACGATGATTAAGTTAGAATTGGGAGATGATTCCATTAACTTAATCTAGGGGCAATTAGGCCCTTGAAAGAATCAAATTGGGCCGAATGGATCAAACCATTCGGACCCAGATCACCAGCCAGAGGTGGCACCGCCTGGGATGGCGGTGGCACCGCCAGGGCTCAGTCTCCGAGCGAGACTGGGCGGTGCAACTGTTGAATCTCAGATTTTGATGATAAAATCAATTGATGGGTTATTTGATCTAATCCATATTATTGAGTTAAGCGTGCAGGATTAACTACGATAAACAGAAAACACAAAGCAAGTGTACCGGAGTCGAGTTCGATGAACGTTTAAGAGTCCGAAGAATCGTCGGAGATGCTGCCGGAACCAACCGAGAAGAAATCGGGAACCTGTTGGAAGTTCGCCGAAGAGATCGTCGGAGGTTCGCAGAGATCACCGAGAAGTCTCAGCTACTCATTAAAGTCATCACAAGTTCGGGAGCATGCTTGGACCCCATCGAAGGAAGTTCATCGGAAAGCTCGCCGGAACAAGACTTGACGTTCGTGGTTAATAAATTGCTTAGGATGTGTTTTGTTATGTAGTTCACTTGTAATTAGGATTAGGATTAAGAAGATAATCCTATATCCTGGTTAGGGGCCAATTGGGGCCAAAGTCAGATTTGGTTTGGGCTAAAAGTAAGCCAAACCAAGTGAACCGGAGGGCCAGGCGATGGCACCGCCTGGCTGGGCGGTGACACCTCCTTGGCTGGGTGATTGCACCGTCCAGCACCTGAGCGCTGGGCGGTGGCACCGCCTGGCTGGGCAGTGGCACCGCCAGCATCGGGAACCCAAAGGGAATTTGAATTTTGGAGCCCAAATTTTGGAGCCTAAATTTGAATCCTCTTGAGGCCTATAAATACCCCTCAAATCTCAGCTGAGATCAATAACTTTTTTAGCAGCAATAGTTTGAGAGAAAGGTCTTAGAAAAGTGTTAGCTTGTCTTCTTTTCAATTTGCTAGTGTTCACCTCATCTCTTCTCGAAAATCTGTAAGAGAGTGAACCGCTTGTAAAGAGTTGTAAGAGGGGTATTTACCCTTCCATTTCAAGAGACTTGCTAGTGGAAGGTGGGAGCCTCATCGAAGAGGGGCCTCGCAAGTGTAGTAGGTCATTTGACCGAACCACTCTAAAATCGGCGTGATCCTTGGTTTGCATTTCATATTCCTATTTACATTATTGCAAACCTTCTTATATGCTTTAGTTCCTTATTACTTTTGCTGCACATACTTAAGAATACGTTTTCAAGATTAAGCTAGTCAAGTTCCGCTCTTGTCATATGAAAGAATTTTTAAAAATCGAAGTTTTAATCCGCTGCACTAATTCACCCCCCCCTCTTAGTACTGCTCCGATCCTAACAATTGGTATCAGAGCGAGGTTATCTCTCATATTTGGTTTAATACCCAAGAGAGATGGCTTACTCCGACATGCAAGAGGGCCATTCTATCACTCGTCCACCTATGTTTAATGGGTCAGATTACACGTATTGGAAGACTCGGATGAGGATCTTCCTCATTTCTATGGATTTCGAGCTTTGGACTATTGTTGAAAACGGATTTCAAAAATCTTCTCTTCCGATGAGCGAATGGAATGAATCGGAGAAGAAGGTTTTTGCTTTAAATGCAAAGGCTATGAATGCCTTGTTTTGTGCACTAGACAAAAACGAATTTAATCGTTTCAATTTGTGATTCGGCTTTTGATATTTGGAGAACTCTTGAGGTCACTCATGAAGGCACTAGCAGAAGAAAGAGTCCAAAATCAACATTCTTGTGCACTCTTACGAACTTTTCCGAATGAAACCAAGTGAGTCCATCGGAGACATGTACACCCGGTTTACGGATGTCATTAATGGACTCAAAGCTCTTGGTAAAGATTTTACTAACTTTGAACTAGTAACTAAAATCTTAAGATCCCTCCCTAAAAAGTTGGGATCCAAAAGTTACGGCCATTCAAGAGGCCAAAGACCTTAAAACATTCCCTCTTGAAGAACTCATTGGGTCTCTAATGACCTCTGAAATGACATGTCAAGCTCATGACGAGGCTCGAGAACCCCCCTTCCAAAGAACAGGAAGGATATGACACTCAAATCACAAGAAGACCACTTGAAAGGAACATCAAGTGATGAGGACAGTGACAATGACATTGCACTTTTGACTCAAAAATTAAAAAAATATTTAAGGAAGAATAAATTTAAAAATAATACAAAAAATAAATTTGAACAAAAGAAGGACCAAGTGATTTGCTATGAATGCAAAAAATCAGGACACTACAAGAACGATTGCCCTCAAGCCAAAAAGAGAACACCAAAGAAGAAGGCGCTCAAGGCAACATGGGATGACTCAAGCACATCCGAAGAAGAGGAGTCCAACACCGAGCAAGTTGCTCACTACGGCCTAATGGCCTTCGAAGAAGAGGTAACGGATTTAATTAATGCAGATTTACCTTATCATGATTTATTAAAAGCCTTCCATGAGTTATTTGATGAATGTAAGACAATTAGTAAAAAATATAAATTGCTAAGAAAGGAGCATGATAGTCTTACTTGTGCTTTTGATAAATTGAAAACTGGACATCATGATTGTCTAGCTCCATGTGCTAAATGCCATGATTTAGAAACTCTACAAAATGAGAACTTAGTGCTTAAGGACACCTTGAAGAAATTCGAGGTCGGTAGCAAGTCCTTAAACATGATCCTTACAAATAAGGGTCACGTTCCTAAAAGGAGTGGAATCGGATTTGTGAGAAGTACTCACCAAAATCCAACCACCTTCATTAAAGGTCCTATCTTACATGTTCAACACCAAAGCAATTGCAATTTTTTGTTGCAAATATGGACATATAACTTACCAATGTCCATTCTAGAAAATTAGTCCAACAAATTGATTTGGGTTCCTAAAGGAACCATAATCAAGTCTATGCAACATGATAAACAAGTTAAATTAGTTTTTTTGAGGCACCCAAAAGCAAATGGGTACCTAAAAAAATAATTCCTTCTTGTAGAAACATACACCATCACATGCTAGGAGCAAGAGATGGTATCTTGATAGTGGATGCTCAAGGCATATGACCGAGATCCATCCCAATTCACCAAGCTCACTAGCATGGACGAAGGCTATGTCACCTTCGAGACAAACAACAAAGGCAAAATCATTGGCAAGGGAACCATAGGTAACAAATCAAGTTTTTCCATTGATGATGTGTTACTAGTTGATGGATTAAAACATAATCTATTGAGCATTAGTCAATTATGCGATAAAGGTTATATCGTTAGATTTGAATCAAATATGTGCATTATTGAAAAACCAAGTTATAACATGACTATGATTGCCTTAAAACAAAATAATGTCTATACCATCAATCTTGATAAACTAAGTAATGAAATGTGTTTCTCCGCCATAAATGATGATGCTTGGCTTTGGCATAGGAGATTAGGCCATACAAGTATGAAAACAATATTTAAAATCTCATCTCAAGAATTAGTACGAGGGATTCCAAATGTGAAGTTTATTAAAGATAAGGTATGCGATGCATGTCAACTAGGGAAACAAATAAAAACAAGCTTCAAACCAAAAAATCAAATTAGCACCACTAGACCGTTACAATTGATCCATTTGGACTTATTTGGACCAATTGATACAACTAGTATAGGTGGAAGCAAATATGCTTTTATGATTGTGGATGACTACTCTAGATACACTTGGACCTATTTCTTAGCTCACAAAAGTGATTGTTTCAAGTGTTTCTCTAAATTTTGTAAACTCACTCAAAACGAAAAAGGGTTCATGATTTCATCAATTCGGAGTGATCATGGTGGCGAATTTCAAAACCATGACTTTCAAAATTTTTGTGAAGTTAATGGATACAACCATAACTTCTTCACTCTGAGAAATCCCCAACAAAATGGAGTAGTTGAAAGAAAAAATAGAAACCTACAAGAAATGGCAAGAACTATGTTAAATGAACATAGTTTACCTAAGTATTTTTGGGCCGAAGCCGTAAATACGGCTTGCTACATCATGAATAGAGTCCTAATAAGACCTTCCTTATCAAAAACTCCCTATGAATTATGGAATAACAAAAAACCAAATATTTCCTATTTTAAAGTTTTCGGTTGTAAATTCTTTATTTTAAATGAAAGGGATGCCTTAGGAAAATTTGATGCAAAATCCGATGAAGGCATCTTTCTTGGTTACTCTTCCGTTTCGAAAACCTTTCGGATTTTTAATAAAAGAACCTTAGTAATTGAAGAGTCTATTCATATAGTTTTTAATGAAGTCTCAAATTTTAAGAAAAATGATTTTGATGATGATCTTGGTTTTGATAATTTGAATTTAAATAAACTCCCTCCTCAAAATGGCAACTTGGATGCACCTGCTTCCGAAATTTCCTTACCTAAGGAATGGAAGTATATAGATGCTCATCCAAAGGAGCTAATTATAGGGGATACATCTAAAAGGGTTCAAACTCGTTCCTCTTTCAAGAATTTTTGTGCAAATGCCGCCTTTCTCTCTCAAATCGAACCTAAGTGCATTGACGAGGCCATAAAAGATGATTTTTGGATTATTGCAATGCAAGAGGAATTGAATCAATTTGAGAGAAACAAGGTGTGGGAGCTTGTTCCTAGACCTAGTGACCATTTAGTCATTGGTACTAAGTGGGTCTTTAGAAACAAGCAAGACGAAAATGGTATCGTGGTTAGAAACAAGGCTAGATTAGTGGCCAAAGGTTTCAACCAAGAAGAAGGTATCGATTACGAAGAAACCTTCGCTCCTGTGGCTCGATTAGAAGCCATAAGGATGCTCCTTGCCTATGCTAGTAGTTATAATTTTAAACTATTTCAAATGGATGTCAAAAGTGCCTTCTTGAATGGTTTTATTTCCGAAGAAGTATATGTCGAACAACCTCCCGGATTTGAAAATTCTCTTCTTCCTAATCATGTATTCAAATTGACTAAGGCTCTCTATGGCTTGAAACAAGCTCCTAGAGCTTGGTATGAAAGGCTTAGTTCCTTTCTTATTTTAAATAATTTTACCAAAGGCAAGGTTGATACTACATTGTTTATTAAACATTTTGAAAATAATTTTCTTATTGTGCAAATTTATGTTGACGATATTATTTTTGGCTCTTCGGATGAGTCATTATGTGAATTATTTGCCAAATCTATGAGCCATGAATTTGAAATGAGTTTAATGGGGGAATTAACTTTCTTTTTAGGATTACAAATCAAACAACTTAAGGATGGTATATTTATTAACCAATCTAAAGACACATTAGAATTATTAAAATGATTTAACATGGATAATTCAAAAGCAATAAACACCCCTATGAGTTCTGCGACTAAGTTAGATATGGATGAAAATAGTGAAAATTTCGATCAAAAAACATATAGGGGAATGATAGGTAGTCTACTCTACCTTACCGCGACTAGACCGGATATTATGTTTAGTGTAAGACTTTGTGCTAGGTTTCAATCAAATCCTAAATTATCTCATCTTAAAAGTGTTAAAAGAATATTTAGGTATCTTAAAGGAACTCCAAATTTAGGATTATGGTATCCAAAATCTGAAAATTTTGATTTAATAGCCTATGTGGATGCTGATTTTGGCGGATGCAGAATAGATAGAAAAAGTACATCCGGAACATGCCAATTTTTAGGACATGCACTTGTTTCTTGGACTTCCAAGAAACAAAATTCAGTTGCACTATCTACGGCGGAAGCCGAATACATTGCTGTAAGTGCATGCTGTGCACAAGTTGTTTGGATGAAAAATACATTAGAAGACTATGGAATTCACTTTAAAAATATTCCCATAAAATGTGATAATACAAGTGCTATATGTCTTACTAAAAATCCAATTCAGCATTCTAGAACTAAGCACATCGACGTTAGGCATCATTTCATACGCAATCATGTCCTTAACAATGATGTTGTTCTAGAATTCATTGACACGAAGCATCAATTAGCAGACATATTCACAAAAGCCTTAAATGAAGACCAATTTGAATTCATTAGAAGGGAATTAGGCATGTTAAATTGTCCCTAAAATGAGCTTCACGAAAAATGACTCGTCCTTTTCCTTTCTTTTGTGAATTTGATTTCTTCTTTCTTCTTCACTTCAAAATGATCCATTAATGTATAACTTATTATCTTGAGGGAAGCAAACAAAAAAGGGAGAGAGGAAGAAAAAATTTTTTTCTTTCCTCCGCGGGATGCCAACGGTGGCACCGCCAGATCTGGCGGTTGCACCGCTTGAGCGCTCGGGTGCCAGGCGGTGACACCGCTCGGTTTGGCGGTGGCACCGACCGAGCGACCCTTATTAACCCGAGGGGTTAGGGTCGGCGGTGACACCGCCCCCAACCCGAAGAAAGAGCTCTCAAAACCCTCTCCCATCTCCTCTAACCCTCATTCTACCTCTTAGAAGCATTGGAGAAGGATTCTTGGTGGTCCAAGCCTTCCATCTTTCAATAGGAGCAACCTATACCGAAGCCGTAGAAACAATCTTTGCAAATCCAAACCTTGACTTTCTACCCAAGAGCTGTGAACACTTACTGCCTTTCAACTCTAAAATTCTTCATCACATTATCACAAGCATCATATTCCCCAAACAATTTCATCTTGACGAAATAAGTCAAATTGAGATGAGTACCATGTATTGGATTATGACCGGTCAGCAAAATTGTTTTGGGTACTCAATTCGGCAACACATGCAGGATATTATGGCTAAAGATACTATGCTGCCATATGGGAGGTTAATCACTAGATTTCTTCATGCCTATGACATTTGCATCCCACCCGATGAAGAATCTATTCAAAATGATAGATATAACATAATAAATAAAAACCTGCTGAAAAGACTTAGGTGCACCTTTAGCAATGGTATATGGGTTAGGCAGCCTAGAAGGACGGATCCAATTCCTCCACCAATAGAACACCCCGAAACACCAATTCTTATAGGAAATGAATCTCCACCTCCTAGTCCTTTTGGCGCAGCACCTTCAGCTCCTATCTCCTCCTCTGAAGATCGCATTATGGCGGAACTGTCTCAGATCAAATCACAGCAAGAACAAATTCAAAATCAACAAGTTGAAATTTTGAAGACACTACGACAACTGAATGAAAAAATAGATATCATGTATCAGCACTGTGGATTACCTCATAAGGATTAAATTGATGTATCTTTTTATTCTGTTCTATTTGCTTTTAACAACAAGTTCAAAGTTTGTCATCGATTAAACGATAACTGATCCTTCCTTTTGGATAACTACTGTTTTGATCTGCATGATTTCTTTTGGCAAATTTGAATGATAAACCTTGTTTACTGTTAAATGCTATTTTTTTATGATCATCAATTCGATGACTTGTCTCTTTTTGTTGATGACAAAGGGGGAGAAGTGATGACCTACACCATAATGATAGCATGACTTATATGGATTACAAAAACTTGTGTGATATGAATGACTTATATGCCTTGCAAAATCCTTGAAAATATCACAAGATTGATTGATCATATTGAAAGCATGCCTTACATCTAAATCATAAAATTTATATTGAAAATCTTTATCTTCTGTCGTAGTAAAATTCGTCCCTTTTCATTTAACTTATGATTTTCATAGAAGTTTTGTACTCACTATTGTTTAATGAGGATCACGATAAGCTCTACGGTTAGAACTTATCGGGTTATGCTTTAATCTCATGGGATGGAATTCAAGTGGTTTTATCTTCTCATAATATGGCATATAGATAGGGGGAGTTATGTTTAACTCAGTCATCAATTGATTGTCATCATCAAAAAGGGGGAGATTGTTGAATCTCGGATTTTGATGATAAAATCAATTGATGGGTTATTTGATCTAATCCATATTATTGAGTTAAGTGTGCAGGATTAACTACAATAAACAGAAAACAAAAAGCAAGTGTACCGGAGTCGAGTTCGATGAACGTTTAAGAGTCCGAAGAATCGTCGGAGATGCTGCCGGAACCAACCGAGAAGAAATCGGGAACCTGTTGGAAGTTCGCCGAAGAGATCATCGGAGGTTCGCAGAGATCACCGAGAAGTCTCAGCTACTTATTAAAGTCATCACAAGTTCGGGAGCGTGCTTGGACCCCATCGAAGGAAGTTCGTCGGAAAGCTCGCTGGAACAAGACTTGACGTTCGCGGTTAATAAATTGCTTAGGATGTGTTTTGTTATGTAGTTCACTTGTAATTAGGATTAGGATTAAGAAGATAATCCTATATCCTGGTTAGGGGCCAACTGGGGCCAAAGTCAGATTTGATTTGGACTAAAAGTAAGCCAAACCAAGTGAACCAGAGGGCCAGGCGGTGGCACCGCCCAGCACCCGAGTGCTAGGTGGTGACACCTCCTTGACTGGGCGGTTGCACCGTCCAGCACCCGAGCGCTGGGCGATGGCACCGCCTGGCTGGGCGGTGGCACCGTCAGCATCGGGAACCCAAAGGGAATTTGAATTTTGGAGCCCAAATTTTGGAGCCCAAATTTGAATCCTCTTGAGGCCTATAAATACCCCTCAAATCTCAGCTGAGATCAATAACTTTTTGAGCAGCAATAGTTTGAGAGAAAGGTCTTAGGAAAGTGTTAGCTTGTCTTCTTTTCAATTTGCTAGTGTTCACCTCATCTCTTCTCGAAAATCTGTAAGAGAGTGAACCGCTTGTAAAGAGTTGTAAGAGGGGTATTTACCCTTCCATTTCAAGAGACTTGCTAGTGGAAGGTGGGAGCCTCATCAAAGAGGAGCCTCGCAAGTGGAGTAGGTCATTTGACCGAACCACTCTAAAATCGGCGTGATCCTTGGTTTGCATTTCATATTGCTATTTACATTATTGCAAACCTTCTTATATGCTTTAGTTCCTTATTACTTTTGCTGCACATACTTAAGAATACGTTTTCAAGATTAAGCTAGTCAAGTTCCGCTCTTGTCATACGAAAGAATTTTTAAAAACCAAAGTTTTAATCCGCTGCACTAATTCACCCCCCCCCTCTTAGTGCTGCTCCGATCCTAACAGCAACCACCTCTGACAGCGGTGCAACCACCTGAGCTCGGTCTCCGAGCTTTGCCAGATAGTGCAACCGCCCCTGACAAGCGGTGGCACCGCCCAGAGGCTCAGTATTCGAGCTCTGTCAGGCGGTGCAACCGCCAGACCCCGGAATTCCAGGAATTAACAGTTTTGAGCTCGGAATTCAAATTGGTTTGGGGCCTATAAATACCCCACTCTTTCAGCAATGAAAGAGCAATGAAAACTACCAAAATCCTGATCTTATTCTGTGATTTTAGAGCTCAAAAGTGTTGTATAAGCTAAAGGTTCTTCTCCCTCGTTTCTTCCAAGTTCAGATCTTTCAAGAGAGGAGAGAAAAGTTTGTAAGGGTTGTCTCCTAAGCCCGTTAAAAGGAGTGAATTTGTAAAAGGGTGGTTGGCCTTCGCCTATTGAAGGAAGGCCTCTAGTGGACGTCGGCGACCTCATCGGTGGAGGAAGCCAGAAGTGGATGTAGGTCAAGATTGACTAAACCACTCTAAATCACGCTGCTCTCTGGTTTGCATTTACTTTGAGCTTATTATCCTTACTGCAAACCTCTTTCATAGCTTACTGCATTCTGCGCTTTTACGATTACGTTTCCAAGCTCCATATTTTCCGAATCGTGTTTAGACGTAAATCGCTTTTCTCGTACGAACATCGTATTTCAGTTTGCGCTTACATTCTGATTTCCATTACAATTGCAAACTGCTTTAACAGATTCGTTTTAACTGCTTACTGCCTAATCACAAGTTAAAGTGATTTACGAATCAGGTTTTTTACTGAAATCACTTTTCTCATACGAACATCGTATTTCAGTTTGCGCTTACGTTCCGATTTCCATCACAATTGCAAACTGCCATAACAGATTTATTTTAACTACTTCTTGCATAATCTTAAGTTAAAGAAATTTACAAATCGACTTTTCTACTGAAATTGGCTTTGTCGTATGAACGCGTTTTGAAAATGTTGAAAGTTTTCCGCTGCACTAATTCAAACCCCCTCTTAGTGCTCTTGATCCTAACAATTGGTATCAGAGCTCGGTTTACTCTCAAACGGATTAAAACCCAAGAGAGATGGCATACGCCGGAAACCAAGAGGGACATTCTATTACACGTCCACCCATGTTCAATAGAATGAACTACACCTATTGGAAGACCTGAATGAGGATCTTCCTTATTTCAATGGATTTTGAACTTTGGAATCTTGTTGAAAATGGATTTTGGAAATCTTCTCTTTTAATGATCGATTGTAATGAATTGGAGAAGAAGACTTTCACTCTTAATGCAAAGGCTATGAATGCCTTATTTTGTGCGCTTGATAAAAATGAGTTTAATCGTGTTTCGGTTTGTGAAACCGCATTTGATATTTGGCATATACTCGAAGTGACTCACGAAGGCACAAGTAGAGTGAAAGAGTCAAAAATCAATCTTTTGATACACTCTTTCGAACTTTTCCGAATGAAACCGAGTGAGACTATTGGCGACATGTACACCCGTTTCACGGATGTCGTCAATGGTCTAAAAGGACTCGGCAAAAGTTTTTCGGATTTTGAGCTTGTAAATAAGATTCTAAGATCCCTTCCTAAGAGTTGGGACCCTAAAGTCACTACTATTCAAGAGGCTAAAGACTTAAGCAACTTCCCTCTTGAAGAACTAATCGGGTCACTAATGACTTATGAAATGACATGCAAGGCTCATGAAGAGCAAGAAGACATCCTTCCAAAGAACAGGAAGGATATGGCACTTAGAACTTTAGATGACCACTTGAGAGAAAACTCAAGTGATGAGGACTATGATGATGACTTGGCACTTCTAACAAGGAAATTCAAAAAATTCATGAAGAGAAACAAATTTAAAAATGACACAAAAAATAAACTTGAACCCAAAAAGGACCAAGTTATTTGTTATGAGTGCAAAAAGCTGGGACACTACAAGAGTGATTGTCCCCAAGCCAAAAAAAGAACATCAAAGAAGAAGGCGCTCAAAGCAACATGGGATGATTCGAGCGCATCCGAAGAAGAGGAGTCCAACACCGAGCAAATTGCTCATTACGCCTTAATGGCCATCGGAGAGGAGGTAACAAATTTAATTGATGCAGATTTATCATTTGATGAATTATTAAATGCCTTTCATGATTTATTTGATGAATGCAAGATTATTAGTAGAAAATATAAATTGCTAAAAAAGGAGCATGATAGTCTTAATTGTGATTTCGATAAGTTAAAGACTGAATATCATGATAGTTTAGGCTCTTGTATCAAATGTTATGATCTAGAAACAATCCAAAAGCAAAACTTGCTACTTATGGACACCTTGAAGAAATTTGAGGTTGGTAGCAAGTCTTTGAACATGATCCTTACAAACAAGGGTCACGTTCCCAAAAGAAGTGGAATCGGATTTGTGAGAAATTCTCATCAAAATCCAACCACCTTCATAAAAGGCCCCATCCTACATGTTTAACACCAAAGCAAATTCAACTTTTGTTGCAAGCATGGACACAAAACGCATTATTGTCCATTCAAGAAAATTAGTCCGAACAAATTAATTTGGGTTCCTAAAGGAACCATGATAAACTCTATGCAACATGACAAACAATATAGATCAACTTTTGAGGCACCCAAAAGTAAATGGGTACCTAAAAATTATCCCTTCTCGTAGAACATACACCATCACAGGCTGGGAGCAAGAAATAATATCCTGCTCTTTGGATTCTCCATATACATAACCCGAGATCCAAAAAGAACACGTGATGCTCCCTAAGCGTAAATAAAAAGAATATTAGAAAACGAAAATTACAAAAGCAATACAAACCTATTTTATCCCTCAGAATTGGAAACACATATGTACCTTCACATATCCTCTGGATTTTCGATCCCATCAAACTGAAAAGTTCGTCACTTTTAAATTCAACTATATCATGAACTTACGTTGTAAGCAAAGCTTACCAACATGGACAAACTGTCACAAACATGAATACGACATTTGAAGAAGAATTTGCGCATCACTAGATCTATCGTGATCTTAAAATGAAAATTATTGCGTAGTTACGAAAGTAAAGTTGACTGCTCCATAAATAAAAGCTCTTCTCAAGTAAGAAACATTCAAAATAGACCACACAGCAATCAAAACGAGTGCTCACCGCCTACAGGCGGTGGCACCACTCCAGCTGGCGGTAGCACCGCCGGCTGTCACGGATTGCAAGCGGTTGCACCGCCCCAGCCAGCGGTGCAACCGCCTGCAATCTTGCCCCCTATTAAACCGAGCTAGGGCCGGCGATAGAACCAACCCCAACTTACTCCCTTCCCTTCTTCTCTCTTCCAAAGCCTCTCCACCTCCATTTCTCCCATCTTAGCATCCCAAATCCTCCTCATTTCGAAGCAAAAGATTAACAATCTCTCCTTCTCTTGAAGATCTCACTCAAGGTATTCTCTAAGAGCCCTCTAAATTCTGTTTTTGGATTCATTTACACTTGCTCATTACTATCCTCTCAAATAACAGTAGTTATGGGCGCTAGAAGATCCTTAAGGGACAAAGGAAAGAGGAGATTTGTGGAAGACTTTGATCTTACCCTCTTTGATTCAAAGTATCATGCTGAAAAATTTTATTCCTTTGAATTTAGAAGTGTTAATAAGGGAAAACATGTAGATTTAGATGAACTAAGAGACTTAGAAACAATCCAATGGTTTGCCAACCTAGATCTACTCCCTATTTTACAAATTAGTGAACCCATTTATCTAAGACTTGTTAGATTGTTTTACAACAATTTACAAGTAGATGAAGAAGAAAGAATGTCCACCTATCTCTTAGGACAACACATCTCCATTACGGATAAATTCATTTGTGACATGATAGGCATTCCTGTAAAAAATAGAGGACTTTATTTTAGAGGATCATGGGACAATGAAACAGTTGGGACAACATATGTTGAAGCCTTAGGAACAATTTTCGGTAATCCCGACTTAGTGATAGTTCCTAAAAGCTGTGAACACCTACTACCACTAAACACTAAAGTACTTCATCATATCCTAACTAGCATCATTCTCCCTAAACAATATCATCATGATGAAGTAAGTCAATTGGAATTAGGAACCATGTATTGGATCATGAAAGGACATAACATCTGTTTTGGATACCTCATCCAACAAAACATGATAGAACTATCAAAGAGAGACATGATGCTTCCATATGGAGGTATAATCACTAGAATCCTTAAAGCCTACGATTTCCAAATCCCACCCGACGAAGAAGTGGTGAAAGTGGATAGGTTTAGCATAATAAACAAAAATCTACTTCATCGATTGAGATGTGTTTATAGAAATGGTAATTGGGTTAGAATGCCTAGAAGAACCGATCACCCTCAACCTGAACCAAAACCTGAAACACCAGTCTTTAGGGGCACTCAATCTCCTCTGATCTGTCCCTTTGAGGAAACACATTCATTTGAGCAAGCTCATGCATCATCCATTGAAGACATTGGGATTCGGATGGACCGATTTGAACAAAGACAAGATCGGCTTGAACACCGGCAAGATCAAATCCTATCTGAACTGCAGCAAATTCATTGACAATTTGACTCTTTATTTATGCACCTTAATTTTCCACCTCCTGAATAAAGTTTGTATATGTGGACACAATAACCTCTTGTTGTAACAATTACGTTGTTGTAAACTTTTTATTACTCACCTTGATCACAATGCATTATGATTACTTGATGTAAGAATATGCAGGGTTACGTTGCTCAATCTCATTACTCATTGTCGGATTTCGTGTTAAATGTTTCTATAATACCAACTTTGAAAACCTTGTGTCTTGGTTTCCATGATGAATGTAAAAGTAATATAGCCTTGAAATTGATGTGTTATAATATTGATGTATTACCATGATTATCATAATATTGATATATTAACATGATTATCATAATATTAATGTATTACCATGATTATCATAATATTGATGTATTACCATGATGCCGATACCATGATGTTGATGGATTGCCATGTTGATGTGTCCGAATACATAAATTTGTTAAAATTATTATTCGGACTTTATTGACTGAATTACATAGTCTTGCATGAAAGTGTTAAATTAAATTTTCAGTTCCAAATCGGATTTCATGAATACATTATTCTCTTTCAAACTTTGATTCACAACATAAATTTTTGACAAATAGAAACATCTAGCAAATGCATAGCTTTTAGACTTATCATGTGAAAAATATTGCCTTTGAGAAATAAATTTGATGATTCTCTCTTAAAAAAAGAAAATATTTTTTGCAAGGACTTGACTCACATAAATATCCTGATCCTTGTAAAGCATGCTATCGATTTAAACTACACAAATGGCTTTCCTCTTTCATGCAAAAAGAATAATAACAAATAAAAAGGAAGAAGTTTTCACTCTATGTAGATAATCTCCATGTCATGATCTTCTTGAGATGTTTGTATCCTATAAATGACATGAACCTACTTATGGCATCACATGTATATTCAAAAGATGCTTATATCATTCTCCTTTTTGTTGATGACAAAGGGGGAGAAGTATATAAATTGATGCTATAAATGTCATATTATGTTGAAAGAAACAGATATATGAAGTATATGAATTGATGCTATAAATGCCATATTATGTTAAAAGAAATAGACATATGATGCTATGACATGTTTGTTATGATTGCCATATTTGCATCATATTAAGATATCAAGAACGTGCATTGTAATTTTACATGTTAATATCTTTTCATATGATGAATTGCTATCATTACAACAATTCACATTTGAAATTTGAAAATGGATGTCGAGTCTTGACATCATACAGAGAGATACATCATGATAGGAATCATGATGGGAGTATTGATAAGGTTAAATGACTTTAACTTATCAATATGTCTCTTGAATTCAAAGGCTTTGAATTCAAGAATGACTTATCTCAATTATGGCACATAGATAGTGGAGTTAAGGTTAAATCCATTATCAATTGATTATTATAATAAAAAAGGGGGAGATTGTTGAATCTCGGATTTTGATGATGACATCAATTGTCATTTGTTATCTAATCCATATGTTGAGATAAGTGTGCAGGATTAACTATGATGAAAGTAAGACATGCAGCAGGAGTTGCCCCGGAGTCAGGACAATGATCACGTTGGGAGTTCGAGAGCTTAACGGAAGTCCGGACGGTCGTCGAAGGTTCTGCGGGAACAAATCCGAGAAGTCCAGGAGCTTGCCAAAAGAAGCTCGTCGGAACTCGCCAAGAGGATCGTCGCAAGTCCAGGAGTTTGCCGGAAGTCCGTAGGAGCATCATCGGAGGTCCATCGGATGTTCGCCGGAAGTTCGCTGGAAGCTCGCCGGAAGAAGCGATTGACGCACCGGAGCAAGCTGTAGTAAAAGTCTTAAAGAATTATCGTAGTTAGCATGATGATTAAGTTAGAATTGGGAGGTGATCCCATTAACTTAATCTAGGGGCAATTGGGCCCTTGAAAGAATCAAATTGGGCCGAATGGATCAAACCATTCGGACCCAGATCACTAGCCAGAGGTGGCACCGCCTGGGACGGCAGTGGCACCGCCAGGGCTCAGTCTCCGAGCGAGAATGGGCGGTGCAACCGCTTGAGCTCGGTCTCCGAGCTCTGGCTGGGCGGTGCAACCACCCCAGTCAGGCGGTGGCACCGCCTGAGCTCAGTCTCCGAGCTATGCCAGGCGGTGCAACCGCCCCTGACAAGCGATGGCACCGCCCAGAGGCTCAGTCTTTGAGCTATTGGGAAATCCTTGGGGGCGACATCACATGCGCAGCGGAAGAACAAGAAAACAAAATCCCCCATTCCCAAAGAGATGTTCGTCGTCATGCGAAGATTGGTACGCAAAAATCCGCGAAACATGAAACTGCGTATAGAGTAGATTGTGTTACCTAGGGAGATCATATATCCCTATTTCCTTGCAGATCCTTAGGAGAGGGTGAAGGAGGTCAAGCGTCATCCTCTCTAGTGGTGATCCACACAACAGGGTTGCGACGACACTCCTCAAAACTCCAGGCCTACTCAGAGGTGGAGATGGAGAGGAGAATAGGAAAAAGCAAACAAAAGCTCTCTAGCCTATGCGGCTCTGAATCCCTCCTATTTATAGAGGTCCCCTGTCAAACCCTAATGGGTCCTCCCCTAGTGGGTATTGGATCTGCATCCAATAAGACAAGGGCTCCGTCGGATATCTCATATCCGAACCTCTATTCATCGCAATGCCTACCATATGTGTGTGACCCTCTAGGCCCAATATCGAACTGGCCGTGAGTCATACCTGTCAGAACTCCTTCTAACTCAGTGAATTATTATCTCTGTAATAATTCACTTGACTCATCGACTACGAACGTACTAGGCCACTACGCCGTAGTCCCCAGACGATACAGGGGAATCCAATCCATTGGACCTGTCTGTCTTCAGTTACCGTGTACCTATAGTCCCTCATCCATCTAATATCCCAGAGACCGTATATCGAGCATGGTGTTGTCAGACCCATACGGTTTCTTCTCGAGTCTCGCTATAATTGGATTCTCCCGGAGAACTCTTTCTCTCTCAACCCGAATGACCCTGGCCAGGGATTTGTCTGAGCAAGAACACATGGGATATTCCTCTCATGACGCCAAGAGTGGATGATCCTCTATCAACACTCAATAGCTCTCGTAAGGTCGACTACCACTCCCAATGACCAGTTGTACTAGATCTGGGACAGCCAAACCTTTAAGTCTGGTATCAAAGAGTGGAGCACACATATAGGGCATCCTTGGTATCTCAAGTCTAAGGACCATATATACCACTAGGACTACGGAATCGCTGTCTGACAATAAGGCATCATCAACCATCCAGCATTCCGTAAGCGGATCAATTAGTGAACTCATTCTCCAATGAGCACTTGTACTGTATCCCTAGTGTCCCTATATAAACAGCTATGAGACCAGCTGCATCCATCATATGGACGGGTATACAGCACACCAGTCTGTCCGGTTATCACGATATCCCTCTCGAGTAACCTATGACCGGGATTATTTAGAATATGTGTTTAAAGGTGAATCGATCTCACTATCGTGATCTCATCACGATTCGATTCCCATTGCACAAATCCAAGGACATCATAATATATGTATGCATTTATGCAATAGTTATAAAGTGATATATGCCAAAATATAATAAGCAAAAAGATTCTATATTAAGTCACACGTGCCATCACTCACGTGATTGGCTTGCTGGGCACCTATGACTAGCAATCTCCCACTTGACCTAAAGCCAATCACCTATGTGTCTGATCCCCATCAGACCCCTGTGACGCTCAAAACAAATCTGAGACAACGACTTTGTTAGTGGATCTGCAATGTTATCTTCGGATGGAACTCTTTCCACTACTACATCTCCTCGGGTCATGATCTCTCTGATAAGGTGGAACCTCCTCAGAACATGCTTAGATTTCTGATGAGACCTAGGTTCCTTTGCTTGAGCAATCGCCCCATTGTTGTCGCAATATAGGGAGATCGGCTCTTCGCTACCCGGCACAACTCCCAAATCTGTGATGAACTTCTTCACCCAAACTCCCTCCTTTGCTACATCTGATGCAGCAATGTACTCCGCCTCTATAGTCGAGTCAGCAGAGGTATCTTGTTTGGAACTCTTCCAGCACACTACTCCTCCATTCAAGGTGTACACATACCCCGAATTCGACTTGCTATCATCGACATCAGACTGAAAACTTGAGTCAGTGTAGCCTTCAACCTTAAGGCTATTACCTCCATATACTAGTAAAAGATCCTTAGTCCTTCTCAAGTACTTAAGGATACACTTTATTGCTTTCCAGTGCTCCAAGCCTGGATCCGCCTGATACCTGCTCGTGACACTCAGAGCATGCGCTATATCAGGCCTAGTACATAGCATGGCATACATGATAGACCCTATTATTGAGGCATAAGGTATCATATCCATGTTCGCCCTTTCTTCTTGAGTCTTTGGGGACATACTCGTAGAAAGCGATATCCTATGTCTCATCGGTATGAGACCTCTCTTGGAATTTTTCATATCAAACCTTTTGACAATGGTTTCTATGTACCTGGACTGGGACAAGCCAAGTATCCTCTTAGATCTATCTTTATAGATTCTAATCCCCAAAATATAGGATGCTTCCCCTAAGTCCTTCATGGAGAAGTGTCTAGATAACCAAGCCTTTACTGTGGATAGCATTCCTACGTCATTCCCAATGATCAGGATGTCATCCACATATAACACCAAAAAGGTGATAGCGCTCCCACTTACCTTTCTGTATACACAAGGCTCATCTTCGTTCTTAACGAAGTCATAAGATCTGATTGCCTCATCAAATCTTATGTTCCAACTTCGGGAAGCTTGCTTTAATCCATAAATGGATCTAAGCAACCTACACACCTTATCTGGGTAGTTCTTGGACACGTATCCCTCAGGTTGCATCATATACACCTCCTCCTCGAGGTTCCCATTGAGGAATGCGGTTTTCACATCCATCTACCAGATCTCATAATCATAGTGTGCTGCAATAGCCAATAGAATTCTGATGGATTTTAGCATTGCTACGGGTGAGAAGGTTTCATCATAGTCAACACCTTGCCTTTGACGATACCCCTTAGCCACTAGCCTTGATTTATAGGTCTCTACCTTTCCATCTACTCCGATCTTTTTCTTAAAGATCCACTTGCAACCGATGGGTACAATACATTCGGGCGCATCAACTAGGTTCCAAACCTTATTGGAGTACATAGAATCCATCTCAGAATTCATAGCTTCTTGCCACTTCCTGGAGTCTATACTCATAATAGCCTCCTCGTAGGTCTGAGAATCAATATCCTCTACATCCTCTCCTCTAATATGTCCCACATATCTCTCAGGAGGATGGGATACTCTATCAGATCTGCATAAAGTTGAAACTTGTGTATTATGTACCTGAACAGACTCGGGCTGTAGAGTGGTGCTTGAGCTTGGTTCTCGAACCTCACTCAATTCTATCATTCTCCCACTATCTCTACCAAGAATGTGTTCCTTCTCAAGGAACACTGCTCTCTTAGCTACAAAGACCTTTTGGTCCTCGAGATGATAGAAATAATACCCATAAGTTTCCTTGGGGTATCCCAAAATTTGCATCGCTCTCATCCTTGATTCTAACTTATCGGGTTGTGTCTTCTAACATGGGCAGCAGCCCTGATCTTAACAACCTTAAGATCGGTTTCTTCCCTTTCCATATCTCATATGGTGTAGACACTACCGACTTAGTTGGAACTCTGTTCAAGGTAAGCTGCGGTTTCTAGGGTATATCCCCTAATGAGATGGGTAGGTCATGAAACTCATCATGGACCGTACCATATCTAATAATATACTGATTTCTCCTTTCAGAGACACCATTGAGCTGAGTTGTATAAGGAGGTGTCCATTGGGATAATATCACATGGTCCTTGAGGAACTGAAAGTGAACTCTCAGACTTAAGTACTCACCTCCTCGATCGTCATCGAGAGTTTTTGATACTCTTTCCAGTCGTTTCTCCACCTCATTCTTATACTCTTTGAATTTCTCAAAGGCCTCGGACTTGTACTTCATTAAGTACACATATCCATACCTTGAGAAATCATCAGTAAATGTAATGAAGTAGGAGTAACCTCCAATGGCATGAGTTGACATGGGTCCACATACATCACTATGTATGAGTTCCAACAACTCAGTGGATCTCTCTCCAGTTCCACTAAATGGAGAGTTGGTCAGTTTTTCATGAATGCAAGGCTTACAAGTTGCATATGACACATAGTCGAATGGATCTAGATATCCATCATTTAGCAACTTTTGAATCCTTCTTTCATGGATGTGACCTAGCCTACAATGCCACAAGTATGCACTGTTCAACTCATCTCGTTTCCTTTTGGACACATTTACATTCATGATATGTGGAGTGGTGTCTAATATAAATAAACCATTATGCAATGTTCCTTTCATGATGATCTTATCATCTAATAATATCGAACAACCATTATTCTCATAAACAAATTTATATCCACTAACTGTTAAACATGAAATGGAGATAATGTTTTTGATAATAGAATGAACAAAATAACATGCATCTAATGCAATAAAAGCTCCACTAGGCAGATGTAGGGCGACCTCGCCAATAGCTACTACAGCAACTTTTGCTCCATTACCCATCTTGAGATCCATCTCGCCTCTCTCTAGTCTCCTAGGCCTTGCCAGAACCTGCAACGAATTGCATATATGATAAGCACTACCGTTATCCAATACCCATATGTTATTATAAGAGTCTGACAAATGGAGACTGATCATGAATGTACCTGAAGCTTCATCAAGCTTTTGTTTCGCCCTTTCTACAAGGTACTCTTTGCAGTTTCTCTTCCAATGCCCATCTTTACCACAGTGGAAGCACTGGCCTTTGTCCTTTGCTGGGTCTTTCTTAGCAACCTTTGCTTTACCTGGTTTGACCTTGCCCTTTCCCTTCTTAAGGGACCTTTCTGCTTTCCTTTTCCTTTTGGTCTCACTAGTGTAGAGAATTGGCTTCTCTTTCTTGATAGTACTCACTGCCTCCCTCAACATATTAAGAAGTTCCGGGAGAGTCACTTCAATCTTGTTCATATTAAAATTCATTATGAACTGTGAAAAGGAATCTGGTAGGGACTGAAGCATAATGTCCACACACAAGTTATCCTCTAAGACCATTCCTAGACCTGTAAGTTTCTCTATCCACTCAATCATCTTTAGGACATGGTTTTGAACTGGTGTCCCCTCAGTCATCCTAGCGCGGAAGAGGCTCTTAGATATCTCATATCGCTGAGTCCTTCCCTGTTCCTCAAACAATTTACGGACATGTAGAAGAATGGATCTGGCATCCATCTTTTCATGTTGTCTCTGTAACTCTGGAGTCATAGAGCCCAACATATAGCACTGAGCAAGAGTGGAGTCATCAATGTACTTCACGTAGCGAGCGATCTCATCCTCGTTTGCCCCTTCTTCGGGCGCAGGCATCACTGTATCAAGGACGTACACGATTTTCTCCGCTGTGAGAACAATTCTCAAGTTACGGAGCCAATCCGTATAATTTGGACCAGTGAAGCGGTTGACATCAAGTATGCCACATAAGGGATTTGAAAATGACGTTTTCTAAAAATAAAGATCCAGCAGAAATAAATAACATGCAGATTTTGCAAGAAATAAATTATCAAGATATGGACTTCTATCTTAATATGCTCCCACTATTTTACTAACGAGTCACGCGACACCCTCAGCACGTGAAACGAAAGTCTCCGGCAGACTTCTAGTGGGGATCAGAATCCAATCAGCGTCTTAGTGTAACCTCGAGGGACTTGACCAATCACACTAAGCCTAAAAGGTAGGCAACTCTTGTTGATCACAACTCCTTATGATTCCCGTCCTATTCGGCCTCCGAATCACCATGGCCTTGAGGGACTCGACCAACCATGATGCTCGGTTAAGTCAACACCTTCGTTACAAGATGAGTCTGATTTGATGATATACCCTCGAGGGACTCGACCAAGTATACCATGCCCTCAGGTCACCGGTGACATCTCTATGTCGTAAGCAAGATAGCGAATCGCGATATAGGTGAGTCTCGAGGGACTCGACCAACTCAACCTATACCGGGAATCGGTTCCTACTTATAACGATGGAAGGCCACGTGGGTCAATCTAATTGCCTCACGTTTACCGACTTAATATTATCGAGAGATATTTCTATGATTTGGTCTCCTAATATGACATGTCACACATATACATATTTAATATATATCTATATCGCATGCAACTATATATACATATCTAGTATGTGTATAAGCAATTACATCAGATGATCATGGACCACAACCTAAAATGATTAGGCCCGAGCCAGTAGGCCTAATCACTCACATCAAGATCTATGTGCGCAACGGTGCATCTCCATGCCCTATTATCATCCATCTCATCCTTGTCGGTTCTGTCAACATCTTGATGCATCTTCATGCATCACGAAAGTCCGTCTCGTGGGTCCCGCTTGTTGGGAAATCATTGGGGGGCGACATCATATGTGCAGCGGAAGAACAAGAAAACAAAAATCCCCGATTCCCAAAAAGATGTTCGTCGTCGTGCGAAGATTGGTGCGCAAAAATCCGCAAAACACAAAACTGCGTATAGAGATTGTGTTACCTAGGGAGATCGTATATCCTTGTTTCCTTGCAGATCCTTAGGAGAGGGTGAAGGAGGTCAAGCGTCCTCCTCTCTCTGGCGGTGATCCACACAGCAGGGTTGCGGGCGACCCTCCTCAAAACTCCGGACCTCCGAGGTGGAGAGGGAGAGGAGAATATGAAAGGCAAGCAAAGACTCTAACCTATGAGGTCAGTGATCCCTCATATTTATAGAGATCCCGTGTCAAACCCTAATGGGTCCTTCCCTAGTGGGTATTGGATCTGCATCCAATAAGACAAAGGGCTCAAGCCGGGATATCTCATATCCAAACCTCTACTCATCGCAATGCCTACCATATGTGTGTGACCCTCTGAGCCCAATATCGAGCTGGCGTGGAGTCATACCTGTCGAACTCCTTCTAACTTCGTGAATTATTATCTCTGTAATCACTCGACTCATCGATTACGGACGCGTTTCTAGGCCACTACGCCGTAGTCCCCAAAACGATCTGAGGGAATCTAATCCATTGGACCTGTCGTCCTCGCCACCATGTACCTATAGTCCCTCATCCATCTAATATCCCGAGACCGTATATGGAGCATGGTGTTGTTTGTCGGACCCATACGGTTTCTACTGAGTCTCGCTCTAATCGGATTCTCCTGAGAGTGGATGATCCTCTATCGACACTCAATAGCCCTCGTAAGGTCGACTACCACTCCCAATGACCAGTTGTACTAGATCCGGGACAGCCAAACCCTATAAGTCTGGTATCAAAGAGTGGAGCACTCATATAGGACATCCTTAGTGTCTCAAGTCTAAGGACCGAGATACACCACTAGGACTTCTGAGAATCATTTGTCGACAATAAAGGCATCATCAACCATCCAAAGATTCCGTAAGCGGATCAATCATGAACTCATTCTCCAATGAGCACTGTCTTGTATCCCTAGTGTCCCCCTACACGAGCAGCTATGAGACCAAATTGCATCCATCATATGGACGGGTATACAACACACCAGTCTATCCGGTTATCACGATGTCCCTCTCAAGTAACCTATGACCGGGATTATTTAGGATATGTGTTTAAAGGTGAATCGATCTCATTATCGTGATCCCATCACGATCCGATTCCCATTGCACAAATCCAAGGACATCACAATATATATATGCATTTATTCAATAGTTATAAAGTAATATATGCCAAAATATAATAAGCAAAAAGATTCTGTATCAAGTCACACGTGTCATCACTCACGTGATTGGCTTGCTGGGCACCTATGACTAGCAATCTCCCACTTGACCTAAAGCCAATCACCTATGTGTCTGATCCCCATCAGACCCCTATGACGCTCAAAGACAAAATGAGACAACGGCTTTGTCAATGGATCTGCAATGTTATCTTCGGATGGAACTCTTTCCACTGCTATCTCTCCTCAAGTTACGATCTCTCTTATAAGCCGAACCTCCTCGGAACACTTCGATGAGACCCGGTTCCCTTATTTGAGTAATCACTCCATAGATGTCGCAATATAAGGAAGTTGACTTGTCGCTATCTCAGATAGACTCCCAAATCAGTGATGAACTTCTTCACCCGACTCCCTCTTTTTGCTTTTGCATCGATGCAGCAATGTACTCGCCTCTATGGTCGAAATCGTAGATGGTATCTTGCTTGGAACTCTTCCAAAGACTTTGCTCCTTCATTCAAAAGGTACACATACCACAAATTGACTTGCTATCATCGACATCGACTGAAAACTTGAGTCGGTGTAGCCTTCAACCTTAAGGCTATTACCTCCATATACTAGTAAAAGATCCTTAGTCCTTCTCAAGTACTTAAGGATACACTTTATGCTTTCTAGTGCTCCAAGCCTCATCGCCGATACACTGCCAGACACTTTCGGAGCATGCTTATATCGGACCTAGTACATAGCATGGCATACATGATAGACCCTATTGCGAGGCATAAGGTATCATATCCATGTTAAGCCCTTTCTTCCGAGTCTTTTGGGGACATATTCGTAGAAAGCGATATCCCATGCCTCATCGGTATGAGACCTCTCTTGGAATTTTCCATGCCAAACCTTTTGACAATAGTTTCTATGTACCTGGATCTGGGACAAGCCAAGCATCCTCTTGGATCTATCTCTATAGATTCTAATCCCCAAGATATAAGATGCTTCCCCAAGTCCTTCATGGAGAAGTGTCTAGATAACCAAGCCTTTCTTGTGGATAGCATTCCTATGTCTTTCCCAATGATGAGGATGTCATCCACATATAACACCAAAAAGGTGATAGCTCCCCTTTACCTTTCTGTATACACAAGGCTCATCTTCATTCTTAACTAAGTCATAAGATCCCATTGCCTCATCAAATCTTATGTTCCAACTTCGAAAGCTTGCTTTTAGTCCATAAATGGATCTAAGCAACCTACACACCTTATCCGGGCAGTTCTTGGACACGAATCCCTCAGGTTGCATCATATACACCTCCTCCTCGAGGTTCCCGTTGAGGAATGCGGTTTTCACATCCATCTCGCCATCTCATAATCATAGTGTGCTGCAATAGCCAATAGAATTGATGGATTTTAGCATTGCTCTGGTGAGAAAAGTTTCGTCGTAGTCAACACCTTGCCTTTTGACGATACCCCTTAGCCACTAGCCTTGCTTTATAGGTCTCTACCTTTCCATCTACTCCATCTTTTTCTTAAAGATCCACTTGCAAACCGATGGGTACAATACCTTCTTGGTGCATCAACTAGGTTCCAAACCTTATTGGAGTACATAGAATCAATCTCGAATTCATGGCTTTTTTCCACTTCCCGGAGTCTATACTCATAATAGACTCCTCGTAGGTCTGAGGATCAATATCCTCTATCTCCTCTGCTCTAATATGTCCCACATATCTCTCAGGAGGATGGGATACTCTATCAGACCTGCGTAAAGTTGATACTTGTGTATTAGGTACCTGAACAGACTCGGGCTGTAGAGTGGTGCTTAAGCTTGGTTCTCCAACCTCGCTCAATTCTATCATTCTCCCACTGTCTCCGTCTAGAATGTGTTCCTTCTCAAGGAACACTGCTCTCTTAGCTACAAAGACCTCTTGGTCCTCGAGATGATAGAAATAATACCCACAAGTTTCCTTAGGGTATCCCACAAATTTGCATCACTCTGTCCTTGATTCTAACTTATCGGGGTTGTGTCTTCTAACATGGGCAGGGCAACCCCAGATCTTAACAACCTTAAGATCAGGCTTCTTCCCTTTCCATATCTCATATGGTGTAGACACTACCGACTTAGTTGGAACTCTGTTCAGAAGGTAAGCTACGGTTTCTAGGGCATATCCCCAGAATGAGATGGGTAGGTCAGCGAAACTCATCATGGACCGTACCATATCTAATAATGTACGATTTCTCCTTTCAGAGACACCATTGAGCTGAGGTGTATAAGGAGGTGTCCATTGGGATAATATCTCATTGTCCTTGAGGAACTGAGTAAACTTTGTACTTAAGTATTCACCTCCTCGATCTGATCGAAGAGTTTTGATACTCTTTCCAGTCTGGTTCTCCACCTCATTCTTATACTCTCTGAATTTCTCAAAGGCCTCAGACTTGTACTTTATTAAGTACACATATCCATACCTTGAGAAATCATCAGTAAATGTAATGAAGTAGGAGTAACCTCCAATGGCATGAGTTGACATGGGTCCACATACATCACTATGTATGAGTTCCAACAACTCATTGGCTCTCTCTCCAGTTCTACTAAATAGAGATTTGGTCAGTTTTCCACGAATGCAAGGCTCACAAGTCGCATATGACACATAGTCGAATGGATCTAGATATCCATCATTTAGCAACTTTTGAATCCTTCTTTCATAGATGTGACCTAGCCTACAATGCCATAGGTATGCACTGTTCAACTCATCTCATTTCCTTTTGGACACATTTACATTCATGATATGTGGAGTGGTGTCTAACATAAATAAACCATTATGCAATGTTCTTTTCGTGATGATCTTATCATCTAATAATATCGAACAACCATTATTCTCAAAAATAAATTTATATCCACTAACTGTTAAACATGAAATGGAGATAATGTTTTTGATAATAGAAGGAACAAAATAACATGCATCTAATGCAATAAAAGCTCCACTAGGCAGATGTAGGGCGACCTCGCCAACAGCTAATACAGCAACTTTTGCTCCATTACCCATCTTGAGGTTCATCTCGTCTCTCTGTAGTCTCCTAGGCCTTGCCAGAACCTGCAATGAATTGCATATATGATAAGCACTACCGGTATCCAATACCCATGTGTTATCATAAGAGTCTAACAAATGGAGACTGATCATGAATGTACCTGAAGCTTCATCAAGCTTTTTATTTCGCCCTTTCTGCAAGGTACTCTTTGCAGTTTCTCTTCCAATGCCCATCTTTACCACAGTGGAAGCACTGGCCTTTGTCCTTTGCTGGGTCTTTCTTAGCAACCTTTGCTTTACCTTGTTTGCCCTTGCCCTTTCCCTTCTTAAGGGACCTTTCTACTTTCCTTTTCTTTCTGGTCTCACCAGTGTAGAGAACTGGCTTCTCTTTCTTAATAGTACTCTCTGCCTCCCTCAACATATTGAGGAGCTCTGGGAGAGTCACCTCAAGCTTGTTCATATTAAAATTCATTATGAACTGTGAAAAGGAATCTGGTAGGGAATGAAGCACAATGTCCACACACAAGTTATCCTCTAAGACCATTCCTAGACACGTAAGTTTCTCTATCCACTCAGTCATCTTTAGGACATGGTTCGAACCGTGTCCGTTAGTCATCCTAGCGCGGAAAAGGCTCTTGGATATCTCATATCGTTGAGTCCTTCCCCTCGTTCCTCAAACAATTTTTGGGACATGTAGGAGAATGGATCTAGCATCCATCTTTTCATGTTGTCTCTGTAACTCTGGAGTCATAGAGCCCAACATATAGCACTGAGCAAGAGTGGAGTCATCATTGTACTTCACGTGGCGGCGATCTCATCCTCGCTTGCACCTTCTTCTTCGTAGGCATCATCAGACAGGGACGCATTACGATTTTCTCCGCTGTGAGAACAATTCTCAAGTTACAGAGCCAATCCGTATAATTTGGACTAGTAAGGCGGTTGACATCAAGTATGCCACGTAAGGGATTTGAAAGCGACATTTTCTGAAAATAAAGATGTAGCAGAAATGAATAACATGTAGATTTTGCAAGAAATAAACTATCAAGATATGGACTTCTATCTTAATATGCTCCCACTATTTTACTAACGAGTCACGCGACACCCTCGAAGACGTGAAAACGGAAGTCTCCGAGAGACTTCTAGTGGGGATCGGGGATCAATCGGCGTCTTAGTGTAACCTCGAGGGACTCGACCAATCACACTAAGCCTAAAACGGTGGCAACTCTTGCCGATCACAACTCCTTGTGATTCCCGTCCTGTTCGACCTCCGAATCACCATGGCCTCGAGGGACTCGACCAACCATGATGCTTTCGGTTAAGTTAATACCTTTCGTTACAAGATGAGTCTGATTTGATGATATACCCTCGAGGGACTCAACCAAGCATACCATGTCCTCAGGTCACCGGTGACATCTCTATGTCGTAAGCAAGATAGCGAATCGCGATATAGGTGAGTCTCGAGGGACTCGACCAACTCAACCTACACCGGGAATCGGTTCCTACTCATAACGATGGAAGGCCACGTGGGTCAATCTAATTGCCTCATGTTTACCGACTTAATATTATCGAGAGATGTTTCTATAATTTGGTCTCCTAATATGACATGTCACACATATACATATTTAATATATATCTACATCGCATGCAAATATATATACATATCTAGTATGTGTATAAGCAATCACATCAGATGATCATGGACCACAACCTAATATGATTAGGCCCGAGCCAGTAGGCCTAATCACTCACATCAAGATCTATGTGTGCAACGGTACATCTCCATGCCCTGTGATCGTCCATCTCGTCCTCGTCGGTTCCATCGACATCTTGATGCATCTCCATGCATCACGATCGTCCGTCTCGTGGGTCCCGCTACCTCATCCACGCTCCCGCTGCGCCTCCTCATGTGATTACAACTTAATCATAGGCACGCAGGCCCGACAATAAACGAGAAATATAATGGAGGTTCGCAGACCTCAATAATATTAAGCACAAGTACACACATCACACGGTCCATGATCATCCGTCCACACATCATACATCACATGTATAAATAATCATCATCATGTAGGACTACTAGATAATAATAAAAAATAATAATCAACTAAACCTTTTAATTAATTAATATTTTTCTGAAATCAGGGACATGTAGGGAATTTTTCAATTCCTAAGGGCATTTTCGTAATTTGGACAAAAGACAGAAACTAGAATTTCTCAAATTCACAGGGGCAAAACTATCCTTTTGCCCAAAACCCTAATTCCCTCTGCTGCTGCCGCCGCCGCCACCCTTCCGGCGGCGCCTGTGCGGCGGGGCGAGGGCACTGCCCTCGCGTTGAAGGGCCCCATTTGGCCGGCGGCGTCGGGGGTGGGCTCGTTCGGCACCGCTGCCTCCTCGGTGGTGCTATCTCGCCAGCGGCCGCCCACGGGGGGGGGTTTCATTGCATGGGAGCAGCGGCGGTAGGCGTCATTGCCGCGCGGCGGCGGCGTCGCGCCTGCTGGGCGGCGGCGCCGCTTTTATTTGCGGCGGGCGCTTCTGCCGTGGGCTGCCAAGCGCCGCCGGCAGCAAACTGCCGCCGCGGACCGTTGACCATTTGCTGCGACATGGCGCTTGCGCTGCCGCTGCTCGCTTTTCTTGCGCGACGACGCGGTCGAGGGCAACAACTGTTGCTGCCCTTCCTCGCTTTTTTTGCGTCCAACGATTTTGACGTCAATATTCTTCCTAAACACAACACACGCGGTTCAAAAAAACAATCATTCGCACGAACAACCCGGCTCGATACCACTATTGGGAAATCATTGGGGCTTACATCATATCGCGCAATGAAGAATAAGAAAATAAAAATCCCAATTCCCAAAAAAAGATGTTCGTGGTTGTTGTGCGAAGATTGGTCGCAAAAAAATCCGCCAAAACACAAAACTGCGTTATAGAGATTGTGTTACCTTGGGAGATCGTATATCCCTGTTTCCTTGCAGATCCTTAGGAGAGGGTGAAGGAGGTCAAGCGTCCTCTCTAGCGGTGATCCACACAAAGGGGTTGCGGCGACCCTCCCTCAAAACTCGCACCCTCGAGGTGGAGAGGGAGAGGAGAATATGAAAGGCAAGCAAAGACTCTAACCTATGAGGTGTGGAATCCCTCCTATTTATAGAGATCCTGTGTCAAACCCTAATGGGTCCTTCCCTAGTGGGTATTGGATCTGCATCCAATAAGACAAAGGGGCTCCGTCGGATATCTCATATCCCAACCTCTACTCATCGCAATGCCTACCATATGTGTGTGACCCTCTAGGCCCAATATCGAAGCTGGCCGTGAGTCATACCTGTCGAACTCCTTCTAACTTCGGTGAATTATTATCTCTGTAATAATTCACTCGACTCATCGACTACGGACGCGTACTAGGCCACTACGTAGTCCCCGAGACGATCTGAGGGAATCCAATCCATTGGACCTATCTCGTCTCGCTTACCATGTACCTATAGTCCCTCATCTATCTAATATCCTGAGACCGTATATGGAGCATGGTGTTGTCGGACCCATACGGTTTCTACTCGAAGTCTCGCTCTAATCGGATTCTCCCGGAGAACTCTTTCTCTCTCAACCCAATGACCCTCGGCCGGGATTTGTCTGAGAGCAGAACACATGGGATATTCCTCTCATGACGCCGTGAGTGAATGATCCTCTATCGACACTCAATAGCCCTCGTAAAGGTCGACTACCACTCCCAATGACCAACAGTACTAGATCTCCGGACAGCCAAACCTATAAGTCCGGTATCAAAGAGTGGAGCACTCATACAGGACATCCTTGGTGTCTCAAGTCTAAGGACCGATACACCACTAGGACTACGGAATCATTGTCCGATAATAAGGCATCATCAACCATCCAAAGATTCCGTAAGCGGATCAATCAATGAACTCATTCTCCAATGAGCACCTGTCTTGTATCCCTAGTGTCCCTACACGAGCAGCTATGAGACCAGCTGCATCCATCATATGGACGGATATACAACACACCAGTCTATCCGGTTATCACGATGTCCCTCTCGAGTAACCTTTGACCGGGATTATTTAGGATATGTGTTTAAAGGTGAATCGATCTCATTATCGTGATCTCATCACGATCCGATTCCCATTGCACAAATCCAAGGACATCACAATATATATATGCATTTATGCAATAGTTATAAAGTGATATACGTCAAAATATAATAAGCAAAAAGATTCTGTATCAAGTCACACGTGTCATCACTCACGTGATTGGCTTGCTGGGCACCTATGACTAGCACCGCTATCACATCCACGTTCCCGCTAGGCCTCCTCATGTAATTACAACTTAATCATAGGCATGCAGGCCCGACAATAAACGAGAAATATAATGGAGGCTCGCAGACCTCAATAATAATAATCACAAGTACACACATCACACGGTTCATGATCATCCGTCCACACATCATACATCACATGTATAAATAATCATCATCATGTAGGACAACTAGATAATAATAAAAAATAATAATAATAATCAACTAAAACTTTTAATTAATTAATATTTTCTGAAATCAGAGACATTATAGGGAATTTTTGAATTCATAGGGGTATTTTCGTAATTTGGACAAAAGACAGAAATTGGAATTTCTCAAATTCCGAGGGGCAAAACTATCTTTTGCCCAGAAAACCCTAATGCACTTTCCACTTTTCGCTGCTGCCGCCGCCACCCCCCCCTGCGGCACGTCTTGGGGGGCGAGGGCACTACCCTCGCCCTGCCGACTGCCTTGCCGGCAAAGACACTCACTGCAGTGGGCCCCTTTCGGGCACCTCCGCCTCCGCAAGCGGTGCTGTCCCACCGGGCGACCGCCCATATGGGGGGGTTTCGCCCGAGGGAGCAACGGCGGCAGGCGCCGCTGTCCTGCGAGGGCAAGAGCCGCTGCCCTACGGCGCCTCTGCCCATGGGCTGCTAGCCCCGCCGGCAGCAAGCCTACTGCAAGCAAGTCGTCGGCCGGCTGCAGACATAGCCCCTGTGCTGTCGTCCTTCGGCTGCGCTGCACACACGCAAATCGAGGGCAGCAACTGTTGCTGCCCTTCCTTGTTTTTGCGTCAACAATTTTGACGCCAAAATTCTTCCTAAACACAATACACACAGTTCAAAACCAATCATTCGCACGAACAACCTGGCTCTGATACCACTGTTGGGAAATCTTTGGGGGCGACATCACATGCGCAGCGGAAGAACAAGAAAACAAAATCCCCGATTCCCAAAGAGATGTTCGTCGTCGTGCGAAGATTTG
The DNA here is from genome assembly GCA_900464855.2 of Musa schizocarpa. NCBI lineage: Eukaryota > Viridiplantae > Streptophyta > Magnoliopsida > Zingiberales > Musaceae > Musa > Musa schizocarpa. The sequence continues at coordinate 26,740,308 of LS990925.1, read as the reverse complement.
TACGCAAAAATCCGCGAAACATGAAACTGCGTATAGAGTAGATTGTGTTACCTAGGGAGATCGTATATCCCTGTTTCCTTGCAGATCCTTAGGAGAGGGTGAAGGAGGTCAAGCGTCCTCCTCTCTAGCGGTGATCCACACAACAGGGTTGCGACGCCACTCCTCAAAACTCCAGGCCTACTCAGAGGTGGAGAGGCCTACTCAGAGGTGGAGATACAGAGGTCCCCTGTCAAACCCTAATGGGTCCTCCCCTAGTGGGTATTGGATCTGCATCCAATAAGACAAGAGCTCCGTCGGATATCTTATATCCGAACCTCTATTCATCGCAATGTCTACCATATGTGTGTGACCCTCTAGGCCAAATATCGAGTTGGCCGTGAGTCATACCTGTTAGAACTCCTTCTAACTCAGTGAATTATTATCTCTGTAATAATTCACTCGACTCATCGACTACGGACGTACTAGGCCACTACGTCGTAGTCCCCGACGATCTGAGGGGAATCCAATCCATTGGACTGTCATTCCTCGATTCATCGGGTACCTATAGTCCCTCATCCATCTAATATCCCAGAGACTGTATATCGAGCATGGTGTTGTCAGACCCATACGGTTTCTTCTTGTGTCTCGCTCTAATTGGATTCTCCCGGAGAACTCTTTCTCTCTCAACCCGAATGACCCTGGCCAGGGATTTGTCTGAGCAAGAACACATGGGATATTCTTCTCATGACGCCGAGAGTGGATGATCCTCTATCGACACTCAATAGCCCTTGTAAGGTCGACTACCACTCCCAATGACCAGTTGTACTAGATCTGGGATAGCCAAACCTATAAGTCTGGTATCAAAGAGTGGAGCACTCATACAGGACATCCTTGGTGTCTCAAGTCTAAGGACCAGATACACCACTAGGACTACGGAATCGTTGTCTGACAATAAGGCATCATCAACCATCCAGCATTCCGTAAGCGGATCAATCAGTGAACTCATTCTCCAATGAGCACCTGTACTGTATCCCTAGTGTCCCTACACGAGCAGCTATGAGACCAGCTGCATCCATCATATGGACGGGTATACAGCACACTAGTCTGTCCGGTTATCACGATATCCCTCTCGAGTAACCTATGACCAGGATTATTTAGGATATGTGTTTAAAGGTGAATCGATCTTACTATCATGATCTCATCACGATCCGATTTCCATTGCACAAATCCAAGGACATCACAATATATGTATGCATTTATGTAATAGTTATAAAGTGATATATGCCAAAATATAATAAGCAAAAAGATTCTATATATTAAGTCACACGTGCCATCACTCACGTGATTGGCTTGCTGGGCACCTGTAACTAGCACGAGCTCTATCAGGCGGTGCAACCGCCAGACCCCGTAATTCCGGGAATTGACAGTTTTGAGCTCGGAATTCAAATTGGTTTGGGGCCTATAAATACCCCACTCTTTCAGCAATGAAAGAGCAACGAAAACCACCAAAATCCTGATCTTGCTCTGTGATTTTAGAGCTAAAAAGTGTTGTATAAGCTAAAGGTTCTTCTCCCTCTTTTCTTCCAAGTTCAGATCTTTCAAGAGAGGAGAGAAAAGTTTGTAAGTGTTGTCTCCTAAGCCCATCAAAAGGAGTGAATTTGTAAAAGGGTGGTTGGCCTTCGCCTATTGAAGGAAGGCCGCTAGTGGACGTCGGTGACCTCATCGGTGGAGGAAGCCATAAGTGGATGTAGGTCAAGATTGACCGAACCACTCTAAATCGCGCTGCTCTCTGGTTTGCATTTACTTTGAGCTTATTATCCTTACTGCAAACTACTTTCACAGCTTACTACATTCTGTGCTTTTATGATTGCGTTTCCAAGCTCCATATTTTCCGAATCGTGTTTAGACGTAAATCGCTTTTCTCGTACGAACATTGTATTTCAGTTTGTGCTTACATTCTGATTTCCATTACAACTGCAAACTGCTTTAACATATTCGTTTTAACTGCTTCCTGCCTAATCATAAGTTAAAGTGATTTATGAATCGGCTTTTCTACTGAAATCGCTTTTCTCGTACGAACACCGTATTTCAGTTTGCGCTTACGTTCTGATTTCCATCACAACTGCAAACTGCCTTAACATATTTATTTTAACTACTTCTTACCTAATCTTAAGTTAAAGAAATTTACGAATCGACTTTTCTATTGAAATCGGCTTTGTCGTATGAACGCGTTTTGAAAACGTTGAAAGTTTTCCACTGCACTAATTCACCCCCCCCTCTTAGTGCTCTTGATCCTAACATCTTCGACTCCGTCCCATCATTTGCTTTATGCCTTATTACGATCATAGTTAATCCTACACACTTATCTCAACACATAGATTATGTCAAACAATTTACTAATTGATTTCATCATGAAAATCCAAGATTCAATAAATGATCCTCTATTGACACCCATTAGTCCTCGTAAGGTTAGCTGCCACTCCCAATGACTAGCTATGCTAGATCTGGAACTTCTAGGCCTCTAAGTCCAGTGTCAAAGAGTGGAGTACTCATATAGGATATCCTTGGTGTCTCAAGTCTAAGGACCAGGTACACCATTGGGACGATGGAATCGATGTCTGACAATAAGGTATCATCAACTATATAGCATTCCGTGAGCGGATCAATCAGTGACTCATTCTCCAATGAGCACCTGTATTATATCACTAGTGTCCTCACATGAGTAACTACGAGACTAGCTACCTCCATCATATGAACGGGTATACAACACACTAGTCTGTCTAGTTATCTCAATGTCCCTCTCAAGTAACCTATGATCAGGATTATTTAGGGTGTGTTTAAAGGTGAATTGGTCTCATTATCATGATCTCATCATGATCTGATTCTCATTGTACAAATACATGAATATTATAATATATATATATATATATATATATATATATATATATATATATATATATATATGCATATATGCAACAAGCAATATAAAGTGATAAAATGCCAAAATATAATAAGCAAATAGAATGTGTATCATTTCACACGTGCCATCACTCACATGATTGGTTTGCAGGGCACCTATGATTAGCAATCTCTCACTTGATTTAAAGTTAATCACCTTTGTGTCTGATCCTCATCAAACCCTTGTGGCGCTCAAAAACAATTTGAGACAATGCCTTTATTAGTGGTTCTACGATGTTATCTTTGGACGAAACTCTTTCCATTGCTACTTCTCCTCAAGCCACGATCTCTATAATAAGTTGAAACCTCCTCCAAACACTTCTAAAGAGACCCGAGTTCGCTCATTTGAGCAATCATCCCATAGCTATCATAATATTAGGGAATTGGCTCCTCGCTATTTGGAACGACTCCCAGATTTGTGATGAACTTCTTTATCCAGACTCTCTCCTTTGCTACCTCTACTATAGCAATATACTATGCTTCTGTGGTCGAGTTAGTAGTAGTATCTTGCTTGAAACTCCTCCAGTATATTGCTCCTCCATTTAGGGTGAACACATACCCCGAATTAGACTTGCTATCATCGATATCAAAGTGGAAACTCAAGTTCATGTTGTTGGGAATTCTAGAAGGCAACATCACATGCGTAGGGGAAAAATAGAAAAAACAAAAACCTTAAATTTCCCAATGATGTGTTCGTCGTTGTGCGAAGATTGGTGCACAAAAATCACAAAACTAGAAACTGCGTATATGAAAGATTATGTTACCTAGGGAGATCGTATATCCCTGAATCCCTATAAATCTATAGGAGAGGATGAAGGAAGTCAAGCATCCTCCTCTCTAGTGATGATCCACATAGTACGGTTGCGATGACGCTTCTCAAATCTTCAAGCTTGCTATTTGAGGAAAAGGAGAGAGGAGAATAGGAGGTGGCAACCAAGAGAAGCTCTAGCCTATGAACCTATGGTTCCTATTTATAGAGGTCCCCTCTCAACTTAACCCTAATGGATCATGCCCTATTGGGTATTTGATCTACATCCAACTACCTAAGCATCTTAGATTAGTGGATCTTTATCCAATAATCTCTTATTAGCTCTTATTGGATCTCATCCATAGGATCTAATAATTCAAAGGCTTATTGGATATCCAATAAGATAGGGGTCCGACGGATATCTCATATCCGAACCTCTATTCATAATAACGCCTACCATATGTGTGTGACCCTCTAGGCCTAATATCGAGTTGGCCATGAGTCATACATGTTAGAACTCTTTCTGGCTTAGTGAATTATTATCTCTATAATAATTCACTCAACTCATTGATTGCGGATGTACTAGGCTACTATGTCGTGGTCCCTAGACAATACAAAGGAATCCAATTCTTTAGACATATCTGTCCTTAGTTACAGTATATCTATAGTCACTCATCCATCTAATACCTTAAAGATCGTATACCAGACATGGTACTGTTAAACCCATATAGTTTCTGCTCGAGTCTTGCTCTAATCAGATTCTCCCAGAGAACTCTTTCTCTCTCAATCTGAATGACCCTAGCTAGGGATTTGTCTAAGAAATAATATATGAGATATTTCTCTAATGACACCAAGAGCGAATGATCCTCTATCGACACTCAATAGCCCTCGTAAGGTTGGCTATCACTCCCGATAACCAACTATGCTAAATCTGGAACTTCCATACCTATAAGTTCGGTATCAAAGAGTGGAGTACTCATATAGGACATCCTTGGTATCTCAAGTCTAAGAACCAGATACACCACTAGGACTACGGAATTGCTATCTGACAATAAGGCATCATCAACCATCTAGTATTCTATGAGCGGATTAATCAGTGAACTCATTCTCCAATAAGCATCTTCACTTTATCCCTAGTGTCCCCACATAAGCAGCTATGAGACTAGCTGCCTCCATCATATGTACGGGTATACAGTACACTAGTTTGTCTGGTTATCTCGATGTCCCTCTCGAGAGCCTATGATTGGGATCATTTAGGATCTATGTTTAAAGGCGAATCAGTCTCATTATCGTGATCTCATTACGATCTGATTCCCATTGCATAGATCCATAAACATCACAATATATCCATGCAATAGGCAATATAAGTGAAAAAAAATCAAATAATAATAATAATAATAATAATAATAACTGCATGTTAAGTCATATGTGTCATCACTCACATGATTGGCTTGTAGAACACCTATGACTAGCAATCTCTTACTTGACCTAAAGCCAATCACCTTCGTGTCTGATCCCCATTAGACCCCTGTTCAAAGACAATCTGAGATAATAACTTTGTTAGTGGATCTGTGATGTTATCTTCTGATGGAACTCTTTCCACTACTACATCTCCTCGGGTCATGATCTCTATGATCAGGTGAACCTCCTTAGAATGTGCTTCGACTTCTGATGAGACTTGGTTTCCTTCGCATGAGCAATTGCCTTGTTGTTGCCACAATATAAGGGAATCGGCTCTTCGCTACCCGACACGACTCCTAGATTTATGATGCACTTCTTTATCTAGACTCCCTCTTTTGCTACCTCTATTATAGCAATGTACTCTACCTATGTGGTTGAGTCAGCAATAGTATCTTGCTCGGAACTCCAGCATACTGCTCCTCTATTCAAGGTATACACATATCCTGAATTCAACTTGCTATCATCAACATCGGACTAAAAACTCGAGTTCGTGTAGCCTTCAACCCTGAGGCTACTACCTCTATATACCAGTAAAAGATTCTTAGTCCTTTTCAAGTACTTAAGGATATACTTTACTGCTTTACAATGCTCCAAGTTTGGATCCACCTGATACCTGCTCGTGATACTCAAAGCATGTGCTATATCAGGCCTAGTACATAGTATGACATACATGATAGATGCTATCGCTGAGGCAGAGGGTATCCTATCAATGTTCTCCCTTTCTTCAGGAGTCTTTAGTGACATACTCATAGAAAGCGATATCTCATGTCTTATCGATATGAAACCTCTCTTTGAATTTTATATGCCAAACCTTTTGATAATGGTGTCTATATATCTAGATTGGGACAAGCCAAGCATCCTCTTATATCTATCTCTATAGATCCGAATCCCTAAGATATATGATGCTTCCCCTAAGTCCATCATGGAGAAGTGTCTAGATAATCAAGTCTTTACTGTGGATAGCATTCCTACATCATTCCCAATGATCAAGATGGCATCCACATATAACACCAAGAAGGTGATAGCACTCTCACTTACCTTTCTGTACACACAAGGCTCATCTTCGTTCTTAACAAAGTTATAAGATCTAATCGCCTCAACAAATCTTATGTTCCAATTTTGGGAAGCTTACTTCAGTTCATAAATGGACCTAAGCAACCTACACACCTTATCTGGGCAGTTCTTGGACATGAATCCTTTAGGCTGTGTCATATACACCTCCTCCTCAATATTACTATTGAGGAATGAATTTTTGATGGCTTTAACGATACCCCTTAGTCACTAGCCTTGCTTTATAGGTTTCTATCTTTCCATCTACTCTGATCTTCTTCTTGAAGATCCACTTACAATCGATGAATACAATACCATCGGGTGCATCAACTAGGTTCCAAACCTTGTTCGAGTACATGGAATCCATCACAGAATTCATGGCTTCTTGCCATTTCTCAGAGTCTATATTCATAATAGCATCCTCGTAGGTCTAAGGATCGATATCCTCAACATCCTCTCCTCTAATATGTCCCACATATCTCTCAGGAGGATGGGATACTCTGTTGGACCTACATAAAGTCAGAACTTATGTGCTATGTGCATGAACAGACTTGGGCTATAGAGTGGTGCTTGAGCTAGGTTCTCCAACCTCACTCAACTCTATCACACTCCCACTATCTCCACCAAGAATGTGTTCCTTCTCGAGGAACACCGCTCTCTTGGCTACAAAGACTTTTTGGTCCTCGGGATGAAAAAAATAATACCCACAAGTTTTCTTGCGTTATCCCACTAACTTGCACCGCTCCATCCTAGATTCTAACTTATCAAGGTTGTTGTTGAATCTCGGATTTTGATGATGAAACTAATTGATATGTGTTTATGTTTTAATATGTGTTTTGAGTGACGCGGGATGCTTTGATCAGGATGAGACAATTAAAGCAGGAAAAATCATGTTGGGCCGGAGGAACTGTCGATGTATCGACAGAAGGCTTCAGGCCATGGATTCGGGCATCGGGCCAAGAAGAGTGGATATTGTGCCAAGGATATCGGAGTTGCGGAGTCAACTGGCCGATTGGGCAACAGGCCGCAAGAGAGGACGATACGCCAAAGAATCAGACGAAGCGTCAAGGGACCAATGACATGCCGGACAACTTGATTAATGCTTAGTATTAATTGTCTATATCGAAGTGTGTTTTACATGTGCAGGATTAACTACGATAGCAAGGCATGAAGCAAAATGAAGTTCCGGAGTCAAGGAAGCGATTATATTGGGAGTTCGAGAGTTCGTCGGAAGTTTTGAAGGAACTAGCCAAGAAGTCTCGGAGCTTGCTAGAGAAGCTCATCGGAACTCACCAAGAAGATCATCGTGAAGTCCAAGAACTTGTCGGGAGTCCGTCGGAACGTTACCGAGAGATCGTCGGAAGTTCGTCGGAAGATCATCGGAAGCTCGCCGGAAGAATATACATAGGGACTTGTTTAGCTTAGCAAATGCTTTCGTTGCATTTCGTAGTTAGCATGTAATTGGGCTTGGATTTAGGCCAATCTAACTAGGGGCCAACTAGGCCCATGTAAGAATTGTGTTGGGCCCAATTAGAGGCCCAAACAATGCCCCAAGAAGTCTCACAATTATGGCACAATCTTCGAGACTATGTCAGGCGATGATACTACCAGTCTGGGTGGTTGTACCACCCCTAGTAGGGTGCCAAGCGGTGGTACCACCCCTAGTAGGGTGCCAAGCGGTGGTACCACCCAGCACTACCCCCTAGGCGGTGGTATCACCCAGGACAATGTCGACTGACACTAGGCAGTGGTACCACCCAACGCAGGTGGTAGTACCACCCGTGCACGGGGAACCCGGGATGGGAAAGTTTTAGACTTCAAGTTTGAATCAACTTGAAGCCTATAAATACCCCTCTCATCCTAGTTAAAACACACAAGCACAGAGAGTTTAAAAAGAAAGAAATGCTATTAAAATCTTGTGTGATCTCCTCTTCCTCTTTTAAGTGTTAGACTAGTTTGAGAGAGGAGTACGTGAGTGCTTGTAATGGTTGTCTCCTAAACCCAGTAAAAGGAGAAGAGGGGTATATAAGGTGATTGGCCTTCGCCTATTGAAGGAAGGCCTCTAGTGGACGCCGGGGATCTTGTCGAAGGAGTTCGCCGAAAGTGGATGTAGATCACGTTGACCGAACCACTCTAAAATTGTTGTGTTCTCTGGTTTGCATTTTATTCTTACCATTTACATACTACAAACTACTTTACTTAGTCACTATGCTTTCATACGCTTCCAAGTTATTAAGCTTCCGAAATCGGTTTACGTCGAAATCAGTTTTTATCGTACAAAAGTTTTTAAACTGACGATATTTTACCGCTGCACTAATTCACCCCGCCTCTTAGTGCTGACCCCAATCCTAACAATTGGTATCAGAGCCTCATGATTTTTCAGTTGGTTTAACACCCAAGAGAAATGACTCTTTACGGCTTTCAAGAGGGTCACTCTCTCATTCATCCTCCCTTTTTCAATTGGACGGACTACATTTATTGGAAAACTCGAATTAGAATTTTCATGCTTTCATTGAATCTCAATTTATGGCATATAGTCGAATTTGGTTTTTAAAGGTCTTCTCTTCCAATGAACCATTGGAATGATTTGGAGAATAAGGCTTTTTCTCTAAATGCAAAGGCTATGAATGCCTTATTTTGCGCCTTAGACAAAAACAAGTTTAATTGGGTTTCTAATTGCGAAATGGCTTTCGAGATTTGGCACATATTATAAGTCACACATGAAGGGACTAGCATAGTTAAATATTCAAAAATTTATTTTTTAATGCATGATTTCGAGCTTTTTCGAATGAAGCCAAGTGAAACAATTGTTGACATGTACACCCGTTTTACGGATGTCGTCAATGGTTTAAAAGCTCTTGATAAATATTTTTTGAATTTTGAATTTGTTAGTAAAGTTTTACGCTCACTTTTGGATTCAAAAGTAACGGCTTTACAAGAATCAAAATATTTGAACCATTTCCCTCTCGAAGAACTTATCGGGTCATTAATGACCTATGAAATGATGTGCAATGCACGTGAAGAACTTGAGAACTACCTTCCTAAGAATATGAAGGATTTGGGACATAGAACACATGAATACCACTCGAGCATAAGCTAATGAACTTGAACTTACAAAGAAATTTAAAAAGGTAATGAAAAAAAAATTAAAGAATAAAAAGAATGCAACTACTTGCTTTGAACTCAAGAAGAAGAACAAAATTGGGATGAATCAAGCTCCTCCAAAGATGAGGAGGAAATCAACAAAGGCGAGGTGGCAAACTACGCCTTAACCGCTTTCAACGATGAGGTAATCAAAACCCTTTTAATTTCTTTTGAAATTACATGATGCTTTTCGTGATGTATTTTTTAAAAATTTAGTTTAGAATTAATTTTCTTAAAAATTACATGTTTAAAAATATAATAAAAATGTAAAAATTAGGATCATGCTAGTAATTTCGAAAATGATAATAAAAATTACATGTTTAATAAAACAAACAAAATAATTTTGATTAAAAATACTTTATGAAATCATGCTTGATGAAATAATGTAATGAAGATTTGATATCATGCTTAATGGTTTTATAATTTGAAATTATGCATGATGAATCTTGCAATTTATGGATTATCGACTTTTACGATAATGAAAGTGGATCTTTTGGTTTTGAAAAAGGATGCATCAAAAAGGCATGCTCATATAAAATAGTATAAGTCTTGGCGATTGTGTATTTAATGATGCATAATGATGTAATAAAAATGTTAAATGTTTTGATACTATGATTAACGATTTTATGCATGAGATTTTAAAGTTATACATGATGATTTTTATGATTTATTGATCTTGATGATTTTTATTATAAGATTTAATCTTTCGATTTTAAACTATGATGCATTGTTTTCATACGAAAAACTTGAGCCTGCTTATATGAAACAAATCACATGAATTGAAATAACTAAAAAGAGAAAAGTATTTTTCTTGAAAAAAATTTTTATTCTCTATCTTATCAATTTTTCACTAAGAGATTGATAAAGTTGTTTGTCTTTTTGAATCTCTTGAAAGTAATGTTGAGATTTTGATGATTTTATTTATTTGAATTTTAATGAGCTTTATCTTGATTTCTTACAATTGTAATTTTAATTTTCTATTGAATGAATCAAGATTGTTTTCTATTTAAAAGGAGATTTGTCGGAACGGTTCATGGTCTTTTAGTATTCATGATCTTGATAATTATGTTTTTGAAACTTTATGTAAATCAAGATTGTTAATCATGATTCTCTCATTTTATCAAAGAGAATATTTTTCAAAATGAATCGTAAGTTGTTTTCTCTTGATTTTTCGATGCCCACAATTTGAGAAAATGTACCTTGATGCTTGGAACATTTTATGCATAAATTAATTTTTTTTATGATTCAATACTCCTTTGTAATTATGATTTGTTTATTGCATGATATGATTGAATCACTGTTATAAAAGAACAATAAAATTGTTAGCTCGCACATTGCAAAAGAGAACAAAAAATATGCTAGCTTGAATGATAAAACATGAGATTGTCTATAGTGCAAATTTATTGTTTTTATGATGTGTAGATTGAAATAATGATTGAAATATTGATGTAATTATAAATAATGATTTGGTATTATGCATGCAATACTTTAAGTATGATAATGATGCATGCAATGATGAAATATTCATGATAAAATAATTGTTTTGACATTCATGACTTGAATTTTCATCTATGCTATTTTCCTTTGTCATGATTTGAAAATTATTATAAAAAAAAAGATACTAAATTATATTCTTCCCTTCTTTTTGACAATGACAAAGGGGGAGAAAGAGTTGCTAATGTGCATATCTCAAAGAGAAAGATGCTAGCTTGTACAATTCAAGAATGAAGCAAAATTTTGCTAACTTACACTTTGCAAAGGAAGCAAAACTAGCACTTTTCAAAAGAGAAGAAAGTGCTTGCTATCTTGAACATCACTAGCTTGCCTATATTAAGAAACAAAAATTGCAAAAGTATTATCTTGCCTATCTCAAGAAGCAAAACTTGCAACTTGCATATTGCAATAGGAAGCAAGAATCACTCGCTTGCACACTTCAACAAGAAGCTATCTTGCATTTGCTTTCGAAATTTTGCTAGCTTGTATAATGTAGAACATGCTATCTTACTACCTTGCATATCTACAACTTGATAGCTTGAATGTTCCAAATATGATATAACACTTGTTAAATTTTTGCTAGCTTGCATGATGATAAAACTTGATATTATGTTTTTCATGCAATGATTTGAATTTATATCTCAAACACATGATAGTAGGAACTTCTCCTTTTTGTTGATGACAAAGGGGGAGAAGTATGTTGATGTCATGCATGATTTTATCATGACATGTTGCTTCAATTTTTGAATCCAAGAATTTCTATCAATAAGGCATATTGATGGGGGGAGTTTGTTTAAACTCCGGTAGTTTAGTTAACTCCGTCATCGATTAGTTGTCATCATTAAAAAGGGAGAGATTATTGAATCTCAAACTTTGATGATGAAACCAATCGATATGTGTTTATGTTTTAATCTGTGTTTTGAGTGATGCAGGATGCTTCGATCAGGATGAGACAATTAAAGCAGAAAAAATCATGTTGGGTCGGAGGAATGGTCGATGTATCGACAAAAGGCTTCGGGCCGTGGATTCGGGCATCAGGCCAAGAAGAGCGGATATTGCGCTAAGGATATCGGAGTTACGGAGTCAACTGGCCGATTGGGCAATGGGCCGCAAGAGAGGATGATGCGTCGAAGAATCAGACGAAGCATCGAGGGACCAATGACATGCCGGACAACTTGATTAATTCTTAGTATTAATTGTCTAGATCAAAGTGTGTTTTACATGTGCAGGATTAACTATGATAGCAAGGCATAAAGCAAAATGAAGTTTCGGAGTCAAGGACATGATTACGTTGGGAGTTCAAGAGTTCATCGGAAGTCCGGACGTTCATCGAAAATTCTAGAGGAACCAACCGAGAAGTCTCGGAGCTTGCTAGAGAAGCTCATCGGAACTCGCCAAGAAGATCGTCATGAAGTCCAGGAGCATTCCGGGAGTCCGTCGAAACATTTTCAAGAGATCATCGAAAGTTTGCCGGAAGATCACCAGAAGCTCGCCAGAAGAATAGACATAGGGACTTATTTAGCTTAGCAAATGCTTTCATTGCATTTCGTAGTTAACACATAATTGGGCTTAGATTTGTGCCAACCCAATTAGGAGCTAGCTAGGCCCATGTAAGAACTGTGTTGGGCCCAATAAGAGGCCCAAATAGTGCCCCCAAGAAGTCTCACCATCGTGGCACAGTCTTCGAGACTATGTCAGGTGGTGGTACCACTAGTCTGGGCAATTGTACCGCCCTTGGCAAGGTGCCAGGCAGTGGTACCGCCAGTCTAGGTGATGGTACCACCCAGCACTGCCCCCTAGGCAATGGCACCGCCAGACCTAGGTGGTGGTACCGCCCAGCACTGCCCCCCAGGCGGTGGTATTGCCCAGCACAAACGATAGTACCACCCGTGCCCGGGGAACCCAGGATGGGAAAGTTTTAGGCTTCAAGTTGATTCGCGGTGGTATTGCCCAGCACAAGCGGTAGTACCACCTGTGCCCGGGGAACCCAGGATGGGAAAGTTTTAGGCTCCAAGTTTGAATCAACTTGAAGCCTATAAATACCCCTCTCATCCTGGTTAAAACATATAGGCATAGAGAGTTTAAAAAGAAAGAAACACTGCTAAAATCTTGTGTGATCTCCTCTCCCTCTTCTAAGTGCTAGACTAGTTTGAGAGAGGAGTGAGTTCTTGTAAGAGTTATATCCTAAACCCGGTAAAAGGAGAAGAGAGGTGTATAAGGTGATTGGCCTTCGCCTATTGAAGGAAGGCTTCTAGTGGATGCCGGTGATCTCGTTGGAGGAGTTCGTCGAAAGTGGATGTAGGTCACGTTGACCGAACCACTCTAAAATTGCTGTGTTCTCTGGTTTGCATTTTATTCTTGTCATTTACATACTGCAAACTACTTTACTTAGTCACTATGCTTTCATATGCTTCCAAGTTATTAAGCTTCCGAAATCTGTTTACGTCGAAATCAGTTTTTATCGTACAAAAGTTTTTAAACCGACGATATTTTACCACTGCACTAATTCACCCCCTCTCTTAGTGCCTACCCCGATCCTAACAATTGTGTCTTTTAATGTGAGCAATGCAGCCCCAAATCTTAACAACCTTAATATCAAGCTTCTTCCCTTTCCAAATCTTATATGGTATAGACATTACCAACTTAGTTGGAACTTTGTTCAGAAGGTAAGTTGTGGTCTCTAGGGTGTATCCCCAAAATGAGATGGGTAGGTCGGCGAAGCTCATCATTTATCATACCATGTCTAACAGTGTATGATTCCTCTTTCAGATACACTATTGAGCTAAGGTGTATAAGGAAGTGTCCATTGGAATAGAATCTCATGGTCTTTGAGAAACTGTGTGAACTCTATACTCAAGTACTCACCTCCTCGATCTGATCGAAGAATCTTGATACTCTTTCCAGTCTAGTTCTTCTTATTTTCTTTGAATTTCCCAAAGGCCTTGTACTTTATCAAGTACATATATCCATATCTTGAGAAATCATCAGTAAAAGTAATAAAGTATAACTAACTCTCTATGGCATGAGTTGACATGGGTCTATAAATATCACTATATATTAGTCCCAACAACTCAGTGGCTCTCTCTCTAGTTCCACTAAATGGAGAGTTGGTCAGTTTTCTATGAAGGTAAGGCTCGCAAGTTACATATAGCTCGGTCGAATGGATCCAGATATCTATCATTTAGCAACTTTTAAATCCTTCCCACATTGATGTGACCTATCCTATAATGCCACAAGTATGCACTGTTCACCTTATCTTGTTTCCTCTTGGACACATTTACATTAATGATATATGAAACAGTATTTAGCATAAATAAATTGTTATGCAATGTTCCTCCCGTAATGATCTCATCATCTAATAATATTAAATAATCATTGTTCTCAAAAACTAATTTATATCCACTAACTATTAAACATGAAATAGAAATAATATTTTTGATAATAGAAGAAATAAAATAGCATATATCTAATGGAACAATGGCTGCACCAGGCAGATGTAGAGTGACCTCGCTAATAACTACTACAGCAACTTTTGCTCCATTGCCCATCTTGAGATCCATCTCGTCTCTCGCTAATCTCCTAGGTTTTGCCAGAACCTATAACGAATTTCAAATATGATAAATACTACCGGAATCCAATACCCATATGTTAACATAAGAGTCTAATAAATAAAGATTGATCATGAATATATCTGAAACTTCTCCAAGCTTCTGTTTCACCCTCTCAACAAGGTACCCTTTGTAGTTCCTCTTCCAATGCTCATCTTTGTCATAGTGGAAGCACCGGCCTTTGTCCTTTGCCAGATCCTTCTTAGCAATATTTGCTTTACCCATTCTACCCTTGTCATTACCCATCTTAAGGGAATTTTTTGCCTTTCTTTTCTTTTTTGTCTCACCAGTATAGAGAACTAGCTTCTCTATTTTGATAGTGCTCTCTACCTCCCTTAACATACTGAGGAGCTCAAGGAGAGTCATCTCAAGCTTATTCATATTAAAATTTATTATGAACTATGAAAAGAAATATAGTAGGGATTGAAGCACAAGATCCACACATAGGTTATCCTCTAGGACCATTCCTAGACTTGTGAGTTTCTCTATTCACTCAATCATCTTTAGGACATAGTTTTGAACCAATGTCCCCTTAGTCATTCTAGCACCGAAGAGGTTCTGGGATATCTCATATTACTGAGTCCTTCCCTGTTCCTCAAACAGTTTACAGACGGACATATAGGAGAATAGATCTGGCATCCATCTTTTCATATTGTATCCATCTTTTCATGTTGTCTCTATAACTCAGGAGTCATAGAGCCCAACATGTAACACTAAGCAAAAGTAGAGTTATCTAAGTACTTCACGTAGCGAGCGATTTCATCCTCGATTGTCCCTTCCTCAGGCATCGACATCACTATATCAAGGACATATGCGATTTTCTCTATCGTGAGAATAATTCTCAAGTTGTAGAGGCAATCCGTATAATTTGGACCAGAGAAGAGATTGATATCAAGTATGTCATATAAGGGATTTGAAAGCGATATTTTCTAACAAATATGAGATGTAGCATAAATAAATAATATACAGATTTTATAGAAAAATAAATAATCAAGATATAGACTTCTATCTTGACGTGCTTCCACTAATTTTCTAGCGAGTCATGCGACACCCTCAACACGTGAAATAGAAGTCTCTGATAGACTTCTAGAGGGGATCGTGATGAGATCACAATAATGAGACTGATTTGTCTTTAAACACAAATCTTAATTCATCCTCGTCATAGGTTACTCAAGAAGGATATCGATATAACCGGATAAATCGATGCGCTTTATACTCATCCATATGATGGAGGCGGTTGGTCTCATAGTCGCTTGTGTCGGGACACTAAAGTATAGTGCAGGTGCTCATTGGAGAATGAGTTCACTGATTGATCCGCTTACGAAATGCTAGATAGTTAATGATACTTGACATCAGGCAGCAATTTCGTAGTCTCAATTGTATGTCTGGTCCTTAGACTTGAGACACCAAAGATGTCTTGTATGAGTACTCCATTCTTTGACGCTGAACTTATTGGTTTCAAACTTTAAGATATGGTATAATCAATTCTCGGGAATGACAGCTAACCTTACGAAGGCAATTTAGTATCAACAGAGGATCAGCGACTCTCGGTATCGTGAGAGGAATATCCTATATCTGCTCGCTCAAACAAAATCTCTGCCCAAGGTCATTCAGATTGATAGAAAATGAGTTCTCTAAGAGAATCCGATTAGAGTAAGACTCAAATAGAATTTCGTATGGGCTTAACATTACCATGCTCAATATACGGTTTCTGATATATTAGATGAATAAGGGACTATAGACATATGGTAACTGAGGATACACAGGTCCAATAGATTAGATCCTCTATATTGTTTGGGGACTATGACTAGTGACCTAGTATGTCTATAGTCGATGAGTCAAGTGAATTATTATGGAGATAATAATTCATTACATCAAAAGGAGTTCTGAGTTAGAAGGAAATCTAACAGGATCGACTCACGACCAACTCAATATCGAACCTAGAGGGTCACACATATATGGTGGATGTTGCGATGAGTAGAGGTGCAAATTTGAAATATTCGCGGAGCCCTTAGTTTGGATCCTGTGGATAAGATCTAATTGGATACTTTGATAGAGATCCAATGATAATAGGATCCATTAAGGGTTAAGTTGCTTATACCTCTATAAATAGAAGGAACCTTATAATTCATAGGCTAGAACTTCTACTGGTCACCCCTCTTATTTTCCTCGGCCTCCTCTCCTCCTCCTTGGCTCAAGTAGCCTTGTGGTGCACGTAGAGAGGGAGATCCCGCAGTGATTTGAGGAGCATCGTCACTATGTCTATTATGTGGATCACCACTAGAGAGGAGTGTGCGAATTCTCTTTCATCCTCTCTATCTGATCTGAAATTTTCGAGGATATACGATCTCCCCAGGTAACACTTCTAACATAATACATACAGTTTTTTTATTTTATAATTTTCCCGTGCACCAATTGTCGCACAATGACCAAGTACTTGACTTTGGAAAATCTGATTTTGTTTTTATTTTTCGCTATGCATGAGATATTGACCCTCAATTTCCCAACACAATCTAGTATGCTTGAATGCATATACACATATCATATCATGCACCTAACAACTACTACATGGGCGGTTCAAGTTAGCTCGCCATGATAATGCTCATGGGTCTTATACATCTAATACCACCTAAGTGGTCGGGTGATTCAAGTTGACATGGCCCAATACTCGTACATATATTTTGAGTTCGACACATGTTACATAGGTAATTTAAGTAAGCATACCCTAATTTCCCCATGAATCTCCTATATATCCAACACACTATATATAATTAGTTCAAGTCAACATACCGTGAACTCTAATGTGTTTGATACGTCTAGCACGTCCTATGTGGACGGTTCAAATTAGTATCCTATGATGTTTTCACATATCTCATGCATTTGACTCTTTTTCATGGGCACTTCATATTAACACACCCTAACATTCTCGTGTATTCATGCATTTGACAACTCCACGTGCATGATTTAAGTCATCACACAACAATATATTCGTGCGTCTCATGCGTTAAGAACCCCATAAGTGGATTGTCTAAGTTGACACGATACTCACGTATCTCAAAAGTTTGACTCTTCCAAGACAATTCAAGTAGGCATGTCCCTATGCTCCCATGAGTCTCATGCCTTTGACTTGTTGTAGATATACCCCAATACTGTTATGCATCTCATAAATTTAAAAATTCATCCATAAGTAGCTCAATTCAATGTGCTCGATGTTCTCATGAGTCTAATCTATGTGGGTGGCTCAATTTTGTATGCCCTGCCCTGTTGTCTTCTAAAATCTCACGTATCTAACTCTTCTTGCAGCGATCTACCCATTTAGGTCAAAGGCAGCTCATTTTTTTTTCTAATGCTTTCATGGTTCTTCTTGGGTCGGATGGAACACATTCCAATTATAAGGCTATGGCTTGTTGAATTGACTATTTTGGTCCTCAAGGCCTGGCTTCAACGTTCCATGAGAATCCTATTGGATCGACAGCCCATATTCAATCCAAGGTGGACTTTATCAGCCCATAACTCATTCTCTCTTAATCTAACCCTAATTTATATTAAGAGGTGTAGTGGCTATAAAAAGGAGACAATTTTGGGCAGCCACGGGATTCCAAAGGAAAGGAGGAGAACAAGATAGAAAAGGAAGAGAAAGAAAAGAAAGAAGACAATGACGATACAAAAAGACTATTCTCAATCATCTAACAATGTTTTCATCTCAGGTTAGAGCAGATCTACAATAGATTTTTACTGTAATTACTTGGAGAGAATTAGGGAGGTTGTTGCTAGAGTTTTGGGTAAGAGATTGAGATTATTATTATTATAATTGATTATCTCTAGTGTGTCCCATGATTTTGATAAAAATAATAGAAGATAAAAATAATTATTGAAGAAGCTTTATTGAAGAAGTGAACAAGCTTAAATACATTAACATGTCCCTCTCCTATTTATACATATTAGGATGAAGGATTTTCCTCAACAGAATAGAGGATTTTTCTCAACAAAATAGAGAGATTTCCTCGTATAGTTGAGAAAATCTTATCTTCTATCATTTTTTACCCTTCACATTGACGGGGGTTTTTACGTATATTTTGGTATTCTATTTAATTATGGTTCCATTTAATTTCGCTGTGTGTTATGACCTGCTAGTATTTGTTCATATACAAAAGTTATTTCTCTTTATAACCCATCAACTAGTATCAAAGCAGGGTTGTGGTGATTTAATTTTTGTATTTGAACATGGAGGCCAATAATGTTTCTCGCATAATTAGTTTAAATGGAAATAATTGGATGATATGGAAACCAAGAATGGAAGATCTCTTGTATTGCAAAGATTTGTATGGACCTTTGCAGAGGGATAGGACAAAACCCACAACTATGACAGATGATGAGTGGAAGAGATTAGATCAAAAAATAGTTGGGTTTATTCAAAAGTGGCTTGATGATAGTGTATTTCACTATGTTTCTACTAAAAGTTCTACATATTCTCTTTAAAAAATATTGGAAGGTCTCTATAAAAGAAAAACAACTGGTAACAAAGCTTTTTTTATCATAAAACTTGTGAACCTAAAATATAGAAAGGGTGCTTCTATTCGATGCTTCTATTATTGAGCATTTGAATAAAATGCAGAGTATTACTAACCAGTTATCCTCTATGAAAATATCTCTTGATGATGAGTTGCAGGCATTGTTACTTCTCAGTTCATTACCAGAAAGTTAGGAGACACTAGTGGTTTCCCTCAGTAATTCTGCGCTAGATGGTGTTATCACAATGAGTCAAATAATAAGCAGTTTGTTAAATGAGGAGTTGAGAAGAAAGAATTCAGTAACATCTCAAAATGATTCACAAGCACTTATCTCAAAGAACAGAAGAAAGTTAAAGTCTAGAAGCAGTTCACGCATGGGTAGAAACAAGTGAATATCAAGAAAATATATTGTTTGTTATAACTGTGGTGACAAAGGACATTACAAGAATCAATGTAAGCAACCTAAAAAGAGCAAGAAAAAGGGAAAATAAGTGGAGTCTATAGAGTCAAAAATAATATCACAGCTACAGTGCAAGGTGGTGATTATTTGATTTTGTCTCCTTATAATGATATTTTTTCTTGTGTGTGTTAGGATCTTGAGTGGGTGATTGACACAGGTGCTTCTTATCATGCTATACCACGAAGGGAGTTTTTGCTATCTATAAGTCTAAAAATTTTGGTGTTATCAAGATGGGCAACTATGGCACGACAGACATCATTGGCATGAGTGATATCCATTTAAAGACCAACCTTGACTACAAGTTAGTGCTTAAAGGTGTGAGGCATGTGGTTGACTTGAGACTGAATTTAATTTCAGTTAGAAGACTAGATGATGAAGATTATGAAAGTAGATTTTATAGAGGACAATGGAAGCTCGGTAAGGGCTCTCTTGTTATAGCTAGTGGAAAGAAATGTCACACATTATACAAGTTACAGGCCAAAGCTTGTGGTGAGCAGTTAAATGCTATAGAGAAAGACTTCAGCATAGAGTTGTGGCCTAGGCGATTGGGACACATGAGTGAAAAGGGGTTGCAAGCTCTTTCCAAGAGAAAGGTATTGTCAGACCTCAGAGGTACACATCTGAACCCTTGTATTGATTGTTTGGCTGGTAAATAACACAGAGTTTCATTTGCTAATCCTGCTATGTCTAGAAAAATATATGTCTTAGACCGTGTTTATACATATGTATGTGGTCCTTTGAGGACAAAAACTCCTGGTGGATCTATTGATGTTCCTAGTATAAGTGGTGCACTTTATTTTGTCACTTTTATAGATGATTTTTCCATGAAAGTTTGGACATATGCTTTGAAGACCAAAGATCATATGATTAATGTCTTCAAAGAGTTTCATGCCAGGGTTGAAAGGGAGACAGAAAGGTAATTGAAATGCATAAGATCATATAATGGTGGTGAGTACACGGAATTATTTAATGATTATTGTAGGTCACATGGGATCCAACATGAGATGACAGTTCCTAATACACCTCAGCATAATGCAATTACAGAGAGGATGAACCGCACCATCATGGAAAAGATCGGATGTATGCTTTCACAGGCCAAGCTACGCAAAAGGTTTTGGGATGAGGCTTTGAGGACTACAATTAATGTGATCAACTTGTCACCACGCATAGCCCTAGATGGTGATGTTGCAGAGCATATATGGTCAGGGAAAGATGTTTCCTATAGGCATTTGAGAGTATTTGGTTATCGTGCATTTGCACACATTCCAGACAATGAGAGGTCCAAGCTGAATGGTAAGACTAAAGAATGTATTTTTCTTGGTTACTCACATGATTAGTTTGGTTATAGGCTTTGGGATCCAGAAAAGCAGAAGGTGTTTAGAAGCAGAGATGTAGTCTTTTTTGAGGATCAAACCTTTGAAGATTTGAAGAAGAAGACACCAGCCAAGACTTCTGCATAAGGATTAGCAGATTGTGACCTAGTTACTCCTCCAGTATATTAGGGTAATGGGAGAGACGTGCAGGAAGATGATGTAAAGTCTAATGTTGATCTACTTACAGGACATGTTGAGCAAGAAGAAGTTGGAGAGCAACTTCCCGCTGAGCTTCAGTTGAGAAGATCTTCTAGACAACATCAACCTTCCAGAAGATACTCTACAGATGAGTATATGATACTTACTAATGCAAGTGAACCAGAGAGTTACTAGGAAGCAGTTGAAAGTGAGCAGAAAAAGAAGTTGTTAGTCGCTATGTAGGAAGAGATGTATGCTCTTCAGAAGAACTATACTTATGATTTGGTACTACTACCAAATGGAATGAAGGCCTTGAAGAACAAGTGGGTTTTTAAGTTGAAGACTCAAGAATATTATTCTCAACTAAAGAACAAAGCTAGATTGATTGTGAAAGGCTTTAGTCAAAAGAAAGGTATTGACTTTGAAGAGATATTTTCTCATGTTGTTAAAATGTCTTCTATTCGTGTTGCTCTTGGTATTGCTGCTAGCCAAGACTTGGAGGTTGGGCAGTTAGATGTGAAGACAACTTTCCTTTATAGTGATTTGGAGGAGGAAATTTATATGGAGCAACTAGAAGGTTTTAAAGTCAAAGGTAAAGAGAACTTTGTTTGCAAGTTGAAGAAGAGCTTGTATGGGCTAAACCAAGCTCTAAGACAGTGGTACAGAAAGTTTGATTTATTTATGATAAAAAATAGATACAAAAGAATGGCTTTAGATGATTGTGTGTATATCAAATAGTTTGGTGAGAATTTTATTATTCTCTTACTTTATGTTGATGACATGCTTATTTTTGGAAAATATATGTCTAAAATTAATAGGTTAAAGAAGGAATTGAGTCTTTTGAAATGAAGGACATGGGGCTAGCAAAGCAAATACTAGGTATGCAGATTTCTCCTGATAGGAAAAATAAGAAGATTTGGTTGTCACAAGAGAAGTACATCGAGAAGGTATTAGAAAGATTCGGTATGAGCAATGCAAAACTAGTTGGTTCTCCTCTTGCAGGTCACTACAAGTTGTTCTCATAATAGAGTCCATCAAGTGATAAGGAGAAGGAAAAGATGCAAAAGGTTCCTTATGTTTCAGTAGTAGGAAGTTTAATATACGTAATGGTATGTACGAGACTGGACATCGCATATGCAGTGGGTGTTAATAGCAGATTTCATGCAAATCCAAACAAAGAGCACTAGGCAACAGTCCGACGGTTCCACTGCCTGACACTTCGGGTTCTGGACGGTGCCACCACCCGTCCTTACAAATTTCTGGTTGGGCTTCACGTCCGACCCAAACCAAGTCACTTTTGGGCCCACTTGGCCCCTAACCAAGGTATAAGATTGTCCCTTAATCCTAACCCTAATTACATGTGAACTATATACCTAAAAACATAATCCTAAGTGCTAGTCATAGGTGCCCAGCAAGCCAATCACGTGAGTGATGGCACGTGTGACTTAATATAGAATCTTTTTGCTTATTATATTTTGGCATATATCACTTTATAACTATTGCATAAATGTATACATATATTGTGATGTCCTTGGATTTGTGCAATGGGAATCGGATCGTGATGAGATCACGATAGTGAGATCGATTCACCTTTAAACACATATCCTAAATAATCCCGGTCATTGGTTACTCGAGAGGGATATCGTGATAACCGGACAAACTGGTGTGCTGTATACCCGTCCATATAATGGATGCAACTGGTCTCATTGCTGCTTGTGTAGGGACACTAGGGATACAAATGCAGTGCTCATTGGAGAATGAGTTCATTTGATTGATCCGCTTTTACGAATCTTTGGATGGTTGATGATGCCTTATTGTTAGACAACGATTCCGTAGTCCTAGTGGTGTATCTGGTCCTTAGACTTGAGACACCAAGGATGTCCTGTATGAGTGCTCCACTCTTTGATACCAGACTTATAGATTTGGCTGTCCCGTCTAGTACAGGTGGTCATTTAGAGTGGTAGTCGACCTTCGAGGGCTATTGAGTGTCGATAGAGGATCATCCACTCTCAAGCGTCATGAGAGGAATATCCCATGTGTTCTTGCTCGAACAAATCCCCGGCGCCGGGTCATTCGGGTTGAGAGAAAAAGTTCTCCCGGAGAATCCGATTAGAGCGAGACTCAAGAAGAAACCGTATGGGTCCGACAACACCATGCTCGATATCTGGTCTACGGGATATTAGATGGATGAGGGACTATAGGTACATGGTAATCGAGGACGACGAGTCCAATGGATTGGATTCCCCAGATCGTATGGGGACTACTGACGTGTAGTGGCCTAAAATACGTCCGTAGTCGATGAGTCGAGTGAATTATTACAGAGATAATAATTCACCGAAGTTAGAAGGAGTTCGACGGTATGACTCACGGCCAACTCGATATTGGGCCTAGAGGGTCACACACATATGGTAGGCATTGCGATGAATAGAGGTTCGGATATGAGATATCCGACGGAGCCCTTATCTTATTGGATGCAGATCCAATACCCACTAGGGGAGGACCCATTAGGGTTTGACAGGGGACCTCTATAAATAGGAGGGATTCAGAGCCCCATAGGCTAGAGAGCTTTTGTTTGCCTTTTCCTATTCTCCTCTCCATCTCCACCTCTGAGTAGGCCTGGAGTTTTGAGGAGCGTCGTCGCAACCTTGCTGTGTGGATCACCACTAGAGAGGAGGACGCTTGACCTCCTTCACCCTCTCCTAAGGATCTGCAAGGAAACAGGGATATACGATCTCCCAAGATAACACAATCTACTCTATACGCAGTTTCATGTTTCACGGATTTTTGCGTACCAATCTTCACACGATGACGATCTCTTTGGGAATCGGGGATTTTGTTTTCTTGTTCTTCCGCTACGCATGTGATGTCGCCCCCAAGGATTTCCCAACAGTGGTATCAGAGCCAGGTTGTTCGTGTGAATGATTGGTTTTAAACTGTGTGTGTTGTGTTTAGGAAGAATTTTGACGTCAAAATTGTTGATGCAAAAACAAGGAAGGGCAGCAACAGTTGCTGCCCTCGATCTGCATGCGTGCAGCGCAGCCGAAGGACGACAGCACAGGGGCTGCATCTGCTGCAGCCGGCCGGCGTCCTGCTTGTAGCAGGCTTGCTGCCGGCGGGGCTGGCAGCCCACGGGCAGAGGCGCCGCAAGGCAGCGGCGCCCGCCGCCGCTGCTCCTGCGGGCGAAACCCCCCACAGGGGCGGTCGCCCAGCGGGACAACACCGCCTGCGGAGGCGACGGCGCCCGAAAGGGGCGCCCACCTGCAGCGGCAGCATTGCCAGCAAGCGTGCCGCCTGCAGGCGAGGGCAGTGCCCTCGCCCCGCTGCACAGGTCGCCGCCGGCAGGGTGGCGGCGGCGGCAGCAGCGAAAAGGGGAAAGGGCATTACGGTTTTCTGGATAAAAGACAGTTTTGCCCCTCAGAATTTGAGAAATTCCAGTTTCTGTCTTTTGTCCAAATTACGAAAATACCCCTATGAATTCAAAAATTCCCTATAATGTCCCTGATTTCAGAAAATATTAATTAATTAAAAGGTTTAGTTGATTAGTATTTTATTGTTATTATTATCTAGTAGTCCTACATGATGATGATTATTTATACATGTGATGTATGATGTGTGGACGGATGATCATGGACCGTGTGATGTGTGTACCTGTAATTATTATTATTGAGGTTTGCGAGCCTTCATTATATTTCTCGTTTATTATCGGGCCTGCATGCCTATGATTAAATTATAATTACATGAGGAGGCCTAGCGGGAGCGTGGAGGCGATAGCGGGACCCACGAGACGGACGATCATGATGCATCAAGATGCATCAAGATGTTGACGGAACCGACAAGGACGAGATCGATGATCACAGGGCATGGAGATGCACCGTTACACACATAGATCTTGATATAAGTGATTAGGCCTACTGGCTCGGTCCTAATCATATTAGGTTGTGGTCCATGATCATCTGGTGTAATTGCTTATATACATACTAGATATGTATATATATTTGCATGCGATGTAGATATATATTAAATATGTATATGTGTGACATGTCATATTAGGAGACCAAATCATAGAAATATCTCTCGATAATATTAAGTCGGTAAACATGAGGCAATTAGATTGACCCACGTGGCCTTCCATCGTTATAAGTAGGAACCGATTCCCGGTGTAGGTTGAGTTGGTCGAGTCCCTCAAGACTCACCTATATCGCGATTCGCTATCTTGCTTACGACATAGAGATGTCACCGGTGACCTAAGGGCATGGTATACTTGGTCGAGTCCCTCGAGGTTATATCATCAAAATCAGACTCATCTTGTAACGAAGGTGTTGACTTAACCGAGCATCATGGTTGGTCGAGTCCCTCGAGACCATGGTGATTCGGAGGCCGAACAGGATGGGAATCACAAGGAGTTGTGATCGACAAGAGTTGCCTACCTTTTAGGCTTAGTGTGATCGGTCGAGTCCCTCGAGGTTACACTAAGACGCTGATTGGATCCTAATCCCCACTAGAAGTCTGCCGGAGACTTACATTTCACGTGTTGAGGGTGTCGCGTGACTCGTTAGTAAAATAGTGGGAGCATATTAAGATAGAAGTCCATATCTTGATAGTTTATTTCTTGCAAAATCTGCATGTTATTCATTTCTGCTGCATCTTTATTTTTTAAAATGTCGCTTTCAAAATCCCTTTACGTGGCATACTTGATGTCAACCGCCTCATCGGGTCCAAATTATACGGATTGGCTCAGTAACTTGAGAATTGTTCTCACAAAGAGAAAATCGTATACGCCCTTGATACTGATGATGCCTGTCTTCAAGAAGGAGCAAACGAGGATGAGATCGCCGCCACGTGAAGTACATTGATGAGTCCACTCTTGCTTAGTGTTATATGTTGGGCTCTATGACTCTGAAGTTCTGAGAGATAACATGAAAAGATGGATGCCGATCCATTCTCCTACATGTCCGTAAATTGTTTGAGGAACAGGGGAAGGACTCAAATGATATGAGATATCTAAGAGCCTCTTCCGCTAGGATGACTGAGGGAACACCGTTCAGAACCATGTCCTAAAGATGATTGAGTGGATAGAGAAACTCACAGGTCTAGGAATGGTCCTAGAGGATAACTAGTGTGTGGACATTGTGCTTGGTCCCTACCGATTCCTTTTCACAGTTCATAATGAATTTTAATATGAACAAGTTGAAGTGACTCTCCCGAGCTTCTCAATATGTTGAGGGAGGCAGAGTACTATCAAGAAAGAGAAGTCAGTTCTCTACACCGGTGAGACCAAAAGGAAAAGGAAAGCGAAAGGTCCCTTAAGAAGGGAAAGGGCAAGGTCAAACCAGGTAAAGCAAAGGTTGCTAAGAAAGACCCAAAGCAAAGGACAAAGGCCAGTGCTTCCACCGGTAAAGATAGGCACTGGAAGAGAAACTGCAAAGAGTACCTTGCAAAAGGGCTGAAACAAAAGCTTGATGAAGCTTGGTGCACATTCATGATCAGATCTCCATTTGTCGGACTCTTATGATAACATATGGGTATTGGATACCAGTAGTGCTTATCATATATGCAATTTGTTGCAGGTTCTGGCAAGGCCTAGGAGACTAGAGAGAGGCGAGATGGACCTCAAGATGGGTAATGGAGCAAAAGTTGTTGTAGTAGCTGTTGGCGAGGTCGCCCTACATCTACCTAGTGGAGCTTTTATTACATTAGATGCATGTTATTTTGTTCCTTCTATTATCAAAAACATTATCTCCATTTCATGTTTAACAGTTAGTGGATATAAATTTGTTTTTGAGAACAATGGTTGTTCGATATTATTAGATGATAAGATCATCATGAAAGGAACATTGCATAATGGTTTATTTATATTAGACACCACTCCACATATCATGAATGTAAATGTGTCCAAAAGGAAACGAGATGAGTTGAACAGTGCATACCTGTGGCATTGTAGGCTAGGTCACATCCATGAAAGAAGATTCAAAAGTTGCTAAATGATGGATATCTAGATCCATTCGACTATGTGTCATATGCAACTTGTGAGCCTTGCATTCGTGGAAAACTGACCAACTCTCCATTTAGTGGAACTGGAGAGAGAGCCACTGAGTTGTTGGAACTCATACATAGTTATATTTGTCGACCCATGTCAACTCATGCCATTGGAGGTTACTCCTACTTCATTACATTTACTGATGATTTCTCAAGGTATGGATATGTGTACTTAATGAAGTACAAGTCTGAGGCCTTTGAGAAATTCAGAGAGTATAAGAATGAGGTGGAGAACCAGACTGGAAAGAGTATCAAAACTCTTCGATCAGATCGAGGAGGTGAGTACTTAAGTACAAAGTTCACTCAGTTCCTCAAGGACCATGGGATATTATCCCAATGGACACCTCCTTATATACCTCAGCTCAATGGTGTCTCTGAAAGGAGAAATCGAACATTATTAGATATGGTACGGTCCATGATGAGTTTCGCTGACCTACCCATCTTATTCTGGGGATATGCCCTAGAAATCGTAGCTTACCTTCTGAACAGAGTTCCAACTAAGTCGGTAGTGTTTACACCATATGAGATATGGAAAGGGAAGAAGCCTGATCTTAAGGTTGTTAAGATTTGGGGCTGCCCTACATATGTTAAAAGACACAACCCCGATAAGTTAGAATCAAGGACAGAGTGATGCAAATTTGTGGGATACCCTAAGGAAACTTGTGGGTATTATTTCTATCATCTCGAGGACCAAAAGGTCTTTGTAGCTAAGAGAGCAGTGTTCCTTGAGAAGGAACACATTCTTGACGGAGATAGTGGGAGAATGATAGAATTGAGCGAGGTTGGAGAACCAAGCTCAAGCACCACTCTACAGCCCGAGTCTGTTCAGGTACCTAATGCACAAGTTTCAACTTTACGCAGATCTAATAGAGTATCCCATTCTCCTGAGAGATATGTGGGACATATTAGAGGAGAGGATGTAGAGGATATTGATCCTTAGACCTACGAGGAGGCTATTATGAATATAGACTCCGGGAAGTGGCAAGAAGCCATGAATTCTGAAATGGATTCTATGTACTCCAATAAGGTTTGGAACCTAGTTGATGCGCCCGAAGGTATTGTACCCATCGGTTGCAAGTGGATCTTTAAGAAAAAGATCAGAGTAGATGGAAAGGTAGAGACCTATAAAGCCAGGCTAGTGGCTAAGGGGTATCGTCAAAGGCAAGGTGTTGACTATGACGAGACCTTCTCACCCGTAGCAATGCTAAAATCCATCAGAATTCTATTGGCTATTGCAGCACACTATGATTATGAGATCTGGCGGATGGATGTGAAAACCGCATTCCTCAATGGGAACCTCGAGGAGGAGGTGTATATGATGCAACCTGAGGGATACATGTCCAAGAACTGCCCAGATAAGGTGTGTAGGTTGCTTAGATCCATTTATGGATTAAAACAAGCTTCCCGAAGTTGGAACATAAGATTTGATGAGGCAATCAGATCTTATGACTTCGTTAAGAACGAAGATGAGCCTTGTGTATACAGAAAGGTAAGTGGGAGCGCTATCACCTTTTTGGTGTTATATGTGGATGACATCCTGATCATTGGGAATGACGTAGGAATGCTATCCACAGTAAAGGCTTGGTTATCTAGACACTTCTCCATGAAGGACTTAGGGGAAGCATCCTATATTTTGGGGATTAGAATCTATAGAGATAGATCTAAGAGGATGCTTGGCTTGTCCCAGTCCAGGTACATAGAAACCATTGTCAAAAGGTTTGGCATGGAAAATTCCAAGAGAGGTCTCATACCGATAAGATATGGGATATCGCTTTCTACGAGTATGTCCCCAAAGACTCCAGAAGAAAGGGCGAACATAGATATGATACCTTATGCCTCAGCAATAGGGTCTATCATGTATGCCATGCTATGTACTAGGCCTGATATAGCGCATGCTTTGAGTGTCACGAGCAGGTATCAGGCAGATCCAGGCTTGGAGCATTGGAAAGCAGTAAAGTGTATCCTTAAGTACTTGAGAAGGACTAAGGATCTTTTACTAGTATATGGAGGTAATAGCCTTAAGGTTGAAGGCTACACTGACTCAAGTTTTCAATCTGATGTCGATGATAGCAAGTCGAATTCAGGGTATGTGTACACCTTGAATGGAGGAGCAGTGTGCTGGAAGAGTTCCAAGCAAGATACCACTGCAGACTCGACCACAGAGGCGGAGTACATTGCTGCATTAGATGCAGCAAAGGAGGGAGTTTGGGTGAAGAAGTTTATCACAGATTTGGGAGTCGTGCCGGGTAGCGAAGAGTCGATCTCCTTATATTGCGACAACAACGGGGCGATTGCTCAAGCAAAGGAACCTAGGTCTCATCAAAAATCTAAGCATGTTCTGAGGAGGTTCCACCTTATCAGAGAGATCATGACCCGAGGAGATGTAGTAGTGGAAAGAGTTCCATCCGAAGATAACATTGCCGATCCACTGACAAAGTCGTTGTCTCAGATTTGTTTTGAGCGTCACAGGGGTCTGATGGGGATCAAACACATAGGTGATTGGCTTTAGGTCAAGTGGGAGATTTCTAGTCATAGGTGCCCAACAAGCCAATCACGTGAGTGATGGCACGTGTGACTTAATATAGAATCTTTTTGCTTATTATATTTTGGCATATATCACTTTATAACTATTGCATAAATGCATACATATATTGTGATGTCCTTGGATTTGTGCAATGGGAATTGGATCGTGATGAGATCACGATAGTGAGATCGATTCACCTTTAAACACATATCCTAAATAATCCCGGTCATAGGTTACTCGAGAGGGATATCGTGATAACTTGGACAGATCGGTGTCTTTGTATACCCATCCATATGATGGATGCAGGTAGTCTCATAGCTGCTTATATAGGGACACTAGGGATACAATGCAGTGCTCATTGGAGAATGAGTTCACTCGATTGATCCGCCACTTTACGGAATGCTTGGATGGTTGATGATGCCTTATTGTCGGACAATTTTTCGTAGTCCTAGTGGTGTATCTCGGTCCTTAGACTTGAGACACCAAGGATGTCATATATGAGTGCTCCACTCTTTGATACCGACTTATAGATTTGGTTGTCCCGCATCTAGTACATTTTGGTCATTGGGAGTGGTAGTCACACCTTACGAGGGCTATTGAGTGTCGATAGAGGATCATCCACTCTCTAAAGCGTCATGAGAGGAATATCCCATGTATTCTTGCTCAAACAAATCCCTGGCCGGGTCATTCGGGTTGAGAGAAAAGAGTTCTCCGGAGAATCCACATTATAGCGAGACTTCGAGAAGAAATCGTATGGGTCCGACAACACCATGCTCGATATACTCTGGTCTCTCGGGATATTAGATGGATGAGGGACTATAGTTATACGATGAATCGAGGACAGATATGTCCAATGGATTGGATTCCCCAGATCGTTTGGGGACTACTGCGTAGTGGCCTAGTACGTCCCAGTAGTTGATGAGTCAAGTGAATTATTACAGAGATAATAATTCACCGAAAGTTAGAAGGAGTTCTCGCACAGTATGACTCACGGCCAGCCAGCGATATTGGGCCTAGAGGGTCACACACATATGGTAGGCATTGCGATGAATAGAGGTTCGGATATGAGATATCCGACGGAGCCCTTGTCTTATTGGATGCAGATCCAATACCCACTAAGGGAGGACCCATTAGGGTTTGACAGGGGACCTCTATAAATAGGAGGGATTCAGAGCCCCATAGGCTAGAGAGCTTTTGTTTGTCTTTTCATATTCTCCTCTCCATCTCCACCTCTGAGTAGGCTTGGAGTTTTGAGGAGCGTCGTCGCAACCCTGCTGTGTGGATCACCGCTAGAGAGGAGGACGCTTGACCTCCTTCACCCTCTCCTAAGGATCTGCAAGGAAACAGGGATATACGATCTCCCTAGGTAACACAATCTACTCTATACCCAGTTTCATGTTTCGCGGATTTTTGCGTACCAATCTTCGCACGACGACGAACATCTCTTTGGGACTCGGGGATTTTGTTTTCTTGTTCTTCCGCTGCGCATGTGATGTCGCCCCCAAGGATTTCCCAACACTAAGCAAGTGTTTAACCGGCCAACGTCAAGTTTTGTTTCGGCGAGCTTTCCCGCGTTCTTCCTGTGGACTTCCGATATGCCCTCGGGTTTCTTCCGGCGGGCTCCCAGCAGGCTCCCGATCTTGTGACGAATTCAACGAGTAGCCAAGCCTTCTTGGTGATCTCTGCGAACCTCCGACGATCTCTTCGACAGACTTCCGAAAGTTCCGACAAGTCTCCGATCTTTCTTGATTGGTTCCGACAACATCTCCAACGAATCTTCGAACTCTCAAACATCCATCGAACTTGACTCCGGTATCCTTGCTTTATATTTTTAGGCTATCATAGTTAATCCTACACACTCAACTTCAATAATATGGATTATATCAATTAACCCATCAATTGATTTAATCATCAAAATCTGAGATTCAATAATCTCCCCCTTTTCGATGATGACAATCAATTGATGACGGAGTTAAACATAACTCCCCCTATCTATATGCCATATTGTGAGAAGATAAAACCACTTGAATTCCATCCTTTTGAATTTATGCATAAATCGATAAGTTCTAACGTTGAACTTATCGTTGTCTTATTAAGCATGAGCAAATATGAACCTTCGTATTTCTCATAATTTTCAGCTATTGAAAATCATTTTCAAGTCAAATGATAAGAGACAATTTTCACTTTGACGAGAGATAAAAAATATGATAAAGATTTTCAACATGAATTTCATGATATAAATGTGAGGAATGTTTTCATATAATCAACCCATCTTGCAATATACTTAAAGATTAATACATATAAGACAAGCAAGGCATATAAGACAAGCTTTTGCAATTCATATAAGTCATGCTATTGATGCGCATAAGTCATACAAGTCATCACTTCTCCCTCTTTGTCATCAACAAAAAATAAGGAGATGAGACTTGAAACACACAGTTTGTGATCATAAAATCAAAAGAAGTCAGCATAAAAATTAATCATACGAAATTCATCATTCAAAATTAATCTCGCAAGAAATATTTATCTAGATTCAAAACCAAATCAACAATTATCCAGAATTTAACAATACATCTTAAACAAAGGTTCAGTTTTTGTTCAAAAGAAGATGATAGACTTCTAACTTCACATTAAGAGTAATCAGAACAGAATAAGAAACTACATTGATTAATCCTTAGGAGGTAAGCCACAGTGCTGATATATGACATCTATTTTTTGATTCATATGTCGTAGTTCCTTCAAAATTTTAATTTGTTGGATTTGAATTTGTTCTTGCTGCGATTTGATCTTATTCAATTCTGCCATAATGAGTTCTTCGGAGGATGAAACAGGAGTCGAAGGTGCTGCGCCAAAGGGACTAGGAGGAGGAGATTCATTTCCCCTAAGAATTGGTGTTTCGGGGTGTTCTACTGGTGGGAGAATTGGATCAATCCTTCTATGTTGCCTAACCCATATACCGTTGCTAAATGTGCACTAAAGTCTTTTCAGCAGATTTCTATTGATAATGTTATACCGATCACTTTGAATTGTTTCTTCATCGGGTGGGATACATATGTCATGGGCAAGTAGGAATCGAGTGATTAACCCTTCATATGGCAACATAGTATTTTTAGCTATAATATCTTGCATGTGTTGCCGAATTGAGTATCCAAAACAGTTATGTTGACCAGTCATGATCCAATACATGGTGCTTATTTCTATTTGACTCATTTCATCAAGATGAAATTGCTTAAGGAATAGTATGCTAGTTATGATATGATGAAGGATTTTAGAGTTAAAGGGCAGTAGGTGCTCACAACTCTTGGGAATTATGCCGAGGTCAGGATTTGCAAAAATAGTTTTGACGGTTTCGGAGTAAGTTGCTCCGATTGTATTGACATCCCATTTACCTCTAAAATAACAGCCCCTATCTTTTTTAGTAATTCCAATTAGTTCACAAATAGTACTATCAAAAATTCTAATTTGTGTCCCTAGTAGGTAAGTACTTAGGCTATCATTATCCACATATAAGTTTGCATAAAATAGCCTAACTAACCTAGGATAGATTGGTTCATTTATTTGTAGCAAAGGTAGGGCATCTAGATGTGCAAACCACCTAATAGGTTCTAGGTTTCCTAGTTCATTGAGATCAACGCGTTTACCCTTATGGATACAACTTGTTTCGAAGTTTGGAAACCTAAGAGTTACTTCTTTGGATCTAAAAAGGTCTTGGTTATATGAATCTCCTTCAACCCTTTTCCCTTTTGATCTTTTAGGAGCCATTATCTAGACAAGATGATAGATGAAACTGTAAGGAGTAGGTAAAATAATGAGAAGAGAGGAAAAATTTCAGATTTTACCTTATTGAGAATCTCTTAGAAGATGGAGAGCTTGGACCAACAAGAATCACTCTCCAAGGCTTCTAAATGCTGGAATGAAGGTTTAGAGAGGTTGTGGGAGAGCTTGAGGCAGTTTCTCACGGGTTAAGGGCGGTGTCACCGCCGGCCCTAACCCCTTGACTTATAAAGGGGGTCTCGGGCAGTGCTACCGCCGATCCTGGCGGTGCCACCATTGGCTTGCCGCGAAGAGAAGAAAAAATTCTTTTTTCCCCCTTCTTGATTTTCAGAGGTGTTTGACTCAAGATAGGTTGAGATATTGAGTTGTACTTTAATATATCGTTTGGAATCGAAAGAGAAGGATGAAATCAAATCCACAAAAGAACATAACAAGAATGAGACATTTTTCAAAAAATACATTCAAACAACCTTATTTTCAGGGACAATTTAACATACCTAGTTCCCTTCTAATAAATTCAAATTGGTCTTCATTTAAGGCTTTTGTAAAAATGTCTGCTAATTGATGCTTTGTGTCAATAAATTCTAGAACGACATTATTATTAAGGACATGATCACGTATGAAATGATGCTTAATATCTATATGCTTAGTTCTAGAGTGCTGAATCGGATTTTTGGTAAGACATATGGCACTTGTATTATCACATTTTATGGGAATGTTTTTCAAGTGAATTCCATAGTCTTCTAATGTATTTTTCATCCAGACAACTGTATTCGGCTTCCGCCGTAGATAGTGCAACTGAATTTTGTTTCTTGGAAGTCCAAGAAACAAGTGCATGTCCTAAAAATTGGCATGTTCCGGATGTACTTTTTCTATCTATCCTGCATCCGCTAAAATCGACATCTGCATAAGCTATTAAATCGAATTTATCAGACTTTAGATGCCACAATCCTAAATTTGGAGTTCCTTTAAGATATCTAAATATTCTTTTAACACTCTTAAGGTGAGATAATTTAGGATTAGATTGAAATCTAGCGCAGAGTCCTACACTAAACATGATGTCCGGTCTAGTCGCGGTGAGGTAGGTAGACTACCTATCATTCCCCTATATGTTTTTTGATTGAAATTTTCACTATTTTCATCCATATCTAACTTAGTCGAAGTACTCATAGGGGTGTTTATCACTTTTAAATTATTCATGTTAAATCGTTTTAACAATTCTAATGTATATTTAGATTGGTTAAGAAATATACCATCACTGAGTTGTTTGATTTGTAATCGCAAAAAGAAAGTTAATTCACTCATTAAACTCATTTCAAATTCGTGACTCGTGCATTTGGCAAATGATTCACATAGTGATTCATCCAAAGAGCTAAAAATAATATCATCAACATAAATTTGTACAGTAAGAAAATTGTTTTCAAAGTGTTTGATAAACAATGTAGTATCAACTTTGCCTTTGGTAAAATTATTTAAAATAAGAAAGGAACTAAGCCTTTCATACCAAGCTCTAGGAGATTGTTTCAAGCCATAAAGAGCCTTAGTCAATTTGAATACATGATTAGGAAGAAGAGAGTTTTCAAATCCGGGAGGTTGTTCAACATATACTTCTTCGGAAATAAAACCATTCAAGAAAGCACTTTTGACATCCATTTGAAATAATTTAAAATTATTACTACTAGCATAGGCAAGGAGCATCCTAATGGCTTCTAATCTTGCCACAGGAGCGAAGGTTTCTTCGTAGTCGATACCATCTTCTTGGTTGAAACCTTTGGCCACTAATCTAGCCTTGTTTCTAACCATGATACCACATTCGTCTTGCTTGTTTCTAAAGACCCATTTAGTACCAATGACTAAATGGTCACTTGGTCTAGGAACAAGCTTCCATACCTCATTCCTCTCAAATTGGTTCAATTCTTCTTGCATTGCAATGACCCAAAAATCATCTTATAAGGCCTCGTCAATGCATTTTGGTTCGATTTGAGAAAAGAAGGCGGCGTTGGCACAAAAATTCTTGAAAGAATAGCGAGTTTGAACCCCTTTTGATGTATCTCCTATAATTAGTTCCTTTGGATGAGCATCCATATACTTTCATTCCTTAGATAAGGAAATTTCGAAAGAAGATGCATCCAAGTTGCTATTTTGAGGAGGGGGTTCATTTAAATTCAAATTATCAAAACCAAGATCATCATCAAAATTATTTTTCTTTAAATTAGAAATTTCATTAAAAACTACATGAATAGACTCTTCTATAACTAAGGTTCTTTTGTTAAAAACATTAAAAGCCTTAGAAACGGAAGAGTAACCAAGAAAGATGCCTTCATCAGATTTAGCATCAAATTTTCCTAAGGCATCCTTTTCATTCAAAATAAAGCATTTGCAACCGAAAACTTTAAAATAAGAAACATTTGATTTTTTGTTATTCCATAATTCATATGGAGTTTTTGATGAAGACGGTCTTATTAGAACCCTATTCATGATGTAGCAAGCCGTATTCACGGCTTTGGCCCAAAAATACTTGGGTAGACTATGTTCATTTAACATAGTTCTTGTCATTTCTTATAGGTTTCTATTTTTTCTTTCAACTACTCCATTTTGTTGAGGATTTCTTGGAGTGGAGAAGTTGTGATTGTATCCATTAACTTCACAAAGATTTTGGAAATCACGGTTTTGAAATTCGCCACCGTGATCACTCCGAACTGATGAAATTATGAAGCCCTTTTCGTTTTGAGTGAGTTTACAAAATTTTGAGAAGCACTTGAAGCAATCACTTTTATGAACTAAGAAATAGGTCCAAGTGTACATAGTATAGTCATCCACAATTACAAAAGCATATTTGCTTCCTCCTAGACTTGTTGTGTCAATTGGTCCGAATAAGTCCAAATGGATCAATTGTAGTGGTCTAGTGGTGCTAATTTGATTTTTTGGTTTGAAACTAGTTTTTATTTGTTTACCTAGTTGACATGCATCACATACTTTGTTCTTAGTAAACTTCATATTTAGAATCCCTCGTACTAGTTCTCTAGATGAGATTTTAGATATTAGTTTCATGCTTGCATGGCCTAATCTCCTATGCCAAAGCCAAGCATCATCATTTAGAGCAGAGAAGCACATTTCATTACTTAGTTCATCAAGGTTGATGGTGTAGACATTATTTTGTTTTAATGCAATCATAGTCATGTTATTGTTTGGTTTTTCGATAATACATATTTGATTCGAATCTAACGATATAACCTTTATCGTATAATTGACTCATACTCAAGAGATTATGTTTCAATCAATCAACTGGTAAAACATCATCAATAGAAAAACTTAATTTATTACCTATAGTTCCCTTGCCAATGATTTTGTCTTTGTTGTTGTCTCCGAATATAACGTACCCTTCTTCTTTGCTAGTGAGCATAGAGAAATGAGATGGATCTCCAGTCATATGTCTTGAGCATCCACTATCGAGATACCATCTCTTGCTCCTAGCTTGTGGGTTTGTCTAAAAAAAAGGATGATTTTTAGGTACTCATTTGATTTTGGGTGCCTCAAAAATTGATCCACTAATTTTGTTATTCATTATTGAATCATTTATAGTTTCTTTAGGAACATATATTAATTTTTATGGACTAATTTTCCTAAATGGACATTTGTAGGCAATATGTCTGGATTTACAACAAAAGTTGCATTTCATATAAGATGAAATATGTAATGTAGGTCCTTTTATGAAAGTGGTAGGATTTTGATGTGATCCTTTTACAAATCCAATTCCACTTCTATTTGCGACGTGACCCTTGTTTGCAAGGATTATATCTAATCCTTTGCTACCAACCTTAAGGTTTCTTTAAGGTTTAAGGTTTCTTTAAGAAGCAATTTTTTATTTTTTATTCCTTCTAAATGCTCACACTAAGAGCATAGAGGAGTTTGAATACTATCAAACTTATTTTGTAGTAAAACATGCTCTTTCTTTAAGATACTTAACTTCTTACTAATAGTTCTACATTCATCAAATAATTCATGACAAGCGATAGAGAGTTCTTCAAAAGATAAATCTTCATTAATTAAATCACATACCTCTTCTCCTAAAGCCATTAGCGCGAAGTTTGCCTCCTCTTTGTTGCTAGCTTCTTCACTTTCGGAATCACTTGAATCGTCCCAAGTTGCCTTTAGAGCTTTCTTCTTCTTTGGTTGCTTCTTCTTGGCTTGGGGGCATTCATTTTTTAAATGCCCTGGCTTCTTGCATTCATAGCATATCACTTGGTCCTTTTTATGTTCAAGTCTGTTTTTGGTGTTATTTTTAAATTTGTTCTTTTTTAAAAAATTTTAAATTTTTGAGTCAAGAGTGCAATGTCATTTTCACTATCCTCATCACTTGATGTTCCTTTCAAGTGATCTTCTTATGATGTGAGTGTCATATCCTTCCTGTTCTTTGGAAGAGGGTTCTCGAGTTCGTCATGATCTTGACACGTCATTTCGTAGGTCATTAGAGACCCAATAAATTCTTCAAGAGGGAATGTTTTGAGGTCCTTGGCCTCTTGAATGGCTGTAACTTTTGGATCCCAACTTTTAGGAAGAGATCTTAAGATTTTGTTTACTAGTTCAAAGTTAGAAAAATCTTTACCAAGAGCTTTGAGTCCATTGATGACATCCATGAAACGGGTGTACATGTCTCCGATGGACTCACTTGGTTTCATTCGGAAAAGTTTATAAGAGTGCACAAGGATGTTGATTTTGGACTCTTTCACTCGGCTAGTGCCTTCATGAGTGACCTCAAGAGTTCTCCAAATATCAAAAGCTGAATCACAAATTGAAACACGATTAAACTCATTTTTGTCTAGTGCACAAAACAAGGCATTCATAGCCTTTGCGTTTAAAGCATAAACCTTCTTCTCTGATTCATTCCATTTGCTCATCGGAAGAGAAGATTTTTAAAATCCGTTTTCGACAATAGTCCAAAGCTCGAAATCCATGGAAATGAGGAAGATCCTCATACGGGTCTTCCAATACGTGTAATCTGACCCATTAAACATAGGTGGACGTGTGATAGAATGTCCCTCATGCATGCTGGAGTAAGCCATCTCTCTTGAGTATTAAACCAAATATGAGAGTGAGCCTCGCTCTGATACCAATTGTTAGGATCGGAGCGGCACTAAGAGGGGGGAGGTGAATTAGTGCAATGGTAAACTAACGTTGGTTTAAAAACTTTCGTACGATAAAAACCAATATCGATGAAAAGCGATTTTGAAAGCTTGATAACTTAGAAGCATATGGAAGCGTAATGACTAAGTAAAAAAGTTTGCAGTATATAAATGGCAAGAGTAGGATGCAAACCAGATAACACAGCAATTTTAAAGTGGTTCGGTCAAAATGACCTACATCCACTTGCAAAGCCTTCTTCGAAGAGGCTCCCAACTTCCACTAGCAAATCTCTTTGTAGGGGAAGGACTAATACCCCTCTTACAACCTTTACAAGTAGTTCACACTCTTACAATTCTTTTCAACAAGATGGGAGGAGGTGAACACTCAAGCAATTTGAAAAATAAGACTTGCTAAGACTTTTCTAAGGCTCTTATCTCAAACTATTGCTTTGCAAAAGGTGTTTTCTCTACTGAGAATTGAGGGGTATTTATAGGCTCCAAGAGGATTCAAAATTTGGGCTCCAAATTTGAATTCCTCTTGGGTTTCCGAGACTGACGGTGCCACCGCCTGTCAATGTCTGTCAAGTAGGTGTACTAGCGGTGCCACCGCTGTCGGTGGTTGTGCCATCACCTGGTCTCAGGTGCTGGGCGGTGCCACCACCTAGTCTAGCGGTGCCACCGCCTGACACTTCGGGTTCTGGGCGGTGCCACCGCCCAGTCTGGCGGTTCCACCGCCCGTCCTTACAAATTTCTGGTTGGGCTTCACGTCCGACCCAAACCAAGTCACTT
This sequence comes from Musa schizocarpa, assembly GCA_900464855.2. Taxonomy (NCBI): domain Eukaryota; kingdom Viridiplantae; phylum Streptophyta; class Magnoliopsida; order Zingiberales; family Musaceae; genus Musa; species Musa schizocarpa. Next base: position 26,701,138 of record LS990925.1, on the reverse strand, counting down.
TTGGGCCCAGTTGGCCCCTAACCAAGGTATAGGATTGTCCCTTAATCCTAACCCTAATTACATGTGAACTACATACCTAAAAACATAATCCTAAGCAAGTGTTTAACCGGCCAACGTCAAGTTTTGTTTCGGCGAGCTTTCCCGCGTTCTTCCGATAGACTTCCGATATGCCCTCGGGTTTCTTCCAACGGACTCCCAACAGGCTCCCGATCTTGTGACGAATTCAACGAGTAGCCGAGCCTTCTCGGTGATCTCTGCGAACCTCCGACGATCTCTTCGACAGACTTCCGAAAGTTCCGACAAGTCTCCGATCTTTCTTGGTTGGTTCCGACAGCATCTCTGACGAATCTTCAAACTCTCAAACGTCCATCGAACTTACTCTGGTATCCTTGCTTTATGTTTTTAGACTGTCGTAGTTAATCCTACACACTCAACTTCAATAATATGGATTAGATCAATTAACCCATCAATTGATTTCATTATCAAAATTCGAGATTCAACAAAGAGATATGCAGATAGCTGGTCGGCATGGCTTCACATTGAGGAGTCATAGGATAGCCTCCCTTATTGGCTGAAAGGGGAGGTTGTTGGGCTGACAGCCCATACCAAGGTGGGCTTTATTAGCCCACAGCTCACCCCCTCTTAACCTAACCCTAATTTATATTGAGGGGGGGTGTGGTGGAGGAGAATAAGGCAGAAAAGGAAGAGAAAGAAATGGAAGAAGACAAGAACAACACACAGAGATTATTCTCAATCATCTAGCATATTTTCATCTCATGTTAGATCAGATCTATAGTAGATTCTTACTGTGATTACATGGAGAGAATTAGGGATCTCATGTTAAATCAGATCTATAGTAGATTTTTACTGTGATTACGTGAGGAGAATTAGGGAGGATTTAGATATTGTGCATATTGATATGATCCATGTATTCTAATTATTCTCTTGTGATTGTTGCTAAGGGTTTTGAATAAGAGATTGAGATTTGTATATTTATTATTATTATAGTATATTATCTCTAATTTATCCCATAGTTTTTATCCTTAATATTAAAAAAAAATTTACATATAACTTGATATTCTATTTGATTATGGTTCATTTAATTTCACTATTTATAGTTATTTGTTCGTTATTCCTGTTTATATCCCATCAAATACTTCTCTTTTTTTTTTCTTTTTTTCTTTTTTCTTTTTTTTTCCTCCCTCGCTCTCCCGTTCTATTTGCCTAACCGAGGACTTCGAAGTCCGAGTGACGCCCGCGGGCTAGTAGATGAGCTGCCTGATGTCGCCCGAACGATGGATCAGGATTCGACCAACGGCGGGCCACCGCCCGCTGCGGGCTCCCCCCACCTCTTCGCCGACAACCTCAATGGCTTCCTCCTCGCCGTCGCCTTCATCGGCGCCGGCTTCATCGTCAAGAAGGAGGGCCTCAGGCGCGCCGGTGCGTCCGGCCCTCGCGCCGGTAAGTAACCCCATTCCCCTTCTCGTCGATACCCTAGCTCCGAGTCGCTGTTGTACTGAAAGGAAAGAGCTTCCTTTTTTTTATACCTAAGGCGTAGGTGGCTACGGATATCTGTTGAAGCCTCTCTGGAGGATCGGAATGGTCACAAGTAAGCCCCTTTTCTGTCGATCCTGTCTCCACTTTCTTGTGTGGTTTTAAGCGTGAAGGAAAGTTGAAATTTTGCAGTGATCTTTGGTGAAATTGCCAACTTTATGGCCTACATATTTGCCCCAGCTGTTCTGGTAACTCCGTTGGGTGCTTTGTGTCTCATTGTGAGGTGGGATGTGCGAAATTTAAAAGCTTGCATTGGTCACAGATTTAAAAGCTTGCATTGTACTGGTCCGATTGAGGATTGGTACGTGGATCACCCTCTACTAGACGATACTATAACCTGCCCCTGCATCAGGCAATATGGGGTTTCGATTGTAAATGATCAGTAACGGTCGGCAAAGGATCAAGGGTTGAGATTGCCCTATTTCAAATGGTCAAATTGATCATTTAAATCGTAGGAAAAGGTGTTTAAACCCTTTCCTCCTCCCTCTTTCAATTCATATCACTCTCTTAATCTCTTCAACTCTCTTAAACGTATTTTCACTCAAATCATTTCTTTATAAATAATTCAATATTAACGGAATGATGGTTCAAAACATATCACAAAATTATTTCTCAAAGTCTAAAAAAGATATGTCACTATTCTTTCCTAATTTAGATTATTTTTCGCTAAAATTATACAATTTATATTTATTTTCAACTTAAAAATCCTAATATAATTTTTTTTATTTTTCAGGTATTTTTGAAGTTATTTTTTTATGTTGTTTTAGCATATCATCGGTACACCGTAGCATACCATTGGTATGTCTTGGTACATACTGCACCAACCATAATTGCAAACCTTGAGTGCACTTGGGCATATGCTCAACAATTGGATCTTTAACGGTAATGGTGTTGTGCTGGTGCTGATGTTGTTTTTCTTGATCTTTGCTCTTGTTGTCTCTTATAGTTGTAAGTTATGCAGGTGATGAGTATTAAGGCCATAGGAATTGCAATTAAGCTCATATTGGAGGGAATCGACCATGCTGGTTACTTCCAGACATGGGTATTTGCAGTGGTTGCCATCTCCTGCATCATAGTTCAGTTAAATTACTTGAACAAGGTTAGAGCCTGAAGCAATGCTTGTATCAGAGTTCAAAGAATGCACCATTTTTTTTCTTTTAATCCATGATTCCCCTTCGTGATTGCCTATACGTATGAAGTTTCAACTCTAAGATATAAGATAAGACCACCATGCTGACTTTTCTTTATGCAAGTCTCCATTTTACTCTTCTTCTGTTTCCCAGATTTCTTTACTTTAATTTTTCAGCATTGATAATATTTAGCTTTCTTGTTAGATTAATTTTTAGAAGGCAGCTTATTTTCCTTGAACTAGAGAGTGCTTTCTAATACAGGAAGGACTTTCTCTATAAATAAGATGGCCATAAGTTTTAGATGGAGGATAAATTGGACAATTGATGATGCTGTATGTAATATTGTGAGAAATAGGCAATAAAGAAGGGCCAGGTTGGAACATTCTGGAACCTGCATTGACCAGTTATTTCAGCTTCTGGTTGGATGAAACTCGGGGCAAGTCAAAAGTCAATTAGTTCTACTTTTGAAATTACAGAATATTACTGTCAAATAAAGCCAAATGACTTCCTGTTTGTTATGGTTTTCATGGTTAGTTTGATTTTTGGAAATGGATTATTTGTTGATTGCACATCAGAGATTCGAAATTTCATACCGTATCGGTGTATAGAGCTTTGCTCGGTATGATACAGTACATTTTACTGAGCGGTACACCTATATATATATATATATATATATATATATATATATATATATATATATATATATATATATATATATATATATATATATATATAATATTAAAAAAATAAAATTATTTTTTTTTATAAAATATAAAAATCAATATATAAAAATATTAAAAAAATATATAAAATATTTTAAATAAAGGCGTACGCAGCCTTAGCGACATCGCCTTCTCCACGTCGCCTTGTCTGTGGCATTCAGCGAAGAAGACGTCGAAGGCCGCAGACGTCTCTGACCTTCGGCGAAAAACACGGTGAAGGCCGCAAACGTCTCCGGCCTTCGGCGAAGAAGAAGGTTGTAGAGTCGCAAACGAGGCGATGAAGTAGACCGCCCCTTTCGTTGCTCTAGTCGCGGCCTCCCCTAATCCTCGCGCCTCCAGATCCTCCTCTTTACAACTCTCCTCGTCGTTACCTCCTGGATCGGGATCGTCGAGGGAGAGGCAGCATCAGATCGGGATCGTCGAGGGAGAGGCAGCATCAGATCAGGATCGAGAAAGGGCGTGAAACAAGTTTGCATTGAGGTTCTCCCGATTCTCCCTCTTCTTTGAATGCCCTCTCCTTCTTCTTCCTTCTTCGACGTTTCTCCCTCAACCTCGCCGCAACTAGGCCGCTATATCGAGCGGATCGCTAGGTAGCGGGTGGTCCGCGTACCGGTTCACGAGCGGTACAATTCAAAATTGCAAACCTTGCATCAGATATTGTCTTTTGATCTTGTCTTTCAAGTATATGTTTGTCAGTTTGCTATCCAGCTTTGACTTTATATTTATATGTAATTATCTAGTTAAAGATTTCTTTCTTAGCTGATTTGACTCTTCAAAAATTGGTTTAGGATTAACAATGTTACTTATTTGTCTTTTTTGTTGTTCTTTCTCGTTTCCTGGCATTAGATACTTTCAATACTGCAGTTGTTTCTCCTGTCTACTATGCCATGTTCAGAATTCTTACTATATTCACAGGTGCCATCATGTTCAAGGTACCGAATCTTTATTATGGTCATAATATTTCTACATTTTCTTTGTCTAGTGCTTACTTCTTTGCATGCATGGAGGATTGGTCTGGGCAGAGTGCAAGTGATATTGCATCAGAGATTTGTGGGCTTATTACAGTAATATCTGGGACTACATTGTTGCATACTACCAGTGAGGCAGATCCACCTACTTCAGGTATATTGAAGTAATCTTGAGATGACAATTGATGGATGAGCACATGGTCTGAAAATTCATGGTATATACCAACCATACTGCTCGGTATGCTTGATTAGGAAGCGATGTACTGATACCACCTTAAACTGACCAAATACCAATGTGAAATATCTTTTGGTATTTGTTTGAGTGTGTACTGACCAATATATTCCACTGTAAAACATGTGAGGTTTCTTATATGAAATATTATATAGAAAAATTCAAGTTGATTATGTGTTTGTTTTTGTATTGGAGTTGAGCATCGCAACAGTGGAGGTAGTGCATCTAGCTTGTTCATCTCTTATTGCTTATCACTTCTAACAGATTTTCACATGCTTTGATTTGTGTACACTGTTCTCGTCGTCTAATATTCACATTTTCTGTATATTGTAACAACTATCTCCTTCACAGATAGGATTGTAGTATCTGCAACACAACGATTGTTTTATTTCCCTCTGTTGTGATCATTTGCCCTGCATAAATATAAACATTGTGCCCATTGGGTCTTCTTGTTATGTAAGTTCATTTAATTATATGTTGATTTTACTAAATGTAACTGTACGATGTATCTCACCATATGTTTCTCTTATATCATGATCATATTTAATGTTTTTATGCTACCTTGCAGATTTATATGCACAGCTCTCTCCCAAGATGTTTTGGCACATCCAAGGGAATGGTGAGATGGGAAAGCTCAAGGACAATGATATGTCGTCCGGGGAGTTTGTTGCAGTCCTTCGACAGTCCGAGGATTATGTCATGTTAGTCTATCGGCTCATGCGCCGCATGATGGATCCTGAGTTTTCGCCTGATCATGCGATGCAGGTGTATGTCGGACTCAACTTCATGATTGATGGTTGAAGATGGAGATCCACAAGTTTTGTACTAGGCAGCAGCTTAGGATTGCTGATGGTGGCTTCCATTTCATGTAGTCTGGATGCGGATAAGTTCAGCTATGTATGTTATACATAATTTTTCATTTAGTTGTTAATAGCTGAGTTATAAATGTTACTTGGTTCATGTATAATCTCAGAAGAATGGTAATAATAGATTCTTGGTGTAATATACTGTACATCTTTCAAGGAATTTCTTAAATTTGATTCATTTTTACAGCCAAATATCTGCACAATTCTGATAAACCCAACGAACTGCCATTTGGAAGTTTCTTTACAAAACCAGTCGTGGGTTGCACCATTATTTTCTTGAGAATATTATCTCTTTTTCTTTGTTTTTTTTTTCAAACTGAATCTGTGCAAAAGGATAGTGAAGACTCGGCTTTTACTGTGTTTTGCATGAATCTTTGTGATTCCATGCCGCAATCATTTATCCTACCAATTCCTATTTGAAAGATGATAACATCATCTTATTAGCCCACTAAACGTTCCTTTTGTTTACCATCTTGGGTGCAGGGATGCAACCGGCGGCCCACCAGCCAGCCGAGCCATTCATAGAGAGAGAGGTGTCAGCAAGATATCCGACGACAAAGCAAGCAGCACGTGTTGTTAGATCAAACATTGCTCAAGCAACATGCCAAGACAATGACGGTGCCTTTGGGACCACAAATTCCAATATGTATCTAAGGCCAAAACATATATATATATATATATATATATATATTATATCTTATCTAAATATTATATTAAAAATATTCAAATGCTATAAGTCAGCAATAGCATTTCGGCAATTGTGACATGTTAATATATTTTTTAATATTTTTAAAGTATCCTATTATTTTATCTAAAATTACAATATTATCATAAAAATTGTAACCCTCATTAGTGATCCATTCTTTCAATTTTTGCCATTGCTCCTTTTCTTGCAAGTCTAAAATTTTATTTATATATATACTAAAGATTATTTTATATTTATTTATATGATTATATATTTTTATTTACTATATATCTAGGTCATACATAATTTTTATAAGATTACATACTTTCATTTATTTATTTTATTTATTAATTTAAATATTAAAAAAATGCATTTAATTTTGAATAAATATTAAAATATTAGAAGGATAAATTTGCATATAATATTAAATATAATTTTATCAAACAATACTTACACCAATACATATTTAAAATATATTTTTTATATTTTATTTATAAAATATTTAAAGTATTCTACAACTGCATATTCACTCAGACCACTTTATTCAAGTGTATATTAAAAATATAAATATATTCTCATACATAATCTTTATATCTATAATAATTTTTTTCTAGCAAATGTTCCCTGATTTAAATAAAATAAGCTAAATTCGTGTCGATAAGATACCTATAATTTTTTATTTTTGAGAATCATATTAAAAATATTTAAAAAAAAAAGAAAAGAAAAAAGGAGTTTGCTGGATGGATTCCCCCACTTTCTCAATCGATTCGACACATTAACAACTGGAAAATGGAGAATCGACAAGCACAGGATATCCAACCTGACGCAGTTGACCAGCATCCCTAATCCAGGATTAAACAAGTCGACGACATGTCCTGGCGGCCTTCAATATCTCAAAGCAGTTCAACAACCATGTCTAGTTTAATTTGGACGTACAAACTGGTGACTTTTCACACTCCTACGTACTTAGTTATTACAATCATCACATCGTTCTTTGATGCAATGACAATCATTACTGATCTCGGTTATCCGTGAAATGGATGCATTACGATCATCTATTTCGTCGATGCATGCAATTCTATGTCTTCGATTCCAATACCCTTTTGCGTCGATACAAGAGGTGAGGTTAAATTATTTTTGCCACACGTCATCCTAGGGTTGGCTGACAAAGAGTGTCTTTGTGTGGGGACCCCATCAGATAAGTTTCTTCCTTTTGGGAAATATCTTTCTTTCCATAAAGTGTATGGTTTCGGTTCATTGTGGACCGATTTTAAAGCATATTTTGACTTATGGAGTCTCGAAAAGCTGAACCATCGGATTCATGTGCTACTCCACAGGTAGGAGGAGGCTCGTTGGCCCACCACTTTGAGCACGGGTGGCTCCCACAACGAATAGTTTGTGGTGGTCCCACCTGGTTCCTGGCTTCGTCAGCCATCCACCGCACTCTCACAGCGACACACTATTCGCTGCCCCATCTACGACACGACTCGCCCTCCTTGCTCCGATCGATAGAACTTGACCACGAAGCAATGCGTCGTGTAATAAATCGTTCCGTACCAAATTTCTGCATACCGACTCGATGATTGACGCAGCTTTCGAGCGACGGTCGGCTGCTACACCGTCTGATCGGGAAGGGTTTGCTTCATGATTCGTGCAGGCTCTCCGCAACCGAAAGCTCGAAGGGTGGGGTTCATGTTAAAGGCCGATACTCGTTAGGGCACAACGGAACGAACCGCTTCGTGATCTACATGTATCGTCGTCCAGGCGTGCTCGCTCTTTCTGCTCTACTCTTCCTCTCTTATGGTAAGACGAGATGTGGCCACCGCCATCCACCGATGAAGACATGATCGCCGGATCGGAGATCTACGGGCGGCCGCTATACCGACGGAGCAAGCCCGTCGGTGCGCCCACCGGAGCATCAGCACGCCACACCTCCCCCTCCGCCGTCCCCTTCTCCTGGGAGCGGCTGCCGGGCATCCCCAAGGCCCAGATCGCCATCGACGCCCGCTCGCCGGACCCCCTCCTCCCCCTCCCTCCCCCTCTCAGATCCGCCACCGCCGGCCCCCGCAAGAAGCGACCCATCGCGGGCCCACGCCCCGCCCCCGACCCCTTCGCCGCCGCGCTCGCCGTGTGCGCCAAGGCCCCGCGGGGCTCCACCATCGGGGAGCTTTTAGCGGCGAGCGGGTCGGCCGCCGGTCGTCACCGGAGGGGGTCGGCAGCGTCGGCGTGGTCCATCTCCGACCGGCTCGGGCTCCTCGGCCTCTACGCCTCGTGCAAGGCGACGTGCGCCGTCGCGGACTCATCCGTCTACGTCCCTCGGTCCGCCTCCTATAGGCCCTTGAGCCGGCGGTCAGCCTAACCACCACCACCACCACCACCAGGACGGTCCAAGGACGAGCAAGCATGGAATGTATCATACCATGTTCCCAAGAAAACTAATTGCTCGTATTGTATTCATCAATAAATATTGTTCTCATCATCCCCGTCACTCTTTTTTTTTTACGAATCTAATGCAGTGTTTTTTCCTCTCTTTGAGCTTTTTCCTAAAAGCAGCTCAAGACAAGGACACAGCACACATGAGATCAGATCAAGATCACCGAGTCCATGATTGATTATGTGCTGTTCTTTTGTTTGGTAGTCCACTTAGAACCCGATGCTCCTACTCACTAGTCATGATCTGAGGCGTGCTGGAGCAGTGGTTGGTGGTGGTAGTCACACCAATACAGTGTTGAGGTGATGGGTTGGATCATTAGATTATTCTGGGGGAGTTTGGGACACTTGAACAGATGGCACAGTTTGTTTTTGGTTGGTGAGCTTCTTCAGAGTAGAATATGAAGGAAGCCATTAAGCAACAGTGTTGTTACCTGAGCCACATCCACAAGACGATGATTTTTTGTTTTTGTTGCTCTAATGTTGTAACTTGCAAAGATGAACAGGTCTTCTCCCTGCAAATACAGAAAATAGAATGGTAGAGCCATTGCAGAATGAACACACAAGGACAGTTCTAACTTCTTGTTCCTGTGATGAGCATTTGAGCCTTGGAGAGCATGCCATACATGTACGGGATTGGGGGCATTCTTCTTAAGCAGCATGATGAGGAAGCATGGTCAAGAATCATTACAATATCCTTAAGAGGACTTCAATGCAAAATCAGCATATCTTACAAACAATCTTGCCAAGAATCCATATGTTTTGAACGATCTCATGAACAATGATCCATATCACCATAAGTTGTACGAACAGTTGAGAATAAATAAGAGATTTTTGTTGGATTATTCAAATGTATTTTATATCTTATGAATAATTTTGTTGGATATATAAAGTAATTTCATAGTTTCATAAACAATTGATGATTTTTTTTCCTCGATAAATAAATAATTTTATAATTAACTTGTGTGTGCTTAAATTAAAATCTTTTTAAATTTTATTTAAATATTATTAAGTAATAAAATTTAAATAAAAATATTCGTATATTAACACATATATAGTCATTATCATTATATATTTATAATTTAATTACAATACTATATTAAATATCAATATATTCATAGTATTTTTTAATTATTCTATCTTTTTTCGTAATTCTAGTTATGAATAATTCGACGATAACGAAAAATAATGGTGAGCATTTATTATCACAATAAACAATATATAAGAACATAATGGGTAAAATTTTTTCTAGCATTTATGCTTATTCAAAATATGAGCTAATTACATATTAACCCTTGTAATTGACTATCTTCACCATTTCAATTCTTATACTTTCAAAAGTTAATATAACATCTCAATTCTTATATTTTCAAATGTTATATTTGAATTCTATCCTTATGAAAGTAAAACATAACATCCTAATTCTTACATTTTCAGAAATTATATTTAGATCCTATATTTATAAAAATAAAATATTTAACCTTATTTCTCCTCACGTCTAACTTTACTAACAAAAATACTATAGAGTTTACCACTAAACACACTAAACACATGATAGCACTATCTTATTTTGATTTATCACTAAACACGTATGATATTTTTATCGATAGAATCGACAACATGAGAAAAAACGAAATTAAATATTTTATTTTTATAAATATAAAAATCTTAATATAATTTTTAAAATTATAAAATCAGAATGCTAAGAGATAATTAATTATAAAAAATAATATAATTAACCCTCAAAATGTCTGGGCATTTGAGATCACATCGAAATAAAATAAAACTTTTGAGAATTCTACATATTCACTCTATAAAATCATTATATCAAACAAAACAAAAAAAAAGACATTGAAGCCCAATTTATATCACAACTTTTATATTCATTATACCTAACCTTACACGCCAACTGAAAAGGCAACAAGAAATGTTCAATACACACTATTCATAAAGCTGAAATATTCCTGCTGACCATCCTACAACCCCATCTCAACTAAAATCAAAACATAAATCCAATCAATCAACCAATCAGATCATGTATATCTGTATGAATGCACACATTAAATCAACACTATCAAGTGAAAGAAGCATATAAATCTTTTGCTGTGTCAGCATTTATGTTCGTCGATCGATACGCAGCACGCTACATGGTCACGGCAGATGGTTAATTAGCATGAGCAACTACTACAAAGATTGCAGCCTACAACAGATGTATAATTCAGGCCATTCATCCAACTCTGTCAAGGCCATTTTGAGTACAGATTACAGCTACACAACAGATCGTATGAGACAGAAAAAGAAAATGAACAAAGAAGAAAACTGCACAGTAACGTGGTTTCTCTTTCGGCCAATATAAGTTCTTCATTGCTTAACTGCAAAGACATCAAGAAACTCAATAACGTTTTGTCAGCCTCGGATCCTTATTCCATTGTTGGTTGTGCTTGGTGTCCTCTGGCATAACCCAAAAGAGTTGCCTTATCCAGTTGAGTAGACATTAAAGAGAGCAAGGCCAGTAGCTTCAGGCAATATAAACCCCATAAAAATTCAAAGAAACCATCTTAAGTTGCTGGTAGTGAATGGCAAACCTTGTTCCATATTCATACTGGCCAAATGCATTATAAGTCCTCACGACGACAAACACAGCAAATTTAGCAAAATGTCTGCCTCCCGATTGCTTCTCCAAATGATTCGAAGTATGAGCTATTTTCCGAGCAATGGTAGTCAGCTGAGTAAGACTATGAGCTTCACAGGCTATTTCCACTTTGGGCATTCATAGCAGTAGCACAAGACAACTCTCATTAATGATAGACTGACAACGTTCCATGCTCTGACAAATCAATCCCCACTTGAACTGAAAAACTCGAGCAGGCTCTTGAAAGTATTATAACATATTTCGACAGAGAATAATGTGAGAGATATAAGTTTCCATGTCAGTTGGAGCATACCTTTTCAATGGGATGCAATCACACAGAACAATCAGGTTTCATCCGTGGATGTGCCAGAGTCATCTACGAAAAACTTGTGACCAGTAAGCTCTTCCAACCTATTCTCATTTAGGTTGAGAATCACCAATCATGTCCATTGCAACCTACCCATCAAATGAGCTGCATTTTGCTTCCGAAGAATGATTAGTAATATCCTCTTCAATTCCATCGCCTTCAGAAAACAGTCTGTTATCTTCTTCCAATATGTTTTTAGCTTCAGCTTCAGAAATCATATCAACCTTCTCAGATTCACCATCGTTGATAGGAACAGATTCTGCAAAATATCGATCATCTGTAGCACAAATAATACGAGAGCCAGAACAAGAATGTAAAGCAGTCGATTTGCTCACAACTGACAGAGAAGTAAATATCTCTTGTTCAGTATGTTCAGCTGAATCAAACTGGCTCTTCTTATCAATATCTAAGTTCGCTATTTTTCTACGGAAGGGGTCAGAAATATTAGCATCATTATCATTAGGCTTGGCTATTGAATTAAGGGTGTCATAGGATGATACTAATAAATCCTTCTGTTGCCAGTCATGTTCTTGTTCCATTTGATAAGTTACATCTGCTGTTGGGAGCAAAGCTTCATCATCTGAATCAGTTCTAGCAGTCCTGTCAGCCTGCACTTCAGTTGTAATATTGGTAACTTCATTAGAACCATCAGGATTTACAGATTGATAGCCTTTTAAGCACACATCACTTTTTGATCCTGCAATGTCAGGGGATCTGTGTGTCAGACTCCAAGAAAAATTAAGGATGTGGACAAACCCTACTCTAGCTGAAGATAAATTATTAGCACAAGGGCATGAAGAAACCTAACAATAAACTGCATGTATACATGTTTTCACCTGATTCTTCAGTTGTCGGTTCTTCCAATTGCTTGATCAACAATGCTGTTCCAGGAAACAACATCAAGTTGACATGATTTAATTGCCTCCTTTCGACATCCTCGATAGGCTTAAAGCCAAAATGTGATGTCCATGTCTCAACGAGGATCGGTATAGCTGATATAACCAGCATCTTAACTCCAAAAGATTTCAGCATCTACGTCCAAAAAGCCATACAGTAGGTTACTTTTAGTTTAAAGCAGATAAGAATATTCAAATCACGCACTGAGTAAGTGCATGTCATAGTACAAGGCCACAATGTTTGTTCTAAAATAACATTTTTTAAGACATCATATTGAAATTAAATTTAGGGAATGACCAAAAGCGAAATAATGTAATGCTCAAGATAGTATATTCTTCATTCTCTTGTCATCCAACTGAAATAATACCAATTAGAAAGTTATCAGTGGCATTGTAAAAGATACACTGAGTTCAAACTTGAATGAGTTCTTTGTCAAAATGAAGTTGTACGTTATTCCTTCAAATATTTGTCACTAGACAACGAAGGAATTTTTTTTCAGTTTATTTGAATGGCCTCATTATAATCAGAAAGTAAAAAAAGGAAATATATAGCATGAAGACAACTTAGAAACATCTTTTCAGAAAATTAAGGTTCAACTAAAGCACTTCTATGTGGGACCATGAGTACCTTTTCAATTGCATCAATGAGCCGTCTGCACATTCCTTGTCGACGATACTCGCTGCAAGTTGCAATCAGAGGCATCTCAGCTACTGTGACTCCATGTATTCTAGTAAGACAAAAAAGAACCATCAAGCACATTAGTAGTTATATTCCTGCAGAAACTTTTTGCATTCTTCTCAAAGATGACCATACTAAATATAGCTAATAATCACAATCTACAAGAAAATGTCTTTAAAGAAGCATAACTATTAGCTACAATCTGCAAGGAGGAAATGTCTTGAAAGAAGCATAACTGCCTTTAGCATAGGATGAAAGAAAGTGGTGAATGTTGAAAATGATCTCCACACAGAATTAGATATCTCTCCTCCAATTTTCTAATAGATGTTGCCTCCAAAAAACACAACAGTAGGTATCAATAACATATCATTTATTGCCTCCAATTTTCTAATAGATGTTGCCTCCTAGACATGGGGTTAGCACAATATATCACCTGTGAAGTCAAACTAATTAAGCAAAAGATCAACACGCACTTGCTTAAGTTGTTTCATAGTTTACAAATTTTGGTAGGATAAAACAAGAATATTTAAGGATCAATTGGTCTGACACTAGGAATACAAAAGTATCTTTGGATGATTTCCCGGGAAAAGCCCCAAGTTCTGGGCTTTTCCCAGATAACGCCCCTCATTCCAAAATACCCAAAGAGAGCCCTATTTTCTAAAATGATAAAAATCCCTCATTGACATCTAGCAGGTTTAGTTTTCAAGTTTTCCACCAAAATTCAGCTCGACTAAACCATTTAAACCAGTTTGGTATTAAATTGAACCAGTTACAGTGTTTTCGGATAAGTTGCAGTATTTTTGGTTCAACCAAACCAGTTATCATGTTTTCTTGTTACTGAAATAAAAACATTGTAACCCCATTCCAAAAAATATAAATCAATAGTAATTAATTTAAATTCTCATAAACATCAATTATTAACCTTATTACAAGTATTAAGTTTCACATAATATTTTATTTGAGAGACAAGCCTTAAAATAAATATGGCAACATAATTTTAAATTTAAGCATATAATTTTTAAAAGATCTTATAATATTTATTTTATTTATAAAAAGAATGATAATATAAAAAGCATTCAAAGGGTTTTTGTCAGTTAACTAAAACATTATTACAATAATAAAAAACATTGTAACTTAGATTCAATTAATTATATTTTCTTATAACAATAAATATCAACTTTACTATAGGTTTAGAGGTACTATAAAATTATTAATATGAAAATTTGAATGATTTTGAATGAAAATTGTGAAGGTCTCGATATATTTCAAATGGTAAAAGTTCTTATTTTTTCCACTTTGTCTTGAATTTTAGGTTTATAAAAACATTATAGTTTTTAATAATAATTTATTATGAAAGAATGATAACAAAAAAAAAAGAGATATTATTCAGTTAGAGTGATTTTTAATGGAATTACATTATTTTTGGTTCAGTAATAAAAACAAAAAAATCTGTAAATAAAAGATACTGTAACTCTAGACAAATTGGAGTTTGGAGTTTGGTTAGAAATACTTTTCAAGGGTATTTTGGTCTTTTTATAAAGAGAAGGAGCTCTCTTTGGAAAACATAGAAACTAGTGGTGTTATCCATGAAAAACTCACCACTGAGGTTTTTCCCGAGAAATCACCCCAAATCTTATGCTGTGTTAGTTTTGCCAAAGGAAATTGTTCAGTGGTTGTTCAATGCCACCCTGTCACGATCAATAAATCAATTAAGATGTTTTGTTCTCCCACTTCTGATGTGGGGACTAACTTAGGGTGTTGCACCACTCTGACCAGATCATGCAGTGTTACACAACCCACTGATTAAATCAAACCAAACCAAGAAATTTGATTCTGTCCAGTTTTGGTGTTAAACAATAGCTGGCTTGGTTTCAGTTTAGCAGACCTGAAATCAAATGGTTTGGTTTAATTCACATGTCAAGCTCTAAGAAAAGTTCAAGTGGGTTACCGGACTGAAATGAAACCTCTACCAGCCTGCCTTCCCACACTCTTCCGAAGAACGCTGGTTTGGTTGGTGGAGCCCTCGCATTCAATCTAAGAGTGAACCTTTTGCATGATGGGTCACCAAGGAAATGGAGAGATGTGGTAGAAAAATTGAGTTATGGTAGAGAGTGGGGAGTGAAAACAGCAAACGGACCATAGTGAATAAGCCCTTGTGGACATCTAACCCATGCCTAATGTTCACTTAAGCCTCAACTTATTTTCCTCAGCATATAGTTTCATCACCCAGTTCAACAATGGCAACAAGCTGTAATGTTTCTGTTACTTGGGTAGGCTACATAGATCTCTTCCTATCGTTGAGCTCTATACCAGACAATACCTCTAATAAAACCAAGAACAATCAAATCTCTTCTAATTGTTTCTTGTATAGTCATGTTAGGTCTTTGTGTACCTAATTTTAATTGATTATCTCATCTAACCACGGTTGTTATAGGAAAAGATATTCATAGAATCTTGATGATCGGTAACACAATAGGGCACGAACACGGGCGGACTACATGGGGAGGAGGGGAGAGAGAGAGAGAGAGAGAGAGGCATGTGCAATGTGGTGAGTGAATCTGGTTATTTGGGTCTTAGAAAAAAATAAAGTTGTTAAATTGAAAAGAGAGAACCGAACTTACCATTTGGTTCACATGGCTTCCTGGGCCTATTTCAGAAGTGGACTAAACTATCACAAACAGTCCATAGGGAAGGTGTTCGATATAATGTCCATGATGTTTGGTTTGTTCATGACTTAGGCAGCATACAAGGAAGTAGCAATAGGTTTAACAATCCCATTTTGGTTGGGTTTTGAGCCGTTTTTGGCTTGTAAATGTAGCTTGTGTGCGATTATCATGCAGATGTAAAACTATCCAAAAACATAGCCTCTAGCATACAATTTGCAGTGTTTTTTGTGAAAACATCAGCCACTTCCTAGAATTGCATGATTGGCACATAGCTAGATGGACCGCCAAGTAGTATCTTAGGTTGGTCCATTGCACGGTTTCACAATAATGTCGCATGGGCATTTGTTCATAGAGACGTTTGTGCATGGTGGACTGCTTTGAACTCTTTGTTGCATTGCCGTTCAGAGCTTGCGAAGTCAATCCAAGTTTTTACAAAAATATTTGCTTGCGGAATCCCAAGTAAAAGAATTCCACTAACCCATTTTATCTTTTTACAAGTCTTTAAGGAACTCTGCAAGGTTAAGAGAAGGTTAACCCTTTATGAACATACACGTAAGAGAGTCGTACGACTTAGAAAAAACCAGCAAAGTTTGCGAATGATGATATCGGAGTAGGACAAGCACATGAAAAATGCTTGTCATACAAACATGCAGACCTAACAACGCTGTGAAGAGGATAACCAGCACACATGAGTGTTTGAGGGAAATGGGTGTAGAGACGTAACAAAGGAGTTGCTCAGAGGTTCAAGCATTGAAGATTGATATTCAAAGGAATGGCCAATACTTCACACGAGGGGCATCATAAGGACGAACCAGCTAAGAAGAACATACAACACAAAAATGTTGAGATGGCTAAGTTTAAACTGCAACTTAACGTTGATAACCTAACCTGATGGTGCTCAATGCAAGCAGGAGTGCTTGGCAAAAGATGAGACATGCAAGTAAGGATGGATTACTCAACGATCGAAAGAGTTTATGCAAAGCTCACAAAGGCAAGGGAAATTGTCAACTCGAAAAATTCGGTACCTCGTGCAATGGATTGTATATGGACGACGGTCTATCTGTGGCCATCCCAAGGCAATTGAAATTTGACGCCTTGGAGTGTAGAAACTTTCTTTTTGGCATGGTGGAATTGGATACATCCGTGAGAAATTAAATTGTGCAAGGGTTTTGTTAGGCCTTGTGGGGTATAGCGGGGGTTGCATCAGTAAAACATCATGGTCTAACAAATGCATTGTTAAGGACAAGGCCTCAAAACTTTAAATTCCACGAAACGATGCTCATTAAAGCTCTAATAGGCATCCATCTAGTTCAATCAGCGCAAGGCATTCAGGGTTGTGTACTGGTCAGATGGTGGACCAATACACACCGCCCGTTGTTTCTTAACATCCACCTCATCAAGGGCCCATGCATAGACATGATTAAGATAATCATCTTGACAAGAGCAAGTCTGTCACACCATAAATGATCCAATAAACATTAAAATTTACATCATTTGTAATTGCTTACCACACACTTCTTTGACCTATATATACCTCTGAATTAAGGATCCCACTGTCTTTTCTATTTTTCCAGATATATTAAGCAGCAAAAGAAAGAAAGAGCTGAGGCATTACCTAAGACAATAACACTGCAAGTATCACTAGTGGTGTAGAACTAGAAAATACAGCCTCTCCACAGGTCACCTATCTGAGACATGTTCACTGGTAAAATTGGTTGACCATTCATTTTTAAATCAAATCAGAATCCAACTGTTTATTCTCCATATCTAACGATTCTAACTTCTTCAAAACATGACTACATACATACTCCAATCTCCAAGCACATAAAGAGGTATATGCCAAGTAATTAAAAACTTAATTATGAACATGAAATGTAGGTGTCACCTGTCTATCATGCATAATTGCACGTTCATATGCATGTAATGAATGAAGTTATCCTAGGTATCTCAGTTGAATTCAAAATAAAACAACTACTAAAAAAAATAGATATTGAAGAAATTATGTTCTGTCAAGCATGACTACCTGATCGATGCTACAGATATCACTTCATCACTCTTCTCCAAGACCACGGTGTAAAATCCTTGGTAGTTTAAGCGGGTGAAATTAGACCTGCAAGTGAAAGATCTGAGGTCACAAGATTCAAGAGATGAAAATTAATTAAAAGACCTACTGAATGTAACTAAGTCAGCTTTTCATGTAATACTCGGGGAATTAAACAATCAATGGTGGCAGCCAAATAAAAAAAAAAAAGAAGAAAGCATTGATAATCTTCAAGGAGCTGAAGGAAGCCTATAACAATTGTTGCAGGGAAAAAAACACAATTCATAAGCTTGGTTCTAGTGAATTATATAGGTGTCATGAACATGCACCTGCAGGAGTCTAGAGTTCTGTTGCTATTCAGCAGGAACTAGTACGAGTAGTCAGTCAGCAGCATATATTAAATTACATCAGAGCAACTCCACTAGAAATGAACTCAGTCCGAGTGTTTCAGCATCTCAGATTACCTTGATAGCAAAAGGACCACTAGAATATTATAACCCCACTACAAGTCCCTTGAAAAAGGCATGACTTTGGACATTTATATCTTATATTACATATTCACTTTACTAGTCCAACCAAAAAAGGGACGCAAACTGGGTGATTTTGTCAAGTCTGCTCTGGACCAACCATCAGGTTTTAATTAATATTACTGGGAATACCAGGCAGTAAGCCTATGGCCCAATAGCCATATCATCATTTCTTCCTAGCTGACAACCTTTTTAAAACATTTATTCCCTTTTTTTCCCGCCCATCCATCTCTCCCCCTCTCTCATTGCTCTTCTCTCCAGTTTTCTCATTGCTATGCAGAATCACTGTCACCACTACACTGCCTCACCATCATGCCTTGCCTCCTCTTCTCTCCCTCTTTGTTTGGTCCATGTCAGATCAGTATGCAACATACCATTTGTTGGTACGTGGATACATACCAGACCCATATTGGTACAACCAGCAATTGGTATGGGTCCAGTATTGAGATTTTAAACCTTGATAAAAAATACAAATATTAGAGAAGTAAAGCATGAACTTGCTGCATTAATGTCCATTAAAATTGCAGAAAATGGAACATGAGGCATTTCAACAGGTTACTGAAAATCAAGAAGAAAAGCCAAAAACTTCACCCCCGATTGTATAGAACATGTGGTATCATGTCTATGTGTGTTCTTGGATCCACCATAGGAAGAAAGCATTCCTCCATAATACTCAAGGCAATAGCTAACTTTGTGTTGCATTCTGCCATTAGTGCAATTTTTTGTGTTGAGTTAATTTTTTGATCATCATGATTGCATCTCAAAATAGTCCAGGAAAATCCATCAGCAAGACAGTTCAATATTCCAACATGAGAACGCAGACCCAAGTAGACCTGCTAACATCAGAAAAATAAAATGTGAAAAAGAGAATGAACAAGGAAAAAGAAACAAATAGTAGTATCTAAAGAAAATTAACAGTTACGAATTATTTGTAAGCTCATCAAAAGCAACACTACCACCTGTCTCCTAAAGTAGAATCATTCATGGTTTCAACATACATGCTCAGGGACATTGATCAGCATTAGCACACATGTCACCTAAGAACTTGAAAAAACACTCATCTTAGCCTAGTAGCAATAGTACATGTTTTGCATGGATCAAGGCAAGAGTGTAGGACTATGACCAAACACAGCAAATATGATGTCAGGCTTTCTGAAAATTTTAAGTGTTGCTCTTGGAGCATCACCACTTTAGCTAGTTTTAATACTGCTTGAGCAACACCCTGGTTAGTATGACCTATTTGCCTTGCAGAATAATATTAATCCACAAGGAAAGGAAAAGTGAAAAAAAGAGACAGAACAGGCATGTTTTTGCTATTTGACATGCATTTTCAAAATACATCCCGTCCTGTGACCTATCCAGGAACACTTGTCTTGCTTCTTTGGAGAACTCAAAGAAGGAAACTAACAAGCTTCCTTCAAGATGAATGTTTAATTTTTGTCAGGTGCATGTGCACATTGGCTTCTGTCACTATTTACCATCAATATATAACTGGTAAACTTAATGACATAAAGTGAACATCATCATATGGTAGGTAGTTGGATGTCACCGGAAGTTGACTCATACATATTAACCTCCACAAAAGATATGTATGGAAACTCCCTTAGAAATATGCTAGAATTCAGGAAAAGGTTTTCCAAGCCAAGCATCAATGCCAACTTTAGAAAACAAAGACACATGCAAGTATCATACTATCATGGGATAGGGAAAAATGTTCATTCACATATGGAAGAATTAATTTTCAAGAAAACAAATACATAAATATTTTCCTTTTCGATTTCATTTACTATACACATGGTCAATTTTATCAATCTAGTTATTAGAAAAAAAATTTAGAATGACCCATTATAGGGAAGATGAACAGATCTTTCTCCAGATGTATCAAAATAAATTCACAATAATCAGTTACCAAAAACAAAGACACATGCAAGTATCATACTATCATGGGATACAGAAAAATGTTCATTCACATATGGAAGAATTAATTTTCAAGAAAACAAATATATAAATATTTTCCTTTTCGATTTCATTTACTACACACATGGTCAATTTTATCAATCTAGTTATTAGAAAAAAAATTTAGAATGACCCATTATAAGGAAGATGAACAGATCTTTCTCCAGATGTATCAAAATAAATTCACAATAATCAGTTACCAAAAATATGCTCAACAAGAAGTAAATCATACCTCTTTGCACTTTTTCCCACAAAACCATGTACCGGATTCTACTTCCCCAGAGCCCAGATTTCTTTTCTTTATGCATGTACCATGATCTGGTAATGACATCAAACATATTTAAAATTTATAAATTGAAGGTGTATTATGCATAAAACACTAGATATAAGTCTCGGGTACTCCAACTTAATTTATGGTTTTGTCCTATAACAAGCAATCACATTGCATGATGAAATATAATAGATATGGAATAAGCTAAGGATGGGAAAAGTTTACATTTATGTTCACATTGTGAACATTCAAGCACAGCAAAAGAACTTGATGTGGTTGCATCAACAACATCTCCACAGCTCTTACAAATGCAATTGTGGCAATACCAGCTGCCTTCTGGAAGAACCTGAATGGAAATAGAATGAGGAGACTAAATCAATTGATCATGTTAAATATTTCCCTGAAAAGCCATGTATATAATTAATAAATGAACTCATCCTTAAATTAACCAAGAAATAATCACTTCACAGTAAACATGTTTTACTTATACATGACATATATGAAGAACTACTGACAGAAACGAGATAATAACAAATCTAATTTAGAAATATGGGACCCATTGATCTGACTGCTATTGTTTCAAACTTTCAATAAACCAACTTAAACAATAATCTTCATTGAGAACAAGAAATGCCTTGGTTGACTAGATCCAAAAGAATCCTAAACATGACTGAAAAATACATCTTTTGCATACAAGCATAAACAGCTAAAGGGTGTCTCTGGGACAATGGTAATAAGGAGTCTTCAGAATTTCACCCAAAAGCAAGTAGATATCAAATTATTAACTACTGAACACTAAGATCAAACTTGCTATAAGTAAGATTCAATAGCTAGTACAAGGCCAAATTGAATTTAAATAAGACCATAAATTCCCCATCTTATAAAAGACAGCATGCTCAGATTGTCCCCCTCACATCAATGTTGAAAGCTCTACTTCCTGAAGAAATTAGGCAAGAGGAAATAGAAGCACTCATTTCGCTGGAAAAGAAATGCAGGAAATATCACAAGACAATGGAGACAAGGCAACAATTTTTATAGCTCTACCCAAAGAGGATATCCTACAGAACAGGACCTAATGTCCACTAGCTTCTCTCACACTAAAATGGATGCTAAACATACAGTAGCTCAAAAGTGCACTAATATTGACCCAAATACTCAATAACTGTCACAAAAAATAATTGATCATTATGGTATGATATGTAGTTTCTCTCACATTAAAATGGATGCTAAACATACAGTAGCTCAAAAGTGCACTAATATTAACTCAACTACTGTTACAAAAAATGACTGATCATTCTAGTATCCCAATGACAAACTTAAGTGGAATTCAGCATCATTGATCACAAAAACTACATTACTAATGATGCTTGCCTAACATCTATGAAGAACAAAGTTATACATAGAGATACAACAGGATCTTATACACAGACCTGCATGTTCTACAAGATGAAGTCATGTTGTTATATCTCAGTCCAACGTTGGAAGTGGACTAAGACTAAAATTAACTTATAAGAGTATGATGGGTGTATTATTGTTAACTTTAGCTTAAACATTTTGAACCAGTGGTTTCAGCTCAACACAGTTAACAGGTCAGTTATCTCATCAAGTCGGGTTGTGACATTTGGTATCAAAGTCAACCTAGTATTGGAGCATGGTGAAGGGCTCGAGTAACAAAGAACTATCAGTAGACGGGATAAGACGACACGTCACAACGTGAAACCATCACTAGATTATACCTCACATGCACCATGCTGGGATTTTATCTAGGTTATGCCGGGCCTTTACGATGATGCCAAACCCTTAGGTGAGAGAGATTGTAACACTCTGATTAGTCTCACATCGGAAGTTGACTAAGACTATGATTAGCTTATAAGGGTATAATGAGTGTACTATTATTAACTTCAGCTTAAGCATTTTGAACCGATGGTTTAGGCTCAACAAAACAGGTCAATTATCCCATCAAGTTGAGTCAGCCAGATTGTGACATGTCATGCAAGACATATAATTTCCTTAAAAAATACATAAATTGTAATTGCTGGAAAGCAAGAAGAAATAGTCTCCATACATCCCCAACCTATCAACAAAATCAAGAAATGTTCCATGAAAGAATATTCTCCAATTACATCTATAAGTTTGGTTGTATATCAATAATGTTGTCCTTCAAAAGGTTACCTTTTCTCTTTGACCAGCAGCTAGTAGTTACTGTGATGCAATTTCTTAAAAGTAGACACAAAAAAGAAACAGAAATATTCTGATGATGATCAAGTCTTTTGATGGAATAATTATAGGTTAAATTGATGATAGTACCTAATTCAATTAAGATGGATAGATTAAGGTGAGAGGAGATGGGGAAGTTACACATGGATGTTTTCACATGTTAGTAGGCATAAAAAGGAAGATCTTGTTGCAACTTCTTTTCCTTCTCTTTAGATTTACTATCATAAATAATTTATGGATTTTACACAATAGGGAAACATTTTGCAGCAGAACATGTGGTTTCCACTGGTTCTTTTTCTTTCACTAAGTTTCATTTAGTAAGTGCAAATACGCCAAAGAATAGTACTATATTTAATCTATACTCTGTCAGTGACACACATAACACATGAATTTATTACTGCATGAATAGTTTCCAAAAGTATTTACAAACTTCCATATTGACATTGGGACTAACTAGGGTTAAAAAGGCCTAGATGAGCTATATGTCTTGTTTATATTTAATCTAATAAAAAGATTCATAACCATCAAAGTTTTTCAACTACTGATATGCCCCTCTATTAAATTATATGAGCTTCCATAGTTACATTTCACTTGTTTCAACCATCTCCTATCCATACAGAAAAGAATTGTGTAAATATTATATATATGTGGCATCCAAAATGGTATACTTGGTGGTATAGCATTGGAGACATCCTGCACTCACATAATCATTGTGTGCCCTTATTTTCAAGAAAAAATACTTAAAGCATGAGAGTTTATATTTGGAAGTGAAGCTTGATTGCCACCAACTCAGATAAATTATAATGAACATGGTCATAAAAAAATGCAAGCAAAGAAAAAAAGGCAGGATACTTTTTTCTAATTAAAGGCACACAAACATTCTGAAAAAGCAAATGGCCAGATTGACAAAAATAGCATACTTCTTAAGATCAAGTTATGTGCAAAACTGGAAAAATAATAATATTGCATAACCAAATCTCATGTTCAAAGAAAAGCAAGCAAACAAAATTAACAACCTGAATGGTCAAGCAGGTTTGATGATAAGTAGAGGGACAATTGTCACAACATATTAGCTCACCACCATCTATACAAAGTCCACAAGTATCATCATTTTGATCCACCTCCTCAACTCTCATATCTCTCTTGCGGCCTTTTCTTGCCTTGTAATCAGCAGACCAAGCCTGAAGTTGACATAAGGTGTATGATCTACCCGACTGCAGGAAAAGATTCGAAGATGGTTTTTGGAACTTTGAACCAGAATGAGCCTTGAATGCAGATACAGAGAATATTTCCATGCAGCATTTACACAAAATTCCGTTTCTGGTAATCCACCCATCCTTGACCAAAGCATTGTTTTTTGGATTCCTATACTGCAGAACATCTTTAAGGGATAAAACACCCCTATCAATCAACCAGCACAACACTGTTCTTGCTCCCAAATTAATTCCCTTCCCATCTTTGGACAGTCCACCTTTTCCAGGTGTTCGCAATAGCAACTTACAACCTCCTTTTTGACTTTCATGTTTCTTTAATATTTTTGGTCTTGAAACACCTAGCTTGGGGCCTTTTTTGTCATTACAGGAGATGTAATCTTTGTTTTTAATAATAGCAGCAATTAGAAGGTCATCATCATTAATACGGAATCCACGTGGTCTCTTCCACTTTCTTTTCTTACAAGCTTCAGGTACCTTTGGCTTGGAAAGCTTTTTGTTTTCTTCAGTTGGATTATCAGAACATAAAACTTCGGCATTTATGGTCTTGCCACCCGTATAAGTATTGCCATCATCTGATGCAACAACTGAATCATCAAAAACAGTACACTTGTGGGCCTTATTTAACAAGGAAGGCAAATTTGGTGGGGGAAGCACTTGGGAACTCAAACCCTTTGCATTGCAACTGTTCCTTTTGAGGAATGGCATGTGTTTTTCATCTATAACAGCAGGTATCGATTTACTTGCTTCTTTATTCTCCAAAGACATGGCCAATTTTCCTTTCCTGCCCTTCAGGTGCTGCCTGGGAGCTTTGGATTCTGATTTAACCATCTTTTTCTTAACATTTGAACAATCTTCTACTGTTGCACACGTGTTCTCTTTCATGCACCCTAAAGTTGACTCAAATGCAAGTGTCTGGGAATCTTCCTGATTGCACTGGGTTTCAGTATAATCATTACTTCTGTCATCAAAACGGAAATTTAAAGCCTCCATGGACTTCTCATCGTTTGTGCCATCTACTTTTGATGCTCTAATTTCAGATATTTTCTTGGACTTCTTATGTACCTTTTTACCCGAGTCACTTACTTGGTTCACTGAAAAATTCTGATCCTTAGATTCAGAAGCCTTGATGGCCACCTTTTCAGTTATAATATCACTGTGAATGTTAGAGGCAAGAAGCCCATCTTCACAGCCTGGAATCAAATCTGAAGGTTGTGTTGCCAATCTTTCATCAACTACCACTATTATGTTGGCCGTATTCTCATGACTAAGCAGATCTAGCCTATCACAGCGAACAGACTTTGTTAAATGCTTACCATATACTCTCCGTTTCGCAGAAATCACTGTTCTTTGTTGTCTTGCCTCTTTAAAACCTTTTCTGTTTGGTTTGCAATCACATGGTCCATTACCAACAAGGTGTTCAGCATTAGAACTGGATGGAACATTACTTTCTTGAAGAAATAAGGATTTATCAGTGGAAGCAGATTTGCAAGCATTTGGGTCATCAGTTGGTGATGTTTTTAAAAAAGGAGCAAGGGCATCGGTTGGTAATGTTTCTAAAACAGGTGCAAGGGAATCTTGAGCTAAAAGACCATCGATAGGATTGGAGAATGAATCTTTCACTGCAAAAGAAGTGTCAGCACCATTTACTGCATAGTTTGGACTGGATGAATCCTCACAACTTACGTGATGTGAGCATTTGGTACCATGCAAGCCATTTCCTGAGCATGCAGCCAGACTTTTAACGTTCTTTCCTTGTGTTCCAGCAGAGCATGAAAATTTTCGTTTTTGTTGCTTAGGTCGGCTGCTGATTTGCAAATCATGGCAATTTTGCATTCTCTGCTGGTTTCTGGAAACTTCAGTTACTCCAAACTCATGATCAAGCTGACTAGCTGGCAGAACATTATAATTCAAATAACTTCCTGAATTTGAATCCAGCGTTGCCAGTTTAATGACTCTATCTTTGCTCTCACCTGCCAAGATGGTATTACCATCCTCGCTCAGAATGAAAGTAGCACTACTCACAGCCTTGAGAGACCTTCCTTCTCGCAGAACACCAACCTTCCTATTGATGCAGACCACAGCAACAAATGGATCAAGAAGCTGCCATCTTTTCAAAAGAGAAATGGAAATTTTAGTGGACTGAGTATTCTCCTCAATGTAGAACAGCGTGTCTGTCAAATCACTCCAAAATCTATTGATATTTGTCCACTCCCTCCCATTATCTTCCAGTTCAGAGTCCATTGCACTGGAATAAAGTCTCCGACCACAAGCCTTCCAAGCTTGAGATAGTGACGTAACAACAAGTTTTTCTTTAGGTGCTATATAGTAGGAAGCCAATTTGGTTCTGTCACTTCTCACACGAGGCTCAATTTTCCAGCCTGCATCAGTAAGAAGGCGATTTGTATGCAAACGAAGACGTTCAGGAAGTTCTCTAATCAATGCCCTCTTGGATGCAACATCAGTTGAGCCAGAGTTCAGAATGCTGGACTCTTCTACAATATGTTTCATGTGTATGGGCACCCCTGGTGTCTCTGCAGGAGCAGTAGCTGCATTTACTACCAGAAGCCCAGAAGCAAAGCTCTCTTGAGAAACAGGTGAAGTAACAGATTTAGCTTCAATAATTATCTTATCGTCTCTCATATCCTGGCTTTTGCATTCAATATCCAAAGCATTACCATCATCCATATCATCACTACCATCAATTTCTTTATTTGTTTTGGAGAGATAGCAACTAGATAAGATATCATGAGAACAAGTTTCTATTACAAGACATGGTGATTGTTGTTGACGCTGCATTAGCATGCTTGAAGAATTTTGTGACCGATCCAGGTCAAGCAGGTCATCACCGGTGACTGACAGACTGTAGCTTTGCATAACGCTCTTATGATTTTGTTGCTCGATAGATGATACTTTCATGCACTTGATGTCAGCATCATAAGGATCTGCAACACCACAACAGGAAGAGATATCCGCAAAGCATCTGGAACCACTAACCTGTCTCGCATAAACACAAGCAGGCTGGGAAGCTTCGCCAGATGAATCTTTGGTGGAAAAAGAACTAGTCAGAACTGAGCTCTCACAATTCGAAGATTCAACCAATTTTGATTGGCTGCCATCATCTTTTTGGAGATCCATGGTGTTCAAAGCAATGTTATGATTACTTGCTGTGTCAACACTAGTTACACTAAAAACCTCCATAAATATGTGATGTTCTTGTTTTGAGCCATCAAACCCATCTCTGTCCATCCTATCCATTCCTTGACCAAACAACAGTCTCATCATCTTGTCTTCCTTAAATCTCTGCTCATCTGTCAATTTTTGCTCTGACATCTTCCTGGAAGCTACTTTTGCCGGACAGAGTATCTCAGCACGTAAAGGAAAACCAATAGTAATGCAATATTGTTGACTAGACTTTCAAATATCTGGAATGAAACCTCCGTTTTATTCCATACTACTCGTTGCAGAAACAAGTAGCAGAGAAGAAAGAGGCTTCGATAGGATAACAAAACGCCTCAAGCTCCAAACTTGACAAGTTAATGAAAAGCCCCAATTAGAACAGAGAAAAGGTCAGATTTCCTTCCCACTGACACATGCAGGAAACAAATTCCACCCCAGACTTCCTGGAAGAAACCCACAAATGTTAAAAAGATGGATCGAGATATTTCGAACCTTCACCCGACCTTTGCCCTGCTAGGGAAAACTCTGGGCTCCGAAATCCTAAATCCTAGCAAATCCATACTCAGAGAGCATAAAACGACTCAAAAGTGGAATTTTGTCTCCCGGAATGAGAACTACAAACCTGCGACAAGCATCCCCGCAAAATTCCCAAGAAACTTCCACCAAAGAAGCCACCAAACAAAATAGAAAAAATCACCACTCCAGCCACTTCCACGCCCAAGATCCCATTTTTTGATGGCCTTACGCCCCAATCTTCTTCCCTATGTGCCTCAAAGCCTAGCAAGCACCAAATCCACGGCGGAGAACAGAAAAATCCAAATTTTCGGTTGAAGAAACCCCACAAATCAAGAAATGCACCCAAGGAACGGAAGAGGGGCCAAAGAACTCATCTTCTGCGGAGAATAGGGCAAGAGATTCGGTTTCTCCTGTGCCCGCTTACGGCCGCTCTTCTCCTTCGGGTTCCTCGGCTTCGCAAAGGGGCACCACGCCCTCTCCAGATGCTATTAAACAGGAGGTCGGCTTGGTGTTCGGCTCTCTCTCTCTCTCCCCTCGCCCCCCGCCCCACCTCTCGGCTTCGTTGGTCTCTGGGCAAAGCGAGCGCCTTTGTCCCTTTTCTAACCCCACCTCCTCGCACCCAACTCGCTTGTAAGAATGGGAACCGAGCCCGTGGCTGCTGTAGCAATAGAACGCCACAAGGCCCAGTTCCATTTAACTATCTTTTTAAGGAAGAAGAACATGGCAAGATCGCACTGTAGCCGTAATTTAGCTTAAAAGAACACCGATCATGTCCTTGGAGACGGCATGAGATGGGGTCAATGGTGGTCATGTCATCTTTCCTCTCCGCTTCTCATGATGTTACATTAGTTCAGCCACATTTTGACTTTTAGATTTCCGACTATTGACGATCATAATTGTTATCTTGCTCATCATCAGACTGCATGAGCATGAGATCGTCATTTGTGATCGATGGGGTATTGTTATTGTCGCATTTCTGTATTTTGAGTCATCAAAAAACCTATTTTACATATTTATTATCTTAGAAATTTGAAAATAAAGAATATATGTCCTTAATTAGCTAATTTGAACTAAATAGGATATATAAATATATCTCAAATATTCTTAATATATTGAAATATTGTATATATAATTTTATAGAAATCTCTAATTTTGCAGGAATATACTATATATTATATTTAATTTGGCCACGTTGGCAGTGATGGAACTGGGGACTGATGGCAAGATTTCATTCTTTTTCTGTCACGACAATATCATCAGAGATAGATTACCCCAAGGGAGAAAATGTTTCGTCAGCCAATCCAAAATTAGATAAATTTACGGCATTTAAATATTAAGCATTTGTCTTCGTGACTGCAAATTTATGTGTCACAAATACCCATTCACTGCTTCAACATATGTATTCAGATTTTGAGCATCCATGGAAGTCTAGAAAAGCAGTGAAGATTGTGATGTAGATGAAGATTTCCAGTTGCAGACTTGCTAATCTCATCATGAGTTGACTTCCAGCTACAAAATTGATAGATAGATAGATAGATAGATAGATATATAGGTTGGTCATCGAAAACGCGGTTAATGAGCTACAATTTGATGAGGAAGATTCTCGGTGAAGATAAGAAGCCACAGTGAGAGGAGAGAGAAAAATTCCAAATGCAGAGGTTTCATCTTCCCGGTACATATATGTGCTTTGCCTTTGCCCTTGCTTAGTTCATGCTGCAAACATCAGATGCCTGCTCTGGGACCTGTCAGCTTCCCAAAAGCTCCAGTTTGTCCTCAGAAAACTGTCCATGTCTCTCACGATCTGTGAGAGACTTTGCCTGCCAGCATGCAGTGTCATGAACCCAGTAAACCTGGTGCTACTGTAAAGATGGCCATTTGATTGGATGTTTTAGCTTTTGTTAGCGAGATCACATGAGACGAGCATAGTAAATTATCAGTTCTAAGTTGGGGCAGCAATCAAAATTATTACTTCACCAATCATCAGTTTCCTACACTTTTTTGTGGATTAGGGTTTGGATAGTGTCTGTGATCTTGAAAAGGCTCGACACTGAGAGCCATGTAAAAAATGATTATTTATAACCATAAAAAAAAGCTCTCGAGCAAGACGGACAATGTTGTAATCAGCAACATTACTCGGAACTTTGTGCGCAGTTCCATCCATGATTTCCAACTTCACTGGACCTAAATTGCATGCCAAGCCAAATCCAACGATGAATGAACACGATTGAGTTTTGGGACAAATATGAGATGGTCGGTCTTCATCTGAGTTGCAGCCCACAAAGAAAAGTATCAACCTGAACTAAAACCTTGTTTTGTTGATTCCTGGTGGATCATCCAACATTAGATTCTCAGGAATCAAATATGATTTCTACTATAGCAGACGCTGAAGGCCTTTCATTTAAGTAAGCTATATCATTATTGATCATGTTATGGTACCAGATGTTCTTAAACCAAAGGAAATATTAACGAATCATATACTTTTGCAGCCGATTTACAAGGAACATGAAGAACCAACATCACATTAAAACTTCCACGAAAATTAAAGCACAGTGTCTTCTACACTCACGATCAGCTTATTCTTGCTTGGAAAGAAGAAGAAGAAGAAGAAGAAGAAGAAGAAGAAGAAGAAGAAGAAGAAGAACACGACGACGACGACGAGAAGAAAACATGAGGGTGATCCAAGTGGTCGGTGGTAGAGAGAGCGAGAAGTACTGCTACTGTGATTGCATTAATTGCTAGTGTGGTGGCTTCCTTGACAGCTTAGTCCTCCGGAGTTGGGCTCCTCTTCTGCGGGGCGTGCGTTCTTGGTGGCCTCGGATATCCGCCGGGCGTCTTCGAACAGGTCGACGGGCTCGGCGTCGGAGATCTTGCCGCTTTCCAAGGGGGTGCCGTGCTTGTACCCCACCCGCAGCATCTCGTCGTCCGACAGCTTCGCCTGCGCCGCCCCGTGCTTGATGTCATCCCTACTCTGTGCCATCTTCCTCCCTGCTGTTCTGCTCCTCTATCCTCCATCCGTGTCTCCCTCCGCTTCACGTCACTGCAAATATAGCTACGTTTGCCCACCAGCGGCACAGACGAAGAAGAGAAAAGCTCTCTCCACGACACGTCTCTCCGCAGATTGGCGTACGTGTCATCTCCTGATAGCCGGCTGCAGCGACACCGTCGGATCCCGACCACCGAGCCTTCCATCGACTGTCCTCTCCACGAATCACAAGGAAGCCCCTACGGAGAGGATAAAAAATAATAGTATCAGATATCACTAAAAAATTCATCCAACATAATATGATATTTAACCATCGTATTAAGTGATTAACACCTTTAACATAACCTAAAACGCCATCTACCATCATACATCAAATATGAAACAGAACAACAGGTGAGACGAGATCAAAAATCTAAGAACGCAACAATAGTAATGCGAATTAGGATTACCAGAAGGACAACTACAAGTGTTCCAAGAATACCTTTGATTCCAGTAGAAAACTATAAACAACTCAAGTTTGTGCCCAGAAAACAAAAACCCACCCTTCTGGAAAGAAAAAAAAAAAAAAAGTAAGACTCATGTAATCCGTACGGTACTATGATCATATGAAACTTTGTTCTTCCTTTACAGAATGGCTTGCTTATAACTTGCAAGGGGGAGCATCTCTATTCGACTCCGAGGGTTGCTCGCAG
Source organism: Musa schizocarpa (assembly GCA_900464855.2). NCBI lineage: Eukaryota > Viridiplantae > Streptophyta > Magnoliopsida > Zingiberales > Musaceae > Musa > Musa schizocarpa. The sequence goes on along the minus strand of LS990925.1, from coordinate 26,669,717 downwards.
TTTTCGGTGTTCCGGGACAACATGCCCGTAGAAAATAAGCCATGACACCGACATGGCAACCGGGACAACATGTCCGTAGAAAATAAGCCATGACACCGACATGGCAACAGCGACCGACAGCATATTCATATTTGATACCCAAACATGTAACATAGATGGTTAAAGAAGAGAAGTATAGTCTGTGAAGAGGACTGTAAATTATATCGTAACTTACTTTCGAGGTTGCCTGTGACATTGGAAGAGTAACTGCGGTAGTAGAATGTATGACATACAAGTTGAGAAATTGAGACCAAAGGCCAACACCCCTGAGCTGAGAATGATGACCATTGATGAACATATAGACTGGTGCATGTATATAATTAGTTTACCACTCCACCAGCACCTTCAAGTAACATTGCTGGGATTAGCCAATATCATGGTTGCATAAAGTGCCATGTGGTAGTAGTATACTGTGTTTATGCTACATAAGAGGAATGTAGCCAAATTAGCATAATACCAAAGAGCAAAGTAAAACGATGAAGGCCAGTAGAGTATATCTATCAGACAAATGTAATTTATTGGATATGCATATGCAGGGAAGCTTTCTTCATGACATCCTCAGTCACCAAGTTGAAGAACAGACAAAGACTCGGACTTACCAAAATGGCATCAATTTATGATAGGCTTGTTGTGATCAATTGCCTATGACTGATCCAAACAGAGAAAGAAAATGGTTAGTAAAATAACATTTTCAAGTGAGTGCATCCCCGCTTAACTGGAGCTATTCTCAATCCTATATACGTTGATGGCACTTTCTTATTCTTGAATACAAGTGTATAACTTTACAAAATAAAACTACTCTATTTTCTCAAAAACAAGAGAAATGTCACCAAGATCACTTAAATCTGACATCTACGGTCCAAAGTAGGTGTCTACACCAGCATAGCTATGCCTGCATAGATTAAAGCCATATATATTCGGATAGGACTGTTCAAAGCAGAGTTGATAACTATATATTGACAAATTATATGAGTTCATGGATCAAGTATTGAAAGCATCCTACATTAAAATGATTGATTGGGATCAAGAGTCCTCAACAATAAGTGCAATGAAGTCACCCTTAAGGTCATAATGTCATCAAACATTGCAGGAGTAGATGTACATACCAGAAGACCATCAGATTTAAGGGCAAGCCTAACTGCATATCCCTTGTTATGCATTTGACCAACTAAGCATGTCCCCATCATAATCCTAGCCTAATTGCATGACAGGTTGGTAGAACAGAACTAATGTAATGGTAAGTGCTTCATAAAACATGTGAAAAAAGAATCTAATAGCTCATGTCATAAGTCGCTGCAGATCTACGATCTCACATCTTAGTAATTCATTTCTAACGAAAAATGCCAAGGCCCATCATACAGGCATGCCGGTGATGTGGAGACATGACAGTAACATGGATCATCAGCAAAATATTCAAACCAACAGGCTAATTTAAAGTTGGCACGGCAGAGCGCATGCACGCATGCAACATGGACACATGTATGCATGCACGGGGTGCGCAAGCAGGTAAACATGCAAAAATAAGAAAATTCTACTTTACGAAAATAAATCAGTTTACAAACACAGGTGATATCAAAGTTAAGATGCTCAGAGAAAGGACCAGTTGAAGTATGCTATTGGTGCAAAAGAACTCGCTAAGTTGCAAGACAATATGAACATAATTAGCAGATACTAGAGTCTAAAGCTAGAGATTTCATCATTAAATGTGAAGAAGAAATGCACTGATGAAGAAAAAAAAGTAATATAATAAGTTGAAAACATTCATTCATGACATTCCTCATCACCCATGAAAAATGTTGAATATAAATTTAGAAGTTACATATTGTAGCAAACAAATATGTAGTTTAAATATTCATTTAAATGAGACACAATTTAAAGAGCTAAAAGAACATTTTGTTCACAGAAAGTCTGTTAAGAGTAAAAGTAAATAAACAACATTTCAATTTAAGAAATCTAACCAAACAATATGTGACTGAAATTGAGACCGAGGATTAGAAAGAAACCAAAGGCGTGATTCGTTGTCCTAAGATGTAGCCCCAGCCTCCACTCAAGTTTCGTTGAGAAAACCATCTTAGGATACAACCGAGATGACAAGCTCCTACTAGCACACTCATGGAGAAGATTGAAGAATATACCAGCACCAATGGAAATCGACATCAAATCTAAAAGAATAGTTAAGAAATCTAAGTGAAAATTTGCGACAAAGAGTGAGCAGCCTCCAACCAACTCTCGTCCCATAACATGATATAAATAAGAGGTCTTAGAAAACTGATTAAACAAAATAAATTTCCAATATGTGCCCCACATGAACCCAACGTGGAAGTGGCACGCAATGAAAATCTCCGTTAGCTTTCAATTTTCTCATCATGGTATGCTATGTTGATGAGCACATTTGGGCACGGTAGACATACTAATCCACATAATGAACATTCCAATTCAAGGTCATGCTAAACAATGATGGTTCTAGTGATCAAGGTCATGCTAAATGGAAACACCCAAAATGGTTGGCTAAAGAAGGCCTTGTTTTTAGGCAGTTTTATGTCTGCGCAGTGACCATACACATGCTGCCTTTACAAGTCTGAAACGGCACAAGACCCAATCAAAATAGGATCATCAAGCCTACTGTAAGCCCCTTAGGTGCTGCCTAAAACATGAATGAAATGAAAAGCACAGACATACACAGACATTATATCGAACACCTTCCCTAATAACTATTTGTATGCAAATGACACATTCATGGTTGTAGCTGGCTTCCTCACAGAAAATGCTCATTAATGATCCAATCGATTTCAAGGATTTTGGTTTCCATAGTGGATAATGAGGGCAAGCAAAAGAAGGGGGGAAGTTGAGTGGATTAGAGGAAGGATCCTCCTCGTCGTCGAGGATGGGGTTTGTGAGAAAGAGGGGGTGCTTGCTCCTTGGCCTCCTCAGGTTCGTCGTTGTCATCCTTGACAATGCTGAGGTTGATGTAGGGGTAGCACTCAGAGGGAGGCGAAGAAAGCGGACACCATGCTCGGTCGGTCCCCCATGATCAAGTCTGGTTCGAGGCTACAATGGACCCATGGGCCAAAAGATGGCATCAAGCAAGTTGACAAGGGTTTCACGAAAAGATTGCATCTTTGTAAGCGAGTGCGTTGATGAAGTTGTAATCATTTAGTTGAGCACATCCTTGACGACAGATTATATCTTAGATTGTTAGAGCAAAAGTAAATAAAAAATAATTTCACTTAAGAAATATAACCAAATAATATGCAATTAAAATTGAGAAGATCATCGTAGGATACATACATTCGAGATGTCAATATCCTGTGAACATGATCGTGGTGATGATTGAAGACTATACCAGCACCACTGGGAATCAACACCAAATCCAAAGAAATAGTTAAGAAATCTAGGAGTGAAAAAGTTATACGAGGAAGCGTGAGCAACCTCAACCCTCGTTCCGGTCACATAATATAAATAAGAGGTTTTAGAAGACTGATTAAACAAAATAAATTCCCACTGTGTGATCGACATGAATTGGCCGTGGGAAGTGACATGCAACGAAAACCTCCATATGCGCTACCTTATCATGTGGACCGAGGACACAAATAAAAAGAAAAGATGAGATTTTTTTTTTTTTTTTCTAATAAAATCTTTGTCATGCATGTGATAGAGGATTTATCTCACTATGAATAAAGGTGTGCAATCGGCTGCGACAGAAGGCGAAGCTAATGATTCAACAGTAGATGAAAATGAAATTACAGATAAAGCACTGGTACCTATCAAACCTATATCCATGAAGAAGGGATTCTGCTAGAATTGTCTCTGTGGATGTGGCAAGGCAGCACACAATCCAAATTACAGAGGTTAGAAGCATTCCCCTAACAATGGGCACCGATGAAGCCCATATGCGCCTTGCTCAATAACTTTTCTCCAAATTAACCACTGAAGAATGACTGTGGTACATACACACAAATCAGCCAAGATACAAGCAATGTGAAATTTCATACTGATAAAGAATACCATGAAAAGAAAACACCGATGGAGCAGTTAACCTGTTGTTGCAGGAGGGAAGGATTTTATCGTGTGCAGAAATGAAACTGGAATATACAGCAAGCTAGCTAGCTCATGTTTTCCAGTACAATGTTGATACAAAACACGAATGACATTAGAAATATTCTCCACCATATGAAGTGAATGCATGTTACTGTTAGAGGAAACTTGAAATCCAAATTCTGCAAAACAATGGTTGTCTTCCGGTCCATGAAGTTTAGCAGTTAGAAACTAGGAAATATTATGAATCACGAAAATCAGAATATTTATAATTTTTTGTGAACTAGAAAATATGAGAAGAATTGCAGGGGATAACATTCTTTATCTGAAATAATTCCTAATGAAATAGACCTTATTAAATCTAACAAGCTGGAATAGCTCAGGGGATAACATCCCCTATGTTATGAAATATTCATCTCAAGACACATTTTCCGTAGTGAAGCAACTCAACCTGATCAAGTCCGATCCGAAATCAAAGAAGCACATTGTTACTCGGTGTTACATCTCAAGTTCAAGTCACCTTCGCACATTTCAGTTTAGTTCGGTACTCTGGTCTCGAGTCAATCCAATCTTCCTCTATCTTGTTCTAGACAGGTTTGATTCTCTCACATGTTGTCCAGTTCGGCAAAGAAGATTCAGATCAACCCTTTGTGATCTCAGTCAGCCAGACGACACAAAATTGATTTCATCGATTCTATATTATGATATTATTTAGCTCAATATCATAGCATGCCTTCGTTTCTAAGCTTGCTCAAACAGGGAGAAAGACACGAAGGAAACCATGCATAAGGGTTCAATATGAATAATAGAATCGGAAGCAAACACAAAAAGTTGTTTAGTCTTTCATAAACATTTATCAAATCGAACCTTTCGATTCTGAGTAAATTTATTCATCAACACAACAATATCGTTAATCTGCCTCTGACCTGAAACACGGACTGTGTGAAAAAAAAAAAATCATTCTCTTTCAACCCAAATGTATTAATAGGAAAAGATCTATCCTTTGCTTGAACCCTCCTCCCAAAGAGTTATGAAATTTCTTCCTAATGTAGATTTATTTTTTTTTTTTGAAAAAATGCCAACTTTACTAACTTGAACGGCGAACAAATACATGAGACAGACACAAGCCGATCAGAAACATGTAATTAGTGAACCCCCAAACATGTAATTAGTGAACCCCCAAGACTTTACCAGTCAAATCGACCAGAAACAATCCCACCTTTCCGACCATCTACACAAATCATTCAAAAGAACTACCAGAACAAAGACGACGGCACGAAATCTCCGCATCGAAGAAAGAAACAAACGAAAAAAGAGCAGAAAGGAGATAACGAAATCGATTTGACCTGAAAGAGCCACTTGTTCATGCTGACGACGGTGACGTTAGGGCCCCACCACTCGAGGATGGCGAGCACGGCTCCCAGCTCCCAGCGTGCTGCTGTCCGATAAGACCCTAAAGTCTTATCGTAAACTCTAATATCAAATGATAAAACCCTAAAATATTATCATCGAAGAAAGAAGAGAAATGAGGATGATAATGATCGCTTCGAGAGGATCGGCCTCCTAGGGTTTGTCAAAAGACAGAATAGTATTTTTCATATATTACTAAAAAGAAGCAGTTACATCCCTATTTATAGAGTTCCACCCAAAGTCTATCAGGACTTGAACTCTAATAATAAATAAATATTAAATAAATCTCTACTTGATTTTAACTGAACCAAACTGACTCAATAAACAATCGGACTAAACAGACTCAATAAACATTATTCAAAAGCTCAGAAAAAGGGTCCTAACAGTTCCTTCCTCTTCAAGTCAGCCTTGTCCTCAAGGCTGAGCAGCATCAATCTCGGGGAGCTCTCTTTCAGCACTTTAGCTATAGATTATCTGCAACGCATCACAACCCATTGATCAAGTAAATATGGTCTCCACTTTTTGATAGTATAAGCAATAGGTCGATCTTTCAGTGTAGTAATCGTTGCATGAAACTTCTGGCCCTCCCTGTATAATCAATTTTATCTTTGAACCTTTGCTATCACAAGTGAAAATCCATCCATCAACAATCTTTACTTCGAATCTGTTATAGTCTTCAATATGGTGGGCCAATCGGTCAACAATTTCACTGTCCATAAAATTGTTAGTGCTACCAGTATCAATCAAAACTATAATAGGCTGATGCTCTAGAGTTTCGACAACTTCCATAGTTTGCGAGTTATAGTAGTCGGCTAATGTATGCATTGTATATACGGTAGGTTCAACGCCTTCATTAGAATTTATACCTTCATGATTGTAGTCCACATTCTTAGCATTTGACTCCTCTCCAATTGGTTCAATCATCAGAAGTTGCCCTTGTTTACATTAGTGCTCCATACTTCATTTTTCATCATAGTACAAACCCCTTGCTGATCTTTCCTTGCTAATTTCTTTCTCATATAGATTTGCAAATAAGATTGCAGCTATCATAGTGCAGGGTTGACGAGCCTTAACTTCACACCAGATCTCTGGAATAAGCCCTTCAATAAATGTATCCAGAAGTTGTCGGTCCGACCAATCTCTAGCTTGATTTGACAATCTTTCAAACCTACTCTGATATTCTAACACTATAGAAGTCTGACGAATTTTGGCGAGCTGGCAATCAACATTCTCATATTCGAATGGACCAAAGCGAATAAGAAGCCCTCTTTTGAACTGCTCCCATGAAGGAACTCCGTGGAAAGTTTCATACCAATCGTACCACCGGAGTACATTTCCCTTGAGCTGGATTGAGGCCACTACTACCTTGGATTCTTTTGGGGTTATGTGAAAACGGAAAAAATTTTCTGCCTTAGAGATCCAATTGGTCGGATCTCCATCTTTCCATCTCGGAAATTCCATCTTCATGTGTGAGTAATTTGTGTCACAATCTTGGGGCTCTTTTCCTGTATTTTCATATATGTGCAACGTAAAACTTGAGCTCCTACCTTGTTGAAATTTACTAAGGCTCCCTAGTAAGTCCTTTTTGAAATCATTAAGTACTTCTTGTAACCGGTTCTCAATTCTGATTTCCAATGCTTCCATTTGTGCTTTCACCGAAGTTATCGGGGCCATTATGTAAGACTACAAATCGGAATCTCAACTCCTGCTTTTGGTGTCGGTCAAGGGCATCAACACCGCCGGATGGTTGCCTAAGAGGTGGACGCCAAGGATAGTCTTTACCGTCGCCGCGTTGAAGGAAGAGTAGTCATCTTATTTCTATCATTGCGTGGGGTGAGAGCGTGGGGTTGGAAGGCGACTGCGTTGATGTGGTCAGAGTTGTCACGACCCAAGGGGCGTCGCCGAAAGCAACAGGGTTGAGGCTGCGGTGATGGCAACCTGTGGTGATGGCAAGCAGAATATGCTAAGCAAGAGGGAGGCGGGCGTTGATGCTACCGAGGTTGAGAAGAGGAATCGATGTTGTGTCTTGCTTCTTTGGGTTGAGGCAAGGCAGCGTGACTTGTCTTGCGGTTGCGCTCGCTGTTGGAGGGTGGCTGCTACAGAATGAGGGGTTGGTCGCTGGTCGGGAGCGGCACGACGGTGGTTACAATCGGCGGCTACGGGCAGAGAGGGTGCCACCGTTTTGTTCTTCGCGTGGTGGTTGCTTCTGCGTACTCTGTTTTTGTCGCACCACCGGAAGGAGTTGGCGGAAGGATCACGATCGGTTGAGGAGAAGGCTGCGGTGGTCGGCAGCAGCGGTGGTCGCCGGTCGAGCGCAGCGTTAGCGGTAGAGAAAAAGGCGTGCGTCGTGGCGGTCGGGCTGAAGGCGGCGTCGTCACCGGTCGGGCAACAATGGCGGCGGTGGTGGTAATTGCCTGTTTCAGCCACCACCAGATGCAAAGCAAGTGGGAGCAAGATGGTCGGGAAACGAAGCGGAGCAATGGTCGTCGCCTCCGGAGCAAAGCAATTTGGAAGGCGACAATGACGACGGCCGGAAACAAGGGCGAAAATGTGAGTTGCCCGTGATTACCCCTGTTTCGGTTACAAAAGATGCGCGAACAAGGAGGATCTACCGTTGGGAGGCGCGTCGGCCGGTCGTCGGTGGAAAGGAGGCAAAGACGGAGGGCGCTGACCTATTGGAGAGCAGGGGCGGCGGTGGGTCGGGTCAGCGAGAGGAAGCACGCGTGTGCGTGGGCTGCGGCTTCTTCTTCTTCTCTTCTTCTCTCTCTGCTTTCTCTCTTCCGTTCCCTTTTTTTTTTTTTTTTTTTGTTACATTGTAGCGGAAACGCTAAGGATCGTTGCTCTGATACCAAATGATAAGACCTTAAAGTCTTATCGTAGGCTCTGATACCAAATGATAAGATCCTAAAGTTTTATCATCGAAGAAAGAAGAGAAATGAGGATGATAGTGATCGCTTCGAGGGGATCGATCCTCCTTGATCACTTCGAGGGGATCGGCCCTCCTTGATCAATTCGAGGGGATCGACCTCCTAGGGTTTGTCAAAAGATAGAATAATATTTTTCATATATTACTGAAAAGAACTCCTAGGGTTTATCAAAATATTTTTCATATATCACTAAAAAGAAGCAGTTATATCTCTATTTATAGAGTTCTACCCAAAATCTATTAGGACTTGAATTTTAATAATAAATAAATATTAAATAAATTTTTATTTGATTTTAACTGAATCAAATCGACTCAATAAACAGTCAGACTAAACAGACTCAATAAATATTATTCAAAAACTCCAAAAAAAATCCTAACACTGTCCTCCATTCAAGTTTCATTCTCCGTTGTCGGCCACCGCAACCACCGCTGCCGCCACCAAAAAAACAGGATCAAGAAACGGACGGACCGAGGCGATTGAAGGCCGCTGAGCGGGTGACCTCGAGGGGATGTCAAATGCTCCTGCCTCAACTGCTTTGGAGAAACCCTCCTTCCCTCTATATCTGAAGGGGAGCGAAGAGGGAGACAGACGCCTGGGGTTAAGGAGGTGAATAACAACAAGAAGAAGGACACAGAAATCACGGGCGTTCTTCTCGTGTGGTCTGAGCGGCTTCTTCTGAAGCCGGTCTTCACCGATTCTTCTTGAGCCACGCTATCTCCTACCCGCCACGGATCACCCGCCGAATGTACCTGCCTTCTAATCGAAGGAACAAACGGCCCACTTGGGACCCACACAGAACTAGACCTGCTAATTCAGTATTTTTGTTTGATCTTTTTCTTCCATTTAGTTTTATTTTATTTTTTTTTATAGAGAACTGATGATTCCACTCTTAATGATTAATATAAAATTTTCGTATGAGAATATATATACATATATATATGAAAATTCTAAAATTTTGAAGGGATGTGTATGTAATATTTGGTGAAACAAATATGTTATTTAAACATTTCTAAAGGATATATGTGTGTGTGTGTGTGAGAGAGAGAGAGAGAGAGAGAGAGAGAAATAATATTAATGAGTAAAGAAATTTAGTATTTATAGTTGTTTACGATTGATAACCTCTTATTATTGATAATCTTTTAAAAATAATAAAATATTATTCTACTATATATAGCCCTTGTATTATTATTTTTTTTCACAATCCTTTATTTCATCCTGTTAATGTTGTGCTGTCGAGACATCGTCCAATCCTATCGTCGCCCCTCAACTTCGTTTCAAAGTAGGAGGAAGAAGAAAATATATATACGATAAATTAAAAATAATAATTAAAAAAAAATTAAAATGCGATTGTAAATAGTAAAAAAGTTACAAAAAGTAATATACTTGAGCAAAATTCTTGCACTGCAAGCACATAATTATGAACATAATTCTGATTATTTCGGCTCATACAGCTACAACATAAAGGTCTTGTAACACATACCGAAACAAGCTTTACTCAGGAGGAGAGATGTTATTGAGGTCGCCTCTAAACGGCACAACGTCACCTCTTTTGTCACCCATCAGACGATGCACACCATCCTCCATTTCCTTCAGCGACGAATCAGATTCATCAACGAATGTCACTGCTGTATCCTTCCTGAAGGTCAAGTAGATAACAGCAAGGATGTAGACAGCCATGAAGGGGAAGACGATGACGCCGACGAGAGCTGTGGCAGGCTTTGGGAGACTGCTACTGGTGATCCATTCCACGAAGATAGTGCTGAGGAAGTAGACGTTGATTCCTATGACACCGAAGCCAAGGATCCACGAGATGACTATGATCTGAATGAGTTAGAGAAGAATTAACAGTAGTCATGGTGCACTGCGAATGCGACTTGTTACTTCAGATGAACTCACGTAGATGGAGTTTTTGTGAGGCCTCATCTTTGGGCCGCTGCTGCTGAACTTGAGAAGAGGGATGAGGGCAAAGGGCAGCTCGAAAGATAGGATCATCTGCATAACTTGGTTCATTAATTAGTCCGGACATGGTGTGATAGCATAATCCTTTTATGAGCATGAGAGAAGAGAAACTAAGGTACTGATGTTATGATTATGAGTCTTCCAGCTCCGGCAGGGCCGCCAATGATGGAGACGACGAGACTGGGGCCGATAGCAATGCATCGTGTCATGAGGTTCTGAAGCCACATCCTCATCTTTACGTCCAAGAATCCCTGGACGGTGCGTTGTGGATCACTCCAAGGAAGAACAATGAAAGAAGTATATTACGTATGCTGCTAATTACCTGCATGATGTATTGACCGGCGTATGTGCCTGATATAGTGGAGCTTTGTCCAGAGGCCAGCAATGCGATGCCGTAGACGATGGAGCTCGATTTGCCCAGGAGGTTCTGTGGAGAACGTGAACATGAAATGGCAAGCTTCGTGTGGGTGGTGGAAGAGGACGAACCTTGAGCAAGAAGGAGGCTGAGTTGAGGGTTAGATCGCTGCATGTTTCAGAATCCTCAGGTGGAAGGCTACGAGCAGCGCATACGGTTCCAGAGACGGAGACAACGGCGACGTTGATGAGCAGCGCAACCGACAACGCGAAGCCGCTCTCCAAGAGGAAGTACCTGCAGGCGTCCTACGCACGAAAAGACAAAACATTCAACGCATCATCAATTTACGACCCTTTTTCTCTTGGATGGTCCAGCAAAGTGGTGGGACCATCGAGGTTGAATTAAATAAAACCTTGACTCTAATTTGTAAGAGATAAAAATAAAAAAAGTCATTATAGATTGAAATAGACTAAAAAAAATTATTTTTATTTAATTATTTTTAGTATTTTAATTTTTATATTTTTAAAAATTATTATATTATGATCCTTATATTTATGAAAATAAAATATTTAATCTAATTTCTCCTTTCTTCGTTAATTCTATCGATGAAAATATCGCACATGCTTAATGATAAATTGAAGTCAACACATGCTCAATGATAAATCCTGTAATATTTTCGTCAATAGAATCAACGATGCGAAAAGAAACAAAATTAAATGTTTCACTTTCATAAGAATTGGTATTCTAATATAACTTTTACAAATATAAAGATCCAAATGCTAAATATAATTAATTGTCAATATAACTTTTACAAATATAACTTTTACAAAGATCTAATATAACTTTTACAAATAGAACTTTTACAAGAGTAATATATAATTAATCCTAAGAGGTTAGATAAGCCAATGATTGATTGTCAAAGATTTTATTAGTCAAAAAAATTATGGTTGATTTGCTTCATCGTTTATAAACATGTTAATTTTTTAATTAAAAAATATTACTAATCTAAGAATAAATAATTTTTTTTATATTGCTGGTTTTATTGGCCTGAATATCGAAATTTATTAGAAATTGATGTTTGGCGTAAATTATATCATATTTGATTTACACAAAGAGAATTAAGTAAAATATTGGTATTTATTAGTTTTGCATGTTCAAACATCTATTCTCAACCGAGATAAAGTCATTTGCGTTCGACTATTATGACACTTACGTTGATTCCTTCGGCGGAAGGTGGAGTCTTTCTCGACAGCACCAGAGCTGAATGCAAGAACAAATTGTGCCTGCATGAAGAGAACTTGATCAGCGAGACCCGATCGATGCAGCAAGGAAGCAATCACAGACAAGCGCTCATGTGGTCACGAGATTGATCTGCTGCTCACGGCATGACGAGGGCGCCGAGGAGAGCGACGGCGTCGCTGGTGGCACCATCGCCGCCAAGCCTGGGCACAAAGAGCCCCTTCATCACCTGGGTCGCGGGGGGGTTCACGTAGCTCAACTCTCCCAAGTAGCAGGCAGCCATGACGAAGACCAGCATGGATATCAACAGTTCAAGTTTCCGAACCTGCAGTATGATGTGGTGAGCACATGAACCTTCTTTAGATCATGCATCTCCTTTAACTCGATTGAGCTCAGAGAAAGTTACGATCACAGGTATAGCTGAACAGTTCATGACAAGAAATCTTGTCCCCTCAGAACCATTTGATGCCCTGAAAACGTCAGTCGATGATTGAACAGTGAAAGAATAAGAGTGATGGTAGACAGTACCCCATATCTCTGAAGCCCGAGAAGCAGGAGAGTGCTTAGCCCTGTGATGAGGACTCCTGCCGACACTGGGATGCGAAACAAGATGTTGAGAGCAAAGGCTGTTCCTATCACTGGAAGAAAGTCAATCATTGCCATAAGTGCTTCGAATGATTGCAAGAAGAAACAGCGGGAGGGCCACATAACAATTTAGCTCCAATCGAAACACCTTCAGGGATGTCAGCAGCAATCACAGCCACCTCCGCCACCACCCAGAGACAGTAGTTGACATACTTTGGGTACTCGGCTTTGCACAGCTCCGCCAGGTGCTTCCCTTTTAGTGGTGCATGCATGATTAGGAACACGATTACCATATATTAATCTCCTTCGAAATGGTGCGGTTGTGATACCTGTAGCCACCCCGAGATTTGCTGCTAGTGACTGTATGATCAACGCGAATGCCAGACCGATCAGTACGACCCATAAGAGCTGTTTTGGAGAATTTCCAAATTATGTTTCGATCAAGAAATGGAGGTATATATGTGCTGTTGCAGCGTCCAAAGCTGGAATGTTCTCTGTATGCACACAGGAATATGTATCCGGACCCAGAGAGGCCAAGCATGATTTTTCCCTTATATGTGGGTATGCTGTTTCTTTTACATCATTTATTTAGATGGTATTTTAGCTGTCTCAACGGATGTTGATGTTGATAGGAAGAAAGGATAGAGATATCAAATAGAGGAAAGTATGACAAGCTTTCAATCTTCTATATTTCTCTCAAGAAAAGTACTTTTACAATTTCAGAAAAACTCTCTTTTATCTCGTGACCCAACATATGGGGTTTATATAGTCTCCAAAGATACATTATATTAATTGTATTCAAGATGATTCATTCTCTTTCAAGAAACCCTTTCAAGAACCAATAACCAATTTGACTTATCCTTCTATAGACTTTTAATCCATTTTTTCTTCTTGATGTAATGATTCTCCCACTTGATGATGAAATGAACCTCTTTATGATACTTGAACAAGTTTAATTCCAACATTCTCCCCTCTTAAACTTGTTCCATCCAACATGCCAAGTTTCTTCCGAAGTTATTGAAATATTTCAAATTTAAGAGGTTTTGTAAGTATATCAGCCACTTGTTCACTTGTCTTGACATGATGTATCTCAACTTCTTTATTTTTGATATGATCTCTTATGAAATGAAATCTTGTATCGATATGTTTCGATCTTTCATGATAGATTGGATTCTTGGCTAAGGCAATAGCTGATTTGACATCCATTTATAAAATCTTCCATTTCATTTGAGCTGCTAGAGAGATAAGTAATCTTACTGTCTCCAATCGAGCAACTGGCGCAAATACTTCTTCATAGTCAATCCCAAATTATTGTTTATATCCCTTTGCAATCAATCTGGCCTTGTATTTCTCCATCTCTCCTTTTGCATTTCTTTTTGTTTTGAAGATCCACTTAACACCGATAGCTTGATGGTCTTTTGGAAGTGTAGTAAGCACCCATGTATTATTTTTGTTAATGGCATGAATTTCTTCGTTCATAGCTTATCGCCATTTTTCATCTCTATAAGCTTCTTCAAAGGTTAATGGATCATATCCTGCAAAAAGACAAAATAAAGAAAGTTCATCATTGTTAGTATCAATCCTTCGAGTCACATCATATAGGTCCTGAATCGGTCTTGTCCTTCTTATAATTGGACTTCTTGAATCATGTAACCTAGCTGATCTAGGTGATGATTCCGGCACAGCCACTTCGGTGCTTGCTTGTATTATATCATCTTCTTCTGAAGCTACAGCTTTCCAGTTCCAAATCATATGCTGCTCATCACTTTTCCAGTTCCAAATCTGTTGTTCATCAAACTCAACATCTCTTGACATCACAACTTTATTTGTGATAGGATTGTAGAGTTTGTAACCACTAGAATTCTTTGGATAACCTAACAAAATACATTTCTGGCTTTTATCCTCCAATTTAGTTCTCTTTTCTTCTGGTATCTTGGCAAATGCAACACTTCCAAAAATCCTCAAATGATCAACTCTTGGTTTTTGTAAGCTCAATGCTTCTTCTGGTGTAACATTACCAATTTGCTTTGTCGGAAACCTGTTAAGCAAATAAATTGCACAAGCAACAACATCACCCCAAAATTCTTTCGAAATTTTTTTTTCCTTTAACATGCATCGGACCATATTAAGGATAGTCCTATTTTTTCTTTCCGAGACACCATTTTGTTGAGGTGTGTGACATGGTGAATTGATGTAGAATTCCATTATTTCTACAAAAAATTTCAAATTCATTTGATATATATTTACCACCTCTATTTGTTCTTAAACATTTAATCTTACAACAACTTTGTCTTTCAACCAAATCCTTAAATTCTTTGAATTTGCTTAAAACTTCTTTCTTTTCTTTTAACATGTAAACCCAAGTTTTGCCACTATGATCATCAGTAAATGTAAGAAAATATCTGCTTCCTCCAAGTGTTACTGGATTGATAGGGCCACAAACATCCGAGTGCACCAGATCGAGTCGATGCTATGCTCTTTTTGTTCTTCTCACTTTGAAAGACTTTCTTTCTTGTTTACCCATGACACATACTTCACACAATTTTGTTGGGTGATCAATTTTTGGCATTTCTGTCACCATATTATACTTTTCTAGAAGTTTCAAAGCCTCAAAATTTAAATGAGCATATCTAAGATGCCAAAGTGTAGAAATATCCTCAATATCAGCTTTAAAATAATTTGATTGATAAAAAATACTCAAATGTAGAGGAAACATTCTATTCCTTGCCATTTTCACATGTGATATCAATGTTTTATTCTTGTCACGAATTGAGAGAGCCATATCTTTCATCTCAATATCATAACCTTTTTCAAGTAATTGTCCCAAGCTTAGAATATTATTTTTCATATCAGGAACATAATAAACATCTGAAATGCATAATTCTTTGCCATTATTAAGTTCAAGGAGAATTTTACCTTTGCCTCTTATTGGTCTTTGAGACAAATCACCAAATGTAATATTCCCGGAATAACTTATATCCATTTATGAAAATAGCTCTTTGATGCCACACATGTGATTTGAGGCTCCTATATCTAGATACCATGTTATAGACTGATCATTTTTCAAATTTTCATAACTCATTAGCAAAACTTGATTTTCCTTCTTTTCTTCCTCAACAAAATTTGTCTTATTACCTTGATTGTTAGGATTATAATAACATTCATAAGAGTAATGTCCATACCTTTTGCAAACATAGCATTGTATTTTAGACCTTTTGGAGTTTCTGCCACGTCCACGGCCTCGGCCACGTCCTCGACTATAACCTCGATCTCTTTGGCTATAATTTTCTCCAACATCTTCACTGTTTGGAGATTCTTGATTGGTCTGATTTCTGCCTCCTCTTCCTCTTTATCCTCGTCCTCTTCCTCTTTGAGAATTTGATTCTCTTTTATTTTCAATAGCAAACTTAGCTTGTAGTGCTTGCTTCATAGTTTTCTAAAGACATTTTTTCTAAATCTTTAGATTCTTCAATCGCAACAGCAATAAAATCAAATTTCGGATCTAGAGATCTCAATATTTTTTCTATTACTCTCTGATCATTTACTTGTTCACCATTTCGTCTCATTTGATGAACAATAGAAATGATTTTTGAGAAGTAATCAGAAATAGTTTCAGAAGTACCTTGTTGTAGTTTTTCAAACTCGGCTCGTAAAACTTGTAGACGAAGTTTCTTTACCTTATCAACACCACCGAATACTTTTTGAAGCATTTCCCAAGCCTCCTTTGAAGTATTTGCTGGAGCGATAATCTCGAACATTGTATCATCAAGGCCTTGGTAGATTGTGAACAAAGCCTTTTTCTCCTTCTTCCTTCTTTCTTTGAGTTGTTTTCTTCCTTCTGCATTCATTGCTCCTTCTTCTGTTGGACTTGGTTCAGCAAATCCATCTTCTACAAACTCCCATACATCTTGGGAGCCTAGAAGAACCTTCATTTGGATGCACCATATGTCATAATTTTCTTTTGTCAATTTGGGGATTTGGAGTTGGATGGCACTTGAGGAAGAGGCCATAACTTGGCTCTGATACCAAATGTTGATGTTGACAGGAAGAGAGGATAGAGATATGAAATAGAGGAAGAGTATGACAAGCTTTCAATCTTCTATATTTCTCTCAAGAAAAGTACTTTTACAATTTCAGAAAAACTCTCTTTTCTCTCGTGACCCAACATATGGGGTTTATATAGTCTCCAAAGATATATTATATTAATTGTATTATGAATCATTCTCTTTCAAGAAACCCTTTCAAGAACCAATAACCAATTTAACTTATCCTTCTATAGACTTTTAATCCATTTTTTCTTCTTGATGTAATGATTCTCCCACTTGATAAAATGAACCTTTCTTTTGATGAAATGAATCTCTTTTTTATACTTGAACAAGTTTAATTCCAACAACGGACACTAAGCAAAGATTTCCATGTTAAGCTTACCTCGTATCTGTGGTTAGCTCCGGCTTGTAGGTCCGTCTCCACTGTCACAATATTCAAGCGAATGAAGTTAATTTCCTTAACTAATTAGATTGAGAGAAAGAGAGAGAGAGAGAGAGAGAGAGTGTGTGTGTGTGTGTCTTACAATTCCCAGGATCAAGGTAAGCCAAGGACACAAGGAATCCGGGACCAACATGAGCCAGGAACTTTTTCCACCCAGGCTTCTATTATGAAGTATAATGTTGCATGAGTTAAAACACAATCAGAGAGAGGAAGGAAGAAGAAGAAAGGAAGGGAGGATAAGTTGGAGGACTAACTACCTGGTCCTGGGGTTCATCCTGACTGCACGACTTGTCATCTCTGTCCTCACCATTGTCCCCCTCTTCAACACCTGCAACAACTCTCTTGCTCCCTCGCCCATGAGTACCATCTCTTCTGATCTCCCTCCCTGGTGACTCTTCACTCGGCTGGAAAGAACTCATTCTGTATGCCTTACAGTACCACCTCCTTGTCTCTACTTATTAACTCCTTCCATCGATCGAAGTAAGTCTAATAGTTCTCCCCTCCTATTTTCCATGCATTAATGGAGATGTGAGTGGCGTGAGAGACGCCACAACGCTCGGTGTCAAATGCTGGGAGAGCTGCTTATCTATAAATCAATAAATTCCAAGATGGTGTGCTCATGCACAATAATAAACCTATTCAGGGGATTAACTACTTGTAACTATAAACTTACTTTCTTCCTATTTCCATGTGGTGCCTTTGCATTGTAATTTAGGTAATTATGCAATCTACTAATATTAAGATTCAATTCCATGCCAGCAACTGAATACCAACTTTTCTAAAATTATATCATAATAAAGAAAGTTAATTATATATTAATCCATATAATTAGTTACCGTTAGCATATTCGCTCCCGCGCTTTCAAAAGTTATATTATGATTCTCATATTTACGAAAGTAAATATTTTAATCTTATTTTTTTCATGCAGTTGACTCTATCGAAGGAAATATTACACATGCTCAATGATAATACGAGGTGAAACAAAGGCAACACGTACTAGTAGTAAACTCTGTGATATTTTCGTTAGTAATGTTGATAATATATAAATGTTTTACTTTTATAAATATATAAATCTCAATGTAACTAATTATAGGGAATAATATATAATTAGTCTTAATAAAAAAAATACATTGAGTATTTCATCGAATCTAAAAATATTAGCACAATAAAATTTATATTTGTTGCCTTTTTTTCTTTATTTTTTCATAAAATGGATAAGTTGTTTTCCAATAACAATTTTGTCGACACAAAAATATAATATAATTTCATAATTGTTGCTAAATTAATCGTGAAGTAACATATAGATACAGTAACATTAATTAAATAAATAATACAATAATTTAATTATGACCACAATAATTGACAAGTCCTATGTCAGAGGACAAAGATGTGGAGCCTATAAAGGACTGACTCATAATGTGGACAGGTAAGCTATGTACCGATGTTGGAAAATAATAAGTAATGGTTGTTGTTGTGCTTCAAGTTTATTTTTCCGATGCATCGAACCGAAGAATAAAATCTTAATTTCCAGTTTTTTAGATAAAGTAAATCCATTTGTTTAGCGGTTTGAGATAAAAAATATATATATATATATATATAATTTTTTAATTCACTATCTATTTTATCAAACTTGGTTTATGGGTATAAGTTTCTACAATAAACTCATCTCATGAAATTTAGATGTGATATTTAAATATATTTCTTATTATTTTCGTGTTTTATAAAAAGAATTATTAAGACAATAATAGAATGTTTGAGAAATGCAAGTAAAAAATAAAAACACCAATAATATCAAATGATTAGTATATTATTACACAAGTGATAAATCTCAAGTTCGAGTCCGTGCGTAAGTGTCATATAAAATAAAAAAAATATAATAATTTTTTATAAACCAATCCTTAACAAAACTCAAACTTTAGCACCATATTTAATTCTAATTCTAATCAAACACAAATTGGTATAAGAACATTGAAGAAAGCCCCAATCAATCCCTTCAAAAGTATTAATCTCGCACGCTTGTATCATTTCAACCGTCAAATTATATATATATATATATATATTCAAATCGGATGGATGATTGCGAGAAACCATGATTGGGATCACCAAATATTTGTGAACACTCGATAACTTATTTCCGAGGGTTATATAATTGAGTGATGAGACAGAGAATAAGGAAAGTTTGAAAACAATACGAGATCTACTCATTAGTCCTTCAGCTTCAGCTTACAAGTTTACTGAAGAGTCACATAGAAAGAGAAAGAAAGCAGTAGTAGCGTTGATGATTTGCGACTTTTGGAAGAAGCATCGGTTTCAAATGATCTGTTTGGGTTCGGCACGCAGAGGCGATTGCAGCATTGCAGGAATGTTGTGGCATGATCATGCAGACAGAGTTCTTTTTGTCTTTTCAATCTTTCTATGCCTCTGACAGCTAATGGTGACAAATGAGAGAGAGAGAGAGAGAGAGGATGAAGTAGTACACATATGAGAGAGTGAGAGAGAGAGAGACGGGATGTAGTAGTACACATATGAGAGTGAGAGAGAGAGAGAGAGAGAGAGAGAGAGAGAGGATACATGAGGAACTGTGAATATTGTTCTATATGCATGTCTTTTTGGGAACTAGAAAAGATGCGTTTCACAATATATTTAAAATGTACAAAATCAAAAATATAACTGGAAATACATTAGAAATATATATATATATATAAATAATATAATATAATATAATATAATATAATATAATATATATAAGATCCTATACACATTTCAAATATAAATTTAATATTTAATATTTTTTAATAAAAAAAATCACATTTGACCTAAATGTTATATTATAAATGTTCAAATATTGATATTTATCTTAGCATAAAATTAATATTTTAATATTCATAAAATACTAATAAAATTTAAAATATCTTAAAATTATATGATTGTATTCTAACCTTCATTTCCTTTTCCTTGTCTCGATTTCAGCCACCATCGACTCCTCAGCCATGCGACTTATTCCGTCGGACGTCTACTCCGTCCGTCGGACGCCTGCTTCGTCGCTTTGTCGAAATCGTGAGAGGAGGAGGATGAATGATAACCCATGTCTGGCTGACTCTTTGCGAACTAAGCCACTGGATGGTGTCCCACTAAAGATTCCAGGCGTAGAAATGCAGACAGACAATGTTCAACAAAGATGCCCATACAACTGTTTGGCAAAATTTGCAGTCAGTGATTCAGTCCATAAAATATCACTATAATTCTAAATCATATATAGATATGTATTCTTGCAGTCTTTTTTTCCTTCCTTCTCTTGGATTCTCACAGCGGCTAACCGAGAGAGAGAGAGAGAGAGAGAGAGAGAGAGAGGATAAAATAGGAGCTTTATCCATGCGGGGGACCAAAGTTGCCTAAAGAACATTGCGCCAAGAATCTTTCGAGGCAGTGGAAGAAGGCAATCAATCGGAGAAGGGCTTCAACATTGTTGAATCTGCTGCTGCTCTATCACGATCACTTGACAAATCACAAGATTCTTCCTAAAGGATAATAATACTATGAAATGAATTCCACAATTCCATAATAATCTATTCTTCTGAGGTATATAAGATTGGTTTTTTAAGATTTTTATTTTCTTCTTCATTTTTTTTTTTTTTGTGAACAACATTTTACATGCAAAGAACAACACGCACAAACTCGGATAACAATCTACGATGTTGTGAGTACTTGTCAAGACTATACAGTGACGTGAATCTGAATACGTCAGAATAGGTTCCACAAAATACAATATATAAGAATTATATTATATTTTTGTATCGATGAGAGTCTTACTCAATGGGAGTCTCAGTTCAAGCGTATGATAAAATCAATTTTAATTTTTTTTCTTCCTCTTTCCATCATCAATTAAAAATGTCATTGTCCCAAACGACTTGTGGATCCATTTGAGATCAGGTTGATTAATGTAACACTAGAAGAAGAAATATAGAAGTGAAATCCAATTGGTTGGAGGTATATAATAATTCTTCTATAATTCCACTTATACCGGGTGCCATCGATTTACATGACTGCATTATTTTGACTGGCTTTCTAATAATTTTTTTTTAATATTTTATGAATAATATTTTACATGTAAATAATAATAATTCAGAATAGATTTCATAAATTATAATATAAGAATTATATGTAGATTTTGTATTGATGAGAGTCTTATTCATAAGACTTTAATGATTAACACTAGCTTTCTAAGATTTTTTTTTTAAATTTTTAATAATGTTTTACATGCAAAGAACAACGCACACATAAAAAAAAAAAAAAAAAAAAAAACTCGGATAACAATATATGATGTTGTGAGTACTTGTCATGGCTACACTAATATGTTTCACAAAGTATAATATAAGAATTATCATTAAAATTTGTTTTGATGAGAGTCTTACTCATGGGATTATCGGCTCTAAAATATGATAAAATTAATTTTAATTTTTTTTTCTCTTTCCATCATCAATTAATAATATCATTCTTATAAACAACTTATAGGTCCATTCAAGATTAAGATAGATAGATTATGATGAGTAACACAAGTTAGAAGTGAAATCCAATTGATGAGAGATATATAATGATTGTTTTATAATTCTACTTTCACCCACCTCGATCATTTTGTTAATACAAATTTCCAATCTGTCACCTTTTCACAATAAACCAGTATGTAATGGTAAGAGGAGAAGGAGATGATACAAATAGGAAGGTGTTAGTGTAAACAACCCCGTGGTCTCGGGGCCGATGCGACTGGGTTTAGGTTCGAATGATGGGGATCTTTACGAGACGACCTTCAAGCCCACCGAGGTGGTCAGGTGCGATGGTTTGAACGGTGTCATTGTCTCCTCCGAGCAGGAACTCCTCGCCTTCGCATCTTGTGGGGACCTTCGGTTTCGACCCTGCACAAAGGTCGGGTCGGGGTGCTCGGCCCGACCCCTCCGACGATCAAGTTAGTTGATGTAAAGGGAGATTTAGATGAAGAAGTATTTTTGTGTGCCCCCCTCCTCCCGTTCAGAATGCGAGGGTATTTATAGGGAAGCTTACTGTTTCTTGACGTGCTCGCTTGCAGGGGGCAGGCTGGTAACGTCTGACATTGGTGTTGGCATGGCGTGAAGAACCGAGCTTGAGCAGGCATTAATGCATCTCAACCGGCGCTCTGGTCCGTTTGACCACGTGCTGTCGCGTCGATCGAGGCGTGAGACGTCATCTGACGTCAGCCTAGTCTTATCGTAATTACTATCTTCATCATATTCTCCCCTGGAAAGAAGCTATGCGTCGGTCGTCGTAACGGGAGTCCGAGGCATGGCTTCAGCTTTGGGCAAGCCGCGTAGTTGTGTCTCGGGGTTGGCAGCCGAGGTACACGCTCGGGTAGACGGGCTGTGCAAAGGCGTACTCGGGCAGTCGGCAGCCAAGGTACGCGTTCAGGCAGGCAGGCTGCACAGAGGCATACTCGGGGTTAGCAGCCGAGGTACACACTCAGGCAGGCGGGCTACGGAGAGGCGTACTCAGGGTTGGCAGCCGAGGTACCTGCTCAAGCAGGCGGGCTGCACAGAGGCGTACTCGGGGTTGGCAGCCGAGGTACATGCTCAGGCAGGCGGGCTACGGAGAGGCGTACTTGGGCAGTCGGCAGCCGAGGTACGCGTTCAGGCAAGCGGGCTACGCAGAGGCATACTCGGGGTTGGCAGCCGAGGTACACGCTCAGGTAGGCGGGCTGTGCAGAGGCGTACTCGGGGTTGGAAGCCGAGGTACATGCTCAAGCAAGCGGGCTACGCAGAGGCGTACTCGGGGTGCTGGCAGCCGAGGTACACGCTCAGGCAGGCGAGCTACGCAGAGGCGTACTCGGGTAGTCCGCCGTCGGGGTACACGCTCAGGCAGGCGGGCTGCTTAGAGGCGTACTCGGGCAGTCGATAGCCGAGGTACACGCTCAGGTAGGCAGGCTACACAGAGGCGTACTCGGGCAGTCGGCGGCCGAGGTACACGCTCAGGCAGGCGGGCTATGCAGAGGCGTACTCGGGTAGTCGGCGACCGAGGTACACGCTCAGGCAGGCGGGCTACGCAAAGGCGTACTCGAGCAGTCGGCGGCTGAGGTACATGCTCAGGCAAGCGGGCTACGTAGAGGCGTACTCGGGCAGTCGGCGGCCGAGCAGGTACTTGGGTTGTTGTCCCTTCATACCAACTTACCTGTAGTGGGGGGCTGGGGGACTCCTTTATCTTATGAGTCCTTAGGAGCCAGCTCTTTGCGCCGCAGCATGCTTACAGGCACCGGGATCGATGCGTCGGGGCTCTGCCGTTTGCTTGGCTTGCCCCTGGGTTGCCGCGTTAGGCCTTCATTTATGGCGGGACGTCCTTTGGCCTCCCTGAAGTGACATGGCAGGTAGGTGAGTACGTGAGTGGGCTGTCGCCCACTTTCGGGAGGCGAAGAGATGCTGGTTTCGGCGGGATCTCTCCTTTAAATAGGGCGCGTTCGGCTTCGTTCCCATCTCTTATTGCTGAGTCTTTTTCTTCGGATCCCACCGTCCCCTCCCCAGTCATTCTCCTCGTTTCCAACATCGCCTCTCTTCCCCAAGTAGCCCCTTCCTGTCTCCCGTTAAGGTCAGTAAGAATGACCTCATCTTCTTCTTCCTCCTCTTTATCCTCCACTAGAGCTAGGGAGAGACCCCTTCCGTCGTCCCCCGTCCAGTCCTCCGATGGGGAAGCGACGCGGGCCCTTGAAGCCTTAATGAGGCTACATGACCTCGACTCCACTGTGAGCAGGTCATCATCGAGGAGACTCTAGGAACGCTATAGCATCCAAGAGGATTATATCCTCAGTGCCCCCGAACCGGGGCAGCAGGCTTACGACCCGATCCCTAAGGGTTTTGTGCTAACCCTAGATGCCCTGGAGGCGGGGCTGTGCCTTCCCCTTCACCCCATCATCATCTCTTGTATCTCCCTGTGGCAAATTTCGCCGTCTCAGGTGGTGCTAGGGGGGTTACTTCCCGCAACCTTTTCCTTTCCTTTCCTGCTTTCGTCTTTCCCGCAACCTTTTCCTTTCCCGCTTTCGTCTTTCTAAAGGGTCGGGGGGTTACTTCCTGTCAGCCCGAGCGGGCTTTCGAGTCAAGGGGCCCCTTCTAGTAAAAAAGGGTGGAAGGGGAGGTTTTTTTATGTTAGCTGTGCGAGAGACTGGGGTTTCGGGATCCGATGGTCCGCGAGAGTGATTGACAACATCACCCCGAGCCTGAGCGACAAGGAGCGCAGGGATCTAGGGAGGCTCAAGGAGATTCTCCCCAGCTCCCAGGCCATCCGGAACATGACCGAGCGGTGGCTGGTCGAGGCGGGTCTTAGTCCGACGCCTCAGGGTACGTTAATAGTGCCCGGTCAGTGTATTTCGCAGCTCGCCCTAAGTTCTAACTCTTGTTTGACTTTTTACAGAAATGGTGAACCTTTGATCCCTTCTGGGCAGTCGGGCGTCGCTGGCTTCTTCCCCATGCCCATCGATCGCCCTGAAGCCCGGCTCGAAGGATGCCTCGTTGGAGATTGCTGCCGGACGTCCTCGGAAGAAGGCAAAGATCATTGCCTCCAAGGGAGCTGAGGCGGCACCGGGACGAGGGGACCGAGTTGAGGTGGGCCCTCTTTGAGGCGCGGCGGGACCCAGCTGGGAGACGACAGGGAAGGACCCGCATCCTCCCTTCGTGTGCGATCTGTGCCAACTACCCGCGGGCGACGACGAGCCATTTCTATCATGGGTGGTGGGTGAGATCCCTACGGGGGAGGCAAGCGACCCCCTGGTCGCCCGCTGGGGGGCCTATCCCGGGGGGATAAAGTGTGGGCCGGAGGGGATTCCTCCGCCT
This sequence comes from Musa schizocarpa, assembly GCA_900464855.2. Lineage (NCBI taxonomy): Eukaryota > Viridiplantae > Streptophyta > Magnoliopsida > Zingiberales > Musaceae > Musa > Musa schizocarpa. The sequence goes on along the minus strand of LS990925.1, from coordinate 26,644,839 downwards.
CATTCCTCCAGGGTGCGCTTCATCCCAACATGGCTTGGGACATATATACCTTGCCCTCGGAGGCTCTGCTTGGCAAATCGGCCAAGTCCCTGACCTTGGTAAGTATTACGCCGGCTATTTCTAATTATACATCCGACGGTGTTCCTTCTGACCTCTCCTCCTTCTTACAGGGCCTTCACTATGAGACGACCCTGATGAATCGAGTGCGTGACGCCGACCGGATCATCGGGGGCCTTAGCGGGCGCAATGCCGAGCTGTGCCGCCAAGTGGAGGAGATCCGAGCCGGGGCGGGCCCGAAAGCCATGGCGGCCACCGAGAAATGCACGGCGGACTCGGAGGCGGAGGTGGCTCGCCTCAAATCGGAGCTCCAAACATCAGAAAATTCGAATAAGGAGCTCCAGAAGACTTTGCGAGTGGAGCGGACCGAGCTTCGTTTGTTGAAGACGGAGGCATGCACCCTCAACAAAAAGCTAGGGGAGGCGAAGGCAGAGGCGAGAGCAGCTTCCGAGGCACTCGCCGAGGAGGCACGCCTCCGACCGGACAAGGACAAGGAGCTGCTCGAGACTTACAAGAAGTCCGAGTGGTTCGAACACGGAGGGGTAGGTTTCCTTCGAATATGGATACCGGATCGCCCTGGCCCGCTTCCGTGCGCGCCACCCCGACCTCGAGGTAGAGGAGGATCCTTTCTCCTCCCATCCCGAAGACCTAGAGGTGGACATGCCCAAGGACGTCTCTTTCAACGATCGCCTGGAGGTCCCGAAAGAATAAAAGACTCTTGTAATTTTTTGTAGTTTTTTCTAAGGGGTCGGTCGATCTGTAAGTCAGGGTCGAGTCTTGTAGTTCCAGTTTTTCGTAAATGAAAGAAATTTTCCTTCTTTTGCATGTTGTCAACTTTTGCCTTCTCACACGAAAAACTTCTTAAGGTTTTGGACGTTCCATGTCCTTGGCAAAGAATAGCCAGACATCGTTGCGAGCCGGTATGTTCCCGGTCGGACAATCTCGACGACCCGATAAGGCCCTTCCCATTTGGGAGCGAGTTTACCATGCACTCAGGTCGGGTTACCTACCTCGGCCCTGCGTAGCACTAGGTCGTCCAGCTTGATAGGTCGGGGACGAACCCTTCTATTGTAAATCCTGGCGATGACTCTCTTGTAGGAGAGGTCCTTCAAGTGCGCGTCGGCTCGCCTTTCCTCGAGCAAGTCCAATCCGGCTCGGAGTCCTTCAGCTGACGTCCCTTCGTCATAAGATTCCATGCATGGGGTGGTAATCTCTACCTCAACGGGTAGGACGGCCTCGGCGCCAAAGTCTAAGCTGTAAGGGGATTCCCCTGTCACGGTTTTAGGTGTGGTCCGCAAGGACCATAAGACGCTCGGGAGCTCGTCAACCCAAGTGGATTGGGCCGCGAGCGTTCTTCTCCTGAGTACGCCCAGGATGGCTCGGTTGGTCACCTCGGCCAGCCCGTTCGTTTGGGGATGCGCGACCGAGCTGAACCTCAGCTGTATCCCATAGGTCGCGCAGAACTCCTTGAACTGGGCATTAGTGAACTGCATTCCATTGTTGGTGATGATGACTCTGGGCAGACCGAACCGGGTAACAATGTTCCTCCACACGAATCTCTCCACCTGACGCTCCATGATCGATGCCAGCGGTTCGACCTCGACCCATTTGGTAAAGTAGTCTATCCCAATAATAATATATCTTTGCTGCCCCGAAGCCGAGGGGAAGGGGCCGAGAAGGTCCATCCCCCACTCCACGAAAGGCCATGCGCAGTCCATGGGCGTCAGCGGTACCACCGGCTGCCTGGACGTTAGTGCGTGCCTCTAGCATGCATCACACTTCTGCACATACGATCTCGCATCATGGCACATAGTGGGCCAGTAGTAACCTTGACGAAGCGCCTTGAACGCCAGGGTGCGCCCACCTATATGCTCACCGCAAATACCATCGTGGACTTCGGTGAGAACCGACTGAGCCTCTTCGGGCTCCAGGTAGCGCAGGAGGGGGCGTGAATACGACCTCCTGTATAACCATCTGCCAATTTCACAGTACTAGGCTTGGGTTCAGCGCAGGTGCCGAGCCACGAGTTCGTCCACAGGAAACGTCCCGTGACGTTTGAATTGTAACATCTCCTGCACCCATGTTGTTGGTGGGCTAGCGGTGGCCACCGCCGCGACCATGATGGATCGGGTGGGGAGTTCCTCCACGTCAGGTTCACCCTCGGGACTCAATCTAGAAGCTAGTTTTGCCAATGTGTCTGCCTGATCGTTCTGGCATCTCGGCACCCTGGATAATGTGAAGCGGGAAAAGCGGGCGACGAGAGCTCTTACCTCCGCCAGATACTTCGACATGATTGGGTCCCGGGCCTCATACCCACTGGAGAGTTGCTAGGCTACCAACTGTGAGTTGGTGAGGATGTGTATGTCGCTAACATGCATTTCGACGGCTAGTCTGAGCCCCGCCAACAGCGCCTCGTACTCCGCCTCGTTGTTGGTGGCCTTGAATCCAAAGCGAAGGGAGCGCTCGAACGAGTGCTCGTCGAGGGCTTCTAGCACCAGACTGGCCCCGATGCCTTCTTGGCCGAATGATCCGTCAATGCGGAGGAGTCATTCCGTCTTCGCGCTTACCAGCTCCTCGGCCTCGGGCTGAGTCAGTTCGGAGATGAAGTCAGCCACTACCTATGCTGTGATGGCAGTCCTCGGGACGTACTGAATATCGAACTCACCGAGCTTTACCGACTACTTGAGGAGGCGGCCTGCAAGGTCAAATTTAGACAAAATCCGCTGGAGCGGCTGGTCGGTGATTACCTCGATCGGATGAGCTTGGAAGTAGGGGCGCAGCTTCCGGGCGGTTAATACGAGCGCTAGCGCCAGCTTCTCGATCGGAGGGTATCGCTCCTCGGGCCCATTAAGGACATGGCTAGTGTAGTAAACCAGTAACTGCCCTCCAAAAGTTTCCTTGACCAGGACATAACTTACCGCATGCCGAGAGGCGGCTAGGTAGACACCTAGCTTTTCCCGAGAGGATACTGAAGCGAGGCAAGGGAGGGAAGCCAGGTGCTCCTTCACATGGGTGAAAGCCTCCTCGCATTCTACCGTCCATGCGAAGTCCTTGGGGTCTTTCAGAGCCCGGAAGAAGGGGAGGCACCAGTCACCCGATTGGGACAGGAACCTCGACAAGGCGGCGAGCCTCCCGTTTAGGCGCTGCAACTCCTTAATTGTCCGAGGGGCCTGCATGTCGACGATTGCCCATACCTTTTCGGGGTTCACATCGATTCCCTTTTCATATATGATAAACCCGAGGAATCTGCCCGAGTTGACACCGAAGGCGCACTTGGGGGGGTTGAGTCGCATGTTGTACCTTCGTAGTGTCTCGAAGGTCTCAGCCAAGTCGGACAAGTGAGTCACAATCGTGCGACTTTTCATAATCATATCGTCGACGTAGACCTCCATGTTTCTCCCAATTTGGTGAGCGAACATTTTGTTCATGGTCCTTTGATACGTAGCTCCCGCGTTCTTCAACCCGAATGGCATAACCTTGTAGAAGTATACTCCTTGGTCGGTAAGGAATGCGGTGTGCTGCTGATCCTCAAGCACCATCCTGATCTGGTTGTAGCCGGATAAGGCATCCATGAAAGAAAGGCGGGCATGACCGGTTGTTGCGTCGACTAACTGGTTGATCCGCGGAAGGGGGTAGCAATCCTTTGGACAAGCACGATTAAGATCAGTGTAGTCAACGCACATCCTCCAGCTTCCATTGGGTTTTTTTACGAGGACTACATTGGATAACCAGCGGGAGTACTTGGCCTCTCCAATAAAGCCTGCCGCCAGAAGTCGCTCTACCTCTTCTCGGACGGCTCGTTGGCATTCGGGAGCTAGACGTCGGGGCTTCTGCTTCACCGGTCGCACATCGGGAGAGATGCACAGGTGGTGCTGAGATACCTCAGGGCTGACGCCTGACATGTCAGCGGGTGACCAGGCGAAGACATCCATATTCTCCTGGAGAAGATTGATGAGCTGGGCTCGCTTCCGCTCAGGAAGCTTCGACCTAATCTTCACCGTTCGATCTGGGCGTCCCTCCTGTAGTGGCATATTCACTATAGGCTCGGTTGGCTCGAGATGCTGGGATGACCTTTTTGCTTCTCAGGGGTCTTCGAGGGGCGGTTCATCCCTCCTCCTCTTGTGCAGGGAGACAGCAGTCAGGTAGCACCGCCTTGATTCGCGGGGGCTCCCACTGACTTCTCCGACCCCCGCACGGGTCGGGAACTTTACGGTTTGGTGGTAGGTGGAGATAACCGCTCTGAACTTATTGAGGGTGGGGCATCCCGGAATCACATTGTACGCGGTAGGGAGGTCGACTACTAGGAAGGCTGCCATTACCGTCTTTGTCTTCGGTACTTCTCCGAGGGTTAAGGGCAGGGTGATCGCGCCCAATGGCGAAATTGACTCGCCGGTGAACCCAGTGAGCGCTGAGCTCATGGGCTCCAGGGCATCGTGGAGGAGCCCGAGCTTTTGGAAAGCTTGCAGATAAAGGATGTCGGCCGAGCTTCCAGTGTCGACCATGATCCTTTTTCCCCGGGCGTTGCCGATCTTGGCAGTCACCACCAACGTGTCATCGTGTTCGGGCTGCTCAGCTCTCTCTGCGGGAAATGTGACCTCGGGACCGGGCCCACTCCCATAGTCTTTAGCTGCGGTGGCGCGGGCGTAAGCTTTCCGCCCAGACATACTGTTTCCCCCAGACGCCAGGCCGCCTGTGATCACGTCGATCTGCCTTTCGATGGGGCCCTCGGGCCGCGGGGAAATTTCTTTATCCTGCCGTAGGTAGCGGCCGAGGTGCCCTCTTCGAATCAGCTCCTCGATGTGTCGCTTCAGCTCACGACACTTCTCTGTGTCGTGCCCATTTTGTCGATGGAAACGATAATACCGCGTCTGGTCTGCGAGCTCCCATGGGTTCCTCATTGGGTTGGAGGTCCGGAGCAGCCCCTTCTCCTTTATCTGGAGAAATGTTTGCGTTCGGGATGTTCCCAAGGCGGGGAGCGGTGACCTTGGCACGGGCAGGTCGGACTGGTCCACCCTGCGCCTCGGCGGGCCGGGTAGCTGCCCTCGTGGTTGCTCCGTCCGGGGCCTTTTATGCTCCTCTCACCTCCCCGACATCCAGGCTTCGGCCGCAACATACTGGTTGGCTCTCTGAAGCATTTCTGAAACTGCGGTGGGGGGCTGTTCCACGAGGGACCAGAAGAACCTAGAGGGGCGGAGACCCACCGTGAATACTTGCATCAATAGGGATGGGTGAGCATATGACAAACCTCGGATTTCTGTGGCGAATCGATTCACGTAATGGGAGAGGGGTTCGTCCTCTTTTTGGTTTAGTCCGAGGAGTAGGGCGACGGATGGCTTCGGTTGGGCCAAAGCTAGGAAGTTGAGCTCGAACTCCCTGGCAAGCTGATCAAAGGAGGGGACTCCCCTGGTCTTCAGGCCGTTGTACCACGTGCGAGCAGGTCCCCTTAGGGTTGTAGGAAACGCTCTACACATCAGAGCATCAGAAGTTCCGTATAGCGCCATTTGAGCCCGAAAGGGGGACACATGGTCCGCCGGGTCGGTGGTGCTGTCGTAAGCGTCCAGGGAGGGTAGTTGAAAGTTTACGGGCACCAGCTGGTCCCGTATTTCAGCCGCGAACGGCGACCCCCAGCGCGGATCGTCTCCTAGCTCTCCCTTTGAGGTACGAACCTCCCTCCGTATTTCATCGAGTCGTTGACCAAGAAGGCGCAGTTGGGCCCGGAGGGAGTCTGTCGAACCCGAGGATAGCATCTCCTGCTTGGGTCGGTCGGTAGGGTTTCCCACTGCTTGATCTCCAAGGGGAAACGCCTGGGCCTGGGGTGAGCCAGGGAGTTCCGGGGTGGTTACGTGCGTAGGCATAGACGACTCCAATCGATGCGCAGGTTGGGCCGCCGACGGTTTTTCCAATTGGGAAATGAGCGGGATGACGGTCCGCACCATTCCCGTCAAAGTTCGGACCTGGTGGGTAAGGTCCTGGAAGGCCTCGGTTGACACGGGTGAAGGGATGCTAGGAGCGCCTTCAGGCGGAAGCAGACCCGAGTCGTTGAATAAACACCAGTAGCGTTCCGAGGTCGCGGCGAGGTCGTCAGCCCGTGGCCCTTTACGCGAGGGGCGCATGATCGGTGCCTCTGTTAAGAACGACCCCTTGGCTCGGGGCTCGTTGGTGTCGGTCTACGGATCCCTCAACATTCGGGCCCTCATTCTAGTGCCAAACTGTTAGTGTAAACAACCTGAAGCCGTGGCCTTGGAGCCGACGCGGCTGTGTTCAGGTTCGAATGATGGGGATCTTCACGAGATGACCTTCGAGCCCACCGAGGTGGTCGGGTGCGATGGTCTGAACGGTGTCATTGTCTCCTTCGAGCAGGAACTCCTCACCTTCGCGTTCGCGGGGACCTTCGGCTTCGTCCTTACACAAAGGTCGGATCGGGGTGCTCGGCCCGACCCCTCAGATGATCAAGTTAGTTGATGTAAAGGGGGATTCAGATGAAGAAGTCTTTTTGTGTGCCCCCCTCGCTCCCGTTCAGAATGCGAGGGTATTTATAGGGAAGCTTACTGTTTCTTGACGTGCTCGCTTGCAGGGGCAGGCTGGTAGCGTCTGACATTGGTGTTGGTGTGGCGTGAAGAACCGAGCCTGAGCAGGCGTTAATGTGCCTCGGTCGACGCTCTGGTCCGTTTGACCAGGTGCTGTCGTGTCGATCGAGGCGTGAGGCGTCATCTGACGTCAGTCTAGTCTTATCGTAATTACTATCCTCATCAGAAGGAGACAACAACAATGACATAATGAGATTGAGCAGGTAATGAAAGAGGATGAATGGTAAAAATATAAATCATCTATCGATCGAATATAAAAGGAAATAAACTTTTGTATATGAATAAATACTAATATGTCATAACATACAGTGAAATTAAATGAAACCACAATAAAATAGAACACTAAGATATACGTGAAAAACCCCTTCAATGTCAAGGGTAAAAATCACGGGGCAAACTAGAGATAATCCACTATAATAATAATGAATATACAAATATCAATCTCTTCCCAAAACCTGATATAACCTGAGATGAAAGCACTATTAGATGATTGAGAATAGTCTCTCTGTATTATTTTTGTTTTCTTCCCTTTATTTCTCTTTGGATTTCTATCTTTTTCTCCTTATTTTTGCTGCTACTAAGTTCTCATATGCTGCCCTCATTGCTGCCCTATTTTTGTCTCTTTTTACCTTTAAAACGTAGCCATCCACACTCCTCTAATATCAATCTCTTATCATATAACTTGAAAATACTATTAGATGATTGAGAATAGTCTCTCTGCGTTATTTTTGTTTTCTTTTCTTTCTTTCTCTTTGGATTTCTGTCTTTTTCTCCTATTTTTACTGCTACTAAGATCTCATCGGCTGCTCTATTTATGCATCTTTTTACCTTAAAAACATAGACACCCATACTTCTCTAATATGAATTAGGATTAGGTTAAATGAGGAGATGGACCGTGCAAACTCACTATGGACTGAATATGTGGACTGCCAGCTCAACCTCTATCGAATATTATTTATACTAAATCGAACTAATTTGATATATCAATATTTGATTATCATTGATCTCATAAGCTTACATGTGTCTACACGATTATATATATATATATATATATATATATATATATCTCGTGATAAAAGATCTCATGTCAAAGTGATGCTTCAGTTATATCTGACATCATTTAACATGGAATTTATGTCTGTAATGATATGTTCAGACTGTTAGGTAATGTGGGTCCTCTATCATCAACCTGAGTTCATAAAGTCGATATGAACCACCGCATCAACTTGTTAATTGTCGAAGATATTATGAGTAGAGACCCTCCCATTTATTACATCTATGTTAAGATTCGGGCAGGTCATCAGGTCGGATGGTGTGCCGCTTATGCACCAAAATATTCGTGTACTGACAAATAGAAGGAGCAGATGCGATCTCACTGGAAACTTTGTTGATCCATCACCATCCATTCCTCGCTGCAATAATGGATACACTTTTTAGACCAAAGGTCACTAGTCCTAGTCAATCCAACGGCATCGCTTCCACTGCCTCTGTGCCTCGAGTAAGGCAGGAAACTGGAAGTGTATACTATCCATTGGGTGGATTGATGTGGGCTCCAGATCAAAATTGCGGGCATGGTTTTTCCTCCAATGGAAGAGCGTCATTTGCTGTTTTCTTGACGTATATGTGACAGTGATCACTATCTTGCCGTTTATTATGCACGACCAACTGTTGTCCCGCCACAGTAATCCGACGGTGATGCGAGTCCTCATAACGCGATCGTCGCCTGTGACCGCTAGCGGAGCGCCGTATTACCTCCGCCAGTTCAGTGAACAACGTCGCGGTGCTCTATTCGTCCTTTCACATAAATATTTTTCCGGTTCATCTGGCCTTCTTCTTCCGTTTCTCTCCCTGGTTCCAACCCCGTTCGCCAAAATAAGAGGCGGAGAGACGGAGGGATCGCTGAAGATGGGATCTTTGAGTAAAAATGTTCGATTTTGGGCTTCCGTTGTTCTTCTCTTGCTCTTGTTCCTGCTCCTACTTGGCTCCCTCTCGCTCGTCGGGGCGACGGACATCCCCCTCGGTTCTACTCTCTCCCCCTCGAACGCCTCCTCCTGGTCGTCCCCGACCGGGACCTTCTCCTTCGGCTTCTTCTCCGATCGGCAGAGCCCCTCGCTCTACCTTGCCGCCATCACCTACTCCGGCGGCATTATTGTCTGGTCTGCCGGTGGCAGCGGCAGCGGCTCCGTCGACTCAGCCGCCTCCCTTCAGCTCCGCGCCGACGGAAACCTCTGCCTCGTCAGTGGCTCCGGGGCTCTCGTCTGGGAGTCCGGAACCGCCAGCAAAGGCGTCTCCGCTGCCGCCCTCCTCGATTCCGGCGACTTCGTGCTCAAGAACTCCACCGCCGTCGTCTGGGACACCTACGACAACCCCACCGACACCATCCTCCAGTCACAAAACTTCACCTTTGGCCAGGTACTGCGCTCCGGCGTCTACTCCTTCTCTCTTCTCCAGAGCGGAAACCTCACCCTAACGTGGAACGATAGCATCACTTATTTCAACAAGGGGTTCAACTCCACCTTCACTGCCAACAAATCCCTTGCTTCCCCGGTGTTGACCCTCCAAGCCAATGGAATCGTGTCGCTCTCCGATGCATCACTTTCTACCGCAGTGGTCATCGCTTACAGCAGCGATTACGGCGAGAGCGACGACATCATCCGGTTTGTGAAGCTGGACTCCGACGGAAATCTGAGAACTTACACTGCCGTCAGAGGTGCCGCCGTCGCCTCGCGGCAGTGGGCGGCTGTCGCGGACCAGTGTGAGGTCTTCGGATGGTGCGGCAACATGGGAATCTGCAGTTACAACGATACGTCTCCTACCTGCGGGTGCCCGTCTAGGAACTTCGACTTCGTCGACCCAGATGATCACCGGAAGGGTTGCAAGAGGTGGACCGAGATCCAGGACTGCCCAGGGAACTCTACCATGCTGCAGCTCGATCACACCCAGTTCTTGACATACGCGCCGGAGATCTCCTCCGAGCAATTCTTCGTTGGCATCACCGCTTGCAGGTTGAACTGCCTCTCGGGGGGCTCCTGCGTCGCTTCCACTGCGCTCGCCGACGGATCGGGATTCTGCTACCTGAAGGCGTCCAATTTCGTCAGCGGGTACCAGTCGACGGCGCTCCCCAGTACTTCCTTCGTCAAAGTGTGCGCACCAGCTCTCCCAAACTCCCCATCTCCACCGGGAGAGCTCCGCTCGCGGTCCTCCAATCTGAAGGGTTGGCTGGTTGCCGTTCTGGTTTTTGGCACGGTCTCGGGGTTGATGCTCTTCGAGTGGGGGTTGTGGCGGTGCTTTTGCCGGAACGGCGCAAGATATGGGCCATCATCGGCTCAGTACGCGCTCCTCGAGTACGCATCCGGTGCCCCCGTGCAGTTCTCATACCGCGAGCTGCAGAAGTCGACCAGGCGATTCAAGGAGAGACTTGGGGAAGGAAGCTTCGGCGCCGTATACAAAGGGGTCCTCGCGAGAAGGACAGCGGTCGCGGTGAAGCAGCTCGAGGGGATCGAGCAAGGCGAGAAGCAATTCAGAATGGAGGTGGCAACCATAAGCAGCACCCACCACTTGAACCTGGTCAGGCTGATCGGATTCTGCTCGGAAGGACGGCACAGACTTCTGGTCTACGAGTTCATGAAGAACGGCTCGCTAGACAGCTTCCTCTTCTTTGGTGAGTCCTCCTCGGGCAAGCTATCGTGGTCGACGCGGTTCAGTATCGCAGTCGCGACAGCCAGAGGCATCACATACCTGCACGAGGAATGCCGGGATTGCATCGTCCACTGCGACATCAAGCCAGAAAACATCCTCCTCGATGAGAATTACAACGCGAAGGTTTCGGATTTCGGTCTTGCAAAACTGGTCAACCCGAAAGACCACAGGCAAAGGACTTTGACGAGCGTTCGGGGGACCAGAGGGTACTTGGCTCCCGAATGGCTTGCGAATCTCCCGATCACATCCAAGTCGGATGTGTTCAGCTTCGGAATGGTGTTGCTGGAGATCGTGAGCGGGCGGCGCAACTTCGATGTTTCGGATGACACTGGCCGTAAGAAGTTCTCGGTGTGGGCGTACGAAGAGCTGGAGAAGGGAAACATCAAGAGCGCCATGGACAAGAGGCTCGCCGAGCAGGACGTGGACATGGAGCAGCTGAAGAGGGCGCTACTGGTGAGCTTCTGGTGCATCCAGGAGCAGCCCTCGCAGAGACCGTCGATGGGGAAGGTTGTGCAGATGCTGGAAGGGGTTTTGGCCATAGACAGGCCTCCGGCTCCGAAGGCCGCAGACGGTGGTTTGGCGGCTGTCACTAGCAGCAGCGCGAACACCAGCATCACCGTTTTCGTTACGTCATCTCCGGCTCAGCCTTCGTCGAGCTCATCGCATTCGATTGCAAGCTCATCATTGGTTTCCAAGAGGAACTTGGACGAACCAACGTCATCCCCGGTCGTCGCAGACCAATCTTCCTCGTAGAATGCTATGGGGACTCGAGGTGTTCGATCTGAATCGTGTATGACCGATTACATGGAACCAAAGAAGCACTTGGAAGTCTGCTACATCAGTTTCTGTACAGTATTAAAATTGTAGTCATGTAATGTACTATGAGGCGATTTCTCATCATATCTGTCAAGTTTATTTGAGATAATTGAAGCTGATTGCTATATTTGTAAGAATAGCTCGAATGAAGCAAGCATGAATGATCTAAGAACTGCATTTTTGTTGCACAGAATGAGAGCATTCACTCTTTCTTTGTGTGTGTCCGTATATATATATATATATATATATTCACAAGATAATTCGTGTAACAAAAAAAAGGAAATTGATAAATGGTGTGAAGCACAGGTTTGGTTGTATAAAATGCGACATGTTTTCAATCTTATGCATTTAGGTATCATTAAACGGAGATATGACAAATAGAAAACCATTGATATGTCATCCTCAGATAATGATAGGTCACCTATGTGGGGCCCGACTCTATAAGAATACCAGCGTGGATATTACAAGGAAGTCGATTGAATTCGATTCAAATATGATGTTGACCATGTAGTATTGTTGACTGAAAAGTTGATTTAGTAAATCATTCTTTTGTATCTCTATGTACAACTTCACTTAATGGCCAGATGATGCGTATAATGATTCCTACACGATCTCGACCAAATGATTATTTATTATACTATAAAAAATTTCCTTTGATACATTTTTACCAATGAATACTATTTAACTAAATGCATTGATCGTATCCGAATCTATACAAACTTAAACATTAAATAGAATATTATCATATATACTTTTAATGTTGCTCTTTGTCTTATATTTAACCCTTTTTTTTTTTAATACATGTTGATGAACCTTTACGTCGTGGTTGATGTATCAGCACGACTCGGTCCAATCTTGGATATACAAAGTTGCTCACGTGGATGCTCGGGTGGTAAGAGGGAGCGTCGTCCCCTGAGCGTAGTCTTCTCTCTTGACGAGTAGTCTACTTTTTCGCCGTTGGACTCCTGTACACTAGTCGAGATCGAGAGGAGGATTTTCCAACTCGATCCATCCAAAGCTTAAGTTAACTTTTAGCGGAATGAGAGAGAGTTGAGTATTCGAAGTCCCTCCAGACCCCTAGCCCTAACCAAGTGACAGGCTTTTATACTTGTATATGGGGAATGATCGTACCCCCATACGTTAATGATCACTGACCCCTGAAGCGATTGGCCCATGCCTCTATGCTCGACGGCATCGTTCCTGTCGACGTGTGATGATCGTCCTCGAGTGACACCATCCCAATCATTCTAGGGTAGCTCTATACTCGATACGGTCACGTTGTCTGAGCTGTTGACGTGGTATGCCAAATCGGCTTGTAAGTTTCACATCGGTGCTGTGGCTATGGTATGCTGTCAAATTATGCCCTATCATTCTCTTCCCCCCACATAAGTCATGCTCCGGGCATCTCGTGGAGGGGTTCGGAGCATGGCTTAGCTTCTTCGTGGTGGTTGGTCCAATTGTCTTACTAGGGGCAATCAGTTTAATTATGTTGGGAAAAACCTGTTAAAGCGAAATAATTCTTTTCCCTCTTTATGTATCAAAATGGGTTTATCATTAAAATACCAACTTGATATCAAAATACTAATATCAACTAGAACAACATAAATAATAGAGCAATAAATCAATCATACGGTGAGACCAAATTTTTAACGTGAAAAACCCAATACGGGAAAAACCACGGGATCGTAGTCCACCTCAAACTTCCACTATCAATAGTAATGATAACAGGTTTACAGTAAATCTTCTCTAGAATAACCAGAGGATTACAATAACATTAAGAACATAGATCTTGGCTAAAGAATAGCATATCATTATAACATAGGATGATTTCATTAAAAGAGAATTCTTGGTCTCACAAAGTGGGTATAGAAGAAAAGTATCTCAAAGAGGGTAAACTATAGATCAACATGATTAGGATTGTAGAGCTTGCTGCAAGAATTTTTTTATCAAATTTGGGCTAAAAGTGATAAAGTTTAACCCCCGATCCTAAGTAGAAAACTTAGAAATCTTATTTTCTCTCTCCTATTTCTCTTTCTGTTATTTCCTCTCTTTCCCTATGTGCCATTATTCTTCGCACGAACGCACGTTGCCCTCTTTCACATTCGTTATCCTATTTTTTTTTTTAATTAATAATTTGAGCTCAAAAGGTCCAATTGTCTAATCTCACATATAAGCTGAACCCAATAATTCTCTCCCTTCAACTCTGGACTTAGACAATTGAGCTTTTGAGTCCAAATAATTAATTAGGCAAAAGGTGAGGGCAGCCAAAGGCGAGGGTAGTGAGCATGCACAGTGAACAACGGTGGCGCATGGTGAGAGAAAAGAAGAGAAGAAAAATAGGATTATAAGTTTTCTGTTTGATGATCAAGGGTTAAACTTTGTCAATTTTGGCCCAAATTTTATATGGAGAATCCTTGCAGCAAGCTCTACAATCCTAATAGTGTTGATCTACAATTTTCTCTCTCTAAGGTACTTTTCTGTGATATCCATTTTGTGAGACCTAAAATTCTCTTATGATAAGATATGAAGATATGCTATTCTTGAGCCAAGATATATGATCTTGATGTTATTGTGATCCTCTTGCTATTTTAGATAAGAATTATTATAAACCTATTATCATTACTATTGATAGTAGAAGTTTGAGGGGGGCTACGGTCCAGTGGTTTTTCTCGTATTGGCTTTTTCACGTTAAAAAATTGATCTCACTATGTGATTTATTTAATGCTCTACTGTTTATGCTATTATGGTTGATATTCGCATTTTGATATCAAGTTAGTATTTTGATGAGGAACCCATTTTGATACACAAAGAGGGAAAATAATTATTTCATTTTAACAGGTTTTTCTCAACAAGTGGTATCAGAGCAACATGTTATTTAGTACTAGTTTTCCTTGTGTGATTGAAATGGAGCAATCAAATGGTATGATTAAATTAAACTCATCAAATTATTCCAATTAGAGACATATGATGTAAGATTTACTTTATTGCAAAGATTTATATAAGCTATCAAGGTTAAAGATAAACCTTCTACTCTGAACGATGAGGAATAGAAAGTTCAACCTAGAAAAGCTATTGCCTATATTAGAAGATGGATGAATATAAATTTGCATTAGCATATTACTAATGAAACCAAAGCTAATGTTGTTTGGCAAAGGTTATAAAATATCTTTGTGAAAAAGATAGTGGGAAATATAATTTCTCTCCTTAGAAGACTTGTAAATTTAAAGTATAAAGATGGTGATAATATTATTGAGCATATAAGCTTATTTCAGAGTCTTGCAAATAAGCTAGTTGCTATGAAAATGAATATAGATGATGAAATACAAGGATTATTACTTCTCAACTCTTTACTAGAAAGTTAGGAAACGTATGTTGTGACAATTTGTAACTCCACGCCAAAGGAGACTCTAACTATAGATATGGTTAAAGACAGTTTGCTAAATGAAGATGCTAGAAGGAAAGAACAGGATGAATCTTCTTCTGGTGCATTTGTTACTAAAAAACAAGAAAGTCGTGGAAGAAGTCATAGCAGAAATCTATATGATTATAGAGGAAGATCCAAGTCTAGAAGAGATATCAAATGTTTCCACTATAACATGCTAGGTCACATGAAGAAAGAGTGTAGGTTTTAGAAACGAGAACAGAATGAAAGAAAGAAAAATGAGAGAGACTAAAACAGTTACTGCTGAAGGTGATATCATTATTGTTTGTGATGATGATTATATCAGTCTTGTAGCTCAGGATAGTAATTGGGTAATTGACTCTGGTGTTTTATTTCATGTTACTTCTCATGGCGATTTTTTTCAGATCTTACACTGCTGGTGATTTTGGTAATATCAGAATGAGAAATAGACCAACATATAAGATTGTGGGTATTGGAGATATTTGCTTGGAGACCAGTATTAAGAGCAAATTGATACTCAAAGATGTAAGGTATATTCTAGATATTCTTCTTAACTTGATATATATAGGCAGATGTTAGGATCGGAGTGGCACTAAGAGGGGGTGAATTAGTGCAGCGGATTAAAACTTCGGTTTTGGAAAAATCTTTCGTACGATAAAAACCAAT
Source organism: Musa schizocarpa (assembly GCA_900464855.2). Taxonomy (NCBI): domain Eukaryota; kingdom Viridiplantae; phylum Streptophyta; class Magnoliopsida; order Zingiberales; family Musaceae; genus Musa; species Musa schizocarpa. Next base: position 26,629,611 of record LS990925.1, on the reverse strand, counting down.
ATCGATGAAAACTGATTTGGAAGCTTAATAACTTAGAAGCGTATGAAAGCGTAGTGACTAAGTAAAGAAGTTTGCAGTATGTAAATGGCAAGAGTAGAATGCAAACTTGTAAAGGTTGGTGGACTTCCGATACGCTCTTGGGTTTCTTCCAGCAGACTCCCAGCAGGCTCTCGATCTTATGATGAGTTCAATGAGTAGCCGAGCCTTCTCGGTGATCTCTGCGAAACTTCGACGATCTCTTCGGTAGACTTCCGAAAGTTCCGACAAGTTTTCGATCTTTCTTGGTTGGTTCCGACAGCATCTCCGACGAATCTTCAGACTCTCAAACATCCATCGAACTTGGCTTCGGTATTCTTGCTTTATGTTTTTAGGCTGTCATAGTTAATCCTGCACACTCAACTTCAATAATATGGATTAGATCAATTAACCCATCAATTGATTTCATCATCAAAATCCGAGATTCAACAATCTCCCCCTTTTTGATGATGACAATCAATTGATGATGGAGTTAAACATAACTCCCCCTATCTATATGCCATATTGTGAGAAGACAAAACCACTTGAATTCTATCCCTTTGAATTCAAGCATAAATCGATAAGTTCTAACGTTGAACTTATCGTTGTCTTATTAAGCATGAGCAAATATGAACCTTCGTATTTCTCATAATTTTCAGCTATTAAAAATCATTTTCGAGTCAAATGATAAGAGACAATTTTCACTTTGACGAGAGATAAAAATATGATAAAGATTTTCAACATGAATTTCATGATATTAATGTAAGGAATGATTTCATATGATCAACCAATCTTGCGATATATTGAAAGATTAAGGCTTATAATACAAGCAAGACATTTAAGACAAGCTTTTACAATTCATATAAGTCATGCTATCGATGCACATAAGTCATACAAGTCATCACTTCTCCCCCTTTGTTATAAAAAAAAAAAGAGAAAAAAAAGAAGGAGATGAGACATAGTTTGTGATCATAAAATCAAAAGAAGTCAGTATAAAGTTTAATCATACGAAGTTCATCATTTAAAATTAATCTCGCAAGAAATATTTATCCAGATTCAAAACTAAATCAGCAGTTATCCAGAATTTAATAATACATCTGAAACAAAGGTTCGGTTTTTATTCAAAAGAAGATGATAGACTTCTAACTTCATATTAAGAGTAATCAGAACAAAATAAGAAACTACATCGATTAATCCTTAGGAGGTAAGCCACAGTGCTGATATATGACATCTATTTTTTGATTCATTTATCGTAGTTTCTTTAAAATTTCAATTTGCTGGATGTGAATTTGTTCTTGCTGTGACTTGATCTGATACAATTCTGCCATAATGATTTCTTCGGATGATGAAACAGGAGCCGAAGGTACTGTGCCAAAGGGACTAGGAGGAGGAGATTCATTTCCCCTAAGAATTGGTGTTTCGGGGTGTTCTACGGGTGGGGGAATTGGATCCGTTCTTCTAGGTTGCCTAACCCATGTACCGTTGCTAAATGTGCACCTAAGTCTTTTCAGCAGATTTTTATTGATGATGTTATACCGATCACTTTGAATTGTTTCTTCATCGGGTGGGATACAAATGTCATGGGCAAGTAGGAATCGAGTTATTAACCCTCCATATGGCAACATAGTGTCTTTAGCTATAATATCTTGCATGTGTTGCCGGATTGAGTATCCAAAATAGTTATGTTGACCGGTCATAATCCAATACATGGTGCTTATTTCTACTAGACTCATTTCATCAAGATAAAATTGCTTAGGGAATAGTATGCTAGTTATGATATGATGAAGGACTTTAGAGTTAAAGGGCAGTAGGTGCTCATAACTCTTGGGTATTATGCCGAGGTCAGGATTTGCAAAAATAGTTTCGACGACTTCAGAATAAGTTGCTTCGATGATATTGACATCCCATTTACCTCTAAAATAACAACCCCTATCTTTTTCAGTGATTCCAATTAGTTCACAAATAGTACTATCAAAAATTTTAATTTATGTTCCTAGTAGGTAAGTACTTAGGCTATCATTATCCACATATAAGTTTACATAAAATAGCCTAACTAACTTAGGATAAATTGGTTCATTTATTTGTAGCAGAGGTAGGGCATCTAGATGTGCAAACCACCTAATGGGTTCTAGGTTCCTTAGTTCATTGAGATCAACGTGTTTACCCTTATGGATACATCTTGTTTCGAAGTTTGGAAACCTAAGAGCTTCTTCTTTGGATACAAAAAGGTCTTGGTCATATGAACCTCCTTCAACCCTTTTCCCTTTTTTTAGGAGCCATTATCTAGACAAGATGATAGATGAAAGAAACTGTAAGGAGTAGGTAAAATAATGAGAAGAGAGGAAAAATTTTAGATTTTACCTTATTGAGAATCTCTTAGAAGATGGAGAGCTTGGACCAATAAGAATCACTCTCTAAGGCTTCTAAATGCTGGAATGAAGATTTAGAGAGGATGTGGGAGAGCTTGAGGTGGTTTCTCATGGGTTGGGGGCGGTGTCACCGCCGGCCCTAACCCCTTGACTTATAAAGGGGCTCTTGGGCGGTGCCACCGCCAAAACAAGTAGTGCCACCGCTTGGCGCCCGAGCGCTTAGGTGATGCTACCGTTGATCCTGGCGGTGCCACCGCTGGCTTGCAGCGGAAGAGAAGAAAAAATTCTTTCTTCCCCCTTCTTGATTTTCAGAGATGTTTGACTCAAGATAGATTGAGATATTGAGTTGTACTTTAATATATCGTTTGGAATCGAAAGAGAAGGATGAAATCAAATCCATAAAAGAACGGAACAAGGATGAGACATTTTTTGAAAAATACATTCAAACAAGCTTATTTTCAGGGATAATTTAACATACCTAGTTCTCTTCTAATGAATTCAAATTGGTCTTTATTTAAGGCTTTTGTAAAAATGTCTGCTAATTGATGCTTTGTGTCAATAAATTCTAGAACGACATTATTGTTAAGGACATGCTCACGTATGAAATGATGACTAATATCTATATGCTTAGTTCTAGAGTGCTGAATCGGATTTTTGGTAAGACATATGACACTTATATTATCACATTTTATGGGAATGTTTTTCAAGTGAATTCCATAGTCTTCTAATGTATTTTTCATCCAAACAACTTGTGCACAGCATGCACTTGCAGAAATGTATTCGACTTTTGCCGTAGATAGCGTAACTAAATTTTGTTTCTTGGAAGTCCAAGAAACAAGTGCATGTCCTAAAAATTGGCATGTTCTGGATGTACTTTTTCTATATATCCTACATCCGCCAAAATCGGCATCTGCATAAGCTATTAAATCGAATTTATCAGACTTTGGATACCACAATCCTAAATTTGGAGTTCCTTTAAGATATCTAAATATTCTTTTAACACTCTTAAGGTGAGATAATTTAGGATTAGATTGAAATCTAGCGCAGAGTCCTACATTAAACATGATGTCCGGTCTAGTCGCGGTGAGGTAGAGTAGACTACCATCATTCCCCTATATGTTTTTTATCAAAATTTTTACTATTTTCATCCATATCTAACTTAGTCGAAGTACTCATAGGGGTGTTTATCGCTTTTGAATTATTCATGTTAAATCGTTTTAACAATTCTAATGTATATTTAGATTGGTTAAGAAATATACCATCACTGAGTTGTTTGATTTTTAATCCCAAAAATAAAGTTAATTCACCCATTAAACTCATTTCAAATTCGTGACTCATGCATTTGGCAAATGATTCACATAGTGATTCATCCGAAGAGCCAAAAATAATATCGTCAACATAAATTTGTACAATAAGAAAATTATTTTTAAAGTATTTGATAAACAATGTAGTATCAACCTTGCCTTTGGTAAAATTATTTAAAATAAGAAAGGAACTGAGCCTTTCATACCAAGCTCTAGGAACTTGTTTCAAGCCATAAAGAGCCTTAGTCAATTTGAATACATGATTAGGAAGAAGAGAGTTTTCAAATCCGGGAGGTTGTTCAACATATACTTCTTCGGAAATAAAACCATTCAAGAAAGCACTTTTGACATCCATTTGAAATAGTTTAAAATTATTACTACTAGCATAGGCAAGGAGCATCCTAATGGCTTCTAATCTTGCCACAGGAGCGAAGGTTTCTTCGTAGTCAATACCTTCTTCTTGGTTGAAACCTTTGGCCACTAATTTAGCCTTGTTTCTAACCATGATACTACATTCGTCTTGCTTGTTTCTAAAGACCCATTTAGTACCAATGACTAAATGGTCACTAGGTCTAGGAACAAGCTTCCATACCTCATTCCTCTCAAATTGGTTCAATTCTTCTTGCATTGCAATGACCTAAAAATCATCTTTTAAGGCCTCGTCAATGCATTTTGGTTCGATTTTAGAAAGGAAGGAGGCGTTGGCACAAAAATTCTTGAAAGAAGAGCGAGTTTGAACCCCTTTTAATGTACCTCATATAATTAACTCCTTTGGATGAGCATCCATATACTTCCATTCCTTGGGTAAGGGAATTTCGGAAGAAGATGCATCCAAGTTGCTATTTTGAGGAAGGGGTTCATTTAAATTCAAATTATCAAAACCAAGATCATCATCAAAATTATTTTTCTTTAAATTAGAAATTTCATTAAAAACTACATGAATAGACTCTTCTATAACTAAGGTTCTTTTGTTGAAAACATGAAAAGCCTTAGAAACGGAAGAGTAACAAAGAAAGATGCCTTCATCGAATTTAGCATCAAATTTTCCTAAGGCATCCTTTTCATTTAAAATAAAACATTTGCAACCGAAAACTTTAAAATAAGAAACATTTGGTTTTTTGTTATTCTATAATTCATAGGGAGTTTTTGATGAAGACGATCTTACTAGAATCCTATTCATGATGTAGCAAGCCGTTTTCACGGCTTCGGCCCAAAAATACTTGGGTAGACTATGTTCATTTAACATAGTTCTTGCCATTTCTTATAGGTTTCTATTTTTTCTTTTAACTACTCCATTTTGTTGAGGATTTTTTTGGAGTGGAGAAGTTGTGATTGTATCCATTAACTTCACAAAGATTTTGGAAATCATGATTTTGAAATTCGCCACCGTGATCACTCCGAATTGATGAAATCATGAAGCCATTTTCGTTTTGAGTGAGTTTACAAAATTTTGAGAAGCACTTGAAACAATCACTTTTGTGAACTAAGAAATAGGTCCAAGTGTACCTAGTATAGTCATCCATAATTACAAAAGCATATTTGCTTCCTCCTAGACTTGTTGTGTCAATTGGTCCAAATAAGTCCAAATGGATCAATTGTAGTGGTCTAGTGGTGCTAATTTGATTTTTTGGTTTGAAACTAGTTTTTATTTATTTACCTAGTTGACATGCATTGCATACTTTGTCCTTAGTAAACTTCATATTTGGAATCCCTCGTACTAATTCTCTAGATGAGATTTTAGATATTAGTTTCATGCTTGCATGGCCTAATCTCCTATGCCAAAGCCAAGCATCATCATTTAGTGCAGAGAAGCACATTTCATTACTTAGTTCATCAATGTTGATGGTGTAGACATTATTTTGTTTTAATGCAATCATAGTCATGTTATTGTTTGGTTTTTCCATAATACACATATTTGATTCGTATCTAACGATATAACCTTTATCGCATAATTGACTAATACTCAAGAGATTATGTTTCAATCCATCAACTAGTAAAATATCATCAATAGAAAAACTTAATTTGTTACCTATAGTTCCCTTGCCAATGATTTTGCCTTTGTTGTTGTCTCCGAAGGTGACGTACCCTTCTTCTTTGCTAGTGAGTATAGAGAAATGAGATGAATTTCCAGTCATATGTCTTGAGCATCCACTATCGAGATACCATCTCTTGCTCCTAGCTTGTGGGTTTGTCTACAAAAGAGGATGATTTTTAGGTACCCATTTGATTTTGGGTGCCTAAAAAATTGATCGACTAATTTTGTTATTCATTATTGAATCATTTATAGTTCCTTTACGAACCCATATTAATTTTTGTCGACTAATTTTTCTAAATGGACATTTATAGGCAATATGTCCAGATTTGCAACAAAAGTTGCATTTCATATAAGATGAAATATGTAATATAGGTCCTTTTATGAAAGTGGTAGGATTTTGATGTGATCCTTTTACAAATCCAATTCCACTTCTATTTGCGACATGACCCTTGTTTGCAAGGATCATATCTAATCCTTTGCTACCAACCTTAAACTTGTTTAAGGTTTCTTTAAGAAGAAAATTTTTATTTTTTATTGCTTCTAAATGCTCACACTTAGAGCATGGAGGAGTTTGAAGACTATCAAACTTATTTTGTAGTAAAATATGCTCTTTCTTTAAGATACTTAACTTCTTACTAAGAGTTCTACATTCATCAAATAATTCATGAAAAGTGATAGAGAGTTCTTCAAAAGATAAATCTTCATTAATTAAATCACATACCTCTTCTCCTAAAGCCATTAGCGTGAAGTTTGCCTCCTCTTTGTTGCTAGCTTCTTCACTTTCGGAATCACTTGAATCATCCCAAGTTGCCTTTAGAGCTTTCTTCTTGGCTTGGGGGCATTCATTTTTGAAATGCCCTGGCTTCTTGCATTCATAGCATATCACTTGGTCCTTTTTATGTTCAAGTTTGTTTTTGGTGTTATTTTTAAATTTGTTCTTTCTTAAAATTTTTTAAATTTTTGAGTCAAGAGTGCAATGTTATTTTCACTGTTCTCATCACTTGATGTTCCTTTCAAGTGATCTTCTTGTGATGTGAGTGTCATATCCTTCCTATTCTTTAGAAGTGGGTTCTCGAGTTCATCATGATCTTGACACGTCATTTCATAGGTCATTAGAGACCCAATAAGTTCTTCAAGAGGGAATGTTTTGAGGTCCTTGGCCTCTTGAATGGTCGTAACTTTTGGATCCCAACTTTTAGGAAGAGATCTTAAGATTTTGTTTACTAGTTCAAAGTTAGAAAAATCTTTACCAAGAGCTTTGAGTCCATTGATGACATCCGTGAAACGGGTGTACATGTCTCCGATGGACTCACTTAGTTTCATTCGGAAAAGTTCATAAGAGTGCACAAGGATGTTGATTTTGGACTCTTTCACTCGGCTAGTGCCATCATTAGTGACCTCAAGAGTTCTCCAAATATCAAAAGCCGAATCACAAATTGAAACACGATTAAACTTATTCTTGTCTAGTGCACAAAACAAGGCATTCATAGCCTTTGCGTTTAAAGCAAAAACCTTCTTCTCTGATTCATTCCATTCGCTCATCGGAAGAGAAGATTTTTGAAATCCGTTTTCGACAATGGTCCAAAGCTCGAAATCCATGGAAATGAGGAAGATCCTCATACGGGTCTTCCAATACATGTAATCTGACCCATTAAACATAGGTGGACGTGTGATAGAATGTCCCTCATGCATGTCAGAGTAAGCCATCTCTCTTGGGTATTAAACCAAATATAAGAGTGGGCCTTACTCTGATACCAATTGTTAGGATCATCGAGGCGGCACTAAGAGGGGTGAATTAGTGCAGCAGATTAAAACTTCGGTTTTGGAAAAATCTTTCGTACGATAAAAACCAATATCGATGAAAACCGATTTGGAAGCTTGATAACTTAGAAGCATATGGAAGCGTAGTGACTAAGTAAAGAAGTTTGCAGTATGTAAATGGCAAGAGTAGAATGCAAACCAGATAACACAGCGTTTTTAAAATGGTTCGGTCAAAATGACCTACATCCACTTGCGAAGCCTTCTTCACAGAGGCTCCCAACTTCCACTAGCAAAATCTCTTTGTAGGGGAAGGACTAATACCCCTCTTACAACCTTTACAAGTGGTTCACACTCTTATAATTCATTTCAACAAGATGGGAGGAGGTGAACACTCAAGCAATTTGAAAAACAAGACTTGCTAGGACTTTTCTAAGGCTCTTATCTCAAACTATTGCTTTTCAAAAGGTGTATTCTATACTGAGAATTGAGGGATATTTATAGGCCCCAAGAGGATTCAAAATTTGGGCTCCAAATTTGAATTTCTCTTGGGTTTCCGAGACTGGCAATGCCACCGCCTGTCAATGTCTGTCAGGCAAGCGTACTGGCGGTGCCACCGCTTGGTCTCAGGTGCTGGGCGGTGCCACCACCTAGTCTGGCGGTGCCGCCGCCTGACACTTCGGGTTCTGGGCAGTGCCACCGCCCGTCCTTATAAATTTCTGGTTGGGCTTTACGTCTGACCCAAACCAAGTCTCTTTTAGGCCTAATTGGCCCCTAACCAAGGTATAAGATTGTCTCTTAATCCTAACCCTAATTACATATGAACTACATACCTAAAAATATAATCCTAAGCAAGTGTTTAACCGCCAACGTCAAGTTTTATTTCGGCGAGTTTTCCCGCGTTCTTCTAGTGGACTTCCGATACGCTCTCGGGTTTCTTCGAGCGGACTCCCAGTAGGCTCCCGATCTTATGACGAGTTCAACGAGTAGTCGAGCCTTCTTGGTGATCTCTGCGAACCTCCGACGATCTCTTCGGTAGACTTCCGAAAGTTCCGACAAGTCTATGATCTTTCTTGGTTGGTTCCGATAGCATCTCTGACGAATCTTTGGACTCTCAAACGTCCATCGAACTTGACTCCGGTATCCTTACTTTATGTTTTTAGGCTGTCGTAGTTAATCCTGCACACTCAACTTCAATAATATGGATTAGATCAATTAACCCATCAATTGATTTCATCATCAAAATCCGAGATTCAACAACAGACTTGATGATGAGGGCTTTGTACATTATTTTAGTGAAAGCAATTGGAAACTCACTAAAGATTCTCTAATCGTGGCAAGAGGAAAGAAGCTTAACTCTTTTTATATCATGGAAGCTATGCTACACAAAGGAGAGATTAATACAATTCAGAAGGATGAAAGTATAGATATTTGACACAAGAGGCTTGGTCATATCAGTAAGAAGGGACTTCAAACTCTTGTAAGAAATCAAATCTTACTAGAGTTGCAAGGTACTTCTCTTAAATCTTATGATCATTGCTTAGCTGGAAAAACACATAAAGTTATCTTTCGTACATATCCATCATCTAGAAAATCAAATGTTATTGATTTAGTTCATACCGATGTTTGTACTATATAAACTAGAACTTTTGGAGGTGCTCTTTATTTTATTATTTTTATTGATAATCATTCTAGAAAAATATGGGTTTTTGCTTTGAAATCTAAAGACTAGGTACTCGATGTTTTCAAGGAGTTTCATTAAGCGTTGAAAGAGAAACTGGTAGAAAGCTAAAGTGTGTTTGATCAGATAATGGTGGTGAGTATAGGGGTCATTTTGAGAATTATTGTAGGTTCCATGGTATTAGACTTGAAAAAAATAGTTCATAAAACTCCTTAGCAGAACAGTGTAACAGAAAGGATGAGCAGAACCATTGAAGAAAGGATTATGTGTATATTTTCCTATGGCAAGTTACCTAAGTTGTTTTGGGGGAAAACTATGAGAACTATAGTTGACCTGATAAACCTTTCTCCATGAGTTCCTCTGAAAGGTGATGTTCTAGAGAGAGTATGGAAAGGAAAAGATATATCTTATAATCACTTGAGAGTCTTTGAGTGTAAAGTATTTGTTTATATTTCCAAAGATGAGAGGTCCAAGCTTGATAATAAAGCAAAAACATGCATCTTCTTAGGATATGGTCATGAAGAGTTTGGATATAGATTATGGGATCCAGTGAACAAGAAGATTATTAGAAGCAGAGATGTTATATTTCTTGAAGACCAATTGTTTTATGATGATGATAATGTTGAGAAGCCAAAAACCTCTATTTATATTCCTTGGAGTCTGGGTCCAGTTCCTTCACTTGTAGTTCATGATGATTATGGAGGAAATGAACAAGAAGATTATGGTGAGAATGCAAGTGATGATACTCCTACACTAGAGAGCAAGTGATGTTGAACCAACTGAACAAGCACCTCCACCACCAATTGAGATTCCACTGAGAAGATCCACTAGAGAGAGACAACTATCTACCAGATATCATTCACATGAGTATGTTATGCTTACTGCTGAGGGAGAGCCAGAAACTTACTACGAAGCTATTCTACATGAGCATAAGAATGAGTGGTTAAAGCCATGCAAGAAGAGATAAGATCCTTGCTTGAGAACCACACCTATGACTTAGTAAAGTTGCCTAAAGAGAAGAAAGCTCTCAAGAATAAATAAGTTTACAAATTAAAGACTGAAAATAATAGCTCACAACAAAGATACAAGGCACAACTAGTTATGAAGGGATTGAGTCAAATGAAAGGTATTGACTTTGAAGAAATATTTTCTTCTGTGATGAAAATGGCCTCTATCCGAGTTATTCTTAGTTTGGCTACCCGTTTGAATTTAGAAGTTGAGCAACTTGATGTGAAAATAATATTTCTTCATAGTGACTTAGAAGAAGAAATTTACATGGAGCAACCAGAAGGTTTCAAAGTCAAGGGAAAAGAAAATATGGTGTGTAAGCTTATGAAAAGCTTATATGGACTTAAACATGCACTTAGACAGTGGTACAAGAAGTTTGATTCTTTTATGATGAGCCAAAGGTATAATAGAACCACATATGATCATTGTGTATTTATGAAGAAATTTTCAGATATTGATTTTATTATTCTACTATTATATGTTGATGATATGTTGATTGTTGGTCAAGATGTGAGTAAAATTAAAAAGCTTAAAAAAGAGCTAAGTAAGTCTTTTGCCATGAAAGATTTGGGATCGGTGACACAAATACTTGGCATGAAGATTTTTCGTGATAGGAAGAAAATGAAGATTTGGCTATCTCAAGAAACCTATATTGAAAAGGTTCTTGAAAGATTCAACATGAGTAAAGTCAAAGCAGTTTGTTCTTTACTTGCAGGTCATTTCAAGCTTAGTTCGAAACAATGTCCTACAAGTGAGAAAGAAAAAGAAGAAATATCCAAAGTGCCTTACTCATCTGCAGTAGGCAGTTTGATGTATGCTATGGTTTGTACTAGGCTAAATATAGCTCATATAGTTAGAGTTATCAATCAATTTCTCTTTAATCCTGGAAAGGAACATTGGGCAACAGTGAAATAGATATTAAGATATCTAAGAGGTACTTCGAGGTTGTGTTTATGTTTTGGTAGTGATGAACCTGTGTTAGAAGAGTATATAGATGTAGACATAGCAAGTTATACTAATTCTAAGAAGTCTACTTCAGGATTCTTGATGATATTTGCAAGAAGAGCAGTCTCTTGGCAGTCTAAGTTATAGAATTATGTTGCTCTATCAACCACAGAAGTAGAATACATAGCAATTACTAAAGCCTGCAAGGAAACTTTATGGATGAAAAAGTTTCTATAGGAATTGGGCTTGAAACGGGAAGGATATACTGCTTATTGTAACAGTCAGAGTGCTATTCACCTCTTTAAGAATTCAACATACCATTTCAGCTCCAAGCATATTGATGCGAGATATTACTGGATTCGTGATGTACTTGAGTTGAAAAAATTACATTTGGAAAAAGTGTATACCAATGAGAATGGATTAGATATGTTGACAAAGTCTTTGCCTAAGGAAAAGCTTGAAGCATGTAGGCGAAGAGCGAGCTTAGTACAGCCCACCATATGAGTTGGAGGGGGAGAATTGTTGGGTCCAGCCTACATGTGAGTTTGGATAATTGGGCCTTTTGAGCCCAAATCATTGATTAAAAGGCAAAAGGTGAGGGTAGCCAAAGGTGAGGGCAGTGAGCATGCATATCGAGCAACGACGACGCATGGTGAGAGAAAAGGCAGAGAGAGAAAAGAAGAGGAGAAAAATAGGATTCTGAGTTTTCTACTTAACGATCAGGGGTTAAACTTTATTAGTTTTGGCCCAAATTTTATATAGAGAATCCTTGTAGTAAGCTCTACAATCCTAATGGTGTTAATATACAATTTACCTTCTTCGAGGTACTTTCCTATAATATCCACTTTGTGAGATCTAAAATTCTCTTATGATAAGATCTATTTATATGATGAAAATATGCTATTCTTGAGCCAAGATATATGATCTTGATATTCTTGTGATCCTCTTGCTATTCTAGAGAAGACTTATTATAAACTTGTTATCATTACTATTGATAGTGGAAGTTTGAGGTGGACTATGGTCCCATGGTTTTTCCTGCATTGGGTTTTTCATGTTAAAAATTTGGTCTCATTATGTGATTGATTTATTGCTCTACTGTTTATGCTATTCTGATTGATATTTGCATTTTGATATCAAGTTGGTATTTTGATGAAGAACACATTTTGATACACAAAGAGGGAAAAGAATTATTTTGCTTTAACAGGTTTTTCCCAATAAGTTGTTGGTCATGTGTGAACTGGTTCAGCAAAGAGCGGGGTGATTTTGCTGATGCATGGTTTGAATGATGACTGATTGAGATGCATGACTTGAATATTAGATTGATCGCGAGGCGTGGCTTGGGCATTGGACTGGCTGAGATGTGACTCGAATATTGGACTGGCCGTAGGGTGTGGCTCGGGCATTGGACTAGCTGTGATATGACTTTAATATTGGACTGGCCGAGACGTACTCAAACATTTGGACTGGCCGCGAGGCGTAGCTCGAGCATTAGACTGGCCGAGATGTGACTCGAATATTAGACCGGTCGCGAGGCGTGGCTCTGGCATTGGACTAGTTGAGATGTGACTTGGACATTTAGACTAGTCGCGAGGTGTGGCTCGGGTATTGGATTGGCCAAGACATGACTTAGACATTTGGAATGGTTGTAATGCATGGCTCGGGCATTGGACTGGCCAAGATGCGACTTGGATATTAGATTGGCTGCGAGGTATGGCTCTGGCATTGGACTGGTCGTGAGACATAGCTCGGGCATTGGACTGGTCATGATATGACTCGAATATTGGACTGGCCACGAGGCATGGCTCGGGCACTAAAGACTGACATGACCGAGCTTCATGGCTTGGGTACTAGGGATTGATACGACCGAGCATCATGGCTCGGGCACTGAAGACTGACGTGACTAAGCTTCATGGTTCAGGTAATGGGGACTGATACGACTGAGCTTCATGGCTCGGGCAATGGGGACTGATGTGACCAAGCTTCATTGCTCGGGTATTGGGGACTGATGCGACTGAGCACCAAGGCTTGGGCACTGAAGATTGATGCGACCGAGCATCATGGCTTGGGCACTAGGCGTTGAGGACTGATGTGACTGAGTATCATGGCATGGGTACTAAGGACTAACATGACCGAGCTTCATGGCTCGGGTACTAGGGACTATTGCGATCGAGCATTATGGCTTAGGCATTGAAGACTGACGTGAGTGAGCTTCATGGCTCAGGTATTGGGGACTGATGCAACCGAGATTCATAGCTCAGGCAATGGGGACTGATATGACCTAGCACCATGGCTTAGGCACTGAAGGCTGATCTGACCGAGCTTCATGGCTCGAGCAATAAGGACTGATGTGACCGAGCTTCATTACTTGGGTACTGAAGACTGATGTGACCGAGCATCATGACTCGAGTATTGAGGACTGACTAAATCGAGCATCATGGCTTGGGTACTGAGGACTAACATGATCGAGCTTCATGGCTCGGGTACTGGGGACTGATGCGATAGGGCATCATGGCTCGGACATTGAAGACTGACGTGACTAAGCTTCATGGCTCAGGTACTAGGGACTGATGTGACCAAGCTTCATAGCTCAGGCAATGGGGACTCATGTGAATAAGCACCATGGCTTGGGTACTGAAGACTAATATGATCAAGCTTCATGGCTCGGGCAATTAAGACTCATGTGACCGAGTTTTGTTGCTCGGGTACTAAAGACTGATGCGATCGAGCATCATGGCTCAGGTACTGGGCGTTGAGGACTAACATGACTAGGCATCATGGCTCGGGTACTAAGGAATGACGTGACAGAGCTTCATGGCTCGGCCATGGCCGAAGCCGACCTAGTTCGGGAGATTTCCCGCCTTAGGAATTTCATTTACTATTAATTTGGCAAGTCCCACATCAGGAAAATCAAGTTTGGTATCTCCTGTTTAAACTATAAATAAGGGCCTGGGCTTTGAAGTCAGATGCACCATAAGAAAACCTAATTGTTTGCTTTAGGCTTTTCTTATTCAGTAGTTTCAGGTGTTTTATGGCCTAGGAACATCTTCCTAAGGCATTTGTAATTATCTCTCTTTTATAGCAGTGATTTGCTCCTCCTTTCGTCCGTGGATGTAGGTCAATTGACCGAATCATGTAAATATGGTGTTCTTGTCATTTTTATTTTTTTTACTTTATTATCTTTGTTGGGTTGCCAAAATTACCCTTTGGTAAATTTTCTAGGGCTAGCTCTAACAAACTGGTATCAAAGCCTGGTTTCAGAATATTTTAGCAATGATGACAATAACAAAAATCATTGTCGAGAAATTCGACAGAAATGTCAACTTCGGCATGTGGCAACTCAAGATGGAGGCCATTCTGATTCAAGACGGAGTTGATTTGGCACTATAGAGGGCTGAGAATATTTTAGATGGTACGTCAAAGGAAGATCTTACGGGTATGGATAAGAAGGCTCGATCAAGCATTATTCTAAATCTCTCTAACGAGGTTTTATGGGAGGTAGCTACGGAAACTATGGCTAAGAGCATGTGGGACAAACTTAAAGCCTTATATATGAAGAGGACAGTGGAGAATCATCTCTACTTGAAGTAGAGTTTGTATATGCTTTGGATGACTGAAGGTACATCTATACTCTTACATCTTGATAAATTTGATTCCTTAGTTATGGATTTGGAGAATATAGGTATAAAAATTGACGACGAGGATAAGGCCCTGTTACTTTTGTGTTCTCTTCCCCAATCCATGGGGCACTTTAAGGCTGATTGCTTTAAATTAAAAAATAAATTAAAGCAAAAGGAAAAAATTATTGAGAAAACTAATGAGTCCGCTGAAGCTAGTGTAGTAGTAGCTAATGAGAATATTGGAAATATTTTCTTTGCTACTGATGACAGGACGAGGTCTAAAAATGAATGGATTTTAGATTCGGGTTGTTCTTATCACATGTATCCCAATAGAGATTTGTTTTCCATATATGAATCTTGTAATGGTGGAATTATTTTGATGGGCAATAATGCCATGTGTGATGTTGTTAGTAGAGGCACAATCCGAATTAAAATACATGATGGTATTGTGAGGACGCTCACTAATGTTAGACATGTTCCTGATTTAAAAAAGAATATAATCTTAAATACGTAGCTGAAGGTGGAGTAATGAAAGTTTCTAGAAGTGCCCTTGTTGTTATGAAAGCTTGTAGGTCTGGTAGCTTGTATATTTTGCAGGGAACTACTGTCACAGGCTCAGTTGCAGTCTCGTCATCATCATTGTCTGATTCTGACATTACCAAATTATGACATATGTGTTTGGGTCATATGAGTAAAAAAGGTTTGAGCATATTAAGCAAAAGGGATCTTCTTTGTAGACAAAGTACTGGGCTACTGGATTTTTGTGAACATTACATTTTTTGAAAGCAAAAAAGAGTCAGCTTCAATTCTCCAACAGTTCATAGAATGAAAGATACTCTTGACTATATTCATTCAGACCTTTGGGGTTCAGCTCATGTTCAATCTAAGGGTGGTGCCATGTATATGTTGACTTTTATTGACGATTATTCCAGAAAAGTTTGGGTTTATTTTGTGAAGCATAAAAATGATATTTTTCTAACCTTTAAACAATGAAAGGCTTTGATTGAGAAGCAAACATGTAAACATATTAAGCGGCTTCGAACAGATAATGACATGAAATTTTATGAAGGTGACTTTGATGAATTCTGCAAAAATAAAGGAATTGTTCAGCATCGCACTATTAGGATAACGCCTCAGCAAAATAGTGTGGCCGAATGTATGAACAGAATACTCTTGGAGAGAGCAAGGTGTATGATCTCAAATGTAGAGTTGACAAAGGACTTTTGGGCAGAGGCGATTAATATGGCCTGTTACGTTGTCAACCGCGCACTTTCTGCAACACTTAATTTTAAAACTTTGGAGGACGTTTGGTCAGGTACTCCTGCTGATTACTCTGATTTAAAATTTTTTGGGTGTCTAGCATACATGCATGTAAATGAAGGAAAATTAGAGCCTCAAGCTGAAAGTTTATTTTCCTTGGGTATGCTTCTAGGGTAAAAGGATACATATTATGATGTTCTGATCCCAAATTCCCAAAATTTGTAATCAGTAGAGATGTTACTTTTGATGAATTGTCTATGTTATCTTCCAAAGAGGAATCTACTAGTTGTACAAATGACAGTGCGCAGAAGTAGGTGGAGCTTGAGATTGGTAGTTCAGATTCTTTTAAGTTGAACTCTTCTACTCAAAGAATGCTAGTAGATGGTTCCAAATCTACTAACAAAGATGATATAGAGGAAGTGCAATATTCCACAACCAAGAATAGACCATGGAGAGATATTCGACCACCACAAAGATATGCAAATTAAGTTGCATATGCTTTGTTTGTTGCAGAAGAAACAAGTAAAGTTGGTGAGCCTACTACCTACTCAAATTCAGTTTCTTGTGATAATTTCGTTAAGTGGTTGAATGTGATGAATGAAGAAATTGAATCTCTCCATCAAAATAGAACTTGGGATCTTGTAAAACCGCCTTCAAGTAAGAAAATTCATATGAAGGACAATCCAGCTGATATGCTTACTAAGCCTCTTCAGGTTTACAAGTTCAAGTAATGCTTGGACTTGGTTGGTGTTCATTGTTGGTGATTGCCCTTTAGGGCTTTTGTAAAGAAGGTGGAGTAAGTTTTGTTAATTGTTAATGTTGGGACATACCAAGGTGGAGATTTGTTAGTTTGACAAGTCCCACAGAGTCCCACATCAAAAAAATCAAGTTTGGTATCTCTTATTTAAACTATAAATAAGGGCCTGGGCTTTGAAGTCAGATACACCACAAGAAAACCTAATTGTTTGCTTTAGGCTTTTTTGTTCAGTGGTTTCAGGTGTTTTATGGCCTAGGAACATCTTCCTAAAGCATTTGTAATAGTCCCTCTTTTATAATAGTAATTTGCTCCTCCTTTTGTCCATAGATGTAGGTCAATTGACCGAATCATGTAAATCTGGTGTTCTTGTTATTTTTATTTTTCTGCTTTATTATCTTTGTTGCGTTGCCAAATTACCCTTTGGTAAATTTCCTAGGGCTAGCTCTAACATTTACGACAGGAGCATTTACTTTCGACGGGAGGCTCTTGTCTGGGCGGGAATATTTTTTCCTTGGAACTTGTGTTTCTACACTCTTTTATGAGTCATTATGGCAAGGTGAGTGGTTGCTTCGCATTCGGGGAAGGTGAAGGGTCACCTCGGTTGGCAAAGCTTTCCTTTATAAACCCCTCCCATCTTGCGGGTTCTTTCTGTTGGGAATCATGGGGGCGACATCATATGCGCAGCGGAAGAACAAGAAAACAAAAATCCCCGATTCCCAAAAAGATGTTCGTCGTCGTGCGAAGATTGGTGCGCAAAAATCCGCTAAACACAAAACTACGTATAGAGATTGTGTTACCTAGGGAGATCGTATATCCCCTGCTTTCTTGCAGATCCTTAGGAGAGGGTGAAGGAGGTCAAGCGTCCTCCTCTCTAGCGGTGATCCACACAGCCAGGGTTCTGACGACCCTCCTCAAAAAACTCTAGGCCTCTCGAGGTGGAGAGGAGAGGAGAATAGGAAAGGCAAGCAAAGACTCTAGCCTATGAGGTCATGAATCCCTCCTATTTATAGAGATCCCGTGTCAAACCCTAATGGGTCCTTCCCTAGTGGGTATTGGATCTGCATCCAATAAGACAAGGGCTCATGGGATATCTCATATCCGAACCTCTACTCATCATAATGCCTACCATATGTGTGACCCTCTAGGCCCAATATCGAGGCTGGCCGTGAGTCATACCTGTCGAAACTCCTTCTAACTTTCGGTGAATTATTATTTCTGTAATAATTCACTTTCGACTCATCGACTTCTGGGACGTACTAGGCCACTACGCCGTAGTCCCCGAACGATACAAGGGAATCCAATCCATTGGACACATGCTGTCCCTCGATTACCATGTACCTATAGTCCCTCATCCATCTAATATCCCGGAGACCGTATATCGAGCATGGTGTTGTCGGACCCATACACGGTTTCTACTCGAAGTCTCGCTCTCTCCGGTTCTCCCGGAGAACTCTTTCTCTCTCAACCCTAATGACCCTGTCCTGTCCAGGGATTTGTCTTAGCAAGAACACATGGGATATTCCTCTCATGACGCCGAGAGTGGATGATCCTCTATCGACACTCAATAGCCCTCGTAAGGTCGACTACCACTCCCAATGACCAACAGTACTAGATGGGGATAGCCAAACCTATAAGTCTGGTATCAAAGAGTGGAGCACTCATACAGGACATCCTTGGTGTCTCAAGTCTAAGGACTAGATACACCACTAGGACTTCTGACGGAATCACTTGTCCGACAATAAGGCATCATCAACCATCCAACATTCCGTAAGCGGATCAATCAGTGAACTCATTCTCCAATGAGCATCTGTACTGTATCCCTAGTGTCCCTACATGAGCAGCTATGAGACCAGCTGCATCCATCATATGGACAGGTATACAGCACACCAGTCTATTCGGTTATCACGATGTCCCTCTCGAGTAACCTATGACCGGGATTATTTAGGATATGTGTTTAAAGGTGAATCAATCTCATTATCGTGATCTCATCACGATCCGATTTCCATTGCACAAATCCAAGGACATCACTATATATATATGCATTTATGCAATAGTTATAAAGTGATATACGCCAAAATATAATAAGCAAAAAGATTCTGTATCAAGTCACACGTGCCATCACTCACGTGATTGGCTTGCTGGGCACCTATGACTAGCAATCTCCCACTTGACCTAAAGCCAATCACCTATATGTCCGATCCCCATCGGACTCTGTGACGCTCAAAGACAATCCGAGACAACGGCTTTGTCGGTGGATCTGCAATGTTATCTTCGGATGGAACTCTTTCCACCGCTACATCTCCTCAAGTTCACATCTTTCTTATAAGTTTGGAACCTCCTCGAACACTTCATGAGACCGGGTTCCCTTATTTGAGTAATCACCCCATAGTTGTCGCAATATAAGGAAGTCGACTTGTCGCTATCTCATGTATCGACTCCCAAATCGTGATGAACTTCTTCACCCGGACTCCCTCCTTTGCTGCATCTGATGCAGCAATGTACTCCTACTGTGGTCGAGTCGGTGATGGTATCTTGCTTGGAACTCTTCGAAAGACACTTGCTCCTCCATTCAAGGTGTACACATACCCTAAATTCGACTTGCTATCATCAACATCGACCGAAAACTTGAGTCGGTAGCCTTCAACCTTAAGGCTATTACCTCCATATACTAGTAAAAGATCCTTAGTCCTTCTCAAGTACTTAAGGATACACTTTCTTGCTTTCTAGTGCTCCAAGCACGGATCCGCTGATACACGCTCGTGACACTTTCGAGCATATGCTATATCAAGCCTCGTACATAGCATGACATACATGATAGACCCTATTGCTTGAGGCATAAGGTATCATATCCATGTTAAGCCCTTTCTTACGAGTCTTTGGGGACATATTAATAGAAAGCGATATCCCATGTCTCATCAGTATGCCAAACCTTTTGACAATAGTTTCTATGTACCTGGACTGGGACAAGCCAAGCATCCTCTTGGATCTATCTCTATAGATTCTAATCCCCAAGATATAAGATGCTTCCCCTAAGTCCTTCATGGAGAAGTGTCTAGATAACCAAGCCTTTACTATGGATAGCATTCCTATGTCATTCCCAATGATGAGGATGTCATCCACATATAACACCAAAAAGGTGATAGCGCTCCCACTTACCTTTCTGTATACACAAGGCTCATCTTCATTCTTAATGAAGTCATAAGATCTGATTGCCTCATCAAATCTTATGTTCCAACTTCGGGAAGCTTGTTTTAGTCCATAAATGGATCTAAGCAACCTACACACCTTATCTGGGCAGTTCTTGGACACGAATCCCTCAGGTTGCATCATATACACCTCCTCCTCGAGGTTCCCGTTGAGGAATGCAGTTTTCACATCCATCTGCCAGATCTCATAATCATAGTGTGCTGCAATAGCCAATAGAATTCTGATGGATTTTAGCATTGCTACGGGTGAGAAAGTTTAAATTAAGTAGTCAACACCTTGCCTTTGGACGATACCCTTAGCCACTAGCCTTGCTTTATAGGTCTCTACCTTTCCATCTACTCCCATCTTTTTCTTAAAGATCCACTTGCAACCGATGGGTACAATACCTTGGGCGCATCAACTAGGTTCCAAATCTTATTGGAGTACATAGAATCCATCTCGAAATTCATTGCTTTTTTTTCCACTTCCGGAGTCTATACTCATAATAGCCTCCTCATAGGTCCGAGGATCAATATCCTTTACATCCTCTGCTCTAATATGTCCCACATATCTCTCAGGGAGGATGGGATACTCTATCGGACCTGCGTAAAGTTGATACTTGTGTATTAGGTACCGAACAAACTTCGAGGCTGTGTGGAGTGGCTTTGAGCTTGGTTCTCCAACCTCAAACTCAATTCTATCGTTCTCCCCTTTGTCTCCGTCAAAGAATGTGTTCCTTCTCAAGGAACACTGCTCTCTTAGCTACAAAGACCTTTTGGTCCTCGAGATGATAGAAATAATACCTACAAGTTTCCTTGGGGTATCCCACAAATTTGCATCGCTCATCCTTGATTCTAACTTATCGGGGTTGTGTCTTCTAACATGGGCGGGGGCAGCCCTGGATCTTAACAACCTTAAGATCAGGGCTTCTTCCCTTTCCATATCTCATATGGTTTAGACACTACCGACTTAGTTGGAACTCTGTCGAAGGTAAGCTCTGCGGTTTCTAGGGCATATCCCCGAATGAGATGGGTAGGTTAGCGAAACTCATCATGGACCGTACCATATCTAATAATGTACGATTTCTCCTTTCGAGACACCATTGAGCTGAGGTGTATAAGGAGGTGTCCATTGGGATAATATCCCATGGTCCTTGAGGAACCGAGTAAACTCTGTATTAAGTATTCACCTCCTCGATCGATCGAAGTTTTTTGATACTCTTTCGATCACGGTTCTCCACCTCATTCTTATACTCTCCGAATTTCTCAAAGGCCTCGGACTTGTACTTCATTAAGTACACATATCCATACCTTGAGAAATCATCAGTAAAATGTAATGAAGTAGGAGTAACCTCTAATGGCATGAGTTGACATGGGTCCACATACATCACTATGTATGAGTTCCAACAACTCATTGGCTCTCTCTCGATTCTACTAAATGGAGATTTGGTGGGTTTTTCCACGAATGCAAGGCTCACAAGTTGCATATGACGATAGTCGAATAGATCTAGATATCCATCATTTAGCAACTTTTGAATCCTTCTTTCATGGATGTGACCTAGCCTACAATGCCACAGGTATGCCTTTGTTCAACTCATCTCGTTTCCTTTTGGACACATTTACATTCATGATATGTGGAGTGGTGTCTAACATAAATAAACCATTATGCAATATTCCTTTTCGTGATGATCTTATCATCTAATAATATCGAACAACCATTGTTCTCAAAAAATAAATTTATATCCACTAACCTGTTAAACATGAAATGGAGATAATATTTTTGATAATAGAAGGAACAAAATAACATGCATCTAATGCAATAAAAAAAGCTCCACTAGGCAGATGTAGGGCGACCTGCCAACAGCTAATACAGCAACTTTTGCTCCATTACCCATCTTGAGGTCCATCTAAGCCTCTCTGTAGTCTCCTAGGCCTTGCGAAACACTGCAACAATTGCATATATGATAAGCACTACCGGGTATCCAATACCCATGTGTTATCATAAGAGTTTGACAAATGGAGACTGATCATGAATGTACTTGAAGCTTCATCAAGCTTTTGTTTAAGCCCTTTCTGCAAGGTACTCTTTGCAGTTTCTCTTCCAATGCCCATCTTTACCACAGTGGAAGCACTGGCCTTTATCCTTTGTTTGGGTCTTTCTTAGCAACCTTTGCTTTACCTTGTTTGCCCTTGCCCTTTCCTTCTTAAGGGACCTTTCTGCTTTTCCTTTTCTTTCTGGTCTCACCCGGTTAGAGAGAACTGGCTTCTCTTTCTTAATAGTACTCTCTGCCTCCCTCAACATATTGAGGAGCTCTAGGAGAGTCACCTCAAGCTTGTTCATATTAAAATTCATTATGAACTGTGAAAAGGAATCTGGTAGGGACTGAAGCACAATGTCCACACACAAGTTATCCTCTAGGACCGTTCCTAGACCTGTGAGTTTTCTATCCACTCAATCATCTTTAGGACATGGCTCTGAACCGGTGTCCCATCAGTCATCCTAGCGCGGAAAAGGCTCTTGGATATCTCATATCATTGAGTCCTTCCTTGTTCCTCAAACAATTTTCGGACATGTAGGAGAATGGATCTGGCATCCATCTTTTCATGTTGTCTCTGTAACTCTGGAGTCATAGAGCCCAACATATAGAACTGAGCAAGAGTGGAGTCATCAATGTACTTCACGTGGCGGCGATCTCATCCTCGCTTGCCCCTTCTTCTTCGGCGGGCATCATCAGTATCAAGGGCGTTACGATTTTCTCCGCTGTGAGAACAATTCTCAAGTTACGGAGCTAATCCGTATAATTTGGACCAGTAAGGCGGTTGACATCAAGTATGCCACGTGAGGGATTTGAAAGCGACATTTTCTGAAAATAAAGATGTAGATGAAATGAATAACATGCAGATTTTGCAAGAAATAAACTATCAAGATATGGACTTCTATCTTAATATGCTCCCACTATTTTACTAACGAGTCACGCGACACCCTCAGCATGTGAAACGGAAGTCTCCAGTAGACTTCTAGTGGGGATCAGGATCCAATCAGCGTCTTAGTGTTACCTCGAGGGACTCGACCAATCACACTAAGCCTAAAAGGTAGGCAACTCTTGCCGATCACAACTCCTTGTAATTCCCGTCCTGTTCGGCCTCCGAATCACCATGGCCTCGAGGGACTCGACCAACCATGATGCTCGGTTAAGTCAACACCTTCGTTACAAGATAAGTCTGATTTGATGATATACCCTCGAGGGACTCGACCAAGCATACCATGTCCTCAGGTCACCGGTGACATCTCTATGTCATAAGCAAGATAGCGAATCGCGATATAGGTGAGTCTCGAGGGACTCGACCAACTCAACCTACACCGGGAATCGGTTCCTACTCATAACGATGGAAGGCCACGTGGGTCAATCTAATTGCCTCACGTCTACCGACTTAATATTATCGAGAGATGTTTCTATAATTTGGTCTCCTAATATGACATGTCACACATATACATATTTAATATATATCTACATCGCATGCAAATATATATACATATCTAGTATGTGTATAAGCAATCACATAAGATGATCATGGACCACAATCTAATATGATTAGGCCTGAGCCAGTAGGCCTAATCACTCACATCAAGATCTATGTGTGCAACGGTGCATCTCCATGCCCTTGTGATCGTCCATCTCGTCCTCCTCGGTTCCGTCGACATCTTGATGCATCTCCATGCATCACGATCGTCCGTCTCGTGGGTCCCGCTATCGCATCCACGCTCCCGCTGCACCTCCACATGTGATTACAACTTAATCATAGGCACGCAGGCCCGACAATAAACGAGAAAGATAATAGAGGTTCGCAGACCTCAATAATAATAATCACAAGTACACACATCACAAGGTCCATGATCATCCGTCCACACATCATACATCATATGTATAAATAATCATCATCATGTAGGACTACTAGATAATAATAAAAAATAATAATTAACTAAACCTTTTAATTAATTAATATTTTTCTGAAATCAGGGACATGTAGGGAATTTCTCAATTCCTAAGGGTATTTTTGTAATTTGGATAAAAGACAGAAACTGGAATTTCTCAAATTCACAGGGGCAAACTGTCCTTTTGCCCAAAACCCTAATTCCCTCTCTGCCGCCGCCACCCTGGCGGCGGCGGCTCAGGCGGCGGGCGGCGGGCAAGGTTTCCCTATAGGTTGCGGTGACATGCCCATCAAGGCCGCCGTGCAGTGGGCACCCCCGGCGCCGCCTCATGGGCGGTTCTACCCATGAGGCAGCGCCAGGCGGTGGCTGCCTCATTGGCGGTCAGCCCTGCGGGTTTTTGCCAGCCGGAGGGGAGCGTGCCCAGTAGCCACCCTATGATTTCCTCGACCGTATTCTTTGGCCCCATGGCCTCTGCCCCGTGCCCGGGGTCACGGCGCCTTCGGCGCTTTTACCCGCCCGTTGCCCTGCCCCGGCCGTAAACCGCGGCGGTTCGCTATGCTTGGCCGGCGTGTGGTGCTGTCCTCTTCTCGCAGATGGTCGCAGGCATGCGGATCGAGGGCAACAACTGTTGCTGCCCTTCCTCGCTTTTGCGTCAACGATTTTGACGTCAATATTCTTCCTAAACACAACACACACAGTTCAAAACCAATCATTTGCACGAACAACCTGGCTCTGATACCACTGTTGGGAAATTAAGGGGGCGACATAATATGCGCAGCGGAAGAACAAGAAAACAAAAATCCCCGATTCCCAAAAAGATGTTTGTCGTCGTGCGAAGATTAGTGCGTAAAAATCCGCAAAACACAAAACTACGTATAGAGATTGTGTTACCTAGGGAGATCGTATATCCCTGTTTCCTTGCAGATCCTTAGGAGAGGGTGAAGGAGGTCAAGCGTCCTCCTCTCTGGCGGTGATCCACACAAATAGGGGTTAAACGACCCTCCTCAAAAAACTCCGTGCCTCTCGAGGTGGAGAGGGAGAGGAGAATAGGAAAGGCAAGCAAAGACTCTAGCCTATGAGGCTGTGTATCCCTCCTATTTATAGAGATCCCGTGTCAAACCCTAATGGGTCCTTCCCTAGTGGATATTGGATCTGCATCCAATAAGACAAAGGGCTCGTCCGGATATCTCATATCCAGAACCTCTACTCATCGCAATGCCTACCATATGTGTGTGACCCTCTAGGCCCAATATCGAAGTGGCCGTGAGTCATACCGCTGTCGAACTCCTTCTAACTCAATGAATTATTATCTCGTAATAATTCACTCGACTCATCGACCTCGGACATACTAGGCCACTACATAGTAGTCCCCGACGCGATCTGAGGGGATCCAATCCATTGGACATGTCTGTCTCGGTTACCATGTACCTATAGTCCCTCATCCATCTAATATCCCAAAGACCGTATATCGAGCATGGTGTTGTCGGACCCATACGGTTTTCTACTGAAGTCTCGCTCTAATCGGATTCTCCCTTGAGAACTCTTTCTCTCTCAACCCAATGACCCTGGCCAGGGATTTGTCTGAGCAAGAACACATGGGATATTCCTCTCATGACGCCGAGAGTGGATGATCCTCTGTCGACACTCAATAGCCCTCGTAAGGTCGACTACCACTCCCAATGACCAACTGTACTAGATCTGGGACAGCCAAACCTATAAGTCTGGTATCAAAGAGTGGAGCACTCATATAGGACATCATTGGTGTCTCAAGTCTAGGGACCAGATACACCACTAGGACTACGGAATCATTGTCTGACAATAAGGCATCATCAACCATCCAGCATTCCGTAAGCGGATCAATCAGTGAACTTATTCTCCAATGAGCACCTGTACTGCATCCCTAGTGTCCCTACATGAGCAGCTTTGAGACTAGCTGCATCCATCATATGGACGGGTATACAGCACACCAGTCTATCCGGTTATCACGATGTCCCTCTCGAGTAACCTATGACCGGGATTATTTAGGATATGTGTTTAAAGGTGAATCGATCTCATTATCGTGATCTCATCACGATCCGATTCCCATTGTACAAATCCAAGGACATCACAATATATATATGCATTTATGCAATAGTTATAAAGTGATATACGCCAAAATATAATAAACAAAAAGATTCTGTATCAAGTCACACGTGCCATCACTCACGTGATTGGCTTGCTAGGCACCTATGACTAGCACCATTCCCTTATGAGTTCGGGCTGACGCTTGATGCATTAGAGGCAGGGCTAAGGTTTCGTCTGCACCCGACGATTGAGGCTTGTCTCTCTTAGTGGTAAATTTCGTCTTCACAAATGGCGCCAAACTTATAGCGGTATATGGTGGTCTTTCTTGGGGAGTGTCATGGTGCGGGTATCACCCTAACCCACTCGCTCTTCCTTACTTGCTTTTGTCTTTCCAAAGGGCTGGGTGGTTACTACATATTGTCCCAGGGCGGTTTTAGGGTAAGCGGGGCGCCTTCTAACAACAAAGGGGGAAAGAGCCATTACTTCTTTATTAGTCATAGTCAGGGATGAGGTTTTGAACTCCCATGGTCGGCTCGATCGATTAACAATACCTCCACTTGATCGATTAACAATACCTCCTCGGGGTTGTCTAACGAGGAATTTGAGCAGCTTGGGGGTTTGAAGGAGATTCTTTCTTCTTCCAGGGCGATTAGGAACATGGCCGAAGAGTGGTTGGTTGAGGCAGGTCTGAGTCTGAGCCCGTCCCCTTGCCTTTGCTCAAGCCATAGCATTATCATTTTTCGTGTTGTTGACTAACCCTTGACCCTTGGGCAGATATGGTGAACCTCAAGGCACTGATAGGCATGCCTCACATCTCAATGACTTCTCTCCCTTCCTCGTCATCCGCTCCTCCCTCGGAGGGTTGGAACCATCCGCACGATGGAGAAGCCCCGAGCAAGACCGTCCGTGGAAGAAGGCTAAGGTGGGTGTTGGTGTCAACAACTTTAAGCTGTGGCCTCGAGGCCAACACGACTGGGTTCGGGTCCGAATGATTAGGGATCTTCTTGAGTGACCCTTGAGATTGTTGAGGTGGCCGATTGCGGTGGTCCGATCGTGATGAGACAGCCGTTTCCTCTGGAAGGGAACTCCTCGCTTGGGCACGCGGTGGGAGGCGCTCCGTCTTCGTCCCTGCACATAGGTTGGTTCGGGAGGCTCGACCTGACCCCTCCGACGATCAAGACAGTTGATAGTCTTAGGGGGTTTTTGTCTACCTTATCTTCCTTCTGAACGTGAGGGTATTTATAGGGAAGGTTACCATTGCCTAATGTGCCCGCTTGCAGGGAGCAGGATCATACTCCTGGTAACGTCTGACACCGGTGTTGGCGTGGCGTGACGGACCGGGCTCATGCAGGATATTAATGTGCCTCGGTCGACGGTCCGGTCTACTTTGGCCAGGCGCTGCCAAGTCACCTGAGGAACGAGACGTTATCCGGGCGCAGCTAACGTTAACCCGAGTCTCATAGCCATTATTGCCCTCATCATATTTCCCCCTAAAGGAAGCTATGTATCGATTGTTGTAAGGGGGGGTCCGAGGCATGGCTTCAGCTTTAAGAAATTGTCCCCGTTGGGCGGTAGCCGGTCCGTTACCAGGGGTGTGGGAATCATGGAGTTTAGCGATCGAGGAGGGCTGGGGCGCAGCGGTGGTCTCAGGCAATGTGCAATCGAGGAGCATGACTCATTTGGGCAGGCCAAGCAGAGGTAGTCTCAGGCAACACGCAACCGAGGAGCATGACTCAGTCGGGCAGGCCGTGCAGAGGTGGTCTCGGGCAACATGCGGCCAAGGAGTATGACTCGGGCGGGCATGTTATGCAGAGGTGGTCTTGGGCTGTTGGGAAATCTTGGGGGCGACATCACATGCGCAGCGGAAGAACAAGAAAATAAAATCCCTGATTCCCAAAGAGATGTTCGTTGTCGTGCGAAAATTGGTGTGCAAAATCCGTGAAACTAAAAAACTGCATATAGAATATATTGTATTACCTAGGGAGATCGTATATCCCTATTTTCTTACAGATCCTTGGGAGAGGGTGAAGGAGGTCAAGCATCCTCCTCTCTAGTAGTAATCCACACAGTAGGGCTGCGACGATACTCCTCAAAACTCCAAGCCAGCTCTGAGGTGGAGAGGGGGAGGAGAATAGGAGAGGCAAGCAAAGGCTCTAGCTTATGAGGCTCTGAATCCCTCCTATTTATAGAGGTCCCTTGTCAAACCCTAATGGGTCCTCCCCTAGTGGGTATTGGATCTGCATCCAATAAGACAAGGGCTCCGTCAGATATCTCATATCCAAACCTCTACTCATCGCAATGCCTACCATATGTGTGTGACCCTCTAGGCCCAATATCGAGCTGACCGTGAGTCATATCTGTCAGAACTCCTTCTAACTTAGTGAATTATTATCTCTGTAATAATTCACTTGACTCATCGACTACGGACGTACTAGGCCACTACGCCGTAGTCCCCAAACGATACAGGGGAATCTAATCCATTGGACCTGTTTGTCCTCAGTTATCATATACCTATAGTCCCTCATCCATCTAATATCCCAGAGACCGTATATCGAGCATGGTGTTGTTAGACCCATATGGTTTCTACTCGAGTCTCGCTCTAATCGGATTCTCCCAGAGAACTCTTTCTCTCTCAACCTGAATGACCCTAGCCAGGGATTTTTTTGAGCAAGAACACATGGGATATTCCTCTCATGACGGCGAGAGTGGATAATCCTCTATCGCCACTCAATAGCCCTCGTAAGGTCAACTATCACTCCCAATGACTAATTGTACTAGATCTGGGACAACCAAACCTATAAGTCTGGTATCAAAGAGTGGAGCACTCATACAGGACATTCTTGGTGTCTCAAGTCTAAGGACCAGATATACCACTAGGACTACGAAATCGTTGTCTGACAATAAGGCATCATCAACCATCCAGCATTTCATAAGCAGATCAATCAGTGAACTCATTCTCAAATGAGCACCTGTACTGTATCCCTAGTGTCCCTACACGAGCAGCTATGAGACCAGCTGCATCCATCATATGGACAAGTATACAGTACACCAGTCTGTCCGGTTATCACGATGTCCCTCTCGAGTAACCTATGACCGAGATTATTTAGAATATATGTTTAAAGGTGAATCGATCTCATTATCGTGATTTCATCACGATCCGATTCCCATTGCACAAATCCAAGGACATCACAATATATATATACATTTATGCAATAGTTATTAAGTGATATATGTCAAAATATAATAAGCAAAAAGATTCTGTATCAAGTCACACGTGCCATCACTCACGTGATTGGCTTGTTGGGCACATATAACTAGCAATCTCCCACTTGACCTAAAGTCAATCACCTATGTGTCCGATCCCCATCAGACCCCTGTGACGCTCAAAGACAATCTGAGATAACGACTTTGTTAGTGGATCTACAATGTTATCTTCGGATGGAACTCTTTCCACTACTATATCTCCTCGGGTTACGATCTCTTTGATAAGCTGGAACCTCCTCAGAACACTTCTGATAAGACCCGGGTTCTCTTATTTGAGTAATCGCCCCATAGTTATCGCAATATAAGGAAGTTAGCTTCTCGCTATCCAGCACGACTCCCAAATCTGTGATGAACTTCTTCAACCAGACTCCCTCCTTTGCTGCATCTGATGCAGCAATGTACTCCGCCTCTGTGGTCGAGTCAGCAGTAGTATCTTGCTTGAAACTCTTCCAGCACACTGCTCCTCCATTCAAGGTGTACACATACCCTGAATTCGACTTGCTATTATCGACATCAGATTGAAAACTTGAGTCCGTATAGCCTTTAACCTTAAGGCTATTACCTTCATATACTAGTAAAAGATCCTTAGTCCTTCTTAAGTACTTAAGGATACACTTTACTGCTTTCTAGTGCTTCAAGCCTGGATCCGCCTGATACCTGCTCGTGACACTCAGAGCATGCGCTATATCATGTCTAGTACATAGCATGGCATACGTGATAGGCCCTATTACTAAGGCATAAGGTATCATATCCATGTTCGCCCTTTCTTCTAGAGTCTTTGGGGACATACTCGTAGAAAGCGATATCTCATGTCTCATCGGTATGAGACATAAACAATATGCAGTAGAAATGAACAATATGCAGATTTTGTATAAAATAAACTATCAAGATATGGACTTCTATCTTAGTATGCTCCCACTATTTTACTAACGAGTCACGCGACACCCTCAGCACATGAAACGGAAGTCTCCGGCAGACTTCTAGTAGGGATCAGGATCCAATCAGCGTCTTAGTGTAAACTCGAGGGACTCGACCAATCACACTAAGCCTAAAAGGTAGGCAACTCTTGCCGATCACAACTCTTGTGATTCCCGTCCTATTCGGCCTCCGAATCACCATGGTCTCAAGGGACTCGATCAACCATGATGCTCGGTTAAGTCAACACCTTCGTTATAAGATGAGTCTGATTTGATGATATACCCTCAAGGGACTTGACCAAGCATACCATGCCCTCAAGTCACTAGTGACATCTCTATGTCGTACGCAAGATAGCGAATCACGATATAGGTGAGTCTCGAGGGACTCGACCAACACAACCTACACCGGGAATCAGTTCCTACTTATAACGATGGAAGGCCACGTGGGTCAATCTAATTACCTCACGTTTACCGACTTAATATTATCGAGAGAGATGTTTCTATGATTTGGTCTCCTAATATGAGATGTCACACATATAAATATTTAATATATATCTACATCGCATGTAAATATATATATATATATATATATATATATAGTATGTGTATAAGTAATCACACTAGATGATCATGGACCACAACCTAATGTGATTAGGCCCGAGCCAGTAGGCCTAATCACTCACATCAAGATCTATGTGTGCAACGGTGCATCTTCATGCCCTGTGATCGTCCATCCTGTCCTCGTCGGTTCCGTCGACATCTTGATGTATCTTCATGCATCGTGATCGTCCATCTCATGGGTCCCACTATCGCATCCATGCTCCCGTTGTGCCTCCTCATGTGATTACAACTTAATCATAGGCGTGCAGGCCTGACAATAAACGAGAAATATAATGGAGGCTCGCAGATTTCAATAATAATAATCATAAGTACACACATCACACGGTCTATGATCATCCGTCTATACATCATACATCACATGTATAAATAATCATCATCATATAGGACTACTAGATAATGATAAAAAATAATAATCAACTAAACCTTTTAATTAATTATTATTTTATGAAATCAGGGACATATAGGGAATTTTTGAATTCATAGGGGTATTTTCGTAATTTGGACAAAAGACAGAAACTGGAATTTCTCAAATTTCGAGGGGCAAAACTGTCTTTTGCCAGAAAACCCTAATGCCCTACTCTCCTTTGGTGCTGTCGCCGCTACCACACTGCTGGCGGCGGCCTGTGCGGTGGGGCGAGGGCGCTGCCCTCGCCTGTAGGCTGCACGCCCGTTGGCGGCGTTGTCGCTGTAGGTGGGCGCCCCCGCGGGCGGTTCTGCCGGCGGGGTAACGCCCATAGGCGGTGCTGCCCCTACAGGTTGGCGCTCATACGGACGCCACCGCCTCCGCGGGCGGTTCTGCCCGCGGGGCAATGCCCGCAGGCGGTGCTGTCCCGCCGGGCGGCCACCCCTGTGGGGGAGGAGGGGGGTTTCGCCCGCGGGAGAAGCGACCGCAGGCGCCTCTGCCCGCGGGCTGCTAGCCCCGCCGGATGCAGCCCCTGTGCTACCTGCCTTTGGCTGCGCTGCACGCACGTAGATCGAGGGTGATATATATATATATATATATGCAATAGTTATAAAGTGATATATATCAAAATATAATAAGCAAAAAGATTTTGTATCGAGTCACACGTGCCATCACTCTTGTGATTGGCTTGTTGGGCACCTATGACTAGCACGGGCAACACGCAACCGAGGAGCACGACTCAGGCGGGCAGGCTGCGTAGAGGTGGTCTCGGGCAACATGCAGCCGAGGAGCACGACTCAAGCGGGCAGTCCGCGTAAGGGTGGTCTTGGATAACATGCAATCGAGGAGCTCGACTCAGGCAGGCAGGCCGCGCAGAGGTGGTCTTGGGCAACATGCAACCGAGGAGCAAGGCTCAAGCGGGCGGGCCGCGCAGAGGTGGTCTCGGGCAACATGCAGCCGAGGAGCAAGACTCAGGCGGGCAAGCTGCACAGAGGTGGTCTCGGGCAACATGCAGCTGAGGAGCAAGACTTAGGCGGGCAGACCACGCAGAGGTGGTCTCGGGCAACATGCAGCCGAGGAGCAAGACTCGGGCAGGCAGGCCGCGTAGAGGTGTCTCAGGCAACATACAGTCGAGGAGCACGACTCGGGCGGGCAGGCCACGTAGAGGTGGTCTCAGGCAACATGCAACCGAGGAGCACGACTCAAGCGGGCAAGCCGCACAGAGGTGGTCTCAGGCAACATGCAGTCGAGGAGCACGACTCAGGCGGGCAGGCCGCGCAGAGGTGGTCTCGGGCAACATGTAGCCGAGGAGCACGACTTAGGTGGGCAGGATGAGCAGAGGTAGTCTCGGGTTGCGTACACGCAACCGAGGAGCACGACTCAGTCGGGCAGGTCGAGCAAAGGTGGTCTCGGGCAACATGCAGCCGAGGAGCATGACTCAAGCGAGCAGGCTGCGCAAAGGTGGTCTCGGGCAGTATGCAACCGAGGAGCATGACTCAGGCGGGCAGGCCGCGCAGAGGTGGTCTCGAGCAGCATACAACTAAGGAGCACGACTCAAGCAAGCAAGTCGTGCAGAGGTGGTCTCGGGCAACATGCAGCCGAGGATCACGACTCGGGCAGGTAGGCCGCGTATAGGTGGTCTCGGGCAACATGCAACCGAGGAGCACGACTATGGTGGGCAGGCCGTGCAGAGGTGGTCTCGGACAACATGCAGCCGAGGAGCACGACTCAGGCGGGGAGTTTGTTCGGTGAGGAAGGCCATGTGCTCTTGGTCCTCGGGCGCCCTCCTCTTATATGAAGCCCGCTACTAAAAGTCGCTCCACCTCCTCACGGCCATCTAGGCCTCGGCCGCGATGCACAGGTTAGCCCGCTGGAGCATCTCTGGTACCGCGGTGGGGGGTTGCTCCGCGAGGGACTTGGAAAATTTGGAAGGTTGCAGGCCTATCATAAACGCTTGCATTAACAGAGAGGGATGAGCATTCGACAAACCCCAGATTTGCGTGGTAAAGTGATCTACAAAATGTGAGAGGGACTCGTCCTCCCTTTGGTTGAGTTCGAGGAGCAGTGCAACGGATGGCTTTGGACGAGCGTAGGCTAGGAAGTTAAACTCAAAGTACCTAACGAGCTGATCGAAGGAAGTGATCGCCCCGGGCTTCAGGCTACTATACCATGCACGGGCTGGCCCCCTCAGAGTCGTGGGGAACACCCTACACATCAGGGCATCTGAGGTTCCGTAAAGTGCCATTTGGGCACGGAAGGTGGCTACATGGTCCGTTGGGTCGGTGGCGCCGTCGTACGCGTCAAGATAGGGGAGGCGAAAGTTCGGGGGGACTGCCTGATCTTATATCTCAAGTGCGAACGTAGACTCTTGGTGCGCGTCCTCCCCGAGCTCTCCCTTTGACCTACGAACCTCTTTCTACACTTCGTCGAGCTACTGGCTAACAAAGCACAATTGGGCTCGCAGGGAGTCCGTTGAATCTGAAGATAATGCCTCGGGTTCCAGGCGCCCGCTCGGGTTTACCATCACCCGGTCCCCGGGTGGGGCCGATCGGACCCGAGGCGAAGTGGGGAGCTCCGGAGGTGGTGTGTGAGCCCGAACGGGCGGCTCCTATTGCCGTAGCGGTTGGATCGCAGGCGGGTGCGTTGGACGAGAAACGAGTGGGATAATGAATTGCACTATACCTGTCAGAGCTCGGACTTGATGAGCGAGGTCTTGAAAGGCCTCGGACGACACGGGCGACGGGTCGGTTGGGGCACCGTCTGGTGATGACAAGCCCGGGTCATTGAATATCTGCCAATAGTGCTCTGAGGTCGTGGTAGGGTGTTCATCTCGAGGTTCTCCATGCGGGGGGTGTTCCCCCGGAGCTGCGATCAGGTGTGACCCCTCAACTGTAGGTTCATATGAGTCGATCTGCCGATCCCTCGACATTCAGGCCCTCCTTCTAACGTTAAAATGTTGGTGTCAACAACTTTAAGATGTGGCCTCGGGGCCAACACAGTTGGGTTCAGGTCCGAATAATTGGGGATCTTCCTGAGCGACCCTTGAGACTGTTGAGGTGGCCGACTGCGGTGGTTCGATCGTGACGAGATAGTCATTTCCTCTGGAAGGGAACTCCTCGCTTGGGCACGCGGTGGGAGGCGCTCCATCTTTGTCTCTTCACACAGGTCGGGTCGGGAGGCTCGACCCGATCCCTCCGACGATCAAGTCAGTTGATAGTCTTAGGGGGTTTTTGTCTACCTTATCTTTCTTTTGAACGCGAGAGTATTTATAGGGAAGGTTACCGTTGCCTGATGTGTCTGTTTATAGGGAGCAGGATTGTACTCCTGGTAACGTCTGACACCGATGTTGACGTGGCGTGAAGGATCGGGCTCGCGCAAGATGTTAATGTGCCTCGATCGGTGTTCCGGTCTGCTTTGGCCAGGCATTGTCAGGTCACTCGAGGCGCGAGGTATCATCCGGGCGTAGCTGACGTTAACCCGAGTCCCATCGTCATTATTGCCCTGACATTACGAGTATCATCCGGACTCGTAAGATGTTTGAGGCGGTAGCGGTGTGGGTGGGGGAGGGGGAGCCTGCAGTGGGTGATGGCCCGCCGTTGGTCGAATCCTGATCCATCGTTCGGGTGACATCAAGCCGCTCATCTACTAGCCCACGGGCCTCACTCGGACTTCGAAGTCCTCGATGTGAAGGCACAAAAAAGATGGATGGAGAGATGCGAAGCGCAAAAGGTTAGGCAATCGAACGGAAGGGTGAGGGAGAAGAACGAGGCGGAGAATAGTAGGTGGAATATGCTCCATCCCACCTAAGCATAGCCATTAAAGAGTAGAAAGTGAAGGATTCTCATGGAATGTTGAATCAGCCAGGACTTAGAGGACCAAAATAGTCAATTCAACAAGCCATAGCCTTGAAATTGGGATGTGTTCCATCCGACCCAAGAAGAACCATGAAAGCATTAGAAAAAAAAAAAGAGCTCCCATTGAGCTCAATGGGTAGATCATTGTAAGAAGAGTCAGATACATGAGATTTTAGTAGGATGGTGTCGCATGCTTAGACTCATCAGAGCATCGGGCACGTTGAATCGAGCTACTTATGCATGAATTTTTAAACTTGAGTTGCATGGGGTATATTAACTTGAATCACTATATATAAGAAGTCAAAAGGCATGAGACCCATGGGAGCATAGGGACATGCCTACTTGAACTGTCCATGTTGAGGAGCCAAACTTTTGAGATACGTGTTGGGTCCAGCGTGCGCCGTGAGATTGCACAGCGTGCGCCGTGCAGAGGAAGAGAAAGAGAAAGAGAGAAAGAGCAAAATTGGAGCCCAAATCATAGGAAAAGAGAAAGGGCAAAATTGGGTGATAGCAGAGATTGCAGCGTGCGCCGTGAGATTGCACAGTGATCGTGCGGCGACGTGCAGAAGAAAGAGAGAGAGAGAGAGAAAGATTAGGTTTATGAGTTTTCTGCTTCACGATCGGTGGTCAAATGTTGTCGGTTTCGACCCAAATTTTATGTGGAGAATTCTTACAGTAAACTCTACAATCCTAATGGTGTTGATCTGCAGTTTATCCTCTCTAAGGTACTTTCCTATGATATTTACTTTGTGAGATCTAGAACTTTTTTTTTGAGGAGATATCTTTAAGATGTTGTATTCTTTTTGATATATGATCTAGATGTTATTCTGATCATCTAGTTATTCTAGAGAAGATCTATTATAAACCTGTTATCATTATTATTGATAGTGGAAGTTTGAGGTGGACTACGATCCCGTGGTTTTTCCCATATTGGGTTTTTCACGTTAAAAAGATTTGGTCTCACTGTATGATTGATTTTTGCTCTATTGTTTATGCTGTGCTGGTTGATATTTTCATTTGGATATTAAGTTGGTATTTTGATGAGGAACCTATTTTAATACACAAAGAGGGAAAGAATTATTCCGCTTTAATAGGTTTCTTCCCAACAAGTGGTTTCAGAACCAGGTTATTTGGTGCTAGTTTTTCTTGTGTGATTGAAATAGAGCAGTCAGATGGTATGATTAAATTGAACTCATCAAATTATTCAACTTGGAGGCGTATGATGGAAGATTTGCTTTATTGCAAAAATTTGTA
The DNA here is from genome assembly GCA_900464855.2 of Musa schizocarpa. Lineage (NCBI taxonomy): Eukaryota > Viridiplantae > Streptophyta > Magnoliopsida > Zingiberales > Musaceae > Musa > Musa schizocarpa. The sequence continues at coordinate 26,593,366 of LS990925.1, read as the reverse complement.
TAAGCCCATCAAGGTTAAAGATAAACCTTCTCCTATGGACGATGAAGAATGAGAAGTTCAACATAAAAAAGCTATTGCCTATATTAGAAGATGGATGGATATAAACTTGCATGAGCATATTTCAGATGTAACCAGAGCTGATGTTGTTTGGCAAAGGTTAGAAAACCTCTTTGCGAAAATGACAGTGGGAAATAGAATTTCTCTCCTCAGAAGGCTTGTAAATTTGAAGTATAAAGATGGTGGTAACATTGTTGAGCACATAAGACTATTTCAGAGTCTTGCAAACAAGTTGGTTGCTATGAAAATGAATATAGATGATGAGATGCAAGGATTATTACTTCTCAGTTCTTTACCAGAAAGTTGGGAAACGTATGTAGTGACTATTTGTAACTCCACGCCAAAGGGGACTCTAACTATAGATATGGTTAAAGACAGTTTGCTAAATGAAGATGCCAGAAAGAAAGAACAGGGTGAATCTTCTTCTGGGGCATTTGTTACTGAAAACCAAGAAAGACGTGGAAGAAGTCATAGCAGAAATCAACATAGATATAGAGGAAGATTTAAGTCTAGAGATATCAAATGTTTTCACTGTAATAGGCCAGGTCACATGAAGAAAGAGTGTAGGTTTTGAAAGCGAGAACAGAATGAAATGAAGAAAAATAAGAAAGAGACTAATACAATTGCTGCTGAAGGTAATATCACTATTGTCTGTGATGAAGGTTGTGTTAGCCTTGTAGCTCAGGACAGTAATTGGGTAATTGACTCTGGTGCTTCATTTCATGTCACTTCTCATGGTGATTTCTTTAGATCTTACACTGCTGGTGATTTTGGTAATATCAGAATGGGAAACAGTGGTACATCTAAGATTGTGGGTATTGGAGATATTTGCTTGGAGACCAGTATTGGGAGCAAATTAATACTCAAAGATGTAAGGCATGTTCCAGATATTCGTCTTAAGTTGATATCTACAGGTAAACTTGATGATGAGGGCTTTGCACATTATTTTGGTGATAGTAAATGGAAACTCACTAAAGGTTCTCTAATTGTGGCAAAAGGAAAGAAGATTAACTCTTTTTATTGTTGAATCTCGGATTTTGATGATAAAATCAATTGATGGGTTATTTAATCTAATCCATATTATTGAGTTAAGTGTGCAGGATTAACTACGATAAACAGAAAATATAAAGCAAGAATACCGGAGTCGAGTTCGATGAACGTTTAAGAGTTCGATGAATCGTCGGAGATGCTGTCGGAACCAATCGAGAAGAAATCGGGAACCTGTTGGAAGTTCGCCGAAGAGATCGTCGGAGGTTCACAGAGATCACCGAGAAGTCTCAGCTACTCTTTAAAGTCATCACAAGTTCGGGAGCGTGCTTGGACCCCGTCGAAGGAAGTTTGTCTGGGCTTCGTCGAACAAAACTTGACGTTCATGGGTTAATAAATTGCTTAAGATGTGTTTTGTTATGTAGTTCACTTGTAATTAGGATTAGGATTAAGAAGATAAGCCTATATCCCGGTTAGGGGGCCAACCGGGGCCAAAATCGATTTGGTTTGGGCTAAAAAGAAAGCCAAACCAAGTGAACGAGAGCCGGTGGTGGCACACCTTTTGGCACCAAGGCGGGTGGCACCGCCCATCACCCGAAAGTGCTGGGCGGTGACACCTCTCCTCTGGGCGGTGGCACCGCACCAAAGACCAACGGCGGCGGTGGCACCGCTTGGTTTGGTGGCACCGCCAAACATCGGGAACCCAAAGAGGATTTGAATTTTGGAGCCCAAATTTTGGAGCCCAAATTTGAATCCTCTTGAGGCCTATAAATACCCCTCAAATCTCAGCTGAGATCACAACCTTTTGAGTAGCAAGAGTTTGAGAGAAAAATCTTAGAAAAGTGTTAGCTTTCTTTCTTTTCAATTTGCTAGTGTTCACCTCATCTCTTCTCGAAAATCTGTAAGAGAGTGAACCGCTTGTAAAGAGTTGTAAGAGGGTATTTACCCTTCCATTTCAAGAAGCTTGCTAGTGGAAGGTGGGAGCCTCATCGAAGAGGGGCCTCATAAGTGGAGTAGGTCATTTGACCCAACCACTCTAAAATCGGCGGATCTGTGGTTTTGCTTTTCATTACTGTTATTTATATTATTGCAAATCTTCTTATATGCTCTGGTTCCTTATTACTTTTTTTTGCTGCATATTTAAGAATATGCTTTCAAGATTAAACTTGTCAAGTTCCGCTCTCTTCATACTTAAAGATTTTTTATAAAACCGAAGTTTTTATCCATTGCACTAATTCACCCCCCCCCTCTTAGTGCTTGCTCCATCCTAACAATTGGTATCGAGCCAGGTTATCTCTCACATTTGGTTTAATACCCAAGAGAGATGGCTTACTCCGCATGCAAGAGGGCCATTCTATCACTTTCGTCCACCTATGTTTAACGGGGTCGATTACATTATTGGAAGACTTCGGATGAGGATCTTCCTTATTTCTATGGATTTCGAGCTTTGGACTATTGTTGAAAACGGTTTCAAAAATCTTCTCTTCCATGAGCCGAATGGAATGAATCGGAGAAGAAGGTTTTTGCTTTAAATGCAAAGGCTATGAATGCCTTGTTTTGTGCACTAGACAAAAACGAATTTAATCGTGTTTCAATTTGTGATTCGGCTTTTGATATTTGGAGAACTCTTGAGGTCACTCATGAAGGCACTAGCCGAGTGAAAGAGTCCAAAATCAACATTCTTGTGTACTCTTACGAACTTTTTCGAATAAAACCAAGTGAGTCCATCGGAGACATGTACACCCGGTTTACGGATGTCATCAATGGACTCAAAGCTCTTGGTAAAGATTTTACTAACTTTGAACTAGTAACTAAAATCTTAAGATCCCTCCCTAAAAGTTGGGATCCAAAAGTTACGACCATTCAAGAGGCCAAAGACCTTAAAACATTCCCTCTTGAAGAACTCATTGGGTCTCTAATGACCTACGAAATGACATGTCAAGCTCATGATGAGCTCGAGAACCCCCTTCCAAAGAACAGGAAGGATATGGCACTCAAATCACAAGAAGACCACTTGAAAGGAACATCAAGTGATGAGGGACAGTGACAATGACATTGCACTTTTGACTCAAAAATTCAAAAAATATTTTAAGGAAGAACAAATTTAAAAATAATACAAAAAAATAAATTTGAACAAAAGAAGGACCAAGTGATTTGCTATGAATGCAAAAAACCGGGACACTACAAGAACGATTGCCCTCAAGCCAAAAAAGAGAACACCAAAGAAGAAGGCTCAAGGCAACATGGGATGACTCAAGCACATCCAAAAAAGAGGAGTCCAACACCGAAAGCAAGTTGCTCACTACGCCCTAATGGCCTTCAAGAAGAGGTAACAGATTTAATTAATGCAGATTTACCTTATCATGATTTATTAAATGCCTTCCATGAGTTATTTGATGAATGTAAGACAATTAGTAGAAAATACAAATTGCTAAGAAAGGAGCATGATAGTCTTACATGTGCTTTTGATAAATTAAAAACTGAATATCATGATTGTCTAGCTTCATGTGTTAAATGCCATGATTTAGAAACTCTCCAAAATGAGAACTTAGTACTTAAGGACACCTTGAAGAAATTGAGGTCGGTAGTAAGTCCTTAAACATGATCCTTACAAATAAGGGTCACGTTCCTAAAAGGAGTGGAATCGGATTTGTGAGAAGTACTCACCAAAATCCAACCACCTTCGTTAAAGGTCCTATCTTACATGTTCAACATCAAAGCAATTGCAACTTTTATTGCAAATATGGACATATAACTTACCAATGTCCATTCAAGAAAAATTAGTCCTAACAAATTGATTTGGGTTCCTAAAGGAACCATGATCAAGTCTATGCAACATGATAAACAAGTTAGATTAGTTTTTTTTGAGGCACCCAAAAGTAAATGGGTACCTAAAAAATAATTCCTTCTTGTAGAAACATACACCATCACATGCTAGGAGCAAAAGATGGTATCTTGATAGTGGATGCTCAAGGCATATGACCGGAGATCCATCCCAATTCACCAAGCTCACTAGCATGGATTTAAGGCTATGTCACCTTCGGAGACAACAACAAAGGCAAAATCATTGGCAAGGGAACCATAGGTAACAAATCAAGTTTTTCCATTGATGATGTGTTACTAGTTGATGAATTAAAACATAATCTATTGAGCATTAGTCAATTATGCGATAAAGGTTATATCGTTAGATTTGAATCAAATATGTGCATTATTGAAAACCAAATCATAACGTGACTATGATTGCTTTAAAACAAAATAATGTCTATACCATCAATCTTGATGAACTAAGTAATGAAATGTGTTTCTCCATGCAAAATGATGATGCTTGGCTTTGGCATAGGAGATTAGGCCATGCAAGCATGAAAACAATATCTAAAAATCTCATCTCAAGAATTAGTACGAGGGATTCCGAATATAAAGTTTATTAAAGATAAGGTATGCGATGCATGTCAACTAGGGAAACAAATAAAAACAAGCTTCAAACCAAAAAATCAAATTAGCACCACTAGACCGTTACAATTGATCCATTTGGACTTATTTGGACCAATTGATACAACAAGTCTAGGTGGAAGCAAATATGCTTTTGTGATTGTGGATGACTACTCTAGATACACTTGGACCTATTTCTTAGCTCACAAAAGTGATTGTTTCAAGTGTTTCTCTAAATTTGGTAAACTCACTCAAAACGAAAAAGGGTTCATGATTTCATCAATTCGGAGTGATCATGGTGGCGAATTTCAAAACCATGACTTTCAAAATTTTTGTGAAGTAAATGGATACAATCATAACTTCTCCACTCCGAGAAATCCCCAACAAAATGGAGTAGTTGAAAGAAAAAATAGAAACCTACAAGAAATGGCAAGAACTATGTTAAACGAACATAGTTTACCTAAATATTTTTTGGCGGAAGTAAAAATAATACGGCTTGCTACATCATGAATAGAGTCCTAATAAGACCTTCCTTATCAAAAAAAACTCCCTATGAATTATGGAATAACAAAAAACCAAATATTTCCTATTTTAAAGTTTTCGGTTATAAATGCTTTATTTTAAATGAAAGGGATGCCTTAGGAAAATTTGATGCAAAATCCGATGAAGGCATCTTTCTTGGTTACTCTTCCGTTTCAAAGCTTTTCGGTTTTTAATAAAAGAACCTTAGTAATTGAAGAGTCTATTCATGTAGTTTTTAATGAAGTCTCAAATTGTAAGAAAAATGATTTTGATGATGATCTTGGTTTTGATAATTTGAATTTAAATGAACCCCCCTCCTCAAAATAGCAACTTGGATGCACCTTCTTCCCAAATTTCCTTACCTAAGGAATGGAAGTATATAGATGCTCATCCAAAGGAGCTAATTATAGGGATACATCTAAAGGGGTTCAAACTCGTTCCTCTTTCAAGAATTTTTTATGCTTAATGTAATGCCTTCCTCTCTCAAATTGAACCTAAGTGCATTGACGAGGGCCATAAAAGATGATTTTTGGATTATTGCAATGCAAGAGGAACTGAATCAATTTGAGAGAAACAAGGTGTGGGAGCTTGTTCCTAGACCTAGTGACCATTTAGTCATTGGTACTAAGTGGGTCTTTAGAAACAAGCAAGACGAAAATGGTATCGTGGTTAGAAACAAGGCTAGATTAGTGGCCAAAGGTTTCAAACCAAGAAGAAGGTATCGATTACTTAAGAAACCTTCGCTCCCGTGGCTCGATTAGAAGCCATAAGGATGCTCCTTGCCTATGCTAGTAGTTATAATTTTAAACTATTTCAAATGGATGTCAAAAGTGCCTTCTTGAATGGTTTTATTTCAAGAAGTATATGTCGAACAACCTCCCGGATTTGAAAATTCTCTTCTTCCTAATCATGTATTCAAATTGACTAAGGCTCTCTATGGCTTGAAACAAGCTCCTAGAGCTTGGTATGAAAGGCTTAGTTCCTTTCTTATTTTAAATAATTTTACCAAAGGCAAGGTTGATACTACATTGTTTATTAAACATTTTGAAAATAATTTTCTTATTGTACAAATTTATGTTGATGATATTATTTTTGGCTCTTCGGATGAATCACTATGTGAATCATTTGCCAAATCTATGAGTCATGAATTCGAAATGAGTTTAATGGGGGAATTAACTTTCTTTTTAGGATTACAAATCAAACAACTTAAGGATGGTATATTTCTCAACCAATCTAAATATACATTAGAATTGTTAAAACGATTTAACATGGATAATTCAAAAGCAATAAACACCCCTATGAGTACTTCGACTAAGTTAGATATGGATGAAAATAGTGAAAACTTCGATCAAAAAACATACAGGGGAATGATAGGTAGTCTACTCTACCTTACCGCCACTAGACCAGATATCATGTTTAGTGTAGGACTTTGTGCTAGGTTTCAATCAAATCCTAAATTATCTCATCTTAAAAATGTTAAAAGAATATTTAGGTATCTTAAAGGAACTCCAAATTTAGGTTTATGGTATCCAAAATCTGAAAAATTTGATTTAATAGCTTACGCTGGATGCCCATTTTAGGATGATGTAGGATAGATAGAAAGAGTACATCCGGAACATGCCAATTTTAGGACATGCACTTGTTTCTTGGACTTCCAAGAAACAAAATTCATAAGCACTATCTATCTACGAAGAAGCCAATACATTGCTGCTTGAGCATGCTTGTGCACAAGTTGTCCGGATGAAAAATACATTGGAAGACTATGGAATTCACTTTAAAAATATTCCCATAAAATGTGATAATACTAGTGCCATATGTCTTACTAAAAAATCCAATTCAAAGATTCTAGAACTAAGCACATCGACGTTAGGCATCATTTCATACTGATCATGTTCTTAACAATAATGTTGTTCTAGAATTCATCGACACGAAAGTATCAATTAGCAGACATATTCACAAAAGCCTTGAATGAAGACCAATTTGAATTCATTAGAAGGGAATTAGGCATGTTAAATTGTCCCTAAAATGAGCTTCACGAAAAAATGACTCGTCCTTTTTTCTTTCTTTTGTAGATTTGATTTCTTCTTTCTTCTTCACTTCAAAATGATCCATTAAAGTATAACTTATTATCTTGAGGGAAGCAAACAAAAGAGGGAGAGGAAGAAAAATTTTTTTTTTCCTCCACGGATGCCAGGGGCACCGCCAGATTCTGGCGGTTTGCACCGCTTTGGCCTTCAGCAGGGTGGTGACACCGCTTCGGTTTTTTGCAGTGGCAATCCGACCGAAATGACCCTTATTAACCCGAGGGTTAGGGCTGGCGGTGACACCGCCCCAACCCGAAGAAAGCTCTCCAAACCCTCTCCCATTTCCTCTAACCCTCATTCTGCCTTTAGAAGCACTGGGGAAGGTTTCTTGGTGGTCCAAGCCTTCCATCTCTCAAAGATAATCTCCATAAGGTAACACTTGAAATCCTTCTTTTTGATATCTCATTCCCTCTTTTCTTTTCTCTTTCCTTTGCTTATTTTTCACAATTTCATCATCATCTTGTCTAGATAATGGCTCCTAAGAGATCAAAAGGAAAAAGGATTGAAGGAGATTCATTTGACCATGATCTTTTTAGATCAAAAGAGGTAGCCCTTAGTTTTCCAAAATTTGAAAGACGAGGTATCCATAAGGGAAAATATGTTGACTTGGATGAACTAGAAGACTTAGATCCCATTAGGTATTTTGCACACCTAAAAGCTCTACCACTACTGCAACTAGATGAACCAATCTATCCGCGATTAGTTAGATTGTTCTATGCCAACCTATATGAGGACAATAATAGCCTAAGCACTTACCTTCTAGTAACACCCATTAGAATATTTGACAACACCATTTGTGAGCTAATTGGCATAACAACAAGTTTGTCATCGATTAAACGATAACTGATCCTTCCTTTTAGATAACTACTGGTATCTTTTAAGTATGTTTTGATCTGCATGATTTCTTTTGGATAAACTATTTCTGGCAAATTTCAATGATAAACCTTGTTAAATGCTATTTTTTCGATGGCTTGTTGATGACAAAGGGGGAGAAGTGATGACCTACACCATAATGATAGCATAACTTATATGGATTACAAAAACTTGTGTGATATGATTGACTTATATGCCTTGCAAAATCCATGAAAATATCACAAGATTGATTGATCATATTGAGAGCATGCCATACATCTAAATCATAAAATATATATTGAAAATCTTTATCTTCTGTCGTAGTAAAATTTGTCCCTTTTCATTTAACTTATGATTTTCATAGAAGTTTTGTATTCACTATTGTTTAAAGAGGATCACGATAAAGCTCTGGTTAGAACTTATCGGGTTATGCTTGAATCCAATGGAATGGAATTCAAGTGGTTTTATCTTCTCATAATATGGCATATAGATAGGGGAGTTATGTTTAACCGTCATCAATTGATTGTCATCATCAAAAAAGGGGAGATTGTTGAATCTCGATTTTGATGATAAAATCAATTGATGGGTTATTTAATCTAATCCATATTATTGAGTTAAGTGTGCAGGATTAACTACGATAAACAGAAAATACAAAGCAAGAATACCGAGTCGAAGTTCGATGAACGTTTAAGAGTTCGATGAATCGTCGGAGATGCCGTCGAACCAATCGAGAAGAAATCGGGAATCTGTTGGAAGTTCGCCAAAGAGATCATCGAGGTTCGCAGAGATCACCGAAAGTCTCAAATACTCTTTAAAGTCATCACAAGTTCGGGAGGCGTGCTTGGACCCCGTCGAAGGAAGTTCGTCGGAAAGCTCGTCGGAACAAAACTTGACGTTCATGGTTAATAAATTGCTTAAGATGTGTTTTGTTATGTAGTTCACTTGTAATTAGGATTAGGATTAAGAAGATAAGCCTATATCCTGGGTTAGGGGCCAACTCAAATAAAAGTCGATTTGGTTTGGGCTAAAAGAAAGCCAAACCAAGTGAATCGGAGAGCCAGTGGTGGCAATGCCAAAAGACCCGAAAGTGCTGGGCGGTGACACCTCCTCGAAGCTGGGCGGTGGCACTGCCCAAAGACCCAACGCTGGCGGTGGCACCGCTATTGGCGGTGGCACCGGCCAAAGATCGGGAACCCAAAGAGGATTTGAATTTTGGAGCCCAAATTTTGGAGCCCAAATTTGAATCCTCTTGAGGCCTATAAATACCCCTCAAATCTCAGCTGAGATCACAACCTTTTGAGCAGCAAGAGTTTGAGAGAAAAATCTTAGAAAAGTGTTAGCTTTCTTTCTTTTTAGTTTGCTAGTGTTCACCTCATCTCTTCTCGAAAATCTGTAAGAGAGTGAACCGCTTGTAAAGAGTTGTAAGAGGGGTATTTACCCTTCCATTTCAAGAAGCTTGCTAGTGGAAGGTGGGAGCCTCATCGAAGAGGGGCCTCGCAAGTGGAGTAGGTCATTTGACCGAACCACTCTAAAATCGGCGTGATCTGTGGTTTGCGTTTCATTACTGTTATTTATATTATTGCAAATCTTCTTATATGCTCTGGTTCCTTATTACTTTTGCTGCGCATATTTAAGAATACGCTTTCAAGATTAAACTTGTCAAGTTCCGCTCTCTTCATACGAAAGATTTTTTATAAAACCGAAGTTTTTATCCGCTGCACTAATTCACCCCCCCTCTTAGTGCTGCTCCGATCCTAACATTTATGTCATGGAAGCTAAGCTACATAAAGGAGAGATTAATGCAATTTGAAAAGGTGAAAGTATAGATCTTTGGCATAAGACGCTTGGACATATCAGTGAGAAGGGACTTCAAACTCTTGCTAGAATTCTTACCAGAGTTGCAAGGTACATCTCTTAAATCTTGTGATCATTGCTTAGCTGGAAAAACACATAGAGTTGCATTTCAGACATACCCATCATCTAGAAGATCAGATGTTATTGATTTAGTTCATACTGATGTCTGTACTATGCAAACTAGAACTCTTGGAGGTACTCTTTATTTTGTTACTTTTATTGATGACCATTCTAGAAAAGTTTGGGCTTTTGCTTTGAAATCTAAAGACCAGGTACTCGATGCTTTCAAGGAGTTTCATATTAGTGTTGAAAGAGAAACTGGCAGAAAACTAAAATGTATTCGATCAGATAATGGTGGCAAGTACAGGGGTCCTTTTGAGAATTATTACAGGTTTCATGGTATTAGGCTTGAGAAAATAGTTCCTAAAACTCCTCAGCAGAACGGTGTGGCAGAAAGGATGAACAGAACCATTGAAGAAATGATTAGGTGTATGCTTTCTCACGCCAAGTTACCGAAGTCATTTTGGGGGGAGGCTATGAGAACTACAGTTGACCTGATAAATCTTTCTCCATCAGTTCCTCTGCAAGGTGATGTTCTAGAGAGAGTATTTGAGAGTCTTTGGGTGTAAAGCATTTGTTCATATTCCCAAAGATGAGAGGTCCAAGCTTGATAATAAGGCAAAAGCATGTATCTTCTTGGGATATGGTCATGAAGAGTTTGGGTACAGATTATGGGATCCAGTGAACAAGAAAATTATTAGAAGCAGAGATGTTGTGTTTCTTGAAGACCAATTGTTTGATGATGGTGATAATATTGAGAAGCCAGAAACCTCTGTTTATATTCCTTGGAGTTTGGGTCTAGTTCCTTCACTTGTAGTTCATGATGATCATGGGGGAGATAAACAAGAAGATTGTGGTGAGAATACCAGTGATGATACACCTACAGTTGATGATGCTGAACCAACTGAACAGCTACCTCCACCACCAGTTGAGATTTCATTGAGAAGATCCACTAGAGAGCGACAACCCTCTACTAGATATCCTCCACATGAGTATGTTATGCTTATTGATGGGGGAGAGCCAAGAAGCTATTCTATATGAGAATAAGAATGAGTGGGTTAAAGCTATGCAAGAAGAGATGAGATCCTTGCTTGAGAACCATACCTATGATTTGGTAAAGTTGCCTAAAGAGAAGAAAGCTATCAAGAATAAGTGGGTTTATAAATTGAAGACTGAAAACAATAGCTCACAACAAAGATACAAGGCACGATTAGTTGTGAAAGGATTCAGTCAGAAGAAAGGTATTGACTTTGAAGAAATATTTTCTCCGGTTGTAAAAATGTCTTCTATCCGAGTTGTTCTTGGTTTGGCTGCCCGTTTGAATTTAGAAGTTGAGCAACTTGATGTAAAAACAGCATTTCTTCATGGTGACTTAGAAGAAGAAATTTACATGGAGCAACCAGAAGGTTTTAAAGTCAAGGCAAAAGAAAATATGGTATGTAAGCTTAAGAAAAGCTTATATGGACTCAAACAGACACCTAGACAATGGTATAAGAAGTTTGATTCCTTTATGATGAGCTAAGGGTATGATAGAACCACATTTGATCATTGTGTGTTTATGAAGAAATTTTCAGATGATGATTTTATTATTTTTCTGCTATATGTTGATGATATGCTGATTGTTGGCCATGATGTTGGAAAAATTGGAAAGCTTAAAAGAGAGCTAAGTAAGTCTTTTGCCATGAAAGACTTAGGATCGGTGAAACAAATACTTGGCATGAAGATTCTTCATGATAGGAAGAAAAGGAAGATTTGGCTATCTCAGGAGACTTACATTGAAAAGGTTCTTGAAAGATTCAACATGAGTAAAGCCAAAGTAGTTTGTTCCGCACTTACAGGTCATTTCAAGCTTAATTCGAAACAATGTCCTACAAATGAGAAAGAAAAAGAAGAAATGTCCAGAGTGCCTTACTCATCTGCAGTAGGCAGTTTGATGTATGCTATGGTTTGTACTAGGCCAGATATAGCTCATGTAGTTGGAGTTGTCAGCCGATTTCTCTCTAATCCTGGAAAGGAACATTGGGTAGCAGTGAAATGGATATTAAGATATCTAAGATGTACTTCCAGGTTGTGTTTATGTTTTGGCAGTGATGAACCTGTGTTAGAAGGCTACACAGATGCAGACATGGCAGGTGATACTGATTCCAGGAAGTCCACTTCAGGATTCTTGATGACATTTGCAGGAGGAGCAGTCTCTTGGCAGTCTAAGTTACAGAAGTGTGTTGCTCTATCAACCACAGAAGCAGAATATATAGTAGTTACTGAAGCCTGCAAGGAAGCTTTATGGATGAAAAAGTTTCTATAGGAATTGGGCTTGAAACAGGAAGGATATACTATTTACTATGACAGTCAGAGCGCCATTCACCTCTCCAAGAATTCAACATACCATTCTAGATCCAAGCATATTGATGTGAGATATCACTGGATTCGTGATGTGCTTGAGATGAAAGAATTACAGTTGGAAAAGGTGCATACCAATGAGAATGGTTCAGATATGTTGACAAAGTCTTTGCCTAAGGAGAAGCTTGAAGCATGTAGGCGAAGAACGGGCTTGGTACAACCTACCATATGAGCTGGAGGGGGAGAATTGTTGGGTCCAGCCCATATGTGGGCTTGGACAAATTAGGCTGTTCGAGCCCAAATCAGAGAAAGAGAGAAAGGGCAAAATTGGGTGATGGCAGAGATTGCAGCGTGCGCTGTGAGATTGCCACAGTGAGCGTGCGACGACGTGCAGAGGAGAGAGAAAGAGAGAGAAAGATTAGGTTTATGAGTTTTCTGCTTGACAATCGGTGGCCAAACGTTGTCAGTTTCGACCCAAATTTTATGTGGAGAATCCTTGTAGCAAACTCTACAATCCTAACAGTGTTGATCTGCAGTTTACCCTCTCTAAGGTACTTTCCTGCGATATTCACTTTGTGAGATCTAGAATTTTTTTTTGAGGAGATCCATGCTACATGATGAAGATATGCTATTCTTGAACCAAGATCTATGATCTTGATGTTATTCTGATCCTCTAGTTATTCTAGAGAAGACCTATTGTAAACCTGTTATCATTATTATTGATAGTGGAAGTTTGAGGTTGACTATGGTCCCGTGATTTTTCCCACATTGGGTTTTCCACGTTAAAAAGATTTGATCTCACTGTATGATTGATTTTTGCTCTATTGTTTATGCTGTGCTGGTTGATATTTTTATTTGGATATTAAGTTGGTATTTTGATGAGGAACCTATTTTAATACACGAAGAGGGAAAGAATTATTCCGCTTTAACATGTTTCTTCCCAACAATACGTGAGTATCAAATAGTGTTAACTTAGACAATCCAACGTATGGGGTCCTTAACACATGAGATGTACAAATGTGATGATGTGTGATGACTTGAATCATGCACGTGGAGTTGTCAATGTATGAATGCATGAGAATGTTGAGGTGTGTTAACATGAAGTGCTTACGAAGGAAGAGTCAAATGCATGAGATATATGAGAACATCTTAGTATATCAATTTGAACCGTCCACGTAGCGGTGTCATGCCAGATGTATCAGATACATCAGAGTTCAAGGCATGTTGACTTGAACTAATTATACATAGTGTGTTAGATATATAGGAGATACATGAGGACATTAGTGCATGCTTACCTAAATTACCTATGTAAGAGATGTCGAACGCAAAATATATATACGAGTATTGAGGCATGTCAACTTGAATCATCTGACCACGTAGGTGGTATTGGATGCATAAGACCCCTGAGCATTATCATGACAAGCTGACTTGAACCACCCTTGTGGTAGTTGTTAGGTGCATGATATATCTATATGCATTCAGGCATGCTAGGTTGAACCATTGAGGTGATGTTGGATGCACGAAATAAGTGGGAACATAGAGATATGCAACATGAACTACTTATAGAGGACGAGTTAGACATGTGAAATATACGACAATAAGGGTAATTAGACACATGAGTCACATGAGCATGTCGGGCATGCCAACTTGAACCACTTACATAGGAGGCATCAAAAGCATGAGATTGTGAGGGCATCTTGTTAGCTTGAAACCACCCTCATTCGAAGAATTGAATGCATATGATGCATGAGAGAGTTTGGTCACATTGACTTGAACCACCGACTAAGTCATGTTGTAGCATGCTAAATTATATAGCATATATAGAGGTTGTCAAGTGCATAAGATGCTTGAGAACATCGAAGTATGCCAACATGAACTAACGATGTATAAGGCATTGGATGAAAGAGACATATGAGGGTGTTGGGGAATAATAACTTAAACCACCTATATGAGGGATGTCAAACATAGAATGTTTGACATGAGGATGTTGGGGCATATTGACATAAACTACCCACATAGAATATCAAATAAAAGATATGCATGAGAGTATCGAGGCATACTAACTTGAATCAATCATATAGATATTGATAAATGCAAGAGACACATAAGAATATCATAGTATATTAATATGAATCATCCATGTATTTCGAGTAGGACACACATGAGTACTAGAGTGTTAGGGTGTGTGGACTTGAACTAACCGTGTATGGTGAGTAAGAGACAAGAGATCATGTTGACCTGAATTACCTACAGAGGGTATTGAATGCAAGATTCAAGTGCTGGCATTGGAGCCTGCCTACTTCAACCATTGCATAGGAAAATCAAACACACGAGGGTGTTAGGGCAAGTTAACTTAAATTGCTCGTATAATGAGTTATCAGATGCATGAGAAATGAGAGTTTCAAGATACAACCTAGACCACTTGAGTAGAAGGTGTTAAACGCATGAGACAACGATGATGTCCAAACTTGTCTGCATGAACCATCCACGTAGGTAGTGTTAGACATATGAGGTGCATAAAGCATAGGAGATGCATGAGGTCACAAGGGTGTGAACTATTTGCATTGATAGCATTAAATATGGGGGATGCATGAGTGTCAACTTAAACTATCAATGTAGAGGTCTTGATACATGAGATACATGAAAGTATCGTAGCATGCCTACTTGAACCACATGCATAAGGGGATATCCAACATGAGCGACATGCAAGGTAATTGAGGCATGCCAACTTGAACAGCCAACATAAGGAGAAATGCATGAGCCATATGTAGGCTTGAAGTGTGTCAACTTGAATCACATGTGTAGAGTTGTCAGACGAATGAGACATGTGAGGTTGTCAGGGCATGTCGACTTGAACAACTAATATAGGGATTATTGGACGTAGGTAACACATGAGGGCATCATGTCATGCTAACTTGAACTCCTCCTATAGGGAGTGTCGAATGCAGGAGACATCAGAGCATGCTAACTTGAACAATCAACATAGGAGTTGTTGGACGTAGGCGATGCATGGGGGAAATAAATCATGCTAACTTGGAACTACTCCTATAAAGAGTCTCAGAGACACGTGTTGAACCTCAAGATTTTGATGATAAAATCAATTGAGATCATTATGAGCATATCAAGTCGAACCATTCACATATTTGGGTGTTAGACAAAAGAGATGCACAAGAGCATTCGAGCATGCTATATTGAAATGCCCATGTAGAGGTATTAGATGCATGAGATGGTAACAGCTTATCGATTTGAATAGTCCTCGTAAGAAGAGTGGGATGCATAGAATGTGTGAGGACATCTATGCATCCCCACTTGAATTGCATATATATATAGGGGGTGTTAAATATATGTACGAGGCATATGAGGTTATGAAAGCATGAAGGTTGCATGAGTAAAAGTGTCATATATACATATACGAGGGTATTGACTTATAACATGCTTTGAGATGAAGATGATGAAGATCGAGGATTAACTTCATTAATCTATTATATTGATTTACTTTATGATATTTACATTAAGATATGTATCAATAACAATAAATGATTCATGTAGTTAATATCAAATAATTATCATTTTAGGCTTCTTTTTGTTTAAGTTATTATGAAAAATTGCTACCAGAAATCTAAGTTTAATAGTTATGGAACTATAACTTAGGACAGCATTTGTCCTAATTGAAACATATACGTATATATATATTTATATATGCACTTTCTTTATTAAGACTATTAATCCTTATCATCCAATTCTAAGAAATTTCCAGATAAAATCTGACTTACGTTCTAACATATCAATCGTATATTTTGGGCTCAATTAGAACCATTGTGACTCAATTTCGATATTTCAAGTCCTGAGATAATGTCCTAAAGAAGAGGGGAAGCTCTTGCAATTTGTATTCGCAGAAGCAGACAAGTCTCCATTAATTTCGCTTCTGTCCGAACCCAAAACTGGCTCGACTTCGGATTTCGATTTCCGTTCCGTATGGTCCGATGTTGTCCTCTATAAAACCCGAGACCGTATCGTACTCCCACGAAGCCTCTCGTCCGCCGAGGTCGTCCCCGCCAACACACGGCCTCGTGTGGGCTTCGCGCGGCCCTTCCGCCTCTTATGGCCGCCGCCTTCTCCTCCTCTTCCGCCGCCGCTCACCGCCTCTTCTGCTCTCCTCCACCCTCTGTCCGCCCCTCCGGGCCCTCCTCCCCCTTGTTCCTTTCTTTCCTCCTCAAAGCCTCCCTTAAACCCCGCTCGTCTCTCCGTCACCGCTCCCTTCCTCCCCTCTCCGCTTCCTACGCCGATGACGTCTTCGCCTTCGACGACAAACCCCGCGAGGAGTGCGGGGTCTTCGGCATCATCGGCGATCCGGATGCCGCCCGGATGTGCTACCTGGGTCTGCACGCCCTCCAGCACCGCGGACAGGAGGGCGCTGGCATCGTCTCCTCCGACGGCACCGCTCTTCACTCCCGCACCGGCCTCGGCCTTGTTTCTAAGGTTTTCTCCCGGTCTTCTGAGCTGGAGACCCTGGTCGGCTCCGCCGCCATCGGTCACAACCGCTACTCCACGGCCGGTGCCGCCTCTGCCCTCGCCAACGTCCAGCCCTTCGTCGCCGGCTACCGCTTCGGCCAACTTGCGGTCGCCCACAACGGGAACCTCGTCAACTACGACTCTCTCCGTTGCGAGCTCGAGTCCAAGGGTTCCGTCTTCAACACCTCCTCCGACACTGAGGTTATCCTCCATCTCATCGCCACCTCCTCCTCCGGCCCCCTCCTCGCCCGCATCGTCGAGGCCCTCGAAGAACTCGAGGGCGCCTACTCCCTCGTCTTCCTTACCGCCGACAAGCTCTTCGCCGCCCGAGACCCCCATGGTTTCCGCCCTCTCGTCATGGGCCGCCGCTCCAACGGCGCCGTCGCCTTCGCTTCAGAAACCTGCGCGCTCGGCCTCGTCGGTGCCGAGTACGTGCGAGAGGTGAACCCCGGGGAGGTGATTGTCGTCGACAGCCATGACATGTCCATCAACACCTCTTGCCTCTTGTCCAAGAAACCCCGCAAAAGTTGCGTCTTTGAGCACGTCTACTTCGCCCTCCCCAACTCTGTCGTCTTTGGCCACCCGGTGCACGCTGCCCGCTACAACTTTGGCGCAGCCCTTGCCCGCGAGTCCCCTGCCCCTGGGGCTGATATTGTGATTCCGGTCCCTGATTCGGGATTCTTTGCTGCACTCGGCTTCGCCGAGGCCTCCGGCCTTCCCTTCCGGCAGGGTCTCATTCGCTCCCACTATGTAGGCCGCTCCTTCATCGAGCCGAATCAGGAGGAGCGCAACCTTGCCGTCAAGCTCAAGCTCGCGCCAATCGATGGCGTCCTCGAAGGAAAGAGTGTCGTTGTCATTGACGATTCAATTGTAAGGGGAACCACCTCGTCCAAGATAGTTCAGCTCATCAAGAACACCGGAAAAGCTCGTGAGGTCCATATGAGGATTGCCAGCCCGCCGATCGTTGGCTCCTGCTATTATGGTGTTGACACACCAAGAGCCGAGGAGCTCATTTCTAATCGCCTAGATGTGGAGGGGGTGAGACAGGCACTTGGGAGTGATTCACTTGCCTTTCTCTCGCTTGAGAGTCTAAAGGCAGCATTTGGGGATGAGGCCTGCATGTTCTGCGATGCATGCTTCACTCGCAAATATCCAGTGCCACCTAGGGAGCATGAGATCGTCAACATGGTCGACAAGTGAGGCTTTTCTTTCTCTATTGAGATAGAAGCTAATTTTGAAGTTATACAATGAAAGAGAATATCATATTTCTTTTTCCTTATTTACTACCTTTCTCCTTCGTCTCTATGATATAGGGATGTTGGTGGCATGAGATTTTGTAGAGAACGAATTACTCATGGCTGTCATTAGTTAGGCTATTTATAAAATTTAGCATCAACTTGTTTTTATTAGATTGATGAGGGCAACTACTTTTTTACACAATTCTTTCCTCTGTATTATTCAGTACATGTGAGGTTGCATAATTTTTTGACTTGGTTTCAGCAATACAAGATTCTTTTCGGGTTTGTATGAACTTCAGTTTTGTTGATGAAATTAGGCTTCTCAGTTGTTTGGGACGCAATCTTTTAGTGGGCTTGCTGATCATTTTGGAACAAGTGTGCAGATTGGTGGAATATTTGACAGGTCTGCTTTGTTTTCTGTGGTGTGGACTGGCTGCAATGATTAATCAGACAACTCTTGGACTAAATTGTTAAGATATTAGTTTCTGTTATGTTATGTATCTTGGGAATTTTTTGTTATTTTATGCCTCAGATATGAGTAATCTATTATGCAAGATATACCGCCGAAGAGAACTTCAATTTTACTATTTGTCGTTTGTAAGCTTTTGTTCTCTGTTCAAAATTATTGAGTTGGAGACCTGATATTGAACTGAAGATGAGAGAAGTGGAAAGTTACAGGCCTCTATGACTCATAGTAAGGCTTTCTTTTTAGTTTATATCCTTGATTATTATGAAATCCCTCTGTTCAAGCTTTTCTCTGCAGATTCAGGAACCAAGAAAGGAAGCAATTGTAAGCTATGGCTTTGTACAGTAGTTAAAGCAGTCCACTCACAGTGACTTTTTTCCATTATGACCCACTGACTATGATGCAATCCTCATGGTTCTATCTATGTGAGTAGTGTTCCATAGCTTTGGTTGTTGAGTTTTAAGGTTTCCCATTAATGCTTAGGTGACAATTTGTAGCGGTTATAATTTTACTGGCAGCAATTTATATCATTTACTCATGTTAAATAAATTACTGATTTTAATTGTTTTACGTGGTATTAGTGATAGTATACTAATATTAAAATTTGGTTGGCCTCAGTACTTATCGGTATCATAATTTTAATTTGGTCAAGTACTTGCCAACTCTAGTTTCTATAATTGCAATGGTACAGAAGGCTAATGATGGCTTTGATGCTAATTGAGGGTATCAAGATGAATCCAAATTTAGGCTGTACCGAATTATGGGAATCAAGTCTGAACATTCATTTTGTAGGCTCTAATGTATGACTAGTTACCTGTCAACCTGTATTTAGATGAGGGTTCGCCTGTGTCTTTTTGGAGCTTGCATGATGACAAGATAAAAGGGGCACTGCTTGTGATCAATACACCAGACTTGGCCATTGTGCTTCCTGTGTATATTAAGTATGAAGTTTGAGACTGGCATGTTGTTACCATTGACATCTCCATAGACACTAATGCTACTTCTGTTAGATATTTTTTGTCTTGCTACTTCTCATTCAGCTTATTTAGCAGAAACTATCTGCATTTAGAGATTAACACAACTGTTGCTTTTGTGTCTAATATAGTCATTTGTTCTGTGAACACACTTGTTGACATCATAAAATAATCCAGATTGGTTGTGTGAGAATTGCCATCCATTCAGCAATGTACCATGACACTATGCCACCTACTTTTTTCCTAGCTCTGCAGCTACTGTTTGATTGCCACATGCTATTCCTACTACATTGATGCACAAAAATAAGCCTCTATGGCACATGATTTCTATTGCAGTTACGGATCAGTGTTAAGTCCTAAACTTATTGATAAATTCTTTATCTTATCTTTTGTTCTTGCAATAATCTCCTACCTTGTTTTTGATCTTGGTCGCAATAATATTGCATTCATTTGCATGCTCGACAACATGAATTTAAGGAATTCTGATTATCATTTGGATGGTAGGATTTTCTTTCAATTAAATGAACTTACTCATGCAGATCATCTGGTAGGATTCTTTCCCTCTTTAATTAGAGTGTTATCATGGGTTAATCAATTCTAAAAGGTTTTTTTAGTCATGTAGTTGAACTTATTCGATGGAAATAATCTCATAATCATGATCGATATTATACTTCTCATTTTTGGTGTGTATTCTCTGGCAATAAATATTATACATTCTTGTGAATACTATAATAATTTTATGAGGCATTCCTTTAATTACCTGGATGTGTGTTCTTGTGGATACATGGAAATAGCAGTTGAAATGATTCAAGTCAAATACAGAACGCTGTAATGCTTGGCGGTGAGTACGTAAAAGAGCAATGTAGCTGGAACAAATTACAGGCCGAAGAAGGTGATCGATCCACTTGGTGTATGAAATGCATGAAAACTTGTGAAGTAAAGAAGTTAATAGAGCTCCTAATTCGTGCTGACAGACTTGCAGATGCTAGTTTAGCTTTTACACACAATTTTTGTATCCATGTATTCTATCATACCAAAAACCTTGTCTTTTCTTAATGATTGGATCATATTTGACAGAATACTGCATTCAGGTGTGATCCTATTGATTACTTACATGGACTTACCATAGAATTTGGGTGACTTTGTGTATGTAAGTATATATGTATGTATGTATATACGATGTAGAAGGGTCATCATTTTTTTCGTTCTTTCATGATCCGACCTAAAAAATGAATGCTGAATATGGTTAAAATCCATAATAAAGTTCGATATTTATTATCTAGCATATCTACACAGTTATATATTATCTTCGTGATCAAATGATCATAATTATGCATATTTTGTTTGAAATTTTATATTCGATTTCGATAGAATGAGAGATATTTGTTGAAAATTCGAGTCCTAGTTGGTGTGAGAATGGTTATTTTAGTCGTACCAATCCAATTAGATTTGACTAGTTTCGATATGGGGAGAGAATGGAATGAAGGTATGATTTATTGGACAAAGGTGAGAAAGTAATATGTCCTAAACATTAAGGAATCCATTTGTAATCCTTAGAAATTGCAATTGTTCTCGAGCAAATCCCCTCAAAAACCCCTTCGTATCGAGGGATACGTGATGGCTTAGGTCGACTTTACCGGTAGTGAAACCAATAACCTTTATTAGTTTCAGATTTAAATGGGTTATATATGAAATTAAAGATCATCAAGATTCATGCGATGCAGATTGACCGTCCCCGATTGCTTCTCCCTTTGATTTCTGGCGAGGAGCTATAATTTTTAAATTTGATTGCATCGTTGAATTAAAAGGGTTGAAATCAAAATCAATAAAATAATTTTATGGTGTTCAAATTAGAAAATCAAATCAAATCTTAGTTTAAAATCGATTTGATTTGAATCGATTCATCAATGATTTGATTTTGAATGCTATAAATAATTATGATTTGATGTATTTTTATCGTTAACTGTTTAAAATCGATTAATCGAATCAGTCCAAAAACCTAATTTTACAAGTGGTGATGTGGATTCAATTTTATAAAATCTTATTGCATCGTCCAATTGATCAAGATTTCAATTGAATTGAACTAATTTATTTAATATATATATATATATATATATATTATTTATTTATATATTTAAAATTATAAAATAATTTATTGAACTGGATTAACTGTTTTTGCATTAGTTAGTTAAAAAAATTTGAATCGGGTTTGGGATCAGACTATCTCGCGGAAGTCTCATCGGAGGTCCGACCCGACGGGACAGAGTGGTGGCGAAGGGTGATGGCGCAGGAGGGGATCAAACAAAAGGCCATGATAAAATAAATAAATAATTATTTATTTAAAAAATTGCTCAGGTAGAAATTTTGAGATGGTTGGTAGGAATTCCACTAAGATAATTCGGCCGATTATAATATGTTATTTGTCGCTTTTTGGCTTTTGGAATAAAAAGGAGTTCGTTACATACCTACCTCCAACTGTACGTTTACGGCCGCCGTATTGGGTTTCCTTTTTTATGCGAAGAGCAAAAGAAACAGTTTAGTTCACCAAGTGCGGACTCCTCTTTCCTCTCCAGTCTCTCCTCCATCCCCCGATTCCCAACTCCAGAACCTCTCCTCTCCTCGCCCTCCCACGGAATCCCTGTTTTTAGCTAAGCCGCGACCAAAAAGGTGCGATTTTTAACTAGTAGACCTCGTCCTCGGGGCGGCTTCCAAAGATTCGATTTAAGGCTGCGGCGGCGGCAGACGAAAGCCCTCGCTTTTTTCCCTTTTATCAGAAGAGGAGTTGACGAAGGCGGGGGCCAAAGAGAGGCGGGCAGGGAGAGGTGGCCGGGGAATCTGATGATTCGCGGCTGTTCGTTGACCGTCTCCCTTCCTCGGAGGCCGTGACGGGCCCTCGTCGCTCGCCCCGAGAAGAGATGATGTGCATCGGTGAGTAGATATCCCCGGCGGAGTTGGGGGGGGGGGGGTGGGCGAGGGATGAGGGCCGTCGGTGGTGAGGACGCGGAGGCGATGGAGAGGGAATTCGAGGCGAAGCTTCGGTTGCAGCAGCCGTTGCCGGGCGGGGTCGCTGGCGGCAAGGTGGTGCAGAGGACTAACTGCATTGCCTTCAGGGCGCCGCAGGAGCAGTTCACCATCAAGGATTTCGAGCTGGGAAAGGTCTTTGGCGTCGGTTCCTACTCGCAGGTTCGATCTTTTCTCTTTCTATTTTGATCGCCTTCCTGATCTGTTTGCTGCTTCTTCCTATCCCATCTCTGTTATCAGACCTGTTACTCTGCCCACGCAGAGTTATTTCAATGTTATCATAGAGAAAGATAAAAAATGAAAGAAAAAAAGGAAAATATCATCGTCATACTGTAAACAGCTGCAAAGCCGACATGTTCTTTCGATGGTTTGGTGGTTCTGATAAAGTGCACGGGATTGAGATATTTGGTCCTCGTTGTTTACATGTGAATGCATGATGAAAGAGATTGGGCCTGCTGTTGATTAATAGACGGAGGGAATCGACGTGTGGGATCTGCAATAATGTGTAGGGAGCTTTATATAACATCTAGATTCGCTACATGCCTTAGACCATAAGATTTGCAGGCAACAAGTTGGGTCTTGTGCAGTTGAAATATAGAGTATCTGTACGAACATTTACCTGATTTGTGCACTCATTCGTACTTCTGGATTCCAAAATGATATAAAAGAAAGGAAGAGGGGCCAAGTTTCCAGTTTGTCCTTGATGGTTTCTTCCTCCTTGTATCTACCACAGTTCTTGCCAGTGTATTTGGGTTTATGCACAATAAGCAATGTATTAGTTATATTGTTTTGTTTTCTGACAATACGTGCTTTCTTGTTTTTTATTTTTCATATGAAATTCCAGGGTTGTGTTCATTAGAAACATGTGTTTGATCGCATAACAATATGCTGTAGTTCTTTGACAAACCAAAGAGATAACGGATTAATATTTTGCATTTTGATATATTCTTTTAAGAAATATAAATATTGTAGAGTTCCTTCTGACCATAGAAAAGATAAAATCAGGAAGGTTGATTTTTTGCTTTGTTGATTTGAAATAGACATTAAAAACTGCTTCTTTGATGAAACTCTCTCAATTCCTGACCTTTGTAGTGTATATTTCTGTAACTTCTGACACCCTTTCTCCTCCTCTGTTACTCTTCTACCTTCTTTCTAATGTTCTCATCTTCTACTTCATGCCTCTACCTCTTACCTCCCTATGCCTGCCTGAGAAATTCCAGTACTTTTTCTTCAGCTGAACCCTTAACTTACCTTGACCTCATTGCCACTGACCTCGGTCCCATTCCTACATTCATTACCATCCTTGGGTGTGCCATTGTTGTCGATGCCATCACACGATGAGTTCAGGTTCATGGCCTTTGAGGACATCTTTCCACCACCTCCTGGTGCTTCTGCAACTAATTGACTAGCGGATTTAGATTGTCTCCTGACTCTCCTCTACCTCGCTGTGCTGAGATACCCAACTTTCCTATTGGCAAGATGATGGTAGCAGCTGCTATGAGCTCACTACATGGGGAGGATGAAGAGACATCAGTGGATATTGTTTGCCAGTTTTAGTGAGTAAATCCATTTCCATCTTTTCCTGGACAAGTGAATTGAAAATTAAAGATGCAAAATGAAAGTGGAATTGTGGGGAACAGATATGTTATCTCGAAGAAAAAACATTGAATATTGAGACGTGTACATGAATGGAAAGTTTCAGCTGTCTTTTTCATGATGATTAGAGTGTTCCACTATAAGTTTTTGATTATTTATTTCATCATAAGGTAAAGCACTCTATTTTTCATCTTTAAACAAGATCCCCCTTACAGTTCAATTTCTCATGATTATTTTCCATCAACCATGTGATTTCTCCTGCCTCTTTGCTTGCAACAGTATTTCTGTATAAATTGACCCCTTTGGACATCACATTGGTAGTAGCATCATGCATTGGACCACCCTAGATGTGATCTCTTTACACCGTACCTCTGTTTCTTTGCCTTCAGCTCCTTATATCAATTCATAGTGAATATTTGGTTCTGATCCATATTATCTCCATGTGTTTTCGAGAGTTAGATTCATAGGTTTGTTGTCAACTAGGAGGACCCATAAGGGCATGTTGGTTGACTGTGATTGCATATAATTAACATTTGATTTCTTTTTTCAAATATCATAGAGTATGGTTTGTTGGCATTTCATGTATAAAACGCAATTGAGGGTGCCTCTATCACATCAATTCTTGAACTTATATGTTCTCTTTTTTTCTTGCATCTGTTGTCAATAATTATAGTGTACAAGGTGTTAATTGCCTTTTATGGTGCCTTTTTCACTTCAAATTCTTGAACTGAATTGTTCTCTTTTTCTCAAGATTTGTTGGAAACAAGCCTCTAGTAATAGTTGTTGTTGTTGTTGAAGTTGTTGCTGCTGTTGCTTATTGCATGTCACTGCCTTCCTAGACATGCATCCTACTATCCATGAAGACTTATATCACATGAACATTGTTGGACTCTGAGGAAGTATAGAAAATGTAGTTTAATACTTGTGGCAATTTTACTGGTATTTTTATTGAATTATTTTTATAAAAATATTGTCTTTTCTATGCATGCATGCCTTTAGTTTCTTTAGTGCATCATAGTTCATAAAGATAGTTGTTTTGATCTCTAATTCTAACATATCAGGTAGTCAGAGCAAAGAAGAAGGATACAGGAAATGTATATGCTTTGAAAATTATGGACAAGAAGTTCATTGCAAAAGAAAATAAAGTATCCTATGTAAAGATGGAGCGTATAGTACTTGATCAATTAGATCATCCTGGTA
This sequence comes from Musa schizocarpa, assembly GCA_900464855.2. Taxonomy (NCBI): domain Eukaryota; kingdom Viridiplantae; phylum Streptophyta; class Magnoliopsida; order Zingiberales; family Musaceae; genus Musa; species Musa schizocarpa. Next base: position 26,568,174 of record LS990925.1, on the reverse strand, counting down.
TAATCAGGCTGTGTTTTACATTCCAAGATGCACACTCTCTTTGTAAGTCTTTATCTTATACATTGAATCATGTTTGAAATGTTTCATTGATTCTGTTGGTTAATGTAAATTGATTGATAATTGCATGTGTTGGTGTTACCTTGAAGACATGGCACTTGAGTGTTGTGAAGGTGGGGAGCTATTTGACCAAATAACCAGGGTAATATTTGTATAACAGATTTTTTTCTCTTATTAATGTTTGCTTTACTCACCAAACTATATTATTTGTCTGGCTGTAGAGAGGATATCTAAGTGAGGATGAGGCTCGCTTCTATGCTGCTGAAGTTGTTGATGCTTTAGAATATATTCATAGTGTAGGATTAATTCATCGGGACATCAAGGTAAACAGCAGATATGTAAGTTTGACACTTTTCCATCTATGCATAATTTCTTAAAAAATTAAAACTATATCCTGTTGATGCAGCCAGAGAACTTACTACTCACCGCTGATGGACACATTAAAATTGCTGATTTTGGCAGTGTGAAGCCAACTAGGGATAGCCAAATGACAGTTCTTCCAAGTTCATTAAGTAAAGTTATATGTTTCAGAAAATTTTATATCTAAAAGGTTATAAAACAGCACTAATAATTTATCTTTTTGTTTTCCTTTCAGATGAAAAGGCATGTACTTTTGTTGGAACAGCTGCATATGTCCCTCCGGAAGTTCTTAATTCTTGCCCAGCAACTTTTAAGTAAAGGAACCCTTAGCTTTCATTTAACTTTGGGAACCCCTCCTTTTCCTTTTTTTTTAATTTAATATATATTTTTTTTACTTTCTTTGTGTTCATCCAAGTGCCTCAGATTAGTTATTATATTTTTTGTTAAGCAGTTAACTATTTGGGTTCTTGTGTGCTCGGTTTTGCATTCTTGTCTATTTGTATGCAACAGAAGTGACAATAGAAGCAACTTATATATTATATATGGAAAGTTATGGTATAGACTGACTTAGACAGTATATATGTTATTTTTTCTTGTCAATGATGGAATGGTATTTAACTTTGTTTCCTTTTGTCTTTGGAAAGTCATTCATGTTGATCTTTTTCTGTTCTCCCATTCTTGTTAAGCTGCTATTAAAAATGAGCTGACATTTATCTCTGTGTTTCCTATGTACCCCAGAATGTTGTCCTATGAAATGTAGTTTCTCTAGTCCTTTTTTAGAAACTTCAATCAAACCTCTTTGATATTTTCTTTTTTCCTTTTCATAATAATATAGTTGAATACAATTTTTAAACCAGGTAAGCATATGCTTTATTGCTTCTGGACTTTTCACTACTAACCTGGATACTTTTATCTATCCTATTGATATATGACATAAATAAGCAATTTCAATTTACATTAACAAACAATTCAACAGTTAGATCTCATTAGATATATACTATCTGCCTGGCTAGCATCCCACTGATTTTGGTAGTTATATAACACTTGATTGTTTCAAAATTCTTTTATTTCTTTCCTGTGGTTATTTGCTTTAGCTGAACTCTTTGGGCAGATAATTTACAGGGCTTCTTTCCACAGGCCTTAGTGTTAATGATACAGTCCAGTTTTCTCTCCAAGAAGCATGATGGAATGAAAGTTTCTTTTAGTTGATGCTTGTTTTGGTTAAGATATAGTGGTGGCATTTCAAAGCATATCATCTTGCCTCTTGTATATTTGGTATCATTTCATGATCTAGATCTGCCCTTCCAATATGAGTTTCTGAAACTAACTACTGATTCTAAGGAGAACTTTTCTGACGACACATGATTTATGTGACTGGAGGTAGGATGGTTGCTGGTCCCAAAGTGTAATCCTTCTTGTTTAGATTCGAGGATGAATATTGCCTTGGATTTATATAATTCAAACTATTGCCTGGAGCCTTAATATTTGAAAGGCCTGGAAAACCTCAATGATTCGGGTCCTAGGTTAAAGCAGAAGGATTTTTGAAATTGCTCAAGTGCTAATGCACCCTAATTTTCATGGTTAATATATCCTCATTAGCAGATCTATCCAATTAAGAGCATGTGTAGACTGACAATCAGCTAGAGGAAGCATGTCAGTTAGGAAAAGCTGCACCAATTTGAATCTCATAGTTGCCTGCCTATTAGAAAGTAACAAATATGTAAAAGGATTACCATATGATATCTTTGTTGCATTCACTTTTTAATGAACATCTTGTTGCAACATTCTCTGATATATGGTAGCTTTCACCAGGAACGACCTTTGGGCTCTTGGATGCACCCTATATCAAATGCTTTCTGGTTCATCTCCCTTTAAAGATGCCAGTGAATGGCTAATTTTCCAAAGAATCATAACAAGAGACCTCAAGTTTCCTGAGTTCTTTTCACATGAAGCAAGAGATCTTATTGATAAGTTATTGGTAAGCAACTATCAGACTTCTGTAATGCCTATATTCTCTTTTTATCATTTTCCTCTATTCCTTTCACCATTTTTTTAGTGCACTCGTATATCTGTACTGCATCTGAAGTTATTTGGGTTTACAAATTATTTTGGAATGGCCATGAATAATCCTGTAGCTTTTAGAGAAACTATGTTATGATCAAATATAAGTATCTGATGATTCCTCTGCCGGGCAGCTGAATATTGCTCTACTATTTTCCTGACTTTATGCAATACCAGGTCTGTAACTTAGTTTTCTTCATCAATACTAAAATTTCATGATCAAGTGAAAATTTATTTAATTATCAGTATTTAGACACTTTTACCATTCATTTTTTCTGTTAAATTCATTGGATACATGTTTCCTATCTTTTGCCAATAAGAAAAAGGAAAAACAACAACAAAAAGAGAAAAGTCTATCTAGATGGAATTGCTAGAGACTAAATTCATAAGATTGCTTCATGGGTTGTAATGTGGTATATGGAAAACCATCATTTGAGTGTGTTTTTAAGGTAGCTAAGTCAAACAGATTACTTTTATAGTTTTTCCAAATTATTAATTGCATTGCATCGACCTGTTTAATTATTTCAGAGAGGTAGGATTTAATAAGTAAACTCAGCTAAGACTCTTACCATATTGTATAAGTAATAAGGCAATGTTTGAAACAGGGCCCTTTTGTTGCATGGCCAATTATTTACAGGAGAAGCTGAAGAATATTTGTTTGTTAGGAATTAGCTACCAACGAAGGACACTTAATAGTTTTGGTTTAATGTAGGCATCCCTACCCATGTAAGCAATGAGTCTCCCTAGTCATCCAATATGTAAAGGAGCAATCTTATCATTGTATATTTTCCATTTGGTGTGCCTCAAAAAATTTCAAGTGTGGAATTACTACTGGATCTCCTTGTTGGGACTCCCACTTCCCTGTCGTTCACTTGGATTGACACTTAAACAGCCAAGATTACCAGTGGATGTTTTCCTGATATCTTAAGGTTTGGTTTTAACAGTTCACTTTTTCGGTTTTGAGACAGTTTTGCTAGATTGGGAAACATGTTTATTAGTACTGAACCTTTTGTGGTGATTGATGTAACTGGTATGTTGGTTGATACTGTTTGAACATGTAGCTTCCCCACCTTGATCAAAGTTCTATTGCAGGATACAGATCCCAGTAAAAGACCAGGTGCTGGACCTGATGGCTATGCTTCTGTCAAGAAGCATCCTTTCTTCAATGGAGTTGATTGGAAACAATTATAAAGGCACCAGCACCAAGACTTGCTCTGGATCATGATGTACATGCCCTCACCTATAGTGCTTACTTGTTGGTCTTTTTCTTTTACAAGTACTTGGAAGCTTTTAGTCAATCAGCACATTCTTGAGTAGCTAATCATCTAATTCTCCTTCAGAATGGTGTGGATTATGACAGTCAAGATGCCACATGGAACCTCACACATGTGGGTGGTGTGCCTTCAGCTCACCAACATGTCATACCGGACGGGAATGCTGGTGCCACATCATCTTCAGAAACACAATCTCATATCTCCAGGCTGGCTTCGATCGACTCATTCGACTCGAGATGGTACCTACAAAAGTTTTGCTTTTGCCTTTCCCAATTTTTTACGATCACATGAAATCATGTCTGGGATCATGTTCATCTTTAGTTTAGGTTTCTTTCTGTTGTTGTCTTTGGCTGATTCAGTTTATTGTGGACTTGTGAAACTTGTTTCAGTTTATGAAATCTATATTCTGTCAGTTCCTTGATTCTCAGGTTCTTTATGCTTTTCAGAAAGCTTTTCGAAAAGTTGTTCACTAGTGGATAACATTTGCATTTATGTGAGTGTCAGGCAAGAGTTTCTTGAGCCTGGAGAGGTGATTGTTATGATCTCAAAGCTGAAGAAGCTTCAGAAGCTGACTAACAGGAAAGTGCAACTCATTCTTACTGACAAGCCCAAATTGCTTTGCATGGATCCCTCCAAAATGACAGCCAAAGCAAACATAATCTGGTCCCACAGTCCCAGTGAGCTTAGCGTCCAAGTAGCGAACTCTTCACATTTCAAGATATGCACGGTGTGTTTCTCCAACAAGCCTTTGCCATATTTTCCATCGAATTTGTTAGCAAATTTTAATTATCATGGATTTTTTTATTTAACAGCACAAAAAAATGATATCTTTCGAGGATGCAAAACAGCGGGCATGGCAGTGGAAGAAGGCAATCGAAGGGCTTCAACATCGTTGAATCTGCTGCTGTATCACATCCTTCCGAAAGCATGATACTACTTCCAAATTACAAGATTATTCCCAAAGGATAATAACAATATGAAAATGGGTTCCGCAATGCAAAGTTGCCGAAGGATCCTGTGTTGGTGTATCACCTTTTTCTTTTCATTTTTATAGATCAAACGGAACCATGATAGATCTATACGAGTCGATGTTTGCTCATGGGACCATGTCAGATAGACTTACTACAAAATTTACAGCCATAGAGCTGTATCATTTTTATTTTGCATATCATTGTTTTCTAATCCTATTAATTAATGCTCGAGAAAACTGATTTCTAAAGACTTATCTCTGTCATTATTGCTTCAAGCCATAAATACATAGTTTGTATTTGGCCAGTTTGGCATATAGTTAGACTAGTATTTATGGCTTTAGTATCTCATGTGTTATGCTTGTGTGTGGTGATTATCCATTTGTGGATTGTTGATTGTTAGTGTTTATGGTGGAGTATCATTTAGAAATATTATTTTGATAATCTGAAGCATTTCAAGTACCATGAGGATTGAAATTGATCAGTACTTGGATATGTGGATGTACATGGAAACAACAGTGTGGAATGGATGAAATCTAAATAAAAGAGAGACAGTACACACTTCATGTCTACTTGAGATAGTGTTGTGAATATTATTAGCAAAGGTGTATTATATAGTAAGAATACTTTGCTTCTTTCTTCGTAGAGTTTGATATAAGGAATACTGTAATATTAGAAACATGCTTTAATTAAAGATATACTGTTAAATTTTATTGTCGTTCCCAACTAATTATAGTGTATTTATTTATTAAAGGATAAAATTTTCAAATATAATCAGAGTGGCGCAGCGGAAGTGTGGTGGGCCCATAACCCACAGGTCCCAGGATCGAAACCTGGCTCTGATACAATAGCGGAATTTGTTTTTTTTTGTTGGTAAGTAAATATTATTATTTTTATATATATTCGAAAAATATTATATATTTTTTTTCTTTATTGATCAATATATATATATTTTTCCCATAGAGATCAAGAAAAAACATCTTCATAATGCGAGGAGACTCCCTAAAACGACATCAAAGTATATGATAGAACTTCGCCAATCCTCACTAATTTCCGTTGGAGTACGATAAACCACAAGTCATAAATGAAGTCATGTGAAAAATAAAATTTTGAAATTATAAATGATCGCTAAATTTAGATGCTAACATTAATACGATAGGTAAACTTCAATAAATTTAATAATTATTTTACTTGCTATATCTTATTATGACATGTAAAGCAATAAGGAATATTAGAATTGAAATTAGTGAAATGATACTCATATGAGAAAATAAACTCTTATGGTCAGTTTATTGTAAATTGAAAATACCATTGATATTATATTGTAAATTGAAAATATACTCAGAAAATATGTTGGTTTTGGCCATAGACAGGCCTCTGGCTCCGAAGGCCACAGACGATGGTTTGGTGGCTGTCACCAACAGCAAAGCGAACACCAGCATCACCGTTTTCGTTACGACATCTCCGGCTCAGCCTTCAACCTTCATCGAGCTCATCCCATTCGATTCCAAGCTCATCATTGGTTTCCAAGAGGAACTTGGACGAACCTACGTCATCCCCGATGGTTGTCGTTGACCAACCATGTATGACTGATCGAAGCACGAAAATAAAGGATAAAAAGATATTTAATGTTACAATTGGTAGTGACAAATGACATTAATGGTGACAAATGACGATACTATTAGGGGACATGGGTGGCTATTATTGATAAGGAGGGCAACAATAGAGATGAGAGCCACCTCGACGACTATGTCAACAATGAGTACGACAATATATTCAACATCAAATTCAGAGACCCATATTTTTCTACCATCATCAAATACATCCATTAGGAGCTCGACAATCGTACACTTGTTAACCTTCCAAAGCTTTCCTTCGTTTTATAAGCCCTCATCTCTTCTTTTTCATGCTCATGTTAGAACTGATGTGATAATAGGAAGAGCGACAAGAGCTCTAGCAACTCCAGTTTCGGGTCGAGCAATTCGTCTAATGAGTCAACAACAAGGTGATCACCATCTTTGCCATAGATGTCGTAGCGACCTCCACCATATGTATTGATGCTAATATAGATGCAAAATAGCAAAAGAGCTACTCGATAATTGTGTCGATATCAACGTAGATACAAAGTAGCTCTCACCTCTTACCGTCACTCTTTTCATCCATAATAGTCGCTCATAGATCCATAATAATTATTAACAAGTAACTGATTTTGGAAGTTGAAGTCATAAACCATATGACTTTCAATTGAACATTCATTAATATTGTTCATGAATTATGATAAGATCAACATCTATTATCTTCATATAACAACTATAATAATAATAAGACTATAATATCCTAATTATTTTGGATTGGCTACGTAGATCTCTTATTGTTAATAAATATTTTTAAAAGTCATACTTAAGTAAATTAAGAGAGCTTGAATACTTATTTGCAGTTTCTAATAAAATCTTTTTGAGCTTTTTTCTATCTCTCGTGTTATAATTGCTTCACATCTTTTAAATATAATATTTATATTTATAGGTTCCCTTAACATATTATCATATTATCTTAAATATTTTTTTTATATTTTATTTTTTCTAGAATTGATACCAAATTCTTGATGAGTAAATATATTTCTTATCATATCATTCTTAGTAACTTTACGCTCATTTTAGTGAGATATATATATATATATATATATATATATATATATATATATATATATATATATATATATATATATATATAGTTTCTTAACTTTTCAACACATCATCCTAATAATGGTCTTATAGAATTTTTAGTTTTATGAAAAGGTACCTAATAATGATCACACAAGTTTATACATTATTAATATATTTTCATTGGTTTCTTCACCTTGTTAAATAATTGATTCAAAATATTTAAAAATTTTACTTAATTTAACTTTTTATCTATTCAACTTAATTATATCTTTAGGCCAACACTTGGTATTACAAAAATTATATCATACACATTCAATTTTAGTCATGCTTAAGTTAAAGCCTTTAGTTTTTAAGACTTGTCTCCATAAATTTATTTTATTTAAAATTATCTATAAAAATAATATCATTAGTAAATAAAATACACCAAGGTAGCTTATCATATATATGGCTGGTAATTCATTTATTATCAATAAAAAATGCTAGACTTAATATAGATTCTTGATGTGATCTTATACTAATAATATTAGTAAATGTATTTATTAGGATCGAGTTGGCACTAGGAGGTGAATTAATGCAGCGGATAAAAATGTCGGTTTTGAAAATCTTCATATGATAAAATTCGATTCTAATGAAAATCTTTTTATTTTTCTTGAATGAGTAGAGAAGAGGGGATTGAAGAGTCTGTAATGAAGTAAAGTTAAATGCAATAAAGAGATTAAGCAGTAAGGAATATGGAAATCAGATTTTTATAGTGGTTCGATTGCCATGACTTACATCCACTCCATTGATTCCTCTTTCGTCGAGGCTACCAGTATCCACTAATGATCTTCATTCAATGGACGAAGATCAACTACCCTTTTACACAATTCTTCTCTTTTTCATGGGTTTAGGAGACAACTTTTTACAAGCACTCACTCATCCCTAAATAGAATTCTAAACTTAGAACTAGAGGAGGGGATCTCTCAAGTGATCACTATAACGTTTTTCCACTTTTAAGTTTTTTGTGCTTGTATATATTAATCAGGGATGAGAGGGGTATTTATAGGCCTTAAGTGGATTCAAACTTAGAGCCTAAAAATGTCTTATCCCTTGTTTTCAGGGTACTGGCGGTACCACCGCTTGTGTTGGGCGATACCACTACTTGATAGTCTCAGAGAATGAGTTTGGGCGGTACCACTACTTGACACAATCTCAGAGACTATGCCACCAATGGTTCCATCTGTTGGGTCACTGTTTGGGTCTTTCACTTGGTCTAACACAGCCCAAATTTGGGCCCAATTGGCCTCTAATTGAGTTGGTCCAATTTCAACCCAAGTACGCCTAAAACCTACTTCGATATAGACAATTATTACAAAGTTTAAATTAAATATTGTTTGGCATGTCGTTGGTTCATCGACGCTTTATTTGATTTTTCGACGCTTCATCCTCTCTTACGGCCTATTGCCCAATCGGCCAGTTAACCTCCGCAACTCTGATTTCCTTAACGAAATTTTCGCTCTTCTTAGCTCGGTGCTTGAACTTAAGGCCCGAAGCCTTTTGTCGATATGTCGACCGATCATCCGGCTTGACATCCAAATCTGACATGTTTCACTTTGGCCCAACATAGTTCTTCCTGCTTTAATTGTCTCTCCTTGATTAAAGCTTCATGCGTCACTGAAAATGCTGATTAGATCATAAACATATTAATTGATTTCATCATCAAAATATGAGATTCAATAATCTGCCCCTTTTTGATGATGACAACCAATTGATGACGGAGTTAACCTTAACTCCCCCTATCAATATGCTATATTGATAGAACCCTAAATTTAAATTGAATTCAAGTCAAAGCAAATTTAATCATAAAATCATTATGAGTCCAAGCAACATGTCATCATAAAATCATGCATAATCAATCATTCCATGCATGATTATCATACCTTCTGCTTATTTATTATCAACAAAAAGAAGAAGTGCAACTAGCAAGTTTTTAGACATAATGTCAAATCATTGCATAATTTTAAATTTTTAAAACTTCATATATCATCGAAAAATTTTAGGTTTTTGAAACATCATTGCATATAACATTATGTAAGCTAGCAAGTTTTTTGATATGAAAATTAGCAAATTTTTGCATCATTTTTGAATATGCAAGCTAGTGAGTTCTTTCTTCTCTTTTGAGAAGTGCAAGCTATAGGAAAATCTTGGAGGCAATATCACATGCGCAATGGAAGAATAAAAAAATAAAATCCCTAATTTCCCAAAAAGATGTTCATCGTTATGCAAAGATTGGTACACAAAACAATTCATGAAACTTAAAACTATGTATAGAGTATATTGTGTTACCTAGGGAGATCGTATATCCCTGTATCCCTGCAGATCTTTAGGAGAGGGTGAAGGAGGTCAAGCGCCCTCTTCTCTAGCGGTGATCCACACAGGAGGGCTGCAACGATACTCCTTAAAACTCCAGGCCTACTCTTAGGTGGAGAGGGGGAGGAGAATATGAGAGGCAAGCAAAGGCTCTAGCTTATGAACCACTAAATCCCTCCTATTTATAGAGGCCATTTGTCAACTTAACCATAATGGATCCTCCCTTAATGGGTATTGGATCTTCATCCAACTACCCAAGCCTCTTAGATTAGTAGATCTCTATCCAATAATCTCTCATGGGCTCTTATTGGATCTCATCCATGGGATCCAATAATTCAAGGGATTATTGGATATCCAATAAGATAGGGGCTCCGACGGATATCTCATATTTGAACCTCTACTCATCGTAATGCTTACCATATGTGTGTGATCCTCTAGGCCCAATATTGACCTGGTCGTGAGTTATACCTGTCAGAACTCCTTCTAGCTTAGTGAATTGTTATCTCCATAATAATTTACTCTATTCATCGACTACAAATGTGCTAGGCCACTACGTCGTAGTCCTCAAACGATATAGGGGAATCCAATCCATTAGACCTATCTGTCCTCAGTTACCATATACATGTAGTCCATCATCCATCTAATATCTCAAAGACCATATACCGGGTATGATGCTGTTAGACCCATATGGTTTCTACACGAGTCTTGCTCTAATCGGATTCTCCTAGAGAACTCTTTTTCTCTTAATCCGAATGACCTTAGCCAAGGATTTGTCTGAGCAAGAACACATTGAACATTCCTCTCATGACACCGAGAGTGGATGATCCTCTATCGACACTCAATAGCCTTTGTAAGGTTGACTACCACTCCCAAAAACCGGTTGTGCTAGATCTGGGACTTCCAAACCTATAATTCCGATATCAAAGAGTGGAGCACTCATATAGGACATCCTTGGTGTCTCAAGTCTAATGACCAAATACACTACTAGGATCACAAAATTACTATTTGGAAATAAGACATCATTAACAATCCAACATTCTGTAAGCGGATCAATCAGTGAACTCATTCTCCAATGAGCACCTATACTGTATCCCTAGTGTCCCCACACGAGCAGCCATAAGACCAATTGCATCCATCATATGGACGGGTGTACAGCACACCAGTCCATCCGGTTATCTCGATGTCCCTCTCGAGTAACCTATGACCGGGATTATTTAGGATCTATGCTTAAAGGCAAATTGGTCTCATTATCATGATCTCATCACGATCCAATTCCGCTTATATATATATATATATATATATATATGTGTGTGTGTGTGTGTGTATGCAATAGTCAATATAAAGTGATAAAATATCAAAATATAATAAGCAAAAAGACTCCGTGTCATGTCACTCACAACTAAAAATGAAACTTTCATTACGACAAAGATCAATAAGCAATAATCATAGAAATCATCATGCATAATTTCGAAATATAAACTCATTAAGCATGATTTCATTGAACATAGGCATCTTCAATAAAAATAAAAAAGCAATATGGAGATCATCAAGATACACCTTATTGCTTCTTAAAAATAAACATAGGATTAATCTCATTAGGTGTACACACATTATATTTAAATTTAACATTTTGTTCCTTTATACAATTGTCATGATCAATTTTTTTAATTTTTTTAAAAATACAAGAGAGAAAAAGCATGATCCCCTTTTATTTATTTATTTATTTATATTATATATACTAATTTAAAAGTAACATATGAAATGTATCAAGTAATTTCAAAATAAAGTAAAGGAGTTTCATTTGAGTTGTTTACCTTATTAGGATCAAGAGCACCAAGAGGGGGAGGGGGGGGGGGTGAATTAGTGCAGCGGAAAACTTTCAACGTTTAAAACTGCGTTCGTACGACAAAGTCGATTTCAGTAGAAAAGTCGATTCATAAATATTTTTGACTTAAGATCAGGCAAGAAGCAGTTAAAATGAATCTGTTAAGGCAGTTTGTTGTTGTGATGAAAAACAGAATGTAAGCGCAAACTGAAATACGATGTTCATACGAGAAAAGCGATTTGCGTCTAAACACGATTCGAAAAATATTGAGCTTGGAAACATAATCGTAAAAGTGCAGAAGGTAGTAAGCTATGAAGGAGGTTTGCAGTAAGGATAATCAGCTCAAAGTAAATGCAAACCAAAGAAGACGGGAGTTTACAGTGGTTTGGTCAATCGTGACCTACATCCACTCCTCCGATTCCTCTTCCGTCGAGGCCACCGGCATCCACTAACGATCTTCCTTTACTAGGCGAAGATTAACCTCCTTTTTACACCCCTCTTCTCCTTTTACTGGGTTTAGGAGACAACCCTTACAAGCACTCACTCTCCTCTCTTAAACAGAATTTTAACACTTAAGCTAGAGGAGGAAAATTCTAGAGATTGCAGTAGTGTTTTCTCTCTTTTAATCTCTATATTCTTGTATATATTACCCAGGGATTGGAGGGGTATTTATAGGCTCCAAACCAGTTTGAATTTGGAGCTCAAATCTGTCATCTCCCGGAATTCCGGGGTTTGGCAGTTGCACCGCCTGACTAGGGCGGTTGCACCGCCTAGCAAAGCTCGGAGACTGAGCCTCTAGGCGGTGCCACCGCTTGTTAGGGGTGGTTGCACCGCTTGGCAGAGCTCGAAGGCTGAGCCTCTGGGCGGTGCCACTGCTTGTCAAGGGCGGTTGCACCGCTTGGCAGAGCTCGGAGACCGAGCTCAAGCGGTGCCACCGCCTGACTGGGGCGATTGCACCGCCCAGCCAAAGCTTGGAGACCGAGCTCAGGCGGTTGCACCGCTATCAGAGGCGGTTGCACCGCCCAGCCAAAACTCGGAGATTGAGCCCTAGGCGGTGCCACCGCCGACCCAGACGGTGCCACCTCTGGGCGAGAGATCTGGGTCCGAATGGGTTGATCCATTCGACCCAATTTGGTTCTTTCAAGGGCCCAATTGCCCCTAGATTAAGTTAATGGGATCACCTCTCAATTCTAACTTAATCATCGTGCTAACTATGATAATTCTTAAGACTTTTACTACAGCTTGCTCCGGTGTGTCAATCGCATCTTCCGACGAGCTACCGGCGAACATCCGACGGTCCTTCGACGATGCTCCTATGGACTTCCGGCAAACTCTTGGACTTGCGACAATCCACTTGGTGAGTTTTGACGAGCTTCTTTTGGCAAGCTCCTGGACTTCTCGGATTTGTTCCCGCAGAACCTCCGACGACCGTCCGGACTTTTGTCAAGCTCTGAAACTCCCAACCTGATCATAGTCCTGACTCCGGTGCAACTCCTGTTGCATGTCTTACTTTCATCGTAGTTAATCCTGTACATGTAAAACAAAACTTCGATCGAGACAATTAATCCTAAGCAATTAACCAAGTTGTCCGGCATGTCATTGGTCCCTCGACGCTTCGTCCGATTCTTCGGCGCATCGTCCTCTCCTGCGGCCTATTGCCCAATCGGCCAGTTGACTCTGCAACTCCGATATCCTTAGCACAATACCTGCTCTTCTTGGCCTAATGCTCGAGTCCACAGCCCGAAGCCTTCTGTCGATACGTCGACCGATCCACCGACCTGACGTCCAATCTTCTGACATGTTTCTCCGGTACAACATGATTTTTCCTACTTTAATTGTCTCATCATGATCGAAGCATCATGCATTACTTAAAACACAGATTAAAATATAAACACATATCAAGTGGTTTCATCATCAAAATACGAGATTCAACAATCTCCCCCTTTTAAACAAACTCCCCCTATGAATATGTCATATTGATAGAACCTTGAATTTAAACTGAATTCAAGTCATTGTAATATTCATCATGAATACTTGCAACACATCATCATGAACTTATGCATAACATGTCATGACATCAACATACTTCTCCCCCTTTGTCATCAACAAAAAGGAGAAGTACCACAATCAAGTATTTGGAATATTAGTTTAACTTATTGCATGAAAAATATAATATAAAGTTTTATCATCATGCAGTTTTGAAGCCAGAAAATTTAGCAAGTATTACATGATGCTTAGAACATTTAAGCTATCAAGTTTCAGATATGCAAGTTTTACAGCATACAAGATAGCACTTTCGGTAATGTTCAAGATAGAAAGTTCTACATCATGCAAGCTAGCAATATTATAACATTTTAGAACATGCAAGCTATCAGTTTTGAGATATTCAAGAAAGCAACTCTTGCTTCTTGAGATATGCAAATTTGTCAAGTTTTGTTAGATGTGCAAGTTAGCATTTTTGCCTCTTGAGATAGGCAAGATAGCACATTTGCTTCTTTTGAGATAGCAACTTTTTGCTTCTCTTTAGACTACAAGCTAGCAATTTTTATGATATACAAGTTTCACAATATACAAGCTAGCAAAATCAAATGCAAGATAACTTTCTTGTGTAAGCTCATGATTCTTGCTTCCTATTGCAATGTGCAAGTTGCAAGTTTTGCTTCTTGAGATAGGCAAGCTAGCACTTTTGCAATTTTTGTTTCTTAAGATAGGTAGGCTTGTGATGTTCAAGATGACAAGCTCTTTCTTCTTTTTTGAGAAGTATCATTTTTGCTTTCTTTGCAAAGTGCAAGCTAGCAAAATGCCAAACTGGCAAAAGATAATGTTTTACATGAGGCAAGCAAACAATTTGGCAAATGTTACATTTGCATCTTCTCTTTTGAGAAGTGAAATTTTTGCTTTCATCTTGAATTGTGCAAGCTAGCTAGTTTACCTCTTTTCATGATGTCCACACTAGAAATTCTTGCTCCCCCTTTGTCATTGTCAAAAACAAGGGAAGACCCTTATATCAATTTTCATATTTTCACAAAGGTAAGTATCAATCTTATTTGTGCATCATTATATATTCAAATTAAACCATACACAATTTCAAAAACCTTATTTTTCATGTACGATACCGAAAAATAAATCAATCATCATTAATGGGCATATTATACATGATACTCAAACATTAAAATTTTTAAGCATTTATCAACATGTTGATCATGATACCAAACATTCATCGCATTCATGATACACATCATATGCAATAAATACATCATGTACATCATTATCATAAGTATTGCATATATCATTTTAACTTCATGAATATTTCATCATTGCATGCATCATATCAAAACATTTCAAGCCATGCAAGCCATAAATACAAAGAAATCATGTCATGGATAAAATCATTTGAATACCAAAAGACATGATTCATATAGTAAATATCTTCTTTAAATAAAATATCAAGAAAAATCATAGGAGTATAAAGAAGAGATCTTGTTTTAAAAGAAATTAAGTAATAACTCCAAGAACTCATAAGGAAAATTCATGATTCATTTAGAAAATATCCTCTCAAGAGAATATCAAGTAAAATCATAGAAGATCGATTAATGAGAAATTTTGATTTATAATAAAATCTCATGTATCGAATGTCGAGAAATCAAAATGATGATTTATATAAAAAATATCACAAGTTATATTTAAGAGAATAATCATCATTCATTTTCAACTCATTCAATTTGTCACATTAATATTTCTTAGATATGCATGATACAAATCTTCAACATATAACATGCATAAATTCAAAAATTGAAAGGAGAAAGGAAGAATTCAAAGGTACAAAGATTTCAACCATCTCATAAGCAAATGTAAGACCAACTCATGAATCCAAAATTCCATGAATCAAAATGATCATCAAAGGTAATCTCATGTTATTCCAAGAAATCAATATCATGATTTTGATAAAACTCATTTCAAATTTAAATCATAAAAATCACTTTTATGATTCACAAAATTCATAACATAGGTAGATTCATGAAAGCATCAAGTAATTTCAAAATAAATCAGGGGGATTTCGATTACCTTTTCATTAAAAGCGATTAAGGCGTAGTTTGTCAGCTCGCCTTTCTTGATTTTCTCCTCGTCTTCGGAGGAGCTCGATTCATCCCACTTTGTGTTCTTCTTCTTTGGCCTTTTCCTCCGTTCAAGTTCATTATTTATTTCAGATTTTCGTTTAATAAACTTATTAAGATTTAGTGTTCAAAGTTCAAGTTCATCATTGTCCTCATCACTTGAGTCATCGCTCAAGTGGTATTCATTTGTCTGGGGTTCCAAATCCTTCGTGTTCTTTGGAAGGTTGTTTTGTTCATCATGTTCATCATGTGCATTGTGCACCATTTCATATGTCATCAACGAACCAATTAGTTCTTCAAGTGGTAAGTTGTTTAGGTTTTTAGCTTCTTGTATTGTAATTACTTTTGAATCCCACTTCTTAGAAAGAGAACGTAAAATCTTGTTTACGAGTTCAAAATCCGAAAAACATTTGCCAAGAGCTCCTAAACCATTGACGACATCCGTGAAACGGGTGTACATGTCAACAATGGTTTCGCAAGGCTTCATTCGAAAAAGTTCGTAAGAATGCACGAGAATGTTGATTTTGGACTCTTTCACTCGGCTAGTGCCTTCATGAGTGACCTCAAGAGTTCTCCAAATATCAAAAGCCGAATCATATATCGAAATGCGATTAAATTCATTTTTGTCAAGTGCATAAAATAAGGCATTCATAGCCTTTGCGTTTAAAGAAAAATACTTCTTCTCCAAATCCGACCATTCGTTCATCGGTTTAGAGGGAAGTTGAAAACCATTTTCAACAATATTCCATAAATCCAAATTCATAGAAATCAAGAAAACTCTCATTCGAGTTTTCCAATAAGTGTAGTCCAATCCGTGAAACAATGGTGGACGAACAACCGAAAAACCCTCTTTAAAGCCATGAAGAGCCATTTCTCTCGGGTGTAAATCCGAAATGATAAATACCGGGCTCTGATATTAATTGTTAGGATCAAGAGCACTAAGAGGGGGGTGGGGTGAATTAGTGCAGCGGAAAACTTTCAATGTTTAAAACTGCGTTCGTACGACAAAGCCGATTTCAGTAGAAAAGTCGATTCGTAAATTTCTTTGACTTAAGATCTGGCAAGAAGCAGTTAAAATGAATCTGTTAAGGCAGTTTGCTGTTGTGATGGAAATCAGAATGTAAGCGCAAACTGAAATACAATGTTCGTACGAGAAAAGCGATTTATGTCTAAACACGATTAGGAAAATATTGAGCTTGGAAACGCAATCGTAAAAATGCAGAAGGCAGTAAGCTATGAAGGAGGTTTGCAGTAAGGATAATCAGCTCAATGTAAATGAAAACCAGAGAAGACGGGAGTTTACAGTGGTTCAGTCAATCGTGACCTACATCCACTCCTCCGATTCCTCTTCCGTCGAGGCCACCGGCATCCACTAACGATCTTCCTTTACTAGGCGAAGATCAACCTCCTTCTTACACCCTTCTTCTCCTTTTACTGGGTTTAGGAGACAACCCTTACAAGCACTCACTCTCCTCTCTTAAATAGAATTTGAACACTTAAGCTAGTGGAGGGAAATTCTAGAGATTGCAGTAGTGTTTTCTCTCTTTTAATCTCTCTATTCTTATATATATTACCCAAGGATTGGAGGGGTACTTATAGGCTCCAAACCAGTTTGAATTTGGAGCTCAAATCTGTCATCTCTCGGAATTCCGGGGTCTGGCAGTTGCACCGCCTGACTGGGGTGGTTGCACCGCCTGGCAGAGCTCGGAGACTAAGCCTTTG
The DNA here is from genome assembly GCA_900464855.2 of Musa schizocarpa. Taxonomy (NCBI): domain Eukaryota; kingdom Viridiplantae; phylum Streptophyta; class Magnoliopsida; order Zingiberales; family Musaceae; genus Musa; species Musa schizocarpa. The sequence goes on along the minus strand of LS990925.1, from coordinate 26,550,780 downwards.
GGCGGTGCCACCGCTTGTCAGGGGCGGTTGCACGACCTAGCAGAGCTCGAAGGCTGAGCCTCTGGACAATGCCACCGCTTGTCAAGGGCGGTTGCACCGCTTGGCAGAGCTCGGAGACCGAGCTCAAGCGGTGCCACCGCTTGACTAGGGCGGTTGCACCGCCTAGCTAGAACTCGGAGACTGAGCCCTGGGCGGTGCCACCTCTGGGCGAGAGATCTGGGTCCGAATGGGTTGATGCATTCGGCCCAATTTGGTTCTTTCAAGGGCCCAATTGCACCTATATTAAGTTAATGGGATCACCTCCCAATTCTAACTTAATCATCGTGCTAACTATGACAATTCTTAAGACTTTTACTACAGCTTGCTCCGATGCGTCAATCGCTTCTTCCGGTGAGCTTCCGACGAACTTCCGGCGAACATCCGACGGTCCTCCGACGATGCTCCTACGGACTTTTGGTAAACTCCTAGACTTGCGATGATCCACTTGGCGAGTTCTGACGAGCTTCTTTTGGCAAGCTCCTGGACTTCTCAGATTTGTTCCCGCAGAACCTCCGATGACCGTCCGGACTTCTATCAAGCTCTCGAACTCCCAACCTGATCATAGTCCCGACTCCGGCGCAACTCCTGCTGCATGTCTTACTTTCATCATAGTTAATCCTGCATATGTAAAACAAAACTTCGATCGAGATAATTAATCCTAAGCAATTAACCAAGTTGTCCGGCATGTCATTGGTCCCTCGACGCTTCGTCCGATTCTTGGGGCATCGTCCTCTCCTGCGGCCTATTGCCCAATCGGCCAGTTGACTCTGCAACTCCGATATCCTTGGCACAATACCCGCTCTTCTTGGCCCAATGCTCGAGTCCATGGCCCGAAGCCTTCTGTCGATACGTCGACCGATCCACCGACCCGACGTCTAATCTTCTGACATGTTTCTCCGGCACAACATGATTTTTCCTGCTTTAATTGTCTCATCATGATCGAAGCATCCTGCGTTACTTAAAACACAGATTAAAACATAAACACATATCAAGTGATTTCATCATCAAAATACGAGATTCAACATACCTTATTGTCGAAAGCCACCAAAGCGTGGTTCACAACCTCAGCTTCAGATGCACTCATTTCATCCTCCACTATCGCCTTGAGGCATTCTTCTTCTTTTGTAGCTTCTTCATTTACGAACATTTGCTTTTGAAGTGTCTCGGTCGATTGCATCCATAACAAGTTATTTTGTCTAATTTAAGTTCATTTTTAATTTTTCATTATTATTTCATGAACTTTTTAAATTTTATTGTGAGAAGTTCAAAGTCATCATCATCATCACTTGAGTTATCACTCAAGTGGTATTCTATTGTTCAAAGTGTCAAATCCTTTCTATTCTTTGGAAGGTTATTCTCAAGTTCATCATGTGCCTTACACGTTATTTCATAGGTCATTATTAACCTGATAAGTTCTTCAAGAGCAAGGTTATTTAGGTCGTTTGCTTATTGTATTGTCGTTACTTTCGAATCTCAGTTTTTAGAAAGAGATAGTAAAATTTTATTAAAAAAGTTTAAAATTTGAAAAATATATACCAAGTCTTTTTAAACTATTGACACATTCGTAAAACGAGTGTGCATGTCAACAATAGTTTCACTTGACTTCATTCGAAATACCTCAAAATCATACATCAAAAGATTAACTTTAGAATTTTTAACTCTACTTGTGCCTTCGTGTGTAACTTCAAGCATGTGCCAAATATCGTGCACAGTTTCTTAAATAGAAACAATGTGGCACTGCGGAAGCGTGGTGGGCCCATAACCCATAGGTCCTAGCCAGGATCGAAACCTGACTCTGATATAAAAATGGAATTATCATATTTTTTCCCTTTTCTTTATTTTTCAATATATAATTTTTTTTCAAGAAAAAACATCTTCATAATGCGAGGAGACTCCCTAAAACGACATCAAAGTATATGATAGAACTTCGCCAATCCTCACTAATTTCCGTTGGAGTACGATAAACCACAAGTCATAAATGAAGTCATGTGAAAAATAAAATTTTGAAATTATAAATGATCGCTAAATTTAGATGCTAACATTAATATTATAGGTAAACTTCAATAAATTTAATAATTATTTTAATTGCTATATCTTATTATAACATGTAAAGCAATAAGGAATATTAGAATTGAAATTAGTGACATGATACTCATATGAGAAAATAAACTCTTATGGTCGGGAAATCATGTATTTTTAATTAACTTTTTTTTATTTTAATCTAATCAAAACGTGGAATGTGAAATTGAAAACACCATGGACATTGTATTTTAAATTTGATAATATCAAGTTTATTCTTTCCTTATTACTCGTTTTGTTGTTTTCTTAGACATTCACTATTTATTCTCATCACATTTGTCATTTTATCACATTACTCTACTTAAGTTTTATTTCTCATTCGAACCCCCCCTCGATATCTTCAACCATGTCCCAAGAAGCCTCTTCTCATTCTCAGCTTGATGATGTTCCTAATGATGATGTAAAACAGGTCACTGATGGTGAGTTACGTGTGTCCAATGACCCCATTGAAGAATCGAAAGCTAAAGAAGGCGATGATGATTCTGTACCGACCCCTCAGAAACATACTTTTGAAGAGGGAGAAACTCTACCTCAAACAAAAGAAAAAGGAGGATCTTCAAGCGAAGTGCCCAACGATGCTTCTCTCTTTGATCTTGACAATTTTTTTGAAGGTATAAGTACCGACGATAGCTTAGAAGGGTTTAATTATGAAGAGTTATACGTGCCGGACGATCCTATCGACGAAGTTGTATCTTTTTTGAATGATAATCCGGAGGATGATGCATTGAGAATCAAAGATAGTGATCCAAAAGAGGGAGAAATTTTTCATGAAAAAGAAGAGAAAGGAGAATCTTCTGAAGAATTAAATGGGGAAAAGTTGGCTAAGAGGCAAAGGACCAAGTGATCTGCCACAAGGTTGTGGTCTACCCAACCCTCCAAAGTGGCTATACATGCTGCAGGGCAGAGAAGAAGTAAAATGCACTATGTTTCACCTATGTATTGTAAATATATCTCTTGTTGTTATTAAATATTTTTAAAAGTCATGCTTTAAGTAAATTAAGAGAGCTTGAATATTTATTTGTAGTTTCTAATAAAATCTTTTTGAGCTTTTTTCCTATCTCTCATGCTATAATTGTTTAACATCTTTTAACTATAATATTTATATTTATAGGTTCCCTTAACATATTATCAATATTATCTTAAACAATCTTTCTATATTTTATTTTTTTTATCGAAATGATGCCAAATTCTTCACGAGTAAAATTATTTCTTATCATATCATTCTTAGTAACTTTAGGCTTATATATATATATATATATATATATATATATATATATATATATATATATATATATATATATATATTATATATTTCTAGGTATCTTAAGTTTACAATGATCCTACAATTAAATATTAAAATAAAATATAATTTTATAAACTCCTTGAGATTATGCTTATATCTATAGGTGCTTTCATCTCATTAAAGATAGATATTTTATCACCATATAGATAACATGTTGAGATATGATTATATATATCTAATTTATGTAAAGTCTATGACCGTTCACACTCTTGAAGTATATATAAATGAAGTCGATAGACAATTAGATAGAAAAATCAAAATCATCATATCTGACAAGGGTGATAAATTTTATAGCATTTATGATGAACCCAATTATAATTCTAATTCTTTTGCTAGATTCTTAGAAAAATAAGATATATATGTTAATATGATTTACCAGATGTCTTACAGCAGAATATGATTACTGAAAGATATAATCGTACCTTTATAGATATAGTTAGGAGCATGACAAGTTATTCTTTTGTACCCAAATCAATGTAAGAAGAAGTTCCATGGACAACTATATATATATTAAATGATATTCCTAGTAAGTAAATTACATGACTTCTTTTGAGTTATGAAATGATAGGAAACCTAACTTAAGATATTTACATATTTGAAATTATCCTATAAAGATAAGTATCTTCAATTCACATAAAAAAAAAATTAAATATAATAACTATTTCTGAATATTTTATTATCTACTCAGAAAAAGTTTAAAGGGGTACATATTTTATTGCTCATGAGAACAATTAAATCTGGTAATGTAATATTCCTATAAAATAGCAAATCAGTGGGAGTGAAAATCTCAAAATTCAATTTTGATATAGAGGAGATACAAGTTGATACTCCTTTATTATTCAAGAGATTATTGTTACTCAAATTATTAAATAATTTGATAAAAGTGAACAATAAAATAACATTACTAAACTCTCACATTATGCTAATATCGCTATTAATGATCTCGTAGAACAATCACAATTGACAACCTTATGAATATCTCATAAGGAAAGGAATCCTGTCATTTATGGTTATTATGTGACATATCTACAAGAATTATATTATGATATATAAATCATAATAGATCCATTATTGGTTTCATAGGTCATGAAAAATAATAATTCTGAAAAGTAATATGATGCAATAAAAGAAGAGTTAAAATCAATAACTAAAATAGTATTTGTTAAAATTTTTAAATTATTTAATAATTATAAAAGAGTCTATTATATAAATGTGACTCAAAGACAATGTCGAATGGTATAATGGTTAGATTTGTAGTTAAAAATTTTACTCATAAAAAATATATCGACCACAACGAGACATTTAGTTTTTAATGAACTCGTTAAGAATTATCATGACATTAGTGACTCATTATAAGTTTGAGTTATATCATAATAGTATGAAAATAATTTTTTTAAAAGATCTTGCTTGATATGGATTACTCTAAATGATTTATAAATAAATATATATATATTTATATATATTTGTATGCAAATTTAAGAATCCATTTATGAACTTAAACAAGCAAGATAATTATATATAAAGGTTTTTGATATCATTATTTTTATATTTAAGAAAAATACTATTGATTAGTATTTATATCAGTGAGAGAAAGTTTATTATATTAGTCTTATATATGGATAATATTTTACCTTACCAATAGTGATCTTAGTTTATTATACTAAATCAAGAAATTTGTCACTAAGAGTTTTAAGATGGTTGATATGAATGAGACATCTTATATTATTAACATTGAGTGATTCAAGGATAGATCTTAATGATTGTGAAGATTGTCTTAGAAAGGATTTATCAATCGAGTCTTAAAAAGATCTAATATACATCTTTGTTCAGTAAATCATAAAAGCAGAATTTTAATCAATAGTAAATGCTTTAAAATAACTTGAAAAGAATTAGATAAAGAAAATATTCTTTGTATATATGTAGTTGGAAGTCAATGCTCAAGCATATGTCGGAACATATATCAGTTTTACAATTAAAATGTTGGGTATATATTGGAGTTACCCAAAAGTAAAAACACTAAAGGATTACAAAGAAATTAATAAGATATCCAGAAGGGATAATGGATTATATGCTAACATGTATGAAATTATATCAACTTGAAATAATGGTACATTTCATATACTAATTGTATAAATTACCTCGATAATAGGAAGTCCACCTTATGGTTAATATCTATATCGAGGGGTAATTTATTATTATTATTAATAGAAGTTAATTTGTGATATACTTTGAGGCCACTGATCAAACTTTTTGACTGTGAAATTTTATCTCAGGATTTGGTGTAGTCAGACTCAATTGCCAAGTCATTGAAGATATTTTATGATATTGCAGTAGTTTTATTCTCTAAGAATGACAAGTACTATTGCATCTCAATGCATTATGGTATAAAGTACTTGATGGTTAGAGAAGAGGAGTCCAAAAGTATCTAATGTCAATTAATTACTTGAGTTCCATTGTATTGATTGTTGATCCATTAACTTAGGACTTACAGCCTAAAGTATTTTGAAAGAACATGTTCTTATGATTGGATTTATGAGCAACCCATAAAGGATTTGGTGATGTATGTTTGAGTGGATACTATAATTGGCATTCTTGCTTACGTACTTAAAGTTATTTGTTTCTGTTATCTTATTTATAATTATGTATGTACATATTATGATTAAATGTGATGATATGATTGTCTTGACATGACAAATTATATAGGTCATTTTAGACTGTATTAGAAAAGGCTAACAATATTGTAGTACATAGAAGGAAGTATGACACTGATGATATACAACCGCTATGACTCGTATTGTTAGTGAGACTTAATGTAGTATTATTATATTTATTAGACTTATTGGCCTATTTTTAAAAATTCGTGCGCGTATATAGTTTTTCTAAAATTTTAAAATCCAATTGGGTCAAATTATTTTAAAATAAATTTTATTTATTTATTTTAATTTTAAGTCTTTTTTATCTTACCAATTAATGGGCTAAGTGGAAAAATGTTATATTATTTGGCCCTATTTAGTTAGGTAAGATATGTTATAGATATGATTGAATTCTGATTATGGTTATTGGTCAAAAGAAAAGAAGTTTATATTATAGTAGGATTCCTTAGGGGATGTCCTTGATGGGAGGAACTCTCCTAATAACTTATCCTAGATCCTCTGGTCTCGCTTATAAATAGACATGACCTCTGGGGGCTAAAAATACACATCTCAATGCAGTTGAGAGATTAATTTTTTTCTTTCAATCTCCCTAATCCATCAATCTATGTGGTCCTATGAAAAGATAGGAAGAGAGAAGAAGAAATGTTTAGTTCTCCTCATAGATTGTTCTCCTTGCAAATTGATATCTCAGATCTAATTATGGTACGCCTATAGGTTTTTTCTTTTAAACAATAATAAAATGTACACATCGTAAAATATTATTAGATATAATTTTATTTGATTTCAATCCTAATATAAAAGTTTTTTCATATTACAAATAGCATAATTATAAATTTTATGCTAACAAATATAACTCCAATTTCATCTCTCAAACTAGTACTAAAAATTAAAATATATGAGATAATTGATAGGACGATCTGCTTCCCAATATGAAACAAAGAAAGCCACATTAAGAAAATGAGTGCACATACTATACTTGGATCAATAGAAAAGATTTGTGCTTGAGAATATTAGTATTTTCGTATACATCTTATCAAATAAAGAATATTATTATTGAAATCATATGCATGAAACTCATATGAGAAAGTTTTTGACCGTATAAATAAACTCTTACATTAGTTGACTTATTTTTTCATGTTTACATAAATAATACCATCATAATTAAAATACCCAGAGATTATGTATTTTAAATAAGATAAATACCCAAAGATTCTGTATTTTAAATATGAAAATGTCAAAAGTCCATCCTTCTCTTAGTAGCCATTTTGCCAACTTCTCTTTAACATTCGCTATTTATTGTTTACCACCTTTGTTTGTGCTCTATCTCTCATTGTTCTCTTATCCTTCTTCTCACTCAAACCCTCAACCGTGCCTCAAATAATTTTTCTCTCTCAGGGCTTTGACATTCTTGATGATGGCATGGGAAAGGTCGCTAATGTCCCTAATGATTCATACGTCGTTATAATGACAACTAAAACAGGTAGTTCCCGAGAGAGAGAGAATTTATTCTTCAAAGAAGAGAAGAAGGAGAATCTTCATGCGTGCCTCCCCACATCTCTTATCCATTTGAACACGATGATATTTTTGAAGATATCATCGATGATGACCTATAAGAAGTTGACTATAAAGGATCATATGTGCCCGACATCACCATCAAAGAAGTTGTTAGATTTTGTGCCCCTTTATAATTGGATATGATATATAATATAACTAATTGGATTCTAATGACATATATTGGCCAATAAAAAAAAAGTCTATATTAAAATAGAATTTTTTACAGGATACCCTTGATGGAAAGAACTATCTTGATAACTTATCCTAGACCCTCTGCTCTCGTCTTTAAATAGATAGAACCTTTAGAGACTAGACAAGAGATGTTATGCATCTCATAGAGGATTCAGTTGAAGGATTACAGTCTCTCTCTCAACTCTCATCTTTCTAACCATCAATCTAAGTGGTCTTGTGAAAGGATAGGAAGAGAGGAGAATAATCTAGTTCTTTTTATAAATGAATAGCGATCTTGGATCTAAAGATGGTGTCTTTGCAGATCACACAGAGATCTCTTTTTTAGATGTTATATTAAATGAGAAAACAATCTTTTATATTAGGATTAAAACCAAATCTAATTTTATTTGATTTCAATCATGATATAAAAGATTGTTTCCTCATTTAATATAGCATATTATAGATTTTATGCTAATAATTGGTATCAGAGCCTAGGTTTTTAAGATCAAATATATTAGATATATTATTTTTATTAATGAAGCTTGAGTGATCCATATTTCATCGATTTGTACTCCTATCTATTCTGTTTTGTTGCTTGCTTGCTGGCAATGTTAGATTTGTTGTAAACACGATCTCCATGACCGCGAAGCAACAATGGTCAACTGCCGACCTTGTTGTGTACGACTAGTGAATCTGTTGGCGGCAGCGGCTATGCCAGGCAGTGTGCGCACCGCAGCAGCCGTCATAGCAGGCGGCAACCGCGTCTAAGGCGCACACGCACGTGAACATCACAGTGCCCATGCGGTGACCGCACACAGGCAGAGCTCACATCCATGTAGTGGTTGTATGAAGACAGACAACCGCCCAGGTGGTGGCAGCGCGTAGGTAGGCTACGCCCAAGTGGCAGCCACGCATGGGCAGAGGCCACACTTAGGCAACGGTTGCGTGCGGGTAGGCCATGCCCAAGCGACGACCACGCATGTGCAAAGGCAATGCCACGACATAGCAACCGTGAATGCGCAAGCGGCAACGGCACAATTAGTAGGATTTTTGACATATTTATAATTTTGCCCTCGAGGCTATTTTATCAAATTACAATTTTACCCTTTATAAATTTTATAATTCCAATTTATGTCTTGTCAATATATTTGTAGTTTTACCCTTATAAAATTAGAAATTATAATTTATATCCTTAATTATAAAATTGATAAATGTGATTTATTATAATTATGATTGAATTTGATCATGATTATATTTTTTTATTCTTTGATTGGATTTAATTTTTTATTAAAAAACTATAAATTATGGTTTACTTTTATAATTTTCTCATATGAAATTATTGATTATATTTTTACATGTGATAAATAAAATATAATTATTATTCTTGGATATTCATTTGGTTATTCACATGTATATATTTGAAATTATGAAATAATATTTATCTTTCACATAAAGGCATGATTTATATATTATCACGATTATCATATAAGTTTTTTCTTTTGCTGATTAATGTTCAATAATTATTATGGTTGTTATTCTATTATTAAACTACTTAGCATAAATTAAATTTAAAAAATTTGATGAATATTATTTGTAACTGATCTCTCTAAGTTTTATCTAACTTGTAACTACCAAAGTGACTTGGGATGATAGGCTTTTAGGATGTGAATTATAATAAATATTTTATCATTTATATGATATTTTAAATTATATTTTATATTATTGTATTGGTCTTATAGCCACCAAAGTGACTTAGACCAATAACTTACAAAATAACATTAAGGAATCAGTCCTAAATGACATTAAATAAATAATATTCATAATTGTACATATAATTAAGAGATTTAGATAATCCTAAAAGAGAATCTATTTCAAATAATTATATGATAAGGTAGGATGATATTGTTTTAGATATCCTTACAATTTAGGATTGTATACCCAAAGATAACAATACTATTACATAAGGATGGTATCAGTCCTCTATAGATGATCTTGAGTTAACACTAGATATATCAATATTTACCCAAAGGTGTAATATAGATGATATCAATAGTTCATCAAATTTTAAAAAACTTAAAGCATTAATATTATTTTATATTTTGTAATGATACTTCCGTCCATACATTCTTATGCTTTTAGTATTCATATACTCTTTGGATCAAATTATTCAGAATGGTTGGAGCATGTGTCATTTACATTGGGCATATTAGATCTTAACTTAGCATTATTTGTTAAAAAGCCTGTAAACTTGACTGATGAAAGTACTATAGAATAAGTTAATAAAATAAAGGCATGGGAAAGATATGATAGGCTTAATTTAATGTTCATAAGAATGATGATTGCAAATAACATAAAGACTTCACTACCGATTGCAACTAGTGCACGAGAATATTTAAAGGTTATTGAAGACAGATTTAAATCTACTGATAAGTCATTGGTTGACACACTAATGAAATAACTGACTATGGCTCATTATGATGACACTCAAGGATTCAGGATCACATCCTCAATATGGCAGATAAAGCTTCAAAACTTAAAGCATTAGGCATGAATGTTGATGAGTTTTTCCTTGTGCAGTTCATTCTCAATCCCCTTCCTTCTTAGTTTGACCCATTCAAAATTTACTATAATACAAATAAGGATATGTGAGACTTGAATAAATTAACTAGTATGTGTGTTCGGAAAGAATTGAGATTAAAGCAGGAAAGTTCATATAATGTCATGACTAATACTCAAGGAGTTGATAACAAGAAAAAAAAATTGAAGCATCATCCATCAAAGAAATTTATTGGGTTTGGAAATATTAAATAAATAAAAACTTTTATGGTAAAGTGTTTCTTTTATGGCAAGAAAGGACATGTGAAGAAGAATTGCATTAAACACAAGACTTGGCTTAAAAAGAAAGATATTAACTCGATCTTTGTATGTTTCAAATCAAACATTATAGAAGTTCCTTCTAATACTTAGTGGATTGATTATGGTGGTTTAACTCATATTACTAATAATATGTAGAAATTTTTTTCAATCCAGAAACCAAAAGAACATAAAAGATTCATTATTATAGGAAATCGTCTCAAACTAAAAGTCATATCAATGGGGACTTATCGCCTAAGCTTAGAGACAGGTCACCTAATGGATCTTGTTGACATATGTTATATTCCTACTATTTCTAGAAATTTAGTTTCTCTATCTGAAATTGATGAGTTAGGATATTGTCTTTCTTTTAGTAATAGTAAACTCAGTATATTTTGTGTTTCAATAAAAGTTGATTCTGGAATTCTATGTGATGGTTTATATAGAATTAATTTGAATATTAAGTTTGCAAACACATTATTGACCATATAATTAAATATTAGATTAAAACATAATTTTAATAATGAAAGATCTACTATATTGTGGCATAGACGATTGGGTCATATCTCCAAGGAAAGAATTAAAAAATTAGTGGGATAATATTTTGAAATATTTAGACTTCACTAATTTTGATGTTTGTATAGATTACAGTAAAGAACTCCTTGAGATTATTCATACTAATATCTGCGAACCACTTTATATTCCTTGTTTTAGTGGAGAAAGGTATTTCATCATATTTATAGATGACCTATCTAGATATGACTATATTTATCTAATACATGAAAAGTCTTAAGCTGTTGACACTTTTGAAGTGTACATAAATGAGGTCGAGAAACAATTAGATAGAAAAGTTAAAATTGTTAGATTTGATAGGGGTGATGAATTTTATGAATGAATCTGGTCAGAATATTGGTTCTTTTGATATATTCTTAGAACAATGGGGTATTTGTGCTCAATATGTATTATCAGGTGTGCCATAGCAGAACGGTGTTGCTGAAAGGTAAAATCATACTCTTATGGATATGGTTAGGAGCATGACGAGTTATTCCTCTATACTTGAGTCAATATGGGGTGAAACTCTTGGGATAGCTATGTATATCTTGAACAAGTTTCCTAGTAAGTCAGTTCCATCAACTTCATTTAAGTTATGGATGGGTAGGAAGCCCAGTATGAGATATTTATATATTTGAGGGTCTCCTGAAGAGATAAAAGTATTCAATCCAGATGAAAAGTCTAAAGTCATTAACACTTTTGAAATGTACATAAATGAGATTGAGAGACAATTAGATAGAAAAGTTAAAATTATCAGATATGATAAGGGTGATGAATTTTATGGCAGATATGATGAATCTTGTTAGAATATTGGTCATCTTGCTATATTCTTATAACAATGGGGTATTTGTGCTCAATATGTATTATCAAGTATGCCACAACAGAACGGTATTGCTAAAAGATGAAATTGTACTCTTATGGATATGGTTAGGAGCATGACGAGTTATTCCTCTATACTTCAGTCAATGTAGGGTGAAACTCTTAAAATAGCTATGTATATCTTGAACAGGTTTCCTAGTAAGTCAGTTCCATCACCTTCATTCAAGTTATGGCTGGGTAGGAAGCCCAGTCTGAGATATTTACATATTTGGGGGTGTCCTGAAGAGATAAAAGTATTCAATCCACATAAAAAGAAATTGGATCCAAGAACTATTTTTGGATAGTTTATTGGTTATTTAGAAAAATCCATGGGATACATATTTTATTATCTTAATCATAATATGATGATAGTAGAATCTAGTAATGCAAGATTCCTATAAAATGATGAAATAAGTGGGAGTGAAAAATCTCGAATGATCAATTTTGATATTGAGGATATTCAGGTTAATTCTCTCATATCATCTCCTATTCGAGAAATTGTTATTTCTCAAATCAATAAAAGTATTGACGAGGGTGAACAACAAAATAACATCGAAGAACTCTCACATGATGTTGATGTCACCACTGATGATCTTGTAGAACAATAACAATTGGCAACTTTGAGAATATCTCAAAATAAAAGGAAACATACAATTTCTGATGATTATATGGTATATCTATAAGAATCAGTTTATGATATAGAAATAAAAAGAGACCCTTTATCGTTTTCACAAGCCATAGAAAGTAACGATTCTGAAAAATGATATGATGTAATGAAAGAAGAGTTAAAATTAATGGTCTAGAACGGTGTTTGGGAACTCATTGAATTGCCTAATAATTGTAAAAAGGTCGATTGTCAATTGGTTTTTAGGATAAAATATGACTTAATAGGTAATATCAAACGATATAAAGTCATACTTGTGACTAAAGGTTTTTCTCAAAAAGAATGCATCGATTATAATGAGACTTTTTCTCCAGTTTCTAGAAAGGACTCGTTAAGAACACCATGGCATTAGTAGCTCAATATGATCTTAAGTTACATCAAATGGATGTGAAAATAGTATTTCTGAACAGGAATCTGGATGAGAAAATATATATAGAACAACCTGAATGATTCATATAAAAGGAAAAAGAAAGTTGGGCTTGTAAATTTAAGAAATTAATTTATGACCTTAAACAAGCTTCTAGATAATGATATATAAAGTTTCATAATACCATTACTTCCTTCAGATTTAAAAAGAAACACTATTGATTAGTGCATATATATGAAGATAAGTGGGAGCAAGTTTATTATATTGGTCTTATATGTGGATGATATTTTACTCATCAGTAGTGATCTTAGTTTATTGCACAAAACCAAGATATTTCTCAACAAGAACTTTAAGATAGTTGATATGAATGAGGCAGCCTATGTTATTAGTATTGAGATATTCAGGGATAGATCTCAATGATTATTAGGATTATCTTAAAAAGAATATATTAATCATATCTTGGAGAGATTTAATATGTAGTTTTGCTCAACCAATATATATATATAAATTTTAGCCAAAACCAATGCCCAAAAAATGACGTAGAAAAAAATCAAATGAAGAATATTCCTTTTGGATGCATAGTTGGAAGTCTATTATATGCTCAAACCTATATAAGACCAAATATCAGTTTTGTAGTTGTAACGCTGAGAAGATGCCATAGCAATCCAGAAATGGAATATTAGAAAGTTGCAAAGAAAGTAATAGATATTTGTAGGGGACGAATGATTATATGCTCACATATAAGAGATCAGATCAGCTTGAAGTGATAGGATATTTAGATGCTGATTTTGTAAATTGCCTTGATAACAGGAAGTCGATTTATATTTATGTTAGCTAGTTGGGTAATTTCTTGAAAAAGTGTAAAGCAATCGCTCATTGCATCATCAACAATGGAAGCTAAATTTGTGGCATCCTTTGAAGCCACAAATCAAGCTTTATGGCTGTGAAATTTTATCTTAGGACATGGTGTGGTTAACTCAATTGTCATGCCCTTAAATATATTTTATGATAATACTGCAACAGTTTTTTTTTCTAAGAATGACAAGTACTCTAGTGGTTCTAAGCACATCGAGATAAAGTACTTGGTAGTTAGAGAAAAATCTAAAAACAACAAGTGTCAATTAAGAACCTGAGCACCACTATAATGATTGTTGATCTATTTACTAAAGTTTTACAATATAAAATATTTATAGAATATATTGTTAGAATAGAGCTTGTGAGCAAACTATAAAAGATATAATGATACATGTTTAGGTGGATGCTATTATTGATATTTTTCTTGCTTAATTAAAGTTATTTGTTTCTGCTATCCTATTTATATTTACGTTTATACATATTATAGTTGAATATAATAATAGGAATGTCTTGACAAGATAAATTATAAGGGTCATTATGAATTATATTATGAAAGACTAACAATGTTATTGTATATAGAATGAAGTATGACATTGATGATATACAACCGCTATAACTTACATTAATAGTTAGACTTAATATAGTATGTATTATGTTTATTAGATTTATTGGTTTATTTTAAAATTTATAGTCATATATAAAATGCTTTTCAAAATTCTTTGGAATCCAATTAGGTAAAATTATTTTCAAACAAAATAAAATCAAACAAATTTTATTTTGTTTTGAATATCTTTTATATCTTACTAGGCTAAGTGAGAGAATATTAGATTTTGTGATCCTTTATAATTGGATAAGATATATAATATAACTAATTGGATTCTAATGACATACATTGGTCAATAGAAAAGAAGTCAATATTAAAATAGAATTCTTTAGGGGATACTTGAGTAACTCTCTTAATAAGACACTCTGCTCTCGCTTATAAATAGACAGGACATCTAAGGACTGGACGAGAGATGTTATGCATCTCATAGAGGATTCAGTTGAGATATTACAGTCTCTCTCTCAATTTTCGGTCAAAGGATAGAAATAGAGGAGAAAGAATTAGTTTTGTTTGCGATCTTGGATGTAAAGAGGTGTCTTTGCATATCACACAAAAATCTCTTTTCAAATGGCATCAAAATGTATGTATAAAAAAATTAGATCTAATTTTATTTGATTTCAATTCTGACATAAAAGATTATTTTTATATTTAATATAATATATTATATATTTTATGCTACTAGTATTATATTTAAACGGTGATCCGTGGCACAATACAGTGACGACTCATGAACAAGACGAAGATCAAGGAGGACCTTTTGAAGATTTTATTTGGAGGAGGCTGCCTAAGAGGCAAAGTACCAAGCAATTTTTTTTTGGCAAAAGGTCATGGTCTACGCACCCTCCGATGAGGTTCTTCGAGACGAAGAAGAAGTGCATGCGCTGTGGAGCATTCAAGACTCCAAGATGGAAGAAAGGACCCATCGGACCGATGCAACGCTTGTGGGATTCGCTTCGAGTATGGTCGCCTACGGCCTTAAATGTCATTTTGATGTCTTTGTAAAGCGTCTACAAAACAATCAAGAAGTTTAGTTCTATTCAATTTGATGTCCGTCTCTTATACTATTCTAAACAAATTGTCATAGTATTTATGCTTTATCATGGCTGAGTTTTCTAAGTGGGATGTCTTTAAGTTGACTACTGTCTTTATGCACTATCTCTTATGGTAACATCTTTGTTTCACATTTTCTCGATATAACATTTATATGTCTGGTTGATATGTCACCATAGTATCTTAGACTATTCCTTCATATTTTATTTTCTATGAAAATTATACTTGATTATTCACCAGTGAGATTATTTCTTATATTATGTTTTCTAGTAATTTCATACATCCACTCAATGTTTTCATTTTAGTGACACAATTTGTTTTTAGATATTATTTCTTGAATATCCAACACAATGATCTTATAAAATTATTATTTTAATCTAAAAGATATAGAATAAAACTCATAATGCTCCTCTTCATTTTAATCATGTCATTTTTTTACTTTATCAATAATATCTCCAATATTTTTTCTATTTTTTGAATAATTGATCTAAGATACTTAATACTTTTTCTAAATAAAAAATTGTATCCATTCAACTTAACGGCACTAATACTTGGTATTATTAAAATTACATCTTATATGTTCAATTTTAGTCTTACTTAATTTAATATATTTTTAATTTTCAAGACTTGTCTCCGCAAGTAAAGTTTAGAACTAATTTTATTTAAACTCATCTACTAAAATAATATTACCAATAAATAAAATACATCAAGGAGGTTTATCCTGTATATTCTTTAGTAAAATCATCCATTACCAATGTGAAGATACGAGGACTTAATATGGGTTATTAATATGGTCATATACTAATAGAAAACTCATTAAATGTATTATATATAGTTTTATTATTAACGTCTAAACTATCAAACATATTTTATATAATACTAATATAATTAATAAAAAAAAATTTTTTCTAATGATAAGATTGCTTCTTTATAACTTGAGAAACTAACATTCAAGTCATCATGGAAACAATATTTTTAAGTATTTAAAAATAAGATTATATATATTGACTCTTCTTAAATCCCACATCGGTAAAAGCCTCTCGATATAGATATACGTCTTTTTATGTCTTTATTAAATCAATAAAATGATATGCATATCTTCTTTATATTTGTATATTTTCATTAATTGGCTTAACAAATAACATCAATTGTTAATCTTTAGGACAAAAAACTAAATTTATTTTCAAAAGTATTTGCTTTACACCAAATAAGGCTTTTAGTCACATTATGAGGATTTCATAGTATGGTTTACAATCTCAATTCCAGTATAATTAGAATAGTTTTTGATATCATCCTTATTTTTTATCAATTGGAAGTTCTTCAAATATTTATTAGGTATTTTCCTAAATATTATTTTTACAAAAAGGAAACTAATCAATCAAATTATTCCTTGATTTTCTAAACTCTTTCAGGAACCAATCGATGATTACTAAACCTACCACTGTTATCAATTTTTAGGTCTAAGTTATTTGTCAAATTTTCACTATATATTTTAGAAACTTAATTTCTCCATCTTTCCTTAATTTTGTTATGTATATGATATTACCTAATCGTTGCTCTTTCTCTTTATAGCCTTAGCAATTTGAAATGTATACTTCTCTCCATGCCTAACTTATATAAAAAGTCATTATATGTTTTATGTCTTGTTATATTGACAGTTTTCTTTTTTTTTTTTTAGGTCTCCTATTCAGATGTTGTATTCACACGCGCAAACACACCCCTAATGACCAGTTTGTTCATAGGCTCAATGATTTGTCCGTTGGACTTGTCATGAGTGCCATGTTAGATATCCCTCTAGATAAAAATATATTGAAAATAATAACAAAGATCAGAGTGGCGCAGCGGAAGCGTGGTGGGCCCATAACCCACAGGTCCCAGGATCGAAACCTGGCTCTGATATATAATAGATAAAAAGTTTTTTTTGGAGAAAACATTCTACATAAGTGGCTCCGAATGGCTTGCGATGTTGTATTCACACGCGCACACACACCCCTCCTGACCACTTTGTTCATAGGCTCAATGATTTGTCCGTTGGACTTGTCATGAGTGCCATGTTAGATATCCCTCTAGATAAACATATATTGAAAATAATAACAAAGATTAGAGTGGCGCAGCGGAAGCGTGGTGGGCCCATAACCCACAGGTCCCAGGATCGAAACCTGGTTCTGATATATAATAGATAAAAGGTTTTTTTTGGAGAAAACATTCTACATAAGTGGCTCCGAATGGCTTGCGATGTTGTATTCACACGCGCACACACACCCCTCCTGACCACTTTGTTCATAGGCTCAATGATTTGTCCGTTGGACTTGTCATGAGTGCCATGTTAGATATCCCTCTAGATAAACATATATTAAAAATAATAACAAAGATCAGAGTGGCGCAGCGGAAGCGTGGTGGGCCCATAACCCACAGGTCCCAGGATCGAAACCTGGCTCTGATATAGGAATGAGATATTTAAGATTTTTGGAGAAAACATTTTAAAGTGTTGTTTTTACCGCATTTTACAAGTGTCGACTCAGCCTTCATCGTGGAACTTGGACGAACCAACGTTATCTCACCGGTAGTGGAGTTGCAGACTCTTCATCGTGGAACTTTTAAGGTTAATTACATATTAATATTAATATTGCTAGTTAGTTAGTTACATTTAGTATCTTAGTCTTTATATTTTAAATTAGGTTCATTTACCCTAACATCACTAATTTTACTGAACGAAGCATGAAAATAAAAAATAAAAAGATATTTAATGTTTTAATTGATAGTGACAAATGATGACACTATTAGGGGCCATGGGTGGCTGTTATTGATAAGGAGAGCAAGATGAGAACCACTCGACAACTATGTCGAAAATGAGTATAACAATATATTCAACGTCAAATTCATATACCCATATTTTTCTACCATCATCGAATACATCCATTAGGAGCTCGATAATTGAACACTTGTTAACCTTCCAAAACTTCCCTTCCTTTTATGAGCCCTCCTCTTCCTTTTCATGCCCATGTTAGAATTGACGTGATAGTAAGGAGAGCGACAAGAGCTCTAACAACTTCAATTTTGGATCGAGCAATCCGTCCAATGGGTCAACAATGAAACGATCATCATCTTTGCCATAAATGTCGTAGCGACCACCACCACGTGCATTGATGCCAATATAAATGCAAAATGGCAAAAGGGCTCCTCGATAATTATGTCCAAGTCGACATAGATATAAAGTTTCCCTCATCTCTTATCGTTGTTGTTTTCATTCATAACAGTCACTCGATCTAGCGATGTCAACATCTGCCATCCTCAATTGAAATATTAAAATTATTATTTTATTTTTTTATTTTTATTGTAAAACTGATGTCATCAAATAAATTGATATAAATATTTCACTTTTATAACTATATAGATGTTGATGAAACTTTTTAAAGTATAAAATGTTAAAGGTAACTAACTATATGAGATAATATATAATTAGTCTATTTTTATATAATATTAAATTTATAGTCATATAATATAATATGATGTGATTCTCATCATATTAATCAAATTTATTTGAGATAATTGAAGCTAATTGCTATATTTGTAAGAATAGCATGAATGGAGAAACATGAATGATCTAAGAATTGTTAGTATAAAATCTATAATCATACTATCTGTAATGCTAAAAAACTTTTATGTCAAGATTGAAATCAAATAAAATTAGATCTAACAATATATTACGATGCATACCTTTCTTATTGTTCAGAAGAATAAACCTTATCTAATCTACAAGCGCTCCATCTGAGATATCAATCTGCAAGGAGAACTAGATCCTTCTCATCTCTTCCTATCTTTTTACAGGACCACTTAGATTGATGGATTAATTTGATGCTTCTACATATGTTACCAATAATATATATTCATTAAAATAAAAAGAAAAATAAAGAGGGATAAAACCAAAAGAGAATGAGATATTTATCATTATAGAGAATCATCTTGAAGTGAAAGCAATATTAGTTTGTATTTATTGCTTATATCTAAAGATAATTCAATTTAATAAATCTTGAGAATTCTATTCTTATAATTCTGGAAATTTGAGTTCTTTACCTAGAATTGTTAGAATATTATTTCCCTTTTGGTGTTGTAAACTTACTGTGATTCAATAAAATTAACCTATGAATTTTGTATAATAGTCTTTACAAAATTAATATTAATCTTAAGTTTACCATGATCCTACAATTAAATATTAAAATAAAATATAGTTTTATAAACTCCTTGATGTTATGTTTATCACTCTATACTTTCGTCTCATCAAATAGAGGCATTTTATCATCATATAAATAAACTGTTGAGATATGATTATATATATCTAATTTATGTAAAGTCTATGATTGTTTATACTTTTGAAATATACATAAATAAAGTCGATAGATAATTATAAAGAAAAGTCAAGATCATTATATCTAACAAAGGTGATAAATTTTATGGTATTTATGATGAACCCGATTATAATTCTTTTATTAGATTCTTGGAAAAAATAAGGTATATGATTTACCATATGTGTTATAACAAAATATGATTGCTTAAAGATATCATTGTACCTTATAGATATGGTTAGGAGTAATGATAAGCTATTCTTTTGTATCCAAATCAATGTGAGAAGAAGCTCTAAGGATAACTATGTATATCTTAAATGGTGTTCCTAGTAAGTAAATTACATGATAAGTTATGAAATGATAGGAAACCTAACTTAAGATATTTAAGTATTTGAGATTGTCCTATCAAGATAAGGATCTTCAACTCAAATAAAAGAAATTTTGATTTAATAATTATTTCTAAATATTTTATAATCTATTCAGAAAAGTTTAAAGGGGTACATATCTTATTGCTCTAATCATAATACGAGGACAATTAAATCTGATAATGCAAGATTTCTATAAAATAACAAATCAGCGGGACTGAAAATCTTAAAATTCAATTTTGATATAGAGGAGATACAAGTTGATACTCCTTTATTATTCTAGAGATTATTGTTACCCAAATCATTAAATGATTTGATAAAAGTGAACAATAAAATAACATTACTAAACTCCCACATTATATTGATACCATTATTAATGATCTCGTAGAATAACCATAATTGACAACTTTAAGAATATTTTAAAGGGGAAGGAATCATATTATTTATGATTATTATGTTGCATATCTACAAGAATTATATATAATATAAGAATCAGAATGGATCCCTTATTGTAATCATAGGTCATGAAAAGTAATGATTCTGAAAAGTAATATGATGCAATAAAAGAAGAGTTAAAATTAATAACCAGAATAGTGTTTGATAAATTTATCGAATTATTCAATAATTGTAAAAGAGTTTATTATATAAATGTGACTCAAAGGACAATGTCGAATGATATAATAGTCAGACTTATGGTTAAAAGTTTTACTCATAAAGAATGTATTAATTATAATGTGATTTTTAATAAACTCGTTAAGAATCATCATAATATTAGTGACTCATTATGAGTTTGAGTTATATCATAATGATATGAAAATATTTTAAAAGATCTAGCTTTATATGGGTTACTCCAAAAGAAAATGAAAAAAAAATATAAAGTTTGATATGCAAATTCAGGAATTCATTTATGATCTTAAACAAGATTCAAGATAATGATATATTAAGGTTCTTGACATCATTATTTTCATATTTAAGGTAAATACTATTAATTAGTATTTATATCAATGGGAGCAAGTTTATTATATTGGTTTTATATATGAATAATATTTTACTTTACCAATAGTGATCTTGATTTATTATACTAAATCAAGAAATTTATCACTAAGAGTTTTAAGATGGTTGATATGAATAAGAAAACTTATATTATTAACATTGAGTAATTCAAGGATAGACCTCAATGATTATGAAGACTGTCTTAGAAAGGATATATCAATTGAGTGTTGAAAAGATTTTAATATACAGTTTTGTTCGGTAAATCATAAAAGCAAAGTTTTAGTCAATAGTAAATGCTTTAAAATGACTTGAAAAGAATCAGATAAAAAAGGTATTCTTTGTATATGCGTAATTGGAAGTCTATGCTCAAGCTTGTGTCGGAAAAGATATCAATTTTACAGTTAAAATATTAGGTATATATTGGAGTTACCGAGAAGTAAAAATACTAAAAGACTATAAAGAAAATAATAAGATATCCAAAAAGGACAAAGGATTATATGCTCACATGTATGAAATTATATCAGCTTGAAATAATGGTATTTTTCATATGCTGATTATATAAGTTATCTTGATAATAGGAAGTCCACTTTACGGTTAATATCTATATCAATTAGAGGGGTAATTTATTATTATTAATAATAGAAGTTGATTTTGTGACATGTTTTGAGGCCACTAATCAAATTTTTTACTGTAAAATTTTATCTTAGGACTTGGTGTAGTCAGACTCAATTACAAAGTCGTTGAAGATATTTTATGACATTGCAGTAGTTTTTTTCTCTAAGAATGACAAGTACTATTGCATCTATATGCATTATGGTATAAAGTACTGGTTAAAAAAGAAGAGTCCCGAAACATCCTATGTTAATTAATTACTTAAGTTTCACTGTATTGATTGTTGATCCATTCACTTAGGACTTACAGTCTAAAGTATTTTGAAAGAACATGTTCTTATGATTGGGTTTGTGAACAACCCATAAAGGATATGATGATGTATGTTTGAGTGGATACTATAATTGACATTCTTACCTACGTACTTAAAGTTATTTGTTTCTGCTATCCTATTTACAATTATGTATGTACATATTATGGTTGAATGTGATGACAGGATTGTCTCGATGAGAAAAATTATAGGGGTCATTTTGGATTGCATTAGGAAAGGCTGACAGTATTGTGGTATATAGAAGGAAGTGTGACACTGATGACATACAACCGCTATGACTCATATTGTTAGTCAGACTTAATATAATATTATTATAATTATTAGACTTATTAGCCTATTTTAAAATTCATGCATATATATAATTTTTCTAAAATTTCAGAATCCAATTAGATCAAATTATTTTTTAAATAAATTTTATTTATTTATTTTTTATTTTAAATCCTTTTGTATCTTACTAATTAATGGGCCAAGTGGGAGAATGTTAGATTATGTGACCCTATTTAATTAAGTAAGATATATCATAGATATGATTGGATTCTAGTTATTGACCAATAAAAAAGAAGTCCATATTAAAATAGGATTCATTAGGAGATAACCTTGATTGGAGAAACTCTCCTAATAACTTATCCTAGACCCTCTGCTCTCGCCTATAAATAGATAGGACCTCTAGGAGCTAAGTGCGCATCTGAGTAGCATCTTTAAGAGATTAAGATTTTTCTCTCAATCTCCCTCTCCCCTGATCCCTTAATCCATCAATCTAGGTGGTCCTGTGTGTTAGGATCAAGAGCACTAAGAGGGGGGGGGGGGGCGTGAATTAGTGCAGCGGAAAACTTTCTGCGATTAAAATCAAAAGCTGCATTCGAACGACAAAAACGATTTCGATGTAAAATCTGATTCTAAGACTCCTTTAGCTTAAGATTAAGCGAGATGAAGTTAAAGTAGATCTTACAGAGGCAGTTTGCAGTTTATGATAAAAATCAGAATGCAAGCACAAACTGAAATCCGACGTTCGTACGATAAAACTGGTTTACGTCTAAACGTCAACTTTGAAGATACTGAACTTTGAAATATGTTTTGTAAATGCGCAGAAGGCAGTTTGCAGTTATGATTGGAGTTAAAACGTAAACGTAAACTGAAATGTAGTGATCGTACGAAAATGTCGATTTACGTCTAAACGTAGATACGGAAAGATCTGAACTTAGAGATATGTTTTGTAAATCTGCAGAAGGCAGTTTGTAGTTATAATTGGAGTCAAAACGTAAACGTAAACTGCAATGTAATGATCATACGAAAACACCGATTTACGTCTGAATGCATATTCGGAAATATCTGAACTTAGAAACTCGTTCGTAAAAGCGCAGAGGGCAGTAGCTATTTAGGAGGTTTGCAGTAATGATAAAGTGCTCAAAGTAAATACAAATCAGAGATTTAGAGTAGTTCGGTCAGTCTTGACCTACTCCACTTTTGGCTTCCTCCATCGACGTCAACTAGAGGCCTTCCTTCAATAGGCAAAGGCCAACTGCCCTTTTACAGTTTCACTCCTTTTGACGGGCTCAGGAGACAACCCTTACAGAAACTTTCTCTCCTCTCTTTACAACTCAAAGCTTGAAGAACAGAGGGAGGAGAACTTTAGGCCTTAACAACAATTTTGAGCTCTTAGAATCACAGAAAAGATCAAGATTTCGGTGTGGGCCTGTATCTTTTCAATGCTGAATGGGTGGGGTATTTATAGGCCCCAACCCAGTTCAAATTTGGAGCTCAAAACGATCAAATCCTGGAATTCCGGGATCAGGCGGTTGCACCTCCTGACTGGAGCGATTGCACCGCCTGGCAGAGCTCGAAGACTGAGCCCAAGCGGTTGTACCTCTCTATCAGGGGCGGTTGCACCGCCTGAGTCTGGCTCGGAGACTGAGCCCCAAGTGGTGCCACCTCCTGACTGAGGCGATTGCACCTCCTGCCAGAGCTCGAAGACCGAGCTCAGGCGGTGCTACCTCTCTGTCAGGGGAGGTTGCACCGCCCAGTCTCGCTCGGAGACTGAGCCCAGGCGGTGCCACCTCCTGGCTGGGGCGGTTGCACCGCCCAGTCTCCCTGGGAGACTTAGCCCAGGCAGTGCTACCTCCTGGCTTGGGCGGTTGCACCTCCTGGTGCAATCAGGGTCCGAATGGGTAGCTCCATTCAGCCCAATTTCGATTTTTCAAGGGCCCAATTGCCCCAAGATTAAGCTAATGGGATCACCTCCCATTTCCAACTTAATCAACGTGCTAACTATGATTAATTCTAAGACAATTCCTGCATCTTTGCTTCGGTGCGGCAATCGCTTCTTCCGGCGAGTTTCCGACGAACTTCCGTCGATCATCCGATGAACCCTCGGTGATGCTCCTGCGGACTTCCGGCAAACTCCTGGACTTGCGACGATCCACTTGGCGAGTTCCGACAAGCTTCGCTTGGCAAGCTCTGGACTTCTCGGATCTGTTCCCGTAGAACCTCCGACAACTGTCTGAACTTCCGTCGAACTCTCGGACTCCCAACGTGATCATTGACTTGACTCCGGCGCAACTCCTGCTGCTTGTCTAACTTTCATCGTAATTAATCCTGCACACTTATCTCAACACATAGATTAGACAACAAATGACAATTGACTTCACCATCAAAATCCGAGATTCAACAATCTCCCCCTTTTTGATGATGATAATCAATTGATAATGGAGTTAACCTTAACTCTCCTTGTCTATATGTCATACTTGAGATAAGACTTATTGATAAGTTAAATCAATTGAACTTATCAATACTCCCATCATAATACCCATCATGTTGTATCTCTCTGAAGATGATGTCAAGGCTTGACATCCATTTTCAGTGTTCAAGTTTGAATGATGATAATTGTAACAATTCATCATATTGTAAGATATCAACATGTAAAGCTGTGAAGTAAGATTTTGATATCATTACATGATGTACACATATCAAATATTTTAGCAAGTATTGCATTTTTTTTTTTCACATGGTAAGGTATCAACTCAAGGCATAATGCAAATTATTGCATCTGTTCATATATCTCTTGGTGATGCAAAGATAGCATAAATTCATATATGAATATATTTCTCAGTGATGTGAGCATGACATAATCATAGCGGTGTTTATAGCATCAATTCATATATTTCTAGCATCAATTCATATATTTCTCCCCCTTTGTCATCAACAAAAGCATGGTAGTTGTGATACCAGGAAAATAATATAAGCAAGCATATAGAGGAAGGCATTATACATAGATTGCTTTGAATACTTCTTCCCCTTTTCTATTATAATCCTTTGTGCATGTAAGGATATAATCATCCATATTTCAAGATGAAATTCATACACAGGAATCATTTCATCAAATCTATTTCAGAAAAATATTTTTCATAAGAGTGTACGAGAAAATCCGATTTATAGCATTCGGATAATGAGATGTATTCGAAGAAGATTATGCTACTGATTTTCAAATATAATCATGAAGACAAACCATTTCAACACATGTTATGTAATCAAGTGATTCGATCATTCAATAAAGTCCGAAAAGAATAGTTTTAACTAGTTTATCTATTCGGACACATCACGTACCAAAGAAAATGATACCATAAAAATCCGAGATATATTTACCATAAGGCACAAGACATATGTTTACCACGATAGATGTTTACAACCATATCAAGGATTAAGACAAAGCACATCACGGTGAGTAACATAAGGAGTTTACAACAACAACAGATGTTCATACAAGCTCATTCATGAGGTGGAAAATTAAAGTGCCTAAACAATGAGTCAAATTGACTATGAATTTGCTGCAGCTCAGATAGGATTTGATCTTGTCGTTGTTCAATCCGTTCTTGTCTCTGTTCGAATCGGTCCATCCGAATCTCAATATCTTCGACGGATGATGTATGAGTTTGCTCAAGTGGATGTGTTTCCTCAAAGGGACAGATCGGAGGAAATTGGGTACCCTTAAATACTGGTGTTTCTGGTTCTGGTTCAGGTTGAGGGGGATCAGTTCTTCTTGGCATTCTAACCCAGTTACCGTTTCTATAATAACATCTTAGTCGGTGAAGTAGATTTTTGTTTATTATGCTAAATATATCTACTTTTATTACTTCTTCTTTTGGTGGTATTAAAATATCGTAAGCTTCCATTATTCTAGTGATTATACCACCATATGGGAGCATCATGTCTTTCTTAGATAGTTCTAACATGTTTTGTTGGATAAGATAACCAAGACAGATGTCATGTCCTTTCATGATCAAATACATAGTTCCCAGTTCTAATTGACTCACTTCATCATGATGGTATTGTTTAGGAAGAATTATGCTAGTCAGGATATGATGAAGTATCTTAGTGTTTAAAGGCAGTAGATGTTCACAACTTTTAGGAACAAATGCTAAGTTGGGATTGGCAAAGATTGTTCCTAAAGCTTCAACATAGGATGTTCCAATAGTTTCATCATCCCATGATCCTCTAAAGTAAAGCCCTATGCTTTTCATGGGAATGCCTATCATATCACAAATGAATCTATCCGTGATTGAGATGTGTTGTCCTAAGAGATAGGTGGACATTCTTTCTTCATCATCTATTTGTATGTTATTGTAAAACAATCTGACGAGTCTTGGATAGATGGGTTCATTAATTTGCAGAATTGGAAGTAGATCTAGGTTTGCAAACCAATGGATAGTCTCTAAGTCTCTTAGTTCATTCAGATCTACGTATTTTCCCTTATTGACACTCCTAAGTTCGAAAGAGGAAAATTTTTCAGCATGGTTTTTCGAATCAAAAAGGGTGAGATCAAAGTCTTCTACTAATCTCCTCTTTCCCTTGTCCCTTGAGGATCTTCTAGATCCCATAACTACTGATGTTTAGAGGGATAATGATAAGCAAGAGTAAATGAATGAAAAAACAGAGTTTAAGGGATTCTTAGAGAGTACCTTAGTGAAATCTTCAAGAGAGGGAAGGATTGTTGATGTTTTGCTCCGAAATGTGGGGTATTTGGGATGCTAAACGGGGTGAAATGGGGATGGAGGAAGCTTGGAAGAGTATAGGAGGGAAGGGAGTGAGTTGGGGTCGGTTTCACCGTCGGCCCTAGCTCGGGTTAAAAAGAGGCAGAGTTGCGGGCGGTTGCACCTCTGGTTGGAGCGGTGCAACCGTTGGCAGCCCATGACTGCTGGAGGTGCCACCGCCTGCTGGGGAGGTGCCACCGCCTGTAGGCAGTGTGCACTTTGTTCTGATCAGCGTGATTTGATCTGAGAGTTTTTTGTCTTGAGAAGAATTTTCATTCAGAGCGATTAACCCTTTTTTTTACGTAATTACGTATGAGTTTTTTATTTTAAGGCAAAGACACTTGTACGATCAAGATAGATCTTTTAACGTGCATACTCCCAATGTCGTACATATGTTTGTTTGTGATAGTTTGTTCAAGTTGGTAACCCTTTCAAGTTCATGACATACTTAGTTTCTTGGATTCGAAGATGATGAATGGATGAAATTGACGGGTTCGAAGATCAAGGGGATATGTGAATTTGGGAATCATACATTTCTAATTAAAAAAGAACGTCAAATAAGGTTATATCCAAATGGCATTTGTGATTTCATAATTTCCACTTGTTATTTAAGCATTGCGAGTTCCTTGGGTCAAGACTATCGAGAATCAAGGAGCAGAATATTATTTCTTGCTCCAGCCTAATGTTTTTTACAGGAGGGGATGATTTTTAGGTACCCATTTGCTTTTGGGTGCCTCACAAATAGATCTACATTGTCTATCATGTTGCATAGAATTTATCATGGTTCCTTTAGGAACCCAAATCAATTTGTTTGGACTAATTTTCTTGAATGGACAAAAAAGCATCTTGTGTCCAACGTTACAACAAAAGTTGCATTTGTTTTGATGTTGAACATGTAAAATGGAGCCTTTTATGAAGGTGGTTGGATTTTGGTGAGGACTTCTCACAAACCCAATTCCACTTCTTTTGGGAACGTGACCCTTATTTGTAAGGATCATGTTTAATGACTTGCTACCAACCTCGAATTTCTTCAAGGTGTCCTTAAGTAGCAAGTTTTCCTTTTGGAGAGTTTCTAGATCATGGCATTTTATGCATGAGCTTAAACTATCATGATGTTTAGCTTCTAACTTATCGAAATTATAAATAAGACTATCATGCTCCTTTTTTAGCAATTTATACTTTCTACTAATAGTCTTACATTCATCAAATAATTCATGGAAAGCATTTAATAATTCATCAAATGATAAATCTGCATCTATTAAATTTGTTACCTCATCTCCGATGGCCATTAAGGCGTAATGAGCAACTTGCTCGGTGTTGGACTCCTCTTCTTCGGATGCGCTCGAGTCATCCCATGTTGCTTGAAGCGCCTTCTTCTTTGATGTTCTCCTTTTGACTTGGGGACAATCACTCTTGTAGTGTCCCGGCTTTTTGCATTCATAGCAAATAACTTGGTCCTTCTTGGGTTCAAGTTTATTTTTTGCATCATTCTTAAACTTGTTTCTTTTAAAGAATTTTTTAAATTTTCTTGTTAGAAGTGCAAAGTCATCATCACAGTCCTCATCACTTGAGTTTTCTCTTAAGTGGCATTCTGAAGTTTTAAGTGTCATATCCTTCCTGTTCTTTGGAAGGATGTCTTCTTGCTCTTCATGAGCTTTACAAGTCATTTCGTAGGCCATTAATGACCCGATTAGTTCCTTAAGAGGGAAGTTGCGCAGATCTTTTGCCTCTTGAATAGCAGTAACTTTAGGATCCCAACTCTTAGGAAGGGATCTTAGTATCTTATTTACGAGCTCAAAATCTGAAAAGATTTTTTCGAGTCCTTTTAGACCGTTGACGACATCCGTGAAACGGGTAAACATGTCGCCAATGGTTTCACTTGGTTTCATCCGGAAAAGTTCGAAAGAATATAACAGCAGATTGAATTTTTGACTCTTTCACTCTACTTGTGCCTTCGTGAGTCATTTCGAGTGTGTGCCAAATATCAAATGCGGTTTCACAAGTTGAAACACGGTTAAACTCGTTTTTATCAAGCGCACAAAATAAGGCATTCATAGCCTTTGCATTAAGAGCGAAAGCCTTCTTCTCCAATTCATTCCAATCGATCATTGGAAGAGAAGACTTCGAAAATCCATTTTCGACAAGATTCCATAGTTCAAAATCCATAGAAATAAGGAAGATCCTCATTCGGGTCTTCCAGTAGGTGTAGTCCGTCCCACTGAACATGGGTGGACGTGTTATAGAATGGCCCTCTTGGTTTCCGACGTATGCCATCTCTCTTGGGTTTTAATCCGTTAGAGAGTTAACCTCGCTCTGATACCAATTGTTAGGATCAAGAGCACTAAGAGGGGGGGGTGAATTAGTGCAGCGGAAAACTTTCTACGATTAAAATCAAAAGCTGTATTCGAACGACAAAAACGATTTCGATGTAAAATCTGATTCTAAGACTCCTTTAGCTTAAGATTAAGCGAGATGAAGTTAAAGTAGATCTTACAGAGGCAGTTTGCAGTTTATGATAAAAATCAGAATGCAAGCGCAAACTGAAATCCGACGTTCGTACGATAAAACCGGTTTACATCTAAACGTCAACTTTGAATATACTGAACTTTGAAATATGTTTTGTAAATGCGCAGAAGGCAGTTTGCAGTTATGATTGGAGTTAAAATGTAAACGTAAATTGAAATGTAGTGATCGTACGAAAACACTGATTTACGTCTAAACGCAAATTCGGAAAGATTTGAACTTAGAGATATGTTTTGTAAATCCGCAGAAGACAGTTTGCAGTTATAATTGGAGTTAAAACGTAAACGTAAACTGCAATGTAATGATCATACGAAAACACTGATTTACGTCTGAATGCAGATTCGGAAAGATCTGAACTTAGAAACTCGTTCGTAAAAGCGCAGAGGGCAATAGCTATTTAGGAGGTTTGCAGTAATGATAAAGTGCTCAAAGTAAATGCAAACCAGAGATTTAGAGTAGTTCAGTCAGTCTTGACCTACTCCACTTTTGGCTTCCTCCACCGACGAGGTCACCGACATCAACTAGAGGCTTTCCTTCAATAGGCGAAGGCCAACTGCCCTTTTACAATTTCACTCCTTTTGACGGGCTCAGGAGACAACCCTTACAAAACCTTTCTCTCCTCTCTTTACAACTCAAAACTTGAAGAACAGAGTGAGGAGAACTTTAGGCCTTAACAATAATTTTGAGCTCTTAGAATCACAGAAAAGATCAAGATTTCGGTGTGGGTCTGTATCTTTTCAGTGCTGAATGGGTGGGGTATTTATAGGCCCCAACCCAATTCAAATTTGGAGCTCAAAACGATCAAATCCCGGAATTCCGAGATCAGGCGGTTGCACCTCCTGACTGGAGCGGTTGCACCGCTTGGCAGAGCTCTACTTTAGTAGTTATTGGTGCCTACAGGACCAATAAAAAAGATAAAATACAGTCTAAAATATTCCATGGACAATAACTTTATTGTAATTCATATCCCACAAACCTATTATCTAGGCTACTTTAGTAGTTACCGATCAAATAAAACTTAAGATGATAAATTACAAATAATATTCACTAAATTTTTTTATCCTAATTCATGTTGTCATTATGAATATTATTTTATTTAATATCATTTAAGACTAATTTCATAATGTATTTTATAAATTATTGGTCCACGTCACTTTGGTGGCTATAGGACCAATACAAAAATATAAAATACAATCTAAAATATTCTATAAATGATAAGATCTTTATTTTAATTCACATTTTATAAGTCTATCATCTTAGGCCATTTCGGCAGCTACAAGTCAGATAAAACTTAAGAAGATTATAGTCCAATAATAGAATAATAACCATAATAATTATTAAAAATTAATGCTAAATAGTTTAATAATAGAATAATAATCATAATAATTATTGAACATTAATGCTAAGTAATTCAATAATAAAATAATAATCATAATAATTATTAAACATTAATTAGCAAAAGAAAACTCATATGATAATCATGATAACATATAAATCATGCCTTCATGCCTTTATATGAAAGGTAAACATTATTTCACAATTTTAAATGTATAAATATGAATAACTAAATCAATATCCAAGAACAATAATTGGATTTTATTTACCACATATATAATCAATAATTTATATGAGAAAACTATAAAATAAATCATAATTTATATTTTTTTAATCAAAATTAAATCCAATCAAATAATCAAAAATATAATCATGATTAAATTTAATCATAATTATAATAAATCATATTTATCTATTTTTATAATTGAGAATATAAACCAAATTTTTCAATTTCATAATGATAAAATTGTAAATATTTTATAAGATATAAATCGAAAATATACGATTTATAAAGGGCAGAACTATAATTTGGTAAAAATTAGACCTGAGGGTAAAACAATAAATATATTGATAGAACATAGAATTACGAAATTTACAAATGGTAGAATTATAATTTTGTAAAACCCTAGTCTCGAGGTCAAAATCATAATTATGCCAAAACCCTAATATACCTTGCCGTCGTCGCTTGCATGTGCGGTGCTGCTGCTGCGGCGGATCCAACCTATGCCACTACATGCGGCGCTGTTGCTACTTATGTGCGACTGTTGTGGCTGTTCTAGCCTGCGCCGTTGCATGAAGCGCTGCTACTGCTTACGCGTGGCCGTTGCGGCCTTTCCTGCTTGTGGATAGTGCGCACAGTTGGCCGCGGTTGTTGCTAGTGTGCGATCACTGCCCACGCGCAGCCGCTGCCGTCGCCCTCTGTCCACCGGGAGCAGCTGTTGCTGCCATCTACAGCCATCGCCCTTCCACAAGCACTGTGTTCACAAGCAGTACGAGATGCCCATGGTGCCGCTATCGCTCATAAGAGGTGGTACATGGCCCTTCGTTGACAACGATCAATAGAGATGATCGTCTCAATAACAACGATGATAGTAAACAGTAAATTCATCGATATATTGCTAGTGATAAAGCAAATCATATAAAAAAATAGATCAATAATATCCAACGAATCATTCAAGCATCGTAAACAAAAATAATAGATCTAATATATTTAATCTCAAGAATTTTACTTTAAAAACAATTGTTAGCATAAAATCTATAATCATGCTATCTGTAATGCGAAAAAACTTTTATGCCAAGATTGAAATCAAATAAAATTAAATTTAATAATATATTATAATGCATATCTTTCTTGTTGTTTAGAAGAATAAATCTTATCTGATCTACAAATGCTCTATCGTCGGATCTGACAACTAGATCCTTCTCCTCTCTTTCTATCTTTTCACAAGATCACTTAGATTGATGGATTAAGGGATTAGGGAGAAGGAGATTAAGAGAAAAACCTTAATCTCTCAACTGCATTGGGATGCTACTCAAATGTACACTTAACCCCTAGAGGTCATGTCTATTTATAGGTGAGAGCAAAAGCTTTGGGATAAATTATTAGGAGAGTTTCTCCCATCAAGATTATCTCCTAAGTAATCCTACTTTAACATGGACTTCTTTTCTATTTGCCAATAACCATAATCAGAATCCAATTATATCTATAATATATCTTACTTAATTAAATAGTATCATATAATCTAAAAGTTTTGATGCAACAGAATGAGATTATTCAATCTTCGTTAGTGCTCATTTGATATGTATTTTATAAGATAAGCAATTGTCCACTTTCTAATTTCACAAGATAATTCTCTAGCGCAAAAAAAAACGAAAAAAAAATCCCTTTAAGCTTTTGTTAAAGGGAGATATGACAAGTAAGCTATCGTTGACATGTCATCCTCGTATAGCGCATCTCCGCTCATCTCTACATGACCGAGATTCCAATCTCATTCACCATGGAGCTACTAAGGAAGTCTACTCTGATGCTTCAAGTTTGTGAGGCTCACCTATTACTTATTGCAAAGTTGATTTAGTAAATCATCATCCTATATCTCTAAATTTGACACATAATTTTACCATCTTATTATTGGCTGGATAACGTGTATCATCATTCCTGGCGTTTATCACGATCTCAATCTGATGATTATTTGTTGTACTATAAAAAGATCCTCATATATTTTTGACAATAAGTATTATTTGACTAAACACATTGATCCAATCCTTTTTTTTTTGTTTCTTCGGCACTTAACCTAAGACATTAGAAAGTGCATCTTGGTTGACTCTTTACCCTTCTCCGTATCATATATAATTTTCTTAAGAAAAAAAAGATAAAATCACATACATCGACTTTTACATATGATATGTCATGTAATTATTGATTTATGAGATTCTCGATAAAAGAGGTCTTTTCTTCCTAATATGTTTTTTGAACATAACTTTAATTTAGTCTGATTTTTAATATTCGTTTAGGAATAATCGTGGGTTGAATTTCCTTAAAATATCCATATTTGGTCGGAATTGTAATCGAATATTTTTTGTTAGGTTTAAGTTGCGCTCATGGTAACCTTTTATTTTAAAATTAATTAGATATATAATGTTGTAAAAAATATAATTAGGTTTTATCGTGTAGTGGTTAGCACTCCAGATTTTGAATCTGGTGACTGGGTTCGAATCTCGGTGGACTTTTTTTTCCTAAGCTAATTTCATGATCCTTATAAGATACATATGCCTAATGCTTAGCACACATATTTCCAATTTGATCACGAAACATTTCATCTATAAAAGATGGAAGGTGATATGATCCGTTCCTTCATATAGCAGCAATTGCTTTCGGAGGAGACATATTATGACTACCACCCCAAATTGTGTTGCTAAGAGTTGACGCGTCACCGACCAGCAGTGGAGATGAGCGGCGGAGAGAGGAGCGCGAGCGACTCCAAGGTGGAAACCATCTCAAGGTTGGCGCAGTGGAAGATCGAGAGCTTCGGGCCCTGCACCTATCGCCGCTCCGACGCTTTCAAGATCGGCATCTGGAACTGGTTCGCTTCCTCCCTCGACCCCTCCCCTCTGCTTTCTCGATTCAACATCCTCTCTTTCTTGCATTCATGTTGGGGATTCAGGTACTTATCCGTCGAGAAGAATCGGTACGTGCACATCCGGTTATTCCCGGAGCCATCCCGCGTCTCCAAGGAGCAGCCACCCGTCGCCAAATTCGTGGTCCGTGTCTCCAGCCCTGCGCCTGGTCGCCGCCCCTGTATCTCCCCTGGTATTCTCACGTCTCTCGAGGATCTTTAATTGCCTTGTCTTTTGGTCTTAGATCGTTGGATTTCTTGGTCTAGGCGTAATTACTTGTTAAAGGTGGAATTTTTAGGACTGATGCAGGTAAATTCTTAATCTAGGTGTAAATTGGTTGATTCCTTTGCCTTTGGTTGTGCAAATTAAAATTTCGGAGCGGAAAAGGTGAGGTCACGCCATTAAAGATGTGGGTTTTTAGGCTGAGGACATGGAAAAGAGGCGAGTGCGAGATTAATTAGCTTGGTTGGACTTTGTTCCAAGGATTGGACATTCTTATCTTAGCAAAGAAGGTTGACCTTAAGCCCATGAACAGTTCAGACTGATCTCCAGATCTGAATCCAAATAGATGAAGCTTTCATCTCAACTTAACGGGTTCTTGGAACAAACATGTGATTTTTTTTTTTGTTGAGGGACATGGGAAAAAGGCGAGAGCAAGATTGATTAGCCTGGATGGAGTTTAATGGAAAGATTGGACACTCTCGCTTTAGCGAACAAGGGTATCTGAACCCAGGTAGGTGAAGCTGTCATCTGATTTTTGGGGGTTCTTGTGGTTCTTGGATAAAACAAGGGGATATACAACAGTCTTTAACTTTTAGGAAAAGTTTCTCCAGTCAGCACTCAGGGCCTGCTGCGGAGGACGAGAATGTGTTTCAATATTTGCCTTCTCTACAAGCAACCTTGAGCTGGCTGTAAGAGAATCATTTCTGTGACAGATTTCCACTTCAGGCAACCATGTTAAAGAAAATTACAGACAGGAGGAATAAATAAAGAAGCTTGCCTCTGTTGCTTTCTTTCTTTGCTTCTCCCTTTCCTCTGTCTATTCCTGGCTCACCTCTTTATCCTTTTTTTTTTTTTTTTTTAATTGTGTTCCTCTTGGAGTTCTGGGATCTGAGTTTACTTCATCGAGTACATAAAAAGATTTTGAATACTGATACAATACACATAAAATCCTACATGTAATCATTCAAAACTTGCAGTAATGAGGCCAGGCCCTCATGTAAAGAGACTAAGGACCTTAAAGTCCTTCCACATATTAATGTACAAATGACATGATTCATAATTAGAAATGGGAAATAAATGTATTGATGGATCATATGGAAAGAGAAATTAGGACACAGAGCTTTTGCTATACGTTACAAAGTAGTACTCATACACAAACAATCTGTAGGATCCGTTCTTACCAATATCAAATTGTTTTGTCAAATTAAATTTCATGGTCACTACGTCTAGAATCCATTTCCACCCTGCTTGTTCTAATCCCTTGATCAGGCGATTTATCTCATGTACCTTATGTTTGGACTGAGGGTTGTCATTCCAATGACACACCTTCTGCTGGCCTGTGAATGGCCAGTATGTTTGTACATTATTCCCCACCATTGTGCAGACATAGGCATTAAAGTGTGACAAAGTAAATGGAGAGAGAGAGGAGGAAGCTAACTTTATGATCTTCGCAGTTATGAAGTTTCCATTTCCACCTTGGATTTGTTTGCCACCTCTGCAAAACTTTAGAAAGAAGGTCAAGCGGCCTGTAATTGAATTTTGCATGTGACCCAGACAGGCTTTTGCTAGATACATGGTTGAACCATTTGATATAAATAACTATGCCAATTAATCGTTTGCCACAAAAAAAAAATCAAGCAGACTCAGTGTCTGAAACATTTGCTGAATGGAATATACTAGGGGTAGACCCTGTACATGAGGATGAACCATGGTCTGGACCTGTTTTTCAGGTTAGTTTATGTTACATTTTTAGTTATAATTTTCTTTTGTAAAATCTTCTGCTTTGTACATGTAACAAAATTAGGATTGTTTTCCTGGTTTTGCATCTTTCAACATCCACTGACTGATTAACTTGAATGCAGTTACTGAGAAGCTGATCCGGAGCAGTGAAGATTTTGCTTGGGCCATTGATTCTAACTTTCTTGGGCGTTTTACAATTGATGTAGAGTTTCTGGACTTGAAGATACATCCCCTGGATGTAAGTGTTCTGAGTTGCAGATTTTGTGGGTTTTTGAACCTTTATCAGCTGTGATTATATATTTTCTTTTATATTTTTGGAGAACAAAAGGACACTTACATGAAAACTTTTTGAGAATTGAACTAAAATTTTTTTCTTAAACAGTAGATTTATTTCCAATTACAGGGTGGTGAAGCTTGTTCAATATGGCCTAATGAAGGGATGTTACAGTCTCTTTCAAGCAAAAGCACTTTGCGATGCCTCTCTCGTATGCTTGAAGATGGTATTCATGCAGATGTTACTATCAAAACATCTGATGGTGTGCTGAAGGCCCACAAGGCTGTGCTTGCTTCAAGCTCTCCCGTTTTCGAAAGCATGTTCCTGCACGATCTCAAGGAAAAGGAGTCCTCCACAATCAAGATAGAGGACATGTCACTAGATTCATGCTCAGCTCTTCTTGGTTACATATATGGGACAATTAAACAGGAAGACTTCTGGAAGCATCGCCTTGCATTGCTTGGTGCAGCAAACAAGTATGATATTGCTGACCTCAAGGACTGCTGTGAGGAAAGTCTTCTGGCGGACATCAATTCCAGCAATGTCCTTGAAAGGCTCCATGAAGCATGGCTGTATCAGCTCAACGAACTAAAAAAAGGGTGTTTGATGTACTTGTTTGATTTTGGTAAGATATATGATGTGAGGGATGAAATGAATAACTTCTTTCGCCATGCTGATAGAGAGCTGCTTTTGGAGGTGTTCCAAGAAGTCCTGACAGTTTGGAAGCCTTAATAACATGTCGTGGTGAGATCGTCAACTCTTTGGAATTTTCCAGGACTCTGATATCGCCTTGCTATGGTAGAGGCTTTTTCTAAAGTCATTTAAAGTATGTTTTTTTATTGTCCAATAGGTGGTTTTGTAAATTCATATATGCTTTTCCTTGCATGGTTTGCGATGGTGGTTACCATGTAACTGAGTTGTGGTGCTTTGTATGTGTTAATTGTCCTTTTCGTTGTAATGAATTCTGGTTCTATGTGAGAATATTGTTATTATTGTTCGCTAAGCATGGCATTGTTAATTATAGAATGTTAATTGGTAAAATGTGATCATTATAACTGGA
Source organism: Musa schizocarpa (assembly GCA_900464855.2). Classification (NCBI taxonomy): domain Eukaryota; kingdom Viridiplantae; phylum Streptophyta; class Magnoliopsida; order Zingiberales; family Musaceae; genus Musa; species Musa schizocarpa. The sequence goes on along the minus strand of LS990925.1, from coordinate 26,513,244 downwards.
GGGATTTCTCTTGGTTGTGGGTTAATGCAAATGGAAATCAATCATGTGGAATGAGGACTGCATGTGTTATCATATGCTGTATGGTTTGAGTACATATGCCTTATTAGTAGGAGTTAAGCCCCACATTCCATATTGAATGTTGGGAACCTGGTTTAAGCAAATGATGAACTCAGGGAAAATCTCCTGGGAGTGATATTCTTTTATGAAATTATTCTGGAATCATTCAGAATTATCTTGAGAAACTGTCAAAAATATAAAACTTTCTCTTTTCCTACTCTGCTCTATTCTGTGTAACATTATATCCAAAAATATATCAAAACTCTTGTCTTATATATTTCATACAATACCTTGAAGATCATTCGGCAATCAAAAAGAAATAAACATAAGTTTAAACCATAGTTAAAAAATTATTTTAATTTTACAGCAATTTAATTATTAAAAACCACATATATCATAATTTATAAGTATATTTATAAATTATAAAATAATTAGATGATAGTTTCATAGATATATCAACTATAAATGAGCTCTACTCGTGAGTTAACAAACGATCTCATTAATAAATTTATGAATTTGTAAAGATATAATATATGATATTAATGATTTTATTAGTGAAATCATATTATCCTGACGGTCTCATTTACAAAATAATAATAATAATAATAATAATAATAATTTGAAGAAAGTTATAAAACATTAGTCTCTAATACCACAAGTTATGTATTTAAAGTCCTATTTAAGGTCTAAAACAAAAAAAACAAAAAAAAAGACATACATATTTTTTATTTCCCTATTTTAAGCACGTGTAAACTGTATCAATTTAATCTTTAAATAATTAAACATAAAAATAAATATTAATTCCTCGAGCACGGGATCGGTCTCCGTCGACTCCGATCTCTCCTTATCGTAAATTGTGTTCAGCGGCTTCGCAACCAACCCCAGCATCGCCGAAGCATGCTCCGCCAATTCTCCGTCCTTCCGCCGCCGCCGCTGCCCTCTCGCTCTCCTCCGCTCCGCCCCGCTCCTCGGCTCCTGCTCCCCTCCGATGGCTGCTCGTTGAACCTCCTCCACTCTCGCCGCCGCCGCCGCCGCCGCCGCCCGCTTGTGATTGTCCTCCGTTCCGGTGGCGGCGACCGGTGGAAGCTCACCGATCTCGATCCAAGTATGTGGTCCTCTTCGGAACCCTAAAGTCGACGCTTCGTTTCGGGTTTGCTGATCTGTTCTTTCGGTTTGCTTCTTGATAGATGCGGTGCAGGATAGGCTCCGATCGTGGCTTCTCAAAGCGCGGACGCTGCTCACCGAGGTAGCGACGCCCATCGTGAAGCCCGGGCAGGGGCGGAAGCCTGCCACCGCGCGGGAGCTGGAGAACATGGCCGTCGAGGAGGAGGTCTTCGTGGCCTCTGAGATGACAGTGGATCGGAGGACGACGAACGGCTTTCTTTCGTTCGCCGCCGTCGTCTCCATCGAACAATTCGCTAGGTAAGCCGGAAGCCTTCAGCTTGATCTTTCAAGATGTTGATGTGGTGTCGTGGTGGTGGTGGTTTTAAGGTCTCATCGCTGAATTATGCTCTGATTTGTGCAAGGTTTGGTACAGGATGAACGGTCTGACGGGGCGGAAGATGCAGAAGATATTTGAAGCGCTCGCCCCGGAGACCATTCGGACTGATGCTAGGAGCCTGGTGGAGTATTGCTGCTTTAGGTACCTCTCGAGAGACAGCTCTGATATCCACCCTAGCTTAAAGGTCTGTGGGTATATAGTCCTCTCCCTCCTTGGAATGATTGGGTGAATTAAAATCGACTTCTTTTCTTAAGCTTTCCCGTTCCCTTTAATAGTTTATAGTAGCTTATTAGTCTAATGCCCAGACTGAACTGGCTAATATTTATAAATGGTCATTTTCCTACCGAAACAGAACCAGCTTCTTTTTGAAGGCATTGGTTGACATTAATCACCATTTCAGGAGTTCTCTAATGTTTCTTGCAACAGTTTTTTAGCTGTTATCCAACTTTGTGTCTATTATTCATGTTAGTTACTTTTCAAATCTTGATTGATGAACTGCAGGAGCATGCATTTCAGAGGCTTATTTTTGTGACTATGCTTGCTTGGGAGCAGCCATATACCAGGGATGGCGGATCACAATTTTTGCAGGATGCTTCTTCTTTTCAGGTTTGTTTTGTCAACTACTGCATGTTTAAATCATTTCTTTAAATCTTTCTGACATGCAAAATGCTGGGTAATTGCAGCATCTGAGCACCAGTAGACTTGCTCAAAACCTGCTTCCTTAGTAGCAAGAAACAACTCTTTTATTATTTAACCGTAAGAAAGTCCTACCTGTGGAAATGGAGGATCATCATATATTATTACTTTGCTACTTTGTTATATCACCTAAATTTCTAATGGTCAACATTGTTGTATTGCTTCTTTAACTTAAAATTATCTAACTAAATTCTTCCTGAATCCTGTATGTTTTCACATTTGATTAGCCTAACACTTTCATGAATACTAATTTTGGCCTTAAACAAGTCCATTTGAAAAATCAAAACAAGAATTACTTACTATAAGGTCTGCTGTTCGTAAGATGAATGAAGTAGTTTTGCCATCTGAATAAGATGCATGCTTATTCTACATGCTACTTTCTTATCTGGATTGGAGTACTTTGTACTTTTATGTTATGTTTTACAGAGGTTTAAAAATGACCAAGGCAACAGAGAAGTCCTTTTTTAATGTACTCTATATTGCTTTTAATTTATTAATTTAAATGTTTGGTCTGATGTTTGCTTATACAATAAAGGGCTGAATGATCCATCCTTCTTAACAAAGGCAGGATCCCTCGCTTCAGTTCACAAACTGTATATTCCTTTGTATGTCCTTTAATACAATTCATTTTCAATTTTGCGGCCGAAATGAAATTTGACAGAAAAGGATTCATGCATATTTTGTAACCTTTTCCTTTAGGTCTTCAGGATGGTATCACACTCAAGGAAATCGTGCAAATTTTTTAACTAGTAATTAGATTTGAGTTTTTACAATTTTCTTACATTTAATTCATAGGATTGAGATTGGCCAAAACAAAGAGCAGAAACTTGTAAAGAAAGATGAAAGGTTAGATATGGTAGAGTTAATTATAAACATAGTAAAATACTTATTTAATGCATCGTTCATTTATAATAAAATACTTATTCAACACATTCTTTTTTAATACATTGTTCTCAACTGATCTTTCTTTCTGAATTATCTTATGGAAGAAATTTCTATTTTCATGCTTGTCATTCAGTGTATGCTGGGATATAGCTTGAGCTGAGTTTTGCTAAAAGTTTGTGTGTATGCTGGAATATCAACTAGATTATCAGCATTTTTATTTTACTTTTGCAATAAGTTTATTTAGAAAATTGTGTACAAATTTGTTGTTTTTTTATGCTCTAGAACCCTGGATAAGAAATCCCTCTCTTTGCGTATGTCACAGGATTGCAATGTTTATAAAAGCGCTAGGTGCGTGCCTAGGCACCTGCTCAAGCGAAGCGAAACATTCCAAAATATTAAAATTTTAAAAAATATATATTGCAATTGATAAATATGATCATAAGATAAGAATGCTACATCAAATTGAAATTATACAAAGTACTAAATTATCTATGCAATGTATTTATATTAATGTGATATATGTGGCTAAACATAAATATGCTAAACAAGTTTAATTGATGGAAACCTATGCTAAAATATTTCTAACCAATGCTAAATAGTTCTAAAGAGTGGATCAGTATGGTGCTAAATAGTTCTAAAAAGAGAACTGAGAAGAGGTCTAACCAGTGACTATAAAAGGTGGGGAAGGAGAGGGCAGCGGAGGAAGCTGCAGACAAATGAGGCGGCAACAGATGAAGGTGGCAGTGGCAAATGAAACTACAAACTAAGGCAGCGGTGTCGGATGGAGCTACGAACAAAGGTGACGGCGGCGGATGTAGGGTTTCACTTCGAAGACAAACTGCATCGCGTGCCTACGCTTGGGGGTGGGTGGAGAGGGGGAGGGGGAGGACAAGTTTTGAGTTAGGGCACATTATTTGGTTCGATTGAACCAACTTACTGGCTCAATCAAACCTGGCACGAACCCTGACCTATCTTCACTCGGGCACTCATCCAAGGCGCTTGACGTCTCGACGATGCTTCATCGAAATGCCTCACTCAAAGGTTTTGCAAGGTGCTTGGGCAAGCCATGGATTACTTACCAGCAGCCTTGCTTCTCTGTCGTCTCCTTTTTTGTTCCCTCTCTTTCTTCCTCGTCCTCTATCTTTTCTTCCCCAAAGCCATCACATCCAGAGGCAGCAACAACAATAGTGTCTGCAGAAATGACAAGTTCAATGATTCCATCAGCATACAATAAGTTTTCCCATCCTTATCGTCTTCTCCCATGATGCATATGTTGGGAAATCATGGGGGCGACATCATATGCGCAGCGGAAGAACAAGAAAACGAAAATCCCCGATTCCCAAAAAGATGTTCGTTGTCGTACGAAGATTGGTGCGCAAAAATCCGCAAAACACAAAACTGCGTATAGAGATTGTGTTACCTAGGGAGATCGTATATCCCTGTTTCCTTGCAGATCCTTAGGAGAGAGGGTGAAGGAGGTCAAGCGTCCTCCTCTCTAGCGGTGATCCACACAAATAGCCGGGGTTGCGGCGACCCTCCTCAAAACTCCAGGGCCTCGAGGTGGAGAGGGAGAGGAGAATAGGAAGGCAAGCAAAGACTCTAGCCTTATGAGGTCGTGAATCCCTCCTATTTATAGAGATCCCGTGTCAAACCCTAATGGGTCCTTCCCTAGTGGGTATTGGATCTGCGTCCATAAAAGACAAGGGTCTCAAAATGGGATATCTCATATCCGAATCTCTACTCATCGCAATACCTACCGTATGTGTGTGACCCTCTGGGCCCAATATCGAAATGGCCGTGAGTCATACCCGTCGAGAACTCCTTTTCTAACTTCGGTGAATTATTATCTCATAATAATTCACTCGACTCATCGACTACTCGGGACGTCTTGAGCCACTACACTGCCCCAGTCCCCCCGACGATCTGGGGGAATTCAATCCATTGGACTGTCGTCCTCGGTTACCATGTACCTATAGTCCCTCATCCATCTAATATCCCGGAGGCCGTATATCGAAGCGTGGTGTTTGTCGGACCCATATGCGGTTTACTTTCGAAGTCTCGCTTCTAATCGTTCTCCCGGGAGAACTCTTTCTCTCTCGGCCCGAATGACCCCGCCGAGGATTTGTGCGAGCAAGAACACATAGGATATTCCTCTCTATGACGTGGCGAGATGGATGATCCTCATCGACACTCAATAGCCCTCGTGAAGGTCGAGTAACACTCCCAATGACCGGTTTTGTACTAGATCCGGGGACAGCCAAACCTATAAGTCGGTATCAAAGAGTGGAGCACTCATACAGGGACATCCTTGGTGTCTCAAGTCTAAGGACCGGATACACCACTTAGGACTACTGGAATCGCCATTTGTCGACAATAAGGCATCATCAACCATCCAAAGATTCCGTAAAGCGGATCAATCGATGAACTCGTTCTCCATGAGCACACTTTGTCTTGTATCCCCTAGTGTCCCTACACGGCGGTATATGACCACCGCATCCATCATATGGACGGGTATCAAACACATCGTCTATCCTAATTATCAATGATGTCCTCTCGAAAACCTATGGCCGGGATTATTTAGGATATGTGTTTAAAGGTGAATCGATCTCATTATCGTGATCTCATCACGATCCGATTCCCATTACCTGAATCGAAGGACATCACAATATATATATATGCATTTATCAATAGTTATAAAGTGATATACGCCAAAATATAATAAGCAAAAGATTACGTATCAAGTCACACGTGCCATCACTCACGTGATTGGCTTGCTTGGGCACTTATGACTAGCAATCTCCCACTTGACCTAAAAGCCAATCACCTGTATGCGATCCCCATCGGACCCCTGTGACGCCAAAAGACAAAATGAGACAACGGCTTTGTCGGTGGATCTGCCAATGTTATCTTGGGATGGAACTCTTTCCATCAAGCTACATCTCCTCGGGTTCGATCTCTCTTATAAGTTTGGAACCTCCTCGAACAACTTCACGATGAGACCCAGTTTCCCTTATTTGAGTAATCACCCCATAGTTGTCGCATGATATAAGGAAGTCGACTTGTCGCTATCTCAGATCGACTCCCAAATCTGTGATGAACTTCTTCACCCGGACTCCTCTTTTTGCTTCATCGATCGTGAATGTACTCACCTCGTGGTCGAAAGTCGTGGTGGTATCTTGCTTGGAACTCTTCCAAAGACATTGCTCCTCCATTCAAGGTGTACACATACCGAATTAGACTTGCTATCATCGATATTAGGCGAAAACTTGAGTCGGTGTAGCCTTCAACCTTAAGGCTATTACCTCCATATACTAGTAAAGATCCTTAGTCCTTCTCAAGTACTTAAGGATACACTTTCTTGCTTTCAGGTGCTCCAAGCACGGATCCGCTGATACTGCCATGACACTCGAAGCATCTTGCTATATTAGGCCTAGTACATAGCGTAAATACATGATAGACCCTATCATTGAGGCATAAGGTATCATATCCATGTTCGCCTATCTTCCTGGAGTCTTTGGGGACATATTCGTAGAAAGCGATATCCCATGTCTCATCGGTGATGACCTCTCTTGGAATTTTCCATGCCAAACCTTTTGACAATAGTTTCATGTACGGGATTTGGGACAAGCCAAGCATCCTCTTGGATCTATCTCTATAGATTCTAATCCCCAAGATATAAGATGCTTCCCCTAAGTCCTTCATGGAGAAGTGTCTAGATAATAAAGCCTTTTCTTGTGGATAGCATTCCTATGTCATTCCCGATGATGAGGATGTCATCCACATATAACACCAAAAAGGTGATAAGCTCCCACTTACCTTTCACGTATACACAAGGCTCATCTTCGTTTCTTAATCGAAGTCATAAGATCTCGATTGCCTTTATCAAATCTTATGTTCCAACTTCGGAAGCTTGCTTTAGTCCATAAATGGATCTAAGCAACCTACACACCTTATCCGGGCAATTCTTGGACACACGAATCCCTCGGGTTGCATCATATACATCTCCTCGAGGTTCCCGCTTGAGGAATCGCGGTTTTCACATCCATCCGCGGATCTCTCATAATCATAGTGTCTTTTATAGCCAATAGAATTACGATGGATTTTAGCATTCTTCTGGTGAGAAAGTTTAAATCAGTAGTCAACACCTTGCCTTTGGACGATACCCTTAACCAATAGCCTTGCTTTATAGGTCTCTACCTTTCCATCTACTCCGATCTTTTTCTTAAAGATCCACTTGCAACCGATGGGTACAATACCTTCTAAGCATCAACTAGGTTCCAAACCTTATTGAGTACATAGAATCCATCTCGAATTCATGGCTTCTTTTCCACTTCCCGAGTCTATACTCATAATAGCCTCCCTCGTGGGTCCGAGGATCAATATCCTCTACATCCTCTCTGCTTCTAATATGTCCCCACATATCTCTCGGGAGGATCGGATACTCTATCGGACCTGCGTAAAGTTGATACTTGTGTATTAGGTACCGAACAGGACTTCGGTCAGAGAGTGGTGCTTGAGCTTGATTCTCCAACCTCACTCAATTCTATCATTCTCCCCCGCTGTCTCGAAAGTCGAGAATATGTTCCTTCTCGAGGAACACTTTTCTCTTTAGCTACAAAACCTTTTGGTCCTCGAGATGATAGAAATAATACCCACAAGTTTTCTTGGGGTATCCCACAAATTTGCATCGCTCGTCCTTGATTCTAACTTATCGAGGGTTGTGTCTTTTAACATGGGCGGGGCGACCCGGATCTTAACAACCTTAAGATTAGGCTTCTTCCCTTTCCATATCTCATATGGTGTAGACACTACTGGACTTAGTTGGAACTTTGTTCGTAAAGGTAAGTTTTGCGGTTTAGGGCATATCCCCCCGAAGAGATGGGTAGGTCAAGAAAAAACTCATCATGGACCGTACCGTATCTAATAATGTCGATTTCTCATTTCGGAGACACCGTTGGTGAGGTGTATAAGGAGGTGTCCATTGGGATAATATCCCACGGTCCTTGAGGAACCGAGTAAACTCAGATTGCTTAAGTATTCACCTCCTCGATCGATCGAAGAGTTTTTTATACTCTTTTCGGTCACGGTTCTCCACCTCATTCTTATACTCTCCGAATTTCTCAAAGGCCTCGGACTTGTATTTCATTAAGTACACATATCTATACCTTGAAAATCATCAAGAAAATGTAATGAAGTAGAATAACCTCCAATGGCATGAGTTGACATGGGTCCACATACATCACTATGTATGAGTTCCAACAACTCATTGGCTCTCTCTCCATTCTACTAAATGGAGATTTGGTCGGTTTTCCACGAATCTGAGGCTCACAAGTTGTATATGACACATAGTCGAATGGATCTAGATATCCATCATTTAGCAACTTTTGAATCCTTCTTTCATGGATGTGACCTAGCCTATAATGCCACGTGTATGCTCTGCTTCAACTCATCTCGTTTCCTTTTGGACATATTTACATTCATGATATGTGGGAGTGGTGTCTAACATAAATAAACCATTATCTGATGTTCCTTTTCGTTGATGATCTTATCATCTAATAATATCGAACAACCATTGTTCTCAAAAAACAAATTTATATCCACTAACCGTTAAACATGAAATGGAGATAATGTTTTGATAATAGAAGGAACAAAATAACATGCATCTAATGCAATAAAAGCTCCACTAGGCGGATGTAGGGGCGACCTCCGCCAATAGCTATCTGAAAGAACTTTTGCTCCATTACCCATCTTGAGGTTCATCTCTGCCTCTCTCTAGTCTCTCTCAGTTGCGAACAACAACGAACGATTGCGTATATGATAAGCACTCCCAGGTATCCAATACCCGTGTGTTATCATAAGAGTCCCACAAATAGAGATCGATCACGACCAGTACTGAAGCTTCATCAAGCTTTTGTTTAAGCCCTTTCAAGGTACTCTTTTGCGGTTTCTCTTCCAATGCCCATCTTTACCACGGTGGAAGCAATCGGCCTTTGTCCTTTCTTTGGGTCTTTCTTAGAACCTTTGCTTTACCTTGTTTGCCCTTGCCCTTTCCCTTCTTAAGGGACCTTTTCGCTTTCCTTTTCTTTTTCGGTCTCACCGGTGTAGAACGGCTTCTCTTTCTTAATAGTACTCTCTCTTCTCCCTCAACATATTGAGGAGCTCGGGAGAGTCACCTCAAACTTGTTCATATTAAAATTCATTATGAATCTGAAAAAGGAATCTGTAGGACCGAAGCACAATGTCCACACACAAGTTATCCTCTGGGACCATTCCTAGACACGCGTGAGTTTCTCATCCACTCAATCATCTTTAGGACATGGTTACGACCTGTCCCCTCGGTCATCCTAACACGGGAAAAGGCTCTTGGATATCTCATATCGTTGAAGTCCTTCCCTGTTCCTCAAACAATTTTCGGACATGTAGGAGAATGGATCGGCATCCATCTTTTCATGTTGTCTCAGAAACTCGGAGTCATAGAGCCCAACATATATAGCACCGAAAAAGAGGAGTCATCGATGTACTTCACGTGGCGAGCGATCTCATCCTCGCCGCCCCTTCTTCGTAGGCATCATCAGATCAAGGGGCGTATTACGATTTTCTCCGTTGTGAGAACAATTCTCGTTCTGGAGCCAATCCGTATAATTTGGACCCGATGAAGGCGGTTGACATCAAGTATGCCACGTAAGGGATTTGGCGACATTTTCCTCAAAATAAAGATGTAGCGAAATGAATAACGTGTAGATTTTACAAGAAATAAACTATCAAGATATGGACTTCTATCTTAATATGCTCCCACTATTTTACTAACGAAGTCACGGGACACCCTCGGCCTGAAACGGAAGTCTCCAGCAGACTTCTAGTGGGGATCGGGGATCAATCGGCGTCTTGAGTGTAACCTCGAGGGACTCGACCAATCACACTAAGCTTAAAAGGTAGGCAACTCTTGCCGATCACAACTCCTTATGATTCCCCGCCCCGTTTCGGCCTCCCCAATCACCACGGCCTCGAGGGACTCGACCAACCTGATGCTTTCGGTTAAATCAACACCTTCGTTACTGAGATGAGTCTAATTTGATGATATACCCTCGAGGGACTCACCAAGCATACCATGTCCTCGGTCACCGGTGACATCTCTATGTCGTAAAGCAAGATAAATAATCGCGATATAGGTGAGTCTCGAGGGACTTGACCAACTCAACCTACACCGAATTCGCCTCTACCATAACGATGGAAGGCCACGTGGGTCAATCTAATTGCCTCACGCCTACCGGACTTAATATTATCGAGAGATGTTTACATAATTTGGTCTCCTATTATGACATGTCACACGTATACATATTTAATATATATCTACATCGCATGCAAATATATATACATATCTAGTATGTGTATAAGCAATCACATCGGATGATCACGGACCATTAACCTGATATGATTAGGCCCGAGCCGCGATAGGCCTAATCACTCACATCAAGATCTATGTGTAACGGCGGTGCATCTCCATGCCCTTGTGATCATCCATCTCGCCCGTCGTTTGCCTGTCGACATCTTGATGCATCTCCATGCATCACGATCGTTCGTCTCGTGGGTCCCGCTTATCGCATCCACGCCTCCCGCCGCAAGCCTCCTCATTGTGATTACAACTTAATCATAGGCACGCAGTGCCCACGATAAACGAGAAATATAATGGAGGTTCGCAAAACTCAATAATAATAATCACAAGTACACACATCACAAGGTCCACGATCATCCGGATCCACACATCATACATCACATGTATAAATAATCATCATCATGTGACTACTAGATAATAATAAAAATAATAATCAACTAAACCTTTTAATTAATTAATATTTTTTTTTGAATCGGGGGACATGTAGGGAATTTCTCAATTCTAAGGGTATTTTCGTAATTTGGACAAAAGACGAAGAACTGGAATTTCTCAAATTCACGGGGGCAAAACCGTCCTTTTGCCCAAAACCCCTAATTCCCTCTTTTCTTTGCCGCCACCACCTTGGCGGCGGCTTCCAGGCTTGGCGAGGGCGGAGGGCGAGGGCGCGGTTTCGCAGCATTTGGCACGCCCATTGGCGCCGCCCATTTGCAGGGGCCCGGGCGCCGCCGCCTGGGCGGTTTTTTTACGCCTTGTTTGGCCACTGCCGGGGGTTTTTTGGATGGGGCGGCTGACCACGGCCGCTTTCCGCTCTCATGGGTGCCTCGGCCCATATTCTTTCCGCCAGCTGCGCCTCTCATGGTCGTCGGTCGGTGCCGCATTTCTACCCGCCGGTCGCCACCGGCCGCATGAAGTCTGCTATGAAGCGATCACCGACCGGCCATTTCTTCCAGCATTACAAGACGCTACGGCCTTGTACGTATGCCCGGTCATGATCACTGCGCGGTCAGTGGTGGTGTTTCGCAGACGCAGATCGAGGGCGACAACCGTTGTCGCCTTTCCTCGCTTTTCGTCAACGATTTTGACGTCGATATTCTTCCTAAACACAACACACGTTAGTTCAAAACCAATCATTCGCATCGAACAACCTGGCTCGATACCACTATTGGGAAATCATGGGGGACATCATCATATCTTGCACGGAAGAACAAGAAAACAAAAAATCCCGATTCCCAAAATGTTAGGTCGTCGTCGCGAAGAAGATTGGTGCGCAAAAATCCATGAAACACAAAACTGGCATTATAAAGATTGTGTTACCTAGGGGAGATCGTATATCCCCTGTTTCCTTGCAGATCCTTAGGAGAGGTGAAGGAGGTCAAGCGTCCTCCTCTCTAGCGGTGATCCACCACACGGCCGGGGTTGCGGCGACCCTCCTCAAAACTCCAGGGCCTCCGAGGTGGAGAGGGAGAGGAGAATAGGAAAGGCAAGCAAAGACTCTAGCCTATGAGGTCAGAATCCCTCCTATTTATAGAGATCCCGTGTCAAACCCTAATGGGTCCTTCCCTGAGTGGGTATTGAATCAGATCCAATAAGACAAGGGCTCAGCTTCGGATATCTCATATCCCAACCTCTACCTCATCGCAATGCCTACCATATGTATGTGACCCTCTAGGCCCAATATCGAAATGGGTGGTGAGTCATACCTATCGAACTCCTTCTAACTTCGGTGAATTATTATCTCTCGTAATAATTCACTTTCGACTCATCGACTACTTGGACGTATTTAGGCCACTACGCCAGTAGTCCCCCCCGACGACTGGGGAATCCAATTCATTGGACCTCGTCCTCGATTACCATGTACCTATAGTCCTCATCCATCTAATATCCCGGACCGATATCGAGCATGGTGTTGTCGGACCCATACGGTTTCTACTCGAAGTCTCACTCTAATCGGATTCTCCTGGAGAACTCTTTCTCTCTCGGCCGAAATGACCCGGCGGGGATTTGTGCGAGCAAGAACACATGGGATATTCCTCTCATGACGCCAGAGTGGATGATCCTCTGTCGACACTCAATAGCTCGTGAAGGTCGACTACCACTCCCAATGACCAATACTAGATCCGGGATAGCCAAAACCTATAAGTCCGGTATCAAAGAGTGGAGCACTCATACAGACATCCTTGGTGTCTCAAGTCTAAGGACCGGATACACCACTAGGACTACTGGAATCGCCGTCGACAATAAGGCATCATCAACCATCCAAAGATTCGTAAGGCGGATCAATCGATTGAACTCATTCTCCATGAGCACAGATCTTATCCCTAGTGTCCCTACACGAAAGCGACTATGAGACCACAGCATCCATCATATGGACGGGTATCAAAGACACCCGATCTATCCTAAGTTATCACGATGTCCCTCTCGAGTAACCTATGACCGGGATTATTTAGGATATGTGTTTAAAGGTGAATCGATCTCATTATCGTGATCTCATCACGATCCGATTCCCATTGCACAAATCCAAGGACATTACAATATATATATGCATTTATGCAATAGTTATAAAGTGATATACGCCAAAATATAATAAGCAAAAAGATTCTGTATTAAGTCACACGTGTCATCACTCACGTGATTGGCTTGCTGGGCACCTATGACTAGCAGCATACATGTGTATGATGCGTACATGTGTAAGCCGTTGACAGTGGCACTTTCTATTCTGGTTCATCCTTGTCCATGTGACCCCTCCCTTCCAGCAGATTACCATCACAATGAATTGGCTAGAAATCCAGCTATGGGATGATAAGAAACAATATATTATTAGTCATGCTAATATAATTAGTCTTATATATTGTTCATGCTAAAATTTATTTATGATAGGAAACTTGCAAAAGACAGATCTGTGGATAATTCATGCATGACCATTGGGGCTACTGGATTATATATGAGGAAATTTTGGAGACAATTTTATACTGGATGTTTAGCAAGTTGAAATTTTAACTTGGTCTACTGTAAATTTAGACATGAAAATTTGTTCGGCTGAAATATTTTCAAGTCAAGAATCAATCTTCTCTCTAAAGATTGGTAATTTTTAAATAGGGCCAATTAGTTGGAGAAGATGCTTTTGTTCGAATAGCTCCAGCTGTTGCAGGTGTGTCTGATGTATCAACAGCACATTCTCTCTTTAAGGCTCTGGCTGGAGATGAACAAGGGATTTCTTTGAGCTTGTGGACTACATACCTTGCCGAACTTCTGAAGTAAGTTTGGCCCCAGTTATTTGTGCTTTACATTTGTTTACGACTACATGCTTTGTCCCTTGTTTTCTTTAGATGTTTATTATTCTTTGCAATGAATGTTTATGAAGTAGACAATTAATTGTTCTCATTGCTGGTTGAAACTTATATCCTTTTATCTTCATGTTTCACTTGATCTGAAATTGGGGTTTATACATTTGCAATTCTTTCTTGTTTGAAAACTTGCTCACAACTTGTTTTTGGTATAGGGTACATCAGGGAAGACAATCATATGAAAATGGAGATTTCGTGTTGCCATATGAGCAACTTCTATGCATAGGTTCAAGCAGGAAGCGGCCTGTCTTAAAATGGGAGAATAACATTGCATGGCCTGGAAATTTGACTTTGACAAATAAAGCGTTATATTTTGAGGTAAAACAGCTATTATGTCTTGATGCATTCATCAATTCAATACATTCTTTCTCTGCCTCTCCTGCCTGAAGGTTTTCCTGTGCTGATCCTGTTTTCTTTTTCTTCATTGGAAAGCTTGTGTGAAATTGCATCATGCTGCTGTATCTTTGGATTTTATTACCATAATAAAAGCTTGTGAAAAGATTCAACTCTTAAGTATGTGTGTTATGATTTATATACAGGTAATTAAACATACAACTAAGGAGAAGGAAATAACTTAAGCTTGTAGCATATGTCCGTTTGATAATATATTACTGTAATTTGGTGTGGCATGACATCAACTTTGTGAACTAGAAAGGTGAATTCTCACAGGGATAAAACACAAAAAGATTAAAAAAAAAAAGTCTATAGTTTCCTTCTTAAATAAAAATCACTAAGTTTTGATGCCTCATCTCATACCCTAAGGGCAAGTCATAACATTATGGAACTCTATGTATTCCTTTAATATCACCATTAACTAAATACGTGATTTATTTTTTGGATAATGGGGAACAGCATTATTTGCCTACATATAGAAGATAGCATGCATCATATACATGACAAGCATGATCAGAAGGTGAAGCTCTGTTGCGAATGTGAAGTTTGACCAAAAGGCTCTGCTTTAATCCACAGCAAACTTTATGCTAGATCTTATAGCCTATAGGAACATTTAGTTTTCTGACTTAATTATACTGAGTATGCCAATATTTAAATCTGTTTGTGATCGTAATATCTGTTGATTTTCTGCTTTCTCTCCATGTTGATCCTTACTAATGGATCAATTTTTCTAAATATTGTTCTCTATCTTCTTTTCCAATGGTAATTGCTGTTACGTTATCTCATCCATTTCTGTCTACTGACTTATTCTTAATTTACTGTGATTAATGAGCTATTTTCCTGTTATATCACTATTATATTGATGGTGTAATATGCTTGGCTATGGTTCAGAGTGCTTCTTTTAATTAACTTCGGTAATTATGAAAAATTGTCCAAGTGTTCATATCCAGTGTTTCTGTTGCCATCGATGAACTTACTGCTAATCATTATTAGAAAAGATCATAACTATGAAATTCATTAGCACAATTTGGATAAATAAACCAATACTCCTAATGATGATTATGCCTTTGATTTCTGCTTAGATAAGTAACATGGAGTAAGAATCATCATATACGGTTACCACTATTTATTGTTACTATTGTGCAGACACATGGTCTGGGCAGGACAATTAAACAAAAAAATGATCCAACACCAACAAAAGGCTAAGAAGCGCTCTGCGGGTATATCTAGCATTTCTATCGATTTTGAACAAAAACATAGAAATATAAAATACCATCAAAGGTGCATCTCCAGTAAAAATAAGAAAGTAAAAGCAAGATAGAAATAGAAGAGCTTTTACCTGCCTTTGGCCTCCTCCCTGACGGTTCTCAAGTGGTTAACTGCTCAGGGGGTAGCTGGTCCTTGACAGCTGCAAGGATAAGCAGGATGTAGCATGTCTACTCAATATGTATGCTTCATATCGAGAAGGGGGCTTTGTTGGAAATCTGGAACTCTTGCTGATTAAGGATTGTAGGTGGTTCCAACTTCCAATACACGATTTAGATCAAGAATTGCTGAAGCATTTATCTTATATGCCAGACTCCTCAATGCTTACATGGGTGACATTAGGCTGCATGTAGTAACCAAGTTTTCCTTACAAGTTAAGATAAACTTTTATGTATAAACTACAATTGAGGTGCAGTTTCTTATTTCAACTCTTTTGATTGTGCAAGCCTTGTGTACCCCAGTAGTCTTTTTATTCATCAAACATCTAATAGCTCAGATATCTTGAATTTAACAACCTTAACGTTAGCATACATAATGTTATTTTCTCACTTGTCATTTCATCCAGTTAATTTCCTATAAAGATATTAGCCCAACTGTTTTCCCCATTGCATTGATATTGGCAGGCCATTGGACTGACAGGTACTAAAAAGTCAGTGAGACTGGATCTCACATGTCATGGTTCACGGATTGAGAAAACAAAAGTTGGACCATTTGCATCCAAACTTTTTGATTCTGCTGTATCTATTTCTTCCGGTCTGAAGTGAGTATGCTTTTCTATGCTTATGCATCTTTAATTCTTTATCCACCAAGCATCTCATATGTAACTGTATATGGATCATACATTAAGGTAATCATAAGCATAAGACCGCACTTTATGAGTTGAAAATGGTGCAGAGACTTATACTGCATGAATATGCAAGATCCTGTAAGTTGAGGAATGTAGTATAGATATTTGTGTTAGTTTTGCATTGAAGTCTGGTTCTGGTGTGGATGATAATGAATATGAATGAACATAATCAATAATATGATTTTCACAATTCTCAATTATCATATAGCTAAATCTTTGTTTCTACAGTGAATCATTGGCTTGATTCCTTAGAAGTTGCACTATAGTTTTCCTTGTTTATAGTAATTCTTTTCCTCATTAGAAATGAGAAGGTTAGGGGGTGGTCCATGTGGATATTTCCCACCCTTTGGGAGCTGTTGCGTATCACATTTATTCAAGATTCATTTGAGAGCTTGTAATTTATGATATTCCAATTTGTTCTTATTTTTTAAATGGATCCTGTAATATACAGTAATTGCATTATTGTACAAGTACCAGACATTTTTGTGGATCTGACACTCCCTGTTATTGATCAGCTCTGAAACTTGGATCCTGGAATTTGTTGATTTTGGTGGTGAAATGAGACGAGATGTTTGGCATGCTTTTATATGTGAGATTATTTCATTATATGAGTTTCTACGTGAATATGGACCAGATGATGATGATCCATCAATCCATGATGTATATGGTGCTCATAAAGGAAAGAGAAGAGCTATTAGAAGTGCAGCAAACAATATTGCAAGGTTACAATGCCTTCAGTTCATTAGAAAATTGTCAGAGGATCCAGCTAAACTGGTTCAATTCTCATATTTACGGAATATACCTTATGGTGATGTTGTTTTCCAAACTTTAGCTGTAAGTTTTTGGGGTGGGCCACTTGTAACAAAATTTAAGCATACAAATAGTCTACCAGTTCAGCGGATGAAATCTGTTGAAGACCTTTCTGGTAGCAATGTTCACTTGATTGACATAGATGGTAGTGTGTACTTGCGGAAGTGGATGAAATCTCCAAGTTGGTCATCTAGCTCATCAGTCACCTTCTGGAAGAATTCTTTGGTTAAACATGGGATTGTATTGGCTAAAAACCTAGTTGTAGCTGATTTGAGTCTCGTAGAAAGGGCAGCATTGACATGCAAAGAGAAGAGCCGAATAGTGGAGAAGACTCAAGCAACAATTGATGCTGCTATGATTAAAGGAATCCCAAGCAATATTGATCTTTTCAAGGTATTAGTTTCTCACTCCACAAACTCCTTAGTGGTGTTATTGATAGACCACTTGCTGCATACTGTGCTAGCTAAACTTTTATCATGCACTATATGCTATGTTGCATAATTACGGGCATGGAGAAACTTAAGTGAGCATGTATAAATTATGTGAGGATCAGAATTTCATCTTATGCTGAAGATGTACCAAATACATTAAGAGATTCTGTAGTAATGTATTTTAAAATACTTAATTTCATCTAGTAGCTCGTATCTAACAAGTATTATCTCCAAATCTTGATTGATGCCCAAGTAAATACTGCATATTAAAGTAGCATACATTACATATCATTCACATTTGTTTTGCTTTTTCAATTTATTTTACAATCTTGTAGATTCTTTTATTTTCTCCAAAGTTCTTTTGTCTAATCACAGTTAACATCGGTAGATGAACCATGTAAGCAAGTTGAGATTACATAACTTGGCTAGTTAGTATTATGTCCTGTTAGTAATAAGCATAATTTTTAGAATTGTCGTGACGACCAAGCTTTGGGTCACTCTGTTACTGGTTGGACCACTGGGTTACTTGGTCAGACCACTTGCTTATTAAATATATCTATAAAAACTATTTTTAATTTTTTAATTTTTAAAATTTTCTCCTTTCTCTTTTCCCTTCTTCCTTCCTATACTCCATGCTCTTTTTCTTCTCCTTCCTTATCTGTCTCTCTCCTCCCCCTCCACCGCCCCCCAACCCACCACCCCTACCCCTCTTCTTCTTTTTCACCCTTCTCTTTCTCCTTTTCTCCTCTTTTTTTTTTTCTTATTTCTACTCTTCTCCTCCTCTTGTGCATGATAACAAGACATCCATGGGAGACCATTCTGGCTGATTACTCAATTTGTTAACTAATGGCGATCAGTGAATGCAATTTCGTCTGGACTAGTACATTGTGGCCAGTATTTACTGGTCCAGACCTAAACCGACATACAAACCATCCTAATTCTAGGTGGTCCAGGCCTGGACCAGGTGGTAAGCCCTTTTTTCTATTCTTTTTAACCCTATGCATGTGGACTTGCATCTCGTATTCTGCTCACCATCCTTGACCCATTGGTGGCACTCCTCTCCTATTCATCCTTTATCGCTGCCTCCTCATCTTCCTCCATCGCTGCCACTACCTCCTCTCATCATCCAGCACCTCCTCCTACCTACCTCTTCTTCTTTGCCACCGCCTCCCTCTTCTTTGTAGCCTCCTCTCCTTTTTTACTTAGTGCTGAAATTGTACTCGTTAATGGTGATATTATTTAAATACTCCTAATTTAATTTGATTTAAAGAACAAGGGTATTATTGACTTTGGAGTATATTAAAATCTAGCCAGTTTTTCCAGTTCATTAAAGATGCATATTGTGTAACTCTCATACATTTCAATTTTTCAGAAACTTCTACTTATGATCCTAGGGCACTACTGTGAGAAGTTGTCCAGAACCTCAGTGACCAATTGATACACCCACTTCCATGACATTTTCTTGCAGAGTATCACTTCCATGTATCTGCACCCACCATTTTTCTCACCAATGCCTACTTGAGGTTAACCATGTTGATAAAGTATTACATACCTGATGTTTCCTCTTATGGTTTATTTGTTGCTTCTGTCAATTGTCATTCAGTTGTGTTTTCTCTTCCATTCTCTGTTATCATCATACTCCAATAACATGGGAAATAAATTGTTGAGCTGACTACAACAACTTTGTTGGAGTTAAAATATGTCACTTATTTCCTATGTTGTATGCTTCTTTTAGTTGAATAACTTGTTCCATTTTTCTGGATCCTCAGGAGCTAATGCTTCCTTTGGTAGTCGTTGCCCAGAAATTTGACAAACTTAGGCGTTGGGAGAAGCCACGTGTGACTATATCTTTCCTTGTTTTTGCCTATACCATCATTTTCACGTAAGCGTTGTCAGTTTCATTTATTCTGAATGCTTGGAAATATATGTTGTTTTTGCTGCTGAATGTTTACTGATAGGATCACCAAAAAAACAAGTTCTGCTTGAGTGCAAGCCCAGGCTGTCTCTGAACATGCCTTCCTATGCATAGGCATTTTAATTGTCTTTAGTATAGTTTACCTGTAAATTCCTACAGCAAAAAGTTTGGGCAAATCATCTATCTGCTTTCAATTTCTATTACTTTTTTCTTTGTGAATGCTTTTGTCAGCATCTTGATCTTTTTGCGCACTGATATTTCTGTCCTTCCCTAAATGGTGGTCTAGTGCAGGATCCGATCAATGCCGGATCTAGGGAAGTTGAACATGTCCAAGCATACCTCTCAGGCAGAGAAGCTACTTCTATGAATTGAACATTAGCATTCATATTGTAAAATAGCGACCTTATCTGATGCCAAAGCTTGCCCTCCTATCGTGTTTTAATCACATACAAGTTTTATGCACTGTAGCATACACAATATGTTGAGAAGAATGCAGTTTGTTTGTTTCTTTTTCTTTGGCTTTTTTTTTTTTTGTTGCCATTGATTAATTAATGTTAATAAAGATTGTAAGTAATTCCACTCTAAGAAATGTTTCAACTTGTTTCTTTTTAAAAAGTATATCAACATTTACTGGCACAATTCAAGGTATATTTTGAATTATTTCCTGTTATATGATTCACTAATATGTTTGTTAAGAAGTTTACAATGTCTGATTGCTTGGCCATGTCTGTTGCCCATCCTTTCAAAAAACTACTCTAATGACGACTTCTGTTGTCCTTCCTTTCAGAAATCTACTCTCATATGTACTCCCAGCAACACTAATAGTTATGGCTACCACCATGCTATTACTGAAGGGTCTCAAAGAACAAGGTCGTTTGGGGAGGTTTTTTGGTAGAGTTGTAATACGTGATCAACCACCATCAAACACAATCCAGAAGATTATTGCTCTTAAAGAGGCCATGGCATACGTGGAGAATTATCTTCAGAACATAAATGTTATTCTCTTGAAGATTAGAACTATTATGCTATCAGTTCAACCTGAGGTATGCTAAGGCAGCTTTCATTCTTTTTCCTAATGTGATTTGAAGAAGCTCTACAGTATTCTTCTTGCACTAGACATGTTTATCGATTTAATTCTAAATTGGGTTCTGGTACTACAAAATTCAAGCTAGTTCAGTAATTTGTGTATTATCTACCATTGAAAACTTCCTATTTAACTGCCACTCATATAACATATCAATGAAGAGCATAGTCAATTAAGAAAAATGCAGTTGTATATATGATGTGTTTGGTATCAATTTTGGTATTTTCTTTAGGACACATCATATTTGTATTCTTAAATTTAAATTTCTTCATTGTTAATCCATATGCTAACACTAGGTCATCAAACACATGATAGAATTTCTAATGCAGTTTAAAATGTTTGTTTGTTCCTTGCTCCATAAGTTATTTGAGGGAACCAATTTTTCACCTCAAAAACCCTTTCAATTGCACTTTGCTGAGTATGTAATCAAGTAATTGCTGCAGACAATGTTGACTAAATTTTATGCTTTAATACTTAGCATCACCGCATTTTTTCATTATGTGCATTCATTTTGCCCTAGTTTATATTTTCCAGCTATTTCACTCTTAAAGCATGTAAATCCTGTGTTTTCTTTCTGGCAAGACATTAAATATTTCAAAATCAACATGAAGTTTCAGAGCAAGCTCATCTCATACCACCAATGGAGTACCACAACAGAGACTAACACCAACAAGTGTACCAATGTCAGGAAGAAATCTTAATGGTCCAATAAAAGAAGGCAACAGGAAATGGTAGATAAATTTGCCTGAGTGACATCCCATGAGTATATCCAACTTATAGGTTACAGCACTAGATGGACTGCCCTGTGGATGATCAGAAATCTATGTTTCATAACAGATACTGCTGATGGATTTCAGCATCTTATATGTGATTCAAGTCTTTAGAATACTCCTATGCATCTTAAATACAACTGAACTAGCTACCATCTGCATAATACCTTGAGCAAAATTTCATCTTTGAAACCTAAAATGGAGTAGATTTCTTGATACTTCTCAAGCATTTGATCAGCAAATTTGATTTGTTTCTAATGTGTAGAAAACTCCACATCTTTCACACCCAGCTGAATGAACTAATTGCATGTTACCTTAAGCAAATTTTCCATTTTTGAACCTTAAAATTGATAAGATTCTTAATATATTTCTAACACATATCTGCTTAGTGATTGCTACAAAAACTTAAAATTTGACATTAATGGATCTATTTGGGTTT
This sequence comes from Musa schizocarpa, assembly GCA_900464855.2. Classification (NCBI taxonomy): domain Eukaryota; kingdom Viridiplantae; phylum Streptophyta; class Magnoliopsida; order Zingiberales; family Musaceae; genus Musa; species Musa schizocarpa. The sequence continues at coordinate 26,491,413 of LS990925.1, read as the reverse complement.
CTTGCAGGTAACATTTGAAGTTGCCGTCGTGCTACTTGGTTCCGCAATCAGTCTCCTTGTGATTCCTTTCAAGTATATTCTTGCTTTCATTATCTTTGATCTTTTCACTCGTGAGCTACAATTCCGAAGGGAAATGGTGATGAAATTTATGAGCTTTCTAAGGGAACGGTGGGCAGGCATCCATGCTGCCCCTGTGGTAGTATTACCATACGAGAGCCCTGAAACCGTCACGGAAGGAGTCAACACAACCGATCCAGATCGCATAAAGTCTGAGAGAATATTAGGAAATGGGAGTGCAGCGAAGTCATAGCATACAGATACATGAAATGTAAAATGAAATACCCTTGTTTGTATATTATAATTAACAGGCATTCATTAAGGATGTGCAAACTTTATTCTGTAAATGCATGCAACTCTTCAATTTTTAAAGATGTATAGAATCTTTTTTTTTTTTTTTTCTTCCCAGTAGAATCAGGATAAGTTGGTTCTATTTCCATGGGATATTAACGTGCAACATCCTCATGTAGTGGGTATAATTCAAGTTTAAATTCGGTATTGAAACATATAATTCAATATCGGTACGAAATGTCATTTATTTTTGAACTTTTTTACATAGTTTATTCAATTATATCGGATGGTATAAGTCTGTCGGTATATTGATGAGTTGCAGAAATTGATATCAGGTTGAGATTTTAAACTTTGAATGACATCTATTTCTTCCTTGGTTTCTTCACATTGTCTCCTTGATCAGCACATGTTTAGATTTTTCGAATTTTTTTTATTCAAGATATTCTTTTTAATCATAAACCTTCAGTGCATCAACACAAATGTGTTGAATCAAAAAATTTCTATTATACATTATCGAGATTTACTACCTTATGTTTTCTTGTCGGAGAACGAATAGATTTGACTCGACTCCATTTTAGAATTCACATCTTTGAATGACACCTGCATCGATAGGAGATAATACTTGATGTTTGTCTCTGGTCCACAGAATTAACTCTGGGTCATAGTCTCTCGACCTATCTATCACATGTTAATAGAATTCCCAACTAAAATAGGAATAGGAAAATAAAAAACACATCCTAAGAAGACTCTTTGATGCTACTTGACATAGGTCGGTCTCTCTCTCCATTTGAAAGCAACAATGTCAGTCTAATAGTTTGATCCCATAATGAATCAAAACTTCACCCTTTAAATCTAGAGGCAAATGAGCTACTAAAAAAAAAAGTTCCTCTTACCCAAACTTGACCTGATTCTACTATCAAAATTAAATTAGTGCAACCAACCCTTGGATAGAGCAAAAGGGTGGTCAAACTCATCAAATAATTCCTAAGGATTAATGTCGAGATCTTGGTTACCAAAAGATATGTCGGGAATTGACCCGATAGTGGAAAACATAGTCTCTATATCATGTTGAACTCCTAACGTTAGAGACCACAAACATTTGTATTAGATTGGTGTCATTAGACTATCAAAGAAAAAAAGTAAAAAAATCATTAGAGATGTGTCAAACATCATAATGGTTAAAAAACCTAATAACAAATTGAGAATGTGTGTTAATAATATTGATTTAAATAGTATCTTATCTATTCGAATTCGAAGAATAGTTACCCAATAGGCTAAATAGTTCAATCTCATGAATACCTTCTTAAGATATAATTACTCGAATGATTTTTAAAGACCAAGAGAACGCATCAGAACAAGAAAGTCATACTTTTGGATTCGGTAGAATTTTGAACATAATATTTAATTACAAATCAGATGAAATATGAAAGCCTATGTGGACAACATATTATATAGAGTATGACAATCGATTTATATCTAGTTGGCCTAGTTGAAACTTTTGCATACCTAAAAAGATTTAGTATCAATTTGGGAATGTTTCTCAAGTTCATTATTTATCAAAGAGAAATTGATGTGATCCCGAGAAGATAAAAATCATTCAAAGAGATGAAGATGCTCATATTGGTGAATGAAATATAGAGGTCTATATTGCATACCACGACATCAAGTTGTTTCCAATCTCAAATCAGAGACAAGTGCTTCCCCTCGACCCCCTTTGTTATCAACTTGCTTTTTGTTTGAGAGATTGGGGGTACTTAGAAACTAATCTACTATGTTAGCCTTATATTGAACAAGGTCTAGTTGAAATATCCAATTGTTGAAAAAGTTACCTTATGTCTTGATCATGGTAGCTATGAAGCATAGGTCATATTTTGAAGCATACACTATCCATAGCCACTTTGGTAAATCCTCTCAAAACCCAATGCCTTAGACAAACTACTAAAGTGGCCAATCGAGCTTGGGGATTTTGACATTTAGCTTCGAGAATGATGATTAAGGTTTAGGCACTAACATATTTTGTCTCGAAACTTGTCACATCAAAATCCCAAGGATCCTTCCCTAAGTCGAAAAGGGACTCTTTATGGATGAATCGATCGATCGACAAGATTGCCTTTTTAGCTTAAGCTTGTCGTCTATTCAACAAGCTCATCCTTAACCTAAGAAATTGGTAAGAAATCAAGGCTTTCAAAATTGGTAAGAAATCAAGGCTTTCATCAATGGCAACAATGGAGCATGATATCAAACTCACAAGAGCATTGGCCTTTTGCTCTCCTTTCAAGATACCTATAATATTTTTAACCTCACAAAATAAGTGTTTATCATATTTATTTCCATTAAGTACCTCATCATCGTAATATCTTGGTCCTCAAAGTCACCTCTCATTTGGTTTATGATGAGTTGGTAGTATTATACATAATCAAATTGTCAATGAGAAGCTTCTTGGCAAGGCAAAGCGCATGAGAAGTATCTTGTACTTATTCGCGTCAAGAACCAAGTGCCTCATACACATCTAATCATGGTACCACATCATCAATGACCATCTCTAATAAAGATCCATTAGTCAACTATATCTAAGATGTCTTCTCCCACATAGTATTATTAACTAAGATTATTAAACAACTATATTGGGAGCATATTGGCAACCAAATTCTAGAAGGTTCTTCACCAAAGGTTGATATTGGCTAACTCCTAAGAAGGATGAAATGACTTATATACAACTATGTGACCAATGCTAAAGGTTTGTTTGAATTAAACAATAATTAACAATTCCTTTGTTTGATTCTTTGTCGAACGAGGAATAGACCTTCTTAATATACTTTCACTAGCTTTGAGTCAATATAGGTTTTTAATCGTTATGGCCCATTATTTCATTAAGTGGGTGGAGGCAAAGGCGTTAGCCTCCGTAGAAAGAAGTTAAGAACTTCATCTGAATGAACATAATCACTTAAGATCCCAAGAATAATCAAATAATCATCACAAATAATGAAATATAGTTCAACAATTGACCTAGAACACATCCACTTTGGTTGCATAGTGGGATGACACTTTAATGCACTTGGTATATCTCCAATTTCAAGAAGTTTTATCCCTAACTGTAACTTAGTTCATAATATATTTCATGTTTCTCACTACCAAAACAAAAATACATATCTCATTTAAATTAAGAAAAATATTTTGAGTCAAAAATATCTTAAACAAAGACTTTGGATTATCGTTGAACTCTTTCTTTATCTTTTATCTTTACCTAGGCATCCTTAAGATGCTCGGTCCAAATATCCTTCTACATTTTTAAGTTTGGGTACTTTACCAAAATTAAAGTTATAGATAGATTGTATCTATGCTTGTAGGACACTAACCTCATTCCCAGCCCCTTCTTAAGACTGACTGACTCCTTATAGGTCAATATGACATCCTTATTTCTTTTGGAGTGAAATGTCTCTTTGGCTTATAGACACTTTGCTAGCTCATGACTTAGGCTTCCAAAGCTTGAGTATAGCTTTGGAGGCAAAGGAGGCCGTCCTCCATTTACTTGGTTATGACTTTTGTTGCTTTGAGGATGTCATGTTGCTCGGCGTAGTCACACCTCAACTACTTAGTGCTTTTCTATACCTTGACAAGGGTCATATTTGTCGATGATCACCTTTTAAGCCATAAGATTAGTCATACGTGATTTAAAACTAACTTGTACCAAAAGAGCTAATACTGCTCAAAATACCATGAACTTATGATATGGTATAGAACTTCGAGCAACTTCGACTTTCCTCTATTCGAAAAATGATATTATGAAGGGTTATAGACATGGTCCCTCTAATGCCTAAGTTAAATTCTGACGTAAATAGAGTAGAGAGAGTATATATTTTACCTTGAAGTACGTGCTTGTGATCTTCTTTTATAGTTGGTCCTTCCTTAGTCGCATTGGTTAAAAAAATATTCCTCGTAATGAATAATATTTTTTAATTTTATTGTTGTGACATATCCATTCGATTGGCTCTTTATTAATTATATGTCGAGCTCTAGACGAAGGAAAATATTCTCTATATCTATGGAAAACCTCCTTGTGATTGACATAGGCATACAAAAGAATTGATGATGACCCTTCGAGTCGCAGATGTGGTCAATCAAGCCCATTGGATATAAGTTGCCTTGCAAGGAAGATGTCTTTCAGTAAGAAGATTTGTAAAAACTAACAGGAAAAATGAATTGAATAAGATAGAGGCAAAATTCACCCCAACAATATGCTTAGCTAACTTTGCAATTAAGATATATATATAGGAGCTAATAAGTTGGGTACATGAAGAACCAACCACTCGAAGCTAGAAGATCCCAAGACACCCGACCTAAGGAGAAAAGGGAAAGCTTTGACTTGAAATTCTCAATACGAAGGATTGGGAGGCAAAAGACCTAAAGGGCATAAGTGAATCCCTCTTATAGTGAGGCCACTATATATATATAAGGCGAGGGCGAGGAGATCTTTCATATTAATTAAATGGCCTTCCAAATTTCGAACGTCATTTCACCTTTGGCTTTCCACCTTGAATTCCTTTGTCTTCGTAACTTCCCACCTCTTCAAATTCACCAATAATTATCAAATCCTACAGATAAAATAAAGATCTGATCTATGCTGTTAAGCTATAGATTTGACCCATATTATATTATTATAACATAATAAAAACATCAAAAATACAACCGATGTACCCTTCCAGGGCATTAAATATCAGAAACACATGATGCAGCAAAAGCTTAGAAAAACGTCGATGCAGTATTCTTACACAAAGCATCATAAAGCGTTCGATGAGCCCTTTTTTTTTTTATAAAAGCATCAAAAAGCACCTTCCTTGGGCAAAGCATCAAAAAAAGCATTTAATGCATCCTCGAGTAACTCAATATCGAAAAGCACTTGATAAACACTCCTCGAGCAAAACATCAAGAAGCACCCGATGCTCCCTCCTTTGAAAAAGCATCAAGAAACATATGCACTCCTCAAGCAAATCATCATAAAACACCTAATACACCCTTCTCAAATAAAAGTACTAAGAGTATTTGATGCATATTATGGAGCAAAGTATTAAGAGGTATCAAAGTGCACCCTCCTCGTGCAAAATATCAAGAAGCATCCAAATGCATCCTCTTCAAGCAGAGCATCAAATAGCTTTTGATGCATCCTCCTCGATGCTATAATAGCTTTCGATGAGGATGTGTCCGATGCATACTTCTTGAGCAAAGTATCAAGAAGTACATGATATGTCCTTCTCAAGCAAAGTATCGAAAAACACCTAATGCATATTTCTTAAGAAAAGCATTGAAAAAAAAAAGAAAAAAAACATGTTATACTCTTATCCAAGAAAGCATTGAAAAATGCTCTCACTCATAAAAGCATCATTGAAAAGCACCCAATATAACCTCCCTAAGTAAAGGATCAAGTAGCTAATGCACCCCCCCTTTTTAACAAAGACATTCAAACAAAATCTTCCCTGGAACATACACCACCAGGTGCCCCCTAGGCATAACTGTAAATATCAAGCCTCTTAGAAAATGGGCCTCTCATTGCTTGCAAGAATCAGAATGCCGAAATATTTTTCAATTCAGGAAACATTTTCCCTCAATGCTTGCAAGTAGCACACCCATTTCTTAGACTCTCACTCTACACCCGACATGGGCCTTGTTGCACGAGAAAGCGTGTTGACTCCAACTCGAGATTCGCATCTCAAGAAGGGCTCTCATATTGGCAACAAGATTTTGACCGTAAACCACTGTGAGCTCGAGCCGACCTTCCATCTCAGCATACGCCACACCAACAGCTAACAAGTTGTATCCTTCAATTAAAGAGAAAGAAATTCAAAATATTTCGGATGCTTTTAATAGATAGAAGATATATGGTTTCACCTTTCAGCATTATGGAGTGTGAAAACTCTCTCGATTCTCAATAAGAAGCTCAAACATGATCTCGACAGGAAACTGAAAACTAATGTATGGATTAACAGTGTTAGCGTACATGTCAATGAGCAAATTCGCCAAAATGCATATAGCCAAAAGGCTCTTGTTATTCCACCTCTGATGATGAATACGGAAGAAGAATAATTTTGAGAATCTCAAAAGCAGTGTCTCTGTGATATGCAGTCTTAAAAGGAAAGTTCGTCCAAAACTCTAATCCACCAATCACTTGGGCAAATATGAATCTTGACCTAGCTATGGAACATTGGAGGCTTGATGAGATATGACACGGGTAGTTGCCTTAGAACTACTGGTAAGAAGCAGATGCAGCACCTGGTCCATATCCTCCACCTCCACGGCCAAATCCAAGCCTGCCACCGGCACCCTGTACAGTGTGGAAACGAATTTATAATTACCACATCTCCGTATAAAAAATAAAGCATAAATTACAATACACAAACTGGGACCACAAACAAAATTTCCAGTATATTAAGGCAACTATTAAACCAAGAGAGTATTCCAAAATCCACAATCCTTTGGAACAAGTATCGCATGCTCAGCATGTCCAACCTAGACTTGCAGACAGCTATGGAGTAGTAGCGAAGACAAAGTAAGAAGACTTTGTAACTTCAACTATAATAGTCACAATATGAAACACAAAATTGCATATAACTTTGTAGCTGGTATAAACCAATGAAAAGCATTTGCTTATTTGCCACCAAGAACAAAGCTTCTTATACAGATTAATCTGATTTTTTCCAAAAGAATTCACATCAAGGATATGAAACTTAGCAGCAAATACAAGATTATGACATGATGGGATAGGTATTAAGTAGTCCACAACACATGGACACAGGAATTAACAATTTATAATTTATGCCCATTGATAATAATTGCTTAAATTTATATATGAAGATATGATTCATGTGATTTATAACCATCATATATTTGCCTCACTGGAAATCTAACTGATCCACAAAACACATCAAATTCAAATACAAATAATAAGAAGACATTCATAGTCTTAATAAGAGAAACTACAAGATCAGCACCTATCTCCATATTCTTCATTTAATAATCCCAATGGAACTTCTGTAAGTATCCTACAATAATATTGTATTAACATTAACAAATAAAAGTTGATGCAGATATCCTAATATGTGTTCAAGTATCTGCTGCATCCATACTCAATATAGACATGGCAAGCATTTTAAGGTTTGTGCATCCTACATCAGGGGCAAAAGTTGAGCACAAGAAAAACCAAAATTAACAAAAAAGGAGAGAGCTTTTTTTTTTTGCAGGGGTTGGAGTAGAAACGAAAGAGAACACCTCAATCCTCCAGTATAGGAAAAATTGCATCAGTTCAATGTCATAGTTTTACCAGACAGGATTAGATATAAAATATTTCAGTTTTTATTAGATTTCATAATGATGCTAAGGATAAAAGATGATACCTACTCAAAAGATGATGGCAGTTTTGTCTTGTTAGTGTGTGCCATGTGCTCATATAAAGAATTTGGAAAGGTTTACATGAGGATGCTAATCATTGTTCCCAAACAAAGGTGATGTTCTTCAACATCACAACATCAGCCATTTTCATTGGGATTGTTATGAGTAACTATTAAAATAGAACCATCTCCAAGGAAAAGCCACATATGCTGAAGTGCTGAAGCCTATGTCATCTCCACACCCCTTCGGTATTTCATGTGCAAGACACATATCTAGTCAACCCCTAATGAAACTGAAAGAAATAGCTAATTAAACCAATAATACGCTCAAACTAGAAGAACAACAAAAAGATAGCCCGATGGGTACAAAGCACTAAGATATCCAGATACGAAAGGATCAACCAGTAATAACAAAGACTGAACAAACCAAAGAAACCAAAGGAAAAAGGCTGGCAAGGAACTGTCAGGTGAAGAACAACTCCGATAAATAAACACAACTAACAATATCTCTTTTTATCAATCATGAGAAAATACAGAAAAAAAAATGTGCTTCGTCTACTTATAAGCTGCAAACCAGAGAAAATTTATCCCACTCTGTTTTACAGAAATTTCAATATACAGAACAAAGACAAGCAAATAATGCAACTATATTAAATTTTACCCGGAAAGATGGTTGGAACTCAGCAGGTGCACCACCCTTGTCCCCTAATTCACCAGGCGGCCCAGCACGAGGGCCACCACGGTACCCATCCCTGTCTCCAAACCTTGGCCTGTCTCCTTCAAACCGGGGCGGTCCCCTGCAGAATCGTGATGATGATCAACACAAGCTACGCACTGGAAAAAAAGCAAGCGAAGCCCTTATGGAAAAAGCCGCAGTAGCACCTGGGGCGGTCACCAGGAGGACCAGAGCCAAATGGGCGGGTCGGTGATGGCCTTGAAGACTTCTTCAGGGTTGCAGGAACAATCTCCGATGGCAGGTTAAGAAATGTTCTCAGGTACTCAATGCCATCATTCGTAAGGTACCAGTAGTAGTGCTGCCAGGCAAAGGTCTCACGCACATACTCCCTCGATTTGAAGCTCTGCATGAGCTTGATCACCTGGAGGTTCGGAACATCGATCTCCGGGTGCTTGGCGAGGTTATAGTCCTTCTTCGCGTACAGCACCCCCTCTATCAACAAAGAAACCAAGTAAAAAATGCAACCTCTCAAATAGGGTTCGACCCAAACAAGACGGCATGGAGAGGTTGGGAGAGAGAACAGCGTACCTTGGAAGAGGTATTTGCAGATTTCATGGCGGTTCTTATACGGAATGATCTGAGAGAGATGAACAGGGAGGAATCAGGGGAAGAAGGAACTTGGATCGAGGCGTCAAAAACGGATATTGGAGAGGAAACTGAGAGCTTAGGGTTCTTACCATGGCTTCGGGCAACAACCGGTCTCCGCAAATGGAGGAGGAAGAACCAAGCGCGGCGGAGGCGGCGAGAGGGAATAAGCAAAACACTAATCCTTGATTTCGTTAAGGCGACCACAAATGGGCTGGGTTGGGCCGATATACATAGATACATATATAATATATGTGCGCGGTAATCTGTTTTTTTAATCGCGCCAATAGAATCGGAGGATCTCAAATTAATTAAAGGATTGCAATAATATGATTATTGTGAAAGTAATAAGTATAGTTTAAAGTAATTTATGGACCACAAAATCGCATATTAATAATAAATATTATGTGAATATAAGCCAAAAGATAAATTCTTCATCCTTTTTAATTCCTTGAAAACTATTATCTTCTAGTACGTAATTATCTAAAACCGTATAATTATTTTCCAGCATCGTTCCGCGGAAGTGTAAACTCCTAGATAAATAACAATTCTATTTATAGGGCAAAATCATGCGGTCAAGTCTTTGAATGTTCGTTTGCGGTCAACTTAAATTTACACCATTGTCCAACAAAAAGCATTATTGCAATTTTTAATTTTTTTTTTACTTCTGTGGTGCAATCGAAATAATTCTCATTTTTGCAACAATCAGGAAAGGCGTTTGTTTCTTAATCGAATTAGGATTGTCGCTACAATTATAATCATAATATGGGATATTTTGACGAATTCAATAGGGAAAGTATTCGTGGTATAAATACGAGTAATCAATCATATACATGATATGACGGGCTCATTCTGTCTAATATTGCTGGTTCGAAATACATAATTATAGGCCAAAAAAAGGCTACGGCCACTATTCACACTGTTAGAGAAATCAAATTCCGTGCACTGCTAGAGAGAGAGGTCAAATACGTGGAATGCCTAGAGCCATTATCCAAGGCATAAAGCGGGCAAGAAGTCTCAAATGGGCACTGGCTTAGCAGATTAAAGACATTTGAGAACTCTTACCTCTAAATTGAATGTAATTAATTTTAATTACACAACTAAACAGTCCACTTTTTGGCTCAAATTGGCTTCCTACGGTAGGAGACCTCAAAAAATCTCCTGCTGGGGAACTGATGCTAAATTGTTTTGTTTTCAGTTTTATATCGACCTAGTGAATATTTAATGAAATAGTTCTACCTTTTTCCTCAAAAAAAATCTATTTTTGAAAAGAAATTGCAATTAAGCTACAGCCACTCGAATCAAGCAGTTAAGTTACACAAGTTGCAACCAGGAATCCATTATAACATCAAGGACTAGCAGTCTTGTGTGTTCCTAGGAACAAAAAAGCACATCTTTATCCACTTAGAAGAACTTCATTAGATCATATGATCAAACCGGAAAACTAAATACTTATTAAAGACCCAGCCGAAGAAAAAATACAAAATGAATGACAAATATAGACTGTCAGCACTCACATATGGATCAACAACAGCATTAATTCTTCACTTCGGTGATACAACCACATCCATGTAGTACTACTAGCAGAAAGATTACGGGGGCAGGATATACTGCAGTAACTAGAAGGAATAATGATAATAGTGATACAACCGTACCTATGTATCCAAACAGGAGTTTACACCATGGATTGTGATTCCTGTGATGGAATCAGGCCTTTCGGGCAATTTTACAACAATGTACAGCATTGGTTGGTTTTCCTAGCCTGCTTGTAAAACATCTGTTCATGAGGAAACAGATGGACCCAAAAACACTCAGTGCAATATAAGTAATATTCTGTTCTTGAATTTGAAACAGGTGCGTAAAATGGAAAAATCCCAACCAACTTTGCAGAAATAGCTTTAGTAAACAACATGAATAAAACATTATGCAAATGTAAATGTTCTTAAAAAGACCAGCATACTCGCAAATCTTGCTTAATAATCTGGATAGCATTATCTTGGTTAAATAAAAAAGAGAACAAAGCACTGGAAAACTCCATAGGCTGGGAATTCACCCTAAAATAACTTGTGCTGTTTTTCAACATGGAGAATGAAGGTACCTTTTGAGGTAAGCTGGTTTCGAACAGCAAATCTTGTTTTTATTATTCTGTTTGGGAGCAAATGATATCAACAAATATTTGGGTATAGATTACCTATATGTTTGATAGTAACAATGCACTTTTTTTTTGGCATCAATAACAACAGATCCTCAAATCCTAATGCATGTGAATGATTACCTGTGATGCTGCACTTAGATCTGAACTCTTCTCGACTAGGCTATCCAACTTCTCTCCTCGTGCAAGCACACTATCAATAGTCTTATGCTGCATCGATTTCAAGTATATGAGGGTTAACTGGTCAGTATAGGGCCTATACACTATTAATAAGTTTCCTATAAGCTTCCTGTAAGCAGTTAAAACAGGGGACAATGTCCATTCTCTCCTCTTCTATAATAATATCATTTGTTACTGAGTTTAACATTCATGAGATGCAAGAATATAAATGGATTAAATTTTACATGGAGAGCCACAATGAGCACAGTTCAGTACATACATAAATATACCCAGGATCATGATTTCATATTCTCATTTCATTTTAATTGCTGGTGCCTGCAGTTCCAATATATGAATCACAAAAACCATATTACTATAGATTATTATAATAATAATATGCTCAATGGAGGTCATCCTAACTGACAGTAACCATGCGGACCTGCACAAAGGGTAATTAAAATCTGTAAATTTGATGCAAACAGTAGACTCAATTTTAGAGTATCTGTGATGAGGTGCAAATAAGAAACTAATTAACCTGTTTGTCCTCAGATCACCTATTGGACAATAAAATCTAAACTTCCATCTGCTTTTGGTCTGATCAAGTATAAAAAACTTGAGTACACAAACAAAAAATAGAAGTTGGAAGGAATGTCTAAGGTAGTCTTGCAAGTGAAATCCAAATGGAAATAAAAAGAGCCAAAGGGACATAATTGGAAATAGCAAACTGTTGTCTTCAGATCCATTATTAAAGAATAAAAACTTCTTTGCATGCTTGTGCGGCTAGTTGGATATGCAAAACTTTTACAAATCAAACATGCAATACCTAGTTATTATTCAAAGCCATTTTTTAACAGACAGCACCAGCAAAGAAAAACTTAAAATGAGAAACTCTGGTCTTTTATCTATGTTTCAATCAAGCAAACTCCATGACATGAAAAAGAAAAGAATAAGAATTCACAAATGAAGGCAACTTAAATTTATCATAAGGATTACATAAACAAGTACTCCTCCCTAATAACATCAGCACGGTTCATATCTAAAAGGAGAATCCAGCAGATAGCTGTGCCAGTCAGAATTTAAACAGACATACCGGAAGGCACAAACTTGCACTTTCCAAACATGATATCATCTCTATACAGCAGAATTATAAAAGCTCCTTAATCTCTAGTCAACAATTCTCTCTCTTTGTTTTCATTTGTAAATAGATGTTTGGACAAATAAAGATAAAAAATGAATAATCCTTCTTGGTCAATATAGCTTCTGTTTTTGTCAGAAAAAGTAAAATGCTAAGCAATATACAAGGATCATGATTCAAATCTTCGGCAGCATCTAAGCTTGTGCACTAATATACTTACTAGAAGTATCTTAGTTTCATCCAGGTCCCTCTGAATTTTCAACAACTTGTCAGCCTCTGCAGGATCCTAATAAAAATGTAAAAGAAAGTTTATCATAGAAGCTTGCAAATATTAGTTTACAATGTAAAGATTATGTGGCACTAAAGTGGAAAAGAATGAAATTGTTGGACCAAAAGCTAACAGTTATTTCAGAAATGTAACTGCTGTGCTAGTTACTTCAGCATTTTTAGAACAATAGTAATAGAAAAGAAAAAAAGAGTACAAGCTTATAATTTACAATGCAAAAATACTTCATTGTGAACAGAAGTAAAAGAAGAAGATTTATTGTGTAATACTTACGGTAAGATTGATGTACAACCAAATACTGGTCATAGCTGAATATTACAATTAAAGAAAAACACAGACCTGAAATTTAGTGAAGGCTTCGGTTAGAAATGGCCATGGTTGATTAGAATCTGTCTGTTGAACTCTCCAAGAATCCCCAAAAGTCTTCTGATATTCATCTAGTACCTTCATACATTTACAATTATGTAAGACTTATGTGAGGTGAAAAGCTGCATTAAAAAGTTAATTAAAATGATCATCTTACCCTCCAGAACCAACCTTAAAAGTCAAGGTGAACCCTGAAACCTAAATGTTAGGACAAGACTAATTACTTATAACTAACGCCAGAACTTGTTATGAGGAAATAATATCTTAAATGTATTGGTCAAAATCGACTTGATCGTTGTCAAGTGCATACCAATTCTTTTTCACTAATATATTGCACATGCCCTAAACAATATACTGAAGCTTTTTTTTTTACTAGATCATTCTTCCTTCTACTACACTCCATGGCTTCAACAAGACCATTGCTTTTTCACAAAAATATTTAAACAAAGGTGACGATCATTAATTCTTCTTTTACCTTTTCCTTCCATGGCCATTGCCCAAAGCTTCAACCAACTCATCACTTCAAGCTATCACATAAAATTCATGCTCGGAGGTGCACACTACAAATATCCCACATGCCCTTTTAACAAAAAGGTGTACAAAAAAGAAGCATGAAGAACCAAAAACTGATAAGCAGATAAGATTTCCTCAAGGCAGTTGAGGAAATCTCTCAGCGGTTGAGAAGCAGATAAGATTTCCTCAAGACAGTTGAGAAAAATCCTCTATGAATGTGTATAACCTCCTTACTGAGTGTGTATAAATGACTATCAAGAGCTCACTATCAAAATGTATTAGGCAATTATATCTTATACATTTCATAGTTTCTTCTACCATTTTTATCTTTCTATCTTCTTCGTTTAATATCTATCAAAAACAATCACCTTTCATATCAGCATTCAATTAAGTTGGTCACCTGGGTTTAATGGCAGCCGTCTAAACCCACGTGCATGTTCTTGTACGGTATGTACTTTGTGGCGTTTTTCCATGCTTCCAACACAATGGATACATAAATAATGGAACTTGAATAAAGAAAAAATTGGACGGGAATAATTTGTCACAGTAAACGCTTATGACAATCAATGGGGCACATTATAAAAAAACAGAAGATCTTTTTTCCAAAAAGAAAGTCTTTTAGAAGAGATGCTGAAGTACACAAGGATAAAATTTAGAAAAATAAAATTACTCTGATAGAGGAAGAAATAGAATTTACAGGTACGAAGTATCAGAGATGAAGCAAATCCAAGAAGTATTTGTACTGGGAGCAGGACAGTTTTCGGAGTAAACGTTTGTGAAGAACGAGAACGTAGCAGAATCCAGCAGAAAAACAAAACCGCACAGTATGCAACAAGGAGACGATTGACCACCTTGTTTAAGAGAGAAAATGCACTTAGGACTGGATAATGATCGTCCATAAATGCCAAAGCACAAAGACCATTCCGATTGTAAGAGTGCACCTTGTACTCTGCGAAAGGTTAGAAGAAATCAGAAACAATTTATTAAAACATTCGATCACAAAATCAAAATAAAAACATAAAAAGATTATCTATAAAGATCATCTTCACAGCGGTAACAACTGCCGTCTCACGAAAATTCAAACGAAAACCTTACAGAGTTCAGCAAATTAAACGGTCCGTGTCCTACGCTTCGATCGCTTGGAAGATATAATTCGAACCCTAAATATCGGCTAATAGAAGAAATGATATTGGTGAGTTCTATCCAAGAGAAGAAACACCGTAATTTTCTGACTGATTGAAATAAACATCTAAACGTGTTGCGCTGCAAAATGCCCAAATCGGACGAAACGAAGCACACAGAAAACTGGGCCGTATCAAAGAAAGCTACGACAGGACGAAGGGAGATGAAGCTAGATATCTGGGACGAAACCTTCGTGCTGAACGGACTGGCGCTGGCCCGGGGGCGTGCGCTTGGCGACGGTGCGGGCGACGAAGAGGATGAACTCCTTGGCGGCCGTCCTCTGGAAGTAGCCGAAGTGGCTGACGTCGGAGGCGTTAGCGAGGACCACCGGATCCGACGGCCCTGAGGATGAGGAGTAGTCGCCGGCGGTTCTCAGAAGGAGGAGGGCGGTGATCTTCATCTTCGATCCGCCTATCCTCACAGGGAAACCCTAAAATGGGGTGAACAGCAGCCGCCGACTGTCCCCAAGAGATCGCATTATCTTTGCTTGTCGTCGATGATGCTGAAGCGAATGAGAACAATAGAGGCGGAGGCACTTAAGACGAAGATCGAATAGGTACGAGCTTTAATTAAGCAATTATTTAATCAAATAATTATTTAATGAAATTGCTACGTGGCAACTCATTTGACTAATTAGTCCTACATGGCTTGATTACGGACTTTTTAATCATATTTTTTACTTTGAAATGTCCCAAACTCATCGCTGCCTTCGCTTGTGAAGCCGCCGCTGTTGCATCCTGTCGCCACGCTGTCTGCAGCCGTCGGCAGTACGCCTCCCTCCTCCGGCACCGCCACCTGCTCCATTCTACTGCTGCCGCTACCGCTATTATCGCTGCCATGGTCGCAGACACTAGATTGTTCTGTTTGCGCCATCGTTGCCCTCCGCCGCTACTAGAGCCGCTGCCCACGCAGCGGTGTACGTGGACATCATCTCTGCAGCTTCCGCCTCGTTCGGTATCACCCCGAAACTTCGTCCATGTCATGTCGAGCGATTTCACCCAACTTCATCACTTGCGGCTTCGGCGTCGTCCATGGCCTGAGTCATTATCCGTGACATCCCGAGTCAGTCGCAATGTTTTCGTCGGCCGCAATTTGAAGACGGCTGTCGCGATGTCCCCTCACAGTGCAACGTCA
Organism: Musa schizocarpa; assembly: GCA_900464855.2. Lineage (NCBI taxonomy): Eukaryota > Viridiplantae > Streptophyta > Magnoliopsida > Zingiberales > Musaceae > Musa > Musa schizocarpa. The sequence goes on along the minus strand of LS990925.1, from coordinate 26,475,438 downwards.
AGGTTGACTGCAAGTCTCCGTCCACCGGATCTTCAAGTCGGCCGCAACGACTTCGGCCACCACAACTTCAAGACGACGACGTCTCCGCTTGGTGCAATATCAAGTAGGCTTCAACGCCTCTGCGTGCTGCAACATGTCTGCCGCATGTTCCAAGTGACCAGTCTCCTTATGCTGCTTCCTCAAGGCAGGTAACACCTTCAGATTTAGTCTAGCATGCCCTAATGCGCTCAGATGAAGTTAGCATGTCCCCATGGTTGATACCCTATACATCAATAGTTTAAATCAATACATCTCAACACTCCTGTGATTCTTTTGCATCACACTTTTTATATGGATGGTTCAAGTCTACATATCCTGATGCCCCCGTAGGTCTCCTACATCAACACCTCATATGCAGATGGTTCAAGTTGACATGGACCCATACCCACCGACATCTCTAGCATCCAACATCATCTATGTTGGTTGATTAAGTCATCATGCCCTAATGCCTGCATATCTCTTGTCCAATATTTCATAATCCATAATCGAATAAACCACATGGGTACTTCGATACTTTAACATATCTCTCAACATTAAACATGAACTCGACAAAGTATATGATACACTCGATACGACCTTTATGATCTATGCATGTCCCCATGCTCTATGCATTATAATCGAGCAAAACATACTCTACCACTCTATATAGCTACTCCTCTTAACTTATCCTATAAGATCAATCTCACTTATGCATATTTTAGCTAAATACTGGTATTAATTTACATTCCAAGAACATAACTAAGCCTTTTTTTTTTCTTTCTATTTTGATCCAAGATTGATGCAATCACTACTATTAAGAATGAGTATATAAAGAAAAATAATAATACTAAAGAGGATTATCTTGATCATCGTAATATACTATAATGATTCTCTATCATAATATTGTTTTATATTTATTCCCAACTGACAAAATCATATAAATTTTCTTATTTTGTCATGTACTATAGTTCTTCAATTGATAAATTTTGTCATGTACTATAGTGGTGTCTATATCTACCCTTCCACCGCGTAGACTTACCCTCTGTTGTATCTCTCACCCTCTTTGTGCACATCATCCTCCTCCACCTCTCCGCCTGTGTCTTTGTCTCGTTTAATAGACATCTCTCTTTCTTTCGTCTCTCTCTTCCATGCATCGATCAGATCTGACCGAAGTCTACTATGGCCCGGCGGTGCCCTCGAGCAACGCTTACGGCAGCGCCCGCCGTTGCTCCAGCTGCTTCTGCTGCAGCCGCGGCCCGGGCAGCCTCTCGGCTATCCTTGGCCTCACCATCCTCATCCTCGCCTTCATCGTCTTCGTGTCCGTCCTCATGTTCGCCTTCATTCCTCCCGGCGTCAATGTCTACGTCAACGAGGCCTCCCTCGCCGAGTTCAACTACAGCAGCGACAGCCGCAACCTGAAGTACAGGCTCAGCCTCGCCATGAGCATCCGCAACCCCACCGAGCGGATCAGCATCTACTTCGACAACGTGGAGGCGCTGGCGAGCTACGATGGCTGCCTTTTCGACTTCGTCGTTTTCTCCGCCTTCGACCTGGGCCACAAAAGCACGGCGAATCTCTCCCCGACGTTCCAGGGCGCACAGATCCTGCTGGGGGACTCGGCGGCGACGACGTACGCGAGGGAGAAGGGCGAGGGCTACTACTCCATCGACGTGAATGTGCGGGCGAAGCTGAGGCTCAAGGGGTGGGTCTATAAGCTCCGTTACAACCGGCCAAGTATCGCCTGCGGGTTGAAGCTTCCGGTGCCGGGGAGTTCCGGCACCTTCAAGGCCACCGAGTGCCCCGTGTACTACTTTTAATTTGACGTGCAGTAGTAAGTACATTGGTATACTAGAAATGATCTCTTAACATAGTCGGTCATACTGCTTTCAAGCTGAGTTATACCCATAAATGAGACTAATTCATCCATTATAGATTGATTCAACCGATTCAATCATTACAGACCAAAAATATATGGATAAAAGTACTTTGCAGATTTTTAGATCCTTTGCGATAAAACTTCAAAAGAACAGACACCTTCAAAATAATCATTACTCAATATTTGTAACAGTAAAAATATGATTGTCCGTCAGATTATTCAATAATAATAATAATAATAATAATAATAATAATAAGGGCAAATTTCTTAGAAAAATCCATTGTTTGTTTCTTTTTTCTCCTAAGAGAGCCTCTATTTTGTTTAAGTCAACATTAGATCGGTACTAAATAAATATTAGTCAATAAAAATAATAATTATAAATTAATGTTAAAATGAAAGCCAATTATTATAAAAATAAAAATTATGATATTATTGAATATAAAGGTAAAATAACATAATAAATAATAATAAAATCATTAAATATTAAATTTTTAGAAACCCTTGGAAGTGACTTACAAAGCACTAAATAACCATTTATATGTTTAAAATTTTAAACTATATAATTTTTACTAATTTTAGTCCTTAAAAGATGAAATTTATTTTATTTTTAAATTTTAGCCAATTTAAGATTAATTAAGCATCACTTTGGGCTAAAGATCAGTTGAATATTATCAGAGAAAGTTTTCTTAAGTTTTGATAAAAAAAAATTTTGAAGACCTGAATTACATTGTTTTTTATTGGGGGTTACATAATTTTTGCTGTCTCTTAAAAAACTAGTATAATCTCATTTGGCAACAGTCTAACTCACCTCCAATTTTTTTTATAAAAAAGAAAAAGAAAAAAAATGACTCACAAATATCCAAATGACCAATTTTATATTTTAAAGATTTAATATAATTTTTTATTTATTTCAGCCTTTAAAAGTTTGAAATTTTATCATTTTTCATTTTGTATAATCTAATCCGAATTTACAACCACTTGAATTTAATCATATAAGAGTTACTGAACTTTTTTTAAAAAACAATAGAAATAAGAGTTACACTGTCTTTAAATGGGTTGCACTATCTTTTGGGTTCTATTTCAAAAAAAGTGTAACTCGCCTTCTAATTTTTTTAAAAAAATTAAATTAAAAAAAACTTAGAAATGACTTATAAAGGCCTAAACAATCTTTTAAAAAAATTAAAAAAATATTTTTTTTTGTTTATTTCAGCACTCAAAACTTGAAATTGTGTTATTTTTAAAATTTTGTCAAATCTAAGGTGAATTTACACCCACTTTCAGCCAAAGCCACTTGAATATTATCAAAGAAGGTTTTATGTAGTTTTAAGAAAAAAAAAATTTAAGGCATGAATTATACTGTTTTTGAATGTGATCACATTATTTTTTGTCTTATTCCAAAAACAATGTAACTTGGTTAAAAAATTGTGCAACTCAAATATATTTTTTTTCCAAAAATTCCTAATTTTTTTAGAAACTCTTGGAAACAATATAGAATAGCATAAATGATCACTTTTCTACTTTTAAGATTTTACAAATAAGTACTTTTATTTAATTTATACCTTCAAATCTTGAAATTATGCATTTTCTTAAAACCCTAAGTTATACTTTTTAAAATGGGGTTATATTATTTTTTAGTCCTATTTAAAAATAGAGTAAATTCATTCCAAAAAAAGTGTAACTACCCTTCCACTTTTTTAAAAAACAAATCATTGGAAAATCTTGAAAATGACTTGCTAAGGCCTAAATGATCACTTTTATTTTTTCAAGCCTTAAAACATATATATTTTTATTTATTTTAACTCATATAATCTTGAAATTATTTTTTTAAAGAATTTATTGAAGTTCACAAATTGTTGAAGTTCAAAGTGTTTAATAATAGAGAATCATCCATCATTTGACATGCAGTTGCCTCGCGAGATTTAGGTCATCCTCCATTCGTCGTCTACCTGCACAAAGAGTCGAAAACAAATAAATACAAACTTGCTTCTCATTCATTAGGGTAAGAAAGAGAAACACAAAGTTCCTCCACTCCCTTTATTATGACAAGGAGTGTAATCCTAAACCCCCTTCTTCCTTATAACAAAAGAAGTCTTTTATAAACTTTTTTCCCCTCCTTCTAATATATAAAAATATATCCTAAATAAAGAAAGATGGACTCACTCTTTTAAACTACTCAAACTTACATTTAGAGACATCAGATTATTAACTTAAGTGTTAGAGAGATCGAGTCGAGAAACCCTACTCGACCTTAGACTTTGTGCTGGTGGCACCTCGGGAGCATGATATTTTTAGCTCGAAGATATATTGAATATTCTTACGTATATGGGTCTGGACTATGTCAGGCAAACCAAGAGGATGTGTCCATCTCGACGTTAGTCCCATAGGAGGATGTGTATGTTCAGCGACCGAGGCTTCTCACCCTCGATGATGAACTCGAGTCACCTACTTGTTCCCATCAAAATATTTCTAAACCTTGCTAATCATATGCAAATGCTCATGGATATATTACAAGTTATTGTTTTTTTCCTACCTCAACTAGCCCAACACATGACACCACCATCTTAACTATGATTGATGCCTTAACCGCCATTGGCACCGGCACCATTCGGAGTCCCCTCGACCGATACAATGCCAATATCTCAAGATTGTTCGAGGTTCGTGGAGCTGCAATCCAAGGAAGCCCCTTATTCCCCAATAGCAAAATTCAGTGCACCACTGCACCACCACTCTATTCCACCCAAGTTTGAAACTTAATTAGTGAAATCAATAGATAATTTCTTGAATTTATACTTGTTAGGATCGAGAGCACTAAGAGGGGGGGGGGGGTGAATTAGTGCAGCGAAAATAACCGAAAGCTGCGTTCGTTCGATAAAAACGATTTCGATGTAAAAGCCTATTCTAAGATTACTTAAGATTAAGTGCAGTTTACGTCTAAACGCAGTTTACATCTAAACGCAGTTTGCGTCTAAATGCAGTTTTACATCTAAACGTAGTTTACGTCTAAATACTGATTCTGAAGATACTGAACTTTGAGATGCGTTTTATAAATGCGCAGAAAGCAGTTTGCAGTTATAAGTAGAGTCAAAACGTAAACTGCAATGTAATGATCGTACGAAAATGTCGATTTACGTCTAAACGCAGATTCGGAAAGATCTGAACTTAGAAACTCGTTCGTAAAAGCGCAGAAGGCAGTTGCTATTTAGGAGGTTTGCAGTAATGATAAAATGCTCAAAGTAAATGCAAACCGAGATTTAGAGTGGTTCGGTCAGTCTTGACCTACTCCACTTTTGGCTTCCTCCATCGACGAGGTCACCGACGTCAACTATGTAAGTAACTCAACTCTCTTAAATTATTTTGAAATTACATAATACTTTCATGAGTTATTTTTAATTTAGTTTAGGATTAATTTTTTTAAAAAAAATTACATGTGTTATGCAATAAAATGTTAGATATAAATCTAATGCTTATACACCTAGTAAGATTAATCATATGTATATGCTTGAGAAGCAAGAATATATATTTTGACGATTTCCATATTGATTTTCAATGACGATGCATGTCTTTTGAAAGGAAGGCTTGATGATTTTTTTTATGAACCTTATCTTTGGTTATCAAACATGATATATGGTTTTGACATAAGAATAAAATTTGAGCATGCTAATATAAAGTCAATCTTATAAATTAAAATTAAAGAAGTTTTAGTTATCTATAAGAATCATTCAAAATTATGTTCAATGAAACCAATGCAATAAAGTTGTAATGAAAATGTTGAAATTTTGATACCATGATTTGACGATTTTATGCATGACATTGTAAAGTTATATATAATGATGCATAATGATTAAATTGTGTAATAAAAATATTAAACATTTTGAAACCATGTTTTAGTGTCATGTATATTGATCATGCTTAATAAATTTTGAAATTATGCATGATGAATCTTACGATTTATGGATTATTGATTTTTATCATAATGAAAGTACCATATTGATCTTTGTTGTAATAAATCTTACTCTTTTGGTTTTAAACATGATACATGTTTTTATTAGGCATAAATGAAACAAAATCATATGTTTTGAAACAATCGAAAAGAGGAAACCATTCTTGAAAATTATTTTGCTCAATCTTATTGATTTTGATGAATCCATTTGTATCATCTTTGTGAATCTCTTGGATTTTGTTAATGATTTTGATGATTTAAATTTGAATAAACTTTTATCGAAATCACGATCTTGATCTCTTGAAATTTATAATATGAAATTCTTTATGAATCAACATTGTTTTCTATTTAAAAGAAGATTTGTCGAAATGTTTCATAATCTTTTAGTATTCATGATCTTGATAATTATGTTTTGAAACTTCATGTAAACCAAGAATGTTCATCATGATTTGAATATTTAAAGAGGAGAATTTTCTAGATGAATCATGATTTTGATAATTGAATATTTGATGTGCATGAATTGAGATCTTGCTCTCCTACTATTCTTTTTGCTATTCACCAAAAGGAAGACTAATTCTAATAAACCATGATATGCTATATGAATTTTATTGTATTCATGAAGTAATATCTCATCACTAATTTTTGTTTATATTTCTTCATGTGATGATATGAATGTATGAAACACTTATGATATTATGCATGTAATACTTCAACTTATGATAATGATGCATGCAATGATAAAATATTCATGATGAAAAATTATTTTGACATTCATAACTTGATTATTCATCCTTTGTCATGATTTTGAAATCGTTGTAAAAGGAAAAAGAACTACAAAACTGTATTCTTCTTTTCTTTTTGACAATGACAAAGGGGGAGAAATATTGCTCGCTCAAGATGCAAAATTTGAAAAATTGCACATTGCAATAGGAAGCAAGAAACGTGAGCTTACACAAGAAAGCTATCTTGTATTTGCTTTCGTAATTTTTTTGCTAGCTTGTATGCAGTAAAACTTGCATATTGTAAAAATTGTTAGCTTATAGTCTAAAGAGAAGTAATCAATAGCTATCTCAAGAAGACCAAACATGCTAAACTTACACATCTTTAATCATTAGATTGCATGATGATAAAACTTGATATTATGTTTTTCATGCAATGAGTTGAACCCATATAACAAATACTTGATTGTTGTACTTCTCCTTTTTGTTGATGACAAAGGGGGAGAAGTATGTTGATGACATGACATGTGATGCATAAGTTTTATGCATACGTTCATGATGATGTGTTGCAAGTATTCATGATGAATATTGCAATGACTTGAATTCTGCTTGAATTCAAGGTTCTATCAATATGGCATATTGATAGGGGGAGTTTGTTTAAACTTCGGGAGTTAAGGTTCACTCCGTCATCAAGTGGTTATCATCATCAAAAAGGGGGAGATTGTTGAATCTCGTATTTTGATGATGAAACCACTTGATATGTGTTTATAATTTAAACTGCATTTTGAGTGATGCAGGTCTACTCGATCAGGATTAGACAATTAACGCAGGAGGAATTGAAGTTGTTGGAGAGGAGATCACGTCGGAGGATATTGGGCGGCGAAAGGCTTGGACGTCGGGCATCGGGCCAAGGAGAGCGGAATTACGCCAAGGATATCGGGGGTTGCAGAGGTCAACCACCGATTGGGCAACAAGCCGAAGAGAGGACAATGTGCTAAAGAATCAAACGGCGCCAACCAATGACGTCTTGGGCAAATGTAATGTCAATTAGCGTTGTAATAACTGTCTAGATCGGAGTAGAGTTTTGGTTTGCATGTGCAGGATTAACTACGATAAACGATGAAGACATAAAGTGAAACAAAGTGTGGAGTCAAGCACGAAGGATTCTTTGGGAGTTCAAGAGTTCGACGGAAGTCCGGAAGGATCATCGGGAACGCTTCGGAACTAGCCGAAATGAGTAGGGAGCTTGCCGAAGGGTTTTTTTCTGCTTCGTCGGGGTTAAATGGGAAGTTCGCAGAGTTCACCGAGAAAGATCGAGCTTGCCAAGAAGCTCGTTGGAACTCACCAAGATCAAATCGTGAAGTTTAAGAGCTTCTTGAGAGTCCATGAGAATGGTTTCCAGAGTTTATCGGAAGACCGCCGAAAGTTCACGGAAGCTTCATGGGAAGAAGTCTTGACTTATGGACTTTGTAATAGCTTATAAAATGTCTTTAAATTCGTAGTTAGCATGTTAATTAGGGTTACGATTAGGTATTAATCCTATAACCCAAGTAGGGGCCAATTGGGCCCGAGTTCGGACTAGTTTGGGCCAAGATTGAAGCCCAATTAGTGGGCTGAAAACACTGTAGGCGGTGGCACCGCCTGGGCTAGGCGGTGGCACCGCCCGCTCTCGAGAGCTGGGTGGTAGCACCGCTTGGTCTGGGCGGTGTAGCCGCCAGCACCGTATCAACGTCGACAAGGATGGTGCGGTGGCACCGCCAAAGATCGAACAACGAGAATTCAAATTTGGAGCCCAAATTTGAATCCTCTTAAGGCCTATAAATACCCCTCAAATCTCAGCTGAGAGAAAAACCTTTGAGAAGCAAGAGATTGAGAAAAGAGCCTTAGCAAAGTCTTAGCAAGTCTAGTTTTCAAATTGCTTGAGTGTTCACCTCCCTTCTTCTTGTTGAAAAGAATTGTAAGAGTGTGAACCACTTGTAAAGGTTGTAAGAGGGGTATTAGTCCTTCCCCTACAAAGAGATTTACTAGTGGAAGTTGGGAGCCTCTTCAAAGAAGGCTTCGCAAGTGGATGTAGGTCATTTTGACCGAACCACTTTAAAACTACTGTGTTCTCTGGTTTGCATCCTAATCTTTCCATTTACATACTGCAAACTTCTTTACTTAGTCACTACGCTTTCATACGCTTCTAAGTTATCAAGCTTCCATATCGGTTTTCATCAATATTGATTTTTTTATCGTACGGAAGTTTTTAAACCAACGTCATTTTACCGCTGCACTAATTCACCCCCCCCCCTCTTAGTGCCGCTCCGATCCTAACAAACTAGAGGCCTTCCTTCAATAGGCGAAGGCCAACTGCCCTTTTACAGTTTCACTCCTTTTGACGGGCTTAGGAGACAACCCTTACATAACCTTTCTCTCCTCTCTTTACAACTCAAAACTTTGAAGAACAGAAGGAGGAGAACTTTTAGGCTTTACAATAATTTTGAGCTCTTAGAATCACAGAAAAGATCAAGATTTCGGTGTAGATCTGTATCTTTTCAGTGCTGAATGGGTGGGGTATTTATAGGCCCCAACCCAGTTCGAATTTGGAGCTCAAAACGATCAAATCCCGGAATTCCGGGATCAGGCGGTTGCACCGCCTGGCAGAGCTCGGAGACTGAGCCCAGGCGGTTGCACCTCTCTGTCAGGGGAGGTTGCACCGCCTGAGTCTGGCTCCGAGATTGAGCCCCAGGCGGTGCCACCTCCTGACTGAGGCGGTGCTACCTCTCTGTTAGGGGAGGTTGCACCGCCCAGTCTCGCTCGGAGACTGAGCCCAGGCGGTGCCATCTCCTGGCTGGGGCGGTTGCACCGCCCAGTCTCCCTGGGAGACTTAGCCCAGGCGGTGCTACCTCCTGGCTTGGGCGGTTGCACCTCCTGGTGCAATCAGGGTCCGAATGGGTAGCTCCATTTGGCCCAATTTTGGTTTTTCAAGGGCCCAATTGCCCCAAGATTAAGCTAATGGGATCACCTCCCATTTCTAACTTAATCAACGTGCTAACTATAATTAATTCTAAGACAATTTCTGCAGCTTTGCTTCAGTGCGTCAATCGCTTCTTCCGGCGAGTTTCCGGCGAACTTCCGTCGATCATTCGATGAACCCTCGGTGATGCTCCTGCGGACTTCCGGCAAACTCCTGGACTTGCGACGATCCACTTGGCGAGTTCCGACGAGCTTCGCTTGGCAAGCTTCTGGACTTCTCGGATCTGTTCCCGTAGAACCTCCGACGACTGTCCGAACTTCCGTCGAACTCTCGAACTCCCAACGTGATCATTGACTTGACTCCGGCGCAACTCCTGCTGCTTGTCTAACTTTCATCGTAGTTAATCTTGTACACTTAAAACAAAACTTCGATCGAGACAATTAATCCTAAGCAATTAACCAAGTTGTCCGGCATGTCATTGGTCCCTCGACGCTTCGTCCGATTCTTCGGCGCATCGTCCTCTCCTGCAGCCTATTGCCCAATCGGCCAGTTGACTCCGCAACTCCGATATCCTTGGCACAATACCCGCTCTTCTTGGCCCGATGCCCGAGTCCACGGCCCAAAGCCTTCTGTCGATACGTCGACTGATCCACCGGCCCGACGTCCAATCTTCTGACATGTTCCTTCGGCACAACATGATTTTCATGCTTTAATTGTCTCATCCTGATCGAAGCATCCTGCGTCACTCAAAACGCAGATTAAATCATAAACATATATCAAGTAGTTTCATCATCAAAATACGAGATTCAACAATCTCCCCTTTTTTGATGATGACAACCACTTGATGACGGAGTTAAACTTAACTCCCGGAGTTTAAACAAACTCCCCCTATCAATATGCCATATTGATAGAACCTTGAATTCAAACTGAATTCAAGTCATTGCAATATTCATCATGAATACTTGCAACACATCAACATGAATATATGCATAAACTTATGCATCATATGTCATGTCATCAACATACTTTCATCAATATACTTTTCTCCCTTTGTCATCAACAAAAAGGAGAAGTATCACAATCAATCGTTTGTGATATAGATTCAACTCATTGCATAAAAAACATAGTATCAAGTTTTATCATCATGCAATCTTGGAGCTAGAAGATTTAGCAAGTGTTACATCATGCTTAGAACATTCATGCTATCAAGTTTTAGATATGCAAGTTTTATAGCATACAAGATAGCATTTTTGGTAATGTTCAAGATAGCAAGTTCTACATCGTGCAAGCTAGCAATATTGAGATGTTCAAGAAAGCAACTCTTGCTTCTTGAGATATGCAAATTTGTCAAGTTTTGCTAGATGTGCAAGTTAGCATTTTTGCCTCTTGAGATAGGCAAGATAGCACATTTGCTTCTTTTGAGATAGCAAGTTTTTGCTTCTCTTTAGACCACAAACTAGCAATTTTTACGATATACAAGTTTCACAATATATAAGCTAGCAATAATTTCGAAAGCAAATGCAAGATAGCTTTCTTGTGTAAGCTCTTGCTTCCTATTACAATGTGCAAATTGCATGTTTTGCTTCTTGAGATACTCAAGATAGTGATGTTCAAGAAGTCAATTTTTGCTTCTTGAAATAAGCAAGTTAGCAATCTTTGCTACTTAAGATAGGCAAGCTAGCAATTAAGTTTTTACATCTTCTTGACTTATGCAAGCTAGCTATCTCCCCCTTTATCATTGTCAAAAAGAAAGGAAGAATACAGTTTTGTAGTTCTTTTTCCTTTTACAATGATTTCAAAATCATGACAAAGGATGAATAATCAAGTCATGAATGTCAAGACAATTTTTCATTATGAATATTTTATCATTGCATGCATCGTTATCATAGGTTGAAGTATTACATGCATAATTTCATATCACCATTCATAATCACATTAATGTTTCAATATAGCAATTTTTTCTCAAAGTGTGTAACTTAGCACTCATAGCATTTTAAATCATGATTTATATCATATGCAATATATCACATCATAATTAGAAAGCACAAGTATTGCATGCATAATTGCACATCATAAATATATCATGATGGTATCAATTTTGTCAAATTATATCCTACCATACATGATCGAAACTTCTTATTTATATATATCAAAACAAACTAATGAATATTTCATGTATTCTTTTCTTCACATAAGGAATATCAAGAAGAATTATTAGGTGATGAGATAAACATTTCATGAATACAAGGAATTGCATAAAAATCATATCATAAGTGTTTCATGTATTCATATTATCACATGAAGCATACAAGACAACAATGCAAAGAAATCATGTCATGAAAAATATCAATGTGAAAATTCAGCAAAGATCACATGATATAATCGCAAGGCATGATATAATTATGCGACATATCATGAGATGATAATTTATCATATCAATGAAAGATATCAATGAGGATCAATTCTTGAATACCAAAGATATGATTCATGGTTTATTATAATTCTTCTTAACAAGTTCATGATTAAGATTTATATAATTCTTAATAAAGCAAATTGATGTACAATCATCACACAAGACATACAAGGCGAAGAAATCTTGTTATTTCTATATTATGAAATATATGATATCAAGGCTCATGATTCATTTGAAAAGATATAGTACAAAGAGCAACTCGAAACATTCTTATCAAGATCACATTTTAAAATATTCCAAGTTTCAAGATATCAATATGATACTTCATTGAATTCTAAGAAATCAAAAGACAAGTTGCATTTCATTTGAAGAACTCCTTTTTGATAAATGTAGGGAGCATAATGAACGATCTTGATTTATAAAGAGCTTCATGTTATAATTATTCTCTTTAGCAAAGAGTCACAAAAGCACTTTATTTTTGCATAAGAAATCTCATTGTATCATGATTTATAAATTCTTTTTCTGCACATGAATCATAGGAGATATGTATGTGAAACAAATCTTTGCAGGCAAAAACACTATCATTCATATTTCAAGATGGAATTTATAAGCAGGAATCATTTCATCAAATCCATTTTAGAAAATTATTTTTCATATAATAAGTGTATGAGAAAATCCGATTGTTCGGATACCAATTGTTAAGTGAATCCGAAAATGAAATTAACACTTTCATGCATTCGGACAAGATTTTGCTATAGATTTTCAAGTTCAATCATGAAGATAAAACATGCTCATGATCATAAAAATTTATGTATCCAAAACATATAATTTCCAACATGTTATAGTGTAAAATCATCATGGCAATTAAATGATTTGAACATTGAATCAAGAAAGTCCGAAAAATAATCTTAACACGTTCATGCATTCGAGCACATTTTTGCCATAGTTTTTCAAATATACTCATGAAAATAACACATGCTTATCATCAGCTTAAAATCTCATGCATTAATCAAAATATTTAATTTCATCATTATGCATTTCTTCAAATCAAACATGATTTTTAATCAAAATCGAGAAATAACAATGGAAATCAACTTAATACACATTATTACTTCTTAACCATGATTTCATATTTTCAATCAAGATCATTTTATTTGTTTATCATAAAATATGCAATATTATCATTTTCAAAATTACTAGCATGATCATAATTTTTGTATTTTTATTTTTAAACATGTAATTTTTAAGAAAATTAATTCTAAACTAAAAAGAAAAATACATCAAGTAATTTCAAAATAAACCAAAGGCATTTTAATTACCTCAGCGTCGAAGGTTGTTAAGGCGTAGTTTGCCGCCTCGCTTTTGTTAACTTTCTCGTCTTCAGAGGAGCTCGATTCATCCCAATTTTTGTTCTTCTTCATGCGTTTAAAGCAAGTAGTTTCATTCTTTTTGCTTTTTAATTTTTGTTTCATTTGTAGTTTAAGTTCACCATCACTTGAGCTTATGCTCGAGTGGTCTTCAAATGTTCTATGTCCCAAATCCTTCCTGTTCTTTGGAAGGTTGTTTTGTTCATCATTGTCCTCATCACGTGAGTCATCGCTCAAGTGGCATTCATTTGTCCAGAGTTCCAAATCCTTCCTGTTCTTTGGAAGATGATTGTGTTCAACATGTTCATCATGTGCATTGTGCACCATTTCATATGTCATCAACGAACCAATTAGTTCTTCAAGTGGTAAGTTGTTTAGGTTTTTAGCTTCTTGTATTGCAGTTACTTTTGAATCCCACTTCTTAGAAAGAGAACGCAAAATCTTGTTTACGAGTTCAAAATCCGAAAAACATTTTCCAAGAGCTCTTAAACTATTGACGACATCCGTGAGACGGGTGTACATGTCGCCTATAGTCTCGCTTGGTTGCATTTGAAAAAGCTCAAAATCATGCAATAAAAAGTTAACTTTCGAGTCTTTGACTCTACTAGTTCCCTCGTGCATGATTTCAAGTGTTCACCAAATGTCAAAAGCCGTTTTGCACGTAGAAATTCGATTGAACTCATTTTTATCCAAAGCACAAAATAAGGCATTCATAGCCTTTGCGTTTAAAGAAAAATACTTCTTCTCCAAATTCGAACATTCGTTCATCGGTTTGGAGGGAAGTTGAAAACCATTTTCAATGATATTCCATAAATCTAAATTCGTAGAAATCAAGAAAACTCTCATTCGAGTTTTCCAATAAGTGTAGTCCAATCCGTTAAATAACGGTGGACGAAAGACCGAAAAGCCCTCTTGAAAGCCATGAAGAGCCATTTCTCTCGGGTGTAAATCCGAAATGAGAAAAACCGGGCTCTGATACCAATTGTTAGGATCGAGAGCACTAAGAGGGGGGGGGGGGAATTAGTGCAGTGGAAATCTTTCAGCGATTAAAACCGAAAGCTACGTTCGTTCGATAAAAACGATTTCGATGTAAAAGCCGATTCTAAGATTACTTAAGATTAAGCGCAGTTTACGTCTAAATGCAGTTTACATCTAAACGCAGTTTGCGTCTAAACGCAGTTTACATCTAAACGCAGTTTGCGTCTAAACACAGTTTTACGTCTAAACGTAGTTTACATCTAAATACTGATTATGAAGATACTGAACTTTGAGATGTATTTTATAAATGCGCAGAAAGCAGTTTGCAGTTATAAGTGGAGTCAAAATGTAAACGTAAACTGCAATATAATGATCGTACGAAAACGCCGATTTACGTCTAAACGTAGATTCGGAAAGATCTGAACTTAGAAACTCGTTCGTAAAAGCGCAGAAGGCAATTGCTATTTAGGAGGTTTGCAGTAATGATAAAATGCTCAAAGTAAATGCAAACCGAGATTTAGAGTGCTTCGGTCAGTCTTGACCTACTCCACTTTTGGCTTCCTCCACCGACGAGGTCACCGACGTCAACTAGAGGCCTTCTTTCAATAGACGAATGCCAACTGCCCTTTTACAGTTTCACTCCTTTTGACGGGCTCAGGAGACAACCCTTACAGAACCTTTCTCTCCTCTCTTTACAACTCAAAACTTTGAAGAACAGAAGGAGGAGAACTTTTAGGCTTTACAACAATTTTGAGCTCTTAGAATCACAGAAAAGATCAAGATTTCGGTGTAGGTCTGTATCTTTTCAGTGCTGAATGGGTGGGGTATTTATAGGCCCCAACCCAGTTCGAATTTGGAGCTCAAAACGATCAAATCCCGAATTCGATCGCTGTTACACCTCTCGATCGGAGAGGTTGCACCGCTTTGGCGAGCTTCGAGATCGAGCCCGTGTGGTTGCACCTCTCTGTTAGGGGGCGGTTGCACCACCGAACTCCGCCTTCGAGATCGAGCCCCCGCGGTGCCACCTCCTGACTGAGGCGGTTGCACCTCCTGCCAGAGCTCGAAGACCGAGCTCAAGCGGTGCTACCTCTCTGTCAAGGGAGGTTGCACCGCCCAGTCTCGCTCGGAGACTGAGCCCAGGCGGTGCCACCTCCTGGCTGGGGCGATTGCACCGCCTAGTCTCCCTGGGAGACTTAGCCCAGGTGGTGCTACCTCCTAGCTTGGGCGGTTGCACCTCCTGGTGCAATCAGGGTCCGAATTGGTAGCTCCATTCGGCCCAATTTTGGTTTTTCAAGGGCCCAATTGCCCCAAGATTAAACTAATGGGATCACCTCCCATTTCTAACTTAATCAACGTGCTAACTACGATTAATTCTAAGACAATTTCTGTAGCTTTGCTTCAGTGCGTCAATCGCTTCTTCCGGCGAGTTTCCGGCGAACTTCCGTCGATCATTCGATGAACCCTCGGTGATGCTCCTGCGGACTTCCTAAGAAACTCACGGACTTGCGATGATCCACTTGGCGAAGTTCCGGCGAGCTTCGGCTGGCAAGCTTCGGACTTCTCGATCTGTTCCCGCAGAACCTCCGACGATTGTCCGAACTTCCGTCGAACTCCCAACGTGATCATTGACTTGACTCCGGCGCAACTCCTGCTGCTTGTCTAACTTTCATCGTAGTTAATCCTGTACACTTAAAACAAAACTTCGATCGAGACAATTAATCCTAAGCAATTAACCAAGTTGTCCGGCATGTCATTGGTCCCTCGACGCTTCGTCCGATTCTTCGGCGCATCGTCCTCTCCTGCAGCCTATTGCCCAATCGGCCAGTTGACTCCGCAACTCCGATATCCTTGGCACAATACCCGCTCTTCTTGGCCCGATGCCCGAGTCCACGACCCGAAGCCTTCTGTCGATACGTCGACCGATCCACCGGCCCGTCGTCCAATCTTCTGACATGTTCCTTCGGCACAACATGATTTTCCTGCTTTAATTGTCTCATCCTGATCGAAGCATCTTGCGTCACTCAAAACACAGATTAAATCATAAACATATATCAAGTAGTTTTATCATCAAAATATGAGATTCAACAATACTAAGGCAAATGGGCCAACATTTGGATGAGATGTCATGAAAATTCCAGTAGTTCAAGAAAAGGAATCTAGCTAATATTACCTTAGATCGATCCCCATTAATCTAGAACATTCAAGTGGAGGCAATCCCAACAAACTTTCATTTCTCATTATTGGAAAACTTTTGATAGTAGTATTAACCTGGTTAAACACCATTTCGCACATAGATATCTCTCTATGGCACCTCAAAAGATCTAATATTTCATACATTCCCAATAATGTTAAGAGACCCAACAAGAAGTGTTGAGAAACTTGGGCAGCTTCATATGCATAGCGAAAGAATAGAAAATAAAATCATGAAAATTTTCGCAGAAAAGTTTTCATCGTCATACGAAGATTGATACGAACAAACAGTAAAACAAAAAAAAGATGTGTTACATACATACATACATACATACATATATACATACATATATATATGTATATATATATATATATATGTATATATGTATATATATATATGTATATATGTATTGTATATATATATATATATATATATATGTATATATGTATATATATATATATATATATATTTACATATACATATATATATACATATATATATATATATATATATATATATATATATATATATATATATATATATATATATCTATCTATATATATATATATCTACATATATATATATATATATATATATATATATATATATATATATATATATATATATATATATATATATATATATATATATATATATATATATATATATATATATCTACATATATATATATATATATATATATATATACATATACATATACATACATATATATATACATCTACATATTCATACATACATATATATACACATATATATATATATACATACATATATATACATATATATATATATATATATATACATACATATATATATATACATACAAATATACATATATATACATACATACATACATATATATATATACATACATACATACATACATACATATATACATACGTATATTTACATATATATACATATATATATATATATATTATGTAAAAAGTAATATAATGTGATAAAATGTTTAAGAAGATAATGAGGAAAAAGTGCGCATATGATATCATATATGTTATCACTAATGTAATTGGCTTGCATGACACTTATGACTAACCGTGAGTTAAGTTAACATGAGCTACGAAGACTAAGATGGGATAGTGATGACCTCACCCCCTCTATAACTTTTTCACATACTTTACAAAGTCACTCTACAATACTCAATGAAGTGATACCCTCGACATAAAAAATGATATCTTTGTCATCTCATTCACTAAGTGACACCAAAGCATATCAACTTGATCAAGTACGTGTTAATAACTCTATCAATTCTCATACCTCTATCACAACCTAATAATATTACCACGCTTGAACATCACATTACAATATGCTCTAAAAATGATATCTTCAAACCTTGTCAAATCCTTAACTTTCAAGCTACCAAAAGCTCTCCTCCTGAACTTATTAAACCTACAACTATCACTTAAGCTCAAAAATCTCGTACACTAGCACAAAGTAATGTATAAAAAATATGATATCATACTACATAATATCACATGTACCCTTATATCATTTCATCACATACAAAATATAATCGGATATAAGTAGATCTATCAAATTAAGCAGCACTAAAATAGATTTGTTATTAGATATAAAGCACGTATAATAGTAAATAGTCTCACCAATAATCAAGTGTTGACTTCATAAAAGCATTCAATTTTGTTGTTAAACCAATAACAATCCAGCTTATCTTAGGTTTGGCTATCACTTAAGACTAGCATATATGTCAATTGGATATTAATAATGCTTTCTTACAATGGACCTTAGCTAAATATATCTTTATGCAGTAACCTCTTGACTTAATTCACGCTCAATATTTAAGTCATGTTTATAAATTATGAAAATATATTTATAGACTTTGTTAAGCTCTTAGAGTCTGATATACCAAACTTGACTTATTTTTGGCGTCAACTTATTTCATTAACTATAAGTCTGATACCTCATTATTTCTACGATAATAAAATAAAAGTATTATATATTTATTAGTGTATATGGATGACATTATCATTACAAGCAATAATTCTGTGGAATCAAGTAATTTCTTAAGTAGTTAACAAATCGATTCTTTATCAAAGATTTATGAACCTTAAGTTATTTTTGAGAGTGAAAACAATATCCATATCTTTTAGACTTTTCATATTTCAAAAGAACTACATTTAAGATTTATTATCAAAAATAAATATAAATAAAGTTAAAGAAGTTATTACCCAACTCTCTACTACTAAATCATTCAAATTATACGATGACAACTCTACTATAGATCTCATACAATACCGATAAGTACTTGACTTCATATAGAACTTATCTCATATATCTAGATATCTTATTTGTAATCAATAAATTATCATAATTTATGTATCAGCCCTCTACTACGCATTAGTTTATAATAAAATAAGTCTTACGATATATAAAATAGACTAAATTATAGATCTCTTCTTCGTAAATACTCATCACTTCATCTCCATGTCTTTGTCGATATTATTTTAGCAAACAACATTGATGATAAAGTGTCTACGTTAGCATACATTGTTTTCCTTGAAGTAAATCCAATCAGTTAGAGTTGTAAGAAACAAAAAACAATCACAATATCGAGTCATCGCCACCGAAGAACTTAATTGGACTACCAATCTATTACATAAACTTGACATTACCTCTCAATCTACTCCTACGATACATTGATGATGATATTGGTGTCACATACTTATGCGTCAATTCAATACTTCACTCATTCATGAAACATATTATTATCAATACTTCACTTATTCATGAAACATATTATTATCAATTTTCATTTCGTCGGCAATTAGGGTATCGACCGTTATGTTACAGCAGAATATTTTAATTATATCGATGTAAGATGATTTTCTCGTAAGAAATTTAATTTTATGCGATCATGATAAAAGATAGAGCTGAAATGATATTTCTATATTTTTTATATTCTCAATTAATATATATAAATATGATTTGAGATATTTGAGAATTAATTTGATTAGTTGATATGATGGTATGACTATCCTTCCACAATATATTCGTTATTTCTACAGCTAATTGGACAACGCGGGTCACGTCTCTTCACTTCATTGGGAGTCAGTGTACGAAACGCAAAGATCGTAGATGGCTTCCTTTCTCTCTCACCCCTCCATGGCAACCTTAGCCCTTAAGCAGATCCCCGTCCCCACTCCTTCTGCAAGTCCATAAAATGCTTGAGCTGTTGACGGAAGCGCCTCCCTCCTCTCACCTCTGCGCACCGGCTAATTAGCACCCGGTGGCACTCCTGGGGCCAGTCTATCGGTGACTTCGCTGTCACGAGGAGATTCTCCGTCCTCTCCTCCATGGCTAGAAGATAACGACACAATCTCTTCGTGTTTATGTCACCTGCGCCACAACTCGAGAACAAGGCAACTTCTGTGCTTGTTCAGGCTTGATGGGAAGGTGGCATTGATCACCGGTGGCGCAAGAGGCTTGGGCGAATGCACCGCCAAACCGTTCGCCCGCGTACACGTGCTCGAAGCACGCGGCGAAGTTGGGCAAGCACGGGGTGCGGGTGAACTGTGTGTCACCGCACGGGGTGGCGATGCCGCTGACGACCAACTTGTTTGGGGTAGCTGTGGAGACGTTCGAGGCGATGATAGAGAGGACGGGCGACCTCAAAGGCTGAAGGCGGAGGCGGTGGTGTTCTTGGGCAGCGAGGGGTCGAGGTACGTGAGCGGCGTCAACCTATTGGTGGGCGGAGGCTTCACCGTCGCCAGAAGCTTCGAGTAGACGTGTGGATGGACGTCTGTATCTCTTGTGCTTCAATTTGTCTATCTGTCTATCTTGTGACATTAATCTACAACGACTTTATTATTTCGAAATAAGAAAAGTTATTATAAAGATATGAACTAAAATTACTCTTAAGATAAGGTTCATTATTATGATTTATTTAAGGGCATGAATTGTACAATGATGGAAAGAGTGGGGTATAGCTTTGATGCAAAAGGTTAATATTTAAATATATATATATATATATATATATAGTTAATTTTTATAATTGCACCCTTCTCACTATCCTGTGAAAGTATTTAGTTCTTATCAAACATTTTTTCAAAAGTAAGTTTCGAATATGTGATAATCTTTTTATTATCGCAATATATGTGAATTTGTAGAATATTGATAACCAACTACAAAAATTAAAATTGATAGAAAAGAAAAGACTGCATGCACGGGCGCGCGAGCGCGCGCGCACACACACACACACAATATATATATATATATATATATATATATATAAACCATGATTACAAGAACCTAACTTGAGCATAAAAGTTATAAAAGCATGAAATGCCTAAAAATATACTTAAATATTAACCTTAAAAATATACTCAATCAATTATTTTACTTTAAAATGTGATGACCAGACAACATAGCAGATGGAGAAATGCAATAAACAGTTAAAACGTATATAGGTCACTGCCCAAAAACAGGAAAAGAAAAAGAAAAAGAGAGAATGTTATTATATTACCAAAATCTCTTTTACCAAAAAATCCGCATTACAGAAATGATATCTAATAATCCACTTGAGTGAAGACGGCTGAAGTTTATGCTTACAGATGACAGTACGGGCGTTTCCGAACTATGACAGACCAAAAGCCAAACCACACCAAACCAAAAATTTTAGTCTTAATTCTTCACAACCACAGATAATAGAAACAAAAAAAAGTTCTAATGACATTACCTATGATTTGGAATATTTACAGTAGCCCACTCGTTCACAGAGAAAATGGCTGCATGCCAGCAAGCACAATCCTGTCTGTCAAGGATAATGCACATTCAGCATCTCCCGATATACCATGTCGATGAAATCATTATTCTGTCAAAAAACCACATACTTCAGTCAG
The DNA here is from genome assembly GCA_900464855.2 of Musa schizocarpa. Classification (NCBI taxonomy): domain Eukaryota; kingdom Viridiplantae; phylum Streptophyta; class Magnoliopsida; order Zingiberales; family Musaceae; genus Musa; species Musa schizocarpa. The sequence goes on along the minus strand of LS990925.1, from coordinate 26,454,079 downwards.
AACTATCATCCACCAGTATGGGTATATCAAAGAGTAAGGGTTGCAAACAAAAAGTAGATGATAACGCCACCATTGTAGAAGATACGGAAGCTATGAATCAGCCAAATATTTCTAGAATGCTAGTTTGTATTGCCAATTCAAGCAGACAATTTTAAAGACAAAGGACGGGTCAAACTCGAGTCACAATCTGTAAAGCCGATACACCAAATGAGGTATGTAGAACTTTCTATGGGATATACAGGGGCTACATAATAATTAAGTTGGAATAATTATTTGATAATAATATGAAAGATCAGTCTGCATGATGGACAGAGTGGACTATACATGGAAAAAGAGAATGCCTATGGAGCAACAAATATAACAAGAGCAGAAAAAAGTCTCATGCTATGTGAATGATAGTTCCCGACATTGAACCAACATCATAATAAAACAAAGAAGTTCTAGGCATGATTATTTGCATTAAAGAGACTACTGAAATGTAAAAGAAGATAATCAACAGAAATTTTACCTGCACAAGTCTCAAGAATGCATCACGGACTTTATCTCGTGTAATGACTGGGCCATAATTTGGAGCAGGAGTTAAAGATGCAGAGGGAGTAGGTGGTGGAAAAGGCTGACGTAACGGAGTGCCATATGGTCGCTGCATAGTCACTGGAGGATGGATTGGTGGAACAGTTGGCACGGAAGATGATATAGGAGGCATTACCAATGCAGATGAAGATGGCATTGGCGAAAAAAATGAAGGTTTCACAAGATTTGCAGCAAGCTTACTGCTTCCAATGCTAGATTCATTAGTATCAATGGGAAGCATCAAAGGCGTGGTGGATATTGGAATGGGAGTGGCGGATATTGGAACGGGTGCAGACTGTATTGTTGGCAATGCAGTTGGAATGACACTTGATATGTGGGAAGATACAGGAATAGCTGCAGAAGGAAGTGGGAATTGCCCTGATATGGTTGCATTTCCAACATTCATAGCAGCCTGCGAATTAAGACCATTCACATGTCAAGGATAAGAAATGAGAGTATTTTTTTACTTCTAATAGATCAAGAAATTTTCAACTTTCACAAAAAAAAAATGGTACAGTAATGCTAGTCACAGAAAGATGTGGACAAAACAAAAACAAATGAGCTGCGGGTATGACTAATCAATGATAATAAGGGATGAAACTTCTGGTGGGGTACATACACTGAAGAAGACAGAGAGATCATCTTGGACGTCATTAATTGGTGTAGCAGCACACGAAGGTGGAGGCTCAAAAGGGCCTTCAGTGATTGATAAACTAGGCACTGCTTCGAGCTCTTCAAACTCGCTGTCAGTGGAAAATAAATAGTGAGAAAAATTACTTTCAATCAAAGATTTATAGTATAGATATATCTGCATCAAGATGCCAATAGAGTTACAGCCTCAAATAAGAAACCCCAGGGCACACATACATGCAGGTCTACACTGCAAAAATGATCACAAGTTCACTATGGAAGTATTACACTAATAACACCCAAAAGCAGGAGAAATATTTCAAAATTTATCCAAAAACAAACTGATCAATAAAATAGGTCTAAAATCCAGGACAGAGACGAGTCATTTTTAAGAAATAACTGATCATATAATTCAAGGTGGCGATAAGAATGAAACTCATGGAAATGGCTTCCGCTAGCTTTTTCTTTTGACAAATTGCATTGACATGCAACGACAAAGCACCAAGAACAATTGCCAGAAGAGAGACCAAGTTACTTTAGGGTGAAGAAAGGAGATCTACCATAATTTAAGTCTTCCAGAAAGTACATTTTACAACTTAATGCTATCAGTTACCATATGAATCATCTTTATCCAGAGGATAGGATATAAAGTTTTTCACTAGCATCTTAAGAAACATTTGCAAAAGTAACCGCTTGCAATTGGGCCAGGAGCTAAAGGAACCCTCCCAACATCTTAAGCAGCAAATACAGTTGCCATAAATGTATTAAGAGTTGAACTGCACAGCTGCATGTGTACATGGTCTAGTCTGCAGCTGCATATGCAGTCTACATAAGCATGCAATGTGATAGTGGTACAACATGATTCATACTTCCACATTACTATTTCAACTGTTATAGTAATTTAATAATATAAACACAATCAATGATAATATGATTTCATTCACAAACCTAGATATATCCCCTATTATTAATAGTTAAAATAACTTATTAAAAACTATAAACCATTCCTAAGGTGTTGATTGACTATGGCAATATTTTTTTATTTAGCTACTGAACATACATTCTTATTAGGAAAAGGCCTAAAGGTTAAGTTACATAATCCTAGTAAAAATGGATCAATGCGGCCTATCATACACAACAAAGACATTCAAGTAAAGAATAAGACAAATTGAAATGCTGAGGAATTACTTCTCAACTTAAAAAAAGAAAAGCTACTCTATTGGCATGTCTATAGGTAATGATTAATTATAATATTAACAAAATTAATAAACATGGGCTTAGTTTGATTTGACTAATCAATTCATGATCAGCCACAAATATTACACCATAAGATCAACAAATGCAAAGAGGTAAGAATGATCTATCTCCAACATATAATTCACATATTCTTGTGCAAGACCCCAAGAAGCCTTGTAGCTACAGAAAATAACACCGTGGCTTCAGGATAAAGGGAGAAAACAGGAAGCAAAGTGACAGTATCTGCAAATAAAGGTTGGCCTAAAACATTGCTTACCAAAAACTGAGCACCCACCATTGTTAGTTTTTTAATGTATATTCTGCTCGTACTTCATTAAAATGGATGAGATATATAATGTAATGCAATACCTGCCTGTCTGCATTCCCTGAGCCACTTTTTGATACTTCAGTTATCAGCTATGAATATCAAAAAAGAACCTTCAAAAACCCATCATAGTATCTATTTAGATTGACAACTGATCAGAGACTTTATTCACTACTTTGAACCCTTTTCTTGTGGCCAAATTGAAACATAATTACTGCTGTCCAACATACCACCTCAGCAAACACCTAAAATTACTTCCTAAAACAAATTTCCCCCTATAATTCCATTTCCCTGCAAAGAAATATCTTCATAGTTTTATAATTAGTCATTATTGTCCACATGAATTGAAGTTCTACTTTCCTCCTGACATCATCCTCTCTACAATCATACAAAAACTAGTTAAATGTCTAAATAGGTTTATATATAAGTCAGAAAGCTCTTTTTGTTAAAGAAAAACATTCCCTTTCTATTAAACTCCACTACCGTCTCTAATGTCGAGATGCAGCCCACTAGTTCCTAGTATTCAGACACTTCATTATGGATCCCTTTAGATGCCGATTCCTCACCACTCAGAAAAGAACAAATTATTTGAAAAAATAATAATACATGTCCCATATATTTAGAAGATGACGAATTCATGGAGACTCCCACAGTGTTTCTGTATCTAATTGGACATTCTTATATAGTTTATCACTTTTAGCCTAGATAAACCAACTTCTGAATACATCTTTTAGATTCAATATGTTAATTGGAAAATGTACTCTAAATAAGGTCCACTCTTAAACATAATAGATCTTAATATGCATTAGAAACACACACTCTCTTCTAAGAAACAATACATACTAATAACTTTATGTTGCAATTGCACTAACTTTTTAAATGCATAAAATTGCATTTAATAATCTATAAAATGATGTACAGAACAATGACAGCTTACTTCTAAAGTTCTAATCCTATGGCACAATTTAGAATAAAGATTTGGACTGGCAAAAGGGATTAACAAGATTTACTGGATTGGATTGGCAAAATCAAGCCAGCAGATGAACTGTCTGAACTTGCAGATCTAGAATCATCCTGATAGTTCCTTATATTATGAGGGTTTCATGAGATGTTAAACATTTAAATGATACTTGCAAAATTATACAATCTAATAAACAAATAAGCTACACAAAGAAATAAAAAAATCACGAACAAAAAAATTTGACAATTAAAAAAGCTACGCCAAGTCTCATATTGATATACAGGGAACAACAATACAAAATATTTATAAAAAAATTTAAGCCAAAAGACAATGAAAAATATCCAACTCCTAAATTTCACATTAAACACCAAAAATAAAATGAAAAAGGAGGGGAAAAGAGAAAAACATTTTTTTAACTGACCAGATGACAGCTTAAGGAAAGGTATATGAAGCAAATAAGAGCAGTTAGCAAAGTTCAAGGAGAAATAAACCTCAACGTCCATGGGCACAGGCTGCAACTAGCAATAAGAAAGATGACACATTACACAAAACAACGTAGCAATCAAAAGTTCTATATGATACGAAATAAAAAGTATTGCTAGCTAATTGGAGTTCAAGAAACAAAGCTTTCTTTTAAAGAATGGGATAAGGGAACATACCAACCACAACATCTACAAGCATTTGTAATGAATGAAGCAGATAAAATTTCACAAATGAGATCCAACGTTACCTTTTAGTCAATGGTACTTTAGGCTTTGGAGGTACTTTGGAATAAGCATTAAGGATTCTGGATAAAATATGCAATGTTAGTCTAGAGCACCACAAGTTCATTGCATAACAAATATGCAGTTCATATATTTTTTAATGATAACATTTAAGAATAAAAAATACGCCACACAGATGTGAGGGCCCGGGACATCAGAGTAATAAAATCAAGATATATTTTAAACAAAGATTAAGACTGAAAAATGCATCAGACTATGTAATTCTAATAACGAGCAAAACCCACTCTCATCTGCAATAGTATCTTCTGGTAAAAAAGTGAAAATAAAGATTTTCTGCAAGCAACAGTTTTACCAAAAGCACTAATTTACATTTTTAGCCTTCACTTAAAGCCTCAAGTAATGAGTGCACACTTTTTCTTAGACACACCTCATGACTTAAAAGATGTAGATTCTAAAAGCACACCTCTATAATGTTACATATTTTGTACAAGTTTCATATCCCCTATTTTATGCAATGGCAGAGATCAGATTAAGTCTAATTTAGATAAGGGGTTAACATTCCATTAAATACATCTGTTTGTTTTCCTTGGTTAACATTCCTTATCTAATTTAGATAAGGGGTTAACATTCCAAGTTCTAATCTAGAACTTGGTGACTTTTCAATAACAAGCTCACCGTGCCTTCCTACATAATTCCGCAATAAGGTTTATTATGACACTTTTAATTGCAATTAAGTCATCTATGAGGAAAATTATCAGGCAGTGTGGAGATGACTTTGCATCTAACAAGTTATTGAATAAATACTAAACTTTAAAAAAATTACTGAACTTTTTTAATTACACAATAACCCTCTGATGTACTTTTCTTTTTGCAAAACCCGAAGTAAAAGACAAACTTTAAAGCAAAAAAGAAACTCAAGTAGTCAACTACCCAAAACAACAGACTTAGTACCTGCTGAAAAGATTTGCTACTGATTCACAGTCATGTGAATCATAAAACCATATACCATTTACTTCTTGAGCAGCATTTCGATATAAGAGATATGGAACCTGGACTTCATATTCAAAATCTCCCAATAGATCTTCCACCAAATTATCTGTTGATAAAAGGAATGCAATCATAAAAATAGAAGCACCAATCAAAGTTCATACAATATTGGAGATGACCTGTAACAGATTTTCAAATAGAGCTTTCTAAATGCAAACAACGAATAAAATAAGTTAAACTGCACTGCTTGAACAGTTGAGTTTGTGTCAACTAAAGAATTTTCTTCTAGCATAATAACACAATATCACAGTAAAAAAGAATAGTTTCCATCATTTTTTGTCAGCACAACTTTGGCTAAGAGAGCACAAATAATGCGGCAATTATTTAACAAAATTATCACCACCCAATGAACGGTGAGCAAGCGTTGACACCAAACTGAGGTTGATCCTTTGTGTCATGAGTGATCAGGGTTTGGGTCTTGAAAATGACATATCTGCTTGAAGGGGTATGACTCTCCCCATATCAAACATTGGTTAGAGCCTCATGAAGAAGAAGCCCATTCTTTACAATCTGATGATACAAACTACCATTTTTGAATTAAAATATCTGCATGTTCCATGTGTACATTATAGCATACTAAATAAACATCCAAAAACATCAGCATTCATCTTTTTGCACTAAGAACAGGTCTAACAGAAAACACAATACAAAATTGAGAAGCATGGAACATTTGACAGAACACTAAGAACAATTGTAGATTTAATGTCAACCCTTCAATGCAAGTGTAGATTTTTTGAACCAAATCAATGTACATAAGATAAGAACTGATCTTAACACTAAGTACCTAGTAAATATAAACCTCCACATTATCACTTGCAGTTCATCATCATGCAACAATCAAAACTCTTGAGATTCCTACATTTGGAGAAGTCTACAACAAGAGATAAAGAAAAAGGGGGTGATGTCAAGATTTAGTCTAGAAAGAATCAAAGGCACCCAGCATGACATTTAGAATTTTAAGAATACTCCTCGGCACATCTATCATCTATTTAGCAGGGACTCTCATTAGTTCTTCAGAGACTGTCATTTAGCATTAACTATCATTAGTTCATCCACATGCCTATCACATGCTTCTGGATGCATTCTCCATCCTCACACATATGCTATTTTTTATATAATCAAATTATTCTTCACACACACACACACACACACACACACACACACACACACACACACACACACACACACACACACACATATATATATATATATATATATATATATATATATAGAAACCGACAAAGAATGAAAATTTGAACTTCAAAAAAATCTCCAGATATTCATATCATACTTGCCATTATGATTTCTTTAGTAGCTGCTCTAACTTGAGTTATACTAATCTTTCAATGTCTTGCATTTCCAGATCTTAATCTCCAAATAAGAAATCACACCATTATTAGACTGTGGTTGTTGAAATATGAATATTCTTGGTTGCCACTTTGTTTTGTATGTGTCTATATCTCCGGAAGAATAAAAAATTATTTTGCCACATAATGAACAGCACAAGTCACACAATCCAGACTAACAGAACACATAAGATTCTTCACCAAGTATATTGCATAAAATGGTGCTAGCTTCAGGTTGACAAGACTTGAATATATAAAAGCAACTGGGTATAGAATCAATGTTAGCCACTGTAACATTTTAGTGAACAAAGTTTGAAGTAATAGCCATGACCAATTGAATAAGCCGCATGGAAATCCATGATGATAAAGCACTAAAGATGTCAATGGTCATCTAAATCTATGTCAACGAACAAGTGAAATAAAAATGCCAATGGTCATCTCAAGGAGTATCTTCACAGAAAAAGAACAAATTCCAAAGTTGCAAAGTGTCTTTGTTGACACAACCCACATTAGGTGGTTCTCATGAGGATTTATGTTTTTCTTTAGTGACAACCATATCAACACAGAAAGAATGCAAAGAATAAGTTGTGTTTCAAATGACCAGCTTGGAAGCATAATGCAGAGTTTACACGACTGGAAGCACTATACTTCCAGCACAACCTTCTCCAAACGAAGCCTCCAGAGTTGTGTATTTAGGAAATTAATTATAGAAAAATCAAGTATGATTTTACAACGTTGTGATGCAACAAAATCCAACTTAAATTGGTAATAAATCCAATCCGGAATCTTCTTAAGGCTACCAGCAGAAATTGATTACCTAGCTGGCATAGAGATGGTAATAAGAATATATCCGACAAGGGCTAGGACAAACGACTCTTATCCCTTTCCAACTTCTCTCATGTCAAAACTTACAGTGACAAAGTTATAGAGAAATTTACATCTTTTACAGGTAGAGATGAAGGCAAGAAGTAAGATAGATTCCCCAAACAAGACCAATCTAATACCTGCATTGCGTCGATTCATGACAATGAATTGAAATCTAGGTTGCGTGTTCCTGCAGAGTAGCGTATTTTCATCATTGCCAACAGAAGAACAATAAATTCACCACGGGAACTGACATCAAGTAATAAATTCGGTACTAAAACCCAATAGGACCTAAACATCAGGCCCGATTCATCCACATTATGATTCAAATCAAAGGTGATGAAACGAGGAAAAGGACTAACACTCACGATCCAATTACCTCTTCACGACAAAGAGCGATCCCTCAACATCCTTCCGGCTCTGCAAGGAAAGACGGAAGCGAAACCCTAATCAGGTGGCGGAAACCAGAAAAAACGAAACAAAAAATCCCGATCAAGAAAGGGAGGAGAAGGGTTCGGCGGGGCAGATGGAAGGACCCATTGGTTGAGGTCGATGCTGAACTCGTACAAGGTGACGTGGGTGGCGGTCATCAGGATCTCCTCCACGAAGGGGTCGCCGCGCTGGAGGACAATGAGATTGAGGGCTTTGGTGCTCTGCTGATCAAGATTGGGCGTCACCTTCCGGTTCTGCAGCATCTTCGCCCCCTCCGGAGCCCTAACCCTAAGCCCAATTCTAATTCCACGGATTCACCCGAGGCCAAGCCGAGATCGACGGAGAGAAACGAGGGAGCACAGGACGAGGCTTTTATATCTTGTAGGGACGGAGGAATCCCCCAAGTGGCACCGGCGACAGCATTTTCTTCCGAAATAAACTTTTGCTAACTAATCTTGACGTGTGTGGTTTTCTTCATTTTTTTCCATTTTCGGATTTACGAAGCGGACCAATTCCTATTTTTTGACTTGATTTGCCGATGGGGGATATTAGAATAACATGTCACCTGTTTGATTCCAACAATCACATCACGGCCCCCCCCCCATTAAAAAAAGCAAAGTGAAGCCTCAACTTCCTCAAACCCATATTTAAACCTCACTATTTGATGGAAATGGTAACGAGATCAATGTTTGGGTTCAATGGCACGTACGTAGTAGATAGGTTTAGAAGGTAATCGATTGAAAAGTGACTTGGTGGATGAAGGATGAGGAACCACCTGAGGAGGATACATCCAATGAGGGACCCATACATTCGTGAACCCACATGTGAAATGCTTGTCGATGGGATGCATGCAGATGTAAGTACGCAAGATATTTTATTAAAAAAATTTATTATTGATTTTGTTTACGGATGACACCTCATATTTATTTTTATGAGGAAACATCTTTTTTAAGTAGACAAACTTACTTATGAACTAAATCGATTAAAATTGGAGAGATTATGTGATTGATTGTAATTTAATTTAATTTAATTTTGAGTATAACATGATTAACTTTCACTAAGCTAACTCAATTTGACGATGATTAATACTATTTTTTATTTTTAAATAATATTAATAAATTATCAAAATTATTTTTTTTTTAATAAATTCTATGATCGAGTATATAGTAACTTCCGCTTAACCAATCCAAACTTAAACCGTTAGGACATAATTTTAAAATGACTAATACCATTTTTTTCAATAAGGTAAAAATAAATATCAATAAGGTAAAAGAACCTGCATAGAGAATCATCAATAACATACAAATCACCAAACCAAAAAGATGGTGGTATAGTTTCGTTAGAATGGTTAGAAATCATCAGCAAATCCCCGATAGCCTGTTACTAAAATGTAAGACATGCAACCGACTAATAGTATACATAGTTAAACAGTACATCCAGACTAATCAATGATGTTTACTAAGGGTATTCTTTCGCAAAAAGCTTAAGTTGTCAACCTAAGCCGATGAAGATGGCTGTCAATCATATATGCCTTGGAATACAGCCAATTGTCTGTGCACACACCCATATGCATGAACCCATGGGCGAAACAGCCAATTGTCTTGAAAGATCTGATGTGCCACTATTTTCTATTAATCTTGATCGAGCGTTTCTAGAGCTGGTATTCTTCGGAATTGAGCTCCTAATCGAAGATCGGTTGGCCTTCTCATTATCCCAGCATCCCTTCTACTCCGAGTGGATAAAAATCCTTCATTAGAAATTGCATCAAATAGATCTCCCATATCTATCTTTCCCAGTTGCTTCTGATCGGTTTCCTGTTTTGTGAATCTGGAAGGAAAGCAACAAAATCAACACTTGCAATGAGCTAAAAGGAAAAGAACGGCACAGGATAAGCAAAAATAGTCATGGCATGATAAGAAATAAAACCAAGAAAGACCATTTTAGCATCAAGACTACAACCAAATCAAGTTGGAAAACAACATTGCAAGGATGCTTCTCAATTCATAAACTACACAGGGATTAATGTATAAGCAAAGTATAGGAAGGGTAGGACCCTAAGAGAAGGTATACAATAAAAATGGCTCAGTGCAGAACAAAGATCTACCCCCAGCGTTAAGTATGGAAAAAAGCCTCGTCTTCTATATCTACTACCATCACAGGCAGCAAGAATCAGATTTTCAGCAATAAATTGTAGGATATTCATGAGTCCGATCACAAATTGACAACTTCACACCCGACATCAAATTGGGGTAAAGATTCAAGAGTTACGACACTAATGGCAAAAACACATACAACGGCAAATGAAAGATATCAGAAAGCAGGATTCACCAAAGGTTGAAGAAGTTCAATGGATTGATTATTTGTCAAGAATCAGTTCATATTTCAGAGGGTCTTCTCTCTTCCATTCTCACTAGTTGTAGGCAAGAATGATATGCAACATGAACTTATTCAAAAGAGCAATCGAGATAGCACATTATTAAGCTACTTTAATAAGCAAAGAAACCTTATTTAAAAAAAACTCATGATCATGCAGGCCTGCCGAACATAGATCAGAGAACTTAGGCCCAATGTATCTGTAATAGGACATGTGAATATACAAGTCCATCCTTTCCTCCTCCCCAAACCTGAGATTGCTGCAATCTATTCCACCCAAATTCTCCAGCATTCAGTTAAGGATCCAGTCAATGTGCTGCAACTAGTCTGTCCTTTCCTCCTTCCCAGACCTGAGATTGCTGCAATCTACTCCACCCAAATTCTCCAGAATTCACTTAAGGATCCGGTCAATGTCTATGCTGCAACTCTCAATTCATTACAAGCTCATCATGCTTCTCCTATAACTTGTACAAAGCAGTCTCTGCTAATATAACAGAAAATGTTAATAGTTTAAACCAAGTTATTGGTACTAGGCCAACTGAATTCATGCATACATGTCATTCCTTCCTAAATGTGAGAGCGAAAAGAGGGCATGGGTTGAATATGAATGGTTGGCTAGTTATTATTTATTCAGCCAATCTTGAAGACCACATGTGATTGGTAGAAATGTTATTCGACTGGACATTTCAAAAGATTCTTCATGGCTGTCTCAAACAAGGATTGTCATTTCACATACCGAACCCGTGTCAATCCCTAGCCAAACCAGTAAGTATGACATGCACTGCACCAGTACGGACTCATATCAATCCTCGCTAGCTAGACCGATACAATACTGATATAGTGACATGCGGTACACCTATGTGTTGATGACTCAACGAGAAAGGAGGAGAAGAGGAAGGGCAATGGAGGAAGAGGGCGGAGGAAGGAAGAAGACTAGGTGTTGGAGGAGGACACAATAGGAGGAAGAGAAAGGAAGAAGAGGAGGTAGTAGAGGAAGAGGACGGTAGAGGAAGAGCAATGATAGGAGGTGATGGAGGAACATGAGGAATAGGAAAAAAAAGAGGAGAAGAGGAGGAAGAGTACCTATCGATGATGCACAACTAGCGACAGGTGATGACAAGTAGCTACATGAGGTGATGCGAGAAGGGCTCGTGTTCGAGGCAAAGAGGGCTCGTGAAGGCAAGCCCTAAAGTATGTTTATTAAATTAAATACTTTCCTTTTAATGGTTCGGATGGGATCATTCGAAAGTGAGGCGGTCCGCATACCAATTCACCCAAACTAGTACGTATCACTCGTTTCATACTGATCCAGGTGAAACATCAAACATTGGTCTCAAACATCAAGATGTCAAATAGCACAAACATTTTAGGACTCTTGTTTTGTATACATATTTATGTTAATGTATTATATATACATAGGACGATTCCCCTACATACAGATTCAAGATGTGTCAAAGACTAAAACTATTTATGTAATTTGGATTCTTGACTTATTTGTGTTGTATGTTTATGTTTGAAGTATTTTTGTGAACATCTGCTACTTATAAATGGTTGTTGTTATAACCAAGGAACTCCTTTTTCACTCGGATCAATACATAGTAACCAGTATTTACTGGTCAGGACATGAAATGATATGTGGACTCACCCATTTTGAGCTGTCCATTTTGGTTCGATTAAATAATATATAGTATATATATATCATGTCCAGATTTTCTAGGGCTCATGCAAGCCCTCTCCACCCTGTAAGCCATCTCCGCCTTCTTCTCTTCTTGTTCTCCTAACCACTCCCTTCGCCCGATCGTCGTCGTCTATCTCATTGCTTATCTATTTTCCAGTAATCCTCCTCCTTATTCTTCCTCCACTACCTGCTTCCTCATCCTCCTTCCTCCTCTTCCTCCACCACCCACCTCTTCTTCCTTCCTCTTCCTCATTCTTCCTCTTTTCCTTCCACTACCTTCTCTTCTTCCTTGTCTTCCTTCATCCTCTGCCTTCTCCCTCTTCCTCCACCGCCTTTTTTCTTCCTTTTTCTTCCTCCTTCCTCCTCTTCTTCCTATTTGGTACATTCCAATGTACCATATGTCATGTACCAATCCATCCAAGGACCGATATAATACCTTGATATGAAATTGCAATCCTTAATTATAACCATATATGATTATCATAGATGATAGATAATCTATAATTGAAGTAATAATTAGATGGAAGAACTGCCATAAAAATCTTCCTCATGTATCGTCTATGGCAAAACTATTAACAAGAGATAGCAATTTGGATCATATTGAAGTATGTATATATTAAAATATATAAATGAATGCATGTGTTGGTTTCCAGGTCAATATGATATTATCTCCTACTATTGCAAAATTTGATGTGCTAATATATATATATATATATGATTTGTCCTTGTCCTATGCCCATGTACATGCTTTATTGTTGTCATTGTTTTCATGCAAAATAACATATTGAAGTTTGCTAGGCAAGTATAAGATAATATGATCTTTACCTTTCTCGAATTAATTTGAAAGCTTCCAGTGTCGCATAAGGTAGTCCTGTCTTTGGGTCACGATATCTGTAACACCAACAGATTTTAATAGATATGAAAACCACAAAGAAAACAATATATATATATATATATATATATCAAGGTTAAATATCATACCGTGCATTGCATCACATCTTTCAGTGGGACGATTTTTATGGCAAATCCATCGTTACCTGGGCTTTGCCGGACCGGACTGCAGACCTTGATATATATATTTGTATGTATATATGTATATATATATATATGTATATATGTATATATATATATACATATATACATATATATATATATATACATATGTATATATATACACATATACATATACATATACATATATATGTGTGTGTGTGTGTGTGTGTAACACCAACAGATTTTAATAGATATGAAAACAATATACACACACACATATATATATAATATATATATGTGTGTGTGTGTGTGTGTGTGTGTGTGTGTGTGTGTGTGTGTGTGTGAATATGTGTATATTTGTATGTATATGCATATATATATATATATATATATATGCATATATATATATATATATATATATATATACATATAAAACATACATATACATATGCACATACATGTATATATACATATGTATATATAAACATATATATATACACACATGTAAATATACATATACATATACATATACATATGCACATACATGCATATATACATGTATATATATATATACATATACACATACATATACATATGCACATACATGTATATATACATATGTATATATAAACATATATATATATATACATGTAAATATACATATACATAAACATATACATACAAATATATATATATACATATATATATACATGCATACATATATATATACATATATATACATATATATGTACACATATATATATATATTTTTATTAATTAATTTATTTATATTTATATATTTATTTTTTAATGGAAATTTCAAGCAGATAAAGAGGTAAACAACCTTTATATATGTTCTTTCATTTAATCATTTCAGACTGCAATCTATCATTGGTAACATGTGTCTTAAGATTCAAAATACTACTACAGGTTGATTTGACTATTTAATTTTTATTAGTCAATAATCATTTGGAAACTAATAATCTTTTAAAAGTTGAAGTGGCCAAAAAGTAGGTCCGAAGTCTAGCAAACACATACTCTAGAGTTGGTGATTGTTTGTTACCTACTGTTTATTCTCTTTTTGTGTGCATCTCTATGTATTTTGAGAGCAAAATACGCACCTCCAGGAATCATACAAACAGATAACTTCATAACTGAACAAATGCATCTATGAGAATAAAGTGCTAATTAAATAATAATATACCCTTCTTTCACAGTGGAAGAAAATTAGCTTCAATCAAAGAAAATGAAAACCCTAAACAAACCAAGTCAAATGGCCTTTGTAGTCATTTAAGTGCTCAGATGGACACCATACAAATTAAAGGTAATAGCAATTGAAAACTATACACCACTAATGCCTTACCCTTAAAATAATTATACAAGTGATGAAGAGTTTAATGTTCGTCAAAGATAATACAGTATGAGACAAAACAATATATAATATACCACAGGTGAAGAATATGCCCCATTAGTGCTAGTCTAAGAAGAGACAAGCATACAAATGTATGTTGCTAAGAAAACTATTGACCTATAAGCCTGGAATAATTTGGTTATCCCAGTGCCATATAATATTTAGGTTACATTACAAAACAGCATAGATCATTATATATAAACATACCATGCTCCACATTTCATAAATCCTATCTACGAATTACCAACAAAATAAAAATATGCATACAGTGCAGAAGTACATATTTTTGGCCTCATTCAAGATACCAATTCACACTCAAGTAATTTGGCATGCAAATCAGACAACAAAAAGAAAAAAAAAAATCATATCAAAAGTGGCTAGGAGTAGGCATACTTAGCAGGCAATCCAGTGATCACACAAAAAGATTTCCTTGGATCTGCAAAAGAGAACAAAGTTATTTTAATTAAAAATGAACCACATACAATTAATTACATTAAAATTTCCTAAACTACCTTGCTTTAGTTAGTAATGAGAAAGACATGAAATAAGGGATGCTACCAAGTAAACAAGATCCAAGTAAACAGTGCCTTGAGGACTATGCAGAACAAGCATTTAAAGGTATATTATTATACAACAAAAAAAACGAGCATACAGTACTTCAAGGTTGAAAGTAGTCGGCAGTTTGAATTTCAACTATTATCCATGTTTATCTTGCTTACTGCACTAATTATGTAACCAAATAAAGTTCATAGCATATAGATACACCCCATTTTGTTCCACGTCAATAGCTCATTAGCATACTCTGATACAATGCAAAAGAACTTAGAATGTCGAAGGAACAATCTTCTAGGAGGATTTAAAAGCTAATCAAATAGAACTAAAATAAATATCACCTACTCAATTAGACCTAGAATGCACTAAATTTCTTACTACAACTTGTGTTTTCCAAGTGATGCTACATTGTCATCAGTATTCATTCTTCCATTACTGCTTTATCCATCATGTATGTCACTCAACACACTCAAATTGAAGCATGCATCACATTAAACCACGCTGACAAAGGATGCTTTTGGTAACACATTTGAAATGTACATTGAGGGCCCATTTCGAATATAAATTGATGTTTGATAAATTTTTTTCAAATCGCATCTGGCCTGAATAGCATACCGGAAATGCTCAAATATTGACGCTATCTCAAGATAGCATTGGCATTTCAAGATTTGTAGGATGTTAACATAATTTTTCAAATTCCAAAGGTGCCATGTGACTTTATTTAAAATTACAAGATTACCACAAATGATTTAGTGAGAAACCAATGTGATTTATATTTTCTAATAAGACGAAATTTTATTTATTTATTTTTAAAAATAATTTTATATTTATTTATATGATTATATTTTTATTTATTATATATTTGGGCCATACAAATTTTTTTATAGGATTACATGCATTCATTTATTTATTTACTTATTAATTTAAATGAAAAATATGTATTCACTTTTAAATAAATATTAAAACTATTAAAATGGTAAATTTGTCACAAAATGTTCAATGAACTTTTGAAATACAATTTTACCAAACGACACTTATATCAATGCATATTTTAAATATAATTTTCATATTTTATTTACCAAACACTAAAAGCATTCCCCAACCAAACATTCACTCAACATTAAAAATGAAAATGTGTTCCCAAACGCAACCAAACTCACCATGGTACAAAAAGTAGCAAGTAAAAAAAAGTAAAAGAAAGAAGAGGAGAACATAGGAAAACCCATGTCCAACTCAGGAATGGATACGAGACCTATCTAGACAAAGAAAAAAGAAAGACTCTTTACCAAGAACGTGCTACGTTGCATTAGGAGCATTAATGATGAAACATGCCTATATAGGAGATTTGGCAGAACAGGCATGTGAAATTCAAAACATTTGAATTGTACATCCTAATCATAATTTCTATTATAAAATATGACATTTCAAATGTTTTCCAGGTAAAAGACATGTGAACTTATTTTAAGAAATCTCAAGAGGACACAGCATATGGTTTTCATTGTTGAGCATACAACTATGAGAGAAACATAATAGAAAGATCCCAGGAGTTAGTTCCTGCATGTGGACGCCACTGACTTCGTCAAGTCAGTGATGGAGATTACCACATCAATTAACCATCATGATTCCATTATTTAATTTAACCTATGAGATAGTTTAGAAGTATTACCTAGCACCCTTCCCAAAAAAAGTCAACAAAAAGAACATTGAGACACAAAAACATATGGCCTTAATTTAATTAGTTGTGAAAGAAACAGTAACAAGAAATAATGTTTGTCATGCATTATTGGTTCTCTTCATCAATCAGATCATGCTGTAATAGCTATCTGGTAGAATAACTGCCCATGAAAATATTTATTTATTAACTGAGTCAAGTAAATCAAGGTATTCTCTGTTTTCTACATATGTCATATAAGTGAACTCATGTGACATAATGAGCTTCTCACCAAAATAAGCTATACTAATCTTCATAACACATAAGCAGAATGAAAGGTAGCAAGAACTAGAAGAAAGGAGTCACTGTTATCTTATAAAGTGCCTTTTAGCACAAGTGCTGTCTAAGACACATAAATAAGAGGAATATGAACTATACAAGCAAGATATGGAAAACATAAAAAGAAATAATATTTCTTATACTGAGAAGTAATCAAGAGGAAACATTTATATCTACTTACAGGGAACTGATGATGTACAAATTTCTGACTGAAAAGATGCACCCTTGATGAATTCTAGATATGATTCACCTACACAGTACAGTATAATAGAGCATTCAGAAAAATTCTAAATGGGACTTAGTTTATGCTGGTAACAGTAAGTCCTAATCTTATTAAGCTCCTCAGGCACACAAGAAAGAAATAGAAGAAATAAAAACTAGACCGCCAAAATATGGAGCTAGCTGATGAGGACAGATGTTAAAAATGACTTACCATTTCTCGACGTAAATCGTATTTGAGGACCATCATAGACTGCTTTATGCACAACAGCCTTTTTCTTGACTTCTTCTTCCCTTGCCAGTACGCGTTCTAAATTTCTCAAATTCATAATTTCTGAAATTGATAGTAAATATCAACTCCTCTACACAAGGCTTGTCACTGCAGATATAGTAAAAATTAACATATGAATAGCACTTAACACTTAATTCCTCACCTGTTTGAGCCGCTTCCAAAAGCATCTCTTCTTGTGTCATTCGTTTTTCCTCGCCTTCTTTTTTTCTCTTGATTGGCTGGAGATATGTTTGGATCAAATAGAAAAGATATACAAGATCAATAGATCAAGGTCTGCCGTACCGGACCGTACCGCCCGGTACGGGCTGTCACGACCTTAGCTAGAATTGCCTAAGGCGTGAGGCACCCTTGCGGCCAAAGACGCGAACTTAGCTTGCGTTGCCTAAGTCGCGAGTCACCCTTGTGGCAAAGACGCGAACTTAGCTTGCATTGCCTAAGTCGCGCTTCGCCCTTGCGATCTTGCTCCGCAAGGATCAGCCCACTTTGTAACCTCTCGCAGGTCCCTAAGGACCTGTAAAAGAGAAAGAAGTTAGTTCGAAAAGAACGAGCAACGGACAAGTCCCGAAGTCTCGCGAAAAGGGAAGCTTTACAAGCAATTCGACGAACACCCTGTGTGCACAAGAGAAAAGAGGGAGAGGGAGAAAAACAAGGCTTTCAAAGATGAACGAACAGCCGCAAAGCCCACAAACAAATCGCTCACCTAGTCCCCGGCGCAAAGACAAGTTCCCGTAAAGGTCACGCGTCGCGAACTTGCGAAAGAGATCTCAACGCCCGGTATATAACCGGGCCCCATCCAGCCATGTGCCACCCGGGGTTCCTCGGGTCCGAGATGGTCGACGCTTTTTGGAGGCGGAGGCAGTTCTCCGCTCACCTCCCGTAACACGCGAAAAACGGAGTTGTTTTGAGATGTTTTGGGGCTGTTTTGCTTTCGGTTCGGTGAGCGGTCGCTTTGTAACGCCGCAGCCTTTGTTCGAACTTACATATTTGTAAGCAAAATGACCCAAAACTAAAAGAAAACATCTTGTCGCAAAGCAAATGTACATCGCAGTGTGAGCAACGAACGGTTCGTTGAAACGAGTTGTTCGCGAAAAGCGCCGACGACCGCTTCGTGATAGGGCGGTATGCGTCTTGGTCCGAAAGGGCGGCGGTACGTGCGTCGGTCCGACAGCCAACGGTACCACATCACCGCCTGCACCGTCGGTGAATCAGCAATCGTAGCGATGCTACGATTGTTCTACACCCGGGTGTACCGAGTGGTATCTTGTCTTACCACCGATCGCAGGCCCGGATCGAAAACGCCGATGCGATCATGATGCATTCGCGCGCAGACCTTGCCAAGGTCTACCATGACGGATTATACCGCCCGTCGAAGGCGATGCGTCACCGGTCCAATAGGGCCAACGGTATCGCGGACCGCCTTTGTAGCGGTTTGAGTATGCTTGACATCAGAAAGCAAAGTGTACCACTTTCATTACCGCATTCATACCGATACCCGTGCGGGTCGAAACGCCGCACGGGATGCGATCTGGCGGACCTTGATTAGTACAAAACATAATTGAACAGAAAAAGAGAAGTCCATACAAGTAATCTTATGTGAAACAATCAATTTTTTTGTGATGACATGTAAATAGAACTTACCTTCATGGATGCCTGCAATGCTGCACGTATTTCTCTTTCTGCCTGTCGCACAATCACTGATGTCCTAGTTGACTTTCTCACTGTTCTCTCACCTTCTATGTCGTCAGGTAAATCCTGATTTTCAGAGGGGGGAGATTTCTTGGATAATTTCTCATCTTCTGGTGTATTTTCCAGCTTCAAGAGAACCTTTTTTTTATTTTTCTTCTTTGTTGCTGGCTTTCCAGGGAATATTAGCCGCTTTTTGACAGGTAACCTTTTTAAAATCATAGTATCAATATTAATTTAAAAGTAAAAAGACTTTGTTCCTGTAAATGACTTTCATCTAAGATAGGCCGCACTTGTCTTCTGCAACAACTTCAGTTTCTTCGTCAGGATCAGGTTCCTGATAATGAGAAGAAATGATTTGATCAAAAATGATAATAATAATAAATCCATCAGCAACTTATACTATAAAAACAAATACACATTGTTCTGAATTTTTCTTTTGGTAATAAAGCAAAAACAGTCAGGAGATTTGTAGTTCTCACATCATCATTAAAATCACTATCAAATTCATCAGCAGCTTCCACTTCTTCTTCATAATTTTCATCGTTCTCTTCCTGAAGACAAAGAGAAGATTAAAAAAAAAATCTCCAATATTAGAACAATACAATAAGCTGAATCTAAAAAGCACAAATGAAAAGCAAACTGACACATGCTTAAGTTACATACACCAATTCCCAGATGATTTAATCCTTGTATCACACGATGTGATTACAAAGAAAATTTGTGCTTTTTAATACAGTTTTCTAAAAGTAGATCTTTTTAGCTGGTGGTTACTAGGTAATGCTCAAAGTATTTCAAATCTGCTACCTCTTGAAATAGGTCATTGAGATTTGAGATGATTGAGAAGAAGTTTTATGATACTAGATGGTGATAGAGTTCATTCAAGTATTGTTCTAATTAGTAATGAGCAAAATATCAATCAACCCATCATTTCAAGAGAAAAAAATAGCAAATGAGAGGCTAGTCATGTAGGATGATACATAATGCATAGTACATAAAAAAAAAAAAAAACCAAGCAATACCTCTTTAAGAGCATCTTGATTCCAGAATATTTCATCCTGTTCAATCGCATTATCAAGCAACTTGGACATTCTAATAAATGTAAATTTCATGTCAATAACCAATAAATTTCTTTCAGATTTGGGCTAATCAAATACTATGTAACAAAAGCAAATAACAAAACATGAGAACACACAAGCATGAGCGGATCTTAAAACCAAAATAAATGCATATTCAGTAGAGAAAAAGAAACTCCTTAAATTTTTCGCTCAATAAACTACAGTGTCCAAAAGAAGATAAGACAAATCATAGAAAATTTCTATATACATAGTTAGAGATAGAGAGAGAGAGAGAGAGAGAGAGAGAGAGAGAGAGAGAGTAAAGATAGGTAGATCCGCTCACTTTTATTCTTCTAAAATATTAAACCATATGACTGCATATAGAAAGATTAGATTACGAAATGATATAGTTACACAGACAGCTGATTATGCATATGAGAGGTTGAGAATTCATGTCCTGCTATCAGTACCTGGCAATGCGTATGGGTCACTTTCAGCTCTAAAAGTCACATCCTAGTGGATCGGTTACTTTATATAGCCAATTTCATTACCATGGTCAATACCACCACGCATAAAATGGTGCCACTACGAAGAAAAGGCAATGAGGAATATTGGTAGATACAAGACAAGATAACGAGGAAAGCATAAAAAGCATCCCCATAGTTCCAGGAACAACTACCACAGTTCAACGGATTTTTTACAGAATGTTGTACAGACTCTGGAGGTTTGTGCAAATGCATTTAAATAGATAATTAGGACTTATTCAAATGCAAGGAAAGTGACAAAAGTCAACTCTAAGTTCTTCCAGGGAAAGACAATCATGGCTGCAAGTGAACTTATGAGGCTTAATCAAGTAAATAGTCATACTTGATCCACCAACAGTTAGTACATCCTAGAATGTGTAACCTAAATGACTTGTTTCCATTCAACATCTCACACTCAAGCTAAGTCTGCTCTTTACCTTTCTTTAATTTGAAATTTAGATGCATAAAAGTACAGAGCTAACAATAAGCAAGAAAGATCATCTCTACATGATATTGGCACATTTTATGAACTAAAACATGAATTATGACTCAACTTTTATAAAAAAAATACTATTATGAAAATTACTTTCTAATTGTACTGAACCATCATCTTTAACTCATCAAGTACATGTCAAACTTGGATACCAAATAAAAGTTAAAGTTTTCTTTGATTCAAAATTCTAAACCATATACCACATATGAGACAACCCAACAACTAGCAATTCTCTAGTACAAAATAGAGTATAATTATTAACATAAGAAACTACAGATGATAGAAACAAAGGCCTGTGCTTGTCATTTTACTCAAACAAATACCGCCCAATTTCTTCAGACCCAATGGAAAACAGAATGATAAAAATAAGAAAAATAGAATAATTATTTAAAAAATCTCGTAAACATGAAAACAATTTTTATGGAGTTTGCAAAAGAGAAAGAAACCATTTGTCCTGGTAGTCAAAGTAACATTATGTCATTACCATTCATTTGAGTCATTTCTAAGTTCAAGAAAATGAACAATGAGGTTTTTAAATTTTCTAGCATAAAGAAACTTCAACATGTCAGAGTCATCATGTGGAGGCTGTATCATGAAAGGTGATCTAGAGTCAGAATTAGAAAAACATCTTTGAATCAGCAATATAATTACATTTAGATGTAAGTAAAAAAAAAAGCTTTAAATGAAGCCTGCAGAAATATATTTAGATGCAAGTCAAGAAAATAAGCTTTTGATGAAGCCGGCAGAAACATCTATTGTGGCCTGCTAATCAAAAAATGTAATTCCATATTTTACCAGTCAAATGTCATATAGAAAATCCAGCAGACAGACTTGTTCAAATGCAAAATCATTCTTTTTTATTTTGTTAATTAGATTTTTAAAGTTATCTAGAGATAAGAAGCTAGAAAAACTGCCATTTTAACTGGCATAGTTGAACAAACAATAAGCTCTTTCTAGGCCTCAAACAAGCCGGTGACACTGAACATGCACTCTGATACTAATACTATCAACTTACATGTGGAAGATAAAAGTGTATACAACTCCTCAAGATGCCAACACAGATAGAGTGCAGGAAAAGTTTCTTGGTGGTCGTACCAGAGTACTAGAAAGATCAACCCTCAACTTCACAAGAAAGAGAACAAACACTGGTTGTTCCAGCAAATATTCACCAAAACATACTCAGAATTAGTCTCCACAAGATCATTTTTGAAACAATCCAACTCTCTACGAGTCTCGAGATAAGATTATTTGCAATCAGGGCAATGGTCAGCCATTCTTTTTAGAGAAATTCCCCATGTTTCATATATATTCCACGTTTAAGCATAGTCATGTGCTACATTTTGAGAGCTCCGACCAAGTATCAACCTCGACTCACTAGCATATGCAAGCAAGTCTATTTCCCCAAACGTTCGCCTCTAGTTGCAACCGGAGATCAAAATTCGGACATTAATCCATTTCTTGGTTGTAATACATTGGGAAATCGTTCTTCAGAGCGATAACGAAATAAAAAGCTTAAATATTCCCGTCATTTCTCAAGGACCAAATGGACGCAAAGCCCTTCAAATTAAAGCTCCGTTATGCTCGGGAGCAATCGATACCCCGGATTTCATCCTAATCAACAAAAGGAAAATCGAACCGCTGGCATCGAAAGCAAATCACACGAAATCTTGGGCCGCATCAACTAGGGTTCGCAGATGATCGACTTCTTGAAACCGTAAGATCACCGACAGCTCATCGGGGGGAGACTGAAGGATAGAAACAAAAAATAGGGAGAAGAAGAATAGTACCTCTTCCCTCTGGTAAGTCGAGCAGAACGCTCGAGGAGTACGGGTTCCTCTTCGGACTCCGTCATGGCTGCCGCTCTTCCCTCACCCACCGCGCCTCTGGTTTCTCCTTGGGAAGAAGTAGGAGGAATCTACGCCCCGGGAGGCACGAGAGTTCGAGGCGGTCGGAGTCGACAGGGATCATTGGGAATATCGGGTGGCAATTTTAACCCGGATCCGCAGTGCAATCTTAACCCGATCCGCGAAGCATTAGACCGTCCGATCCGATCCGACAGGACATCAAAAAATACTCTCCTCCGTCACTTTTGATCGATCCGAACGGAAAATAACGGGTCTCTTAAATATTACAACTAAGTACAAAAGATTTAGAATACAATAATAACTACATCTAATGGGTCTTAAATAAATATTATTATCTGTTTTAAAATAAAATTATATAAAAGGAATTTGAGTTCTAAGTGAATTATGTTGTTTTTGAATAGAATTACAGTATATTTGGCAGCACATAAAATTATTATCTGTATTGGCATTTTGGGTATGGAGCACCGATTTAACATGTTAAATCTTGCGTTGACTTATTGATGTGTTTATTTGTTAATCTATATGATTTTTTTTATTTTAATTGTTTTCTCTTCCTCCCCAATAAATAGTATCAAAGCTTAGAAGATCCGATGATTAGGGGTTTAACAAGGATAAGTGATGAGGATTTAAATGAGCGTAAAGTAAAAGTATTTTCTTCTTAAAACAGCACAAAGGTGGATAAAGCACTCATCAAAAGATATTATTGGGATTAATAATTATTTTGATATTATTGCAATCATTATTTTTGGGATTAATAATTATTTTGAGATTATTACAATCATTATTTTATAAAACAAGGAATTAAATCAAATCCTGAGAATTAAGATTTTATTCTATAATAAATATCTCGTGGATTTTGATAAGACGAGAATAATATACGAGGAATATTTTAGTGCCCTTGAATTTCTCCTGAATAATTACGAACGAATTTCTAAGTTCAGAACTTTCCGAATCTGCGTTTAGACGTAAATCGGCGTTTTCATATGATCATTACATTACATTTCAGTTTACATTTATGTTTTGACTCCAATTATAACTGCAAACTGCCTCTGTAGATCTACTTTAACGTCATCTCACTTAATCTTAAGCTAAAGTAGTCTTAGGATCGGATTTTACATCGAAATCGTTTTTACGCAGCTTTCGATTTTAATCGCAGAAAGTTTTCTGCTGCACTAATTCAACCCCCCCCCCCTCTTAGTGCTCTTGATCCTAACATTCATGTGCAAGGTGACCTCTTCCCCTCAGTGCAGCATCCCTCTTTCTTCTCTCTTCCCTACGGATGATGCTCCCAAGGGAAGTGCAAGTGCTGTAACCGCTACATCATCTTCCTTGCCATGGTAGAATCGAAAGGAACTTCTGGTCCAGCCTAGATCTACCGCCCCCGATGACGTTGATCAGAACCACACTTTCCTCCTTGGCGAATGACGATTGTCTTCTTCTACTACCGCTCTACACTGTTCACTCACTACAGTCCCAACATGCTCTCTATCAATAAACCAGGATCTCATCTATTGCGATCGGTCTCTCTGCTATGGTGCCTCTAGTGTTGTATTCACGAGTGCTGCTCTTCACCGACAGATCTCCACAGTGATCTACTATTGCTTCTCCTCCTCTAGTGACTATGATTCTTTGATCGTAGGCCACACCTTCAACCCATCGAGAATTGCTCACATGAACCCCTTCTTCGGCAAAGATCCTAACCAAGCTCTTTACTGCTCAAATCCTTCGTTACAAAATTTGTAGAAAAAAGAGTTATAACTTTGCTCCATATATCCCTCTTGCTGCACAACCAAACCAACTAGTATAGGAACCAATTCCTTACTATTATATCACAAACTCTCATCTTGAGCCTTCTACACATCCTCAAAATATCTTCATCATCTACCTCTGACAGTCCAGTTATTATTCTTGTAAGGAATTATAGTACTTATCTTCATCAATGCTATAACTCTAATCCTTCCCTTTCAAGTTATCAAAAAGTGGCAGTTACATATCTTGGCGAGCCCAATTTTTTAATCTCCTATTTGGATACTGTAAGAAAATCTATGTGTGACATTATATGCATAGCGGAAAAATAAAAAATAAAATTCTCAGATTTTCCAAAAGAGTGTTCATCGTCATGTGAATATTGGTGTATAAAAATTCACGAAACAGAAAACCATGTGTGAGATAGTTATGTTACCTAGGGAGATCATATATCTCTGAAATTCTGTAGATTTATGAGAGAGGAGAAAAGAGGCCAAGTGTCATCTTTTTTAGCGATGATCCACATGACGGGGCTGCGAAGATGCTTCTCGAATCATTGTCCAAATCTCTATACCCGTTGGCTGAAGAGGATAAGGGGAGAGGAGAATATGAGGTGGCAGCTAAGAAGGCCCAACGTATGGTGGTTCTCTCCTATTTATATAGGCCCCTTATCAACTTAACCATAATTGATCATACCCTATTAGGTATTGGATCTTCATCCAACAACCCAAGCCTCTTAGATTAGTGGATCTATATCCAATAATTTCTCATTAGCTATTATTGGATCTCATCCATATGATCCAATAATTCAAGGGCTTATTAGATATCCAATAAGATAGGGACTTCGACGGATATCTCATAACCGAGCCTTTACTCGTCGCAACACCTACCATAATTGTGTGACCATTTAGGTCCAATATCGACTAGCCATGAATTATATCTATCAGAACTCCTTCTAACTCAATAAATTATTATCTCCATAATAATTCACTTAACTCATCGACTACGAACATACTAGGCTACTACGCTATAATCCCAATACGATACAGGAGAATCCAATCCATTGGACCTGTCTATCCTCGGTTATTATATATATATATATATATATATATATATATATATAATCATTCATCCATCTAACATCCCATATACAATATATCGAGCATAGTGTTGTCAGGCTCATATGGTTTTTACTTGAGTCTTGCTCTATTCGGATTCTCCCGGAGAACTCTTTCTCTCTCAATCCGAATGAACTTGGCTAGGGATTTGTTTGAGCAAGAACACATGAGATATTCCTCTTATGACATTGAGAGCGGATGATCCTCCATCGATACTCAATAGCCCTCATAAGGTTGGCTGTTACTCCCGAAAATCGATTGTACTAGATCTGAACTTCCAAACCTATAAGTCTAGTATTAAAGAATGAGTACTCATATAGGACATCCTTGGTGTCTTAAGTCTAAGGACTAGAAACACCACTAGGATAACAAAATCATTGTTTGATAATAAGGTATCATATGTTAAATCTCGGATTTTGATGATGAAATCAATTAATGAGTTTATGATCTAATCTGCATTTTGAGTGACACAAGACTAGCTTCGATCAAGGATATGCAAATTGATTGAAGCAGGAGGAATCGAACATTGGGTCGGAGTTAAACATGTCAGGAGATTGGATGTCAGGCCGGAGGATCGGTTGACATGCCGACGGAAAGATTTTGTGCTGTGAGTTTGGGCATCGGGCCGAAGAATCGAATATTACGCTAAGGAGATCAAAAGTTATGGGAGTCAACATGCCGATTGGCAATACACCAAAGAGGACGATATGCCAAAGGATCGGACGAAGCGCGGGAAAAACCAATGACATGTCGGACAACATATAATTTGTGCTTTATAATAATTTATCTAGATTAAGTTAGTTTAGATCTAATTGAGTCGATATTGTGGTGAAACAATGCCAACACAATTATGGGCCAATTGGGCTTGAATCAGGGCTAAATTGGGCATATTATTTGGTCCATTCAGTGTCCTATAGTAGGGTCAGGCGGTGGTACCGCCCAGTGTCAGTGTGTCAGGCGATGGTACCGCGCGGTGGTACCGCTTAGTGTTAGAACTGATAGGCGGTGGTACTGCCTAGTATCAGTGGTGGTACTACTAGTACCCTAAAATTCTGAGGATTTAAATTTTTGGCTCTAAATTTGAATCCATTTGAGGTCTATAAAAATCTCACTCATCCTTGCTCAGTTAACACAAGAACTAAGAGCAAAAAAGAAAAAAAACACTATTGTAATATTGTGAGAACTCCTCTTTAAGCTCTAAGTGTTGGTGAAGTTTAAGAAAGGGGTGAGCGGTTATAAAGGTTATCTCCTAAACCTATGAAAAGGAGAAAAATGGGAGTAAAATGATAGTTGATCTTTGCCCATTAAAAGAAGATTGGAAGCCGGTGGCCTCAAGTGAAGAGGAATCAAGAGTGGATGTATGTCACGATGACCGAACCATTATAAAATTGGTGTGCCTCCATTTCTCTACTTATTTATTTATTTTACAACTACTTTACCTCCTCATTACTATTCTTGCAAATGTTTTAAGTTTAAACATCTTTCCGATACGATTTCATTGAGCAAAGTTTTCAAACCGACTAATTTTATAAAAGCACTAATTCACCCTCCCTCCTCCCCCCCCCCCCCCCCCCCCCCCCTTTTAGTGTCATCACAGTCCTAACAATTGGTATTAGACATAGTTTCTCTCTATTTGGTTTAACACCTATGAGAGATGGATTTTTTTAGCTTTCAAGAGGGTCACTCTATCATTCATTCTCCTATGTTCAATAAGAGTTTTCTTGCTTTCTATAGATTTTGGTTTATGGAATATTATTGAAAGTTGTTTTCAAAAGTCTTCCAAACCAATGAATGAAAGAAATGATTTGAAGAAGAAGACTTTTTCTTTAAATGCTAGAGCTATGAATGCTCTATTTTGTGCTTTAGACAAAAATGAGTTTAATCATATTTTCTTATGCGAAATTGTATATGAGATTTGACACACACTAGAAATAACTTATAAAGGCACGAATAGAGTTAAAGATTCTAAAATTAATCTTTTGATGCATAATTTTAAACTATTTCAAATGAAGCAAAGCGAAACCATTGTTGATATGTACACCTATTTTACGGATATCGTCAATGGTTTAAAAGTTCTTAGCAAATATTTTTTGAATCTTGAACTTGTTAATAAAATTTTACGATCACTTTCTAAAAATTAGGATTTGAAAGTAACTACAATACAAGAGACAAATGACCTAAATTACTTTACGCTTGAAGAACTTATCGGGTGTTTAACGACCTATGAAATGACGTGCAAGGCATATGATGAACTTGATGAACATGAGAACAACCTTCCAAAGAACATGAAGGATTTGACACTTAGAACAAAAGAAAACTACTAGAGCGAAAGCTCAAGTGATGATGACTTTGAACTCCTCACAAGAAAAATTAATAAGTTCATAAAATAAAAATTAAAGAATAAAAATAAACTTAAAAGGAAGAAGCTACCAAAGAACAGGAAAGCACTCAAGGTGACTTGGGATAAAACAAGTATATTTGAAGACGAGGAGCAAACCGATGAAGACGAAGTTGTAAATTTCGCTTTGATGGCTCTCGACAATGAGATAAACAACTCAAATGAATCTTCTTTATCTTAGAATTATTCAATGCCTTTAATGATTTTTTTGATGATTTTAAATTAGTTAGTAAAAAAAATAAATTATTAAAAAATTAGCATAATTCTATTTCTAGTGAATTTAAAAAATTAAAAATAAGCATAATAATTATATATCAACTCATTGTACAAAATGTGAAGAGTTAGACTTAATTAAGAATGAAAATATAGTAAAAAATAAACGTTAGGAATTTTAAAATTGGTAGCAAATCATTAAATATGATTATTGTCAATAAGGTTCATGTATATAGGAATCGATTTTGTAGGTAGCAACACTCAATAAAAATTGATTTTTTTGTTAAAGGACCCAAATTACATGTTTCCCACGAAAATAAATATAATTTTTGTGGTAGGTGTGGACACTTTACATATAAATGTCCGTTCAAGAAGTATGACTTGCATAAATTAGTTTGGGTTCCTAAAGGAACAATAAATGACCTTATACCAAAAATCAAGATAGATAGATCTAATCAAGATGGACCTAAAGCTAAATAGGTACTTAGAACAAACTCATCTTTCTTGTAGACATCTATAAAATTGAAAGCTACGAGCAAAATATGATTTTTTTATTATGGATGCTCAAGGCTTATGACCGGAGATCCAACACACTTCACAAAACTCTCTAGCCGAAACAAAATGATTTTGAAAATGCTTTATATTTAAATCAATCTCGATGATTTAATCATGCATGATGATTTGAAGTAATTATGACTTTTATGATTTATGGTTTATTGATCTTGATGATTTTTTATGATGAAATATGTTCTTTCGGTTTTAAATTATAATATATGGTTTGATTTGGCGTAAAAAACTTGGGTATGCTTCTATAAAATCAAATCACTTAAATTGAAACAAAAAGAGGAGAATACATTTTTCTTAAAAATATATCTAAAGCTTTTTGATTTTTCAACAAGTGATTCATGAATCTATTTTATGTTATCTCTTGAATTAAGAAAGTAATTTGATGATTTTGATGATTTGATGATTTGAATTTGAATAAGTTTTATCTATATCATGATCTTAAATTCTCGGAATCATAACTTGAGATTTTCTTTATACGAATCATGATCCCTTATTTTTTATTCTTGAATGATTCTTACATTTTATTAAAGAGAATATTTATCCAAATAAATCATGATTTTTCTCTTGATTTCTCAGAATTCATGACTTAAATTTTTTTTAAAAGATCTTTTACTATTTGATCTCCTAAGATTTCTTTTTTATTATTTAAGAGGAGATTTGTCAAAATGAATTATGTATTTTGGTATTCACATGATCTTTGATATTATCTTTCATGACATGATTTTTATTATGTATAATTTCTTTGTATTCATGAATTGTATATCTCATCACGAAGTTAATTTTTCTTGATATATTTCATATGATGATTTGATAATTGATATAAAGGGAAATGAATTGCACCATTGTATTATTCCTCTCTTCTTTTTTCTTTTTGATAATGATAAAGTGGGAGAAAGATTTGCTAGCTTGCACAATTTAAGAAGAAGCAAAAGCTTGTAAACTTGTAAAAATTTCTAACTTGCAAAAATTTTTAGTTTGCAAAAAAAGGCAAAACTTGTCGGCTTGCTCATCTCAAAAGAGAAATAAGAAGTACTATCTTGCATATCTTAAGATAAGCAAAACTTACACATCTCAAGAGAGGTGATACTCATGAGGCAATGCTTTCCAATGCTACGACCCCCAAACCCAAAAAGTCGTTATATCATGTTACGTTATTTTTATGGAGTCTACCTTTTCTTTTCAAAACCATGAATCTCTTGCCATGCAAGCCACTCCAACAAATATTTATCATTGAAGTATACCTCTGATTCTATCGGATAAGCCTCCCATAACACTGTCTAGTCCTTCCCCTCGGGATCCACACTCTACTGGTACTCTAGTTCAACAGCTGCTCATTCCCTCTATTACTTCTTCACTCCCTTCTTCTTAAGTTTCCCCCATTCATGAGATAATATATTCAGAAACACAATCATTGTCTTTACCTCCTTCTAGACCTAGTGACACTGAAGTACCTCAGCCTGGCCTATATTAGTGACTCTCTACCGTCCATACCAATAGCACAACCTCACAATCTCATAGCCTCTGGACATCTAATGACAACATGCTCCAAAAGTGATATTTTCAAACTACGTCAAGTCCTTACATCAGTCTACAATCAAAACAGCTTACTCTGATGGTGGAGGTGAATATCAAGCCCTGACATCATGTCTCTCAGCTTATGGTATATAACACCTCATGTCACCCTCACATACTCCTCAATTAGTTGGCTCTGCCGAATATAAATATCGACATATAAATGAAACTGGTCTCATGCTTTTATATCAGGCCTCTATGCCTCTAACCTTTTAATCAACAGTATTTCAAACTAGAGTATACCTTATTAATCGTATGCTTACTCCAGTCCTTCAATATCAATCCTCCTTTGAAACACTATTTCATAAACCTCCAACCTTCAGAAACTTAAAGTATTTAGCTATTTATGTTATCCATAGTTACGTCTCTATGCCTCCCATAAAATAACATCAAGATCTAAGCCTTGCGTTTTCATAGGATACTCTCTTAAATATAATACTTTCTGATGCTACGACATCCAACTCAAAAAGTCTTTATATCACATTATGTTATTTTTATGGAGTCTACATTTTCTTTTCAAAACCATGAGTCTCTTGCCATGCAAACCTCTCCAACAAATATTCATCACCGGAGTATACCTCTGATCTTATCGGACGAGCCTCCCATGACACCGTCCAGTCCTTCCCCTTAGGATCCATACTCTACTGCTACTCCAGTTCAACAACTG
Source organism: Musa schizocarpa (assembly GCA_900464855.2). Lineage (NCBI taxonomy): Eukaryota > Viridiplantae > Streptophyta > Magnoliopsida > Zingiberales > Musaceae > Musa > Musa schizocarpa. The sequence continues at coordinate 26,422,531 of LS990925.1, read as the reverse complement.
CTCATTCCCTCCAATACTTCTCCACTGCTAGTCATAGGTGCCCAGCAAGCCAATCACGTGAGTGATGGCACGTGTGACTTGATACAGAATCTTTTTGCTTATTATATTTTGGCGTATATCACTTTATAACTATTGCATAAATGCATATATATATTGTGATATCCTTGGATTTGTGCAATGGGAATCGGATCGTGATGAGATCACAATAATGAGATCGATTCACCTTTAAACACATATCCTAAATAATCCCGATCATAGGTTACTCGAGAGGGACATCGTGATAACCGGATAGATCGGTGTGTCTTTGTATACCCGTCCATATGATAGATGCAGGTGGTCTCTCATAGTCTGCTCGTGTAGGGACACTAGGGATACAAAGATGTGCTCATTGGAGAATGAGTTCAGCGATTGATCCGCTTTACGGAATGCTTGGATGGTTGATGATGCCTTATTGTCGGACAAATTCCAGTAGTCCTAGTGGTGTATCTCGGTCCTTAGACTTGAGACACCAAGGATGTCCTGTATGAGTGCTCCACTCTTTGATACCATACTTATAGGTTTGGTCGTCCCGGATCTAGTACAAATGGTCATTGGGAGTGGTAGTCGACCTTCGAGGGCTATTGAGTGTCGATAGAGGATCATCCACTCTCTGGCGTCATGAGAGGAATATCCCATGTGTTCTTGCTCGGACAAATCCACGGCGGGGTCATTCGGGTTGAGAGAGAAAGAGTTCTCCTGGAGAATCGATTAGAGCGAGACTTCGAGTAGAAACCGTATGGGTCCGACAACACCATGCTCGATATATGGTCTCTCGGGATATTAGATGGATGAGGGACTATAGGTACATGGTAATCGAGGACGACGGGTCCAATGGATTGGATTCCCTCAGATCGTCTGGGGACTACCGTAGTAGTGGCCTAGTGCGTCCGTAGTCGATGAGTCAGTGAATTATTATAGAGATAATAATTCACCGAGTTAAAAGGAGTTCGGCGGTATGACTCACGGCCCGGCTCGATATTGGGCCTAGAGGGTCACACACATATGGTAGGCATTGCGATGAGTAGAGGTTGGATATGAGATATCCGACGGAGCCCTTGTCTTATTGGATGCATCCAATACCCACTAGGGAAGGACCCATTAGGGTTTGACACGGGATCTCTATAAATAGGAGGGATTCACGACCTCATAGGCTAGAGTCTTTACTTGCCTTTCCTATTCTCCTCTCCCCTCTCCACCTCGGAGGCCTGGAGTTTTGAGGAGGGTCGCCGCAACCCCCGGCTGTGGGATCACCGTTAGAGAGGAGGGCGCTTGACCTCCTTCACCCTCTCCTAAGGATCCGCAAGGAAACAAGGATATACGATCTCCCTAGGTAACACAATCTCTATACGCAGTTTTGTGTTTTGTTTTGGATTTTTTTAGCACCAATCTTCTTCGCACGACGACATCGAACATCTTTTTTTTGAATCGGGGATTTTTGTTTTCTTGTTCTTCCACGCAAGATATGATGTCGCCCGTTGATTTCAACAACAAAGGTATCGAGCCGGGTTGTTCGTCTGCGAATGATTGGTTTTGAATTGCGTGTGTTGTGTTTAGGAAGAATATTGATGTCAAAATCGTTGACGAAAAGCGAGGAAGGGCAGCAACAGCTTCGCCCCTCGACTCTTGCCTTTGACCACCACCGGCCCGCGGAAATGACCGGGCACCACCAATCATCAACATGCCGCCAAGAGATGCTGCAGCCAGGTTCGTGATGGCCCGGGTTTGCTTCTTCGGCTTGCTGAAAGAAAATTGCGACCGGCGGGGTCGGCAGCCCAAGGTAGCGGGCCGCCAAGGCGTGCGGGGCGTGGGGCTTCTTCTGCCAGAACGCGTGAACGCCACCGCCACCGCTTCCCATGGCCGAACCCCCCAATTTGCCGGCGGGACAAGGGACGCCGCTGAGGTAGCGGCGCCGGCGAGGCGCCCACCAAGATGGATCGCGCCGCCAATGGGCGGCAGCCTCTGAGGGCGAGGCGTCGCCCAAGCCAAGATTGAGCCGCCCGCCCGCCAGTGGTGGCGGCAATGACAAAGACAGCAGAAGGAATTAGGGTTTTGGGCAAAAGGACAGTTTTGCCCCTATGAATTTGAGAAATTCCAGTTTACGTCTTTTGTCCAAATTACGAAAATACCCTTAGGAATTGAGAAATTCCCTACATGTCCCGATTTCAGAAAAATATTAATTAATTAAAAGGTTTAGTTAATTATTATTTTTATTATTATCTAGTAGTCCTACATGATGATGATTATTTATACATGTGATGTATGATGTGTTGACTGGATGATCATGGACCGTGTGATGATGTGTACTTGTGATTATTATTATTGAGGTCTCTGAACCTCCATTATATTTCTCGTTTATTGTCCGGGCCTGCGTGCCTATGATTAAGTTGTAATCACATGAGGAGGCGCAGGGAGCGTGGATGCGATAATGGGACCCACGAGAGCGGACAATCGTGATGCATGGAGATGCATCAAGATGTCGACAGGCAAACGAGGGCGAGATGGACAATCACAAGGGCATGGAGATGCACCGTTGCACATAGATCTTGATGTGAGTGATTAGGCCTCTTTGCTCGGGCCTAATCATATTAGGGTCGTGGTCCATGATCATCCGATGTGATTGCTTATACACATACTAGATATGTATATATATTTGCATGCGATGTAGATATATATTAAATATGTATATGTGTGACATGTCATATTAGGAGACCAAATTATAGAAACATCTCTCGATAATATTAAATTCGGAAAGCGTTGAGGCAATTAGATTGACCCACGTGGCCTTCCATCGTTATGAGTAGGAACCGATTCTCCGGTGTAGGTTGAGTTGGTCGAGTCCCTCGAGACTCACCTATATCGCGATTCGCTATCTTGCTTACGACATAGAGATGTCACCGGTGACTGAGGACATGGTATGCTTGGTCGAGTCCCTCGAGGGTATATCATCAAATCAGACTCATCTTGTAACGAAAGGTGTTGACTTAACCGAGCATCAAGGTTGGTCGAGTCCCTCGAGGCCATGGTGATTCTGGAGGCGAACAGGGGACGGAATCACAAGGAGTTGTGATCGGCAAGAGTTGCCTACCTTTTAGGCTTAGTGTGATTGGTCGAGTCCCTCGAGGTTACTCTAAGACGCCGATTGGATCCCATCCCCACTAGAAGTCTCGGGAGACTTCCGTTTCCTGTTGAGGGTGTCGCGTGACTTCGTTAGTAAAATAGTGGGAGTATATTAAGATAGAAGTCCATATCTTGATAGTTTATTTCTTGCAAAATCTGCATGTTATTCATTTCGCTACATCTTTATTTTCAGAAAATGTAAACTTTCAAATCCCTTTACGTGGCATACTTGATGTCAACCGCCTTTATGGTCCAAATTATACCTGATTGGCTCCAGTAATTTGAGAATTGTTCTCACAAAGAGAAAATCGTTATGCGTCCTTGATATAGTGATGCCTACGAAGAAGGGGCAAGCGAGGATGAGATCGCTTCACGCCTTGAAGTACATTGATGACTCCACTCTTGCATAGTGCTATATGTTGGGCTCTATGACTCCAGAGTTACAGACAACATGAAAAAAGATGGATGCCGATCCATTCTCCTACATGTCCATAAAATTGTTTGAGGAACAGGGAAGGACTCAATGATATGAGATATCCAAGAGCCTTTTCCCATGCTATGATGACCGAGGGGACACCGGTTCAGAACCATGTCCTAAAGATGATTGAGTGGATAGAAAACTCACAGTCTAGGAATGGTCCTAGAGGATAACTTGTGTGTGGACATTGTGCTTGATCCCTACCGATTCCTTTTCACGCTCATAATGAATTTTAATATGAACAAGCTTGAGGTGACTCTCCCGGAGCTCCTCAATATGTTGAGGGAGGCGAGAGTACTATTAAGAAAGAGAAGCCAGTTCTCTACACCGGGTGAGACCAGAAAAAAAGGAAAGTGAAAAGGTCCCTTAAGAAGGGAAAGGGCAAGGGCAAACAAGGTAAAGCAAAGGTTGCTAAGAAAGACCCAAAGAAAGGATCTAAGGCCAAGTGCTTCCACCGTGTGGTAAAGATGGGCATTGGAAGAGAAAACAAAAAGAGTACCTGCAGAAAAGGGCTAAATAAAAGCTTGATGAAGCTTGGTACATTCATGATCGATCTCCATTTGTCGGACTCTTATGATAACACATGGGTATTGGATCTTGGTAGTGCTTATCATATATGCAATTCGTTGCGGTTCTAGCAAGACCTAGGAGACTACTGAGAGAGGCGAGATGGACCTCAAGATGGGTAATGGAGCAAAAGTTCTTTGTATTAGTCTGTTGGCAGGTCGCCCTACATCCGCCTAGTGGAGCTTTTATTGCATTAGATGCATGTTATTTTGTTCCTTCTATTATCAAAAACATTATCTCCATTTCATGTTTAACAGTTAGTGGATATAAATTTGTTTTTGAGAACAATGGTTGTTCGATATTATTAGATGATAAGATCATCACGAAAGGAACATTGCATAATGGTTTATTTATGTTAGACACCACTCCACATATCATGAATGTAAATGTGTCCAAAAGGAAACGAGATGAGTTGAAACAAAGGCATACCTGTGGCATTGTAGGCTGTGGTCACATCCATGAAAGAATGATTCAAAAGTTGCTAAATGATGGATATCTAGATCCATTCGACTATGTGTCATATACAACTTGTGAGCCTTGCATTAATGGAAAATCCACCAAATCTCCATTTAGTAGAATCGAGAGAGAGCCAATGAGTTGTTGAACTCATACATAGTGATGTATGTGGACCCATGTCAACTCATGCCATTGGAGGTTACTCCTACTTCATTACATTTACTTGATGATTTCTCAAGGTATGGATATGTGTACTTAATGAAGTACAAGTCCCAGGCTTTTGAGAAATTCAGAGAGTATAAGAATGAGGTGGAGAACCATCTTGGAAAGAGTATCAAAACTCTTCGATCGATCGAGGAGGTGAATACTTAAGTACGAGTTTACTCAGTTCCTCAAGGACCATGGGATATTATCCCAATGGACACCTCCTTATACACTTGAGCTCAATGGTGTCTCTGAAAGGAGAAATCGTGTACATTATTAGATATAGTACGGTCCATGATGAGTTTCATTGACCTACCCATCTCATTCTGGGATATGCCCTAGAAACCGCAGACTTACCTTTCGAACGAGTTCCAACTAAGTTCAGTAGTGTCTACACCATATGAGATATGGAAAGGGAAGAAGCCCCGATCTTAAGGTTGTTAAGATCTGGGGCTGCCCTGCCCATGTTAGAAGACACAACCCCGATAAGTTAGAATCAAGGACAGAGCGATGCAAATTTGTGGGATACCCCAAGGAAACTTGTGGGTATTATTTCTATCATCTCGAGGACCAAAAGGTCTTTGTAGCTAAGAGAGCAGTGTTCCTTAAGAAGGAACACATTCTTGACGGAGACAAAGGGGAGAATGATAGAATTGAACGAGGTTGGAGAACCAAGCTCAAGCACCACTCTACTGACTCGAGTCTATTCAGTACCTAATACACAAGTATCAACTTTTACGCAGGTCTCGATAGAGTATCCCATCCTCTTGAGAGATATGTGGGACATATTAGAGCAGAAGATATAGAGGATATTGATCCTCGGACCCACTACGAGGAGGCTATTATGAGTATAGACTTCGGAAGTGGAAAGAAGGCATGAATTCGAGATGGATTCTATGTATTCCAATAAGGTTTGGAACCTAGTTGATGCTTGAAGGTATTGTACCCATCGGTTTGCAAGTGGATCTTTAAGAAAAAAGATCGGAGTAGATGGAAAGGTAGAGACCTATAAAGCAAGGCTAGTGGCTAAGGGGTATCGTCAAAGGCAAGGTGTTGACTACTTACGAAACTTTCTCACCCAGAAGAATGCTAAAATCCATCAGAATTCTATTGGCTATTGCAGCACACTATGATTATGAGATATGGCGATGGATGTGAAAACCGCATTCCTCAACGGGAACCCTCGAGGAGGAGGTGTATATGATGCAACCTGAGGGATTCGTGTCCAAGAACTGCCCAAATAAGGTGTGTAGGTTGCTTAGATCCATTTATGGACTAAAGCAAGCTTCCCGAAGTTGGAACATAAGATTTGATGAGGCAATCAGATCTTATGATTTCGTTAAGAACGAAGATGAGCCTTGTGTATACTGAGAAAGGTAAGTGGGAGCGCTATCACCTTTTTTTGTTATATATGTGGATAACATCCTCACCATTGGGAATGACATAGGAATGCTATCCACAAGAAAGGCTTGGTTATCTAGACACTTCTCTATGAAGGACTTAGGGGAAGCATCTTATATCTTGGGGATTAGAATCTATAGAGATAGATCCAAGAGGATGCTTGGCTTGTCCCAAAATCCAGTACATAGAAACTATTGTCAAAAGGTTTGGTATGGAAAATTCCAAGAGAGATCTCATACCGATGAGACATGGGATATCGCTTTCTACAGTATGTCCCCAAAGACTCCAAAAAGAAAGGGCTTAATGGATATGATACCTTATGCCTCAAAGAATAGGTTCTATCATGTATGTCATGCTATGTACTAGGCCCGATATAGCGCATGCTTTGAGTGTCACGAGCAGGTATCGTGCAGATCCGTGCTTGAGCATTGGAAAGCAAGAAAGTGTATCCTTAAGTACTTGAGAAGGACTAAGGATCTTTTACTAGTATATGGAGGTAATAGCCTTAAGGTTGAAGGCTACACCGACTCAAGTTTTCACCGATGTCGATGATAGCAAGTCGAATTCGGGGTATGTGTACACCTTGAATGGAGGAGCAAAGTGCTAGAAGAGTTCCAAGCAAGATACCACTGCCGACTCGACCACGAGGCGGAGTACATTGCTGCATCGATGCAAAGAAAGGAGGAGTCCGGTTGAAGAAGTTCATCACAGATTTGGGAGTCGATACAGATAGCGACAAGTTGACTTCCTTATATTGCGACAACTATGGGGTGATTACTCAAATAAGGGAACCCGGGTCTCATCAGAAGTTGTCTGAGGAGGTTCCAACTTATAAGAGAGATCGTAACCCGAGGAGATGTAGCAGTGGAAAGAGTTCCATCCGAAGATAACATTGCAGATCCACTAACAAAGCCATTGTCTCATTTTGTCTTTGAGCGTCATAGGGGTCTGATGGGGATCAGACACATAGGTGATTGGCTTTAGTTCAAGTGGGAGATTGCTAGTCATAGGTGCCCAGCAAGCCAATCACGTGAGTGATGGCACGTGTTACTTGATACAGAATCTTTTTGCTTATTATATTTTAGCGTATATCACTTTATAACTATTGCATAAATGCATATATATATTGTGATGTCCTTGGATTTGTGCAATGGGAATCGGATCGTGATGAGATCACGATAATGAGATCGATTCACCTTTAAACACATATCCTAAATAATCCCTACATAGGTTACTCGAGAGGACATCGTGGATGACCGGATAGGACCGGTGTCTTCAGATACCCGCCCATATGATAGATGCAGTTGGTCTCATAGCTGCTCGTGTAGGGACACTAGGGATACAGTACAAGTGCTCATTGGAGAATGAGTTCATTGATTGATCCGCTTTACGGAATGCCGGATGGTTTATGATGCCTTATTGTCGACAAATGATTCCGTAGTCCTAGTGGTGTATATGGTCCTTAGACTTGAGACACCAAGGATGTCCTCAGTATGAGTGCTCCACTCTTTGATACCGAGACTTACAGGTTTTGACTGTCCCCGGATCTAGTACAAATTGGTCATTGGGAGTGGTAGTCGACCTTACGAGGGCTATTGAGTGTCGATAGAGGATCATCCACTCTGGCGTCATGAGAGGAATATCCTATGTGTTCTTGCTCGAAACACAAATCCCTGGCCGGGTCATTCGGGTTGAGAGAGAAAGAGTTCTCCTGAGAATCCGATTAGAGCGAGACTTCGAGTAGAAACCGTATGGGTCCGACAACACCATGCTCGATATACTGGTCTCGGGATATTAGATGAATGAGGGACTATAGGTACATGGTAATCGAAGACGACATGTCCAATGGATTGGATTCCCCTCAGATCGTCTGGGGACTACTGGTGAGTGGCCTAGTACGTCCCAGAGTCGATGAGTCGAGTGAATTATTACAGAGATAATAATTCACCGAGTTAGAAGGAGTTCTGACAGTGTATGACTCACGGCCACTCGATATTGGGCCTAGAGGGTCACACACATATGGTAGGCATTGCGATGAGTAGAGGTTGGATATGAGATATCCGACGGAGCCCTTTGTCTTATTGGATGCAGATCCAATACCCACTAGGGAAGGACCTATTAGGGTTTGATACACGGGATCTCTATAAATAGGAGGGATTCACGCCTCATAGGCTAGAGTCTTTGCTTGCCTTTCCTATTCTCCTCTCCCTCTCCACCTCGAGGCACTGAGTTTTGAGGAGGGTCGCCGCAACCCCTGGCCTGCTGTGGATCACCGCTAGAGAGGAGGACGCTTGACCTCCTTCACCCTCTCCTAAGGATCTGCAAGGAAACAGGGATATACGATCTCCCTAGGTAACACAATCTCTATACGCAGTTTTGTGTTTTGCGGATTTTTGCGCACCAATCTTCGCACGACGACGAACATTTTTTTGGGAATCGGGGATTTTTGTTTTCTTGTTCTTCCGCTGCGCATATGATGTCGCCCCGTTGATTTCCCAACATCCACTCTATTCTTCTCAAGTTTCCCCCATTATGAGGCAATATATTCAAAAACACAACTATTGTCTTTACCTCATTCTAAACCTAGTGACGCTGAAGTACCTTAGCCTGACCTGACCTATGTTAGTGACTCTCCATCGCCTATATCAACAACACAACCTCACAATCTCATAGCTTCTGGACATCCAATGATAATATTCTCCAAGAGTAGTATTTTTAAACTACGTCAAGTCCTTAACCTATATGCTATCATATAATCCTCACTTGAGACCATTGAACCCACCACATTCACTCACTTGAGACCATTAAACCCACCACCATAAAATCTCTACACTAGCATAAAGCCATGTGTGAAAAATATGATGTCCTCCTCCATAACTCAACATAAACCCTTGTACCCTTTTATCACACACAAAACATCATTGTGTAAGTGGGTCTTTCAAATTAAGTGGAACTCAGATGGATTCATTGTCAAATATAAAGCACGGTTAATCACCAAAGGGTTTCATTAATGACCTGGTGTTGACTTAATTGAGACATTCAGTTCCATTGTTAAACCCATAATAATTCAACTTATCTTGAGTTTGACCATCATTAAAGGTTGGCAATTACAATAATTTGATGTTAATAATACCTTTTTATAGAGAACTCTAATTGAAGATGTCTTTATGTAGCAACCTCATAGTTTCATCCATCCTTAGTATCCAAGACATATTTGTAAACTACAAAAAGCTATTTATGGACTTCTCAAGCTCCAAGAGCCTAGTACATCGAACTTAGCTAGTTTTCTACTTCAATTACTTTATCAACTCAAAGTTTGATACATCATTATTTCTACGATAACAAAATAGAGGCACAATATATTTTTTAGTGTATGTGGATGATATTATTGTCATGGATAATAATCCTATAGAGATCCAAACATTCATTAAGCAATTAGCAAATTGATTCTATTAAATCTCATATTTTGATGATGAAATCAATTGATGAATTAATAATCTAATCTATGTTGAGAAAAGTGATGTAGGACTAACTATAATCATGAAAATACAAAACAATACTAACTATGATTGTGAAAAGATAAAACAATTAAAGAAGAATCGAATATTGGGCCGGAGTCAAAGATCGGGCATTGGGCCAGAAGAATTGAAGGATACGTCGAAGGTTCGGATGAGGCGTCGAAAGCACGTTGGGAGTTCGTTAGAAGATCGTCGGAAGTCTTGTCGGGAGTTTGGAAGAACAATTGACATGCTGGACAATTAGGATTGCTTGCATTATAATTATTTAGACTTAATTATCATAGTTAGGGGTTTCAATTTGAGTTAATTTTGAAAAAAATTCTACTAACTCAAATAGGGGCCAATTTGGCCTAAATTAGGGCTGAATTGGGTCGGATGGATGGCCCATTCAGTGACCCAAAGCCACGTAAGGCGGTGGAACGACTTGAGGCTCGGCCTCCCAAGCAGTTTGGGCGGTGGTAGCACCGGCAGTTAATGCTACCAAGTGGTGGTACCACCCTATCAGGCAATGGTATCGCTAGAGCCCAATCTCCGAGGCTCTATTAGGCAGTGGTACTGCTAGTGCCATAGAAACCTGGGATGAGACACTTGGCTCTATTTTTAAAGTCATTGGGGCCTATAAATACCTCACTCTTTCGTATATGAAAGAGCATGAAAAGTGTGAACAAAAGTCTTAAGATTTTGAGTTGTAAAAGTCTTAAAAAAGTGCTAAGTGTCCTCCTCCTTCTTCTTTAGATTTGTGATCATTCTAAGAGATATGTGAGACTTGTAAAGGTTATCTCTTAAACCTGTGAAAAGAAGAAAGAGTTGTAAAAGGGTAGTTAGTCTTCGCCCATTAAATGAAGACCGTTAGTGATCGCCAGTAGCCTCGACAAAAGAGGAATTGGAAGTGGACGTAAGTCACGATGACCGAATCACTATATACTTTCTTTCTATGTTTCATTGCTATTATATTATGAGTTATTTGCTTAGTTAACTTACTCTAAGTTAAGCATCCTTTTATTATCATTTTTGTTGAATAAATATTTTTCAAAACCGACGTTTTTATTTAAATCAAAAGCACTAATTCGCCCCCCCTAGTGTCGATTTTGATCCTAATAGTTGGTATCAAAGCCAAGGTTTTTCTTATTTGGTTTAACACCCAAGAAAAATGATTTTTACCGATAATCAAGAGGGTCTTTTATCACTCGTCCTCTTATATTTAATGGGACGAACTATACGTATTGGAAAACTAGAATGAGAATTTTCTTGCTTTCTATATATTTTGATTTATGTAACATTATTGAAAGCTGTTTTGAAAAGTCTTTTAAACTAATGAACGAATAAAATGAATGCTAAAGTGATGAACGCTTTATTTTATGCTTTTGTGCTCTTGATAAAAACAAATTTAATCATGTTTCTATATACGAAACTACACATGAAATTTGGCACATACTCGAAGTCACACATGAAGGCACAAGTAGGGTTAAAGAGTAAAAAATTAATCTTTTGGCTCATAGCTATGAGTTGTTTCGTATGAAACCAAGCGAGACTATTAAAAACATGTACACCCTTTTTACGGAGGTCGTCAATGGTCTAGAAGTACTTGATAAAAGTTTTTCTAATTTTGAACTTGTTAACAAGATAGTAAGATCCCTTCCAAAAAGTTGGGTTCATAAATTGACGGCAATAAAAGAACCAAAGAACCTAAATACTTTCTACTTGAAAAACTTATCGGGTCTCTAATGGCCTATGAAACGATGTGTATAATACATGATGAATTTGAGAACAACCTTCCAAAGAATATGATTGACTTGACACTTAGAACCAAAAAATGCCACTTGGGTGAAAACTCAAGCGACGATGATGATGATGATGACTTGCCACTTCTTACCAGAAAGTTAAAAAAATTCTTAAAAAGAAACAAAACAAAACAAGACACTGAGAACAAAAATAAACTAAAAAAGGATCAAATAATTTGCTATTAACGTAAGAAGCCAGGGCACTTTAAAAATGAATGTTCTCAAGTGAAGAAGAAGCTACCAAAGAAAAAGAAAGTGCTAAAAGCTACTTGGGATGACTCAAGTGCATCTGAAGATGAGGAGCCTACCAACAAAGAAGAAGTTACAAATTATGTATTAATAGCATTTGTCAAATAGGTATGTAACTCAAACGAATCTTCTTTATATTACGATGAATTATTCAATGCCTCTAATGATTTGTTTGATAATTTTAAATTAGTTAGTAAAAAGTATATATTATTTAAAAAGTAGCATGCTTCTCTTATTAGTGAATTTGATAAATTAAAAAATGAGCATGATGATAGTATGTTAACTCCTTTTACTAAGTGTGGAGTGATAGATTCACTTAAAAATAAAAATATTTTACTACAAGAAATAATAATAAAAATTTAAATAGGTAATAAATCTCTAAACATGATCCTTGCTAACAAGGGTCATGTTCATAGAAAGAAAGGAATTGGTTTTGTGAGCAATACTTAACAAAAGCCGACTATCTTCATTAAAGGATCTACATTACATGTCTCACCTATAGATAAATAGAATTTTTATGCAAAATATGAATATTATGCCTGTAGATATTCTTTTAAAAAGTATAGTCCACACAAATTAGTTTGGGTTCCTAAAGGAACCTTAAATAACATAACAACAATAGTTAAAATAGGTAGATCTATTAATGAGTGACCTAAAATTAAATGGGTACCTAAAATAAGTAAATCTATTAATGAGGGACCTATAAATATAACTTAACGTCACAGAGGTACGATGGAGATCAGACACATAGGTGATTGACTTTAGGTCAAGTGGGAGATTGCTAGTCATATGTGCCCGATAATCCAATCACATGAGTGATGGCACGTGTGACTTGATACGTAGTATTTTTGCTTATTATATTTTGGTATTTATCACTTTATACTGACTATTACATATATGCATGTATATATTGTAATGTTATTGGATCTGTGCAATGGGAATAAGATTGTGATGAGATCACGATAATGTGACTGATTCACCTTTAAACACAGATCCTTAATAATCCCAATCATAGGTTACTCGAAAGGGATATCGAGATAATCGGACAGACTAGTGTGCTGTATATTCGTCCATATGATAGATGCAGATGGTCTCATAGCTGCTCGTGTTAGGACACTAGGGATACAATACAGATGCTCATTAGAGAATGCTGGATGGTTGATGATGCCTTATTGTTAGATAACGATTCTGTGGTCCCAGTGGTGTATCTGATCCTTAGACTTGAGACACTAAGAATATCCTGTATGAGTGTTCCACTCTTTGATACCAGACTTATAGGTTTGATGTCCCAGATCTAACACAACCGGTCTTCGGGAGTGGTAGTCAACCTTACAAGGGTTATTGAGTATCAATAGATGATCATCCACTCTCGGTGTCATGAGAGGAATGTCTCATATGTTTTTACTTAGACAAATCCCTGGCTAGGGTCATTCGGATTGAGAGAGAAAGAGTTCTCCGGGAGAATCCGATTAGAGCGAGACTCGAGTAGAAACTTTATGGGTCTGATAGCACCATGCTCAGTATACGATCTTTGGGATATTAGATGGATGAGGGACTATAGGTATATGGTAACTAAGAACATATAGGTTCAATGGATTGGATTCTCCTCTATCGTCTAGGGACTACGACGTAGTGGCCTAGTACGTCCGCAGTTGATGAGTCGAGTGAATTATTATGGAGATACTAATTCACTGAACTAGAAGGTGTTTTGATAGGTATGACTCACGGCCAACTCAATATTAGGCCTAGAGGGTTATACACATATGGTAGGCCTTTGCTTGCCTCTCATATTCTCCTCCCTCTCTCCACCTCAGAGCAGGCCTAGAGTTTTGAGAAGCGTCGCCGCAGCCTTATTGTGTGGATCACCGCTAGTGAGGAGGACGCTTGACCTCTTTCACCCTCTCCTAGAGATCTGCAAGGACACAAGGATATATGATCTCCCTAGGTAACACAATATATTTTATACGCAGTTTTAAATTTCGTGAATTTTTGTGCACCAATCTTCGCACGACGATGAAAATATCTTTGGGAATTGGGGATTTTGTTTTCTATTCTTCCGCTACGCATGTGATGTCGCCCCCAAAATTCTCAATAGTGGTATCAAAGCCAGGTTGTTCATGCGAAAGATTGATTTTGAACTACGTGTGTTGTGTTTTTGTAATTCTTTTAACGTCAAAATCGTTGACACAAAAGCGCGAAAGGGCAGCTACTGTTGTTGCCCTCATAAATGGCAGCTTGCTGCCCTCTACGTGTGTGTAGCCACTGCAGCAACGGCCGCAGGTAGGCAGGCCTACGGTCGACGGGGAGAGGACTAGCAGCTCGCGGGTGCCCCACCCGTGGGCACAGCACCCGCAGGGGCGGCGCCACCTGTAGGTAGCTCTTGTGGGTGACACAGTGCCCACAAGAGGGGGGCACCACCCGTAGGCACAGTGCCTACGGGCACTACACCCGCAGACACAACGCCTGCGGGGGGCGTCGCTCGCAGGCGCGGCACCTGCGGGCACTGCACCCGCGGACACAACGCCTGTGGGCACTGCACTCGCGGGCATAGTGCTCACGAGGGGCAAGGCCACCCGTAGGGGCGGCGCCCCCGCCCCCCGCTATAAAGGGCCACTACCGGTAGGGTGGTGGCGGCCGCAACAGTAGGGGAGAGGGAGGAGGGCAGTTAAGGTTTTTGGCAAAAGATAGTTTTGCCCCTTAGAATTTTAGAAATTACAAGTTATATCCTTTGTCTAAATTATAAAAATACCCTCTCAGAATTTAAAATATTCCCTACATGTCCTTGATTTCAAAAAATATTAATTAATTAAAAGGTTTAATTAATTATTATTTTTATTATTATCTAGTAGTCATATATGATGATGATTTATACATGTGATATATGATATGTGGACGGATGATCATGAACCGTGTGATGTGTGTACTTATGATTATTATTATTGGGGCTTGCGAGCCTCCATTTTATTTCTCATTTATTGTTAGGCCTATGTGCCTATGATTAAATTGTAATCATACGAGGAGGCACTGCAAGAGCATGGATGCGATAGCGGGACCCACGAGACAAACGATCGTGATACATGGAGATGCGTCGAGATACCGATAGAACCGACGAGGACGAGATGGATGATCACAGGTTATGGAGATGCACTGCTGCACATATAGATCTTGATATGAGTGATTAGGCCCACTAGCTCGAGCCTGATCACATTAGGCTATAATCCATGATCATCTAGTGTGATTGCTCATGTGATGTGTGATTGCTTATACACCTACTAGATATGTATATATATTTGCATGCGATGTAGATATATATTAAATATGTATATATATGACATGTCATATTAGGAGATCAAATCATATAAACCCCTTTCTCGATAATATTAAGTCAATAAATGTGAGGCAATTAGATTGACTCACGTGGCCTTCCATCGTTATAGGTAGGGACTAATTCCTGGTGTAGGTTAAGTTGGTCAAGTCCCTTGAGGCTCACCTATATCGCGATTCGCTATTTTGCCTATGACATAGAGATGTCATCGGTGACTTGAGGACATGATATACTTGGTGGAGTCCCTCAATGGTATATCATCGAATCAGACTCATCTTGTAATAATGGTGTTGACTTAATCGAACATCATGGTTGGTCGAGTCCCTTGAGACCATGGTGATTCAGAGGCGAACAGGATCAGAATCACAAGAAGTTGTGATCGACAAGAGTTACCTACCTTTTAGCTTAGTGTGATTAGTCGAGTCCCTCAATGTTACACTAAGACGTTGA
Organism: Musa schizocarpa; assembly: GCA_900464855.2. Taxonomy (NCBI): domain Eukaryota; kingdom Viridiplantae; phylum Streptophyta; class Magnoliopsida; order Zingiberales; family Musaceae; genus Musa; species Musa schizocarpa. The sequence continues at coordinate 26,406,946 of LS990925.1, read as the reverse complement.
TTGGATCCTGATCCCCACTAGAAGTCCATCGGAGACTTCCGTTTCACATGTTGAAGGTGTCACGTGACTTGCCAGTAAAATAGTGGGAGCATATTAAGATAGAAATCCATATCTTGATTATTTATTTTTATAAAATTTATATGTTATTTATTTCCGCTGCATCTTTATTTTCAAAAAATATCGCTTTTAAATCCCTTATGTGGCATACTTGATGTCAACCGCCTCACTAGTCCAAATTATATGGATTGACTCTGCAACTTGAGAGTTATTCTCACGATAGAGAAAATCACATACATCCTTGAGGTTGGCCCCAAGACTTCAAATTTTGTTTTCATAGTAGAGAAAATCGTGTACGTCCTTGAGGTCCAAATTTTATTTTCTGTTCTTCCAATGCGCATTTGATGTCACCCCCAATACTTCCCAATAACATCACCTTCGGAGACAATAATAAAAGAAAAATTATTGACAAAGGAACCATAAGTAACAAGTCAAACCTTTTAATTGAATATGTGCTATTAGTAGATGATTTAAAATATAATCTACTAAGCATTAGTCAATTGTGTGATAAAGGATATATCATCAAATTTAAATATAATACTTGTATAATTGAAATACTACACAAAAATAGATCTATGATTGCCCTAAAAAATAATAATATGTATACTATTGATATTGAAGATTTTTGTAATGAAACGTGTTTTTTGGCTTTTGATTATAATGCATGGCTTTAGCATAGGAGATTAAGTTATGTTGGCATAAAACTAATCTCTCAAATTTCAACTAAAAAACTTGTAAGAGAAATGCCTAATATCAAGTTCGTCAAAGACAAAGTTTGTGATGCATGTCAACTAAGAAAACAAATAAAAAGTAGTTTCAAATCAAAAAAATCGATTAAGCACCTCTAGACCAGTACAATATCCATATAGATTTATTTAGACCAATTGATACAACAAGTCTAGGAGGTAGTAAACACACATTTGTAATTGTTGATGATTATAGTAGATACACTTGGACATACTTCTTGACACACAAAAGTAATTATTTTAAATATTTTTTAAAATTTGTCGGAAGATCGCCGGGAGTATGTCGAAAGTTTCGCCAGCCCACCTGCGTCGTGCTCCTCGGCTCCATGCTCCCCGAGACATGCCGACTGCCCGAGTACGCCTCTGCGCAGCCCGCCTAACTGAGCGTGTGCCTCGGCTGCCGACTGACCGAGTACGCCTCTACGAAGCATGCCTGCCTGAGCGTGTACCTCGGATGTCAACCTTGAGACACACCTGCGCGGCCAGCTCGCCTGCGTCGTGCTCCTCGGCTCCATGCTCCTCGAGACACTCCTGCGCGGTCAGCCCGCCTACGTAGTGCTCCTCGGCTCCATGCTCCTCGAGACACTCCTGCACGGCCAGCCCACCTGCGTCGTGCTCCTCGACTCCATGCTCCCCGAGACACACCTGCGCGACCAGCCCGCCTGCGTCGTGCTCCTCGGCTCCATGCTCCTCAAGATCATGCTTGCACGGCTTGCCCACCTGCGTCGTGCTCCTCGGCCCCATGCTTCTTCGAGACACACTGGTGGTGGTCACCCGTCTGCGTCGTTTCCTCCTCTACCCATGCTCCCCAGGACACACTGCGTGGTCACCGCCTTTGTCGTGTTCCTCCCATGCTCCTCGAGATCATGCTCATAGCGCTGCCGCCGCGTCGTGCTCCTTGGCTCCATGCTCCCCGAGACACACCTGCGCGACCAGCCCGCCTGCGTCGTGCTCCTTGGCTCCATGCTCCTTGAGATCACGCCTGCGCGGCCTGCACGCCTGTGTCATGCTCCTCGACTCCATGCTCCTCGAGACCGTGCTTGTGCGGCCAGCCCGCTTGAAAGCTGAAGTCATGCCTCGGACTCCCGTTACAACGACCAACGCATAGCTTCTTTCCGGGGGAGAATATGATGAGGATAGTAATTATGATAAGACTCGACTGACGTCAGATAACGCCTCACGCCTCGATCGACGCGACAATACATAGTAAAACGGACCAGAACGCCGGCCGAGGCGCATTAACGCCTGCTCAGGCTCGGTTCTTCATGCCACGCCAACACCAATGTCAAACGCTACCAACCTACCCCTTGCAAGCGGGCACATCAGGAAACAGTAAGCTTCCCTATAAATACCCTCGCATTCTAAACGGAGGAAGGAGGGTGAAAAAAGGGAACTTCCTCATCTGAATCCCCTTTGCCATTGATTAACTTGATCGTCGGAGGGGTCGGGCCGAGCACCTCGACCTGACCTTTATGCAGAGGCGAAGCCAAAGGTCCTCGCGAGACATAAACGCGAGGAGTTCATGCATGGAGGGCACGACGATACCGTCCCGACCACAGCATCGACCGCCTCGAAGGTCATCTCGTGAAAATCTCCGTCACCCGGATCCGAACCAAGCCGCGTCGGCCCCGAAGCCACGGCTCAAGATTGTTTACCACAACAATATATATATATATACTGGGCAGGAGCTAATGGTTTACCCATTTCATTTGTTATAAACCTTTAAATCTAAATAGATGTTTTTATTTATTTTAAAAAAAGATAATATTTAGTTCGTCAAATTCATCTTAATATTTTTATCACATCTGACAAATATTACATACATAGTGATTCTACAGTTAGATGATTCTATGATTTTCGTAAATCATATTTGACATATTTTTAAATCGATAATGTAAATCGAATATTACAAGTATAATAAATATCATGACGCTCGTCAAACTCACCTCTATCTTCTAACATGATAGATAAATATGATATAAATAATGATTCTATTGGTTTTTCATGTTTATATATTTTTAAATATTTTCAAATCGAATTTGGAAATATTCACATTCAAATCTTATAAAAATATAATAATCCTTAAAGAATAAAAGATATTTGTCAATTTTTCATCTTAAGCACCCAAATAAATTATGAAAAGCGGGGTGCTTTTAGGATAAATTTAATTCGTAATAAAAAATTGTCAAGACCGGTACGTTGGTCCCCACAAGTGTCGGTGGGGTCTCTTGACCTTCCATATCAGATAGCTTCTGGACCGTCCGATCAGAACTCCGCCTCCTCCTGCAGTTTATCTCTACCTTGAGGGCCCTTTCTTGGATCACCGCTCCGGAGTACGCAGCGGTATTCGTTATCGATCGATCGCCATTCTCGTCCGGTTACACCGCTGTTCAGTCTCCGTCGCAGATCGACGTAGCCGAGGCGAAATTTCGTCCGGCTTGCCACAACATTGGGCTCCAAAACTAGCATTGATATCCTTTTTGCGGCTTTGAGGTCGATCGGATCTATAGCTCACGGAGACGTTGATGACATTGTTAAAATATCGAAGGAGAAATGTCAGATTTGTATATGTAGATGACTCCCTCTTTTTTATGGGAATTTGATCTTTCTTGCTCTTCCAATTTGGTGACGAAAATATTATGAGGGGGAGAAGCATTGAATCCTCCGGGACGAGGAGGTGGAGGCCTTCGCATCCTGTTCTTGCCATTGGATTAATCTACTTAGTCTTTGTTTCCTTCAAATTCCATCATTTTCTCGAGATCGCCAATGCGTTGAGCGGCGACGGCAGCTTCTCTGGGCTCGACCGGCCGGTCAATGACCTTACATCTCGCCACCTCCACCTTGGCCATAGGACCCCTGTCTTGGTCGACCATGATACCTTCCATCGGAGACTGGAGGATAGCCGGAACCTCCCTCCTTCCCTCGAAAAGGAGCAGCCTTCCCTTAGATTTCCACCGATCAAGCCATTTCAGCGTTGGTTTGGGCATAAATCTATAGGCAACTTGACTCAGCTGCAGGCTATGATCAATGAGGCATGGGTGCTAGGCCAGAAGGCTTGGGATGATGTGAAGAATTATGAGCCTATGAGCAGCACTGATCAACTGTCTATGATCGAAGGAAAGCTGGAGTCTTGCCGGTCATCGCTGGCAAAGAGTTCAACCGAGATGGGCTCTGACGCAGAGCTACGAGTCTTTCTTCCATGTGGCCTTGCGGCAGGCTCTTCGATTACAGTTGTCGGCAAGCCTCAGGAGGCCCATGAGGAGCATGTCACAAAGTTGGCAAGGTTGAGGCAGGGGGATGGAAGTGGAACTACATGGGTCTTGCAATTTGTTGTTGAATTACAGGGACTGAGAGTGGTTGATGGCGAGGACCCACCAAAGATCCTGCATTTGAATCCAAGGCTCATGGGGGACTGGAGCAAGAAGCCTGTTCTTGAGCTTAACTCATGTTATAGGATGCAATGGGGCACAGCAATAAGGTGTAATGGCTTGCCTTCAGAAGATGATGACGACACAGGTAACATGTCATTATGTTTCTATCCACATTTAGTTTTAATCTGCTTTTACAGTTACATTTGTTCTTACTCCTTCTGAGTTACTTTTTTCAATCAAATGTAATGGATCAGTATCTAGAAAACGAATACAGCATTTGACTGTTGAAACACACTCGTGGATGAGTTTAGCTCTTACCAACAACACAGCAATGTACACAGTTGCACAGAGCAGTAATTTGATTTGTTTCAAAATGATAATTCTCATGTTTACTTCAAGATCCATGAGTTTATGAATGAGTAGCATCTGATACTCTCTTGAGCACTTCATATATCTGTAACGTGTTTCTTTTTTTTTAAACTAATACTTGATGATATTCCTCATACTTGTGGATCATTCAAGCATATATATCCTACTGTGTATGAACCTATGACTTGTTTGATATATTGGATTTATCTATATATATATATATATATATACATACATACATACATACATATACACGTACACACACACTTATATATATATATATATATGTATACATACATATGTATTTATGTATATATATGTATACATATATATGTATACATATACATACATATACATATATATACATACATATACATATATATACATATATATATATATATATAATCTATCGAAACCATTTAAATAATTTATTCAATAAAATTAAGTAAAAATATTAATTGAATCAATAGTTGGAGACTTGGAGTAGTAACTAAAATAGTCGATTAAGTCATTAATCTAAAGTTAGAAATATTAGTTGGAGTAGTAGTGGAAGTAGTTGATTAATTAATTAACTGCTAATTTTGGTTTCCAGTCATAAGCTAATGGAAGTTTCATCATTGATCATCAGTTAACTAAAATTAATCAAGCATATGAAAAGTTTGACATATATATGCAGGTATTTGTGTAGCTTTCGAAATTTAAGAGGGTTTGTTGATTGTTGGTGAACCTTTATGCTATGGCCGAGGTGTCAGCATGGCTCGGTCCAGTCCCCGATGTACAAGGTTGCCCACGTGGATGCTCGGGTGGTGAAGGTGAGTGTCAGGTCGGGTCGGGTTCGAGCACGGTCTTCTCTCTTGGCGAGTGGCCTGCTTCTCCGCCGATGGGCTTCTGCACACAAGTCGAGGTCGGGAGAGGGATTTCCCGACTCGACCCCTCCGAAGCTTAAGTCAATAGTATGTATGAGAGAGTTGAGAGTTTGAAATGCCTCCCCTTCCTGATTGGGGAGGGTTAGCTTTTATACCTGCGAGGATGGGTTGGTCGTACAGGGTCAATATACTACGGTCGACCAGGGTGGCATTGTGAGGTGTAGGGATGAGCGTAGGTTGGATCATGGGTGACGACCATGGGGGACGAATCGTCTGCTGAGCTAGCTGAGGTATGAGGGGTGCGATGGTCTGCATCATCCCAACTAAAGCTTGCACATGGCGGGTGAGGTTGAGAAATGCCTCGGCTGAGACAGCAGGTTGCACCATGATGATCTCGGGAGGAGACAACTCGAGATCATTGAATAGTCGCCAATAGCGGCTTGGGGTCGCGGTTGAGATATTTCCTTCTATGCTCAGAGGAAGTGAGAGTTGCCCTCTAAACCCGAAGGTCAGGTGAGTCAGTGGTGGCTCTTCTTCGGGGAGCTCTCTCGGGTTGCTCGGTTGGGGGTGTCCTTGTGACATTAGGCCCTCATTCTAGTGCTAAAATATTGGTGAACCTTTATGCTGTGACCGTGGTGTCAGCACAGCTCGGTCTAGTCCCCGATGTACAAGGTCGCCCACGTGGATGCTCAAGTGGTGAGGGCGAGTGTCGGGTTGGGTTCGAGTATGGTCTTCTCTCTTGGCGAGTGGCTTGCTTTTCCGTCGTTGGGCTCCTGCACAAAGGTCGAGGTCAGGAGGGGGATTTCCCGACTCGACCCCTCCGAAACTCAAGTCAATAGTATGTATGAGAGAGTTGAGAGTTCGAAATGCCTCCCCCTCCTGATTAAGGAGGATTAGTTTTTATACCTACGAGGATGAGTTCGTCGTACATGGTCAATTTACTATGGCTGGCTCCTCGGACGGCCGACTTAAGCTTCTGTATGAGTGCCGACTGACCTACACGGATCGACGCCGCCTTGAGCTTTCTGGGATGGCTGTACCATGATGATGTCGTTCGTACGGAGGGAGTGGCAAGCGGCTGCCCGCCACGTGTGTGCTACGCGCCACATCGTACTTGAGGTTCCACGTCTGCATCGTCGTGTCTGCTTGCTTGGGTCCACGTGGGTGATGCCAAAATATGCCCTATCATTGATGAATTGCACTCAGGCAATTACTTACTCTCTTCTTTGATTCATTGCTTGTAAATTACATATAATAAATGCTGACTTATGCAAACTTTTCAGCCATCTTCACAGCCATCACACCTTCTCTAACTATTTTCAATTGCAGATCGTTCATCATTTGTTGTCTCTGATCAGTGCTACATCCACTGCTATCACTTGAATTTCTAATCTTGTTAAAAAGTTAAAACTCTACAATATCTTGCTTAAATTTTGTCGAAGACATGAGGTAAAATGTGATATGCTCACTTGAACAGGCTAGCATGGTATGTGCCATCCGGTGTTAAGCTATGACATGTGACTGAGGCACATTAGTGAGATTGTATGGCTAAAAAACATCAGACCTTAGGTTTGCAAAGTTATTTCTGCACAGTCTAGTATGCCTGATCTACCCTATTAACTCAGAAGCATTTCTCATTGAACAACAAACTGCATATGTACCAAAGATACGTGCTCGTTATGTACTTCTTTAGGAATTTTACTTGTATTCCCAAAGAAGTGTGAAAACGTGAACTGATTATAACTTAGGTTGTCATCTGTAAGAAAGAGTAAAATATGATCTTAACTCTTAAGTAAGGAACTTTGGTGTTATGATGTAGAATGCAAATCTGTAGTTCCAATATTTGATAATCTCTATCTGTTATTCTACCTAGAATGCATCATTATCTTCTTTGGCCTTCTAACAAATTTTAGTACCCTTTTTACTAATATTTTCAGGTTCTTAGGCTTTCTTTCAATTTGCATGAAAACAACCCAGCCTGCAGTGTGAAGTCAGATTGCAGAAAGTATTCTAAATTTAAGGCACATAAAAAAATACTTGCATAAGCCTACCATTTTTTTTTCATCCATAGTCAACCATTCCGTAGACAGGTACATTTTAATTTTCCCAATGTGTTTTTGCCACAATATATTAATAACATTGTTGATGCTCATGATCGAACCAAACCTGAATGAATTCATAGTTGTTTATTTTCAGTGATAATGATATGCTGACTACGATGACTAATGATTTTAAGTATGTCAAATGAATTCTTTTTGATCTTCAGGCTTTTGCAGATATGGCTTAAGTATTCAAAATTTCAATCTTCTTTTTGGACAGTTGATGGATTCAAAAAATGTGAGAAATGGGCTCGCAGTGATATGATAGATTTGAAAGAATCTAAAACTACCTCTTGGCTAAGGAGATTTATAGGTCGAGCAAAGAAGCCAGAAATGACATGGTCTTTTCCTTTTGTAGAAAGCAGGCTGTTTGTCTTAACACTGCAAGCTGGTTTTGAAGGATATCAAATTTTTGTTGGGGGTCGACATGTAGCTTCATTCCCATATCGGCCGGTAAACTAGTTGGGATGCTTCGTTATTTTCTTAATGTTAAACACCATTTTATTGTTGTGACCTTGAAGAACTATCATCAAGTGTATCATGTAGTTTCTCACAGAGTAGTTGTTTGGTTTTCAGGGATTCACTCTCGAAGATGCCACTGGATTAGCAATAAAAGGAGATGTTGATGTACACTCAGTGTTTGCCACTTCGCTTCCCACATCTCATTCCAGTTTTTCGCCTGATCGTGTCTTGGAAATGTCAGAAAATTGGAGGTCTCCTCCTTTGCCAGAAAGTACAGTTGATCTTTTTATTGGAATTATTTCTGCTTCAAATCATTTTGCTGAACGCATGGCTGTTAGAAAAACATGGATGCAATCTTCTCAAATCAAGTCATCTAATGTGGTGGCTCGTTTCTTTGTTGCATTAGTAAGTTTTTTCTTTAAACATATTACTATAGGGCTTTAAATAAAACACATATGCATGGGAATTGATACCAGATGCTAATTTATACATACCGCTGTGAGAATTTTGATATAGCTGTCTTAACTTAGGTGCATTTTTCTGAAATTGAAACCTAATCATGTAACTTAAGGGTTGTGAAATTTCGTTAGACCAAAATGTTTAGTTTGAAATGGAATATAGAAATCTTCCTGTGAAACTCAATCATGTGATGCCTAATAGTCTAAATAAGATAATGACGAAGAAACTTTTACAAGAGGGTCACCCAGCTTTGCCAGGGAACATCTAATTGGCTATACTGAATGCTCCTGTGTTGCTAAATTTTGCATAGAATTATAATCTTTTTTAATGTTATATTTGCAAACCTGACTTTTACCATTTCAATTGTGCTTGCAGAATCTGAGGAAGGAGGTAAACACCATGCTAAAGAAAGAAGCAGAATATTTTCAAGATATTGTAATTTTGCCATTTATGGATCGTTATGAACTGGTCGTTCTTAAAACGATTGCCATTTGTGATTATGGGGTGAGTTAGCATCTTTGTCCTATTTTCCCCTATCCCTGTGGTGCATCATCATGTTAATGCAGTTCCATGTACAATGTTCAGTAATAACTTTATCACCATACAGGTTCACAACTTAACCACTCCATACATCATGAAGTGTGACGATGATACTTTCATAAGGGTTGATGTTGTCTTAAAAGAAATAAAGCGGGTCTCTCAAGAAAAGCCGTTGTACATGGGGAACCTTAATCTCTTGCATAGACCTCTCAGGCATGGAAAATGGGCTGTATCATATGAGGTATGAAGTTTGAACTATAACTTTTAGGGCTCCTGATAGAAGGCCTTGGATTAATCAAGTCTTCTCTTCTTTGCAAAGTCATGGCAGTTAACTCATTGACTATAATAAACTCATAGCAAGTGAAATTGGCTGTGGTTTTATGAATACTGTAATTCTCATGTAAACAGGACGACAGACTGTTTATGGATCACAGCCATTATATGATCTGTCTAATTTACTATTCATGTGAACTTTAGGTTGATGTGTGAAAATGGCTGCACCTTCTTTTCTTGTCCTCATATTATTATTACCAGAAAACATTTGATGTTCTCATGTAAATTTGACTGTGGTGTATACAGGAGTGGCCAGGGTACATATACCCACCCTATGCTAATGGACCTGGCTACATAATTTCAAGAGACATTGCAAAGTTCATCGATTCTCAGCATGCCAACCAAAGCCTAAGGGTGAGAGACTCAATTCCATTAGAAACTGCATCGCCGATACAAGATTTAGTAGCATCTGACATGGATTCTGTTAATGTTATTGCAGCTGTTCAAGATGGAGGATGTGAGTATGGGCATGTGGGTCAAACAGTACAACTCCTCGATGACCATACAATACTCGCATAGTTGGAAGTTCTGTCAATATGGATGCATGGAGAACTATTACACTGCTCATTATCAGTCTCCCAGGCAAATGCTCTGCCTCTGGGACAAGCTGGCCAGGGGTCGAGCTCACTGTTGCAACTTCAGATGACAACTTTGATGATTCTTCTACATTGTTTCCGACCTCCCTGTAATGTAGAAGCTTTGCCTGCCTCTTGTTGTCTGTGTCTAATCTTTTTTTGACATTGGTGATGGTAACAATGCTGTCACTGGTTAGAACAGTAAGCTCTTCTCCCGGCATCTGCCGAGGATTTTGTTGAAATGAGTGTTGTATATGCTATTCTGATTCACTTGTGCTGCGTCCAACTTTCATTATTGTTTGATTTGTGAGGCAGCATGTTGAATGATATCATGCGAAGGTAAATGGTTGCAGGGTATATCTGTACATCTTCTTTAGTGCTATGCATATTCTTTGTTACCTCTCAAGATTGCTCTATATATTTTGTTATTGTTGTATCTGTTCTTTTTCTTATTTTGATTGGTCAGATCTTCGAACCTCGACTCCAACCCTATGAGGGTAGGTTGAAACTTTTTCTTCTTTGATTTGGTGTAAATATTATGATGATCAAAATCGACATTAATAATTTGTATCGAACAAATATAATTAAAGAATTTAGTATCCCTTCGATATCAATATACGAGGAAGAACTTAGATATCGTTGATACTCGAACTTAATAGCAAATTATGGTCCGACCCGCCCGGTCGACACTCCTTAGAGCTAAACCGGATCGGCCGGACCTGGCGGCGTTTTAATGTCGGCCGACCCAACGAAGCCCTAAATCGGATGCCATGCTTCACACATCCTCCTATATAATGCTTCGATCCTCGGCTAAACGAAGCCCTTCTAAAACCCTAACGCTTCAGGTTAGGGTTCGTTTTGTCCGCCTCCACCCTCCGATTTGCCTTGTATCCTTCTCGTTTCTCTTCTTTTCTCCTTACTCGAGGTAATCGAGTTGAATGCTTGTGCCTTTCTCTTTTCTTGTTACTCCTTACTCGTTTCTCTTATTTTCTCCGATTTGCCTTGTTTCGTGCTGCTTTTCGTCTGAGCTCAAGTTTTTTAGTTAGTTTTTTGTACCGCGTCGCGCCGTTTTTTTTTTTTTTTTTTCTCTCTGTGGTTTTTGGATCCATGAACATCTTTATTATTGGTCGCTCCCGTCGTTCTAGCTGTGTTATCTTGTAAGTTCGCAGCCTTTTGTAGTGTAGACGTTGAATCGATAATAAAGATTGTATCTTTGTGGTTTGTGCATAAGTCTGTTGGCGACTATATTGCTTCTTGAAATTTTAGGAGATCTTTTGTGTTTCTTTTTTCAGGTTTTCTGTTCGTTTGGATATTTCTCTTTCTTTATTTTCTCAAACATTTTTACTTGCCAAGAAATTGAAATAGTCATTGCTCGTATCGATAGTAAATTATATTCGACAACATAAGTATGCTTTTGGAAATTTAGCGTATCAAATTCTTTTACGACGTGAATGAAAATTGTCATTTGGGATCCGTTTGTGACTTGGGTTGTTTTGTTTTATTAGGGTCTGACTACCCTCTAGCATCACTAAATGGGCAAGTCAAACAAGAAGGCGAGTACTGAGGTAATATTAAACTTTAAAGTTCCACCGTTGAAGGACCTTCTTTTTGTTCAAAATGTTGAAAAGTCACAAATGTCATGCAGGTGGTAGCAGCTGTGGCACCAATGCTGTCTGGAAAATCTGGTAAAAAAGGTCAGCACAAATTAATTTACTGGGCATAAAAAGGCTATATTAATTTTGTTTATTTTGTATGAGCGTCGATGACATCTGACTATTTAATTGTCCAGGCAAGAGGGATGCCGAAGAGGCAATAGAGAAAGCAGCAAGTGCCAAGAAGCAGAAGAGAGAAGTCAAGGAGGTTGTTCCCCAAAAGGACATTAAGAAGCCTAAGAAGTTTTTACATGAGGTTCCTTCAAAAAAGAAACCTGAAAGTAGTTCAGAGGATGAAACTTCCTCTGAATCTGAAGAGGAGGTGTGTTATAACTGTACTTCGTGATTTTCATACAATAGGGCAAGGGAGTAATGTAGCAATCTTGTACTGCTGTGATTGCATTTGCATGATTTTTTTCTTTAACGTGTTGCAAAAGCCATCTGCGGATATATCTTTCAGCAGGATGTACTTATCATGATTGAAGTTTGCATATGTCATACCATGCTGATTCTTAATTTCTACCAAATTTAAGAACTGTGTTGTCCTTAAGAATAGCATCCCATTTATTTGTTAACAACACACCATAGTTAAAAGTGATGCTTTGCAAATAATGGTAAATCATATTGTGCAGCATCTGGTGGTTTTTCTTTTACATATTGGAATACTGAGGTTTTTCTTTTTCATTCAACATGTTAATGTTATTATAATAATATGTTGGTTTTGCTGGTAACGGTAATATTTCAAATTCTTACTTGAGAGAGTTGACTTCGTAGGTTAAAGTTCCTCCAAAGAAGCAAGGTAAACCAACAAAGCCTCCTCCAAAGGAGTCTAGTGATAGCAGCGAGGAATCCTCTTCAGATGATGTAAAGAGTCTATAAAATTAATACTGGCAGTTTTTCATCATCGCTTATTTTGATGACAAAATTAGGAATATTTCATATTGTGCAGGAACCTTCGAAACCTGTTGCTGCTCCAGCTAAAAAGGTTGCAGTTACTGTCTCCAAGAATGGTTCTGCCAGTGCTGCAGCCCAAAAAGGAAAATCAGAGAGCAGTTCAGAAAGTGATTCAGAAGAGGATGAAGTGAGTTTATTCTTATGGCTTAGCTTTTCTGGGTCAAATCTATTATTTTTTAGGGATAAATCATGGTGTAACTTTTCTAAGTAAACTCCAAATTTCTGTTGTTACAACTGCAGTCATGATGCACTTAGGAACCCAATTTGAAGTCTCAACATCATGCTATTAAATTTTGTTTTTAACATTAAAGCTCTTAAGTAGGTCTTATTTCATTGTGGGCAAAAATTATGAATTCATCGGTGTAGAGTCATTAAATTGTCAATATGATCTTGGCACAAAAAAGCCAAAAGCCACATGTTGTGGAATTTATTTCTCTGTTATTACATGCTTAATTGTAAATGTGGCTTGAATCACAGAAACCTGCTAAAGCTGCACTCCAGCCCAAGAAGTTTCCATCAGCTAGCCTGAAGAATGGCACACCTGTAGTATCTAAAAAGAAACAGGAATCAAGTGATAGTTCAGATTCTGACAGTAGTTCGGATGATTCAGATGAAGATGCAAGCAGTTTAACATTTTGTTTAGCTTTATTAAATTTTGGCTTCTAAGTTGTATATTAGAAGTGCCATCTGGTGATGTTGCCCTCAATACATTGTAGCTCAGCCCAATTATTTGGGGGAACCATATTCTTTTTTTCTTTTTAACATTTGTAAATACTAGAATAAGTCGTATATATATGTTATGAATTTGCCTGTTTGACTTGATTTAAGTGCTTGCCAATTTTGCAGGAAGATGCTCCTGTAACAACCAAGGTTATTCCAGTTGCTAAGAAGCAAGCAACACCAGCGACTGGTTTGAAAAAGCAAGAAGAATCCAGTGATACTCCAGACAGCGAGTCAGATTCTGATTCTGATGAGGATAAGGTAAGCCTGAGACTCCGGTGTAATACTCCCCTGAAGGATGATATATTGTCATCATGTTCTCCTATTGATGCTTGTCATGGTTATGTGCTTGTGACGATTCTATTAATGGTTTATTGAAGTTTAGGTGCAAATATAGTTTATGTTCTTTATGGAAACTGTACTAGTAATTGCATGTTTCAGATTTATAATGTAATTTAATGCTGTGCCAGAGTTCTTTTACTCCTAATGAACTTTTTTTTTTTCCGTTATGGGAACAATGGTAGTGGCAAAACGGGACCGAAGTGCTCTCTAGTTTTTTTATCTCTTTATACTTAACAAAAGAATTAGTATGTTTGAAGATATATTCATCAGACCAAAGATTTCAGATTTATTATCAATAAGCAACTAGATTAATGTAGAAAACTGCATGTCTATAGGACACCTCCTGGAACCAACATTTACCCATTCTGTTGGTGTGTGGAATGGACTCCTGAAATACTATTTTATTTAATGACCCAACCAAGCATTGTCATTGTGTCCTGTTTGCTGTAAGACACATTCTTTCTGGGCCAAATTCTGTTGTTGTTTGACATTAATGACTATGGAAATCTCTCTATATTTTCTATGTCTCATAGATGTTGTGGATATCTTGTAAGTCTCATAGTAATTATTTAACATTAATTACTTGCTGTAATGGTGTAATATATCATGCAGTAGAAGCATGTGGCTGTTGTAGATGAGTATTTGTATTGTATTTTGTAGCATGTTATATCTGTCTGCACCAGTTATCATGTCATCTTGTGGTATCATGCTGTCTCATTCATGTCTGGTGTTTTTGTGCTTTGTAGTGGTTTTGTGTGAACCTGATGCTGTTCTTTTTCTTGTTGTCTTTGGTATATGGATCATGTCAAATAGTGAAATCTTTACTTCTTGAAGCAAGTTTTAGGGAAGAATTTCCAAGTGGTTTTGGGAAACCATGCTGGTACTTCATGTTGGAAGGTCAAAAGTAGAATTTTATTTTCTTAGCATGCTTTTCTAGTGCATATGACAGCGCATACACAAGTCTTATGTTCTTTTTTTAATGACATCACATGCTTGTTGTGTTGTACCTTTTAGTTCCTTTTGTTTGATGTTCCATGTTATCTCTAGAAAAGGTATGACACAGATCTTGGTGAGTTTTCTTTGTCCTTGGTGTTTTAGCTTGTGGTATGTTTGGAATTGATAGATGGTTTAGAAAGCGATGAAATATTCAGGTCAAATCGATTTGATTCTTTCTGAATTTTACCATGATTGTTGTGCAATTCTTCACGAAATTTATGGTTACTTGTCATTGTTTCTCGTAAACTTTCAGTGTCAGTTTACTATAGTATATCCTCTTTAATGTGCGATGCAGGCACCTTCAGGAAAGGTTAGTCTACCTGTGAAAAAGCAGGCTGCCATAGAGAAACAGGTATTTACTCTTTTCTTGTCTTTGTTATAATACAATGCTACCTTGCAGTTTCACTACCTTATTGTGTAGATTTAATTTACTATGATGCAACCCCTTTTTTGTTATCAATTAGGGAATCGTATGATATTTCTGTTAATACATCCCAATCTAGAGTCATGTAAGATCATGGATGCACAGAAAATTGAGTTGATTTGTGAGGCTGTGTAAGTCTATTGTTATCAAATTGTTGATAAGAATTTTAGGTGATGTGATGTAGTCCCATGCCATGTTAATTGGATAGTCACAATTGAAATTATATTAGAGACATGATATGAGTCAACTATTAACTGTGCCTCACATGCTTTACTAGAGTGATTCTGAGCTATATTTGAGCCTTCACAAGGATTGGGGCTGTGCCTCACAACTGGGGGTGATGTTGGGCTATTCTTGAGCCTTGATGAGATGTGAAGCCTAAAATATATGAGAGATTGTGATGTCCTGTTTAATTCCACATCTAAACCACATCAGATGTGGGAGGAGAATGAACCAATTTATAGGGTGACAAGAATCTACCATCATTAACTTGCATTTTAGACCGTGTGATTTAGGTCTATATCAAATTGATGGGTTAGTTGTCCCACTGGGTTGGGTAATGACATTTAGTGCAGCGATACCTCTTGAGACTAGAGAAGAATCAAGAGCAATTGATATGCTCAATGATTTTAATAGGTGCTTGAGCGCTTGCTTAGGTACTCGGGTGAGGTGAGGCCCGAGTGCCTCGCTTCATTTCTAGGCGGTGTGCTTCAAAGAGGCGTTGTCTGGGTGCTCGCCTGAGCCCAGGCGTCGAGCGAGAGCTCGGGTTAAACCGGGCGAGAGCTTGTGTTAAACCGAGCGATCGAACCAGCGTTTTAGGTTTGGTTCGGTGTTTGGTACTTTAGTTGGTTCAATTGAATCAACTAAAGCATCGATATCAGCCTTCCTCTCGTGACTTCCCAACCCTAACCCTGCTCGTCATTACCGTTATCGTTGCTTGTTGTTATCGTTGCCACTATCGTCTCTCTCGTTGTCGTTGCCATTGCTTGTCGCTATCGTTATCATTGGCACTATCATCGCTTGTTGCTTCCGCTGTCGTTGCTCGCTGCTATCGTTGTCGTTGCCATTGTCGTCGCTCGCCACTGTCGCTTCTCGTTGTGCTACCATTGTCGTTGCCACTATCGCCGCTCTCGTTGCTCGTTGCTACCTCTTCTAACATTGACTCAATAGTATACTGTTAATAGTATACTAGTAATAATATTTTTTATTTATTAGATTAATAATATATTATTTTGATTTTAATATTATTAATTTTTATTTATTTGAAATTACTGTTATTGTTTTGAATTTTGAGATTTTTTGGTAATGTGATATTGTGATTTTGTAAGATTTTTTTAAATTTAATATCATATTTTTATTTAAATAATTATATTTATTAATTATATTATATATTTTTATATTTTAGTGTCTTGTTTCGTTCAGACAAGCGCTTAGCGTCTCGAGTGTTTTTGGACCTTGGTGCCTTCTCGATTAGTGCTTTTTAAATCACTGGATATGCTATATTTGGACTCGTTTCCACAAAATGTTGTAACACAGAGTAAAACATGACTCGGAAATCGAATGAAAGATTACTTTAACAAGTAAGGCAGAGGGTGAACCGAAAGAAGCAATAGTAAAGAAGAGTAGGGGCGAAGCCCTTGTGCTAACGCTTAATTGAACAAACAATGGTGCAAGTCGTAGTGCATTAACGAGTAGACCGGGGTGAATTAGTGAGTTTTAAGGGGACACACTTAATATACAAAGGATACAAGGGTATGAGTAGTTCAGTTCACTTCTTTTCCATGTACTTTATAGTAATGTAAAGTCCTGGAATGAAAAGCTGTTAGAGCTTCATTGAAAAAAAAATGATAGTGCTAAGTTATGTTGATTAGTTGACACTTTCCTGACAGTTAAACCCCATCTTCATGCATGCACATTTTAGACCATTTTTCCGGTTTACTTCTTTGCACATGATGGTGTTCTCTTTTTCAAAGTTTCATTGTCCGATATAGGTGTTAAGTTTATGTGGTTCTGGTTTCCAGTTGCCAAGGCATTAAACCTTACGATACAACCCCTGGTATCTGCTGGTCTGAGCCAGGACCAGGTTGCTGACTGACCTGTATGAAGCTGGTTCACAGCAAATCCACAGAACTGGCCTTAAATTGTTTTAAGTGATTCATGATTACATGATTGTGCCATGACTAACCCTCGTAAAAAAAGGAAAGAGAATAAAATAAGAGGAGGCTAGGACTGTGATGACAACATTATTTTATGTGCTTGTATTTGTATAGAGATACATACAAAATTATGATTTTTTTAGATGAACACTCCAAGGAATTAATATCTGATCAATCAACAGCTCAAATTAAGGCCATGAAACAAGTAGCTATCCAATCTCCAAACCATCAGCAACCAACCATTTCTTAGATCTGTTTTTCATTTTATTCAGTCTGCACCAGCGAATACAGTACTAGTTTCATGCAAGTCTGAGGGAGTGGTATAAGTATTGAATTTGGAAATTGTCTACTTGTCAAGAGTACATATTCTTTTTGGTCATAATCGTTCTCTGAAAGTGCTCAATTTCTTCTGTTCAATTTCAGACGAGTCCAATACATGTAAAATTTGAACAGTTTATTTTCCAGGATTTGTCTTGCATTTCTTGATACTGATGTTAAGACAATGCCATGATATTCTAGTAGTTTGATTGTATTTTGTCATATTTAGTGGATATTATATAATTTTGCTCAGATGAGGTATTGACTATTTTTATGGGGCTATATGCTGAGAAATTACAAAATAATGCTAAAGTTGATGAGAGTTCTTATGGGATTAATGAAGATTCACAATGAAATAAAAAAGACCACTAGTTTTTTTTGTCTAATTTGCCATATTTCCTTGTTCCTGTCTTGGTTTCTTGATTGTTTTTCATAGAGGATTCTTTTTCTTAAAATGTGGGCAAGCTTAATCCAAGTCTGTTAAACAGGAAAGCAGTAGCGAAGATGAGGATGACAGCTCTGAAGAAAGTTCTGATGACGAACCCTCCAAAAATCAAACTGATAAGAAGGTGGCTTGTTTATTATCCCTTAATTCTTATGGCCTTTTGGTAATATAGTGTCTAGTTTTAATTTGACCCGTATTTGGTTTTAATCGAACATGGAATGTTAGTTTGAACTGGATTTCTTCTCTCTAGCCCTTATCTAGTTCATTTCTTTTTTTAAAATTAAAATTCTTGAATATTTGGTAAATTGTACTATAGAAATTTCTAAACAAATGTGGCCATAATTGGTCTCTTTGATGAGTGGTAGGTACAAATGGCTGGCTGCTGTTGAGAAGTGAACATTTGCTCTTCTTCTTAGTTAACATGATGCACATTTGTTTTGTCTAGAATAACTTGGTTAATTTTTATACATGCATTCGAGTTGCAAATTATTTTGCCTTTTACATTGTAGTAATCAGGAAGATTTTGATCTATTATTTCCACTGTTTCTAGCCTTTTGTCTTTGTCATGTCTCTATATTTTCTCTAAAATACTGCTATTGTATTTGTTCTGTTGTTTTATTATTTTAGACTTTTGACCCGTTACGCTTAGTGAAGTCATCGGGCGCTCAAGCACTCACCTACGTGCTTAGGTGAGGCAAGGCGAGGCTTGAGCACCCACCTATTGGGTTGTGTGGGTGTCTTCACTCAGGCGAGACCTAGGCACTAAGTGAGTCGGGTGGTTGCTTGGTTCAACTGAGACCCATTTGACCTTGAGTTGAACCAATTAATTGTATCTGGTTTGATCGAACCAGTTAGACCCTGAGCTGATGACTGTAGAGTTCGATTTAGACCTGTCCGCTCGAGCCCTAACGCAGAAACCTTTTCTCACTGTTTCTGCACGGCTGCGGGGTTCCTCCCATTGGTGAACGATGACAGCAGTGGCAGCGACAGCGTCTTCCTCTAGTGGCAATGGTAGTGGTGGCATCTTCTTCCGGCGGCAGCAGCGATGGCTTCCCCTCCTTTCCGTCATCTCGCTCTTTCTCCTCGTACCTCTGCCCGTTCACTGTGTTGCTCCACAGCCTCTTCCCTCTTCTCTCTTCCCCTCCTGACCTGTTAATCACTCCCTTCTTCCATGTTCCTCGCAGCCCTCCTATGTTCAGTGTAGCCTCTTCCCTGTCCATCACTGCATTCTTCCCCATTCACCGCAGCCCTCCTATGTTCACTGCAGCCTCTTCCCTGTCCATCACTGCCTTCTTCCCCATTCACCGCAGCCCTCCTACAGTGTCTTCCCTCTTCCCCGTCCATCGCTGCCTTCATTCCCTTTCACTGTTGCCTTCTTCTCCATTCACCGCAGCCAATCCTACATCCTCTTCCCTCTTCCATCTTCCACTCCCTTCGTCCCTGTTCATCGCTGCCTTCATTCCCTTTCACCGTTGCCTTCTTCTCCATTCACCGCAGCCAATCCTACAGCCTCTTCCCTCTTCCATCTTCCACTCCCTATTCTCGGTTCACCGCTGCCACTTCATTGATGTTTGTCAATTTAAACTTCGAATAGCTGCCTGCTGTGCTGTTAGTCTTTGTTGTTTGTTTATGTTTGTGAGAACAGCAGCTGCTGCTTGCTGTAGTGAATCAGTAGTAAAATGTTGATTATTATTGCTATTTCTGTAGTGATTAGTGCTACTTATTAGTGTTTTGGATTGTTGTAGCTTTAGATGGTGACAAGATTGAATATGATGAACTGGATTTTAATGTTCTATGATGTTAATCTTGGTTTATTTGATCATTTTGTTATTGAATATGGACAATGTAATTTAGTACTTTAAATGAATGGAAGTTTGATGTGTTATTTTTGTTTTAGTTTGTTTTTATTATTCATGATATATAATTTTTAAATTATAATATTTGGGAGCTTCTCGCTTTGCTTGGGCGAGTGTTTAGTGTCTTGGACACTGGGACCGTGCTGATTCTTGGCGCTTAGTGCTTTTGACTACACTGATTATGCTAATTGGTGAAGCTATTGACAAGAAAGTTTTTCTTGTGGAATTCTATCTTTTGTAAACTTCTTTTGCATCGTTGATTGGGACTTGGTTCAGAGAACTTCTTTATTATGTGTTTATGACTTTTGCAAGTACTTTATGTTGTATGCTTTGCTGTTATGTATCTTAATATTGTAGATTTGTTGTGTTTTAGAAATATTGACTGTTCTCAATTTTATGTGTTCAGGTGCCTCAGAACAAGACTAAAGTTGATGAAAGTTCTGATGAGAGCGATGAGAGTTCTGATGAGAGCGATGAGGAGCCACAATTGAAGAAGCGAAAAGTTCCGGTAGTTTGATGAGTTGGTTGATGATGAATTGATATGCATTAATAGATTTGCACTTCCATTTACTTCTTGTAGGGTTTGATAAATATTAATCTTGTAGGATTCTGTTCCATCTACTGCTGGTAAACCTGCTACAAAGGCTATAAAAAAGGAGAGCACTAGTAGTGATGAAGATGAGGATGACAGCTCTGAAGAAAGTTCTGATGGTGAACATTCAAAAGGGCAACAAGCTAAGAAGGTGACCATGAACATATTTAATCATTTTCTATTATGTATCTTTTGATTTAGCATCATCAAAATGGGCATGAATGCATGCTTGGCTGCTGTCATATGCCTGATGAGGTGTGCCAAAAATGTCGTATTAGCACTCATAGTTGGGCATTACACTCACAAACCCTGCTATGGAAAACTACAAACTGTTTTTTTAGGAGCAGATACAATTAGAATTAGGTATTAAAACCATGCAGTACTCATTGGATGAGATCAGACAGAATCAAAGTTAAAATTAATAATTTGGAAATGAAATGGTTTTAAAATAAAAACCAAATGAATAAAAAATTGTCAAATTATTGTGATCTGTGAGTTGGTAAATGTGATATAATGACAAGGAAAAGGGGCTGAGTGAACAAGTCCATAAGACAGTCTAGGGCTTAAAATATTTTACACTTTTATGCCCACAAACAACTACAGAATGAGTACAAAACAGTGGCTGTATCAATGGTAGTATGCGTAGCCTTTTTTGTTTCTTCTTCAAACTCTGGATAGCTAATACCTTATTTGCTTGGGAATTGTCACAGGAGATCATAAAATTCAAATATAGTATTTAACAGCAGTGCCAGAAAAATGGTACTGAAAAAGATAACTGGGGAACCAATAAGAAAATGAGAAATTAGAGAATATTTTGTTAGAACGTTTCAAAGCATGGAAGTGAAGATGTGTTAACAATCAGAAAGTAGTGATACTGAAGGATGGTAATGAGGTACAATGAAACAATTACAAACAAATTATAAACGTGGATGGTAAAGGGTTAAACATTTTTTGATTGTTTGATAATGGGGAGCCGGAATCATAGACGATTGTTAAGATTGACTGAAATTGTTCAGTTTACCTAGACTGGCTGATACCATCAGTTCTGGTTGCTGGTTGGGAGACAATGGGATAAATGGAGAGGAGGAAGAAAAAAGAGAGATAAATTGACTGGGAGAGGAGAGGGTGGTTGTTGTTTTCTCCTGCTGTATCTGCTTCTCAATATCCATCGTTTGCATCTTCTTTAAATGTGATATAAATGAGACATGATGTACTAGTTTTTAGATGGAGGTGCATATGCTTCGGATAGTAGATAGGGAATAAACTAGCAGATCTAAGATTGCTAGTGACAAAAACTGCAGATCCAAACAAGGTCTAAACTAGTTGAATATTTCCATTGTATACCCTATACTTGTAGTGTGTAAAGCAAGAAATTCCATTCGAAAAGCTGTCCTTTAAAGTAGTTTTATTTTCTTGGTCAGTTCTGGATCTGGTCGCTCGTCCTGCATTCAGATCCAAGGACTTTAATATTATGCCTTAAAACTCAATGCGTAGCACTGAATTAAGTCGGATTGATACATACCAATTGGTTTTTTCAAGTCCAAGAATCTGTATGACTATGAAGGTTGGTACCAGATGACATTCTGTGGTCTGGTAACACTTGGTACTGTACCATAGTTCAGGTAGAATTAATCTGGAAATATGACCTGTTCATGTTGGTGGTTGGACACACAAAAAGCACACAACCCCATCAACACCAGCAACCTGAACGAGAATTTTCATTGAAGTGTGGGAGTAACAGTAGTTTATTTCCTTGCCGAATACTGATTGCTTATTTGTTTCTTATATCATTTTTTTTAAGTTGAAAGTGTTTTAATGCAGGTTAAAGATGTGAAAATGGTGGATGCAACTCCGAAGAGTGAAAAGCAAATTGCTAGAAAGTCTGAAATGAAAGGGGTATACTCTACTGGCTCAATTATTTTATGATTTTTATTATTGTAGATGAAATTGGCTTATGTTTTTTTTCCTCCTTTTGATATAGCCCAAAACTCCTGTTACAAGTCAGACTCAGACAACTGGATCCCGAACAATATTTGTTGGAAACTTGTCCTATAATGTTGAACAGGATGATGTGTATGTTTCATCTTTTAACATCATTTATCATAGTGTGTTGTTTTACGTTGATTTGTGTATGTACATGTAGGCATATTTGTGTAAACCTGTATGTGTTTATTTACATCGACCTACATGTCCATGAATATGTTTTTACAAGTAGACATATATAATTATGATTTAAGGGTTTATTTACTGATATAGTGAGCTTATTAAGATTGTTCTTTCTCTTGAAGATTGGAATTCTTCAAAGTGGCCGGGGAAGTAGTGGATGTGCGGATGGCTAGAGCAGATGATGGTAGTTTCAAGGGATTTGGTCATGTTGAATTTGCTACTGAGGAAGCAGTTCAAAAGGTCATCTTGCTTCTTTTAAGTTGTATATTCAGTTATTCCCAACACATCTTGTGTTCAACTTTGTGTGGGTTTTATGCCACTGCTATATTTTGTTGCTTTATTCCATATGGAAGTTTTAGTTAAATGATTTTAATTGTCAATGATGGTTGTGAACTTGCGATGCTCTCTGTACATGCTTTCAGGAAAAAATGTTGAAGTGGACTTGATTTGATGAATAGATATTTATCGGTTTTCTTTCTTTATGCAGGCACTTGATATGAATGGTCAGGAACTATTTGGTCGTGCAGTAAGACTTGACGTGGCCCGTGAAAGGGGTTCATATACACCTAATAATGGGTAGGATTCTCAACTAAAAGATTTTCTTACGCCAATTGAAGTTACAAGTTAAGATGCTAATGTTTGCTAGTCTAGATCTTCATAGAAGCAAGAAAACAACCAGTTTGCATTTCATAATATGTAATAAATGGGTAGGATTCTATTTATCTCTTTTGGTGCCAGAGATCCTCACTTTTTCCCCTGTTAGTGACTCTATAGATGAGAAAGTTGCAAAGATTTACTCCTAAAATAAGATGAAGTTCCTAAACTTGCTGGCTTTTTGTACATTTTACAGGAAGGACAATTATTCTCACCAAAAGGGTGGGACAGGTCAGAGCCAAACCATATTTGTGAGAGGCTTTGATAAATCACTTGAAGAGGATCAGGTATTATAAAATTATGTCCTCTTTTGTTATCCCTTTGTATTGTTTATTAATTGTGAGTCATTACAGATTAGAAGCTCCCTTGAAGAGCATTTTGGGTCATGTGGAGAGCTTACACGAGTCTCCATTCCAAAGGATTATGAAAGTGGTGCTTCCAAGGGGTTAGTAACTATCTTACATTTGCTTTTTTAAATCTGCTTTGCCAAATCTACCTGTAAAGATTACATCAGTATGTTCAACCCAGTTTTGATGTTACATTAGTGCATTCCAGGGTAGTATGTTGATCTTATTGTGGTCTGTTAATTATCTTATATCATGCATATGTTTCATCATAACTAATCTTGGTTGCAACTGTTATGATGGTATAGCATAAATTTATTGATGATTAAAATCCTTTCATGTGCTCATTTCTCTGATGTTTATGATGAGAGACCAACTAATTAATATATAGTTTCTGTAAAACCAGAAGTAGATTAGATGCAACTGAAGGTGCTTGTTAAGGTGAGAATTCACAGTTTATTATACCATGAGCCTTGAACGTGTACAAGTCATGAATCTTAGGATTTATCAAAATAATTTTCTTGAATTGTTAGCTTGTTTTTATAATGTTGGAAAGAAGAGCTGAATGATGGTGTTGGGTGGGTTTGATGAAAGTAAATCACTTTTCTGAACTTATTTTTGCTGACACAAATGATAAAGTGCAGAATGTGAGTAAATTAAATCTATGGTTGCTTCCGTTCAGTGTCATTGAAGGTTTTATGGTTGCAGGATTGCATATATGGATTTCAAGGATCAAGATGCCTTCACGCAGGCACTTGATCTCAATGGCTCCGAACTTGGAGGATACACCCTGACAGTCGATGAAGCAAAGCCAAGAGGCGATAACCGTGATGGTGGCTGGAGTGGTGGTGGTGGTGGTAGAGATAGCGCAGGTAGAAGTGGTGGGAGATTTGGTGGGAGAGGAAGTGGCGGGCGATTTGGTGGGAGAGGTGGACGGGGAGACAGAGGTGGAGGCAGAGGTCGGGGAGGTGGTGGCAGGGGTCGCGGTGGCACACCAAACAGGCAAAGCATGGGTACAGCTAGTACTGGTATACACTGAAATCAATGCTGTTGTTTTGAACTTCGATAATGTTTAATGGGGTTACCCTTTTTCAGGTAAGAAGACGACCTTCCGCGATGATTAGGGATGATGGCTTCTTCTGGGCAGGGGTTTAAACATCAATGGCGTAGCTCTTCGTTCTCCAGCTTAAGCAGTCTTATCCTCAATTTTGATGCTTGTCATTTTGTTTCACTGAACACTTGAATTAGTTGTTTGAGTTGTTGAATTCATAAGACCAATCATTTACATTTAGAATTACTATCATTTCGTTGATGATGATAACTTGTGTTTTATATATAGTTATTTTACCTATATATATATTACTCAGTGTGCCGCCTACTGCTGGGCAATGACTCGTTCCTTCGTCGTGCGCTGTCGCTTTCCTGACAGCTTCCGTGTTGCAGATATGCGAAGGCCGCCACGTAGATGCAGATCAACACCAGGATGCTGGCGTAGCACTTGGTCAGCTTCGACGCCACGCCGCTGGTCCTAAACTTGAGGGCGATCAATGTCCCCACCACTACGTGCATGCATGCACATCGTCCGTGGTCGTCACCGGTGATTGTGCTTGTGAACACGTGGGTGTCGTGGTCGAGTTAATCTGGTACCTGAGATACGAGCATACGAAACGTGCCGCCCTGCAGGAAGATCGCGCGGCGACCGAGCTTGTCGGCGTCGATGTTGGCGAGGCCGCTGATGACGTCGGACACGAGGGAGGTGTCGTCGCCGAAGCCGATGGTTTTGAAGAGCACGGGAGCGTAGAACATGATGACGTTGATGCCGGTGAGCTCCTGGAAGGAGGGAGGGTATGAGGATGACCATAGTGAGCAGGGGTGCTCCGCGCTCTTGGCCTCCAGCTCACTATGGTCATCCTCGTATCCTCCAGCTCCTGCAGGATGTTGGACCAGGGGTGCTCCACGCTCTTGGCCTCCTCGTTGGCCGCCACCAGGTCGTCATACTCTGCCTGGATGTCGTCGGTGCCGCGGCGGATCTTGCGGAGCATGGCATTGTCTTCCTCGTCGTAGCCTCGCTCGATGAGGGAGTTGGGGGCATCGGACAGGATGAGCGCGCCGATGGTGATGATGGCGGCCGGGACTGCGGCCAGCCCTAGGCTGACGCGCCGTTCCCATCCACCCTTGATCTTGGAGGTGCCGTAGTTGATGAGGTTGGGGGCGAAAATTCCGACGGTGATCATGAGCTGGAAACCGAAGTTCAACGTGCCTTGGAGACTACGGTCAGGTCAGTCAAACGTACTCTCGTACGTAAACGAATACAATACGGTTAAATCATCCTAAGTTCTAATAATTTTCTAATTATGATTATTTTTTTAATGCTTTTATAATTCAACTAAAAGATGTTTTTTTTGTGTTGTGGTGTGACCATCAGGGAGATTTGAGATTGGTTCTGAAAAGTGTTAAGAGAATCACTTCAAAAAAAAATAAATAAAGTGTTTATTTTTTACTACATGAAAGTTAATTCTATAACGTGTGGTCAGATTACCGCATTATTATATTCTTTTGACTAGTTTTGCCAAAGGGAGGAGAAGCCACAAACAATACAAGTTGGTAAGTATAGTTCGTGGGAGGATGGACGGATCAACTTGTAAAGGTTTTTTCGACAAAGATATCAAAGTAATAAGTGGGAGAGGAAGTGGTACGATCAAGGCGTTTGATCTACGTCTGTGATGTTTTCAGATACGGCATTCCTCACACCCTCCATCCCTCTCATGGATAATAATGCTGAAGAGATAATAATGCTGAAGGGATGATAGGTTAGGTTTTGTACTCTAGTTTAGTCTCATATAACTTATTATTAAATGAATTGGTCAATTATGTCATTCAAATAGATCATGAATTGGTCAATTATGTTTCACTCAAATTCCCACTCTTCAACTCTCTGATGACATTTTTGTAGAACCTGCATTGACATGACAAATTATTATGATGAAGACCACATTGGGTTTTGTCAGCTGCTCGCTCATTCTGGCAGTCACAGCTCCACATAGTATCTGATGGAGAGATCGATCCTTTGTGAATTAGTGTCACGAAAAACAATAGTATATGATGTAATTAAAATCAGTTAAGTTGACGGAACCAATTGGAGCATAAGAAAAACATCCCTGTATCCAACCAAAGCCATCATGACAAAGCTACGACAACTTTCAACTCATATCTACTCTACATGTAAGCGCTCCAAACTAGGAAGATGACACGACCATATGCAGCTACAACACATGCCACATCCTCTTCCTCGGTATGGCGCACACCTGCATCACCCATCGCGGTGATAAAGGTCACCCACCACCTGGAAGATGCTTCCTTCTCTCGAGCTCTCAACACGCGTGCAGAGGACCGAGCTTCTTCTGCTGCAGCAGCAGCACGCGAGTTCTCTGAGGAATCCGCGCCGTCGTCCTCCACAATGGTATCGAGGGTAGCTTGGAGTTGCCGCCTCGTGCCGGCCATGAACCGCCACGGCGCGACCGCCGAGAACGGGGCCTTGCGCGACCGAGGCGAGCTCCGCGCCACCTCCAAGAAGAAGGAAGCTAACTGCACACCCGCCATTGTTCTTGAGCTGTAGCTCGTTGTTGCACCACGGAGGAGGGAGGATCTTTATTTACAGAGAAGAAGTGATGTCGATGCACTCGAACCATGCCTTTTTATATCTCGACTGCCAAACCGTCTCCTTCTTATTTCTGCAAGACTATTCTCGGGGAGTCAAAACGCGGGGTGGGCTTTTGGAGGCAAATAAAGGGTCGGTTTGGAGGGGTTCAAGGAGTTCTTTTCCAGATCGTGACTAAATATGGTGGGAGTTGTGGCTGCCAAAATGAGCAGCTGACAAAACCACCCAGTCTGGTCTCCATTATGATTTGGGAATGCTGCTGGTTCTACCTACCTACAAAATAGTCATCAGAGATTTGAAGAGTTCCAACATTAACGACTGTAGGACTTGCCATGCTCTCTACAAAATTTGACTCGAGCATAGGAAGTAACATGTTCTGCTTCTTTATGCTTCATCTTTCTCCATGGATGATTTCATGAGAACTCACAACTGCTCTCTCTCACATAAAGAACTTGCTTTCTCATGATCTATCTATTTTAACTAGATAATTGACCGATTCATTTAATAAGTGATATGAGACTAAACTAGAGTATAAAAAAACCTTTCCCTTGTTCTAAGTATTTTAATTAGCCTGTAACGTTTTGCTGCACTCTCTCTCTCTCTCTCTCTCTCTCTCTCTCTCTCTCTCCAGCAGTATCCATGAGAAGGATGGAGGCTGTGAGGAATGCCGTATCTGTGAGGGAGGGAAGCAACAGTCAGCCAGCCGTCAATGGCAACAAGTACGTGAAGACAGACATGTACATACAGGTATAAGCGTACGAGCCAACCATGTGTATGGTTTGTAGCTTAAGAATTGGCTGATGATGGCTACCCTGACATGTTTGGAATTGTTCTCTACAGTGTGTTGGTGCCATGATCCATGTTAGGCCACTGTAGTGTTTTGATCTTAATCACCCTGCTAAAATCTCTATTTTTGAAAAGTTTAAATTTCATTTATTTTGTTTAATAATTTTTATTATTATGATTAGTAAGAGTTTTCGTATTACTTAATTAGAATCAAACAACTTAGAGAACAATGAATTCATTCAAGTGTGGATATATGAAAGATTGTATGTTGAAGAAAATACAGTTTGTATGTTGTTAGGACTTGGATTAGATTAGACTAAAAAACAGGTGAAGGTTGTTTAATATTCACCTAACATTTTCATTGAATAAAAGAAATGAGTATACTAAAAATATCACCTCAAACCTGGAAGCTGCCAAGAAAAGCCGCACATCATTGATTGCTGAGGGTAGTAGGCTTCTTCTTCATCTTTGTTGTTGAGAAATTCCGCACATCATTAACTGTATGTATACACATAAATTTCATTGTGTTCAAAGAGCAATACAGCAAATGTTAAACAATAATTTCATATGCAAGAAGATGGATTAAAAACAAGTCCAATTTAACTAAGAAAGGGCATCGACTCCATCATTTGCAATTGAACGAGGGAACACCACAGCACAATTTTCATGAATATCGTTCAAGAAAACCAAAACTATCCGGTGATTAGTTGTAGTACGCTCTAAAAACATTGACAACCAACAGTATATTGTTTTCAAGTGAAGGATGGCCCTACCAACAGTATATGAACCATAGGATAAGGAGATCAAAGCAACACCAGCAGATAAAGAAAAGTTTAGATGGTCTTACTACATATTACCTTCCTGGCTTGTACAGATTTCTTGAAGCTTCTTTTTGGTAGCTGCAAAGACAGTAGAAAGCCAATGTTTTATGGTTGAACATCAGCATCCTCTGCAGTTGTTCAGACCTAGCTTGCTCAAATTTCTTGAAACTTCTTTTTGTTAGATTCTTGTAGTAATTTCAGTAGGCATCCAATGTGTTTTTATTGAACATCAGCATCCTAATAAGGATAACATGCAGTTAGTCAAGCCATGCCCTCATTGTCTACTCCCCCGCTGGCAAGCATTTCACCTTGTGCGACCACTCGGTTGACTCCCCACGGATCGCTTTATGGATACCCATACTTCACAGGGCAGGCAGGCTTTATCGATGTCACCAAATCAATACAGAAATGTTCCAGGGAATCCTTGCATCTGAACTGTGACTGGCTATGAATTCCTACAGCACAAAAACACTGGATCAGGTAATTATATAAGTAAAAGATGGAAACAACTAGCATATTGTTCTTGACCAAAATGACATCAAAGATGTGGAGCTAAAAACCTGGATAAACAAACGTACAAGATGAACAGCAGAGTTTTTGTATAGAGGGAAACATATATATTTTTTAGATATATACAAACATACAGGACCCATATCTCTTGCATAGTGACAATGCACAAATGATGAAAGAAAATGAATCATCACATTGAACAAATGTATCCCCAGATTAAACTGCAATGGCACCTTACTGATACATTCAACCAACTGTAAGAAACTTACTAGCATATTCAGAAAAAAATGTTTGGGCATAAAGGAAAGCAATACCATGTCCTTAGTGGTAGTTAAAGCAAAATTCTCCACACTCACTATAGTTGGAGCAGCAAATTCTTCTCATCTGCATAACTGAAAATTGTAGAGGACATTGGAGATGCTCATTTAATTGTGGAAAACCTAGAACCAATGGTCTTTGAAAGGAAAGCCTGCAATTCGCATTTACAAAATAGACAGTGCATCAGAGACATACATCAAGGTGTCTATGAAACCGGTGAGTTTGTAGATTGAATAAGCAATTTACATGTCATATGCTGCCATTTAAGCTTGCTTACCATAAAGTGCTAAGCCAATGTAGGTTATGAAAGTCATAGTAAGGCAACATGAATGGAAGCATTCAAATTTTCATCTCCTTTTAGTACAAATAAGAGGAATCTGAACTGTTTATGTGGCAACTTCCTCCGTGCAAATTTATATAACTATGCTAATATATAATTCAGATGTCTAATCCCCTTTAAGCAAACATTAAAATGAAACAGGAGTTACCAAAAACTAAAACAGTTTATAGAAGTCAAATATGAATCCATAAATGTTTCGTAGAATAACTCAATCATTATGAACTTGCCCATTAAGAAAAACCACATCCAGTATCATGAACCAAAACTCAACAAAAATGGAAATAAGTGACCGTGAAAGTGCAATCAAGAGCCTGTAACAAATTGAGTTGTAAAGATAATTGGAAAAATAGCACTCAAGAAAATAGCTTAACAAACCGATTGGCTATACATAGTAATAAGGAACTTGTGACATAACATCACACCCGATAAGAAAAGATATACAGAGGCATGACCAGTAATGGAGGTCCCTTGCCTACACCAGATTCGTGTTTAATGTACACGGAGCAGATCCACTAAAAGAAACATGGTGGTGATCAAGACAAGAGCATCACATAACAGTGAAATGGATTGTATTTCAAGTGATCTTATATGAGATATATTAGGTGTTTCTGTTGTGGAAATAAGTTGCTGGTCATGTTCAGACTTCAGTGGAACCTAGAAAAGCACAAAGGGAACAACTTACCTCACTATGGGTCAGTAATAATGGAGATGCCTTTTCTAGTCAGATAACGATAACTCGATAAGCTGACAGATTGCAGGCAAGAATCTAAACAACATTGGCAAGATTCCAAGCATAGTATTAGCTAATTGATCTCCAAAGAGACAGTTCTAAAGAGTTGATTGGATGAAATTACGCAGGTTGTAAATACTATTCTCAAAAATTAAACTGTGGTAGTTAGTTCACTTGAAAGGACTACTAGAGTGCATATTATAATTTATTGACTAGAGAATAGAGAAGAGGAAAGGAACTTGCTATAAGTTAAAACCATATCACAACAAACCCCTAATTAATGTGCTTTTCAGAAATGTCTAACCTCTTTAAAATGATAAAACTTCAAGGATAGGATAAGATAATTTATTTAACAAGTCAGTTTGCAAAAGTTAAACAACATGAATAGAGCTTAGACAGCATAATCTTGACTATGTGCTGAGACTGCCAACTTCTCTTGTAATAAGTATAGTTTAAGTGATGCCACACATAAGATACTTTTGCATGATTGGTAGTCACTAAACAAGACCTTTGAACATATTTTTAACCATCAAACAACACATCCCATTTGTAAAAATATACAAATATGTAAGGGCACTATTATTTACGAAAACAACAAATAAGAGTAGACAACTATCCTGAAAGTTCTATTAGTATTTAATCCCAGCAACAATATCTTAAATACGGAGATGTTCTTGCAAACGATTTATAAGAATGTTAATCATTTTTCTCACAAGAAGATTGGCGGTATGTGCTTCTGTTAAACAGATGGAAATACCTAAAGTTACCATAAAGCAGAAGAACAAATTAAACTTGCAGTAACAAGAAAAATGATGACCATATATCTTGCAATTAACAAACACTTTTCTAGAGTGTCTCATCAGAGGCATAATAGTTGCATATAATCACGCAAGTATCAATCAAGCATTCATTACGCAATAATGAAACAGTATCTTTGCTTAATAGGAAAAAAGCCTAACGAGTCAGAACTAGCAGCTTCTGTATGTCGGTAAAAGTAAGCACAAGATCTAGCCAATGTTTGTTCTACAACTGTTCATTAACCATTCATAAATAGATAGAGAACTTACGAACTCCAGTTCATAGATAGAACTGCAACAGAAGAAGTGATTAACATTCTGATCAAACAAATGAAAAAACTAATTATGCAGGTGCTGCCAATAATCGATCAAATCGGCTCAACTTTGCAGATTTAAAAGCCTAGTAAAGGCACATAGTTTCTAACAAACATCACCAGAACCAGAAACTTGTTTAGCATGAAATAATAATAAGCCATGATGTAATCCACCTATAGAATGAGAACAAAGGTTAGCTCTTTTTAAGAAAAAATGTTCTACATTTCCCACATCAGATCTACACAGAATTACCCTAGACCACAACTTCTGCTGTTATTAAGTCTCGATCTATCAAACCCAACGCACATCCGCACCAAACGTTCGGAAGGAAAGAAGATCCACAGCGGAAACCCTTCTAGCTTAATGAGCAGCAACCATATCAGTGCCGAAGGCGTCCAAGAAGAACTCGTTGAACTCCGGGCTCGAGGGAGCGAAGAAGATCGACTTGGCGGCGGCGAGCTTCTTCCGCTGCGGGAACCGCGGGCCGCGGGCCCGAGCGGCAAAGAAAGGAATTCCATAGTCGTGACCAACAGCGGGCGGCGAAGCAGAGGAGGGGAAGGACGGGGGCGATAGGCGGGGGTGGGAGAGGGATCGGGGCGATCTAGCAGTGCTGATCCTGGAGTCTCGGAGGCGCGCAAGGGCGCCGGGCTTTAGGAACCGGTGGTGCCGCTCCTCGATCTGGGAGGCCGAGAGCTTAGCGTTTGGGCTCCGAATCCTTCGATTCATAGCGAGAGAAAGATGAGATCGGAAAGAGAGATAAGAAGGTGCACGTTAGGGTTTTGGGGGGAAGATCGAAGGGCGGGATAATTGAGGAGGAAAACGACTCCAGCGAGGTTTGTTGGGGGTTTTTGAAACCAAAGGCGGGGACCTGCTTGACTTTTACGGTGTGTGACACCGTGGTAGGAATGTAATTAAACGAATAAAATAATGAGGCCTGGTTCATTAGGCCCAATCAGACCGGATTAGTGGCCCAAGTTTCTCCCTCCTCCTCTCCTCTCTTTCCCTTTGATGGCTGTTCGACATAAAACCCTAACTATTTCTACCAGCGACAAGCAATGCCCGATCGCTCCGCGTAATCTAACCCTGCCCCTCGCCCTTGACCCTTCAAACCCCGCTATCCACCCGATTTATGCTATCCCGCAATCTCTCACGGCCCTCTGCTGCCAGCAAGCTCCGCCGAGCCCTCTCCTCCGCCCCTGCCGCTGGCCGAGGCGGATGCGACTCCGATGGAAACGAAAACGACTTCGACGCCAGCGCAAGCGACTCCGGCCCGCCCCTCGCCGACGAGATCTTCCGCTCCGCCCGACGCACCGGCGGCTACACCCAGGGCGATGCCACATACCTCGCCCTCGCCCGTGCCTACGCCGACCGCGAGCCCCCGAACCTCCCCGCCCTCCGCGGCCTCCTCGGCCGAATGCGCCGCGAGAGGCCCCGGCCCTTCTCCGAGCGCGTCTTCCTCCCCATCCTCCGCGCCCTGGGACGCGCCGGCCGCCCCCTCGCTGCCGTCCGTCTCTTCCACCGCCTGCTCCCCTCTTTCGGCTGCTCTCCCTCCGCTCGCTCCCTCAACTCGGCCCTCTCCGCGCTCCTCTCCGCCCCCGGCGGCCACCATGACCACCGCCTCGCACTTTCCTTCTTCTCCTCCGCTGTCCGTCGCCACCCCTCCCTTGCTCCCAACCTCCTTACCTTCAATCTCCTCCTCAAGTCCCTCTGCCGCTCCGGCGACCTCCCCGGCGCCATTCACCTCCTCCGTCACCTTCCACTCCGTGGCCTCCGCCCCGACGCCTACTCCTACTCCACCCTCATCGCTGCCCTTGCCGCCGCCGGCCACCTCACCGACGCCCTCGCCCTTCTCGACGAGATGCTCCTCGACGGTGTCCCCCCCGCCGCCCCGGCCTTCAACGCCGTCATCGCTGCCCTCTGCCGCTCTGGCGACCTTCCCCGCGCCACAAACCTTGTCCGCTACATGCTCCTCAAGGGCTGCCCCCCGTCCCTCCCCACCTACAACACCGTCCTCCACGCACTCTGCCGTCATGGCCGCCTCGCCGCCGCCTTCCGCCTCCTCGATCGCATGGCCCGCGACGGCCTCGCCCCCAACGAGGTCACCTGCGGCGCCATCGTCCACGGCCTCGTCGAGCTCGGTCGCCCGTCCGACGCCCACCAAGTGGCCGAGCAGATGGAGCAGCGGGGCGTCCGCCCCAACGAATTCGTCTACTCCGCCCTCGTCACCGGCTTCTTCCGCTGCGGCGACGTGGACCAGGCGGCGAGGGTGTGGGAGGCGATGGCGTCCAAGGGGGTGCGGCCCAACGCGGTCCTCTTCACCGCCCTCATCGACGGCCTCTGCCGCCACGGCCGCATGGAGGCCGCAGAGGAGGCGTTCGCCAAAATGACCGTGGAGGGCTGCGCCCCGAACGTGGTGACCTTCAGCGCCATGATGAGGGGCCACTTCAAGTCCGGCAACGTCGAGCGGGCGCTGGAGACTTGGAAGGAGATGGTGGGGTGCGGCTGCGAGCCCAACGCCATCAGCTACAGCGTGCTCATCAACGGCCTGTGCGAAGCCGGGAGGCTCAAGGACGGGATGATGGTGTGGAAGCATATGCTGGGCCGCGGGTGCGCCCCGGACGTGGTCGCCTACACCTCCATGATCAAGGGGCTGTGCGGGGCTGGGATGGCCGACGGAGGGATGAGGTTGCTCAACGACATGCTCGCCGGCGGGGACGCAGACCCGGACGCCGTCACCTACAACGTTCTGTTCGACGGGCTGCTGAAGGAGGGCAACGTGGGCTGGGCCATGGACTTGTTGGGCCGGATGTTGGATCGCGGGTGCGACCCGGATCCGGTGACGTGCGACATATTTCTGAAAGCCCTCCTGGTGGAGGGAGGGGAGGACGGGGGAAAGGGGAGGGAGTTTATGGATGGGCTAGTGGTGAGGCTGATTAAGAGGGGGAGAGTCGGCGGCGCTGGGAAAATGGTGGTGGTGATGCTGGGCAAGTTTTTGGTGCCGGAGATGGCCACATGGGATCTGGTGCTGAGAGGGGTTTTCAAGAGGAAAAAGGTGGTGGACGGGATTGGCAAGTGTTGGGAAGAGATGTGGAAGATGTGATGATCATGTCGTGTACAAGCAGCATTTTAGATTCTTTATTTGACATGCTTATAAAATCATGATGGAATTGGTCGATCGGATCGTAAAAAATGAGAATTAGATCCAATTTATTCACAACTTTGTTCAAGCAGCATTTCAGATTCTTTATTCGATATGCTTATAAAACCGTGATGGAATTGATTGATTGGATCCGAAAAATGAGAATTAGATCCTGATTTCAAATGTCTTCGACTCTTTTCGTTTTCTACTATTAAAAATATTTTAACCGTGTGAATGTTATTTTTTTATTATAAGGATTAAGAGAAGGAAAATCCTATTGTCTCATTCTATCGAGGCGTCCCTCGTACTCCTTTTCATTATATTACAAATTTTATTTTTATAATATTATTAATAACATAAATTATAATGGATGATTTTTTAAAAGAATTTTGTTAGAGGAGATGATGCCTCCTTCGTATTTTCTTAGCTCTTTGATTTGATAGTCACGAATGGAATGGGATCGATTTAATTCAATCCCATTAACCTTTTTTTCTATTATATTATAGTTTTTTTTGTTTTATTAAAAACGCTATAACTTAGTAAAAACTTGTAATTATGTTTATGTTAGTTGATTCCGAGAGCTTGTGAACGATCGTTGAGATAAATTTAAGAGCAAATTGTTTTGAAATAGATGATCTCTAGATTTGATCATGTTATTCAATTCATCTCATATTATATACCAAAGAGAATCACACAAAAAATAATTAGGTATTCATTGTTCGATACATTTAATATCAAAAACATAGTTAACTCACGAGATGAAAAATACCTTTGGGATATCGAGAGTCTAACCACAAGAATGTAGATGCTCTATACCTACTAAGTACTCAAAAAATAATTTTAAAGTTCTAAGAAACAAATATTAAAAAATATAAAATTTATATTTATTATCTCTTAAAATATTGATTAGAAATCTATTCGAGCAATGACCCATAAGTACCTCATGCGACAAGCATAATTGAATGAAGATATCCTACATATGCTTTGACCCCCCTTATCTTTTGAATGATAAATAGTTTTTCGAGACACCTTATAAAAGCTCTTAAATAGACCAAAGGAAATGAGCCATAGAAATAAGGAACACTAATACATAATCTTAGCCAGTAAAACAACCTTAATGCGCTAAAGAAAACTCGCATGAGAAACAAATCTAGAAATTCAATTTTGTATTATGACATAATAGAATTAATAAGAGGTAGGCTTGAATGATATCTTCAAGAGGAACTCTAAAAAATTTGATTAGGAATAAGCATTCGAAGAGTTTTAGAAATAGATTATTGTAACTCATTAGAGCAAAATGCAACAAAAAAAAAAACTAGATTTGCATGAACTTATATATATCTTGGAATGATAAGCAAAAAAATATCACGAATAATAGTAGTAGAGATTATATCAACATTAGAAAATATAAATAGGTCATATGCAAAAGCCAAGTGAGTAACCAACGATAAAGAGCAAAATTTTTGGGGAGTTAAAAAGTCTTTCTAAGTAATATTATTTGATATATCAAAGATATTTTACATAACGATCATAAGGTGTCATGAGATAATCTTGATAAAATCCTTGAGATCCTTAAAAGAAATCCACATTAAAATCATTAGTATTGATAGTAAAAGTTGAATTTGAAATGCAAACTTTGATCTATCCAATAAATTAGGTTAGAAATCTAAATTTGTCTAGAAGATAAAAAGATCCTAAGCCTTATGAAGATTAATTTTTAAACTTATATGAGAGGCGTGTTTGGTAGTATGATAGTTATTACTTATACATAATCTCATGACAAAAGATGCTATTCTCATGAATGAGCTTATTCTTGATAAAGAAGTATGTGAGTTTGCATCAATGATTTCAGAAGAACTTGTTATAATCTATTCGTTATGATCTTAGAGATGAAGTGATAAATAACTTTGCATATGAAATGAGGTTTAAAATCAACAAAAGTCTATATGACCACCGATGCTTTATCAGACATAGAGATACAAACAACCTCTTGGATTTCATCTTTGGTGACATATTTAGAGAGGAGCTAACAAGATAATTCAAATATAATTTTAAAGAGACAGAAATGAAATTGTGTGAAATCTGAAGGGTAGTGGCAAGAAGCTTTTGGTAAAACATGATATTTTGACCCTTTTCATTCAAGATAGTTAAAATATTATTATTTTTGTCATATTAAGTATAAAAAGATTTATGAAAGTAAGTATTATCAGTCACCTAAGCAAAACCACAAGTAGACTTTTACTAGAGTATATTCTTTTTTCATCTAATAGAGTTTTAGAGTTTAAATATGCTACTCTAGAACATAAAGGGATTGGGTTAGTCATGATATAATTATTTTGAATATTATGTAACTCCACTTTAACAGATGAGAAAGTAGGAAGTTTTCCAATTTGACATGACCATTCCTACAACAAGTATCTTTAATAATTTTATAAAAATCAAGATAGTTAGACCAATGGTTGAAGTATTTTAAGCTCAATTACCCTTGATGGTATTGCTAATATACACAATAACCATAGAATGGTTAGAGATATTAAGTGGTAAGAACATAATTAAAAATTCACAAAGAATAAGTAACAATCTAGACTAACCATAGCTCTATCTAACTTATTCATGATACCATTGGCACCTGAGAAGGAGTTTGACCATTTAAAATATAAAATTATTTATCTTTCATTTAAAATTAGATAAAGAAAGCTCATATAATTTATATAAAAATTAGTAATACTTAAAGATTTTACAAGGAGGCCCTCAATATTTTCGTGAGAAAAAAATATATTAAAATCACTAAAGGCAATCCAAGCGTCCGCGAGAAATTATAAAAAATTAATAAGTCAATATCAGTATAAAAATTATATACAATTGAGAACTTTTAAGTTTTGTTCAAATGCTTGAAATATTAGTAATATAAGCATCTCATCGACGTTTAATTTTATTTTAACCTAATGATATAGTCTTTGGTATTATTGAAAATAATGTAAAGAACATTATGGAGTTTCATAAAGGCGAATGCCTTAATGCAAACATCTACAAAATTAATAGGTTATTTTTTACTAGTTACATGGTTCATAAAGGCTTCCCAATACCACTGATAATAGAACTGATAAACTTCAGTATCTAAATAAATAAATAAATAATATAAATTTTTTGTCTAAATAGGATAGCGAAAAAATTGATTCTTTCCGATTAAAAGTTATGTTCCAAAAGGCTAAAATATGAATAGTTTATTTTAAGCATATCATTACCCAAACTCTGATAGTATAGTTTAATCACCACTATTGTGAAATTGAAAGATAAAAAACTTACATCCAAGGATAATATATCAAGCGATCCTTTAGGTTTTAACATGAGCGAGACTATTTTTAATAATAATGAAGGATGGAAAAGAGCACATAAAGTAGCCAATTAAAAAGTTCTTCTACTACTCCTCACTCTTTAATATCTCTTTCTTAGAAATTAATATTCTAATAATGCTATTGTAGGAAAATTTGAGGGGTGATATCACATGCGCAGTAGAAGAACATAAAACAAAATTCTCAATTTTCTAAAGATATGTTCGTCATCGTGTGAAGATTACTGTGCAAAATCTACAAAATAGAAAACTGCGTATATTAAAGATTGTGTTATCTAGGGAGATCGTATATCCTTGAATCCCTACAGATCTCTAAGAGAGGATGAAGGAGGTCAAGCGTCCTTCTCTCTAGTGATGATCCACACAGTAGGGTTGTGACGATGCTCCCCAAATCTCCAAGCCTGCTATTTGAAGAGGAAAAGGGGAGGAGAATAGGAGAGACAACCCCAAAAGGCTTTTATCTATGAACCATTGATTCCCTCCTATTTATAGAGGTCCCCTATCAACTTAACCCTAATGGATCTTGCTTTATGTATTGGATCTCCATTCAACTACCTCAGCATATTAGATTAGTAGATATCTATCTAATAATCTCTCATTGGCTCTTATTGGATCTCATCCATATGATCTAATAATTCAAGGGCTTATTGGATATCCAATAAGACAGGGGCTCCAACGGATATCTCATATATGAACCTTTATTTATCGTAATGCCTACTATATGTGTGTGACCCTCTAGGCCCAATATCGAGTTGGGCGTGAGTCATACCTGTCAGAACTCCTTTTGACCCAGTGAATTATTATCTCTATAATAATTCACTTGACTCATCGATTGTGGATGTACTATGTTACTACGCCGTAGTCCCTAGACGATGTAGGGAAATCCAATCAATTGGACTTATCTGTCCTTACTTATAATGTATCTATAGTTCCTCGTCCATATAATATCCTAGAGACTATATACCGAATATGGTGTTGTTAGACCCATATGGTTTCTATTCGAGTCTCGCTCTAATCGGATTCTCCTGGAGAACTCTTTCTCTCTCAATCTGAATGACCCTGGCCAAGGATTTGTCTAAAAAAGAAAACATGAGATAATCCTCTCATGACGTCGAAAGTGAATAATTCTCTAATGATACTCAATAGCCCTCGTAAGATTAGCTATCACTCTCGATGACCAGCTATGCTAGATCTGGAACCTCCAGACCTATAAGTCCGATATCAAAGAGTGGAGTACTCACACAGGACATCCTTGGTGTCTCAAGTCTAAGGACCAGATACACCATTGGGACTCGGAATCGTTGTTTGATAATAAGGCATCATCAACCATCTAGCATTCCGTAAACGGATCAATCAGTGAACTAATTCCCTAATGAGCACTTGTATTATATCCCTAGTGTCTTCACATGAGTAAGTATGAGATCAGCTGCATCCATCGTATGTACGGGTATACAAAGCATACTAGTCTGTTCGGTTATCTCGATATCCCTCTTGAGTAACTTATGATCGGGGTTATTTAGGATCTGTGTTTAAAGATGAATTGGTCTAATTATTGTGATCTCATCACAATATGATTCCCATTGCCTAGATCCATGGACATCACAATATATTCAAACAATAGGCAATATAAAGTGATAAAATATTAAATAATAATAATAAACAAAAATATTGCGTGTCAAGTCATACGTGTCATCACTCACGTGATTGGCTTGTAGGACACATATGATTAGTAATCTCCTACTTGACCTAAAGTCAATCACCTATGTGTTTGATCCCCATCAAACCCCTTTGATGCTCAAAGACAATTTGAGACAACAGCTTTATCAATGGATCTACAATGTTATCTTCAGATGGAACTATTTCCATTGCTATATCTCCTCGGGCCATGATCTCTCTAATAAGTTGAAATCTTCTCAAAATATTTCTGATGAGACTTGGGTTCCCTTATTTGAGTATCCGCCCTGATGTTGTTATAATATAAGGAAATCGACTCCTCGCTTCCTGGTACGACTCATAGATCTATGATAAACTTCTTCATCTAGACTCCCTCCTTTACTGTCTCTGCTGTAGCAATATACTCCGCCTTTGTGGTCGAATCAATAGTAGTATTTTGCTTGGAACTCTTCTAGCATACTGGTCCTCCATTCATGGTGTACATATACACCAAATTTGACTTGCTATCATCGACATCGGATTGGAAACTCAAGTTTATGTAGTCTTCAATCTTGAGGCTATTATCTCCATATACTAGTAAAAGATCTCAAGTACTTAAGGGTACACTTTACTGCTTTCCAGTACTCCAAGCCTAGATATGCTTGATACCTGCTCATGACACTCAAAACATGCGTTATATCAGGCCTGATATATAATATGACATACATGATAGACCCTAATGCTAAGGCATAGGGTATCCTATCAATGTTCGTCATTTCTTCAAGAGTCTTTGGGGACATGCTCTTAGAAAATGATATCCCATGTCTCAACGATATGAGACATTTCTTAGAATTTTTCATACCAAATATTTTGACAATGGTGTTTATGTATCTGGACTAGGACAAGTCAAGCATCATTTTGGTTCTATCTCTATAGATCTGAATCCCCAAGATATAGAATGCTTCCCCTAAGTCCTTTATGGAGAAGTGTCTAGATAACTAAGTCTTTACCATGGATAGCATTCTTATATCTTTCCCAATGATCAAGATATCATCCATATATAACACCAAGAAGGTGAGAGCGCTCAACTTACCTTCCTGTACACATAAGACTCATCTTCATTCTTAATGAAGTTATAAGATCTGATTGTCTCATCAAATCTTATGTTACAACTTTGGAAAACTTGCTATAGTCCATAAATAGACCTAAGCAACCTACACACCTTATCTGGACAATCCTTGGACATAAATCCCTTAGGCTGTATCATATACACTTTCTCCTCGAGATTGCCATTGAGGAATATGATTTTCACGTCCATTTGTCATATCTCATAATCATAGTGTGCTACAATAACCAATAAAATTCAAATGGATTTTAGCATGGCTACGGGTGAG
This sequence comes from Musa schizocarpa, assembly GCA_900464855.2. Lineage (NCBI taxonomy): Eukaryota > Viridiplantae > Streptophyta > Magnoliopsida > Zingiberales > Musaceae > Musa > Musa schizocarpa. Next base: position 26,365,637 of record LS990925.1, on the reverse strand, counting down.
AAGGTTTCGTTATAGTCAACACCTTACCTTTGACGATACCCCTTAACCACTAGTCTTACTTTATAGGTCTCTACCTTTCTATCTACTCCAATCTTCTTCTTGAAGATCCACTTGCAACTGATGGGTACGATACCCTCGAGTGCATTAACTAGGTTCCAAACCTTGTTGGAGTACATGAAATTCATCTCAGAATGTATGGCTTCTTGCCACTTCATGGAGTCTATACTCGTAATAGTCTCCTCGTAGGTTTGAGAATCAATATCCTTAATATCATCTTTTATAATATGTCTCACATATATCTCAGGAGGATAAGATACTTTGTCAGACCTATGTAAAGTCAGAACTTGTGTGCTAGGTACCTAAACAGACTCAAGCTGTGGAGTGATGCTTGAGCTAAGTTCTCCAATCTCACTCAACTCTATCATGCTCCAATTGTCTCTACCAAGAATATGTTCCTTCTCAAGAAATACCTTTCTTAGCTACAAAAACATTTTGGTCATCAGGATGATAGAAATAATACTCATAAGTTTCCTTGGGATATTCTATAAACTTGCACCGCTTTGTCCTCGATTCAAACTTATCGAGGTTGTGTCTTTTGACATGGGTAGGGCAGTCCCAAATCTTAATAACCTTAAGATCGAGCTTCTTCCCTTTCTATATCTCATATGACGTAGACACTATCGATTTAGTTGAAACTCTATTAAAAAGGTAAGATGCGGTCTCTATAACATATCTCCAAAATGAGATGAGTAGGTCAGCGATTAGCGAAACTCATATGGACCGCACTATGCCTGACAATATATGATTCCTCTTTTTAGATACACCATTGAACTCTGTACTTAAAGTACTCACCTCCTCGATCTAATCAAAGAGTCTTGATACTCTTTCCAGCCTGGTTCTCCACTTCATTTTTATATTGTCTGAATTTCTCAAAGGCCTTGGACTTATACTTTATTAAGTACACATGTCCATATCTTGAGAAATCATCAGTAAAGATAATGAAATAGGAGTAACTACCAATGACATGAGTTGACATGGGTCCACATACATCACTATATATATGAGTTCCAACATCTTAGTGATTCTCTCTCTAGTTCCAATAAATAGAGAGTTGGTTAGTTTTCTACGAAGGCAAGGCTCGCAAGTTGTATATGACTCATAGTTGAATGGATTTAGATATACATCCTTTAGTAACTTTTGAATTCTTCCCTCATGGATATGACCTAGCCTACATTGTCACAAGTATGCACTTTCACCTCATGACATTTCCTCTTGGACCTGCTTACATCCATGATAGCATCTGAAGCTTCTCCAAGCTTTTGTTTCGCCCTCTCTGCAAGGTACTCTTTGCAGTTTTTCTTATAGTGCCCATCTTTGTCGTAGTGGAAGCACTGACCTTTGTCCTTTGTCGGGTTTTTCTTAGCAATCTTTACTTTACCCGGTCTGCCCTTGCCCTTCTTAAGAGACTTTTCTACTTTCATTTTCTTTCTGGTCTCACTAGTGTAGAGAATAGGCTTCTCTTTCTTGATAGTGCTCTCTGCCTCCCTCAACATATTAAGGAGCTTAGGGAGAGTCACCTCAAGCTTGTTCATATTAAAATTCATTATGAATTGTAAAAAGGAATCTAGTAGGGATTGAAGCACAAGATTTATACACAGGTTATCCTCTAGGACCATTCCTAGGCTTGTGAGTTTCTCTATCCACTCAATCATCTTTAGGACATGGTTCTGAATCCGTGTCCCCTCAGTCATTCTAGTACGGAATAGACTCTTAGATATCTCATATCGTTGAGTCCTTTCCTGTTCCTCAAATAATTTACGAACATGTAGGAGAATGAATTTGGCATCCATCTTTTCATGTTGTCTCTGTAACTTAGGAGTCATGGAGCCCAATATGTAACATTGAGCAAAAGTGGAGTCATCTATGTACTATACATACCGAGCAATCTCAGCCTCCGAACCATCATGGTCTCGAGGGACTCGACCAACCATGATGTTCGGTTAAGTCAACACCATCGTTACAAGATGAGTCATGATAATATAATATGCCCTCGAGGGACTCGATCAAGCATACTATATCCTCAGGTCACCGGTGACATCTTTATGTCATAGGCAAGATAGCGAATCATGATATAGGTGAGCCTCGAGGGACTCGACCAACTCAACCTACATTGAAAATCGATCTCTACCTATAACGATGGAAGGCCACCTGGGTCAATATAATTGCCTCACATTTACCGATATAATATTATCGAGAGATGAGATTTTAATTTGGTCTCATAATATAACGTAGCACACACATACATATTTAATATATATCTACATCGCATGTAAATATATATATATATATATATATATATATATATATATATATATATATATATATATATATATATATATATATATAGTAGGTGTATAATCAATCACACATCACATAAGAAATCATTCCAGATGCTCATGGACCACAACCTAATATGATCAAGCTTGAGCCAATGGGCCTAATCACTCACATCAAGATATATGTGTGCAGCGATGCATCTCCTTGCTCTGTGATCATTCATCTTGTCCTCATCGGTTTCGTCAGCATCTCGATGCATCTCCATGCATCGTGATCGTCAGTCTCGTGGGTCCCACTATCGCTTTCACGCTCCTGCTGCACCTCCTCATATGATTACGACTTAATCATAAGCACGTAGGCCCGACAATAAATGAGAAATAAAATAGAGGCTCATAGGTCCCAATAATAATAATCACAAATACACACATCGGTCCATGATCATCCGTCCACATATCATACATTACATGTACATATTATCATCATGTAGGACTACTATATAATAATAATAATAATAATCAATTAAACTTTTTAATTAATTAATATTTTTTGAAATCAGGGGCATGTAAGGAATTTTATGAATTGTGAAGGGTATTATCATAATTTGGATAAAGGATAGAAACTAGAATTTCTCAAGGGGCAAAAGTATCTTTTACTAAAAAAAACACCCAAACCCTCTTCTCTTCTCCCTTGTTGTGTTATTGCCACCCTACCGAAGGTGGCCATTGTAGGGGACGAGGGGCGCCGCCTTGCCCATGGGCGACTTCGCCCATCTGGTCATGCACCCTCGCGGGCAAGCACCCCTACGGTCAAGCACTGGCCACCTGCACATAGGTGGCCAAGCCTCGGCCAAAGGTTGCAAGCAACCATCGGCCAACCTACGATTTTGACATCACCTTTTGCGTCAACGATTTCGACATCAAAAGATTTTCTAAGACACAATATATGTAGTTCAAAACTAATCTTTCACACAAATAACTTGGCTCTGATACCACTGTGGAAAAATCTGAGGGGTGACATCACATGCGCAGTGGAAGAATATAAAACAAAATCCCTAATTTCCCAAAGATATGTTCGTCGTCGTGCGAAGATTGATGCGCAAAATCCATAAAATAAAAAATTATGTATATTAAAGATAGTGTTACTTAGCGAGATCGTATATCCCTAAATCCTTATAGATCTCTAGGAGAGGGTGGAGGAGGTCAAGCGTCATCTCTAGTGGTTATCCACACAATAGGGTTATGACGATGCTCCTCAAAACTCCAAGCCTGTTATCCGAGGAAGAGAAGGAGAGGAGAATAGGAGAGACAATCCAAAATGACTTTTGCCTATGAACCATTTCCCTCTTATTTATAAAGGTCCCTTGTCAATTTAACCCTAATAGATCCTGCCCTATTGGGTATTGGATCTCCATCCAACTACCAAAACCTCTTAGATGAGTGGATCTCTATCCAATAATCTCTCACTAACTCTTATTAGATCTCATCCATAAGATCCAATAATTTAGGGGCTTATTGGATATTCAATAAGATAAGAGTTCTAGCGAATATCTCATATTGGAACCTCTACTTATCATAATGCCTACTATATGTGTGTAACCCTCTAGGCCTAATATTGAGCTGGCCATGAGTCATATCTATCAGAATTCCTTTTGGCTCAGTGAATTATTATCTCTATAATAATTTACTCGACTCATCGATTGAGACGTACTAGGCCACCACGTTGTAGTCCCCAAACGATACAAGGGAATCCAATCCATTGGATATGTCTATCCTCAGTCACCATATACATATAGTCCCTTATCAATCTAATATCCCAGAGATCATATATTGGGTATGGTGCCATCAGACCCATACGGTTTCTATTCGAATCTCGCTATAATCGGATTCGCTCGGAGAACTCTTTCTCTCTCAATCCGAATGATTCTGACTAGAGATTTGTCTGAGTAAGAACACATAAGATATTTCTCTTATGACATCGAGAGTGGATGATCCTCTATCGACATTCAATAGTCCTCGTAAGGTTGACTACCACTCCCGATGACCGATTCCAAGATCAATATGTACCGACCAACATTATCCTAAAAGGAAATAAATAAAAAGAAAATACTTATGAATTTTAGGAATCAATCTAAAAAGCTCAGTTATAATATTTTTTTAGTAACTTACAATTATTTTCAATAAAATAAAAAAATACTGTAATATAGTTAAAAAATATTATAACCGAGAATAGATCAATTTGATAGAATGGTTGGAAAAAAAAAGATGATTGTAATGATCTATTTCAATTATTATAATGTAATCGAGCAAAAATAAGATTAGTTATGAAGTTATATGGGCAATTTCCTTTAAAAAAAAAAGGATACTTCACATTTAAATTTTATCAACAATGCATCAATTTGCATGAAGTTAAAAGGGTAAATAGGTCATGGACTATTATTACTATACAAATTGCATCAATTTAATACACAATGACCCCAATATTTCCTAAGCATTCCTTTTTCTCTTTTTCCCGTTTTAGTAGTCAATCTACTAATTAAATGGCTCGAATTGCTTCGGAACTAAACAAATCCAATTAATATTAGCACAATTACTTCAAAGTATAAAATGTGACACTAATTCAATCAATTAATTGCTCCGAAAAGATTTGCATAGTTCAAAAAATTTCAATCCATTATCATCCTTATTTTCTCTTACATCAATATCACTTAATCTCAGTAAGCCAGCTTAAGTTAAAAATATTTGTTGAATAATCTAAATTACACATCCTCTAAATCCTCATTATGATTTTAAAATTATAATTTTATATTCCATTTTTTTAACTTAAAAAAGACTAGTGAGTTCGATTGTCTAATAAAAGGACCCAAATATTATTCGAAGGAGTATATATATATATATATATAGTAAAATATTAAATGACAAAAGTATACATATATGTAAAGGCATAAGCACTAATAAATTCCGTCCGATCTCTCATCACAGATCCTCCTTTACACACCCTCTCATTCTCTAGAATCTTCTCTTATCTCTCTACTCCATCCGTTGTCCTTCTCACATGCCATCCCATCCCATCCCATCCAACCCCACACGTTCATGTGTTCTGATCGAGTACATAATTACAATCCAGTCCTTTGGAATCCAATATTAGAGGAGAAGTACCTCATCGTCCCCATCTATCAAATTAAGGGTAAAATTGCACACACACATATTATATATATATATATATATATATATATATATATATTTTAAATGTTTAATGATGAAACAGAGAGAGATTTGATCTAACGAGTTTATTATCGACCATTAATATTTTTTATCAATTAAATTACTTGATGTCCTCTAAAAATTGTTGTCACCACATATATTGTTGTACACCTACAAACTTACTTTTATAATATTCACTATTTAATACTCTTTATCTTTTAATTTATTTCGAACTAATTAATGTTAGTCATAATTATTCTTATATTTTATGAATGTTAAAGGAGAAATATATGGTTAGGTCCCTAATACTTGGAGATACATGGAAAGAATTTCCTCAAAATAAGTGAAAGATGAACATTTCATTTCTATATATTGTTTAGTATGTATATATTGTTGGAAAGCCTACAAAATTTATGTATATTATTATGATTACCCTTTTGCATATTTGATCCTTACTTTTAACTCAAACCAATTAATAAAAATACGTGTATGTCAAAATTTGCAAGAGTAAATGTTATAGTTCAAAATTGACAAGGATAAATATGTAAAATCATGTTTAGTACAACACTCTCATAGCTTTCAATAAATATTAACTCATTTCTTTAATTATTTATATATGAATAATGTAGCGCAGTGGATTTTACTACTGCCTTCGTCTTCTTCCTGGGAATGCGGTCAATTGTAGCTGTTATCGTTGTGGTTGGGCCGTTGGTGGATTGCGAAGAGACAAGGGGAGGAGCGGACAGGAGAATATGGATCACTCGCTGCTGAACAAGTTGCTGAGGGGCCGCCGGCTGGAGAGCTGCCTCGAGGCGGGGTTCCCGTCGCCGGAAACCGAGGAGTCGGAGGAGGACGGTCGCGGGTTCGTGGACGAGGACGGGTGGGCCACGGTGGTCGTCTCGGCCCTCCGGATCGTCGCCTGCTTCCTCACCATGACGGTCACCACCTTCGTGTGGGCGGTGGTCATGATCCCGATGCTGCCGTGGCCCTACGAGCGGATCCGGCAGGGCAACCTCTACGGGCACGTCACCGGGCGATTGATGGTAAGCAAAATGAAAAATTAGAATAAGAAAGTTCCAATCTTGATCATCATGTTCTGCTTCGATTTGATAATAATGCGAAAAATAATTGCAATTTTTTTTTATATCTTGATTTCAATGTGCTTATTGTTTGTCGTGTGGATATGTGATCGACTAGACTTGATTCTCCTCTTTTCTCTCGTCGATCGGTCTTCTAAATCAATCGATTGAAATTTCCGCTCGTGTACCTGATTATGAAGTTAATAGCCTCGGACAGCTTCTTGGATGGCTTGAGTTTTCTGTCCACAATTATTGGGGCATGAAGATGTCAATGCTGCGAGGATATGTGGGTGACACGAATGGTGGATCAAATTTTGATAGCATTGAATGGGACAGTGGGTTTTGATATTGTGGTACCACATTACCATGATTGTTCTTGGCTAGTATCTGATATGGGTATCATCCAATTAAAATCGTCTTTTGTGTTTAGTGGGGTTCTGTAAATTTAAGGAGGGGACGATTTACTGCTGATTGGGTACAAGGCAAACATAAAGACACAAAGTTGATTGTGCAGCCAAGTCCTGATTCATGAAATGAACAATCAGATTTGTTTCAGAAAAGAGTGCTCCAGAGATCGAGAGAATCCCTTTAATTTATTAGCAGTAACTCTTGACAATGTATCTTCTTATAAATTGTATGCCTTCAAATAGGAAAAAAAATTCAATCTACAATGTTCCGTTCCCCCTATAATTCAAGTTTATCTTCCTTTCAATTTGAATGTTACATGACACTATGATTCAGAGGAGACATGAATTAGTTAAACCAAGATTTCCAGGTTTATCGATGAGTCTGCAATCTCCAATCAATCACAACTAAGCATCTCTTATCATTTTAACTAGTTACTACTCGTGGTCTTCTCTTCAGCTCCTCCTTCAACATAGTACATATGTAGTGGAAAACTTTATAGAGTACAAAGCTGTGAAAGTACAAGTGCATTATCTAGGAGCATTAAGACAAAGTGCGCACAATAACCATAGTACTTAATGTAGTATCTCAGAGAAACTCAGTATGATGCTACTGAATCATATTTGACTGATGGCTGCATTATCGAAACAGAATTTCTATGGCTTACATGCTTTGTCCAGAATCTAGTAGCAAGAGTATCAGGAACAGCCATAGTTTCATTGATCAAAGAATGTTGATCCTTCGTCCAATAAATGGTATATCTTTTTGGTCGACAAGATTATTTATTTTACACATGGGTTCTGACCCACATATCGTATTTTGCCTCAAATGCAGAGGACAACATTCTTGATTACAGCACAAAAGGATATTTATTCACGTAAACAGAGGAAATTGATAGACGGTCTTACGTGGATCTAGTTTGAACTCAAGATGAACATAAGGCACCAACAAACCTTTTATATAACTCGATAGTTAGCTTAGTATTAATTCTGTATACATATGTACTTAAGTACCTGCCAAGTGACCACAAGTAGATTTTCACATTATGTTGTTTGGTGCAATGCACAACTTATTTCACACACTAGTAGTATAGATAACTACAAAAATATAGGTTATCTTTATATTTGATGGATTGTCATCAACAAACACTTTCTGATTATTGTAATGCATACTGTAGCAAAGTGGGGGAGGTATATTGGGATAGATGGTGATATGTACAGGGGCTATCAAGTATAAAGGATTTTAGTTTTGGATGATCTTCTAGCTGACAAGTAAAGGATACATGCCACAGAGGATGGATTGCACAGGGAGCATCAATTGTTGAGAGGTTTTCACAATATTTTCGGGGACAGTCACTGGTAGTATCTTGAGACTGATATATGGAATTAACTAGACCTTGTAGATTAAAAATATCTGGTACAAAACCAATGATGGTGAGAGAACAAATTGTGGAGTAAAACCAAATTAAAGAATGCAAGTTGCTCCACAACATTTTGAGTTGCAGGGAAGTTGTATAATTTGCTAGGTAGTGGTTTGACATTGCAGGATCAATGGAATTACTACAGCAACTACACAAAAAAACTTAAAACTAGCATTCATATGAAGTTAGCTAGTATGATTGTGACAAGTATGCTTGCATTGGCTGTAGAGCAGTAAAGTCTATATGGTGGCACTATGAGCTATGTGAAGTATCAGATCATGAGAAGCTTTAGGGCTTTCTAAACATCCAACTCTACTCAAAAAGCTCGTCTGACTTCTTGAGACACCATCGTGCATTTAGCTAAATCAGGGAATCCATCCGCTAATTGTTACCTCAGTCAGTTATTCCTCCGCCCATGGAATGTAGTTGCAGTGAATATGCCGTTAATAATGGTGGTGGGCCCAAGCAGCAAATGTACTATCATACTGGTTTTGAACTTTGTTGCTTCAGTACCATTTCCCTACAGACTAACAAACTGATTCAAGTGCACAATTATTGAATTTAGACTCAATATCTTGAAAGAAGCTTGAACATATAAGATCTATGCAAATCTAGTTTGCATCTGCTCAGATCTAGCCGACATCTATGCAAATTTATGTCATGTTGGTATGGATCTATGTCTAATCCATATGAACTTAGTCTAGATCTAGGTGAATTCTTATAGTTCTATACTAGATCTATGAAAATCTATGAAAACTTAGGTCAAAGCACACATCTGTTTTTATGTAATTCTAGGTCAGAGCTGTGCAATCTGACCTAGATCTATATGCATCTAGACCAAAATTGAACAAATCTAGGTCAGGTCCAGATGGATTTTCATTGGATCTGCATTACTTTTGGTCCGATCTGGGTGGATTTATCTTAAAATCATGTAGATCTATGGTAGAGTTTCATTGATCTGCCTCCTTTCTATAAGAAATTACATAACATCCATAGATTTATGAACAATCCAAATTCTAAGTCAAAATCCATAAATTCGTGACTTCAAATGAAAAAAGAAGATGCTACCTCATTCAACAAAAAATAAGGCAAATTTTTAAATGAGGTTTGGATATACCTTTGTTTTTGAGAAAAATAAGTTCTTGAGAGTGAGGCTTGACTTGTTTAAGATTGACCTTGAATTTGAGAAATGTCAACTTTGGAGAGTAAGATTGAGAATATTTGGTGAAACAATGGGGAAAGAAGTGGTTGAATAGGGGTTTAAAAGGGTGGAAGATTCAGGTGCTCTTGGATTTGCATACTGAGGGTATGCTTGCCACCCCATAAACCTAGTTCCAACATTCAAAGCAGCGTGATGGGCCTGGTATGGTAACCATTGTAGGTGGTAAGCTCAGTAGGAACCTATACTAGGTGAAAACGACTGCTTCATGCATCGGGCTAGTTGTTGAGCCAGTAAATACCGGTCTGTGCCAAGAGCCTACATGTATAGGCTAAATTTTAAATCCTAAATTTGATAATAGTGATCATGAAACTCACGCAAATCAGAACATCTATTTTTTATGTGTGCCTCACATTGTACTCTTGGGAATAGCACAACATGTTGCTATATTGCATAGTTGGTTGTGTTTTCAAGAAAATAATAGTTTCATAGGTGTCCATCTGTAGTGCATCCATCCTAGAAGTCACAAAATTAAAGCTGACTGAGCAAAATAAACTTAGTAAAGAAGCATTTCCTTAAGAACTACTTTCTTTAAGTATTTATGTCGTAGATAACTGATATATCCCGGGAAAAACTTGGGTCCAGAGAAGGTCAAACATATAATACCAAAAAGAACAGTACATGAGACATACTTGTATGACCAACCTCCCGCTAAAATGTCTTTGGCATTTTTTAGTGATGAAAAATATAATAAAAAATTAATGTACATATGTAGGGATTCATTTGTCATAAAGAAGATAAATATGTAAATTAATATAATGTTTGTCAGGCTACATGGTTGAGATTTGGTTTGTTATTACTGAGTATGCTTATTAGAAGCTTGTGTATTCACCTAAAAAATCCATCAGTGTATATTCAGATAACAGATGGCAGAAAACTTTTATGTACTGTTTCTTCCTGAGTGCCATCTTATGTATTTCTGTAAAGTATTTAGTTACTTTTTCTCATTGTTTAAATGCTCAGCCACTCTCTCCAAGTGCTGTATCTCTGGTTATTGCATACATGAACTATTTACATTTCAAAATTATAATTTTTTTCTCATATATGATCTTTGATCCTTCTAATTCTTGCAGATGTGGATTCTAGGAAACCCCATAAATATTGAAGGTTCTGAGTTTTCTGACACAAGAGCTATATTTATCTGTAATCACGCGTCGCCCATAGACATTTTTCTTGTTATGTGGCTGACCCCAATAGGCACTGTTGGCATAGCCAAAAAAGAGGTCAGTGTGAAACTAAATTTTGTTGTCATCAAAGATTATCTCAGATATCAAGCATTAATCTTATACTGATAAAACACATCTTTTTCCCAGATCATTTGGTATCCTCTGTTTGGGCAGCTTTACGTATTGGCAAACCATCTCCGTATAGACCGCTCCAACCCTTCTACTGCCATCGAATCCCTGAAAGAGGTTGCACTCACTCGTGAACAGAATATTCTTTAACAATTTTTAAGATATGTTTAACAAAGTTTTGTTCTTGAGTTCAGGCAGCTCATGCAATTGTGAACCATAACCTGTCACTTATCATTTTTCCAGAGGGTACTCGATCCAAATCAGGGAGGCTTCTTCCGTTTAAGAAGGTAATCATCTTAACTCTATTTGCATATATAAACGCTTCAGTTTACATCATGAGCTGAATTTATCGATCTTCTTAGGGTTTCATGCATATTGCACTGCAAACACAGTTGCCAATTGTTCCGATGATATTCACCGGCACACATCTAGCTTGGAGGAAGAATAGTTTGAGAGTCAGACCAGCCCCAATCACAGTAAAATATCTTCCACCAATAGAAACAGATGGGTGGAAAGCCGAAAACATGAACGAATATGTAGAAATGATACATTCATTATATGTTGAGCACTTGCCCAAGTCACAGAAGCCACTGATATCAGGCGGTGCTGATTTCTGTTAAGAACTGAAAGACATAGTAGGTTTTGCTGTGTAGTTTTGTATGCTATTTGTTACACTTGAGATGTAGTAGAAGATGATTGTAAAGTTGTCTTGTAAATCGAACTGCAGATTTAGCTTTCCTGTTACATTTTTGAGTGCTGTTGTTTAGAAGACATAGGTAGTAAATGTATTTTAGTTGGAACCATTGATCCTCAAGGCAAACAATGTATTGTGTTTTCGGTATGGATGATGTAAATGGATCATATATCACTCTATTCTCTTAATAGCGGATGAATAAAATACATATTGTACTCCCAACAATAAATAGAGTGATATTCCTTACTCATAACATATTTATCTCAATAATGATAGAGGAACTATCTAATAATTCTAAAAAGGAATCGCCTTGCTAGTTTTCTTATATAAGTTTTATAACTATCCTAGTATCATATTGGATACATTTATCATTTTTTTGTACATTTCTATCTCCCATATAAATTATTAAAAACTCATAAATAATCAATCAACATAACTAAGACGATCAGTCACACCCTATCAACCGACCTAAACCCTAATTGAATTGGTTCGATTGACCTAAACTGAACTTAAGTCAACTAGAATCTAATTGAATCAACCTGAAATCCTCACAGAACTAATCCAGAATCATCTTAAACTAATCTAATTTAAACTTAATTATATCTAATTTGAATTATACAGGGTAGAATCATCCTGAACCGGTCAAACCGGTCTCGTTCGGTCTAAATTAGGAGCCAATGAGACTTGCGCAGCAACGGGCTGTGCTCACCAGTGGACTGGGCATGCTCGCGTGCAATGCACGTGCGAGGGAGAGGCCGAAGACTGGGCCTAAACACCAGGCCGCAACGGCCCGAACTGAGCCTCACTTCGCAGGCCTAAGCCGGGCTCAGCCGCTCTACCAAGCCGGCCTGTTAAACCCGAGCCGATCTCTGGACCGCATGCGTCAGTCCCTTTGCGCCCGGTCCAAGTTGGGTCTGAGTCTTGGGTTGGGTGATCTGATTCGGCCCATCAGACCCGAACCCATTCAATTCTCAATCAATTTGTTTTCTTTTTTTTAATGGAACCTCTAAAAATTCGATAATAAAAATTTCAATTAAAATAATATCAGAATAAATATGTAAAATTCGCAGGTATATATATATATATATATATATATATATATATATATATATGATTAATAAGATTCAAAAACTATTTTTTTGAATTAAAACATCAATAACTACTATTTCAGAATTTTAAAAGTCAATAATTCATGAATATTTCCGATGAAAACTTATGAAATAATTGCAGTTTATATGAAATAATAAATCTAAATTTCTCGACAATTCAGAATTAATCTGATTATATAACTTCTAAATGCTAAAATATGAAATTAATATAACAGAGCAGGGGATTCATTGCAATAATTTAAAACTTCTAATCATAATAAACATATAATTTAAATTCATTGCAATAAATTAAACCAAACTCAAAACCATTAAAGTTAGTGTAATTGTCAGATTCAGAATTATGTGGACAAAGTAATGCATTTATTAGGAATATAAATATCAGAAACTTTGAGCTTAAGCACAGTTGAGATGTTGTTCATTCAGACAAATATATATTTTCTGCATTCACCAACTTGAAAGAATAGAATAGCTTGTGGGAATCCAACAGTTTATTCTCGGAAGGCACACTCAAACCACTCAAACCAATGACGCCAAAAAGCTCGACAACTCCACAAGCGATTCATTCGCTCCCCACCTCACAAAGCAAGTAGTAGGACCGATCCAAGGAGGGAGCCAACCATGCCCATGAAGCCGACCTTCGTCGACGAAGCCATGTTTGGCGGAGAGGGAGGAGATGGAGGATTGGTTTCCTCACCCGAAGGTGCAGGTCCCGGTGCTGGTGTGACTTCGGCCGGGCTCGGTGGCGGCGACGGAGGAGGAGGAGGAGATGGCGCTGAGGCCGTCGAAGGAGAAGGCAACGGGCTCGGCTCCCTCGCGACTGGGGTCGAAGGAGAAGGCGACCGGCTCTGCTCTCTCGCGCCTGGGGCTGCGGCTCGGTTGCTCCGATCCGCCATGACGACCACGACCACCGACTCGTTCTTCAGGCAGTTGGCTTCCACGCCACTGATGAAGTAGACGGGCCCCGACCGGTTGAAAGTGACCACGGTGTTGCCGTCGTCGTACTTCTCGACGTAGGCATTGGTGTTGCAAGCGTCGTAGGCTTCCTTCCCGACTTGGAGGACGGAGTCCTTATCGGGTGGGTAGACGAACACTGCAAGAACACCAAAGTCAACGTACTCGATATCTTCGCAGATCGACTCAAAGTACACAACATAGAAGCTTTTCTGCTTGCTTACACAGTGAATCTCCCACACGAAACCTGTTTCTTTCAGCCCACTGGTTGTACGACATTGCACCGGGGTCAGGCACAGACCACCCCTTCGATCCTCCGACCGTGAACCGAATCGCACCCGCCATGGTTATCATCACAGCAACACAGGCTAACACCAGGCCACTTGAGTTCGCCATGAGGGAGAAGGTGCAGGAGCTCAAGATGAGGGCCTGAGAGAAGAACGCTATGGTGTGGGGCATTTGTAGGCTTCCTGTGACCTTTACAAGTTGGCGCCTTAACCTCTAAAGCAAAGCATATGGATGTGCTGAGGTGCAAAGGCATTTGTTCTCGAGATATTTACCACAGAAAGTTATATACTTTGCTTGGTGCCTTGGAAATGTGCATTGCTTGTTCATCAGTTCATGTTATGTATTCCATGCTGTCAACCATGTCCGAGTTGCAATTCCAATGCCTAACATTTGGTGTTTTGACTGTTCTTTACGAACATCATGATAAATTCTATAACACAATTGAACTTTTTGATTTTTCATATTTCTTTTTCCCTTTTCTCTAAAATACAAGTAATTAATTGGATGTGCAGGAATTAACAGCTCAGTGCTGCTTAGGGTTATAGTCGAAAGCAAGCATCCAATGCTGGCTTCTTTGCACCTGAGTGAGGAAAAGAATAGAATGGCAGTCAGACTTCAAAGAAGAAGACAAAAGTAAACAAATGAAAGAATCATGCTTCATCCCAATCTAGTAAAATACTGTACACCGACCAAATCATTTTGTGTTCTTCAGCTGAATCTATAGCTTTAGAATCGAGTGTTGTTCAGGCAAAATAAAATTAAGATCGATACATCGAACACTCCTGAGACCCTCCTGTTATTTCACCACCATCTTCGATCGCAGTGAAGTACGAAGTTCTAGACCTCGACGATCGAGCCGACGATGTGGGAGATGTCCCCTTCTTCTTCTTCTTCTTCTTCTTCTTCTGCTTGGTCTTCGACGAGGGGGCTTTTGGTATGCGAGGCAGACGGTGATCCATGAACATGGCAGAAGCTGTTTGAAGCTGCTCTCTTGGTCGATCAAAATCTGCCGCAACAATTGTTAGCAAATCATGTAACGACAGAATCTTCAAGCAAAGAAAAAGAATGCACCGCTTAGCGTTGAATCCAACACAGTAGTAGAAGTTGAGCCAAGCCACTTAAATTATGGGAAAATGAGGAATAACTGAAGAGATGTATGAGCGCTTTGATAGGTAAGGAAATATGGGAGGAGGACTTACTGGTCTTCTGGTTATTGCTCAAGATAATTTATGGACTGCATTCTCTCAATAAACAGATTAACATATAATGTTTGGTTAAGATTTAATTCTAGGAAAATATGCCAAACTACTGTTTGGTGAATACGAGGACTACACATACATTAGCATGCAACTAATTGGCTTGGAAAGGTCATGTAATGACATTTCTGGTGTTTGTGGCGTTATATCATGCCAAATATAAGCTATGTTGATAATATTATGCCTACGTACTAAAAGAAGAATCTTATATGGCGCCAAATGGATGAATAATTTAATCGGTGAAGACAAAACATATGGTTGAAAATATGGATACATTATGTTAGGTTATGATCTAAAAAAGGTAGCTCTCAATGATGGAGATGATTAACACTAATCGTCGAGGATCAAAATAGGGTAGAATAGTTGCACGTATGAGAGAGAGATGCCAATAACTCCATCGATCATTATATATCAGAATAATACTAATTTGTTTGGGGGTAAAGTGACTCCCTGACTATTATGTAAACATACATAAAATCATCCATGGATGTCATAGAGTTTCACTTTGCTCTCTTTTTGGGGATTACATGTTCTAAGTTTAACATAACACATGATTATTTGTTAGGCCTTCAAAATATTAGCCTTAAATAAAAATGGTTTTCAAGTATTATATGATGATTCTGAATTTTTAGGGGACAACTTGAGAGATGCCTGGACTTTAGTACCTATATATATATATATATATATATATATATATATATATATATATATATATATATATATATATATATAGAGAGAGAGAGAGAGAGAGAGAGAGAGAGAGAGAGAGAGAGAGAGAGAGAGAGAGTATGCCTTGAGAAACCCAAGAGCTATGTGCAGACTCATAATTGCTGAGGGAGCCTGAAAAATCAGATGCTGACTTGAACTCATCCATCTGCATCACAATGTTGCAGACCAAAAATATATGAATTAGCAAACTGATCATCTCATTCATCCACAACCACATCTATCTCACAAGGAGAGAAAGATTCAAAGTGGTTACTTGAGAGAGAGGAAAGAAAAAAGGAAGAAAACACAGAAGTTGCCCACCCAAAATGGATTGTCAAAATCAATATGAGCAACATGCTTCACATCTGTCGGGTACCCAATCTCCATCTCATGCTCCTTGTGCACTGCAAGTGACACAGCAAGAGGAAGAACCATGCCCAAAATCTAATCAGCAAACATAGGTTTAGACATCTGAGTGAAAAGCACATAAACAAAAACCAGTACCAAAGATGTGGGTGATGTATTTTATTCCCTTGAGGAGCCCTTTCATCTTGCAAGCCATGGAAGGAGGCTTTCAATCTCAGCAAGTCCTTGAGCATTAATAAAAGCAAGCAAAAGATGTTTCTAATGGAGAGAAAAAGAGAAGTATTTTGCTTGTGTATACAGTTGAATTATGCTTGTGTATGAGAGGCAGAGCCAAACAAAACTAGACTCTGTACTGCAAACAATGCCCAACTTGTGTGATGAGTAGCAGGGAATGCAATGGAAGCATACCTCAAAGATGTTCGCAGTCTTCCTTGGACTTCAACTGAAATGGGATTCGGTGGAGAACTTCATCTAGATCAACAGCTCCATCCCCACCCACTTCATCTCTAGTGTTGCCAAAAACTCACAAGAACACAGCCCATGTAAGTACTAAAACTACACAAGATCCCCCAAAGACAAAGGTAGTCGATTTTGTATATTGAAGAGAGAGAGAGAGAGAGAGAGAGCTGTTGCACAAAGGTCAGATAAGGTAGATTAAAAGGAGGGGACATAGGTTTGGGAGATGGTGGGCAATCTCAAAGGATGAGAAACCCTTAGCTGTCTTCAAACTAAATTAGATACATCAGTTGTCTTCCATTGTCCATAATAGCCTACAAAATCCATTGTTTTCCTTGCAATGCGAGACCTAAACTGATGGAAAGTTTTTGACTAAATTGATCAAGTCTACAAGATAGGATCCTCTCGAACTACCTCCATGAGACCTTAAAACAAGGTGCTAGCATGTATATGTTTAATGCTAATTTATCACCATCTAATTAAGAAGACAACAACAACACTATCATTAATTGTATTATTTGTCAGAGACAAAAAAAATAAAGGAAAAATTGCTTTGTCAATCCATAGCTTTATACAACCAAGGAATTCTCTGGTGATTACCAAGTTGCAAGTAATGGGTATCATGACATCACTTGTCTATTAAGCTCCAGCTCCAACTAGCTCTCCCCCAACACCATTTCCGCTGGCCATGAAACCAAAACAATCTTCTTCACTATTTCTTTCTTTCTTCTCCCATGAGTTGAATTCTTTTAACAAGTTCAAAGAACCCACATTAGCAACTTCATCTTATGAGATGAACCATTTTAATTAATTGATCGGTTGAGTTATGGGTTAATTAAGAAGAACTTCCTAAGATCTAGGTATCATACCAATAGTATAAGCTCTTATTTGTTGCCCACCATATGAGAACATCCCAATGATGGATCTCTTAAAGAATTCATCATTTTCTTTCGTTCTTTTTAGTCTCCACTAATCATGCCATTAGTTTGCATTGGATTTGCTAATGCTAAAGTGAGAAAAACAAAACAAAAGGGAAAAAACATCTTTTCAATGTTCTTGTTTGAATTGTTTTCTGGACTATACAACTTGATGAATAAACATATTACTCATTGAGGTTAAGTTGGCATGTTAAACACCCAACCAAGGCCTTAAATTTTCTGCATTCCATATCAAAGAGTATAATATGTATGAATTCATTTCATTTAGTTATCTCATAAGTGTATAAAAACCATATGATGCAGCTATGCACATCAACAGCAGTAGATCAATTTGCTGGCATCCATATCTAATAAGTGGGATTCAACTAACAAAGAAGGTAACATATATCTATTCCATTATTATGAAAGAACAAGAAATAAAAATCATATATTCTCTCAAAAAAAAAACTCATAATAGAAAAATTGCTTCTGTTGCTGTTGAACAACTGGAATAGCTGCTAATTTATGCTGATAATGAAATTTAGGTCAACTGCTTGGCTGGCTCCCATTGATGTGAATATTTTCTGCAAGTCAACAAAGACTTGGATCCATGGTTGACTTGGTCCTATGTATTCTTACTCATATCTTGTGCAACTTAGGAGAAAAGAAAAGGAAAGCAGTAATTTCTCTAAACTGTTGCAGTAAACTCTATTTGCCCATCTTATTTTGGACAATGCAAGAACCCTAACCCTCTGCTGCTAAGCACTTCCATTCTAGTCCTAGGGAATGGAGATCAAAATGAAGTCACATCTCCAATACAAAATCTCATAAATGATCAAAATCCATAGTGTTCATCAGATCACAGTTAAGTAGCTTCCCTGATTCCTAGTCTTATGGAAATTCCATGATCAAAATCCATGACATTAGGATCATTGCACTCGAGGATGGAAGATCTAGATTAACAAATACATTATCATCTATGACCCACCATCATGATGTTGAATCTCGGATTTTGATGATGACGTCAATTATCATTTGTTATCTAATCCATATGTTGAGATAAGTGTGCAGGATTAACTACGATGAAAGTTAGACATGCAGCAGGAGTTGCGCCAGAGTCAAGACAATGATCACGTTGGGAGTTCGAGAGTTCGACGGAAGTTCGGACAGTCGTCGGAGGTTCTGCGGGAACAAATCCGAGAAGTCCATAAGCTTGCCAAAAGAAGCTCGTCGGAACTCGCCAAGTGGATCGTCGCAAGTCCGAGAGTTTCTTAGGAAGTTCACGGAGCATCACCGAGGGTTCATCGGATGATCGACGGAAGTTCAGCGGAAACTCACACCTAAGAAGCGATTGACGACGAACAAGCTGCAGAAATTGTCTTAGGATTTATCGTAGTTAGCACAATGATTAAGTTGAAAATGGGAGGTGATCCCATTAGCATAATCTTGGGGCAATTGGGCCCCGAAAAACCAAATTGGGCGAATGGATCTACCCATTCGGACCACGATCTTGTGGGGAGGTGCAACCGCCAAGCCGAGGAGGTAGCACACCGCTGGCTCGGTCTCCGGCGAGGCTCGGCGGTGCAACCTCCCCCGACGAGGTAGCACCGCCTTGAGCTCGGTCTTGAGCTCGGCAGCAATGCAACCTTGATCGAGGAGGTGCAACCGCCTGAGCTTCGGTCTTCGAGCTCTGGCGAGAGGTACAACCGCCCCACGAGGGGTGGCACCGCCCGAGGCTCGATCTTGAGCTCTGCCGGTGGCGGTACGCCTCTGATCGAGGAGGTGCAATCGCTGATCCCGAATTCCGGAATTAACATTTTTGAGCTCAAATTTGAACTGGGTTGGGACCTATAAATACCTCACCCATTCAGCACTGAAAGAAGATAACTTACACTCGAAATCTTGATCTCTTTCTGTGATTCTTAGAGCTCAAAATTGTTGTAAAGGCCAAAAGTTCTCCTCCCTCTGTTCTTCAAAGTTTTGAGTTGTAAAGAGAGGAGAGAAAATTTCTGTAAGGGTTGTCTCCTAAGCCCGTCAAAAGGAGTGAAACTGTAAAAGGGTGGTTGGCCTTCGCCTATTAAGGAAGGCCTCTAGTTGACGTCGGTGACCTCGTCGGTGGAGGAAGCCAAAAGTGGAGTAGGTCAAGATTGACCGAACCACTATAAATCTCGGTTTGTATTTACTTTGAGCATTTTATCTTTACTGCAAACCTCCTAAATAGCTACTGCCTTCTGCGCTTTTACGAACGAGTTTCTAAGTTCAGAGCTTTCCGAATCTGCGTTTAGACGTAAATCGACTTTTTCGTACGATCATTACATTTCAGTTTACGTTTACGTTTTGATTTCAATCATAACTGCAAACTGCCTTCTGCGCATTTATAAAACATATCTCAAAGTTCAGTATCTTCAAAATTGACATTTAGACGTAAACTGGTTTTATCGTACGAACGTCGCATTTCAGTTTGCACTTGCATTCTGATTTTCACCATAAACTGCAAACTGCCTTCGTAGATTTACTTTAACGTCATCTCGCTTAATCTTAAGTTAAAGCAATCTTAGAATCGGCTTTTACATCGAAATCGTTTTTATCAAACGAACGCAGCTTTCGATTTTAAAAGTGAAAGACTTCCGCTGCACTAATTCACCCCCCCCCTCTTAGTGCTCTTGATCCTAACAATTGGTATCAGAGCGGGGTTAACTCTCAAACGGATTAAAACCCAAGAGAGATGGCTTACGTCGGAAACCAAGAGGGTCATTCTATTACACGTCCACCCATGTTCAATGGAACGGACTACACCTATTGGAAGACCCGAATGAGGATCTTCCTTATTTCAATGGATTTTGAACTTTGGAATCTTGCTGAAAATGGTTTTTCGAAATCTTCTCTTCCAATGATTGAATGGAATGAATTGGAGAAGAAGACTTGCGCTCTTAATGCAAAGGCTATGAATACCTTATTTTGTGCCCTTGACAAAAATGAGTTTAATCGTGTTTCGATTTGTGAAACTGCATTTGATATTTGGCATACACTCGAAGTGACTCACGAAGGTACAAGTAGAGTGAAAGAGTCAAAAATCAATCTTTTGATACACTTTTTCGAACTTTTTCGAATGAAACCGAGCGAGACTATTGGCGACATGTACACCCGTTTCACGGATGTCATTAATGGTCTAAAAGGACTCGGCAAAAGTTTTTCGGATTTTGAGCTTGTGAATAAAATTCTAAGATCCCTTCCTAAGAGTTGGGACCCTAAAGTCACTGCTATTCAAGAGGCTAAAGTTTTGAGCAACTTCCCTCTTGAAGAACTAATCGGGTCATTAATGACTTATGAAATGACATGCAAGGCTCATGAAGAGCAAGAAGACATCCTTCTAAAGAACAGGAAGGATATGACACTTAGAACTTTAGATGATCACTTGAGAGAAAACTCAAGTGATGAGGACTGTGACGATGACTTGGCACTTCTAACAAGGAAATTCAAAAAATTTATTAAGAGAAACAAATTTAAAAATGACACAAAAAATAAACTTGAACCCAAAAGGGACCAAGTTGTTTGCTACGAGTACAAAAAGCCGGGACACTACAAGAGTGATTGTCCCCAAGCCAAGAAGAGAACATAAAAGAAGAAGGCGCTCAAAGCAACATGGGATGATTCGAGCGCATCCGAAGAAGAGGAGTCCAACACCGAGCAAGTTGCTCATTACGCCCTAATGGCCATCGGAGAAGAGATAACGGATTTAATTGATGTAGATTTACCTTATCATGAATTATTAAATGCTTTCCATGAATTATTTGATGAATGTAAGACAATTAACAGAAAATACAAATTGCTAAAAAATGAGCATGATAGTCTTATTTGTAATTTCGATAAGTTAAAAGCTGAACATCATGATAGTTTAAGCTCATGCATAAAATGCTATGATCTACAAACTCTCCAAAAGGAAAACTTGCTACTTAAGGACACCCTGAAGAAATTCGAGGTTGGTAGCAAGTCATTAAACATGATCCTTGCAAACAAGGGTCACGTTCCCAAAAGAAGTGGAATTGGATTTGTGAGAAGTCCTTACCAAAATCCAACCACCTTCATAAAAGGCCCATCTTACATGTTCGACACCAAAACAAATGCAACTTTTGTTGCAAATTTGGACACAAGACGCATTATTGTCCATTTAAGAAAATTAGTCCAAACAAATTGATTTGGGTTCCTAAAGGAACCATGATAAATTCTATGCAACATGATAGACAATGTAGATCTATTTGTGAGGCACCCAAAAGCAAATGGGTACCTAAAAATTATCCCTTCCTGTAAAAACATTAAAAACATAAAAATTTTAGGTTGGAGCAAGAAATAATATTCTGCTCCTTGATTCTCGATATTCATGACCCAAGATCCAAAAAGGAACTCACAATGCTCTCTAGCCTAAATAACAGATGGAGATTATAAATTTAAAATCACAAATGCGATTTAGATACAACCTTATTTGACTTTTCAGAATTAGAAACGTATGATTCCCAAATTCACATATCCTCTGGATTTTCGAACCCATCAATTTCATCCGTTCATAACCTTCGAATCCAACTCTGTATCATGAAGTAACTAAGTCTGTCATGAACTTGCAAGGCTTACCAACTTGAACAAACAATCACAAACATGTGTACGACATTGAGAGTATGCACGTTAAAAGATCTATCTTGATCGTGCAGAAGTCCTTGCCTTCAAATGAAAACTCTTACGTAATTACGTAAGTAAAATTGATTGCTCTGAATGAAAATTCTTCTCAAGACAAAAAACTCTCAGATCAGATCACACTGATCAGAACAAGTGCTCACCGCCTGCAGGCGGTGGCACCGCCCCAGCTGGAGGTAGCACCTCCAGCTGTCACGTGTTGCAAGTGGTTGCACCGCTCCAGCTAGAGGTGCAACCGCCCGCAACTCTGCCCTTTTTAACCCAAGCTAGGGCCGACGGTGAAACCGACCCCAACTCACTCCCTTCCCTCCTCTACTCTTCCAAGCCTCCTCCATCCCCATTTCTCCCCTCTTAGCATCCCAAATACCCCTCATTTCGAAGCAAAACATCAACAATCCTTCCCTCTCTTGAAGATCTCACTAAGGTACTCTCTAAGAAGCCCTTAAACTCTGTTTTTTTTTTTCTCTTGCTCATCACTATTCTTCTAAACGACAGTAGTTATGGGATCTAGAAGATCCTCAAGGGACAAAGGGAAGAGGAGATTAGTAGAAGATTTTGATCTCACCCTTTTCGATTCAAAATACCATGCTGAAAATTTTTCCTCTTTCGAACTTAGGAGTGTCAATAAGGGAAAATACGTAGATTTAAATGAACTAAGAGACTTAGAGACAATCCAATGGTTTGCAAACTTAGATCTACTTCCAATTTTGCAAATTAACGAACCCATCTATCCAAGACTTGTTAGATTGTTTTACAACAACATACAAATAGATGAAGAAGAAAGATTGTCCACCTATCTTTTAGGACAACACATCTCAATTATGGATAGATTCATTTGCGACATGATAGGCATTCCCATGAAAAGTAGAGGACTTTACTTTAGAGGATCATGGGATGATGAAACTGTTGGAACAACATATGTTGAAGCCATAGGAACAATTTTTGCCAATCCCAACTTAGCATTTGTTCCTAAAAGTTATGAACATCTACTGCCTCTAAACACCAAGGTACTTCATCATATCCTAACTAGCATCATTCTCCCGAAACAATACCATCATGATGAAATAAGTCAATTAGAATTAGGAACTATGTATTTGATCATGAAAGGACATGACATCTGTCTTGGTTATCTTATCCAACAAAACATGTTAGAACTATCTAAGAAAGACATGATGCTCCCATATGGTGGTATAATCACTAGAATAATGAAAGCCTACGATATTCTAATACCACCGGAAGAAGAAGTAATAAAAGTAGATAGATTTAGCATAATAAATAAAAATCTACTTCACCGATTAAGATGTGTTTATAGAAATGGTAACTGGGTTAGAATGCCTAGAAGAACCCATCACCCTCAACCTGAACCAGAACCCGAAACACCAGTCTTTAGGAGCACTCAATCTCCTCCGATCTGTCCCTTTGAGGAAACACATCCATTGGAGCAAACTCATACATCATCTATCGAAGATATTGGGATTCGGATGGACCGATTCGAACAAAGACAAGAACGGCTTGAACAACGACAAGATCAGATCCTATCTGAGCTGCAGCAAATTCATCGTCAATTTGACTCCTTGTTTAGGCACTTTAATTTTTCACCTCATGAATGAGCTTGTATGAACACAATCATCTGTTGTTATTGTAAACTCCTTATGTTACTCACCATGATGTGCTTTGCCTTGATCCTTGATATGGTTACCTGATATATTTTGAGCATATGTAGAGTTGTAAACATCTATCGTGGTAAATATATGTCTTGTGCCTTGTGGTAAATATAAACTAAATGGTTATCTCGGATTTTATATTGAAACTAAAAGTTTTGAAAACCTTGTGCTTTGATTTCCATGATAAATATAGTTTGAAAAAGTGATATACCAATACAGTTGATAAGTCATTGCCATTGATACTAAACATCAACTAGCTGATATTTTCACAAAACCTCTAAGTGAAGAACAGTTTGATTTCATAAGAAGAGAATTAGGAATGTTGATGCGTCCGAATGTATAAATTTGTTAAAATTATTATTTGGACTTTATTATTGGAATTACATAACATGTTGTTAAATCAAATTCTCAGTTCCAATTGGATTTCATTATTTCGGATTTTGATTCACATCATTACTTCTTGACAAAAAATTATCTAGCAAATTTATGGCTTTTAGACTAATCATGTGAAAAATATTGCCTTTGAAAAATGAAATTGATGATTTCTCTTGTAAAAGGAAAATATTTTTTGCAAGGACTTTAATCACGTATATATCTTGATCCTTGTAAAGCATGCTATCGGTTTGAACTACACAAATGGCCTTCCTCCATCATGCAAAAAGAATAAATAACAAATAAAAAGGAAGAAGTTTTCACTCCATGTCATGATCTTCTTTAAATGTTTGTATCCTATAAATGACATGAACCTATTTATGGCATAACATATATATTAAAGAGATGCTTATATCGTTCTCCTTTTTGTTGATGACAAAGGGGGAGAAGAATATGAATTGATAATATAAATGCCATAAGAAATAGACATATGATTATTGATGCTATGTCATGTTTGCTATGATTACCATATTCGCATCATATTAAGATATCAAGAATTTGAATTGTAATTTTACATGTTGATATCTTTTCATATGATGATTTGCTATCATTGCAACAATTCACATTTGACATTTGACATTTGAAAATAGATGTCGAGAGATACATCATGATAGGAATCATGATGGGAGTATTGATAAGGTTAAATAACTTTAACTTATCAATATGTCTCTTAAATTCAAATGCTTTCAGTTCAAAACTGACTTATCTCAATTATGGCACATAGATAAGGGGGAGTTAAGGTTAACTCCATTATCAATTAATTGTCATCATTAAAAAGGGAGAGATTGTTGAATCTCGGATTTTGATGATGACGTCAATTGTCATTTGTTATCTAATCCATATGTTGAGATAAGTGTGCAGGATTAACTACGATGAAAGTTAGACATGAAGCAGAAGTTGCGCCGGAGTCAAGACAATGATCACGTTGGGAGTTCGAGAGTTCGACGGAAGTTCGGACAGTCGTCGGAGGTTCTGCGGGAACAAATCCGAGAAGTCCATAAGCTTGCCAAAAGAAGCTCGTCGGAACTCGTCAAGTGGATCGTCGCAAGTCCAGGAGTTTGTCGGAAGTCCGCAGGAGCATCACCGAGGGTTCATCGGATGATCGACGGAAGTTCGTCGGAAACTCGCCGGAAGAAGCGATTGACGCATCGGAGCAAGCTGCAGAAATTGTCTTAGGATTTATCGTAGTTAGCACAATGATTAAGTTGGAAATGGGAGGTGATCCCATTAGCTTAATCTTGGGGCAATTGGGCCCCTGAAAAAAATCAATTGGGCGAATGGATCTACCCATTCGAACCCCGATTCTTGTGGGAGGTGCGACCGTCCCAAGCCGAGAGGTAGCACCGCTTTGGGCTAAGTCTCCCAGGGAGATCGGGCGGTGCAACCGCCCCTAGCCAGAGGTAGCACCGCCGGCAGGCTCGATCTCCGGCGAGGCCGGCGGTGCAACCTCCACCGACGGGAGGTAGCACCGCCGGAGCTCGGTCTTCGAAGCTCGGCAAGCGGTGCAACCGCCCATCGGAGGTGCAACCGCTTGAGCTCGGTCTTGAGCTCTGGCGAGAGGTGCAACCGCCCACGGCAGAAGGTGGCACCGCCCAGAGGCTCGATCTTGAGCTCTGCCAGGCGGTGCAACCCTTGATCGAGGAGGTGCAACCGCTGATCCCGAATTCCGGGAATTGACAGTTTTGAGCTCAAATTTGAACTGGGTTGGGGCCTATAAATACCCCCACCATTCAGCACTGAAAAGAAGATAACTTACACTCAAATCTTGATCTCTTTCGTGATTCTTAGAGCTTAAAATTGTTGTAAAGGCCAAAAGTTCTCCTCCCTCTGTTCTTCAAAGTTTTGAGTTGTAAAGAGAGGAGAGAAAATTTCTGTAAGGGTTGTCTCCTAAGCCCGTCAAAAGGAGTGAAACTGTAAAAGGGTGGTTGGCCTTCGCCTATTGAAGGAAGGCCTCTAGTTGACGTCGGTGACCTCGTCGGTGGAGGAAGCCAAAAGTGGAGTAGGTCAAGATTGACCGAACCACTCTAAATCTCGGTTTGCATTTACTTTGAGCATTTTATCTTTACTGCAAACCTCCTAAATAGCTACTGCCTTCTGCGCTTTTACGAACGAGTTTCTAAGTTCAGAGCTTTCCGAATCTGCGTTTAGACGTAAATCGGCTTTCGTACGATCATTACATTTCAGTTTACGTTTACGTTTTGATTTCAATCATAACTGCAAACTGCCTTCTGCGCATTTATAAAACATATCTCAAAGTTCAGTATCTTCAAAATTGACATTTAGACGTAAACCGGTTTTATCGTACGAACGTCGCATTTCAGTTTGCGCTTGCATTCTGATTTTCACCATAAACTGCAAACTGCCTTCGTAGATTTACTTTAACGTCATCTCACTTAATCTTAAGTTAAAGCAATCTTAGAATCGACTTTTACATCGAAATCGTTTTTATCAAACGAACGCAACTTTCGATTTTAATAGTGAAAGACTTCCGCTGCACTAATTCCCCCCCTTTTTAGTGCTCTTGATCCTAACACATGATATGAACAAATTATGAAAATATTTGTAATATTAATGACATATAGTTAGTTATATGTATGCAAAGAGAAACTTTAAATTATCATCCAAAAAAACACATCACTTGAAAAAATAAGCATATATATTTTAATCAATTTACTTTCATAATGTAATGTAATGAAAACAAAATAAATCCTACACCAAATCCAATCTCGACTTTACAACATAATGTTCATCCAACAAAATATTTATGACAATCAAATCAAAGGATCAAGAAAGCACATCGCTTTCGAATTATTTATGGTCAGTGAATATCATTTAGAAAGAAATAAACAAAGTCTAATTATGTAGGAAAATAGTCTATTAATGTAGGAAAATCTTAGGACGACATTACATCCACAGTCGAAGAACAAAAAATAAAAATCCCAGAATTTCCCACAGAAAATAAGGTTTCATCATGGTACAAAAATTGGTGTGCAAAAACTCACAAAACCGAAAACTGCACGTATAAGAAAGATGTGTTATCTAGGGAGATTGTATATCCTTAAAAACCTGCAGATCTGTGGAAGATGATGAATGAGGTTAATTGTCCTCCTCTCTAGTGTTATCTAACCCATGACCCTTTGATTCCATCATATTTATAGAGGCCTCTATCAACTTAAACCTAATGGATCTTGCCATTTTGGGTATTGGATCTCCATCCAACTACCAAAGCATCTTATTGGGTATTGGGTAGTAGGTCTCTACCTAATAATCTATCTTTGGCTCTTATTGGATCTCATCCATAGGATTTAATAATTCAATGGCTTATTGGATATTAAGTAAAAAAAGGACTTCAGCGGATATCACATATCTGAACCTCTACTCGTCGTAACACATACCATATGTATGTGACCCGCTAGGTCCAATATCAAGCTGATTGTGAATCATACATACCAAAACTCCTTTTGACTCAGTAAATTATTATCTCCATAATAATTCACTCGACTCATCGATTGCAGACGTACTAGGCCGTTACGTTATAGTCCATAGATGATACAAGGGAATCTAATCCATTGGATATGTCTATCCTCAGTTACCATGTATATAGTCCTTCATTTATCTAATATCTCAAAGACTATATACCGGACGTGATACTGTTAGGCTCATATGGTTTCTACTCGAGTCTTGCTCTAATCGGATTCTCTCGAATAACTTTTTCTCTCAATCCGAATGACCCTGGCCAAGGATTTGCCTAAGCAAAACACATGTGATATTCCTCTCATGACACCGAGAGCGGATGATCCTCTATCGACACTCAATAACCCTCGTAAGGTTGACTGTCACTCCCGATAACTGGCTATACTAGATATAGAACTTCTAGACATATAAGTCTAATATCAAAGAGTGAAATACTCATACAGGACATCCTTGGTGTCTTAAGTCTAAGGAATAGATAAACTACTGAGACGATGGAATCGCTGTCTGACAATGAGGTATCATCAACTATCCAACATTCTGTAAGCGGATTAATCAGTGAACTCATTCTTCAATAAGCACCTACACTGTATCCATAGTGTCTCCACACGAGCAACTATGATTCAATTGATGACACAAAGTAGGACTAGCCCCAATGCTCTTCGTTCAAATTAGAAGCAACAAAACAATTTACATCAAGCATAGCTAGTGAGTTGCATTCATGGCATTCCATATGTACAATGGAAGGGCAATTACTGGAGAGAGATTGGTGACTCAGATACTCAAGTGACAATCTTAGCATGAAGCAAAAAGCTTCTCTTAGCATACATAATTGGTCACTCAAACGAGCTATCTTGATCGAGCGTCTTCGACAGTGAGAATTCCAAACATGTCATAAACAAGTTGAAACAAGCTTAGATGACAAACTAGTCGACTAAGTATTAAGAACCATGAATCTTATCGTCTTCCTTCTTAACAATGCCAGCCTCAACCAAAAACACAAGTTGGCAGTAGAAAGTCATTGAATCTCTAGAATCTAAAGCAACATTTGGGACAAAATTTAATGTACAAGAAGAACCCAGCATTAAACAAGTTGGTCTAAAGGATGAGTGTGGGCAGTCAGTGTGCTGAAATTTTTTTCTAACTATTTCAGAAACTACAACATGTCTGTCTCAAAAATCAGTCAACAATCCACCATATCATGGAGAGAACAAAATATTGGAATCATCACAAACTATGCAAATTGCTGTATGCTAGTATCGTATTGAGGAACCACAAAATCAACATATACACAAGAATAGCTAATCATTCCAGGAAATTCCTAGACAGGTGAACAATTGATCAGAGTAGAAAAACAATTGGATGGGTACACATGATAATTTCTTAGCAATCCCAAATAGTTTAAGACATTAAGGGTTGCCGTTGCTGCTCCTGCTGTTCTTGTACATTAATGGTGATCTCTGATAACTTACACCCTTTAATACCAAGACAGTAAGCCACTCGTCCCACTTGCCCATGCACACCATCCTACATCCAAGTTCTAAAACAGGAGAAACACCCTTGATTATTTATTTAAGTTCTGCAACTTAAAACAACCTTCATTGACTCTTCTCTTTTTTAAACATGGGCTTGTATCTAGGTCACAAGTATTACTTATAAACAAAAACAAACTGGAAATGGTCTTGCAGCTTCCTATTTGCTTAATCACACAACAGAAAAAACTGAAACATGGAGTTAAATGGAAAAATAAAATGAACCAATCCCTATGACTTGGTTGATACAATAATTGCAAGTACAATATGTTAGAACATAGAGATACTGTACCTGAACTAGGAAATTCAAAACATTTATTCTCTAACCACCTTCGAGTTAAATAACCTGCCATCAGAGAAAGAGAACAACCATTTACAGGCACCACGCATGGCAGCAGCTGTAACTTGTATCAGTGGAATACCTGGCTTAGTTCTGGATCTTAGATAACAATACCATTGTACCAGAACTCCTTCAAGTCCTTCAAGATCTTGTTATAGCTGAACTCCTTTTACAGTGGTTAGACTTCCTACCGTTCTTCTGTTGTATACAAACACGCACATACTCCTTTGCACCAGCCCCAGAGTCGTCAACATTTGCCTCAGCAAATAGGCCTGCATAAAAAACATTTAGATATAAATCATAGTTCAAAAATGTATGAAACCAATTAATCCACTCACCAAAAGCAGTGGGAAAATGGACATCAAGATCAGACATGAACTCTTGGTCGTCGCAAACTGAGGACAAGCAAATACACTTCTGCCTTTCTTATCAGTTCAAGCTGAAAGAAGCTAATATCAATGATATTTAGAGGCCGACATGCAACTCACACAAAAAGCAAGCTCTGTCTTGTTTTCTTTCACTTGTTCCAGTAGTAGGGTAAATAAACCATCTTGTATGGAATCACATGTAGTATCTTAAGTAAATTGTTTTTGTTTATGATTTTTCCTCAATCTCAATGGAGATGTCACAACATTTCATAGGCATTATAACATATTAAACTAAATATGTCAAAACATAGCTGTACCAAGTCAGTATATGGAAAAAATAAATAAAATTAAACTTGTGATAATGGTAATCCGGTTCAAACCAGCGACACAAGTCTTCAGCTTTATATATTATGTCAAACTTCATTCCTGTATATTCCACAAAATAGAAGCACAATGTTGATACAAAGTACCTATTATCACCATAAGTTATAAATTCAGTAAGAAAAGGAGAATACATTATGTGCACCCCATTCTCTCTATCTCCACAATAGAACAACAACAACAAAGCAGTAAGTGCCAACTATTTCTGAATGTTATCCCTCGCTATCTCCACAATAGAAAAAGAAAAAAACTTGCAATATACTCATCCCTTCTTCCATTTCATGAAAACCAAAAAGAAAGGACTGTACAGAACTCCCAACAAATGCTTAGCAAGATTTCAAGACATTAAAAAGGATTTTGAGTTTTAGAGAAAAAAGGATCAAAAGGTAAAAGTTAGAGGAATATTTATTTGACATCCATCAAAATGCACAAATCTTTCCTCAAATGAGAACCAAGGTCCAACATATTCTCAAAATGAAATACATTACTAATTTGCTCTATCCATATTGGTCTATGGAAGGGTGGCCTACTGCACTAAAAAAAAATTATGAACCAGTGATAATAAGGTAGATATCATCAGCTCATCCAGTACCCTATCTAATTAATACTCTTCTGATTTTATTGTAAGCTCTAAGACTCCGCCACATTCCCAAATCGAGTTCATATAAGAGAATGGAAAAAAAAAGCTAGAAACAAAAAAATAAACTGTCTTTTAAAAGATAACCAAATTAAGAATACACAAAGAGGATTACACCCAATAAGAAAATAATAGTCCATTAATCAACCCCAAAAGTGTCAATGACATCAGAGAAAGTGTCAGAAACATACCACCATTAGCTACTTTGAAGGTTTTAACAAGTCAGTAAAACGGAAGCCACAAAGTTGTAATTAACAACTTTTTTTCCCTAATCATGATCTAATTAGTTGATTTTCAAATTTACTGTCAGATCTTAGGAAATGAATATTTCATATTTGTTTGAGATATTTTAATAAGTATATTAAAAAATAAAAATAAATTAATTATGAAAAAAATATATTTCTTACATATTGGGGAGGGCTCACCTCCTCCTAGTTAAAGGTGATTCCTCTCCCTCGTTCTGTACCGAGCTTGGTAGTGAGAGGATTTCGCTAAAAGATAGGTTCCTATCTTTCCTGAAAATATTGTTTTATTCTTTTTAGTTCTTTAAATCTTTATGCATTTAGATTATATCTAAATGAATTGACGATGTGTTTAATTTGAAATTATTTTTGGATTTCGATATTATGATCTTTACTGATTCAAAAGTTTAAAATATATATGGAAGAAGAAAAAAAATGTATATATACATGTTTGATGTTAAATTACTTTAGGTTATTGGAGTATTATTAATTGATTTTCTTTATGTTCACATGATAAAAGTTGCTTAATTGAAATACTCTTTTTTAATATAATTTTTTCATGTTACAATTGAATTCATCTACTACCATTTAATCATGTAGTAGTTTTCTTATGATTTAACCATTTGATAATAAACATTCTATGTTAATTTAATATTGATATTGCAAAAAAAAAAATCTTAAATTGAATTAAACACGAGAGGGTCAGTTGGGTTCGATCCAAGTTAGGCTAACAACTAGACTCGATCAACCCAATCACATGCACTTGGTTCTGGTCCAATAAGTCCAGGCTCAACCCAGCTTGCAGGCTAATGCTCGGCCCAACGCTATAAGGCCTAGCCTAAGTCTCTTTCCTATGATTGACTTAAGCCCTATAGTTGACTCATAACTGCACTAGACCGATTGATTCGATTCTGGTTCAGAGTGACTTCAAACCGATTTGACCAATTCAAGCCCATTTAACTAAAATTGAATTAAATAAAGTTCAAATTAGATCAATCTAGGGTAGTTCCAGACATGATATAATTAGACCAATCCAAATTCAATTGTAACATGATAAAATTACATTAAGAATTAGCATTTCAATGAATCAATTTTCATCATGCAAAAAAAAGGAAAATCAATTAATAATACTCCAATATGCTAAAATAATTTAGCATGAACTTTTGAATCAATAAAGATCATAACATTGAAATCCAAAAATAAATTTTGAATTGAACACATCATGAATTCATTTAGATCTAATCTAAATACATCAATATTTACAGAACTAAAAAGAATAAAAAAATATTTTTAGACAAGGTAGCGGAACACTGAGAAGCACAAACATGTTGATTTGGTGGTTGCATCCATGTTGGACACGTCTCGGACACAAATACATCGCTGACACTGTTGGACATGTGTTTGCTTTCATTTATGTTTTCTGGACATGCATATCCATGTCGAATACATCTCCCACACCCTTCCTTACTGGTCACTTGTCCAGTGGATCTGCCCCAAGCCCACTTGCGTGACTGTGTTCAGTGGAAGGCTGAAACCACCATCATGCACCCTTGGCGACCACAACCCATTGCGCGATGCTCGCCCTCAGCGACTTGCGACCTCACCGACACCCTTTGTGCGATGCACATAGCCATAGCCTCAACGACCCCTGATCTCACTGACACCCGCCATGCTATCACGGACAAACTTCTAAACAGAATGTTTGATGTAATACTTATGTATATCCATATCTTTTGGTATGTTCATGCTTTGCACAGCATATAGAGGGACGACCGAAGGCTTAATAGTCCCATTTTAGTTGGGTTTGGTGGCCGCTTTAGGCTTGTAAATAAAGGTTGTCTCAGGTGGACACTTGTGAGAGATCCTCGATCTGTAATGGACCATTTTACCCTTTTGTTGTGCAACTGTTCAAAGCTTGTAAAGTTTGTTTGTAATTTGCATTGTTTATGAAATGTTTGCTTGTGGATCCCGAGTGAGGCGCTTTCTCTAACCCGTTTTCTCTTTTGTATGTCCTAAGGGACCGTGGGGGGTTTCGGGGAGGCTGACCTTTGCGGACGGACACGCAAGGGTGCTACACGACTTAGGCAAAATCAGTTAAGTCTGTGACAGATGGTATCAGAGCGGGACAAGCACTCATAGAAACACTTGGCATGCAAATGTGGGAGATCTAGCAGGGTTGCGTTTAGGGCAGTCAGCACGCGCGCGACCGTTTGGGGGAAAAACGGGCATGGAGATGTAGGGAAAAGGAGTCGCTCAGAGGAGCGGACATCCGAGAGTGGCATTCAGAGGAATGGCCAACCCTTCGCGTAAAAGGCACCACGAGGACAAACAAGCTAGGAAGAATGCAGAGCGCACAAAGGTTGAGATGGCTGAGTTCGAGCTATGACTCGATGTTGACAACAATACTTAATGGTGCTCAAGGCAAGAGAGGCGCTTGGTAGAGGATGCGACCATGCAAGGTGGAATGAGTTGCTCAGCGACCAAAAGAGTTGTGCAAAGTTCACAGAGGTGAGAGGAATTACTAACTCGAAGAATTCGGTACTTATGCAAGGGCTTGTATGCGGACGATGGAATGTTCGTGGCCATCCCTAGGCGACCGAAACTCGGCGCCATGGAGCATTGAAACTTTCTTTTCGGCACGTGAAGGATATGTCCGTGGGAGGTTGAAGTGTGCAGTGAGTTCAGCATGTTGCTAGACCTTGAGTGGTGCAGCGGGGGCTGTATTGACGTGGAGTCGCAATCTAGCAAAGTGCGTTTGCAGGAAGCAGAACAATACGCAGTTTGTTCAACAAATCAGAGTAGTCCAAGGGGACGGTAGTCTCCGAAGCGAATAGAGATGTTGCCCCAACGGGACAATTATCCAGGAGGGATAAGTCCTAGCTATCCAGAGGGAGAATAATGTGCGACGGACCGCACATGTTAATGAGTACCTCAAAAACAACAACTTCACGAAGCTCAATGGACCGAGAGAGCGACGAGGAGTTATCGCATGATCTCGCTTGAGAGAATGCATTAATTGATGCATTGCGAGATCAAGTGGGGGGAGCGACCCAAAGCAACACAAATCAAGGCACACTTGGAGTCGATATAGAGATCGGACTCAAGGGAGGGCTGACTCGTGGAATGGTGGGCATGAGGGCCACCATCAACTCAATGCAAAACGAGGAGCGGAGTAACTTGGGTGTAACTTGGCGAAGTACCCAAGCTGCTTGAAGGGAGCCAGCATAGAAGATGGAACATGGAGCAAAGGCACAGTGCTTTCCTTGGACAGAGGTCAAGGACATGAACTCTTGTAGAGGCAAGAGCAGGATCATGTTGTTCCATGGGTCATTCATTCTGATGAAGCAGACTCATCTTGCATGGTGCCAAAGATGAAGGTAGCTTTTGGGCACATGCACCTTATCTCGAAGAAGCATTAGACGGAGGAACTAAGGTGACTCAACTTGCGGAGGCGAAGTTGGGTTAAGAAGGCCTTGACACCGGGCAAGCGGATGCGGAGGCGGGTACTCTTGAAGAATATGCCACAGTGTTGCTATTCAAGTTGCTTGAAGGAAGCGGTGCGCAATGATTTAAAAAGCGTTAGGCGCCAAGGTCCAAAAACGCCCGAGGCGCTAGGCGCTCGCCCGAGCGAAGCGAGGTGCTAAAATATAAAAATATAAAATATAATTAATAAATATAATTATTTAAAATTTTAAATAAAAATATGCTATTAAATTAATAATTTCAAATAAACTTAATATTAACAAAGATACGATATCGATAAAGAGGTCTTGAGCCCGTTGACCGAGAAAAGAGGAAACGCCGAAGAATGGAAATACCAAAGCAGCAGAAAGGGAGCGAGAGCGACGAAAAATGAGAGACGAAGCAATGGAGGCGAGGCAAGCGGCAATGCTGGAGGCACGAAAGCCGATAGAGGTAGCGTTCCATGAAAGCAAATGACAACGGCGAAGCGGCGACAACGGCAGCAGCAAATGACAAAAGTTAGGGTTAGGTAAGGGTTATATCGGTTTAGTTGGTTTGATTGAACCAACTAACAACCGAACCAGGACCGAACCAGACCTAAAATCCTAGTTTGGTCGCCTTGGTTTACCCAAGCCGCCGCCCGGCATGCTGGCCCTCGGCTTCGGCGAGCCTACGCGGCTACTTTGTTTGAAGTCGCGCCCGAGATTAGCGATGCGCCAGCCTCGCCCGCCTCGCCTCGAAGCGCCAGGCAAGCGCCCGAAGCCTTTGCAATCACTGGTGGTGCGCAGCAGAGATTGTGCTGGTAGGGGTAGAGGCCCAGGATCCAGACAATGGTGCACTAGTTGCAGCAAAGTCAATGGACTTCGAGAGCTACTAGGCAACAGACTGTCCTAGAGCGGTGCTTCATCTAGGTGTGGCCCAAGAGTGGGTGGATGAAGGTCGATTGCCAAAGGAGCGAACAAAATCGAAGGTGGAAGAGACCCTGCGATGTATTGGCAGAGGCCACACATGGAGGGTTCATATTTCGAGTTCATCTCATAAGGGTTAGAATGCAATGGAGATGTCACCAGGTGGTGACATGGTGTAGCGGATTGTGGTGGAACAATTCGTGACAATGCGATACATACGAATCTAACCCCGTGAGGGACTAGATCATACGATGGTATGATCGGGAGCTTCTGGAAGCTCCACTTTGGTGAACAACATGACGGCAAGAAGGGTTATGGATTCGAGGAGTGAAGGTCATGGTACCGTAGAGGTGGGTCTTTCATGCGTGCATCAAATTTTGCATCGGATGAAAGCCTTGGTCATCAGCATATGGGGGCTATGTTCCACCGAGGGAAAAGCTCGAATGCAAGTACCAGTGAGTCCCATATGAAAGACTTGATCATGCAGAGGTATGATCAAAGCAGTTGGAGAGTTGGATTGCTCCAGAGCCATATTCGCTTAAGGGAGCCCGATAAGTCAGAGGACAAGGTTGAGTAAGCGAACATTGCTACCAAGGAAGCTAAGGAGAACAGAATCGGTGCAAATCCTACAACGTGATGGCAGAGGCCATGCATGAGAGTTGCAGTCTATCTTTCCATAGACCAAAGAGAGCTGCTTCGAAAACACAAAGGTGTTGAAGCAGGGGGGTCGAAAGGGGCGAGGAAGCGACGACGAGTCCAGAGGGACTTAGCTACCCAAAATCAAGCATCAGTTAAAATGGAAGTGGACTCGGAGGAGTGCCACAGAGACATATTTACTGATTGTGAAGAAAAGGGACACAAACGTGAGACGACGGATAGTAGGGCCATAGGCATGGCAGCGCCATGGTACCGTAGAGGCGGGACTTCCGTGAAAGTCATTGATCCCTTGCTCTCATAGAGGGAGAGCGCTTGGTCGTGAAAGGGGCCAAGGAGTTGAAGCATACAGAAGCAAACTCTAAGTACTGAGACAAGACTGAAGGGCAAAGGCCAAGGAACTTCGTAAGACTGGTTTCAATGAGTTTCTCATCAAAGATAAATGAAAGGGAAGGACTTCGGGTCATGCAAGAATGCACGACTAAGGAACGAAGTAGGCAGTACGCGGTGTTGTACCTTTGCTACTCAGTGGAGTAGGCGGCAGGGCTGATGGAGAAGACGGTACAATCCCAAAAGGCGACCAAAACTATCAAAGAATTACTCCAAGTTGGGTTGAAAACTTCCAACATTCTAGAAGTTCGATGGCACTGAGAAGGTGAATCGCAGTAGCTAACTCAATGCAAGGAGTGCAAACACTTCAAGTTCTTCAGAAGTGTGAGTAAAGAGCAGGTGAAGGTCAGCAACTAGCTCGATGCATGGAGTACAACCCTTGAGGAGGCAAGCGAAGTCAAGTAACCATTGCTTTCTCAACTCTTAAGAGAATGGGCGAAACCGAGTACCCCAATTCTCTCATCTATCCAGCAGAGGAGTTCTGCATAGGTTCAAAGACCCTTCGAAGATAATGGAAGACAATAGTTGTCAAATCCTCACCAATGGTGATCAGTACTATTGAGAGTAGATTATTCGCTTCATTTCCCAACAGAATGCCAATCGAAAGCGGAAGTGGTGCGAATCTACTTGAAAATGACAACTAAATGAAAGAAGAGTTGATGAACATTTGGTGGAGGAAGAACCCAAAACTTTGAAAGTTTACGAGGCGATGCTCGTTAAAGCTCCAACAAGCATCCAGCTAATTCAAGCAGCATGAAGCATTTGAGAGACTGGCGTATAGTAATGATGGTCTTTTCCTTCATCTGGAAGATCCGTAGAAACCAACAGGGATCAACACAACTCAGCCAACCCCACACTAAATGATGCGGAAGTGG
Source organism: Musa schizocarpa (assembly GCA_900464855.2). Taxonomy (NCBI): domain Eukaryota; kingdom Viridiplantae; phylum Streptophyta; class Magnoliopsida; order Zingiberales; family Musaceae; genus Musa; species Musa schizocarpa. Next base: position 26,327,895 of record LS990925.1, on the reverse strand, counting down.
TGCGAATCTACTTGGAAGTGACAACTAAATGAAACAAGAGTCGATGGACATTTGGTGAAGGAAGAACCCAAAACTTTGAAAGTTTACGAGGCGATGCTCGTTAAAGCTTCAACAAGCATCCAGCCAATTCAAGCAGCATTAAGCATTTGAGAGACTAGCGTATAGTAATGATGGTCTTTTCCTTCATCTGGAAGATCCGTAGAAACCAACAGGGATCAACACAACTCAGCCAACCCCACACTAGAGTCAAAGTCATTGGTGAGTTGAAGCAGCATGGCGGATCAAAGGTTCGACTACTCGAAAATAGCAATAGAGAGCAGTTGAGAGCTAAGAGGCACATTGCAACTGGAGCAAAAGATTGAAGACTCAACAAAGGCGAGCAGTTGCAGTGTCAACAAAGGCTTCGATGAGGACGTCGAAGGAATCAATAAGGGAGAATGTCACAGACAAACTTCTAAACAGGATGTTTGATGTAATGCTTATGTATATCCATGTCTTTTGGTATGTTCATGCTTTGCACAGCATATAGAGGGACGACCGAAGGTTTAATAGTCTCATTTTAGTTGGGTTTGGTGGCCACTTTAAGCTTGTAAATAAAGGCTGTGTCAAGTGGACACTTGTGACAGATCCTCAGTTTGTAATGGATCATTTTACCCCTTTGTTGTACAACTGTTCAGAGCTTGTAAAGTCTATTTGTAATTTGTATTATTTACAGTGATTTAAAAAGCGCTAGGCGCCAAAAGGCGCCAAGGTCCAAAAACGCCCGAGGCGCTAGGCGCTCGCCCGAGCGAAGCGAGGCGCTAAAATATAAAAATATAAAATATAATTAATAAATATAATTATTTAAAATTTTAAATAAAAATATAAAAATATATAATATAATTAATAAATATAATCACATTAACAGTATAAACCTGCTGACGGAGAAACGAGGGAAGCAAAGCCAGCTGCACGGCCATGACCAGAAGAGAAAAGGAAAAGGGTGAGGAAAAGCCGAAAGCAATGAGGCCTCGAGGGAGGCGTGAGCAGCCGGAAGGCTCATGGGAGGGCTCGCAGGAGACGCTTGAGCAGCGAGGGTCATGGGAGGCGCCGAAAGCAATGGAGGGCTTCATGGGAGGCATGAGCAAAATGGGATGGCTCGAGGGGAGGCGAGGCCGGGGAAGGCTCCATGAGGGCTCTCGCAGAGACTATAAGCAATGAGAGGGTTCATGGGAGGCGCGAGCAAAGAGGGCTCGCAGGAGGCGCTGAAAGAACGAGAGGGCTCGCGGGGCTGAAAGCAATGGAAGGCTCGCGGAGGCGCGAAAATGGCAACGGCGCCGGGAGCAGCAAGTGGCAGCGGCCGACGGCGAGATCGGATCGGGATCGATCGATCGGGATCGAGGCCGGCGGCAGCAGGAGTTAGTGTTGGGTTAGGGTTAGGGTTGGGGTTATATCGGTTTAGTTGGTTCGATTGAACCAACTAACAACCGAACCGGACCCAAACAGACCCTAAAATTCTGGTTCTGGTGCGCTTGGTTTACCCAGCGCCGCCTGGCGCAAAGCGCTGGGCTTTCGGCGGCGCCAGCGGCGCCTTATTTGAAGCCGCCACTGGGACATGGGCGCCGGGCCTCGCCTCTTCGCCTCGAAGCCCAGGCGGCGCCCGGCGCCTTTGCAATCAATCGATTATTTATGAAGTGTTTCCTGGAATGTTTGCTTATGGATCCCGAGTGAGACACTTTCTCTAACCCGTTTTCTCTTTTGTAGGTCCTAAGGGACCGTGGGAGGTTTCGGGGAGACTGACCTTTGCGGACGGACACGCAAGGGTGCCACACGACTTAGGAAAAATCAACTAAGTCCGTGACAATGCGACTCGTGCCTTGACGATTTACACCCTTAACGACCAGCACCCTCGGTAACTCACAACGTGCACCATGACTTGTCACCTATCATCGTGTGCCCTCGGCATCCGTCCCACCCTCAAGGATCTGTCACCTATCTGTTGGGAAAATTCGACAAAGAAGAGGATAAAAACACTATGGAAACAAATAACAAACACAAGATCAAGAATACTTTAGGAAAGATATTTAGGCTAGAAATGTGTATAAACACTTTCCTAAAAATGATATTTGCACCCTCTTCTCAATAATATTGCTATGGGTTTGATCCAAATAATTTTAATGGATATGACAAGCCTTTAGAAGATCTGTATTGAGCAAACAATAAAGAATCTTCAAAAAGGAATTAGAGAACGTCTAATTCAATCGCTTGGAGTGTAAAGAAAAAGAATATGAAAAAAGATATATTATAATTGACTCTCAAATATCTATTTATAGATATTTTCTCAAAAGACATAACCTTTGAAAAATAACTACCAAAATAACTATAAAAAAAACACATTTTCAAATAAATCTTTTGAAAAGAAATTCTTTTTTCTTTTTAATTTGAACAATTTATAATAATCCCCCACTTGTTCAAATTTAAAATTTTCTCCAAGTAATTAAATAATATTTATGAATAAAGTAATATATCTTTCGATTTTAATATTATCTTAGTGTAAGCATCACAAAGTGAAGTCGAAATCCCAAATAGCATAAAAGCTTTGAATTTGTTATTCTTAATGACAACACCAGTGATACCATACACATAAATACAACATTCTTGTATTCCTCATAAAATCTTGCTCGGCCCTAGTATGGCCTTGGGCTCATCCAAGTTCATGAACTTTTATGAGAGAAAACTCCAACTCTCAATCGAAGCGACACCACTTCTAAGTTCATATAGGTGAAGTTCTTTAGTATCTTTGTCACTCTTTGAGAAACTTGTCCTAACTTGACTGAACTTCATTAAAAGTATAATTAACTCAACCCTCATTCGGTTACAACCAACACTTTAACATCTTTAGATGAGACTCGTAAAATATTTCAAAGTGCTGAACCACTCCACATGTCAATGACTTGTTCTTACCCTTTGAACTCTTCATTACTCATTTCATAATGTTGAGTAGGGTTGCTATCATTGATAGATCTTTTCTTCAAGGAGTTTTAGCCCCATATATTTTGATGTTGATTTTACAACTTCTCTTGTAAGAGGTTTGGTGAATGGATCATCTTCCACTTGTAAAACAAGAGGATTTTTTTTTTTTTTTTTTTTTTTGCTTTTCATACACGAGTTCTTCTCCTTAATTTATGAGATTGCTCTCCAACCTCTTGTGAACTTGATTGATGTCCAATCAAAAGAATATTATATTACTCACCAACCTTTTAAGATATCTCCACTAGTGACTCTTCACTGGTTGGAGGATGAACATTATCACTTGAAGTTATTAAATGTTCAAAGAACTCCACATCTCGAGATTCTATTATGATATTAGACTTCAAATTAAGACGTCTATAAGCTTTGCTATTTAAGGCATAGCCTATAAATGCACATTTAATTCCTCTAGGTCCCAACTTTGTCCTTTGAGGATCAATTATTCTTACAATATGCAAGACACCCCTACGCTTTAAAATAACCAATGTTAGGTCGTTTTCCTTTCCATAACTCATATGGAGAGATCTTATTCTTTTTAGAGGGAATTCTATTTAAGATATGACATGCAGCCAATAAAGCTTTTCCCCACAAATTATAAGATAATTTAGCATGCAACAACATAGCATTAATCATCTCTAGATAAGTTCTATTTTTTCTTTCTGCTAATCCATTTTGCTCAGGTGTTCTAGGTGCTAAACATTCATGAATTATACAATGTTGTTCACAAAACAAGTTAAATTCATTAGGAAAGTATTCTCCTCCTCTATCACTTCTTAAAGCTTTAATTTTCTTCCCCAATTGATTTTCAACTTCTGTTTTATATGCCTTCAAAACATTAAAAGCATTATTTTTATGTTTCAATAAGTATACATATGTGAATCTAAACATATCATCTATAAAAGTAATGAAATATCTATTACCTCCTCTCGTTAATATGTCATTTAATTCATATATATCAGAATGTATTAAGTCTAACAAATTAGTATATCTTTCAACACTTTTGAAGGGTTTCTTCATCATCTTTGATTTAACACAAATTTCATATTTATTAAGATCATCAAAATGATAATTTATTAAGCCACACTTAACCATTCTTCTAATCATGCTAATTCCAATATGTGCTAATTTATCATGCCATAATGAATAAGAATCAACAATATAAATAGAAGCAACATTTTTATTAAATTTAGAATCATTGTCAACAATAGATAATTTGACCATTCCCTCAGCAAAATAATCTTTTTCAACAAAAGTTCCATTACGAGATAGAATTAACTTCCCGGATTCAAATACAGATTTAATTCCAAGTTTGCTAAGGAGATTCCCACTCACTAAATTTCTACTCATATCCGGTATATGAAAAACATTAGTAAGAATGACTTTCTTACCTGAAATGAAAGTGAGTTTCACATTTACCTTGCCAATCACCTTAGAATGAACTTCATTTCCCATTTGAATCTCTTGCCCTTCTGTGACTTATTTATAAGTCTTGAAGAGTGCCTTATCATAGCAAACATGGACGGTAGCATAAGTATCGTACCACCAACCAAAAACCTTGCTAAATATGGCATTCACTTCGCTCACCATAGCGATTATATTATCATCTCCCTCAACGGAGTTGACTTCCGGTTTCTAGTTTTTTTTAAATCTGCAATCCCTAGCAAAATGACAAGGTTTTCTACAAACAAAACAGCCTCCACTCTTTGACTTCTTAAATTTTCTTTGATCTCTTTTGGGACCAAAATGATTCTCCTTGTTTTATTTGCCTTTGTTGGAATTCTTAGGCCGATTCACAACATTTGCTTTTATATTGCCAAAAGAGTTCTCACTCTTGTCTCTCATCCTCGATTCCTCCTCGATTCAAAGATGTTTTTGAATTTGCTCCAAAATGATATCCTTCGAGTCATGCAAAATCTTCTTCCTATACCTTTTCCAAGATGAATGCAACTTGACTATTATAGCCCCTACTTGAAAAGGTTCAGGAAATTTGATTTTTTTCAGCTTTCAATTGATTAACAATGACCTGCAACTCATGGACTTATGCCAAAATTGACTTGTTATCCACAAACTTGTAATCAAAATATTTAGAAATTAAAAATTTCTTTGTACCTTCCTCCTCGGCATGATACTTAAATTCCAAAGCATTCCAAATTGCTTTTGCAGATGGTTCCACCGTATAAAGATCATAAAGCCGATCCGAAAGAGCATTGAAAATATGTCCTCTACATATGGCTTCACCTTCAATTCTCTTTTTTTGTTCAGCCTTGACTTCATTAGTGTCATCGTCGGTTGGATCAGGAATTGGTTGAAGATTTAGATCAAGCACATAGAAGATCTTCAAAGCAGTCAACATGAACTTCATCTTGTCTTGCCAACGGGTAAAATTCGCTCCATCAAAACGATCCAAACGAACAAAATCTTGATTCAATAATTTGATGGTATTTGTAACCTCCATGGTGAATTTGTATAAACCCATAAATATCGTTTTTAGATTGTTGGGAAAATTCGATAAAAAAAAAGGATAAAAACATTATGGAAACAAATAACAAACACAAGATCAAGAATACTTTAGGAAAGATATTTAAGCTTGAAACATGTATAAACACTTTCCTGAAAACGATATTTGCACCATCTTCTCAATAAGATTGCTATGGGTTTGATGCAAATAGTTTTAATGGATATGACAAGCCTTTAGAAGATCTATATTGAGCAAACAATAAAGAATCTTCAAAGAGGAATTAGATAACGTCTAATTCAATCACTTGGAGAGTAAAGAAAAAGAATATGAAAAAAGATATGTTGTAATTGACCCTCAAATATCTATTTATAGATATTTTCTAAAAAAACACAACCTTTGAAAAATAACTACCAAAATAACCATAAAAGAAAACACCTTTTCAAATAAATCTTTTTAAAAAAAATCTTTTTTCTTTTTAATTTGAATAATTTATAACACTATCACCAAGAGCCTTGCTCGTGCAAACCTCGGCATCCCTCCCGTCGACTAGTCGCCTATCACCCACGGCCTCAACGCTCTACTCATGTAAACTGCAAACCCACGACCTTAGTCGTAGAGGTGCCTTTTACCTTATGTTTCTTTTTAGGATTTTTTTTTGAATTGATCACCACATAAAGGATATTTATGTTTTGACATATCCTTGTCACATAACTATATTGAATTGTTAATTTGTTAGTGCCTCTTATTCTAATTAACTTGTATTGTTAATTGTTTTATGTAATGCATAACAAGAGTAAGTTGTGTGGACAAACGTTAGGATTTTATTAAAAGATACCTATAAAAATCAGGTTAATTAAATATTATATATATTAAAAAATATATTTATCCTCATCATATCTGTGTTGTAATTTTTTTTAAAATGACATAGCACTATTGTCTGAGCTTCTTAGGTGAAAGAATGAGGAAGAGGAATCTTGAGAAAACCCAATAGGTAAGACATATATATGTAAATGTAAGTATATATATCTTACCTATTCGGGTGGTTAAAGATTCTTTTTTTTCGTTCTTTATATATATATATATATATATATATATATATATATATATATATATATATATATATATATATATATATATATATATATATATATATATATTGATTTTTTTTAATAAGTTTACTAAAATATCTCAAACAAATATGGAATCCAAAAGAATCATTTTCTAAAATATTAATATAGCCAAAAGAACCCTAAAATGTAATAGAATCTAAAGAAAAACTCAATATCATATATATATATATATGTATATATATATGTATATATATGTATATATATATGTATATATATGTATATATATATGTATATATATGTATATATATATGTATATATATGTATATATATACATATATATATACATATATATACATATATACATACATATATATACATATATACATACATATATATACATATATATATATATATATATTTTTTATTGAAATTTTTTAATAAGTTTACTAAAATATCTCAAACAAATATGGAATCCAAAAGAATCATTTTCTAAAATATTAATATAGCTAAAAGAACCCTAAAATGTAATAGAATCTAAAGAGAAACTCAATATCACAGTCACATCCTCTTAACATTTATTCAACAGCTCAAATATCTATAGAACAAATAATTTAATGCATAAATGATTTCAAAGGAACCCGACCACAGGCTCCTCGCCCATCAATTTCCGAATGCAAGACAAGCAACAGAAATCGAAAAATAGTAAACCCTAAACCGATGCTAATAAAAATCCGAGATTATGGCAAGACCTAACAAGATCAAGAACAGAAACCCTACTTTTATGCAAAAACAGAAGACTCGGAAGGGTAACGTCTCGCACCTGAATTGAGATTGGGGTCAGAAACACGACAACCTTCGATCGCAGCGGGAAGAACACCAAAGGCTAGATTCGTTTGATGGACCAGCTGCCGATCCAACGAAGGATAAGCTTCCTTTTCCACGAGAGCCAACCGAACGAAGACAATCATCCCCGCGTTAATACCCGCGTTAGGGAACATTAATATGGGTCCCACATGAATCAATCACATCATCGAGTAAGCGTCATGCGTCCATATTAGGAGTAGGTTTTGCGGCATCTCCATCGCCAGCTGTCACCGTTGACGGCGTCACGTAACGGAGACTTACCCTAACTCACGGAGGATTCAGGAGTGTTCAATCACATTCGCTAGGGTTCCACCGAATTCGCCGCCTTTCTCGATTTGGGTCGGTAACGTCACCTGTGAATACCCCTAAGGCGCTCGGCAACGATAAATAGGGCTCCTCCCCACGGCCTTTTCTTCGTTCCAACTGCATTCTCTCCGATCCAATCAGATCTTTTCGAAGCGACCCAAAAGGCTTTAGTTTTCGCCTCTCAAGGTATCTTTCATTGCCTTTCTTCTTGTTGCTGTTCTGTGTTAGACGATGACGGTGTTGATTCACATAGGAGTGGTGATCTTGTTACGTGTTTGTGTGTGTGATTGGTTGATCGTTTCGGGTTTGATGCTCGTTCTTGTCTACGATCTGTGGTAGATTCAATGTGCTTCGATGAAGATTTTATCTTCGGCGTGTTGTTTGTTAGGATTTGATGGTTCTTGTTTAAATCTGATCACTATTTGAAAACATTTCTGAATATTTTTAGATGTTGATTTGATCTTTTGCGATCTCTTGCCTTCTGTATACCTCCGATCAAGTTTGTGGGTTCAATTGTTAGAACAAAGGGTTAAAATTGGTTTCTTTTTTATGGTTTGTCTCTTCTTTCTTTTGTTTCATGCTTTAATCGTCTTTGATTGGCGTTCATGTCAGCGTTTTTCATATTCAGTTATTTGCTTCTAACTTGTTGTCTTTTAATCTACAAAACAGATGCAGATCTTTGTGAAGACGCTCACCGGGAAGACGATCACCCTCGAAGTCGAGAGCTCGGACACCATCGACAACGTGAAGGCCAAGATTCAGGACAAGGAAGGCATTCCACCGGACCAGCAAAGGCTCATCTTTGCGGGCAAGCAGCTCGAGGACGGCCGTACTCTTGCAGACTACAACATCCAGAAGGAGTCCACTCTTCACCTCGTCCTCCGCCTCCGAGGTGGGATGCAGATCTTTGTGAAGACGCTCACCGGGAAGACGATCACCCTCGAAGTCGAGAGCTCGGACACCATCGACAACGTGAAGGCCAAGATTCAGGACAAGGAAGGCATTCCACCGGACCAGCAAAGGCTCATCTTTGCGGGCAAGCAGCTCGAGGACGGCCGTACTCTTGCAGACTACAACATCCAGAAGGAGTCCACTCTTCACCTCGTCCTCCGCCTCCGAGGTGGGATGCAGATCTTCGTGAAGACGCTGACGGGGAAGACCATCACCCTTGAGGTCGAGAGCTCGGACACCATCGACAACGTCAAAGCCAAGATTCAGGACAAGGAGGGCATCCCGCCGGACCAGCAAAGGCTTATCTTTGCCGGCAAGCAGCTCGAGGACGGCCGCACCCTTGCTGACTATAACATCCAGAAGGAGTCCACCCTCCACCTCGTCCTTCGCCTCCGAGGTGGGATGCAAATCTTCGTCAAGACTCTTACCGGGAAGACGATCACCCTCGAGGTCGAGAGCTCGGACACCATCGACAACGTGAAGGCCAAGATTCAGGACAAGGAAGGCATTCCCCCGGATCAGCAACGGCTCATCTTTGCCGGCAAACAGCTCGAGGACGGCCGCACCCTTGCTGACTATAACATCCAGAAGGAGTCCACCCTCCACCTCGTCCTTCGCCTCCGAGGTGGGATGCAAATCTTCGTCAAGACTCTTACCGGGAAGACGATCACCCTCGAGGTCGAGAGCTCGGACACCATCGACAACGTGAAGGCCAAGATTCAGGACAAGGAAGGCATTCCCCCGGATCAGCAACGGCTCATCTTTGCCGGCAAGCAGCTCGAGGACGGCCGCACCCTTGCTGACTATAACATCCAGAAGGAGTCCACCCTCCACCTCGTCCTTCGCCTCCGAGGTGGGATGCAAATCTTCGTCAAGACTCTTACCGGGAAGACGATCACCCTCGAGGTCGAGAGCTCGGACACCATCGACAACGTGAAGGCCAAGATTCAGGACAAGGAAGGCATTCCCCCGGATCAGCAACGGCTCATCTTTGCCGGTAAGCAGCTCGAGGACGGCCGCACCCTTGCTGACTATAACATCCAGAAGGAGTCCACCCTCCACCTCGTCCTTCGACTCCGAGGTGGGATGCAAATCTTCGTCAAGACTCTTACCGGGAAGACGATCACCCTCGAGGTCGAGAGCTCGGACACCATCGACAACGTGAAGGCCAAGATTCAGGACAAGGAAGGCATTCCCCCGGACCAGCAACGGCTCATCTTTGCCGGCAAGCAGCTCGAGGACGGCCGCACCCTTGCTGACTATAACATCCAAAAGGAGTCCACCCTCCACCTCGTCCTTCGCCTCCGAGGTGGGATGCAAATCTTCGTCAAGACTCTTACCGGGAAGACGATCACCCTCGAGGTCGAGAGCTCGGACACCATCGACAACGTGAAGGCCAAGATTCAGGACAAGGAAGGCATTCCCCCGGACCAGCAACGGCTCATCTTTGCCGGCAAGCAGCTCGAGGACGGCCGCACCCTTGCTGACTATAACATCCAAAAGGAGTCCACCCTCCACCTCGTCCTTCGCCTCCGAGGTGGGATGCAAATCTTCGTCAAGACTCTTACCGGGAAGACGATCACCCTCGAGGTCGAGAGCTCGGACACCATCGACAACGTGAAGGCCAAGATTCAGGACAAGGAAGGCATTCCCCCGGACCAGCAACGGCTCATCTTTGCCGGCAAGCAGCTCGAGGACGGCCGCACCCTTGCTGACTATAACATCCAAAAGGAGTCCACCCTCCACCTCGTCCTTCGCCTCCGTGGTGGGATGCAGATCTTTGTCAAGACTCTTACCGGGAAGACGATCACCCTCGAGGTCGAGAGCTCGGACACCATCGACAACGTGAAGTCCAAGATTCAGGACAAGGAGGGCATCCCGCCGGACCAGCAAAGGCTCATTTTTGCCGGCAAGCAGCTCGAGGACGGACGCACTTTGGCCGACTACAACATCCAGAAGGAGTCCACCCTCCACCTCGTCCTCCGCCTCCGTGGCGGTTGCTGAACTCTGCCCGTCTCTCGGCGGCGGTGTTTGATTCGGAGGTGCAGTTACAAGTCCAGTTTATGAGTCGAAGCTTGTCCAGTCCTGTCTCCGTTCGTGCCATCTGCTGCCGCTATCGTCGTGTTATCTGCAGTGCTTTCCTCTTCCCATGCGAATGCTGTGTCCCGTCTAATAATAAGTGAACAATATTCTGCCTTTCTTCACCATTGTTGGTCCGTGGGCTTCGCCAGTTCATTCTCGGTGGTGATTGCCGTCAAATGCCTTCCAAAATACTCTTGTTTTATGAAATCATGTCGAGATTCCGTTTGTATTCACATTTTCATATTGTTGATTATATTATATTATATTTGTTTAAAGTGGTAAATTTTTATTTTAAGAACTGTTAATAATGGACTTTTACATATAGCATCGTCGTATTTGATTTTTCTCAAGATTTTTTTTTTATAATTTGATAAAAATAATTTTAATAAAATCATAAAAAGATGATAATTATTTTTGTTTAGATTTGATTTAGTTTTTTAAACTAAATCTAAGTTTTAGACGAACCGAATCAAATCTAAATATTAATTAATTTAATTTGATTTAATTAAATCTTAAATTATTTTTTATTTTATTTTAATTATCCTTATCTCCTACTTCACTCGCCTCTTTTCCCTCCCTTCTCCTCTATCCTCATCCTTTTCCCTCTCCCTCCCTATCTTTTTCTCTCTTCACAGTTTACTTTAAAAGAATTATTATGCTCGAGATTAAATATAAAAATATATTATTTTAAAAATTTATCATGCTAAATATATTAAAGATTAAATATATTATTTTATAAAAATAAAAAATAAAATTAAAAATATTAATATATTGTCGTAATAGTTATACAGAAATTTAGATAGGTTTGATGAAAATTAAGAGGTACACTTAGACTCGTTACACCTCACCGATTTAATTTAAAAATATTTTATTTAAAAATTTATTCATCCTAAAATTATAAATAAATAAATAAATAAATAATATTAAAATATATTATAATTATGTGCTATTAATTTTGGAGAATTTTATATTGATTCGGTGAAAATATCATAATTACACTCGTGTTATGCTTAGATTATATTCATTCATAGATTTAATAAAATGATTTCGACCTAACCCAAAACTTAATGTCTAAATCGAACCAAATCCATACATGGATTCGTGGCTTGAAATTGTCTAATTCAATAGTATTATCAAAATATTTTTTTAAAAAGGATGCCTCTTCGTAAAAACAATTTAGTTCTCCTTTTGTATGGGTATAAAAGCCCATTCCTAAAGGTTTTAGTTTGATAAATTATCTAATAAGAAATTCTTTTATCTATTTTTTTTAGTTTGCCAATAATTATAATGTGATGAACACATAATATCTAAATATTTGGATGAGTTATGATCGGAAATACACTATCGGCTAGGCATGTAACCATCACGTGGAATTTAGGTCAAATTTCATGGATAAAAGTTCGAAGAATATTCAATCGAGTATTATCTTTTTCAGTAAAATATTTTACACCGTGATCGGATATAAAAATATATCCTTAACACAAAAAGAGAAGAATTTACTTTCTTTTCTTTTTTTTCTACTACTCATGTCTACACTCGAGGACTTAGGTTTACTAGAAACCGACAAGGAGGATCAGCCTTCTTCGTACACTCGACGTTTTGCATGTGATTCCATTTATTTCATAAATGACTAAAAGAGTCTTATAAACCTATCAGTTTCTTTAAAAAACCAAATAACTTTTTATACTCTCCTAACACCCCAAAAAAGGGGAAAACTTTTGTTACCCTCCCACAATCAACACTACGTTGTATTTACTTTTCCCGACAAAACATTTTTAGCAGAAAAAAGATAACTTCTTCACATAATTAAGACCATGAATAAGAAAGTGCAGATTTTTTCAGATTTTCCACAATAGGACATGAGCATAATTAATCTTATAAACTACGTAGTTTACAGAGACAAATCTTATTCATAACCTACAACAACACAAAGGCATTTAAACCAGGTAACTGATCCCTGACAACTATAACTATTTTCAGACAAGCCTTCCGTTGAAGCAAATAAGGTCCAGGAAATCTATCTTAAGAAACTAAACATGAAATCAGCCCAGAACAAGTAGCATCAGCAACATATATCCATTCTGCAGCTTGATTTCCAGGTTGCTTATGCAACAGGTGGACATTTATCTGCATCCTGCGACGTATCGACATCGGCGGGGGGCATGAATTGCCACATGGGAAAGCTGGGATAGCCAACGACAGGAACCATGAGCTTGTGTCCGGCAGCCTGCCCTTGGGCTGGGAAGAGGCTTGGAACCAGCGGTGGCTGAGGTACAAAGCTCGGTCTTGCATTCAAGAGCTTTACTTGCTGCTCCAAACTCTCCTTCTCTGCCTTCAGCTTCTGCTTCTCCTCGCGAAGCTCATTCTTCTCGGCCTGCAGAGAAAGTAACTTCTGATAAACTCAACGGTGAAGGAGTTGGTCAGAAGACCTAAAGTTCTCTAACAGGCAAGAGCAACTTAAATAATCATAACCAAGTAATGAATTGAGCAAAGAATAATGGTACAGCCCGAATCGAGGAATTGGCTTAACACTTGTGCCCTAGATGCCCTTGTCAACTTATAAGAAAATCTACATGCTACAAACTGAAACATATGTAATTTTATGAATTTCTGCCATATCAAAGAGATCTCACAGTAAATATTTCTACAAAGAATGTTTCATAATTTGAAATAGATAACTAAAATGTTGTTCGAACTGCCATAATTACATTTGGTATATTACTATTTTACACAAGTACTACATGTTTCGGTTGTGTTGCACTCCCTGATTTTGCTAATCTATATTATATTCATATTAGGACTCTAAGATACTAATTGATTTCAGAAAGAAAAACAGAACAATCATAAAACATATCCTATTACTACTAAAAGTTGGTAAGCAAGCCTGATTAGCTGCTCCTTTCTTCACTAGGAGAGTCCAAAGAAATGGTCAATCCACTCCCATTCCAGCAAGAATTGAGCCTTTCAATTCTCCAAAACCGTGGTGTTGTGGTGCGATTGTGAACCATGTAGGGTGTAGGATCTGACTCATATCTGAAGTTATGAACAAGATGCATCCTAGATTCAAGAGCCCTGTGAACTCTAAAATATCACTACTTCTAGAACTCAACTTTGAATCAGATCTATAGAAACAGCAGAATCCAAACCAATTCATGAGCCCCTAGATGATATTCATGAAAAGGAATCTGCTGAACCCCTAGATGATATTCATGAGCCACACCAATTCATTGAGACAAAAAGAAAAGAATCCAAAAGGAGAAGTTTACATAAAAGAAAATAGATCAAGGTGAAGAATTGTATCTGCTAAAGAAGGACAATTTGGGGACTTCACAATTCACCAATCTACAAAGAATAATGGTCCAAGAGATGATTAAGATTTTTATATAAAGGTTGACGCAACAATGGGCCCCTACATTCATATAAAAGAGGTGAGACAACATATCAGCATTGCTCTAGGACCTACCTAGCCTAGTTTGACAGAAAACAAGGTACAACCAAGAAAAATTGATTGATGTGGTCCTAGGTAAGAGGATATGCAGTATTTAATACGAAAACCATACTTTTATAATAAATAAAAACATGAAGTGTCTCCATCATAGTATGTTCACAAGAAAACTTGATGGCAAAATAAAAAAAAAAACACTCCAGTGAATTGGAGGACAGACATAGTATCACAGCAGAGGATGCAATATTACTAAAGAATAGAAAACAAGATGATGAAAAACAATGACCAAAGTGGAAGAGAGGCAGGTGGTGAAAGAGACTAATATGAGATGGAGCCGAAGGAAAAAAAAGCAGATGACAATGAGTAGATGATAATGAGAGCGAATGAGGACGACAAGAGTACATGGTGATGAGAGGGAAGATAGGATCAATGACAAAGATGAATAGAGAGAGGACCGGAGTAGAGAACCAAAATTTTCTCTCACGAAAAAACTGGAATAATCTCAAAACATATCAAATGGATGATCACAATAAAGGGCGTTTTAGTCATATGGATCAAAAGCAGTCCAATTAATAAACCAGACTGACCACAGGTCTAATTTCCAGTTGTTCAGCCAGACTGATCCAGTCTAAGTTCTGTACCTATTGAACAAAACAGCAGTCGGGGGAAAAATGAATTCACCAGTAGTTAGATATGAAATGATTGAACAATAGCTAGCAAAATCATTAGATAAAAACCAAAAATGACTTTGAGTGACTTAACATTTCATTGAAGATCATATAGATTACAATCCAAATTAGTAATCTAGGAAACAACTTACAAGGAAACAAGATAAATAAACAAGTCTTAATCATCCCAACACAAATAATATTATATCAGTAGGCTAGGAATGCTATCTAGTAGAAGAATATGTCTGGATAACAACCAAGACAGGGAAACAAAAGGTGGGAAGGGTCAAGTTTCCCCCAGAAATGTTCATTTGTTGTGTAAACAATGTTCCTCCAGGTGTTTCATAAAGGAGTCCAAGAAAGATCACTCATTGCAATTTTTCAAGCACAGTAAAAATGTGGAGAAAACAGTCAATAGAAACTTAGGAACTTAGAAGTGCAATATGAGAAATTAGAGCATAAAAATTCAAAGGCACAAGAGACTGACATTAGAGCTGGAAAAAACAAATGGTAAATGAAATTGATTCTGGAAGAGTCAAATAATTGTCAACTTTGGCAAAGAGTACTATCTTCAATATTGGCTTCAAAGGAATCAGCCACATGTGAAGAACATGGCACAGCAATCATAAATCTGATGGCATATAGTACCAGTCACTCAGGAATTCCACACCATTCCCTACATGTAGCTTCTTACTGTCCTAAGTAATTGCTAAAACAGTGGTCTCAATCTCAAATTAATAAAATCAATGCTGCAGTAACTATTTCTGAGCCATGACATTTTATTCAACACTACTCAAATGGAAAACAGAATTTAACTGCTATCCTTACATGAAAATTTATGATTATTAACATTCAATCATAATTAATATATTATTACAATCAATAAAATAAAATAAATATCAAAGACTACTAATTAAACAAAACAGAAGATTACTAATTGAACAACTTAAACATTATTTTGATTTCAAAGTCATACAAGAAAGAAGACGAAAATGAGTACAGACAGCACACACACACACACAAATATGGCATAAGTGTAACATGAAAGGACCGCTTGCCTTCAGTTCTTTTATCTTTTCCTGGAGACTTTCATTTGAATCTTTTAGCTTCTGTGCTTCGTTTCGTAACTGAATCACCACACGAGCAGCGTCACTTAAAATAGCTGCTTTGTCTGTCTTTGGTGGATTCCCAGGATCAAGGAGAGAGCTGAGTTCCATGAACCTAAAATTGAGAAAATGTGAAAACCCTGAAGGCATGCAAGAAGGATGATAATCCACAACATAAGCAATAATCATGTGATAATGAATTAATTTACCTATCATTTAACCTTTCCCTTCTCATCTTCTCCCTACAAGCTTTAGAGGCAGGTCTACTGCAGGATTCTGATCTGACACTGCAACGCATAGATGCTTTGCAATTACAAAGTTGATACGCACTGATGTACATAAAGTAAGGTGCTAAAAATCCCTAGTATCATGCTCAAAAGGACTCGAACCGTTTTGCAGAGCCGGGTTCCTTGAGTCCATCAGAATTTACAAACGGGCTATCAATATCCACACTGCCATAGAGAACACATACGTATGAAATTGGAATATCAGAAACAAGATGGAACAGAATAGAACAAAAATTGCATCAAAAATATGTGTTCCAGTGTGGCAAGAGGATGCAACACAATGGTAACAATTAAAAGCAGAACAAATGCAAGGTTCAGTAAAAAGAGAGCAGCAGGTACAGAATTCTTGCATGTCATTGGACATGGAACAGCAAATCATAACATCGGCGGTATGGAATAATTTATTAACACAAAATATATCAGAAAATCCCAAAACTATTGAATAATTTATTAATTTAAAATTCAATAATAGGTACATACAACTTTTGGCTTCAAATCCCGACAGAGCATAATGATGGGAGATGAAATTAGCCTACAGAATCTGTTATTAGAAAATAAAAAAAATACAAAGCAGAACTTTGGCTAAACCACAAATAAGCAGAGGGATATAAAGCAGTGCACAGGACAACAGGGAAGGGTCAGGCCATGCCAGGACAAATGGAAACATCAACTCCTACCACACCCCAAAGAAAAAAGAAGACAAAAGTATCAGATGGCAACTTGTCTATCGTCACTGTCCAATTGTTAGCAGCATCTTGTATGTTGATGTTGCCTTGTCAGTGCAGGAGTTTGCCTGGTTTATATGGATGAGCAGATTTTCAATATAATTTTGCATCAACATCATGTCGTTGAGCGCCTTGATCAGTATATAGGAGATGTCACAAAGCTTAACACATCAAGGGAGAAACAGGCAGTAAAAGAGCAATTGCATATGGTGGTCACTGTAGAAGTTTTTAGAAGCAGTAACCAAAGATGTCCCTAAAATAAACAGTTACAGATGACATGCCCTAATCAACTCTTGTCTAGTTCGAGAAAGAGAAGTCTCCACAAGAGACTAGAGAGAGAAAAGAGTACTGCTAGAAAATAGATAACGTTGTCTAAAACGATGCTCCACCTTTCTATAAAACTTGTTCTACTTTTCTATAATATAATAGAATAAGAAGTCTACCCAAGGAGGTTCGCAATGCCCTTATATAAAACTTGTTCTACGTTTCTCCTAGTTATAATAGACTAATAGTAGAAAGAGAATAAAAATCTGTGCAAAAGAAGCTAATCTCCCCACTTTGGTATGATCAAACAGTCAAGGTTAGACTTCTAATTTGGTCAGACTTTTGTTTGGCTGTGTTAGACTTCAGCCTTCATCTGGGTCCTACAATGACACTGAGCAGCACGTTGAGACAATCTAGGGTTCATTTCCCTTGTCTTGTGCCCAGTGAGATACCAGAAATCCCTGAACAAGTGTTAGTCTTCAGCCTTCATCTGGATCCTATAATGACACTGGGCAGCACATTGAGACGATTTAAGGTTTAGTTCCCTTGTCTTGTACCTAGTGAGGTACCAAAAAATCACTGAATGTTTACAGAAATCAGGACATTCCAATCTCTTGTTCACATAAGGATAGGCCTCACCAGATGGCCACCGGGCCTTGGTGACCAACACCCAGTGCTGCAGCTGTTACTCATCCTCATCTGCTGCTGCTCCTCTAGCTGAGTCAGTACATGCCTGAGTTCATTTATTTGACTCGATTGTATCATAACAGCTTACTCTTATTACTAGTTTTCTACTGCAGTAACTGATGCAAAACTATGTTCTCAAAATTATCAAATGTGAAGAAATGACAACCTATATAGACTCCAGGTCCATAATAGAGGTTTAAGGCATGATCTGCCTTTTTCAAGTTGAGTATTCATCACTAAGGCATATGAGAATCATCCAACTAAAAAATTTCTCTTTGGACCAAACAAAACAAAATTCTCTCTCCTGCACCAGGCCTTTTCATTAAGCAGAAAGTGCCAGTCCAATCATGATTCAACAGGATGAGAGCCTTTTAAAGATAATATTCTATATGTTCCATAATTAAAAATATTCATTGGTTCATGTGTCTGATCTATTTATTTGCACAACAAGGTTTTGCTGATAAGCAAATAAAACAATCGTAACGGTAATATTCTTCATGCAATTATGAGACATCCCAATAAACATCTTTAAAAAAAAAAAAGGTTCGCTCCATGAATCTACCACAAACCTAGAACTTAATTGTCGTCCACTTCATTATGCAGTCTGATGACCTTATGTATTGGATAATCACATCTCTCCACGTATTAGCTCACTGATATGTTCTTCTCTTAGATGGGAACACATGATGCAGGACAAGAGTTAACAGTGAGAAGAATCGCTGATTATAAGCATAAAGTACATAATTTTCTCCAACCAGACCAAGTAACCTAAATTACCAACTCATATAAAGCACCAGGCGTTTCCTAGACAATTGAAATCAAATGGATTATCAATCTACAATGCCTTAAAAACCAAAACTAAGCTGTAAATTTATCTGATACAATATATATACTTTGCTTCACAGTTTTCTATACAGACGAAGAGGGAAAAATTAAGATCCTATTCAAGCAGCATATTATCCCACAAAACACAAAGAAAAACAGGTACCATTATACCAACTGGTACACATCATCAAACTTGTTCGCAATCATGCCAACAGTACAAATAAGTCTAAGCAGTATAGCAGGTGAGATCATCTATGACCATGAACAAGTTATTAAAAGTCTTATTCCATACAATTGTAAACCCTAACAAACAACTACAGATGGTTTGTCCCCTAGATCATACATGTTTATCATAATATATATATATATATATATATATATATATATATATATATATATATATAAGAGCATCAACCAAGATGCATCAATTGCAGCACCAAGCATTAGATCAAGGACCACCCTATCTAAACGAACAAGGGAAACAAAAGATATAAGAATCAAATCTTCCAAAGGCTAACAAGCGAGATCTGGGTTCCATCCAACACGCAGAGCGATCGGAACAGTGTAAGAACCAAAAAACCCCAAGTCTCCGACTCGAATTACCTAACACTGGAAGAGGTGTTGAAGCCCTGAGGGGGCCAGCAGAGCCCGCCAACATCGTTCGCCGCGAAATCGCCCCCCGCGTGGGGGATGTCATCGATCAGGGAGCAATCCAGGAACCAATTGGGGTTCTCGGAGGATCCCATTCTCCGATCCGTCACCGGAAACCCAGATTTCTCCGGCAGGGCACACGGACACGATTCCGGCGACGATCCTCCGTTGCGCAAAGATGGCTCCCCTTTTTTCGCCTTTAATTAGTCGTTTGGTCGTCTTGAAGGGCGAGAAGATAGGGTTCGATTTTTAAAGCAGAGACCGAATCACAAAGCATGACGTGGCAATAATACTTGCTCCGAGCCTAATCCAGTAGGATTTGTGGGACTGGGTTGGATGATCTTAATCATATTTTTTTGATACGAGCTTCGCTTCATCGACAGATCAAAAAAAAAAAACAAAAAGGGTCCTATCCAACCAATCCAATAGCTTTGCCAAATAACAAAGAAATATGTGCTCTTTGTTTCGTTAACGAGAGTGAAGCAAGAAACTAATTTTTGTGAGGTCCTCACCTTTTCTCATCCACGTACTAAAATGTCACTCACAAATAAATCTATAAATAATACTTAATCTTCTCGTTAATCCACTCCAAACATCACAAGAAAATAGACAGTTAAAAAAAATAGTGATATCGATAATCCAACTCAATACCATAAATAACAAGACGGGAAGATTATATAAAAAAGTTTCTAATTGATTGATAGGATGAATATTGCATCGATCAATTATCATCTAATATGTAACCTTCACTTGTTGCTCAATTGATAGGAGAAGATTAAGACTACCCTCCGATTGTCTACTCATATGGATAAAGATTTAAGACAAACGATAGTTATAGGCTATCTCTCCTTATCGCTAGTATGGATAAAAGATCAAGTAGAGATTGTTAAAGTCAATTAGAGATTGCCTTCTCCACAAAATATTTTATACTTTTACGACTCAATATAAAAGTTCATATTTAACACAATAAAAAGATGATCTCTCTTTGACCACTCTCGTCTACACTCATCTACCTCAAGTTAATATAACTTGGGCATCGAGGGGTTCAGGTCGGAAAACCCCTCCTAACTTTAATCTTCATGTAAGTAGCATTTCAGGAGCTCAATATTTTCACCTCCAATACAACTCGAATAACCTTACACACACATGTCCAGACCACGTCAGGTTGACCAAGATATAAATAATATCTTCCTATAACATTTTTACACTAAAAGAAAGGGCTCAATGTCACCCACCTATCAACTCTCTAAATAAACTCTTAAGCGATAAGATTTTGCTCTCAACCCATAGTAATTAAAACTAAGAGGAGTAGCAGCCACCCTTTTCCGCACAAGGGTGCATTGACCTTAGCATAGACATTGATCAGATATTGGCATCTATTCAAAAACTTACATCCCTCACCTGCCTTGAGCTACTTACTCGTCTCTATTGAAGTGTTATTAA
Organism: Musa schizocarpa; assembly: GCA_900464855.2. Taxonomy (NCBI): domain Eukaryota; kingdom Viridiplantae; phylum Streptophyta; class Magnoliopsida; order Zingiberales; family Musaceae; genus Musa; species Musa schizocarpa. Next base: position 26,307,054 of record LS990925.1, on the reverse strand, counting down.
ATTTCACTTATATCATCATGTATCTGCATTATGCCCATTCTAATCTACATCGGTGTCGCTTGGCATCTACGTCGACAAGATGTAAGATATCTACGTTCGTCCACGTTGTGTCGCTCTACATCTGTGTCAATGGGATGTAAGGCTTTTACCTCACTTCTTATCAACACAGATGTAAAGTGGTGCTAATATTAATATAGGATGATGCAAAGCAGTTATCATCCTCGTCTTTTTGTCTCCTCTCCCTTTGTATCACCTTCCATCATCGCTCTCCCTCATCTTTCCCCCACAAGAAGCCATAGAGGTCCCTCAAGCTCCACCTTTAGGATTCTACCCTGCCCGTTTTCAGGGACATCTTTGAGATCCATCACCACCTTCATCAAATCGCCATCATTGTCATGATTGTCACCCTCGCCTCGATCGTTGAAATTCAGATCGACATCAATAAGACTGACCACTTTTTCATCAACTACCACCATAACAACTACCTGTGAACCTCAACAATATCGCTATCTGCCATCACCATAATAGTTGTTTAAAAAAATTTTAATTAGGATATAATAAAAAATATAATTGAGATATTAAAATTATCTTTTTATCCATCATTTTTATATTAATCATGTATGCATTGTCTCCTCCGTTGATAAAGTCAATGATGTTAAGATAAATAAAATTAAATAATTTTATTTTAATAATTATAATAATTATAATATATAATTTTTAAATCTAGCATCAACGATTAAATTGTTAAAGATTAACTACAAGAGTCCCTTATTTAAAAGCAAAGCTCACCTCTCTTCGAACGCTATCAAAATGTTAATATTGGATGATGCAAAGCAGTTATCATCCTCGTCCTTTGTCTCCTCTCCCTTTAAATCGCTCTCCCTCCTCTTTCCCCCACAAGAAACTATAAAGGTCTCTCACTCTCCCTCCTCTTTCCCCCACAAGAAACTATAGAGGTCTCTCAAGCTTCACATTTAGGATTTTATCCTATTCATTTCCAAGGGCATCCGTAAGATCCACCACCACCATCATCAAAATGCCATCACTACCATGATATCACTCTTACCTCGATCGTTGATGTTCAGATCGATATTGGTAAGACTGACCACTGTATCGTTTTCGTCAACCATCACCATAACAATCACCCGTGAACCTCAACGATATCGCTATCTGCCATCACTATAATAATTGATTAAGAAATTTTAATTAGTATATAATAAAAAAATATAATTGAGATATTAAAATTATCTTTTTATTCATCGTTTTTATATTAATCATATATGCATTGTCTTTTCCGTTCGTAAAGTCAATAATGTTAAGATAAATAAAATTAAATATTTTATTTTAATAATTATAATAATTTTAATATAGAATTTTTAAATCTAGCATCAGCGATCAAATTGTCAAAGATTAACTACTGGAGTCCCTTATTTAAAAGCAAAACCCGCCTCTCTCCGAACGCTATCAAAAGCATCGACACGACAGTGGTAGCCAAATCTCTACTTCTCCGATTCCCAAGTCTTGAGTACGTCATCGCCATGGTCGGTCGGGGGAAGTCGATCGGCTCAGCCGCGGCAAAGAAGTCCATGTCGAGAAGCAGCAACGCCGGCCTCCAGTTTCCCGTCGGCCGGATCGCCCGTTTTCTCGCTGCCGTACGCCGAGCGCGTTGGCGCTGGCGCTCCCTTCTATCTCGCTGCCGTACTTGAATGCCCCGCCGCTGAGGTGCGTGGATCCCCTCCCTTTCTCGAAATGTTCCCTTACGATTGTATTCTCTCCCCCGTTCGACAAGGGTCTTTTTTGTTGATTTGTTGAGTGTAATCTGTGTTCGATTATTCTTACGATATATTCTCTGTCTCTCCTCTTCAATTTGGGGGATATTTTTTTGAAATCCGTGGTTTGTGTTGTTTATGCAAAATCTAGGATTTAAGATCCTTTTTTTTTTTTTTTTTTTTTGTGTGTGAAATTTGGGTTCTTCGGCGGTTTCCAGCAATATATTCCCGGGTTTGGTTGCAATTTCCCTTCAGGATTTGTAGTTTTTGGATCTGGATTAGTCTTGCAATTATTTCTCTTGATTTCCTTCTTTCCAGCTTTAGTCTTTCGTGTTATTTTGCAGTCGTTTGGTTTGGTGTGGCTCATTCTCTGCTTTGTGATTAGGTTTTGGAGCTAGCTGGGAATGCGGCGAAGGACAAAAAACACTTGAAAATTAGTTATAATATTTTCTGAGTTTTTTAGGATATAAAAAAGTTTTTGAAGATTAGAGTTATACTGTTTTTATACTCTATTTAAAAATAATATTAACTTCATTCAAAAAGAATGTAACTCACATTGCATATTTTTAAAAGATTATTAAATTTTCAGAGAATATTGTAAACACTTACAATGCCTGTATGACCATTTTTTTTTCTATTTTTGAACCATTAAAATAGACAAAATTTATATCAACCCTTTAAAAGTACGAAATTACGGTTTTTATTAATTTACCCAATTTAAGCTGAATTTGCCTTAACTTTAGGATTAAAAACCACTTAAATATTATTGTAAAATGCTTTTTGAGATTTTAAGGATATTAAAATATACTACATACAAGTGGAATATTAGTTGTATGCCATAATCAAAGTCAAAATGGTATTCCTATCCTGCCCTATAAAACAACTAGGAAGTCTTTGTTATTTGGAAGGATTCCAGAAAGAAAACTATTCGTGGAGTTATTTACTAATCCTTTTTACCTTTTTTGATTTCTCCTAAACATAATCATGAACAATGAATTATGAATTTTTTATCTATTATTCTTTCTCATTTGTTAGCCATCTCAGAACACTTGCTTTATGTGAGGATAAGTAAGATAAATACTGTTTAAAAAATAATACAAAAACATGGATACATGAAATTTCTCTAAAATCAATAAATTGCTGCAATGTTCAAGAACAACAATATTTGAAAAAGAAGACATGGGTCATCCCATATCAGAAAGGTGACCAATTTATCTACTGTACATCTTGTTCATATTGAGACATTGAACCTTTGTGTTGCTTGTTTGGAAAGAGAAGAAATGCCAAAATTTTGGCAAGACAATACCTGTGGCAATCAAAATCTTTGTTTCATCTCATAACAAGGAATCTCATTGACACTTTCATAATTTTCGATATAGAACATACAAGTGAAGCAAATGAACAAGCACTTACAACCCAATTGAAAACACTGAAACAACCAAGAATCTAGAGAGGATCAGTGTACACAAACTTATCAAAACAAATAAGAAGTCAATGGCGAATCTGGTCCTATGGGATCACAAAGTCAAACTTTGAGTTATTGTGCTAAATATAACAAATTCATAGATAGGAGCCAATATTTGGGCAAAAACTGTCTAACTTAAGGCTTTTTAAGCAGTTTTTTCAGGAACAACACCAATGGCTACTTTTGACATGGACAGTTTAAGGACATATTCTTTTCTTTTATTGGAGTGCTTTGATTGGTATTTGCTAGAATTGAATGGTGAGTTCCTCAAGTCTCCTCCCCTTCAAACCTTTAAATTAGTTTTGCAGCACAAGTTCATGTATAGCTTTCTCCCCCTCTGTCTCTATTCTTCTTCTGCTCATTATAATCTTTCTCCATGATCAGGAGATGTGTCAAAGTTCATCAGATTATCTTCCCAACATCATCCCCTGAAATGATTAGGAGTTGTGTCAAGACCTCACTCAGGCTCTTGACCCAAAGGAATCACCACAGCAATGCATCTTCGTTTGCATGGGAAAAACCTTGTTTCGGGTGGATCAAGTTGAACTTTGACGGAGCTTCCAAGTGCAAATTCAGCAACGCCAGCATAGGTGGTGTGTGCCGGGACCACGAAGGGCTGTTCATGCTGGGATATGCTGAATGCATTGGGGGGGCGACGAGCTCCGTTGCAGAGTTAGCTGCTTGCAAACGAGGCCTTGAGCTGGCCTTGCAGAACGGGTGGCACAATATCTGGTTTGAAGGCGATGCAAAGACGGTGGTGGATGTTTTCATGAACGAGGTGAGATTGAAGTCCAAGGAAGATCTAAGAATTGTGAGAGAGATTAGGGTGTTGATTCCCCAGCTGAATGACTTCAGTGTATCCCATATATACAGGCAAGGGAACAGAGTTGCTCATGAGTTTGCCAAGCTGGGATACCGATATCAAAAGCCACAAATTTGGCGCGACATTCCCCCCAATGAAGTACAGCGACTTCTTTGCCATGATGCTGAAGCTAAAGCTATTATTCTTAAGAAGTAGATTTCTCTAAAGATGCTTCCTGCATTTCAGTAAGATGAGTCTTGAGTCAAACTCGGTCGGGACCATCGCATTAGAGATTGAATACTAATGTAAAACAAAAGTAACTTAAAAGCTTAAGCTGTTAAGCTATGGGTGAAACTTTAATCATTTAGCTTTTTCAACCCTTAGCAATATATGGCTGTGATTTAATTTTCTTTCAATCTTCATCTTATACATAAATATTTTCCTAACATCTACTTGTTCATGTCTGAATTCATCTATTTTCCCCTTATCCATAAGTTTTAAGTCAATTATGATTTGACATATTATCTGGCTCACTTTTTTATTTTACTCATTTCTTTTATCAATCTTGGGTCCGATGAGTTTGAGCCAAACTAGGTCAAGACTACCATTTATGAGATCGGATACTAATGAGAACAATGGGCTATTAAGTTATAACTCAAACATAACTAAATATTACCCATTTTTTCAAATCCTTAGAAATGTGAAACTATTATTTAGTCTTTATCTAATCTTTATCTCACATGTGAATATTTTTCTAATAGTATATTACCTAGTTGAAGAGGATGCAATGCCTTCAAGAGAATCCTGCTTCCAAAGAGTTTGCTTGAGATTTTGAACTTAGTTAAAATCAAACAAAACTTACAAGGGGTAATTCAATAGATTTTCAAGCACTTATGCAACCTCTATTGCATTGTGCTTTAGTAGATTAGATTTCGAATGCTACTACTCAAACACCTCAATGCCATAAGATCTTCCAATCATATCTGTCTACAACTGTGTATGGGAAGGTATTGAAAAGTTCCATGTGCAAGAAATCCCACCTACCATCACGATCATCATGATCATTATATCCACCACCACCAAATGCTGCCAGGAGCATTACTCTTGACAAAAAATTACAGTCATCTCCACTGCTGACATTTTCACCACCATAAGCATAAATTCACATGTTAGTTGGACAAGGTAGAGGAGGGACAACTCTGAAATTTGAAATATTACACATTTTTCTATTTTTTTATGGAGAATAAATTGGAAAACAAAGATGAAATTAAACGCATCCTAAATGCTTCTTGGGTATCATAAGCTATTATTCTAATCGAACCCTCTGTCCCACACCAGCAAATCAGCATACCAGTCTTCTTACATATCCTAGATGATTGTAGGTTTTGCGCCCTGAGCAGAGAGGATATCAACCATTAGAGGTTTTTCTAATGTGGCTTTTCCTTACAGATACAGAGATCCATTTTCGATGTTTCTAATACATTTGATGAACCTGCTAACTTCAGTTCCTTTTGGAATAACGGGACAAGAAGACATTTTATCAAGAATCATCAATTTGTTAAGATATAAATCAATAATCTAATGACTTAAACTTTTAAATGAAATGATGATAGTAAAAAAATAGATATGGAATGTTCAAACTTCAAATCATATCTATGCACGCATTAAAAGGGAAAATGTGTATCTTTGACTCTCACGTGCTTTGTTTGAGTCAATCTACCACCCTTATGTGAGGATGAGCATTAAGAATATAGCTCATAAAATCATGTCTCAAATACTGGCTTAAATTTTTAGATGAAACAACACATGTAACTTAAGAGGCTTGAGAAAAAGAAAAAGATGAATCGTTCCTAACCTGGCCAGTAAGTGAGAAGGAAGTCTTGACATGCTCTCTTTTCCATGTTCACATGATAGATCCAAAGAGCTCCCTCTTCGTCTTCTGTTCAATGTGGTTTCTCTATTTTGCAATCGGCAAATTGCTTTCACCACGCTCCACTTTCCAATATATTCAGTAGATTGTTATCCTGTCCTTCAAGAAAAACTATCAACTGCTAAGAACTGAAACCAGATCTCATTACTCTTTTGTTTTTGGTAGAAAAACTAGAAATTTTTACTTTGTTCAAAAACCATAACTTTGCATGTAGAATTCCCTCGTCTGCTTCCAACTTTCTTCCACCAGGATAAGAGACATGCTGCTAAAAAGTACTCGTGCACATCCATTAGTCCCACTTATGACTGCAACCTAGTCCCTTTGTTTAATGCACAAGGAGAGGCATGTTACCTGGTCTTCATCACTGAGAAATTGCACAAAGATCATGGACATGCCAGGACACCATATCTGCTTCCGTTCGCCAACAAACTACCTTTATCTTGGGTTAGTAATTTGAGTCAAATGGTTCGATCCTCCTAGGTCATGGCAGTCTTAGCTGCATTTCCTCAAACAAATGAAGTGCTGCATTTCTTCAAACAACTTGAAGCCCAACTCCGCCTGACCACACACGCGACAGACACATGTATCAATGAAGTGCTGCATTTCCTCGAACGACTTCAAGTCCAACCCCACCTGACCACACACGACATACATAAATATCATTGAGGTGCCACATTTCCTCGAACACCTTCAAGGCCAACCCCACCTGACCACACGGCATAAATATTAAGGTGCCTCATTTCCTCGAACACCTTCAAGCCCAACTCTCACTCGATCACACAAGGCGCACATTTTTATCAATGAAGCGCCGCATTTCCTCGAACGACTTCAAGCCCAACGCCACCTGACCACTGACGGCATACATGTTTATCGATGCAGTGCCGCAAGCATATCAATTGAGAGTCCTGGAGAACACGGGTCATGTTGATGCCGTTGCTCCTCGCGTGGCCATGGCAGCGCTTCCCCTGCCCCAAGGGCCCTCCACAGCACGAGGTTACGCCCCACGCTGCCGCCCACAAACATTCGGTTACTTTCCTGAGTGGGTAAATGACGGCACTTTGACTTAACAAGTCAACCGGCTCCACCAGGCCATTAATGAGGCCACAACCCTCGCCGACTTCGGTCACCCTCCGGTCCTCTTACCAGACCTAATGACATCATCATGCATGGCATTAATAATACTAATAATATTAATAATGTACATTATATCGTTATGGAACAGAAATCGTTACAAATCTATCATGCAAAAGCTTCTTGCCGATAAAGAATTTCTATTCAGTCAGACTAATTTTTGTGGTTTGGATTTTGATCATTCATATCATATAAAAAAATATTACATTATTTTTCAATTTTCATAATAATTATTCTCAATACAAAAAGATCAATTTTTAGTAATTTGAATTTAGGTCAATGCAACCTAATTTCAATAAATTATTTTTAAAAATAAATTGTCACATAATACTGAATAAAATACTGAAACACAGGGGTAAGTCAAGGAGCGGTGATTGGATGTGGCTGACCAATAACTATGCCGTGCCACCTCACCCATCCACCCACCTACTCTCTCTCTCTCTCTCAGAAGGTTCCCGGACTCCAAAGCAGACCGTTGAGCTTACGGACGCCAGCGCAGTGGCTTCTTTTACGTGCCCTCGGTGGCGCGATTCATACCGCAGCGATCTGGTCCCCCGCCGGCGATTGAGAAGGAGCAGGACTCTGGTAGCCGATCTGGGAGGTGTTCGCCATGGCGTTAGCCGAAGTCAAGGCGGGGACGGAGGGGAAGGGGTGTGGGATTTGCCGGCTGCCTTTCTTCGGCGGCGGGGGCGGAGGTGATGGAGGATCGTCGTCCAACTCTTCGTCGACGTTCATTTTGACGCATAACCACCATTACCGATCGTCAGGGCAGGGCCAGACGGGGCAGGTGGAGGAAGGGGCCGCAGCGGCGCAGGCCGGAAGGCGCAGCTCCGGCGCCAGCTCGGTCTCGTCGGTTACCAGGTCGCTGCTGCCAACCAGACGCCGCCTTCGGCTCGATCCGCCCACCAAGCTCTACTTCCCTTGTGAGTGCTTGCTCTGGTAACTATTTTATGGGTTCTTGTTGTCGGATTTTTCAACCTTTTTTCGTTAGATCTCGTTTGAAGCTTAGAAAGGAGTGATCTTTTTCTCTTTTTTATTGAGTGTTCGCGGATCTCGAGACTTTTTGGGGGCTGAATTGGCCAAAAATTGTGGCTTTTGCTTCTGATTTGGGCCCTTCTTTCTCGTAAAAGTACTTCTTTTGGTGGCTACTGTTTAAATTTAGGTAATAAAAGATGGATTAACTTATAAATTTGTAGATTTGTTCTTTCGATCCATTATCTCAGATGCGAGTTATGGAGACTCAAAGTACCCTAACTTTGGGTCTCTTTCTATGGATCGTAATACAATTTATACATATTACACCATTAAATTCTGTACAGCAAAGTTGTTTTCTTTCTCTCCTGGGATACCAATTTCTGATTGTTATAGCCATTTGCTAATTCGATACTTTCTTATGATCTGTTGTTATAATATTAATTGCTGTAATATTAGTCTTCCTTTTCTGTCTCTCGTTAACCTTGGTTGTTGTTACAGAATGATTCAGTTGCTTAGGTTTGAGTTTTGACGTTTGCTTCTTTCCCCTAAAACTTTATGCCTGATTACCTGATAAAAGGTTCTTTAATGTGTTCAAGTAAAGAGGTTGTAGTATGGTTTTCTACCGTTGGATATTAGTCAATAAGGTTGCTCCTTTTTTCTTGTCTGTGTTATGCTTTTGAGCATTGTTTTTTTTCCTTATGTTATTCTAATGTCTTCTTGTTTGGCCAACAAAAACTGTGATGGTCTAATGAAATTAAATATAGCTTCTGCTTCTAGTTTGAGAATTCTTTTTGAGAAGCTGCCTGTCAGAGAATATATGCCGGGGTGTTCTGTGATTAACCTTCTAGTTTATATGGTTTCTTTGTTGAAGATGAACCTGGAAAACAGGTGCGAAGTGCAGTCAGGATTAAGAACACCAGCAAGTCGCATGTGACATTTAAGGTGTGTGCGATCTTTCATCTTATTCTAGCTATTACCTGTTTTCTGACTTATTTCTTAGTAGTAATACACCATCTTCAGCTTAATATATGTTCTTTGTAATAATTAATTCTTCTAAAATATTTTTAATGTTTTTCATCGAGCATGATGTTTCTGTTTGAAATATCAACTAAAGTTACAATGGCCTACTTTTTTCCATGTTTCTTTTACTTTTTCTAAAATATTCATGGGCAAATTTTGATTATTCTAAGTGGATTTAGTTTCAAACAACTGCACCAAAGAGCTGTTTCATGCGTCCTCCTGGAGGTATACTCTCCCCAGGGGAGAGTATCATTGCTACTGGTAAATTTTTTTTCCTCCTTATGTTATTCTTAAATGATTTCTCTAACGGATGCAATAATCAGCTCATATCGAGGATGTACTTTTTAAAAAAAATTCCACCCCGGTGGCAGTTTTCAAGTTTGTTGAGCAACCAGAGAATAATGAAAAGCCAATGGATCAAAAGAGCAAGGTTAAGTTCAAGATTGTTAGCTTGAAGGTGAATGGTCCTATGGAATATGTACCAGAGCTAGTAAGCCTATTTTTATCTCTTCCTTTCAGCTTGATTCCATATGTCTGTTTGTCTATGGCTGAGCTTGTGTTCCATTTTGCCAAAACTTGAAATTTTAGTTTAATCTAAATCAACTCATCACTAAATATGAAAGTTTGGCTGGTTTTAACTGGATATGGCTTAATCCATTTTGGGTCTCATTTCACCAGTCTATTAAAAGTTTAATACAGAATATCTTTTTCTAGAGCAACTCTTCCAGAGGATTCTATCATTCAAATTTTTTTTCCAGTGTTGCTTCAAATGCATGGTTATGTTGAAATAAAGAAAAAAAAAGCATCCATGGTTATGTTGAAATTTTATGCTCTTCCACACCATTGAGGATATCTCTACTAATTTATTAGCTATTTTAGTTTTCTAGTGATACACTATGTTTGGAGCCCCTTCTAGTTATCTAACAAATTCATATTTCAGAAAACCTTGGTGTAACATGGAAAAATAAATGTGAACAATGTGAAGTAATGCAATTATTTAAGTGCACAGATATGTGATAAATTTATGGACTTTATATTACAAACTTTATCATGAGAAATATCATCTACCTATTTCATAAGTGAATAGTGTGTTCAATTTGAGTATATTTTTTATATTTTCATTTTTTATTACACAGGTGTATAGAACACAGAACTATTTGTCCATCCAAAAGTTCTTTTTGTTTCAGAATTCTGTTGAGTATGTTGAAAATGCTATGAGAGTACCAGAGCTTCTCAAAAGTGCTCCATGAGAATGATGCTTTGTAATAGGCATCTTCACTCAGTTTATTAACTTAAAGTCAAACTTGCAAATGTTCATCAGCTTTTTCTGTTTCTGTGCCAAAATGTCATGTGAAGCTGTTACTGTTATATACCTGTTCAACAGTTTGATGAGCAGAAAGATCAGGTTGCAGTAGAGCAAATTCTGGGGGTTGTCTTCCTGGACCCAGATCACCCCTGCCCTGTAAGCCAATCACACACACAGTAATTGTTCTTATCATGGACTAGTAGATGACTTGTGGTGTAAATTGCAATATACTTTTTTGAAGCAAATGGAGAAGCTGAAGAGGCAACTGGCTGAGGCTGAGGCCGCGCTGGAGGCACGCAAGAAGCCCCCTGAAGACACAGGTCGGATTGTTGGAGAAGGACTGGTTATCGATGAATGGGTAATACTCTTTTTCCTTGCTATTTGGCTTCTATGCATTTTCTTCTTTCGAATGAGCATTTTTTCCAGTTCCCTTCCTTTTTTATTTTCAGAAAGAAAGAAGAGAACGATATCTTGCTCAGCAGCAGCAGGTGGAAGGGGTTGATTCAGTTTGAAGTATGATTCCTTTTGTCAATGTAGCTCTTGTATCTTCTTTTGCTTGTGTTGTATTGTATGATCTGTTTTGTTTAAGAGAAAGAACATGTCATTTGTCCCCCTATAATGTTCAAGACTGTGAGGAGGGTGAAATAATGGAGTTCACATATCATGATCTTTTTTGGATTTGGAAATATTGTACTTGAATGAGGATATCATGCTGTCGTATATAATGGTATTACCATCTTGTCAACAAATAAAAGATAAGTTGAATGGCAAGCTCCAAGAATTTTCTCCTCTTTGTTCCTTTAGGTTCTCAAATATGACCAGTGAGTTGAGGTTTATGTTTGGTACCTTTTTATGTGAATCTTGTCTGCACAATTTACTGCCAAACAAGGTTATTAACTCATGTTTCACCTTTATGTACCTATCTTGTAGGTGTTGGCCAAAGAAATTAGTCTGACAACTTATCAGTGGGAGCTATTCTGGCTGCTATATCAGATTAGTTGAATTGTAATTGCTGAATGATTGGCTAACATCATGAACGGGAGCTATTCTGGCTGCTGTATCGGATTAGCTGAATTGTAATTGCTGAATTATAGGCTAACATCATGAACCAAGGATATAGAACCATTGCAGGGAAACCATTGTTCTTTTGGCACACAACAAATGATCTTCATGCCGTGAGAGTTGGAATAAGTTCCTCCTCAAAAGAATAGTAAGATCCATTGAATTATTTATCGAAAATGGATTGCATCTTGAATCCGTGAACTATTATTCTAACTCTCTAGATGGGCATCTTCATTGCACCTGTTTGAAGATGTGATTTAAAGAGGATAAACATCAATTGCATAGTTTTGAGAAGAGGAACTAACCTAGTGTTCCTTATGAATGTTAGTCACGAGTTCTCAACAAGTCAATCAATGATATGTGTGACTTGACACGCAGTCTTTTTACTTATTATTTAATATTTTATTACTTAATATTATTTTTGTTTGAATATATTATGATGATCATGGATTTATGTAATGCGAATCAGATAACCGGACAGACTGGTGTGCTATATATCCATCTATATGATAGATGTAGTTGGTCTTATAGTTGCTCGTGTGGGAACACTAGGGATACAGTACGGGTGCTCATTGGAGAATGAGTTCACTGATTGATCCGCTTACGGAATGCTGGATGATTGATAATATCTCATTGTTAGACAACGATTCTGTAGTCCCAGTGATGTATCTGGTCCTTAGACTTGAGACACCAAGGATGTCCTGTATGAGTACTTCACTCTTTGATACCAAAGAATAGTCATGTTAGTCATAAGTTCCCAGCAAGTCAATCATATGAGTGATGATATGTGTGACTTGACACGCAGTCTTTTTACTTATTATTTGGTATTTTATTACTTTATATTATTTGTTGTTTGAATATATTATGATGATCATGGATTTGTGCAATGCGAATCAGATAACCGGACAGACTGGTGTGCTATATATCCGTCTATATGATAGATGTAGTTGGTCTTATAGTTGCTCGTGTGGGAATACTAGGGATACAGTACGGGTGCTCATTGGAGAATGAGTTCACTGATTGATCCGCTTACGGAATGCTGGATGGTTGATAATATCTCATTGTTAGATAGCGATTCTGTAGTCCCAGTGATGTATCTGGTCCTTAGACTTGAGACACCAAGGATGTCCTGTATGAGTACTTCACTCTTTGATACCAAACTTATATTTCTGGAAGTTCTAGATATAGTATAACCGGTTATCATGAGTGATAGCTAACCTTACGAGAGTTATTGAGTGTCGATAGAGGATCATCCGCTCTCGGTATCATGAGAGAAATATCTTATGTGTTCTTGCTTAGGCAAATCCCTAGCCAAGGTCATTCGGATTGAGAGAGAAAGAGTTCTTTGGGAGAATCTGATTTGAGCGAGATTTAAGTAGAGACCGTATGAGTCTGATAACACCATGTCTAGTATACGGTATCTGAGATATTAGATAAATAAGAGATTATAGGTACAGAGTAACTAAGGACAAATAGGTCAAATGGATTGGATTCCCTTGTATCATCTAGGGACTACGACATAGTGGCATAGTACGTTTGCAGTCGATGAGTCGAGTGAATTATTATGGAGATAATTCACTAAGCCAGAAGGAGTTCTGATAGGTATGACTCACGATCAACTCGATATTGGGCCTAGAGAGTCACACATATATGGTAGGTGTTATGATGAGTAGAGGTTCATATATGAGATATCCGTCGGAGTCTCTATCTTATTGAATATCCAATAAGCCCCTGAATTATTAGATCCTATGGATGAGATCTAATAAGAGCCAATGATAGATTATTGGATAGAGATCCACTAATCTAAGAGGTTTGAGTAGTTGGATGGAGATCCAATACCCAATAGAGCAGGATCCATTAGGGTCAAGTTGACAATGAACTTCTATAAATAGGAGGGAATCAATAGTTTATAGGCTAGAGCCTTTTTGGGTTGCCTCTCTTATTCTCCTCCTCTTCTCCTTCTCAGATAGCAAGCTTGGTGTTTTGAGGAGTATCGTCACAAGTCTACTATATGGACCACCACTAGAGAAGATGATGCTTGACCTCCTTCACCCTCTCCTAGAGATCTATTGGGATTAAGGGATATATGATCTCCTTAGGTAATACAATCTTTCATATATGCAATTTTAAGTTTCGTAGTTTTTGTGCACCAATCTTCGTACAATGACGAACACATCTTTTGGGAAATTGAGGATTTTATTTTTTTTATGTTTTTCCACTGTGCATGTGATGTCGCTGCCTAGATTTCCCTACAGTGGTATAAAAGCCAGGTTGTTCGTGCGATAAATTGGTTTTGTACTACGTGTGTTGTGAGGAAGACTTTTGTCGTCAAAATCGTTGACGCAAAAGGTGAGAGAGGACTATTGTTGGCCTCGTAGGTTGGCCAATGGCTGCTTGTAGCCTTTGGTCGAGGCCTAGCCACTTGCGTGTAGGTGGCCAGCAGGCAGGAGCCGGCCACTTGCGGCCAACAGCCTACAGCCTGCAGGTAGGCAACAGCACGGGTGACCTGCCTACAAGGGCGGGCAACCGCACGGGCGACCTGCCTGTAAGGGCGGGCAGCGCTCGCATCACCATGTGGCAACGATGCCTGCAAGCACTGTGAACGCGGGGGCGATAGTGTCCGCAAGCACAACGCCCGTGGGCAAGGGCGGCGGCCCCCACCCCTTGTAGTGGTCAGCGACGGTAGGGTGGCGGCGACGACAACACAATATAGGAGAAGAGAAGAGGGTTAGGGTTTTCTGGGCAAAAGATAGTTTTGCCCCTCAAAATTTTAGAAATTCCAAGTTCTATCCTTTGTCTAAATTACGAAAATATCTCTCAGAATTCAAAAAATTTCCTACATATCCTTGATTTTATAAAATATCAATTAATTAAAAAGTTTAATTGATTATTATTATTATTATTATTATTATTATTATTATATAGTAGTCCTACATAATAATGTTTACATGTGATGTATGATACATGGACGGATGATCATGGATCATGTGATGTGTGTACTTATGATTATTATTATTGGGGCTTGTGAGCCTCCATTTTATTTCTCGTTTATTGTCGGGCCTATGCGCCTATGATTTAGTTGTAATCACATAAGGAGGCACAGCGGGAGCGTGAAAGTGATAGCGGGACTCACGATGTTGAAACAGAGGATCGCGATGCATGGAGATGCTGACGGAACCGACAAGGACGAGATGGACGATCATAGGGCGTGGAGATGCACCACTACATATATAGATTTTGATGTGAGTGACTAAACCCACTAGCTCGGGCCTGATCACATTAGACTGTGGTCCATGATCATCTGGTGTGATTGCTCATGATGTGTGATTGCTTATACACCTACTAGATATAAATATATATTTGCATACGATGTAGATATATATTAAATATGTATGTGTGTGATCTATTACATTAGGAGACCAAATAAAAATCCCCTCTCTAGATAATATTAAGTCAGTAAACATGATGTAATTAGATTGACCCATGTAACCTTCCATTGTTATATGTAGGGACTAATTCTTGATGTAGGTTGAGTTAGTCAAGTCCCTCGAGGCTCACCTATATCGCGATTCGCTATCTTGCCTACGACATAGAGATGTCACCGGGGACCTGAGGACATGGTATGCTTAGTCGAGTCCCTCGAGGGCATATCATCGAATCAGACTAATCTTGTAATGATGGTGTTAACTTAACCGAATATCATGGTTAGTCGAGTCTCTCGAGACCATAGTGATTCGGAGGTAGAACATGACGAGAATTACAAGGAGTTGTGATTGACAAGAGTTGTCTACCTTTTGGGCTTAGTGTGATTGGTCAAGTCTCTCGAGGTTACACTAAGACGTTGATTGAATCCCGATCCCCATTAGAAGTTTGTCGGAGACTTCCGTTTCACGTGCTAAGGGTGTCGCGTGACTCGTAAGTAAAATAGTAGGAGTATATTAAACTAGAAGTCCATATCTTAATTGTTTATTTTTTTTATAAAATATGTATGTTCTTTATTTCTACTGTATCTTTATTTTCAGAAATATGTCACTTTTAAATCTCTTATGTGGTATACTTGATGTCAACCGCCTCACTTGTTTGAATTATATGGATTGGCTTTGTAACTTGAGAATTATTCTTACGGTGGAGAAAATCACGTACATCCTTAATACAGTGATGCCTATGCCCGTGGAAGGGGCAAGCGAGAATGAGATCGCTCGCTACGTGAAGTACATAGATGACTTCACTCTTGCTCAGTGTTATATATTAGGCTCCATGACTCCTAAGTTACAGAGACAACATGAAAAGATGGATGCCAGATCCATTCTCCTACATGTCCACAAACTATTTAAGGAACATGGAAGGACTCAACGTTATAAGATATCTAAGAGCCTCTTCCACATTAGGATAACTAAGGGGACATCGGTTCAAAATTATATCTTAAAGATGATTGAGTGGATAAAGAAACTCATAGGTCTATGAATGATCCTAGAGGATAACCTATATGTGGATCTTGTGCTTCAGTCCCTATTAGATTCCTTTTCACAATTCATAATGAATTTTAATTTGAATAAGCTTGAGGTGACTCTCGCTAAGCTTCTCAATATGTTGAGGGAGGTAGAGAGCACTATCAAGAAAGAGAAGCTAGTTATCTATACTGGTGAGACAAAAAAGAAAAGGAAAGCAGAAAAGTCCCTTAAGAAAGGCAAGAGCAATGGCAAACCGGGTAAAGCAAATGTTACTAAGAAAGACCCGACAAAGTGTTCAATCTCGGATTTTGATGATGAAACAAATTGATAGTGTTTATGATTTGATCTGCATTTTGAGTGACGCAAGAAGCTTCGATTAGGGAGAGATAATTAAAGCAAGAAGAATCATGTTGGGTTAGAAAAAACCATATCAAAAGATTGGACGTCGAGCCGAAAGATCGATTGACATATCGGTAGAAAGCTTCGGGCCATGGGTTCGAGCATCGGGCTAAGAAGAGCGAAAATTGTGCCAAGGAAATCGGAGTTGTGGAGGTCAACTGACCAATTGGGCGATAGGCCACAAGAGAGGATGATACGCCGAAGAATCAGACGAAGCGTCGATAAACTAATGACATGTCGGATAACACTTGATTCAAGCTTTGTAATAATTGTCTAGATCGAAGTGAGTTTCAAGTATGCAGGATTAACTACGATAACGATCAAGGCATAAAGCAAAATAAAGTCCCAAAGTCAAGAACGAGATTTCGTTGGGAGTTCGAGCTAAGTCCGAACGTTTTGTCATGGACTTAGTTGGAATTTCCTAAGTCGTGAGGCACTTTTGCAGCCAAGACACGAACCTAGCTTGAGTTGCCTAAGTCGCAATGTACCCTTGCACCAACTTCTCGGACTTAGCTAGGATGGCCTAAGTCTTGAGGCGTCCTTGTGACATATGCATCCGTAAAGGTTCAACTTAGTTATAACTTCGTACAGTTTCGAAGGACCTGTAAAACCGAAAGTTGATTAGATTGAAAACAAGCGACGGACAAGTCCTGACATCTTGCAAAGAGGGAAGCTTTACAAGCAATTGAGCAAGCACCTTGTGTGTATAGGAGAAAAGAGAGAAAGGAAGAAAATAAGGACATTATAAGATAGAACAAATAGTTGCAAGTCTACAAACAACTGCTTACCGGGTGCCGAGCGCTAAGGCAAGTTCCCATCAAGTTAACGTGCAAACTTGTGAAGATTTTTCAATGCTCGATAATATACTGAAACCCCATCCAGCCCTATGCCACCCGAGGGGTTCTAAGGTGCTGAGATGTCTTACATTTCGTGCGCTATAATGGGCTATAGAAAACAGCCTGCGTCATGCGAAAACGGAGCCATTTTGGGGTTTTTTGGCGTGGCGCAGTGAGCGGTCGCACTGTGCGCTGTAACCTATTCAAATATGTATTTTTATAAGATAGAAAATACAAAACCAAGGTAAAACATGCTGCCATGTCTTTGTTCAAGCATACAAAAGTGACGAATGGTACGTTGAACAAAGTTATTATGAGTATACGACGACCATTCGTGACATTCTCCCCCACTTAAACTATCGACGCCCTCGTCGATGCTTGTTGGTAGTTGTTGATGATTACTTCTTCATGTCGTAGGGTGTCTTTGGGCTCCCAATTGGCTTCAGTTCGGGGAAGCTTTCACCACTTCACTGAGTACTTGGTCTGCTCAACTCCATTGGGTAGCTTTATCTTATGATCCATCAGAATGGTTTCAACTCTCTTCTCGTAGGAGGCTCTAGTGGGGGGTAGCCAAGTTGGAACACTTTGGGAAGCATCTTGCGGATCTGAGTAGTAGGCTTTCAAGTTGCTGGCATGAAAAACATTATGAATTTTGAGTCACGCCGATAGCTGCAACCTGTAGAAGACATTGCTCACCCTACTGATAATTGGGAAGGGCCCTTTATACTTGTGCACCAATCATTTGTGTACTTTGTTCCTAAAGAATTAAAGTAATGCTGGTTGTAGCTTCACCAATACTAAATCACCGACTTTGAACTTTTGCGGTCACCTCCTCAAGTCGACCCACTTCTTCTTCTTTTTGGCCGTCTTCTCCAAGTAAGTCCGTGCAATATTTGTATTTCGGTGCCATTTTTTTGCAAAGTGATATGTTGACGGATTACTCCTAGTATATTCGATAGCCAAGGCATGAGGAGTCGACGGTCGTTGACCTGTAATAATCTCGAAGGGGCTCTTGTTGGACGCAGAGTTCCGTTGCAAGTTGTAGGAGAATTGAGCAATGTCCAATAGCGTCACCCAATCTCGTTGGTTGGCACTCACGTAGTGCCGAAGATATTGCTCCAGGAGCGAGTTTATTCTTTCGGTTTGGCCATTTGTCTGGGGGTGGAGGCTTGTGGAGAAGTATAACTTAGACCTCAACAATTTGAATGACTCGATCCAGAATCGTCCCAGGAACCGAGCATCTCGGTCACTGATAATATTGTGCGGGACTCCCCAATACTTCACTATATTCTTCATCATCGGTTTGGTCGCCTCCTCTGCTGAATAGTATAAGGGTGCAGCAATGAAAGTTGTATACTTTGAAAATCGATCGACCACCACGAGTATCGATCCGAGTCCCCCTACTACCGGTAAGCTTGATATGAAGTCCAAGGAAATGCTCTCCCATGGCCTTTCTGGTACGGGCAACGACTCCAAAGTCCCACCAGCTTCCGTTGCTTCACCTTGTCTTGTTGGCAAGTGAGGCATGTTCGAATATATTCCTCCACATCAGTCCCCATCTTCGACCAGTAGAAGGCCATCTCCACGAGATCCAAGGTTATGTGAATGCTCGGGTGTCTAGCCCAAAGGGAATCGTGACACTCTTTTAAAAGTTTACACCTCAAATTGTCCACTCAAAGAACATTAACCCTATTTCCTTTTGTGTAAACGAGTCTCTCTTGGACCTAAAATCATCGTGTCTTGCCTTCTTTGATGAGCTGCATCAGGGTTACTGCCTGGGGATCACTGTACAATCTATCCTTGATCTTGGAAAAAGAAGTTGGAGGGCAACTGACTTGCTTGGCCTCTACCCTCCAATTGTACGACATTTACACACTCCACTTTTCGACTCAATGCATCGACCATGACATTTGCCTTTTCGGGCTTATACTCTATTGCCATATCAAACTCAACCAGGAAGTCCTACCATCGTGCTTGCTTTGGGGAGAGTTTCTTCTAAGTTTGGAAATAGCTTAAAGCAATATTGTCTGTCCTCAGCACAAATTGCGATCCAAGAAGGTAGTGTCGCTAAACTCGTAGATAGTAGACCACCACTGTCATCTCCTTCTCATGCATCGGATACCGCTACTCAGTCTCGTTGAGCTCGCAGCTCTCGTAGGCTATCAGATGACCCTCCTGCATGAGTACTCCCTCAATAGCGAAGTCTGAAGCATTTGTATGGACTTCGAAGGGCTCCTTATAGTCCAGCAATTTGAGCACCGGTTCTTCCAACACAACAACCTTCATATCTTGGAATGCAGCTTTATATTTATCAGACCACCTCCAAGGCTACTCCTTCTTCAGCAAGTCCATTAGTAGAGTTGCACGGTTCGAATACCCTACTATGAAGCATCGATAATAGTTGACGAAACCAAGGAAGGATCTCAACTCTAGCACATTATTTGGAGTTCGCCATTTCGCAACAGCTTGCACCTTCGATTTGTCCATCCGAATGGAGCCATCACCGATTCGTTGCCCCAAGAATAGGATCTCCGTTTGAGCAAAGTAGCATTGGTTAAGTCGAAAGGCATCACTAAGAACTCAAACTCTCCATACCTAGTCACGAAGGTAGTCTTCACTTTGTCGCCTTTGCGCACCTACCAGTACCCCGACCAAAGGTCGAGTTTAGAGAAATACTTGGCTTTGCCCAATTGTTCGAATAAGTTCGCGATGAGTGGGATGAGATACTTGTTCTTCACTGTCACTTTATTGAGGTCATGGTAATCGACACATAGTCGGAGACTCCCATCTTGTTTCTTTTGGAAGAGAATTGGAGCTCTGAATAGTGCTTTAAAACTGCAGATTAGACCACCGCTTAGCAGTTTACCTAAATGCTTTCTGAGCTCTGCCAACTTTGGAGGGGGCATGTAGTAGGGTGGTCTTGCTGGAGGCTTCACTCCTGGCTCCAGCTCGATGTGATGATCCACGCCTCTGCGTGGCGGTAAAGTATTCGACAACTCGGGTGTTATAACATCTGTGAGCTCCTTTAGGACATTCACCACCATAACAAGTTCATAAATGACTTTCTTGTCATGTGGCTCTAGCTTCATAGCAGCCACGAATGTTAATTCGTCTTTTCGTACCCCTTTCTTCAGTTGTAATGTCGATATCTATTGGGGTTCCCTGGTTCCTCTTTGAGAGATAGGAACCACACAAGGGTCGTCACCTCCCATCATACATAGGAAGTTTAGGAACAACATTGGCATTAACTTCACCGCGTGCCATGAATTCCATTCCAAGAATCACTTGGAAGTCGTCCAGTGGCGCCGCCATCATGTTTGTGCTCTCGCTTCATGTTCCGATCTTGATGGGAACTCCCTTTGCCAACCCGGAGATTCGCTTGGCCTCCGAGTTCACCGCCTTTATTTGACTTGGGTTCTTCTCTAAGATCAGCCCAAGTCGCTTTGCTTCTTGATCAGTAATAAGGTTGTGGGTAGCTCCCGTATCCACCATTGCCTTCATGTTCTCCCCCACTTGACCCCGTAATGCATTTAGCAAACACATTGCTCCCATTCGGGGACCCTGCGACTCCTCATTGTCATTGCTAGATTCTGAACTGCTTGAACTAAGGGCGACGACTTTGCCCTAGTCTGATTTGGGGGGATGGATGAAAGCCATTAAAGCATTGAGTGCCTATTTCTGTGGGCACTCCCTCACCATGTGCGACCCTCTACACAAGAAGCATCCGCTAGTCTTCAAGGCCTTACATTTTGAACTTGGCCCTTTGTGGGAACTCTTCTTCCTTTGTTCGCCCCTGGACTCCTTCCCTCGAGAATATTTTAGAGGGCGATTTCCTGAACATTGTTTCCTTTTTCCCGAGTCCTTAGAGGAAATGAAGTCGGTGAGCCTTTCCACAGTAGCAATTGCCCCGATCACATTGGTGACATTCCTTCGATACAGTTCTTATTGAGCCCATGACTTCAAACCATCGAGGAAGCTGAATAGTTTATCCTTTTCGGACATATCCTATATGTCCAGCATTAGTGCAGAAAATCGCTCCACGTAATCTCGAATGGAAGTACTATGGCAGAGTTGTCTTAGTTTCCTCCTTACGATGAACTCTATGTTCTTAGGTAGAAACTGAGTTCTCAACTCCCACTTTAAGTCCTCCCATGTGTCCACCCGACACCAACCTTATTGGATCTCCTCCCAATGGGTTCACCACCAAAGTTTTACATTCCCGTTCAGATACATGGTTGCTATTGAAACTTTGGTATCTTCAGAATCAGGCCTTGTAGCTCGTAAGTATTGTTCCATGTCAAATAAGAAATTCTCGAGCTCTTTTGCATCCCTAGCACCTCTATAGTAATGAGGCTCAGGAGTTCTCAGGATTTGTGGTAGTGCAACGCGGGTGTTGCTCCCACCCACATTTAATGCCCTTGTGAGTAATGTCACTTTAGAAGTGAGTTCTGCCACGACTTCGTGCAAATGTTGCACGAAGTCTTTAGTATCATCCATTAGTCAATCAACTAGGGCTTCAACCTTGTCGATTCGGGATTCAGCTTCTTCTTGCGAGCTCTCTACCCCAAGAAGCCTTCATTGGCCTTGGTAGAGTTCCTCCAAGCTCGCTTCAAAAACATCCAAGCGGGTTTTCGCCACTATGAGTCTCTCCTTATGGCTTTTCTTCTCGGTTAGCGCTCCAGATTGTGCCTTCTCCGCTCGTGGAGAGTAACCAATTTCTTGCTCATCATGTTTGTTGCCACAATCCTCCAAAGCAGCTCCAATGACATGAGAGCGAGTTTGCACTTGTAGCCCACCTGCGGTTGCTTGAGGCAAAGGTCCGACTTACCCCGCCTTGCTCAATTCACCACGATGCTTGGCCATGGCGAGATTGCGAAGTTCCTTCGCTGCTTGCTTGAATTGCTTGCTTGCTCTGATACTACAATGTCATAGACTTAGCTAGAATTGCCTAAGTAGTGAGGCACCCTTGCGGCCAAGGCACAAACTTAGCTTGAGTTGCCTAAGTCACAACACACCTTTGTGCCAACTTTTCTGACTTAGATGGGATTGCCTAAGTCTTGAGGCATCCTTGCGACATATGCATCCTTGTTCAACCTAGTTGCAACCTCGTACAGGTCCCGAAGGACCTGTAAAATAGAAAGTTGATTAGATTGAAAATGAGTGATGGACAAGTCCCGCCGTCTCACAAAGAGGGAAGCTTTATAAGCAATTCAGTAAGCGCCTTGTGTGCACAAGAGAAAAGAGAGAAAGGAGGAAAACAATGACTTTAGAAGGTAGAACGAACAGTTGCAAGTCTACAAACAAGTACTCACCGGGTACCAAGCGCAAAGGCAAGTTCCCGTCAAGTCAACGCGCAAACTTGTGAAGATTTTTCAATGCCTGACAATATACCGAAGCCCCATCTAACCTTGTGCCACCCGGGGGGTTCTAGGGTGCTGAGATAGCTAACATTTTGTGCGCTACAGCGGGCTGTAGAAAATAGCCCGCAACATGCGAAATCGAAGCCATTTTGGGGCTTTTTGGCCTGGCGCGGTGAGCGGTCACCATGTGCACCATAACCTATTTGAACATATATTTTTACAAGCAAAAACAAAAAAAATAAGGCAAAATAGGCTGTCATGTCTCTGTTCAAGCATGCAAAAGCAACGAATGGTTCATTGAACGAAGTTGTTGTGAGTGTGCGATGACCGTTTGTGACAGTTCGTCGGAAGTTCTATCGGAATTGACTAAGAAGTCTAGGAGCTTACCAAATAAGCTTGTCAAAACTCATCAAGAAGATCGTCTTGAAGTCCCGGAGTTTGCCGGGAGTCCATTGGAACATTGTTGAAAAATGTTGGAAGAAACCTAGACTTACGAACTTATTTAGCTTAGTGTATGCCTTAAAATTTATAGTTAGCACATAATTAGGTTGGAATTGAGTCAACTCAATTATGGGCCAATTGGGCCCAAGTTTGGGCTATGTTGGGCTAAGTGAAAAGCCCAAATAGTGACCAAATAAGTGAAACCGTCGTGGCATAGTCTCCAAGACTGTGTTAGGCGGTGGTACCACCCAAACACAATCTCCGGGAGACTATCACGCGGTGGTACTGCCAAACTGGGCGGTGGCACTGCCCAATGGTAGGGTGTCAAGCAGTGGTACCATCCAGTATCAATGTTAGTGCTGCAAGTGGTGGTACCACCCAACACAAGCGGTGGTATTACTAGTACCCGGAGAACCCAAGATAAGACATTTTTAGGCTCCAAGTTTGAATCCACTTGAGACCTATAAATATCTCATTTATCCTTGGCTAACATATATAAGCACAGAGAGTTTAAAAGTGGGAATATACTATAGTAATCACTTGAGAGATCCCTCCTCTAATTCTAAGTTTAGAATTCTATTTAGAAAGAAGTGAGTGCTTGTAAAAGGTTATATCCTAAACCTGTGATAAGGAGAAGAGGGGTGTAAAAGGGTAATTGATCTTTGCCCATTGAAGGAAGATCGCTAGTAGATGCCGGTGGCTTCGACGGAAGAGGAATCAGAAGTGGATGTAAGTCACGACGACCGAACCACTATAAAACTTGGTTTGCATTTCTATTCTTGCTATTTACCTTCGTTGCAAATTATTTAACTTGCTCACTGCTCTACTTCCTCATTACACGCTTACGAAAGTGTTTTTAAGTTAACATCTTTCCAATCAGTTTTCAATAAATGAATATTTTCCAAAATCAACGTTTTTACCGTCATACTAATTGACCCCCCGCCCCTTAGTGCTGACTCGTTCCTAACAGTTGGTATCAGAGCTACGGTTTTTCTCATTTGGTTTAACACCCAAGAAAAATGACTCTTTTCGACTTTCAAGAGGGTTTTTCTATTGTTCGTCCTCCCATGTTCAATAGGACAGACTACACATATTAGAAAACTCGAATGAGAGTTTTCTTACTTTCTTTGGATTAAAATTTATGGAGTATTGTGGAAAACAATTTTCAAAAGTCTTCTACTGCAATGAACAAATGGAATGATTTGGAGAAAAAAAAATTTCTTTAAATGCTAGAGCTATGAACGTTCTATTTTATGCTTTGAGCAAAAATGAGTTTAATCGAGTTTCTATTACCGAAACAATTTTTGATATTTGGCGTATACTTGAAATCACACACGAAGACACAAGTAGGGTTAAAGATTCTAAAGTTAATATTTTGATGCATGATTTTGAGTTGTTTCGAATGGAACCAAGTAAGACTATTAAAGACATGTACACCCGTTTTATGGATGTCGTCAATAGTCTAAAAGCACTTAGCAAATATTTTTAAAATTTTGAACTCATTATTAAAATATTGAGATCCCTTCTAAAGAGTTGGGACCCTAAAGTAATGGTCATTCAAGAGGCTAAGAATTTGAATAATTTCCCAGTTGAAGAACTTATCGGGTCGTTAATGACCTATGAGATGACTTGCAACTCTCATGAAGAACTTAAGAACAACATTCCAAAGAACAGAAAGGATTTGACACTTAGAACAAATGAAGATCACTTGAGCGAAAGCTAAGTGATGATGACTTTGAACTTTTGACTATAAAACTTAAATAATTATTAAAACAAGAATCAAAGAATAAAAATGAATATAAAAAGAAGAAGCTACAAAAGAAAAAAACACTCAGGGTGGCTTGGGAATAATCAAGTTTATCCGAAGATGAAGAACAAACCAACAAAGGCGAGGTGGCAAACTACACCTTAATGACTTTCGACGATAAGGTAACCAAAATCCTTTTACTTTATTTTGAGATTACATGATGCTTTTCATGAGTTATTTTAAATTAGTTAGTAGAATAAAAAATAAAAAAATTATAAAAAAAATATATTATGCTTCTTTTTCTAGCTATTTAAAAAAAATGATCATGACAATTGCATGTTTTATAAAAATACAATAAAATGATGCTTGTATACCTAGTAAGATTAATCTTCTGTATGTGTTTAACAAGTAATAATATGTATTATGTTGATTTTTGTATTGTTTTTTTATTTTGATTGAAGATGCCTTATGTTCCATGAAACCATGCTTGATGTTTTAATGAAAATGCTAAGAGGTTTGATATCATGCTTAATGAGTTTATCTTTGAAAATTATGTACGATGATTCCTGTGATTTATGGATTATCAATCTTTGCCATAACGAAAGTTCTTTTTCATTTTAAACGTTGATGCTTGTTTTTATTTGACATAAAAATTTAGATTTATATGAAATCAATCATATGAATTGAAACACTAAAAAGATGAAACCCTTCTTCTTAAAAAAATTTCTCTACTTTATTGATTTTTTAAAAAGGAGAGATTAATGAATCTATCTATGTTTTTTTTTAATGAATCTATTGAAAATGATTTTGATTTGATGATTTGAATTTGAATGAGCTTTATCTTGATTTTTTGAGATTTATAACTTGAGATTTCTTATGCATGAATCAAGATATTACATTATTTGATCTCCTATGTTTTTTTATGCCATTTATAAAATAAGAGATTTGTTGAAATAAATCATGTCTTATGACAATCATGATTTGATATTAATATCTTTCATGTCATAATTTTTCATATAACACATTTGTATTTTTGTGATGACTTCAACATTTACACAATTATGTTATACCCTTCTTCTTTCTTGTTTACAATGACAAAAGGGGGAAAGAAAATAGATAGCATCTCAAGAGAACCAAGCTAGCATGAATGATAAGCTTAGACATGTTAGAGCTCCCAAATACATAAATTCTTCTTATATATTTTTCGGATCATGATCTTGATTTCTCGAATTTTAGACTTGAATCTTCTTTTTGAATCAAGATTATTTCCCTATCATTCCTTCTATATACAAAAGAAGAGATATAAAAAATCATGATTTGATCTTTCATTTTTTATGATTGAAATAATGATTGAAATATTGATGTTAATTTGTTATTTATCTTTGTCATGCTTTGAAAATTATTGTAAAGAGAAAACAAATTACAAAATTGTATTCTTCCCTTCTTTTTGACAATGACAAAGGGGGAGATAAAATCTGCTAGCTTGCTAGCTATCTTGCATCCTTCAAGAAAAAAGTAAAAAGTTACTAGTTGGCACATCATAGAGAGAAAAACTTGCTCATCTCAAAATATACAAAATTTGCCAACCTTCGTATGTGTAAAATTTGCTAGCTTGCATATTCCAAAATTATGTAAAACTTACTAAATTTGCTAGTTTGCACAAGTCAAGAAAATATAAAAACATGCTAGCTTGTTCATCTCAAAAGAGAAGCAAAAATTGCTAACTTGTATATTTCAAGAAGCAAAAGTTGCTTTCTTGAATATCTCAATTATTGCTAGCTTGCATGATGTGAAATTTTGCTAGCTTGCGCTTTGCCAAGGAAGCAAAAAAAAAAAAAAATACACTTCTCAAATGAGAAGAAAGAAAATTACTAGCTTGCATGATGATAAAACTTAAGATTATATTTATTATGCAATGATTTGAAATTATGTCTAAACATTTGCTAGTTACACTTCTCCTTTTTGTTGTTGACAAAGGGAGAGAAGTTATGAATCATGCATGGAATATAGAATGATGTATTGTAAATTTGATTATGCATGATTTTATGATGATGTGTTGTAAATATTCTTGATTAAATTTGCTTTGACTTGAATTTAATTTGAATTCAAGAGTTCTATCAATATGATACATTAATAGGGGGAGTTAAGGTTAACTCCATCATCAATTGATTGTCATAAAAAAAAAGGAGGAGATTGTCGAATCTCAGATTTTGATGATGAAACCAATTGATAGTATTTATGAGTTGATCTACGTTTTGAGTGATGCAGGAAGCTTCGATCAAGGAGAGACAATTAAAGCAGGAAGAATCATGTTGGGCCAGAGAAAAACATGTCAGAAGATTAGACATCGAGTCGAAGGATCGAACTGTTGGGAAATCATGGGGGCGACATCATATGCGCAGCGGAAGAACAAGAAAACAAAAATCCCCGATTCCCAAAAAGATGTTCGTCGTCGTGCGAAGATTGGTGCGTAAAAATCCGCAAAACACAAAACTGTGTGTAGAGATTGTGTTACCTAGGGAGATCGTATATCCCTGTTTCCTTGTAGATCCTTAGGAGAGGGTTAAGGAGGTCAAGCGTCCTCCTCTCTAGCGGTGATCCACACAGCAGGGTTGCGACGACCCTCCTAAAAACTCCAGGCCTCTGAGGTGGAGAGGGAGAGGAGAATAGGAAAGGCAAGCAAAGACTCTAGCCTATGAGGTTATGAATCCCTCCTATTTATAGAGATCCCATGTCAAACCCTAATGGGTCCTTCCCTAGTGGGTATTGGATCTGCATCCAATAAGACAAGGGCTCCGTCGGATATCTCATATCCGAACCTCTACTCATCGCAATGCCTACCATATGTGTGTGACCCTCTAGGCCCAATATCGAGCTGGCCGTGAGTCATACCTGTCGAACTCCTTCTAACTCAATGAATTATTATCTCTCTAATAATTCACTCACTCATCGACTATGGACGTACTAGGCCACTACGTCAGAAGTCCCCAAACGATCAGGGGGATCCAATCCATTGGACCTGTCATGCCTCCTCGCCACCATGTACCTATAGTCCCTCATCCATCTAATATCCCGGAGACCGATATATCGAGCATAGTGTTGTCGACCCATACGGTTTCTACCGAAGTCTCGCTCTAATCGGATTCTCCCTTTAGAACTCTTTCTCTCTCAACCCGAATGACCCTGGCGGGATTTGTCCGAGCAAGAACACATGGGATATTCCTCTCATGACGCCGAGAGTGGATGATCCTCTATCGACACTCAATAGCCCTCGTGAAGGTCAACTACCACTCCCAATGACCAACCTGTACTAGATGCAGGGACAGCCAAACCTATAAGTCTGGTATCAAAGAGTGGAGCACTCATACAGGACATCCTTGGTGTCTCAAGTCTAAGGACCGATATACACCACTAGGACTACGGAATCGCCGTCCGACAATAAGGCATCATCAACCATCCAAAGATTCCGTAAGCGGATCAATCAACTCACTCATTCTCCACGAGCACACTGCATCAGATCCCTAGTGTCCCTACATGAGCAAATATGAGACCACCTGCATCCATCATATGGACGGGGTATACAAACACACCGGTCTATCCTCCGGTTATCACGATGTCCCTCTCGAGTAACCTATGACCGGGATTATTTAGGATATGTGTTTAAAGGTGAATCGATCTCATTATCGTGATCTCATCACGATCCGATTCCCATTGCACAAATCCAAGGACATCACAATATATATATGCATTTCTGCAATAGTTATAAAGTGATATACGCCAAAATATAGTAAGTAAAAAGATTCTGTATCAAGTCACACGTGCCATCACTCACGTGATTGGCTTGCTGGGCACCAATGACTAGCACGAACGACGTATCAGTAGAAGGCTTCGGGCCATAGGTTCGGGCATCGAGCTAAGAAGAACAAAAATTGCACTAAGGGAATCAGAGTTGCGGAGGTCAACTGACCGATTGGGCAATAGGCCGTAAGAAAGGACGATGCATCGAAGAATCAGATGAAGCGTCGATAAACCAATGACATGCTGGACAACATTTGATTCAAGCTTTGTAATAATTATCTAGATCGAAGTGAGTTTCAAGTGTGTAGGATTAACTATGATAGCAATCAAAGGCATAAAGCAAAATGAAGTCTCGGAGTCAAGAACGAGTTTTCGTTTGGAGTTTGAGAGTTCGTCAGAAGTCCGGACGTTCGTTGGAAGTTCTATCGAAATTGATCGAGAAGTCCAGGTGCTTGCCAAAGAAGCTTATCGGAACTCACCAAGAAGATCGACATGAAGTCCAAGAGCTTGTCGGGAGTCCGCTGGAACATTACCGAGAGATCATCGAAAGTTTGTCGGAAGAAACCTAGACTTACGAACTTATTTAGCTTAGTGTATACCTTAAAATTTGTAGTTAGCACATAATTGGGTTGAATTAGGCCAACTCAATTATGGGCCAATTGGGCCCAAGTTTAAGCTATGTTGGGCCAAGTAAAAGGCTCAAACAATAACCCAATAAGTGAAACCGTCGTGGCATAGTCTACAAGACTATGTAAGGCAGTGGTACTATCTAGACACAATCTCCGAGAGACTATCAGGCAGTGGTACCGCCAAACTGGGCAGTGGTACCACCTAGTGTTAGTGTCAGTGCTGTAGGCGATGGTACCGCTAGTACCCGGAGGACCCAGGATGAGACATTTTTAAGCTCCAAGTTTGAATTCACTTGAGGCCTATAAATACCCCTCTCATCCTTGGTTAACATATACAAGCACAGATAGTTTAAAAGTTGGAAAATGCTATAGTAATCACTTGAGAGATCTCCTCATCTAATTCTAAATTTAAAATTCTGTTTAGAGAGGAGTGAGTACTTGTAAAAGGTTGTCTCTTAAACCTGTGAAAAGGAGAAGAGGTGTGTAAAAGGGTAGTTGATCTTTGCCCATTGAAGTAAGATCGCTAGTGGATGCCGGTGGCCTCGACGAAAGAAGAATCGGAAGTGGATGTAGGTCACGACGATCGAACCACTATAAAAATTGGTTTGCATTTTTATTCTTGCTATTTACCTTTGCTGCAAATCATTTAACTTTCTCACTGCTCTACTTCCTCATTACATGCTTACGAAAGTGTTTTTAAATTAACATCTTTCCGATCGGTTTTCAATGAACGAATACTTTTCGAAATCAACATTTTTACCGCCGCACTAATTCACCCCCCCCCCCCTCTCTTAGTGCCGACTTGTTCCTAACACAAAGGATAAAGGCGAGTGCTTCCACTATGGCAAAGATGAGCATTGGAAGAGGAACTACAAAGAGTACATTGTAGAAAGGATAAAATAAAAGCTTAGAGAAGCTTTAAGTACATTCATGATTAATCTCCAATTGTCAGATTTTTGTGATAGTGCATTGGTATTGGATATCGGTATTGCTTATCGCATTTGTAATTTGTTATAGATTATGACAAAGCCTTGGAGATTCATGAGAGGAACATTACATAATGATTTATTTATGCTAGACACTGCTTCACATATCATGAATGTAAGTGTGTCTAAGAGGAAACGAGATAAGGTGAACAAAGCATACTTGTGGCATTGTAGGTTTGGTCATATCCATGAGGGAAGAATTCAAAATTTGATAAAGGATGGATATCTAGATCCATTCAACTATGAGTTATATGCAACTTGCGAGCCTTGCCTTCATGAAAAACTAACAAACTCTTCATTTAGTGGAACTGGAGAGAGAGCCACCGAGCTGTTGGAACTCATACATAGTGATGCAATTGGACCCATGTCAACTCATTCCATTGGTGGTTACTTCTACTTCATTATATTTATTGATGATTTCTCAAGGTATGGATATGTGTACTTGATGAAGTACAAGTTTGAGGTCTTTTAGAAATTCAGAGACTATAAGAATGAAGTGGAGAATCAGATTGAAAAGAGTATTAAGACTCTTCGATCAGATCGAGGAGGTGAGTACTTGGGTATAGAGTTCATACAATTCCTTAAGGACCATGGGATTCTATCTCAATGGACACCTCCTTATACACCTCAGCTCAATGGTGTATCTAAAAGGAGGAATCGTACACTATTAGACATGGTGCGGTCCATGATGAGTTTTGCTGACATACTCATCTCATTTTGGGAATACGCCCTAGAGATTGCAGCATACCTTCTAAACAGAGTTCCAACTAAATCGGTAGTGTTTACACCATATGAGATATGAAAAGGGAAAAAGCCCGATCTTAAGGTTGTTAAGATTTTGGGATATACTGCCCACGTTAAAAGACACAACCCCGATAAGTTGGAATCGAGGATGAAGCGATACAAGTTCGTGAGATACCCTAAGGAAACTTGGACTATAAGTTGGAATTGGGTATTCTTTCTATCTCCCGAGGACTAAAAGGTCTTTGTAGCCAAGAGAGCGATGTTCCTTAAGAAGGAACATATTCTTAGCGGAGATAATGGGAGCTTGATAGAGTTGAGCGGGGTTGTAGAACCTAGCTCAAGCACCACTCCACAGCCCGAGTCTGTTTAAGTACCTAGCACACAAGTTCCAACTTTACGTAGGTCCGATAGAATATCTCATCCTCTTGAAAGATATGTGGGACATATTAGAGGAGAGAATGTTGAGGATATTGATCCTGAGACCTATAAGGAGGCTATTACGAGTATAGACTTCGGGAAGTGGCAAGAAGCCATAAATTCTAAGATGGATTCTATGTATTCTAATAAGGTTTGGAACCTAGTTGATGCACTCGAGGGTATTGTACCTATCGGTTGCAAGTGAATCTTTAAAAAGAAGATTGGAGTAGATGGAAAGGTAAAAACTTATAAAGCAAGACTAGTGGCTAAGGGGTATCATCAAAGGTAAGGTGTTGACTATGACGAAACCTTCTCACCCATAGTCATGCTAAAATCTATCCAAATTCTATTAGCTATTGCAGCACACTATGATTATAAGATCTGATAAATAGATGTGAAAATCACATTTCTCAATGGCAATCTCAAGGAGGAGGTATATATGATGTAGGTTGTATAGGTCCATTTATAGACTAAAGCAAGCTTTCCGAAGTTGGAACATAAGATTTGATGAGGCAATCAGATCTTATGACTTCATTAAGAATGAAGATGAGTCTTGTGTGTAAAGGAAGGTAAGTGAGAGCACTATCACCTTATCATTGGGAATGATGTACGAATACTATCCATAATGAAGGCTTGGTTATCTAGACACTTCTCGATAGAGGACTTAGAGGAAGCATCCTATATCTTGGGAATTTCGGATCTATAAAGATAAATCCAAGAGGATGCTTGGCTTGTCCCAATCCAGGTATATAGATACCATTGTCAAAAGGTTTGGCATGAAAAATTTCAAGAGAGGTCTTATACCAATAAGACATGGAATATCGCTTTATAAGAGTATGCCCCCAAAGACTCCTAAAGAAAGAGCAAACATGGATAGGATACACTATGCCTCGGCGATATGGTCTATCATGTATGTCATGTTATGTATCAGGCCTGATATAGCACATGCTCTGAGTGTCACGAGTAGATATTAGGCGGATCCAAGCTTAGAGCATTGGAAAGCAGTAAAGTATATCCTTAAATACTTGAGAAGGACTAAGGATCTTTTACTAGTATATGAAGGTAGTAGCCTCAAGGTTGAAGGCTATACAGACTTGGGTTTCCAATCCGATGTCGATGATAGCAAGTCAAATTCGGGATATGTGTACACCCTTAATGGAAGAGCAGCATGCTGGAAGAGTTCTAAGCAAGATACTATTGTTGACTCGACCACAGAGGTGGGGTACATTGTTGTAGTAGAGGCAACAAAGGAGGGAGTCTAGATAAAGAAGTTCATCATAGATCTAGGAGTCGTGCCGGACAGCGAGGAGTTGATTCCCTTATATTACGATAATAACAAGGCGATTGCTCAAATAAGGGAACCCGGGTCTCATCAGAAGTATTATGAGAAGGTTCCAACTTATTAGAGAGATCGTGACCTGAGGAGATATAGTAGTGGAAAGAGTTTCATCCGAAGATAACATCACAGATCCACTAATAAAGCCATTGTCTCATATTGTCTTTGAGTATCACAGGGGTTTGATGGGGATCAGACACATAGATGATTGACTTTAAGTCAAGTGGGAGATTGCTAGTCATAGGTGTTTTGTAAGCCAATCACGCGAGTGATGACATATGTGACTTGACACACAATCTTTTTGCTTATTATTTTTATTTGATATTTTATCACTTTATATTGCATGTTGCTTGAATATATTGTGATGTGTATGAATCTATGCAATGGGAATCAAATCGTGATAAGATCACAATAATGAGACCGATTCACCTTTAAACACAGATCCTAAATAATCCTAATCATAAGATACTCGAGAAGGAAATCAAGATAACGGGACATACTGGTGTGTTGTATATCCGTACATATGATGGATGTAGCTGGTCTCATAGCTGCTCATGTGGGGACACTAGGGATACATTACAGGTGCTAATTGGAGAATGAGTTCACTGATTGATTCGCTTATGGAATGCTGGATGATTGATGATGCCTCATTGTCAAACAGTAATTCTGTAGTCCCAATGATGTATCTGGTCCTTAGACTTGAGACACTAAGGATGTCCTGTATGAGTACTCCACTCTTTAATACAAGACTTATAGATTTGGAGGTTCTAGATTTAGCACAACTGATCATCGGGAGTGGTAGCTAACGTTACGAGGACTATTGAGTGTCGATAGAGGATCATCCACTCTCGGTGTCATAAGAGAAATATCCAATATGTTCTTGCTCAGATAAATCTCTGGCCTGGGTCATTCAGATTAAGCGAGAAAGAGTTCTTAGGGAGAATCCGATTAGAGCGAGACTCGAGTAGAAACCATATGGGTCTGACAACACCATGCCCACTATACGGTTTCTGGAATATTAGATGAATGAGGGACTATAAGTATATGGTAACTAAGGGCAGACAAGTACAATGGATTGGATTCCCCTGTATCATTTGGGGACAACAACATAGTGACATAGTATGTCCATAGTCGATCAGTCGAGTGAATTATTATAGAGATAATAATTCACTGAGTAAAAAGGAGTTCTGACAGGTATGATGCACGACCAACTCGATATTGAGCCTAAAGGGTCACACACATATCATAGGTGTTGCAATGAGTATAGGTTTGAATATGAGATATTTGCCGAAGCCCCTGAATTATTAGATCCTATGGATGAGATCCAATAAGAGCCAACGAGAGATTATTGGATAGAGATCCACAAATTTAAGAGGCTTGATAGTTGGATGAAGATTCAATACCTAATAGGGTAGGATCCATTAAGGTTAAGTTGATAGGGAACCTCTATAAATAGGAAGGAATCAATGGTTTATAGGCTAAAGCCTTTTTGGGTTGCCTCTCGTATTTTCTTCCCCTTCTTATAATAAGTTTGGAGTTTTAAGGAGCATCGTCGCAATCTTCCTGTATGGATCACCGTTAGAGAAGAGGACGTTTAACCTCCTTCATCATCTCCTAAAGATTTATATAAATTAAAGGATATATAATCTTCTTAGGTAATACAATATTTTATATATATAATTTTAAATTTTATAATTTTTACGTACTAATTTTCGTACACGATAACGAACACTATCTTTTGAAAAATTAGAGATTTTATTTTTTTATGTTATTTCACGGTGTATTTGATGTTTCCTACAAATCTACCGATGATTTGAGAATTATATGATGCTTATCTTGTTACAAACATTCTAAATGCAGCTTCAAGATAATTTACACCACATGAGCAAGAATGATGTAATATCACTTAATAAAAGAAAAGCAAAACTAATCCATAAGAAGTTAAAAAAGGGAACAAATTTTCTCCATAAACAAAAGATAGAAAACATCAACTGACAAAGAATCAACTACAAATTACATAGAGTCATGCAAGTACTTTGATTATTGTTACCAGACCATTATTTTAGATGTAAAATATCCATAATGTTTTAAACCTTTGACACTTAAATAAGTGCATCGATACATCATCGTTAGAGTAATGTTTTAATGTTTTAAGTATAGAAGAAGTATATTTGATAATTTAATTATTATTGATTCTAAAATCAGATGGAAAAAAAAATGAAGGAATGTGTTTGGGCACTGATTTGCTGGATATGTTTGGTTGTTGTTGACTCCATACACACTCTCTGTGTAGTTTCAAGAGATTGGTAGTCTGTAATGCAACTTCTCATTATTATCATTAATTATCAAGCGACACATGTTTCGACTTGGTGGAAACAAGTATCATCTGTTTTACAAGTCAAACCTCCACCAGCAAGACAGGGATGGACCACAAAGAGGACCACATATCTCAGACTTCAACTCTGGAAGTCTTTTTTGAACAGGTCAAACTTTGACTTCAAGCTGCTACCAAATTTATAGTTGTCATTGTTAATTCTGAAAATCTTTTTCTAATTCCAATTTGGCCTACCAATCAAGGATTTAAATCTCAATCCAATACTAGTCTGTATCAACTTACAAAATTGAGGTTTGAAAGTCTGATAGCAATCTCATAATATATTGTTTTGATAGGAATTATATTATAGGTGAGAGTTACCTCTGTAGTGCATAGTTGAATAAATCTGAACTCACTCAGGAGAAGTTGAAGAACAACACTATCAAACAGAGGAATAATAAAATTAAGAATACATGACATCAGAAGACATTCATCCATGATACACATAAATATTCAGATATGAATCCAATGGATTCATCATCTCATTTTTGTTTGGAGGAAACCAACTTCTATTTCAACAACTTGAGATTCAGGAAGACCCACAGAGGTGGGTCATTGCATATCATTTTTGAGTGAGTGCTTTGACCTGTTGGTTGCTGTCAGATAAATGGAAAATTGCAACTTGAAGCTTCAGCTACAATTTTTCTCCATGAAGACCAAATAACACTAAAGAAGGCAGTGAATTCTTTTAAAAAAAAGCATAAAAAAACAATGAATTCCACACACCCATCAACTGAAAGTTGATGCCAATCACTCTTAACAGTAAAAATATGAGGGAATAGTCAAAAGTAATGTGCCTGCCAAATAACTTGGTAAGGATGACTCCCCATTTGGGCAAAGAAATCCATGCAACAGGTTATCACTGTGGTAACCAAGTATCTTGTAATGAATGGAAATATCTCAGGATGCATCCATGAAACAATGTAGAACTATCTTAAGGGCAGAAAACACGAGTATTCATAATGAACTACGCCAGAGGCATCTTGATTGACAAACATCACAAGGCTCATTCTTTACCAGAATCCATTGGCAACAAGAAGAAGAAGCCATGATGTCTCAACTATTCATGGTGAAAAACATAAATCTTTTTCCATCATATAACTCTGTATAAAATAATATCTCTAGTTAAATAAAAAACATTGTTTCTAATAAAATCTAAGACTATCCATTATTGGATCATTAATAATAATCGATTTACCTTGTTCAACCACAAACATTAACAATGTCAACTGACTCTATTAGATAGCACGTGTGCTTGCAGTTCATGTGCATAGTGAACAAGATCATAATAAACTTTAATGCTCATTTATCAGACAAAAGTGTGTTTGATATGCTGAGATATAAATAAGAAATAAAAGGAAACAATTATAGCACCAGATAGGCAAATTGTGCAAAGTAAGCAAAATATCCATTGCATATAAAGATGAACATAGTTTAATTTAATTACAGCAATGAGAAACGAATATTGGAAACAAAAGAAAACAGACTTTTTTGCAAATGACAAGTGGTTGGGACAGTATATGAGCCCACGATCTTGCTATCAACAATCAAAGTGTTCACACATCCTCGAAAAGAAAACTGATTGCTGAATCTGAACAGCATACATGGTTTAGGTGGCCGATACAGAGTACACCATAATGGTATCAAGAAGCACCAGCACCAAGTTAGTTTGTCGAGACTATCTATGTAAAAGCATACAATTGTAATCTTTACAATGAATAATAATAAGGAATAGAATGAGACTTACAAAAGCATAAACTTAGTGTCATCCTCAGATTCAAGCAGTAAAACAAAAAAAGACAAAAGATCCAATTTCACATACCAAGCCATTGTTCAAACTTGCATTCAGTGATTTGGCTTTCCAAGTTGTACAATAATAACAAAAGGTAACCAAAATGAGAGAACTGTTGCGAAAGGAAAACACTCTATAATGAAGAAAATATGTATTTTCCACTGGCAAGGTGACAGAATGCTTGAAATTCAAAGAATGGTGCATCGATGTGAAATAAACTCTTAAAATGATGCACCAAGAGAAACTAATGCAGAAAAGATCTTGACACAAAAGAAAAGACAAGAAACAAAAAGAAAAAGGTAACAGAAGTTCACATAT
This sequence comes from Musa schizocarpa, assembly GCA_900464855.2. Lineage (NCBI taxonomy): Eukaryota > Viridiplantae > Streptophyta > Magnoliopsida > Zingiberales > Musaceae > Musa > Musa schizocarpa. Next base: position 26,269,966 of record LS990925.1, on the reverse strand, counting down.
AAATTCTAGAGTATGATTGCCGGAGTGTCACACATCTACGATATAAACTTCATTTGATTTTTATTGTTCTAAAATCAGCTCAAAGATAACACAGATTTGCATTGACATCCAAGATCATCTCCAGCAGTAGATAACATCAGATTCATGGTTTTTATGAACAATTATCTCTTTGACGAAACTTACCCATTAGCAAAGCGGCATGTATCAAGCAGATGCAGAAATAATCTTTCTTTGAACCAGTGCAAACATTTGGTTAGCAAAAGCCAAACTTGAATATCTATAAAGAACAGAAGTCTAAATCCCTATATGACAGAAAAACAAATGGGTCATAATTTAATTATCTCTTTATAGACATCAGTCCAACAATAATGATTAGATTTTTTTTTTGACATAATCAAGCAGAACTCGAAACCTTTATAGAAATGAGCCTTTGATAATTTCACTATCATTAACTTTACAACTACAAGAACATATTGTTTCATTGAGTATAATGGATGTATATAGGAGAAACTGGCCAGGAATTTTCCTGATTCAACCTATTACAACTCTCCTCGCGGTGAGTTAGACTTTAGAATAGACTTCCCAGTGAGTAGGGATGAGCTTGTTATCATCACGATCACTCAAAATTATCTGTGCATTCACCGATGCCTTTGTAAAGAGTGATAGTTGTGACGGAAGAAAATGTAAGGAATCACGGCAACCATCCACTGTATTAATATATTCCTCTACCATAAAATCCTTGGAAGTGATCACCATTAAAGGCTTGAGAACACCAGCCTTTCCCAATAAAAATCTCACCAACTGCATCTCATTTCTGTGCCCGTTGAAGTTATTAATTTTTATTATTTTTAGGTACTCAAAATCAACCTCCGGAGGTTCCTCCTTCGGAACCATAAGGTAGTTCTCCACATAAGGGTCATTCATTGTGGTTGGAAGCTGCAAGAGTACACACCAATGAATTAGGAATTGGATTGAAAGATAAAAGTCCTGCCGGTTTACGTCTAAATTTGATGAACTAACCTCTATGAACAGTTTCTCCAATCTAGGACATTTGCACATCCTAAAGAAGGTATATATGTTCGTTAGATTGTCAACAGTCATCATACCCATCAGCAGCTGCAGCTCTCTCAAGTTTCTAAAGTTGTTGCATTCTCTGGTTGCACTCCCACCATCGATCGTGACGTACTAGGACGAAGAAAGAGGAAAAGATTCCACTTCAACTACCAAAACTCTCACTAGAAACACAAATTCCATATCAATTCTCTCAGGAATGCATATCGATTACCTGAAGCGAAAGACTACAAAGGGTCAAGACCTTGATGTTGGATAGCCCGCCAAGGGTCTTCACCCAATTGCTTGGTGGGAGGCACGATGGAGGGCCGCCCGAGCTCATGCACACCTCCTCCAATCTCTTGGGGCTGTCAAAGGAGTAGCTCGTGAGGTAATTTCCGCTGTACCTGAAGCACCGGAGATCCGGCGCTGAGACCGTGACCTCCATAGCTCTTGGACAGTCGACGATCGTAAGGCTGGTGAGCCGACTGTTGGCAGTGATCACGATCCGACGGAGCTTACGGCAGAGCCGGAGATCAAGCGACCGGAGGAGAGGGCAGGCAGCAACGACCCTCCTCAGGGCCGCGTCGGTGACGTGCGCCGCATGGAGGTCGAGAACCTCAAGGTAGGAGAGCCGCTTGATGTTCGCGCTGGGGCTCCAGAGGCGGAGCCCGGAAAGGGCGAGCCGGGTGAGATTGGAGCACTCGCAGACGGAGTGGAAGAAGACGGAGGAGACGGCAGCGCGTTCCTGTCTCCGGAGACGCCGGCCGGGGCGGGCGGAGGTGCCGGCGAGGGACGAAGGCGAGACGACGAGGCGGAGGTCCTCGACGCTGCAGGAGGCGGCGTACTCGATCCAGCGCTTGATGTCGGCGTCGTATCGGCGGCCGGGGGGGAGGGCGACGAAGAGGGTATCGATCCGTCGCCCGCGGCCGCGCGCGGAGAGGAACCGGTCGACGCCCGCGACAAAGTCATCGGCGGAGGCGGCGACGGTGCGGGGGGAGAGGTCGAGGACGGTGGGGTGGGGCCAGCGGTGGCGCCAGAGGCTGCGCCACCGGGAGGAGAGGATGCCGGTGCGTATGGCGTCCTGGAGGGGAAGTTGGGCAAGGATGTGGAGGCGGATGATGTCAGGGAGCTCGGTGAGGCGGTCGTCGCCGTCCTTTTCAACGATATCGCCGCTGCTGCCGGAGGAGGAGGAGGAGAAGGAAGAGGAGGGAGGGGAAAGGGAGAGGTCGGCGGCCCAGCGGGCCTTCTTCGTCTTCCTCATGATGGCCTCGCAGAGAGGGAAAAGCTCGCGCCTCTCTTTGCCCTTCTTGGCTTTATGGACGGAAGAGGCGGAGATGGGGCTTAACCAATTAATTAAGTTAATGCGGTAAGGGAGGGAATAAAACTGAGTCGGAGGAGACGGTAGTGGTGGTGACGCCGTGGTGGTTTTCGAGAATAGGTGGGATTTAGGGAGGGTTTTATTTTTCCTATTATTTTATTGTTTTTAGGGGGAAAAGATTAAAAAAAAAAAGTAGGGATCAACTCTCGCCGAAGGATTCACCCCTGGACATCGTCAAGGATGATGTGGATGATGACGTCCTCACTAACGTTGGACCAGTGGACCCCACGTCTGACAACAGCCCGGATGATTTCCTCGGCTGATTTGCCCCCAGCCTAGGGAGAACGTGGTAGAGTTTGAGCCATCTAACAAGTCGAACGCTATTTTAAGGTCAGCAAATGTGTGGGTCCCACGTCATGAGACGCCATACGTGGAGGTAAACAATCGGTAGGATTTAGGGGCGGCTTCATCTCGATTTCATCATCACTTATTTCCCGAGTAGGATATATGGTACCAGTCCAGCCGAAGATGATTTATTCCCACACCGAGGAACCAACCGTTTGGTTTCATTCAACGAACGTGTCGGCATTCGAATCGATTTCTTCGAGTCGTTTTGGTCCGTTGAACCGCGCGTCACTCTGAGTCGGGGCATGTGGCGTGTATATGAATTCCTTTAGTATATCTGACAAAGATTATGTTCCTGCCTCAATAAGAATAATTCATGCATCATCAAATTGATTTAAGGCTCAATTTTGATGTGACCAAATTTGTTCTTATTCGCAATTTGGATGTATGCGACAATGTGGAAAAGATCAATCTGTATAAAACGTTCGTGTAGCGATACGAATGTGAAAAGATAAAATAAGAAAGTATTTTCACTGTCAGCAATTACTACGACTTCAATACTACTTGTAAATATTATATTATATAAAGAGTTTAGTAAGATAGACAAAACAGAAAGGCACGTGAGGATCTTAAAAGTATTGTAAAGTTAGAAATGATTGATGTAGTTTATCTTAAATTATTATAACGTTGGGATTTATCCTTGTTTTGTTTCACATATTACATGCCAAAGTTCTCATGTCACGATGAGACATATACAATTATGTAAACATGTCCATCCATCGTCTATATTCATCTTTAGATTTCACTTTTTGAACATCTTTAAACATAACTATAAAAATGAGTTGAATCTTAGCCTATTCGGATATATAAATATGATTTAAGGTGAATATTTTTATATTAAACTGAAAGAGTGGCCTTATTGTAGAATTTATTTTTCCTGGGTAAAAGTTACTTTTCTGATTGCTTCCTGTCAAGAACATCTCTGTTGAATTTGATTGTTGTCTGTTTATTCATATCAATATATGTATATATATACATATATATATATATACATATGTATATATACACATGTATATACATATATATATTAAATATATATATATATATTCCTTATATTCCTTAACATTTTGATATTTAAGATGTACCTCATTTTTTCTTTCAAAGAGAATTAAAAATGATATAAGAAGTTTGGATGCTAACTCAAATAAACTCTAGGTATTCTGATTTCATAATAGATAAAATATTAAATAATTCAATCTAAGTAGTGGGATAAGGTACCAAGTAAGGATTATTTATTATAGGATTTTATCGTAAAAGAAAGAGGAGAAAAGAGGATGATCACTTCAAGGGGATCAGTCTCTTGGATCAATTCGATAGGATCGACCTCTTAAGGTTTGTCAAAAGACTAAATAATATTTCTTTCACCGTCGAAAAGAAATAGTTACATCCCTATTTATAAAGTTCCACCCAGAGTCCACTAGGATTTTGACTCTTAATAAAAAGTAAATATTAAATAAACTTCTATCCGACTCTTATCGAACTAAATAAACTCAACAAAATATTATTCAAAAGCTCAGAAAATAAATGGATCATCACAAATCCTTCCCCTTCAAATCAGTCTTGTCCTCAAGGCTGAGTAGTATCAAACTCGGGGAGCTTCTCTTTTAACATTTCAGTCACATGGTATTTGCGGCGCATCACAACTCGTTGATCAAGTAAGTACTGTCTCTACTTTTTGATAATATAAGCAATAGGTTGGCATTTTGATATAATATTCATTGCAGTCTTCCGAAGAACCCTCTCCATCCGATGACTAGTGGCAGTTATGACCTTATTTCCACGTCTTCCTTTTAGGATCACTTGCTTTCCTATTAATAAAAAACTTGATAATTAGTTTAGAAAAATTCTAGAAAACATTACCCAAGGTTGATAGTCATTCTATTCCAAGCACCACTTCGAAGTTTTCCAATGGTAATAAAAAGAAGTCCACAAGCAACTCATAGCCTTGTATAATCAATTTTATCTTTTAACATTTGCTATCACAAGTTAAAATCCATCGATCAACGATCTTTACTTCTAATATGTCACAAACTTCACTATGGTAGGCTAATCAATTAGCAAACTTACTATCGATAAAATTGTTAGTGCTACTGGTATCAATCAAAACTATAACATGCTGATGTTCTAGAGTTACTCCAACTTTCATAGTTTACGGGTTAGAGTAGCCTGCTAATGCATGTATGATGTTAGGAATGAGCCGGCACTAAAAATGGGGGGTGTGCAGCGGTAAAAACGTCGATTCTAAAATCTTTCATTTCGATTAAACCTGTTTTGGAAAGATATTAACTTGAAAGCATAAGGGAGCGTAATGAAAGCAATAAGAAGGTAAAGCAGTTTGCAGTAAAGGTAAATTGCTCAAAAGGAAATGCAAACTGATTTTATAGTAGTTCGATCGTCGTGACCTACATCCACTTCCGATTCCTCTTCACTTGAGGCCACCGACTTCCACTACCGATCTTCTTTCAATTAGCGAAGATCAACTACCCTTTTACACCCCTCTTCTCCTTTTCATGGGTTTAGCAAACAATATTTTACAAGCACTCACTCCTCTCTAAATAGAATTCTAAACTTAGAATTAGAGGAGGGGATATCTCAAGTGTTTATGTAACACCCATCATTTCCGAATTTTCGTATAAGTTTCTAGTTGTAATGTAGGTATCTATTTTAAATTTGATAAAAAGTCAAAGTATGAATCTGAGAACTTATTCATAAGAGTTGGAGGATTTGTTAAAAGAAAGAATCTGAGGACCTATATGTAAACCCTAAGGACTAAATCGTGAATATGATAAATCCAAGGACTAAACTGTAAAATATACAAAAAATACAAACTTCACCGTTTAAGCCTCTCTGCCTTCGTTTGGGGTTTTAGGGTTCTTGCGTTAATCTTTTCACTTCGGGTCAAAATTCTCAAAGGCAAGTGTTCTAACCCCATCCTACAGAATTTTTAGTCTCTGTTTTTATATTGAATCAAAATAAATTGAAGGATTTCTATTTAGAAACTGATATGTCTCTATTTGGACATAGAACCATGGATTTTGAAGTCTTTCTCGGTAAACTGACCCCCTATACACTGTTTCAGCTATAAGTTTTAGTACAAAATGTGAATTCGGGCAGAAACTATTTTGTTTGAAAATTAGACTCTTATATCTTCCTGTTGACACTGATTTTGTAGATTTTGGACACCGAATACTTACCCAAACATCTGATTCAATTGAGCCTATAGACGCTGTAAAACAGGGTTCGAGATTTCTGACCTGTCGATACTAAAATGCCTATAACTCCCTGTTGAAAATTCTGAATTGTACCAAACTGATTTTATTTGAAACTAGGCTTGAAAATATTTCTTTTGACTTATAGTTTGAAAATTTTGGATTTCAATTGCCTACCCTATTGTTTGTTGAATTCGACCCTATAAATTCTGCAAACCAGTGATTGTGTTTTTGACCTTGTGTTATCAAATCAAAGGTAACTCCGTGTTGGGAACCTTATTTCATATGAAATTTATTCCATCAGAATATAGATTGATATATGGTTCGACCATAGTTTTCTTGTGGGTATTGGAGCATAATTGATATTCTGAAGTATTTGTTTGATGTGCCACTGGAATTCTGTCCGAAATCGAGCTTTGGTCGATTTCGCATATTCTGCTCCGTTCCTTTGGATATTTGAATTCGTTTAACCTTCTTATTGGATTTGAGCTAAATATGATTGCTTGGAAATTCCTGTACACTCTTGTTTTTATTTCATTCCAAATCTGAATACATTTGTGAGAGATTTGTTCTTTGTTTCGTATTGTTTCGAAAAGGCACATGCACGTTCGTTGTTCCGCGTGTGCTTCCGATATATGCTACTTATTGTTAAAACTGCCCTCTTGTACTTTCGGTGTGTGGGATTGTCCGGACCTTTGCCGAAAATGGTAAAGGGTATCGCTTATTACCCGCTCTATGGGATGCGCTTATTACCCACTCTGTGGGGTCCCGCTCCAGGATATTCGGACCTTTGCCGAAATGGTAAAAGGTATGTGCTTAGAGTCTGCGATGCTCTGCCGCCCCTCGACTTCACCTAGATGTGGGTGGATGGATCTCCCGGGCGTGGGAGACTTTTGTCGGTGGTCATTCAGAAATGGATGACTCACATTCGATTTGAGATCCCACCATACCTTCTATATGTTTGATATGACATCCGAGTTTTGGTGAGTTGTTTCGTTCATGCTCGGATAAGAATGATATGATTGCAACGTCAAGGACGACGTTTGAGCTTCTGTCACGATATTTGTTTTGATATGCTCGAAATGCTTCATTCATCGATGATTTTGCTTGAAATGTTCCATATGCCGTTGATATGCTTCTAACATTTTATATGCCATTGATCACTCCGATATGTTACCTTTGTTCTTGATATGCTCCAATTACTCTATGCCCCAATTTGTCGGGAACCAAATATGTAAGATTGAAAGGACAATTGTGTTTCGCTCTTAATGATATTATGTCTACTAAATCGTATATTCTGCCTTATATTTTGGAACTGTATCTCTTTGGAAGTTGTACTATTTTGATATGGATATGTTAGTCACTTGTCGAAGCTCTTTATGCTCACCCCGTTTGTTGATAAATTTTTTCAGATAGCATATTGCTTGCTTAAATGTTAAGATTAAATGGTGAGGCGGTGGAAAGTTTAGAAGATTTTGGGCAGATCTTTGTTAGCATATGTGTATTTGTTGTATAAGATACTCTTGCATCTTATGAAATGTGACGATGAATCTAAACCTGGGATTTTGTGTAAGATAAAGGATCCCTCATGTATAGGATTTTGGTATGTTAAGTTATATTCGGTGTAATGATATGACCTTATGGTAATCGTTGGTTTGGTGACTGCATAGACTTCCCCATTTGTGAATTTATATTGTGGTTATTATTTTGATGAGTTGAGTTCTGATTGTATGAATTATCGAGTGATGTGTGGTATGTTATGAATTGCACAGGGTTATGAATTTGTAGACTATAGAGGTGAAATTTTGATCTGAATGTTTTCTTAGTGACCTCAAATGTGTGCTTGGATCCTGGGTTAGTTATGATGAAAATTTTAAATATTGTCGATATTTTTGAGGGGCGTGACAGTTTACTACAGCGTTTTTCCAATTTTAAATTTTCTGTGCTTTTATATGTTAACCACGGATAAGAGGAGTATTTATAGGCCTCAAGTGGATACAAACTTAGAGTATAAAAATATCTTATCCCAGGTCCTTCGGGTACTAGCGGTACCATCGCTGTAGCATTGACACTAACACTATCACTGGGCGGTACCACCACCTGACACCCTGCCACTTGGTAGTACCACCACCCAGTCTAGTGGTACCACTGCTTGATAGTCTCTTAAAGACTGTCTGTGCGGTACCACCACCTGACACAGTCTCGGAGACTATGTCTAGGCGGTGCCACCGCCTGACATAGTCTCGAAGATTATGCCACGACGGTTCCACCTGTTGGGTCATTGTTTGGATCATTCACTGAGCCCAACACAATCCAAACTTGAGCCTCAATAAATCTTAATTGAGTTGGCCCAATTCCAACCCAATTATATACTAACTACGAATTTTAAGACATTCACTAAGCTAAATAAGTCCATAAGTCTAAGTTTCTTCCAGCGAGCTTCCGGTGATCTTCCAGCGAACTTCCGATAATCTCTCGGTAATGTTCGAACGGACTCCCAGCAAGCTCTTGGACTTCACGATGATCTTCTTGGTGAGTTTCAATGAGCTTCTTTGGCAAACTCCTAGACTTCTCGATTAATTCCAGTAGACCTTCTGACGAACTCTCGAACTCCCAACGAAATCTCGTTATTGACTCTAGGATTTCATTTTTTTTTATGCCTTGATTATTATCATAGTTAATCCTGCACACTTAAAACTTATTTTGATCTAGAAAATTATTATAAAGTAAATCAAATATTGTCCAGCATGTCATTGGTTCATCGGCGCTTCATCCAAATCTTTAGCGCATCGTCCTCTCTTACAGCCTATTACCCAATCAGCCAGTTGATCTCCGCAGCTCCGATTTCCTTGGCATAATTTCTGTTCTTCTTAGCCCGATGCCCGAACCCATGGCCCAAAGCATTCTGCTGATATGTCGACCGATCATTTGACTCGACATCCAATCTTTGGACATATTTTTCTCTGACCCAATATTATTCTTCCTGCTTTTTATTGCCTCTCCCTGATCGAAGCTTCCTGCATCACTCAAAATACAGATCAAATCATAAACACTATCAATTGGTTTCATTATCAAAGTCCGAGATGTAACAATCTCTCCTTTTTAATGATGATAACCAATTGATGACGAAGATAACCTTAACTCCCCCTATCAATATGTCAGATTGATATAACTTTATAATTCATAGAATTATAAGTATTTCACCATTGCATGCATCATAAATATTGAAGGACTCAATTAATCATATCATTGCATGCAACATAAACTCATGCATAAACAAAATATCCAAGTACATAATTTCATGCATGATTGACATCATAACTTCTCCTCCTTTGTTATCAACAAAAAGGAGAAGTGCAACTATCAAGTTTCAAATTATTGCATTATAAATATAATCTTAAGTTTTATCATCATGCAAGTAATTTTCTTTCTTCTCTTTTGAGAAGTGCAATGTTTTGCTTCCTTGGCAAAGCGCAAGCAAACAAAATTTTCTATCATTTTAAATACAAGCTAGTAATAATTTTGAGTTTTGCAAGTTTGTAAATTTTGCTAGATTAGCATGTTTTGCTTCTTGAGATAGGCAAGATAACACTTATGCTTCTCTTGAGATTGCAAGCTAATAATTCTTGGTGATGTTCAAGATAACAAGTTCTATATCATGCAAGTTAGCAAATTTTTATATTATTTTAAAAATATAAGCTAACAATATTTGAGATATTCAAGAAAGCAACTTTTGCTTCTTGAAATATATAAGTTATCAATCTTTGCTTCTCTTTTGAGATGAGTAAGTTAGCATGTTTTTGTATCTTCTTGAATTGTGCAAGCTAGTAAATCTTTCTTCTGATATGTGTACACTAGCAATTCTTTCTCCCCTTTTGTCATTGGTAAAAAGAGAGGAATAATAAAATAATATTGTAATTCATTTCTCTTTATATCAATTTTTAAATTATGAAAAAAATAATGTGTCATTCTTTATTGCAATATGGTATCATTTCACAAAATGATAATTGTTGACTTTCACATCATTTCATAAAAAAAAAATCATAGTATTGCATGCATCATTCCAAATCATAAGTATTTCAAATCATGATAGTATCAAAATGTCAAATTACATTATACCCTACCATGCATGATCATAACTTATCATTTGTATGCATCAACATAATATCATGAGTATTTTATGCATAATTTCATATCATCACATGAAGAATATCAAGAAAAATTAATTGGGTGATGAGATAAACACTTCATGAATACAAGAAATTATACATAAAAATCATGAAAGATAAAATATCAAAAATCATGAAGGATTAAGTCATGAATACTAAATGACATGGTTTATCTTGACAAATCTCCCTTTTAGTAAATAACAAAAAGAAACATGAGAATTTAAAAATAAGATCTTGATTCATAGAAAAATTTCAAGTATCAATATCGAGAATTCAATATCATGATATAGATAAAGACATTTCTATAGCAAATTGTGTCATGAGAGAACATATAAAGGATCTCGATTCACGTATAATATCTCTCAATTCATTATGAATCATAAAAATTATAATTCTAAAAAATCATGATTCATTTGGATAGTAGATAGCAAAATGAAACATCGAGGATAAAAGATCTCGATTCATATAGGGTAAATCTCAAGTTATAAATATCGAGGAATCAAGATAAAAATCATGGTTAGTTGAAACTCATTTAAATTTAAATCAATAAATCATCAAAATCACTTTTAAGAGATTTAAAATAGCATAAATAACTTTATCAATCTCTTAGTGAAAAATCGATAAGATAGAGAAAAAAAATTTCAATAAAAATGCTTTCCTCTTTATTTCACACAAGCATACCTTTGTTTTTATGCCAAATCAAAACATACATCATATTTAAAATCGAAAAAGTAACTTTAATTACGACAAAGATTGATAAGCTATAAATTACAAGAATCATCATGCATAATTTCAGAATATAAACTCATTAAGCATGATCATTAAACCTCTTAATATTTTTATTAAAATATCAAGCATGGTTTCATTGAACATAAGGCATCTTCAATCAAAATCAAAAGGCAATAAGAAATCAACATGATTACATATTATTGCTTCTTAAAAACATACATAAGAATAATCTAATTAGGTGTACAAGCATTAGATTTATATCTAACATTTTATTATTTTTTATAAAACATGTAATTGTCATTATCATTTTCAAAATTACTAGCATGTTCCCATTTTTTTTTTGCATTTTCATTACATCATTAAACTTATAATTTTTCAAGAAAAAATTATATATATTTTTCTTAACTAAATTAAAAATAACTCATGAAAAGCATCAAGTAATTTCAAAGTAAACTAAGGATATTTTGATTATCTTGTCATTGAAAGTCGTTAAGGCGGAGTTTGCCATTTTGCCTTTGTTGGTTTGCTTCTCGTCTTCAGATAAGCTTGATTCATCCCAAAGTACTTCATTTATCTTACGTTCATAATAAGTAGTTGCGTTCTTTTTAAGTTTATTTTTATTCTTTGATTCTTATTTTAAGAACTTTTTAAGCTTTATTGTGAGAAGTTCAAGTTCATCATCAATTGACATTTTGCTCGAGTGGTCTTCTTTTGTTTTAAGTACAAAACCCTTTCTATTCTTTGAAAGGTTGTTCTTAAGTTCGTCATGTACTACATAAGTCATTTCATAGATCATCAAAGACCCAATAAGTTATTTGAGAAGAAAGGTATTTAAATCCTTAGCCTCTTGAATAACCATTACTTTAGGATCCCAAATTTAGAAAGAGATCGTAAAACTTTATTCATAAGTTCAAGATTTAAAAAACCTTTATCAAGAGTTTTTAGACTATTGATGACATTTGTAAAATGACTATACATGTTTCCAATAGTCTCGCTTGGTTCCACACAAAATAATTCAAAATCACGCATCAAAATATTTATTTTAGAGTCTTTAACTCTACTCGTGTCGTCAAGTGTGATTTTAAGTGTGCCAAATGTCAAAAGTCGTTTCACAAGTAGAAACCCGATATAATTTATTTTTGTCTAAGGCGCAAAATAGAGCATTCATAGCTCTAGCATTTAAAGAAAAAAGTTTTCTTCTCTAAATCAGTACATTCATTCATTGGAGTAGAAGACTTTTCAAAACTATTTTCCACAATACTCCATAAATTTAAATCCAAAGATAGCAAGAAAACTCCTATTGAACATGGGAGGACGAATGATTGAAAATCCCTCTTGAAAGCTGAAAAGAGTCATTTCTCTTGGATGTTAAACCAAATAAGAAATAATGTGGCTCTAATATCAATTGTTAGGAACCAATCGACACTAAGAGGGGGGGGTGAATTAGTACAGTGGTAAAAACGTCAATTCTAAAATCTTTTGTTTCGATTAAACATGTTTCGGAAAGATATTAACTTAAAACCATAAGGGAGCATAGTGAAAGCAATAAGAAGGTAAAGTAGTTTGCAGTAAAAGTAAATTGCTCAAAAGGAAATGCAAATTGATTTTATAGTAGTTCGGTCGACGTGACCTACATCCACTATCGATTCCTCTTCACTCGAGGCCACCAGCTTCTCCTATCGATCTTCTTTCAATGGATGAAGATTAACTATCCTTTTACACCCCTCTTTTGCTTTTCATATGTTTAGAAGACAATATTTTACAAGCTCTCACTCCTCTCTAAATATCAACTGTTAGGAACCAGTCGACACTAAGAGGGGGGGTGAATTAGTACAGTGGTAAAAACGTCAATTCTAAAATCTTTTGTTTCGATTAAACCTGTTTCGGAAAGATATTAACTTAAAACTATAAGGGAGCATAGTGAAAGCAATAAGAAGGTAAAGTAGTTTGCAGTAAAAGTAAATTGCTCAAAAGGAAATGCAAACCGATTTTATAGTGGTTCGGTCGACGTGACCTACATCCACTATCGATTCCTCTTCACTCGAGGCCACCAACTTCTCCTATCGATCTTCTTTCAATGGATGAAGATTAACTATCCTTTTACACCCCTCTTATGCTTTTCACATATTTAGAAGACAATATTTTACAAGCTCTCACTCCTCTCTAAATATCAACTGTTAGGAACCAATCGACACTAAGAGGGGTGAATTAGTACAGTGGTAAAAACGTCAATTCTAAAATCTTTTGTTTCGATTAAACCTGTTTCGGAAAGATATTAACTTAAAACTATAAGGGAGCATAGTGAAAGCAATAAGAAGGTAAAGTAGTTTGCAGTAAAAGTAAATTGCTCAAAAGGAAATGCAAACCGATTTTATAGTGGTTCGGTCGACGTGACCTACATCCACTATCGATTCCTTTTCACTCGAGGCCACCAGCTTCTCCTATCGATCTTCTTTCAATGGATGAAGATTAACTATCCTTTTACACCCCTCTTCTGCTTTTCACATGTTTAGAAGACAATCTTTTACAAGCTCTCACTCCTCTCTAAATAGAATTCTAAACTTAGAATTAGAGGAGGGGATCTCTCAAGTGTTTACTACAGTGTTTTCCCACTTTTAAATTCTTTGTGCTTTTGTATGTTAACAACGGATGAGAGGGGTATTTATAGGCCTCAAGTGGATTCAAACTTGGGGCCTAAAAATGTCTCATCCCGGGTCCTCCGAGTACTAGTGGTACCACCGCTTGCAAGACTAACACTTGTTAAATCTCGGATTTTAATGATAAAATCAATTGGTGAGTTAATTGATCTAATCCATATTATTGAGTTAAGTGTGCAGGGTTAACTATAATAACCATAAAACATAAAGCAAGGATACCAGAGTCGAGTTCGATGGACGTTTAAGAGACCGAAGAATCGTCGGAGATGCTGCCGGAACCAACCGAGAAGAAATCGGGAACGTGTTGGAATTTTCGGAAGTTCGCCGAAGAAATCGTTGGAAGGTTTGCGGAGATCACCGAGAAGGCTCGGCTACTCGTTAAAGTCATCACAAGATTGGGAGCTTGGTAGGAGTCCGTCGGAAGAAGTTCGCCGGAAAGCTCGCTGGAACAAGATTCGATGTTCGCGGTTGAAAACTTGCTTATGATGTTTTTAGTTATGTAGTTCACTTGTAATTAGGATTAGGATTAAGAGATAATCCTATAACCTGGTTAGGGGCCAACTGGGCCCAAAATTAGACTTGGTTTGGGCCAGATTTAAAGCCCAACCAGTGAACCAAAGGGTCTGGCGGTGGCACCGCCAGACTGGGCGATTGCACCGCCCAGCACCCAAGAGCTGGGCGGTGGCACCACCTGGGCTGGGTGGTTGCACCGCCCAACACCCGAGAGTTGGGCGGTGGCACCGGCTAGGCTGGGCGGTGGTACCTCCAGCATCGGGAACATAAGAAGATTCAAATTTTTGGAGCCCAAATTTGAATCCTCTTGAGGCCTATAAATACCCCTCCAATCTCAGTTGAGAAAATAACTTTTTGAGCAGCAAGTGATTGAGAGAAAGGTCTTAGAAAAGTCTTAGCAATCCTTGGTTTTCAATTTGCTAGTGTTCACCTCCTTCCTTCTTGAAAATCTGTAAGAGAGTGAACTGCTTGTAAAGAGTTGTAAGAGGGGTATCTACCCTTCCATTTCAAGAGATTTGCTAGTGGAAGGTGGGAGCCTTATCAAAGAGGGGCCTCGCAAGTGGATGTAGGTCATTTGACCGAACCACTTTAAAAACAGCGTAATCTCTAGTTTGCATTTCATTGTTGTTATTCACATTACTGCAAACTTTCTTACCTGCTTTATTTACTCATTACCTTAGCTGCTCAACTATACGAATACGCTTTCAAGTTCAATTTTTACCGTACGAAAGATTGATCAAAACCGACATTTTATTCCGCTGCACTAATTCACTAATTCCCCCCCCTCCCCCTTGTGTGCTCTTGATCCTAACAACACTAACACTAATATGGGCGGTACCATTGCCTAACACCCTACCACTAGGCAATACCACTGCTCAGTCTGATGATACCACTACCTGGCAATCTCTCGGAGACTGTCTTGGCTGTACCACTACTTGACACAATCTCGAAGACTGTGCCTCGATGGTTCCACTTGTTGGGTCACTATTTAAGCCTTTCACTTGGCCCAACACAGACCAAACATGGGCCCAAATGACCCTTAATTGAGTTGGTCAAATTTCAACCCAATTATGTACTAACTACAAATTTTAAGACATTCACTAAGCTAAATAAGTCCATAAGTCTAGGTTTCTTCCGATGAGCTTCCGGCGATCTTCTAGCGAACATCCGACGATCTCTCGGCAATGTTCCAGCGGACTCCCGGCAAGCTCTTGAACTTCACAATGATCTTCTTGGCGAGTTCCAATGAGATTCATTGGCAAGCTCCTGGACTTCTTGGTCAATTCCGGTAGACCTTCTAATGAACTCTCGAACTCCCAACAAAATCTCGTTCTTGACTCCAGGACTTCATTTTGCTTTAAGCTTTGATCGCTATCGTAGTTAATCCTATATAATGAAAACCTACTTCAATCTAGACAATTATTACAAAGCAAATTAAATGTTGTCCGGCATGTCATTGGTTCATCGGCGCTTCGTTCGAATCTTTGGCTCATCGTCCTCTCTTGCGGCCTATCGCCCAATCGGCCAATTGATCTCTGCAACTCTAATTTCCTTAGCATAATTTCTGATCTTCTTGGCCCGAAGCCTTCTACCGATATGTTGACCAATCCTTCGGCTCAACATCCAATCTTCAGACAAGTTTTTCTCCGGTCCAACATGATTCTTCCTGCTTTTAATTGTCTCTCCCTGATCGAAGCTTCCTACATCACTCAAAATGCAGATCAAATTATAAACACTATTAATTGGTTTTATCATCAAAATCTGAGATTTAATAATCTTTTCTTTTTAATGATGACAACTAATTAATGACGGAGTTAACCTTAACTCCTCCTATCAATATGTCATATTGATAGAACTTTATAATTCATAGAATTATAAGTATTTCATGCATCATGAATATTGAAGGACTCAATTAATCATATCATTGCATGCAACATAAACTTATGCATAATTAAAATATCCAAGTACATAATTCCATGCATGATTATCATCATAACTTCTCCCCCTTTGTCATCGACAAAAAGGAGAAGTGCAACTATTAAGTTTCAAATAATTGCATTATAAATATAATATCAAGTTTTATCATCATGCAAGTAAGTAATTTTCTTTCTTCTCTTTTGAGAAGTGCAATGTTTTGCTTCCTTAGCAAAGCGCAAGCTAGCAAAATTTTACATCATTTTACATGCGAGCTAGCAATAATTTTGAGTTTTGTAAGTTTATAAATTTTACTAGATCAATATGTTTCACTTCTTGATATAGTCAAGATAGCACTTCTACTTCTCTTGAGATTGCAAGCTAGCAATTCTTGGTGATGTTCGAGATAGCAAGTTCTATATCAAGCAAGCTAGCAAACTTTTTATATTATTTTGAAAAATATAAGCTAGCAATATTTGAGATATTCAAGGAAGCAACTTTTGTTTCTTGAAATATATAAGTTAGCAATCATTGCTTCTCTTTTGAGATGAGCAAGCTAGCATGTTTTTACATCTTTTTGAATTGTGCTAGCTAGTAAATCTTTCTATTTTGAGATATGCACACTAGCAATTATTTTTCCCCGTTTGTCATTGGCAAAATGAGAGGAATAATAAAACAATGGTGCAATTCATTTCCCTTTATATCAATTTTCAAATTCTAACAAAGATAATGTGTCATTCTTTATTGCAAAATGGTATCATTTCAAAAAATAATTATTATTGATTTTCACATCATTTGATAAAAAAAAAATCAAAGTATTGCATGTATCATTCCAAATCATAAGTATTTCAAATCATGATGGTATCAAAATGTCAAATTATATTACACCCTATCATGCATGATTATAACTTCTCATTTGTATGCATCAACATACTATCATTAGTATTTCATGCATAATTTCATATCATCACATGAAAAATATCAAGTAAAATTAATTGGATGATTAGATAAATACTTCATGAATATAAGGAATTGTACATAAAAATCATGAAAGATAAAATATCAAAGATCATGAAGGATTAAGTTATGAATACTAAATGACATGATTTATATTCACAAATCTCCCTTTCAGTAAATAACTAAAAGAAACATGAGAGTTTAAAAACAAGATCTTGATTCATAGAAAAATTTTAAGTATCAATATCTAGAATTCAAGATAAAGATATAGATAAAGATATTTCTATAGCAAAATGTGTCGTGAGAGTACATAAAGGATCTCGATTCATGTAGAATATCTCTCAATTTATTATGAATCATAAAAATTGTAATTCCAAAAAATCATGATTCATTTGGATAGTAGATAGCAAAAAGAAACATCGAGTATAAAAGATCTTGATTCATATAGGGTAAATCTCAAGTTATAAATATTGAGGAATCATTAAAATCACTTTCAAGAGATTCAAAATGGCATAAATAACTTTAGTAATCTCTTAGTGAAAAATTGATAAGATAGAGAAAAAAAATTAAAAAAAAAATGCTTTCCTCTTTATTTCACACAAGCATGCATTTGTCTTTTATGCCAAATCAAAACACGCATCATATTTAAAATCAAAAAAATAATTTTCATTACGACAAAGATCGATAAGCCATAATTTACAAGAATCATCATGCATAATTTTGAAATATAAACTTAGTAAGTATGATCATTAAAACTCTTAACATTTTCATTAAAATATCAAGCAAGGTTTCATTGGACATAAGGCATCTTCAATCAAAATCGAAAAGCAATACAGAAATCAACATGATTATACATTATTGCTTCTTAAAAACATACATAAGATTAATCTTATTAGGTGTACAAGCATTATATTTATATCTAACATTTTATTATTTTAATAAAACATGCAATTGTCATTATCAATTTCAAAATTACTAGCATATTCCCGATTTTTTTTTTTGCATTTTCATTACATAATTAAACATGTAATTTTTCAAGAAAAATTTATATATAATTTTTCTAAACCATATTAAAAATAACTCATGAAAAGCATCAAGTAATTTCAAAGTAAACTAAGGGGATTTTGTTTACCTTGTCATCGAAAGCCATTAAGGCATAGTTTGCTATCTCGCTTTTGTTGGTTTGCTCCTCGTCTTCGAATGAACTCGATTCATCCTATAGTACTTCTATTATCTTGTATTTATAGCAAGTAGATTTGTTCTTTTTAAATTTATTTTTGTTCTTTCATTCTTGTTTTAAGAACTTTTTAAGCTTTATTGTGAGAAGTTCAAGTTCATCATCACTTGAGCTTTCGCTCGAGTGGTCTTCTTTAGTTCTAAATGCAAAATCCTTTATGTTCTTTGGAAGGTTATTCTCAAGTTCTTCATGTACTACATAAGTCATTTCATAGGTCATCAAAGAACCAATAAGTTCTTTGAGAAGAAAAGTATTTAAATCCTTGGCCTCTTGAATGACTGTTACTTTAGGATCTCAATTTTTAGAAAGAGATCGTAAAACTTTATTCACAAGTTCAAGGTTCGAAAAACTTTTATCAAGAGTTTTTAGACTATTTACGACATCCGTAAAATAGGTGTACATGTCTCCAATAGTCTCGCTTGGTTCCACATGAAATAATTTAAAATCACACATCAAATTATTTATTTTAGAGTCTTTAACTCTATTAGTGCCTTCGTATATGATTTTAAGTGTGTGACAAATGTCAAAAGCTATTTAAATGCCAAATGTCAAAATTGAATTCATTTTTGTCTAAGGTGCAAAATAGGGCATTCATAGCTCTAGCATTTAAAAAAAAATTTTCTTCTCCAAATCATTCCATTCATTCATTGGAGTAGAAGACTTTTCAAAAATGTTTTCCACAATACTCCATAAATTTAAATCTAAAGATAGCAAGAAAACTCTCATACGAGTTTACCAATAAGTATAGTCCGTCTCATTGAACATAGGAGGACGAATGATTGAAAATCCCTCTTAAAAGCCGAAAAGAGCTATTTCTTTTAGGTGTTAAACCAAACGAGAAATAACGAGGCTCTGATACCAACTGTTAGGAACGAGTCGACACTAAGAGGGGGGTGAATTAGTTCAATGGTAAAAACGTCGATTCTAAAATCTTTCGTTTCGATTAAACCCGTTTCAGAAAGATATTAACTTGAAAGCATAAGAGAGCACAGTGAAAGCAATAAGAAGGTAAAGCAGTTTGCAGTAGAGGTAAATTACTCAAAAGGAAATACAAACTAATTTTATAGTGGTTTGGTTGTCGTAACCTACATCCACTCCCGATTACTCTTCACTCGAAGTCATCGGTTTCCACTACCGATCTTCTTTCAATGGATGAAGATCAACTACCCTTTTACACACCTCTTCTCCTTTTCACAGGTTTAGGAGACAACCTTTTACAAGCACTCACTCCTCTCTAAATAGAATTCTAAACTTAGAATTAGAGGAGGGGATCTCTTAAGTATTTACTATAGCATTTTCCCATTTTTAAATTCTCTGTACTTTTGTATATTAACCATGGATGAGAGGAGTATTTATAAGCCTCAAGTGGATACAAACTTGGAGCCTAAAACTGTCTCATCCTGGGTCTTTCGGGTACTAGCGGTACCACCGCCTGTAGCATTGACACTAACACTGACACTGGGTGGTACCATCGCCTGACACCTTGCCACTGGGCAATACCACCGCCCAGTATAGCGGTACCACTGCCTGATAGTCTCTCGGAGACTGTGCCACGACAGTCCACCTATTGGGTCACTATTTGGGCCTTTTACTCAGCCCAACACAGTCCAATCTTGGTACCAAATGGCCCTTAATTGAGTTGGCCCAATTTCAACCCAATTATATACTAACTATGAATTTTAAGACATTCACTAAGCTAAATAAGTTCGTAAGTCTAAGTTTCTTCCAGCGAGCTTCCGACGATCTTCCAATGAACTTCCGACGTTCTCTCGACAATGTTTCAACAGACTCCCGGTAAGCTCCTGGACTTCACGACGATCTTCTTGGCGAGTTCTGACAAGCTTCTTTGGCAAGCTCCTAAACTTCTTGATCAATTTCGGTAGACCTTCCAACAAAATCTTGAACTCCCAACGAAATCTCGTTCTTGATTCCGGGACTTTATTTTGCTTTATACCTTAATCGTTATCATAGTTAATCTTGTACACTTAAAATCTACTTCGATCTAGATAGCTATTACAAAGCAAAACAAATGTTGTCCGACATGTCATTGGTTCATCGACGATTCATCCAAATCATTGGCGCATTGTCCTCTCTTGCAGCCAATTGCCCAATCGGCTAGTTAATCTTCGCAACTCCGATTTCCTCGACGCAATTTTCGCTCTTCTTGGCCCGAAGCCTTCTACCGATACGTCGATCGATCCTTCGGCTCGATATCCAATCTTCAGATATGTTTTTCTCCGACCTAACATTATTCTTCCTGCTTTTAATTGTCTCTCCTAGATCGAAGCTTCTTGCATCACTCAAAACACAGATCAAATCATAAACACTGTTAATTGGTTTCATTATCAAAATTCAAGATGTAACAATCTCCCCTTTTTTATGATGACAACCAATTGATGACAGAGTTAATCTTAACTCCCCCAATCAATATGTCATATTGAGAGAACTTTATAATTCATAGAATTTTAAGTATTTCACCATTACATGCATCATGGATATTAAAGGACTCAATTAATCATATCGTTGCATGCAACATAAACTCATGCATAATCAAAATATCCAAGTACATAATTCCATGCATGATTGTCATCATAAGTTCTCCTCCCTTGTCATCAATAAAAAGGAGAAGTGCAACTATCAAGTTTCAAATTATTGCATTATAAATATAATCTTAAGTTTTATCATCATGCAAGCAAGTAATTTTCTTTCTTCTCTTTTGAGAAGTGCAATGTTTTGCTTTCTTGGCAAAGCGTGTTGAATATCATATTTTGATGATGAAACCAATTGATAAGTGTTTATGATTTGATCTATATTTTGAGTGACGCAGGAAGCTTCGATCAGGATGAGACAATTAAAGTAGGAAGAATCATGTTGGGTCGGTGAAAAACATGTTAGATGATTGAACGTTGAGCCAAAGGATCAATCGACGTATCAACAGAAGGCTTCGGGCCATGGATTCAGGCATTGGGCTAAGAAGAGCGAATATTGCGCCAAGGAAATCGGAGTTGCGGAGGTCAATTGGCCGATTGGACAATAGGCCATAAGAGAGGACGATGCGCTGAAGAATTGAATGAAGCGTCGATGGACCAATGACATGCCGGACAACTTGATTCATGCTTAGTAATAATTTTCTAGATCGAAGTGTGTTTTATGTGTGTAGGATTAACTATGATATTTCGTTGGGAGTTCGAGAGTTCGTTGGAAGTTCGGAGTCAAGAACGTGATTTTGTTGGGAGTTCGAGAGTTCGTCGGAAGTTCTACAGGAATTGACCGAGAAGTCCAGGAGCTTGCCAAAGAAGCTCATCGGAACTCACTAAGAAGATCATCGTGAAGTCCAGGAGCTTACCAGGAGTCTACTAGAAAATTACCGAGAGATCGTCGGAAGTTCGCCGAAAGCTCGCTTGAAGAAACCTAGACTTATAGACTTTTTTTAGCTTAGTAAATGTCATAAAATTTATAGTTAGCACATAATTGGGATTAGAATTGGGCCAACCAAATTAGGAGATAGTTGGGCCAAGTTTGGGCTATGTTGGGCCAAGAGAAAGGCCTAAACAATGACCAAATAGGTGAAACCATCATGGCACAATCTCCAAGACTGTGTCAGGCGGTGGTACCACCCAGTGTCAGGCTACAGGTAGTGGTACCACCTAGTCCAGGTGGTGGTATCGCCCGTACCATGAAATTTCGAGGGTTTGAATTTTGGGGTCCAAATTTGAATCCATTTGGGGCCTATAAATACCCCAGCTATTCCTGCATGGAGATGCAAGAAATATTGAGTAAAACTCTATGATTTTAAAGTTATAAACCTTAGAAAGTTTAGTTCCCTCCTCCCAAAGCTTAGAGAGAGTTCTATGGGAGGTGTGAGAGGGATACCTTGTAAAAAAAAGGGTTGTAAAAGGTCGCCTCCTAAACCCATGAAAAGGAGAAGAGTAGTGTAAAAGGTGGTTAGTCTTCGCCTATTGAAGGAAGACCGATAGTGGATGCTAGTAGCCTCGACGAAAGAGGAATCGGTTGAGTGGATGTAGGTCACGATGACCTAACCACTATAAAAATCTGGTTTGTGTTTCTCTTGAGCAATTTACTTTAATTGCAAACCACTTTACTTGCTTTATATCCACTACGCTCTTCTGTGCACTTTCAAAGTTATTACCTTTACGAAACAATTTTTCATCGGAAATGGATTTAATCGCAACGAAGTTTTGAACCGACGTAATTTTTACCACTACACTAATTCACCCCCCCCCCTTCTTAGTGCTGACTCTTTTCCTAACAAAGCGCAAGCTAGCAAAATTTTATATCATTTTACATGCAAGATAGTAATAATTTTGAGTTTTGCAAGTTTGTAAATTTTGTTAGATTAGCATGTTTCGCTTCTTGAGATACGCAAGATAACACTTTTGCTTCTCTTGAGATTGTAAGCTAACAATTCTTGGTGATATTCAATATAGCAAGTTCTATATCATGTAAGCTGGCAAATTTTTATATTATTTTAAAAAATGTAAGCTAGTAATATTTGAGATATTCAAGAAAGCAACTTTTACTACTTGAAATATACAAATTAGCAATCTTTGCTTCTCTTTAGAGATGAGCAAGCTAGCATGTTTTTGCATCTTATTGAATTGTGTAAGCTAGTAAATCTTTCTCTTTTAGATGTGTACACTAGCAATTCTTTCTTCTCCTTTTTTATTGGAAAAAAGAGGAGAATAATAAAACAATTATGCAATTCATTTCCCTTTATATCAATTTTTAAATTATGACAAAGATAATGTGTCATTCTTTATTGCAATATGGTATCATTTCATAAAATGATAATTGTTGACTTTCACATCATTTTATCAAAAAATAATCATAGTATTGCATGTATCATTCCAAATCATAAGTATTTCAAATCATGATGGTATCAAAATGTCAAATTACATTACACCCTACCATGCATGATCATAGCTTCTCATTTCTATGCATCAACATAATATCATAAGTATTTTATTCATAATTTCATATCATCATATGAAGAATATCAAGAAAAAATAATTAGGTGATGAGATAAACACTTCATGAATATAAAGAATTATACATAAAAATCATGAAAGATAAAATATCAAAGATCATGAATGATTAAGTCATGAATACTAAATGACATGATTTATCTTGATAAATCTCCCTTTTAGTAAATAACAAAAAGAAACATGAGAATTTAAAAATAAGATCTTGATTCATAAAAAAAATTTCAAGTATCAATATCGAGAATTCAAGATCATGATACAGATAAAGACATTTCTCTAGCAAAATGTGTCATGAGAGAACATATAAAGGATCTCGATTCATATAGAATATCTCTCAATTAATTATGAATCATAAAAATTGTAATTCCAAAAAATCATGATTCATTTGGATGGTAGATATCACAAAAAAACATTGAGGATAAAAGATCTCGATTCATATATGGTAAATCTTAAGTTATAAATATCAAGGAATCAAGATAAAAATCATGGTTAGATGAAACTCATTCAAATTCAAATCAACAAATCATCAAAATAACTTTCAAGAGATTCAAAATAGCATAAATAACTTTATCAATCTCTTAGTGAAAAATTCATAAGATAAAAAAAAAAAAATTTCGAAAAAAATACTTTCCTCTTTATTTCACACAAGTATGCCTTTGTTTTTTATGCCAAATCAAAACATGCATCATATTTAAAATCGAAAAAATAACTTTCATTATGGCAAAGATCGACAAGCCATAAATTACAAGAATCATTACGTATAATTTCGAAATATAAAATTATTAAGCATGATCATTAAATCTCTTAACATTTTCATTAAAATATCAAGCATGGTTTCATTGAACATAAGACATCTTCAATCAAAATAAAAAAGCAATATGAAATCAACATGATTACACATTATTTCTTCTTAAAAACATGCATAAGATTAATCTTATTAGGTGTACAAGCATTATATTTATATCTAATATTTTATTATTTTTTATAAAACATGCAATTGTCGTTATCATTTTCAAAATTACTAGCATGTTCCCATTTTTTTTTGCATTTTCATTACATCATTAACATGTAATTTTTCAAGAAAAAATTATATATAATTTTTCTAAACCATATTAAAAACAACTCATGAAAAGCATCAAGTAATTTCAAAGTAAACTAAGGGGATTTTGATTACCTTGTCATCGAAAGTCGTTAAGGCGTAGTTTGCCATCTCGCCTTTGTTGGTTTGCTCCTCATCTTCGGATGAGCTCGATTTGTCCCAAAGTACTTCCTTTATCTTACGTTCATAATAAGTAGTTGAATTCTTTTTAAGTTTATTTTTGTTCTTTCATTCTTGTTTTAAGAACATTTGAAGCTTTATTGTGAGAAGTTCAAGTTCATCATCACTTGAGCTTTCGCTTGAGTGGTTTTCTTTTGTTCTAAGTGCAAAATCCTTCATATTCTTTAGAAGGTTGTTCTCAAGCTCGTCATGTACCATATACGTCATTTCATAGGTCATCAAAGATCCAATAAGTTCTTCGAGAAGAAAAGTATTTAAATCCTTGGCCTCTTGAATGACCGTTACTTTAGGATCCCAATTTTTAGAAAGAGATTGTAAAACTTCATTCACAAGTTTAAGATTCGAAAAACTTTTATCAAGGGCTTTTAGACTATTGATGACATATGTAAATGGTTGTATATGTCTCCAATAGTCTCGCTTGATTCCACATGAAATAATTTAAAATCATGCATCAAAATATTTATTTTAAAGTTTTTAACTCTATTAGTGCCTTTGAGTGTGATTTTGAGTGTGTGCCAAATGTCAAAACCTGATTGAATTATTTTTTGTCTAAGGTGCAAAATAGAGTATTCATAGCTCTAGTATTTAAAAAAAAAAAATATTTTTTCCAAATTATTCCATTCATTCATTGGAGTAGAAGACTTTTTAAAGCCGTTTTTCACAATACTACATAAATTTAAATCCAAAGATAGTAAGAAAACTCTCATACGAGTTTTCCAATAAGTATAGTCCACCCTATTAAACGTGGGAGGACGAACGATTGAAAATTCCTTTTGAAAGCCGAAAAGAGTCATTTCTCTCGGGTGTTAAACCAAACGAGAAATAACGTGGCTCTAATACCAACTGTTAGGAATGAGTCGACACTAAGATGGGGGGGAGGGGTGAATTAGTACAGTGGTAAAAACGTCGATTCTAAAATCTTTCGTTTCGATTAAACTCGTTTTGAAAAGATATTAACTTAAAAGTATAAGGGAGCATAGTGAAAGAAATAAGAAGGTAAAGAAGTTTGCAGTAAAAGTAAGTAAAAGTAAATTACTCAAAAGGAAATGTAAACCGATTTTATAGTAGTTTAATCATCGTGACCTACATCAACTCTCGATTACTCTTCACTCGAGGCCACCGGCTTCCACTACTGATCTTCTTTCAATGGGCGAAGATCAACTACCTTTTTACACCCCTCTTCTCCTTTTCACAAGTTTAGGAGATAACCTTTTACAAGCACTCACTCCTCTCTAAACAAAATTCTAAACTTAAAATTAGATGAGGGGATCTCTTAAGTGTTTACTATAGCGTTTTCCCACTTTTAAATTTTATGTGCTTTTGTATGTTAACCATGGATAAGAGGGGTATTTATAGGCCTCAAGTGGATTCAAATTTTGAGCCTCAAAATATCTCATCTCGGGTCCTCCGGGTTCTAGTAGTATCACCGCCTATAGCACTGACACTAATTGACATTGGGTGGTACCATTGCTTGACACACTGCCACTAGGCAATACCACCGCTCAGTCTGGTGGTAGCACTGCCTGACAGTCTCTCGGAGACTGTGTTTGGGTTGTACCAGTGCTTGACACAATCTCGGAGACTATGCCATGATGGTCCTACTTGTTTGGTTACTATTTAAGCCTTTCACTTGGCCCAACATAGACTAAACTTGGGCCCAATCTAATTAAGTACTAACTATGAATTTTAAGACATTCACTAAGCTAAACAAGTCCTTAAGTCTAGGTTTCTTCCAGCGAGCTTCCGACGATCTTCCAGTGAATTTCCGACGATCTCTCGGCAATGTTCCAATGGACTCCCGGTAAGCTCTTGGACTTCACAAAGATCTTCTTGGTGTTGAATATCATATTTTGATGATGAAACCACTTGATATATGTTTATGATTTAATCTGCGTTTTGAGTAACACAGGATGCATCGATCAGGATGAGATAATTAAAGTAGGAAAATCATGTTGGGCCAGAGGAACATGTCAGAAGATTGGACATCGGGCCGGTGGATCGGTCGACGTATCGACAGAAGGCTTCAGGCCAAGAAGAGCGGATATTGCGCCAAGGACATCGGAGTTGTAGAGACAACTAGCCGATTGGGCAATAGGCCGTAAGAAAGGACGATGCGCCAAAGAATCAGACGAAGCATCGAGAAACCAATGACATGCCGGACAACGTGATTAATGCTTAGTATTAATTGTCTCGATCGAAGTTTTGTTTTATATGTGCAGGATTAACTACGATGGAAGTAAGACATGCAACAGGAGTTGCGCCGGAGTCAAGACAATGATCACGTTGGGAGTTCGAGAGTTCGACGGAAGTTTGGACGATCGTTGGAGGTTCTGCGGGAACAAATCCGAGAAGTCCAGAAGCTTGCCAAAGAAGCTCGTCAGAACTCACCAAAAGGATCGTCGCAAGTCCGGGAGTTTGCCGGAGGTCCACAGGAGAATCATTGAGGGTTCATCGGATGATCAACGGAAGTTTCACCGGAAGCTCGCCGGAAGAAGCGATTGACGCACCGGAGCAAGTTGCAGTAAATGTCTTAATAAATATCGTAGTTAACATGTAGATTAAGTTAAAAATGGGAGGTGATCCCATTAACTTAATCTAGGGGCAATTGGGCCCTTTACGAACCTAAATTGGGCCGAATGGAACAACCTATTCGGACCAGAATTCTTGCTAGGAGGTGGCACCGCCAGGGGTTGGCGGTGGCACCACCCAGGAGGCAGTCTCCGAGCGAGATTGGGCGGTGCAACCGCCCCAGTTAGGCGGTGGCACCGCCTAAGCTCGGTCTTCGAGCTCTGGCAGGAGGTGCAACCGCTTGAGCTCGGTCTCCGAGCTCTAGCAGGCGGTTGAACCGCCTCAGTCAGGCGGTGGCACCGCCTGAGCTCAGTTTTCAAGCTCTGGCAGGAGGTGCAACCGCCCCTGACAAGAGGTGGCACCGCCCAGAGGCTCAGTCTTCGAGCTCTGCCAAGCGGTGCAACCGCCCCAGTCAGGCGGTGCAACCGCTAGATCCCGGAATTCCGGGAATTAACAGTTTTGAGCTCGGAATTCAAACTAGTTTGGAGCCTATAAATACCCCTCCCATCTTTGGGTAAAACACACAAGCACAAAGTGATTAAAAGAGAGAAAACACTACTATAATCTCTAGAATTTCCCTCCTCTAGCTTAAGTGTTAGAATTCTGTTTAAGAGAGGAGAGTGAGTGCTTGTAAGGGTTGTCTCCTAAACTTAGTAAAAGGAGAAGAGGGGTGTAATAAGGAGGTTGATCTTCGCCTAGTAAAGGAAGATCATTAGTGGATGCCAGTGGCCTCGACGGAAGAGGAATCGGAGGAGTGGATGTAGGTCACGATTGACCGAACCACTATAAACTCTCGTCTTCTCTGGTTTGCATTTATTCTTGCTGCTTACCTTACTGCAAACCTCAATATATGCTTTACTTCATTATTACTTTTGCTGCACTCATTTACAAACTTGCTTTCAAGTTAAGTTTCTAAAAACGATTCTACGTCGGAAACAATTTCATCATACGAACGCAGTTTTAATCCTCGAAAGTTTTCCACTGCACTAATTCACCCCCCCCTCTTAGCGCTCTTGATCCTAACACTTGACAAGTTCCAACAAGCTTCTTTGGCAAGCTCCTGGACTTCTCGGTCAATTCCGACAGACCTTCCGATGAACTTCTTTAGCAAGTTTATAAATTTTACTAAATTAGCATGTTTCGCTTCTTGATATAGGCAAGATAGCACTTCTACTTCTCTTGAGATTAAAAGCTAGCAATTCTTGGTGATGTTTAAGATAGTAAGTTTTGTATCATGCAAGCTAGCAAATTTTTATATTATTTTAAAAAATATAAATTAGCAATATTTGAGATGTTCAAGAAAGCAACTTTTGCTTCTTAAAATATACAAGTTATCAATCATTGCTTCTCTTTTGAGATGAGCAAACTAGCATGTTTTTGCATCTTCTTGAATTGTGCAAGCTAATAAATCTTTCTCTTTTGAGATGTGCACACATGCAATTTTTTCTCCCCCTTTAACATTGGTAAAAAGAGGGAAATAATAAAACAATGGTGCAATTCATTTCCCTTTATATTAATTTTCAGATTATGACAAAGATAATGTATCATTCTTTATTGCAATATGGTATCATTTTAGAAAATGATACTTATTGATTTTCACATCATTTCATAAAAAGAAAATCAAAGTATTGCATGCATCATTCCAAATCATAAGTATTTCAAATCATGATGGTATCAAAATGTCAAATTATATTACACTCTACTATGCATGATCATAACTTCTCATTTGTATGTATCAACATAATATCATGAGTATATCATACATAATTTCATATCATCATATGAATAATATTAAGAAAGACATTTCTATTGCAAAATGTGTCATGAAAGAACACATAAAGGATCTCAATTCATGTAGAATATCTCTCAATTCATTATGATTCATAAAAATTATAATTCCAAAAAATCATGATTCATTTGGATAGTAGATAGCAAAAAGAAACATCGAGGATAAAAGATCACAATTTATATAGGGTAAATCTCAAGTTATAAATATCGAGGAATTAAGATAAAATTCATGGTTAGATGAAACTCATTCAAATTCAAATCAACAAATCATCAAAATCACTTTTAAGAGATTCAAAATGACATAAATAACTTTATCAATCTCTTAGTGAAAAATTGATAAGATAGAGAAAAAAAAAATTTCAAGAAAAATGCTTTCCTCTTTATTTCACACAAGCATACCTTTGTCTTTTATGCCAAATCAAAACATGCATCATATTTAAAATCGAAAAAATAACTTTCAATACAGCAATCGATAAGCCATAAATTACAAGAATCATCATACATAATTTCGAAATATAAACTCATTAAGCATGATTATTAAACATCTTAACATTTTCATTAAAATATCAAGCATGGTTTCATTGAACATAATGCATCTTCAATCAAAATCAAAAAGCAATACAGAAATCAATATGATTACACATTATTGCTTCTTAAAAACATACATAAGATTAATCTTATTATGTGTACAAACATTAGATTTATATCTAACATTTTATTATTTTTCATAAAACATGCAATTGTCATTATCAATTTCAAAATTACTAGCATGTTCACAATTTTTTTTTTGTATTTTCATTACATCATTAACATGTAATTTTTTAAGAAAAAAAAAATATAATTTTTCTAAACTAAATTAAAAATAACTCATGAAAAGCATCAAATAATTTCAAAGTAAACTAAGAGGATTTTTATTACCTTGTCATCGAAAGCCGTTAAGGCGTAGTTTGCTATCTCGCCTTTGTTGGTTTGCTCCTCGTCTTCGGATGAGATCGATTCAACCCAGAGTACTTCCTTTATCTTGTATTCATAGCAAGTAGTTGCGTTCTTTTTAAGTTTATTTTTGTTCTTTGGTTTTTGCTTTTAAGTTCAAGTTCATCATCACTTGAGCTTTCGCTCGACTAATGTTCTTTTGTTCTAAGTGCAAAATCCTTCCTATTTTTTGGAATGTTGTTCTCAAATTCTTCATATACCACATAAGTCATTTCATAAGTCATCAAAGACCTAATAAGTTCTTCAAGAAGAAAAGTATTTAAATCCTTGACCTCTTGAATGACCGTTACTTTAGGATCCCAATTTTTAGAAAGAGATCATAAAACTTTATTTACAAGTTCAAAATTCAAAAAACTTTTATCAAGAGCTTTTAGACTATTGACGACTTCCGTAAAACGGGTATACATGTCTCCAATAGTCTCGCTTGGTTCCACACGAAATAATTCAAAATCATACATCAAATTATTTATTTTAGAGTCTATAACTCTACTAGTGTCTTATGTGTGATTTTGAGTGTGTGTCAAATTTCAAAAGCAATTTCACAAGTAGAAACCCGATTGAATTCATTTTTATCTAAGGTGCAAAATTGTGCATTCAGAGCTTTAGCATTTAAAGAAAAAGTTTTCTTCTCCAAATCATTCTATTTATTCATTAGAGTAGAAGACTTTTCAAAGCTATTTTCCATAATACTATATAAATTTAAATCTAAAGATAGCAAGAAAACTCTCATATGAGTTTTTCAATAATTGTAGTTCGTCCCATTGAACGTGAGAGGACGAACGATTTAAAATCTCTCTTGAAAGCCGTAAAGAGCTATTTCTATTGGTGTTAAACCGAATGAGAAATAACATTACTTTGATACCAACTATTATGAACGAGTTGACACTAAGAGGGGGGGGGGAATTTAGTGTAGCGGTAAAAACGTCGATTCTAAAATATTTAATTTCGATTAAACCCGTTTTGGAAAGATATTAACTTGAAAGCATAAGGGAGCATAGTGAAAGCAATAAGAAGGTAAAACAGTTTGTAATAAAGGTAAATTGCTCAAAAGAAAATATAAATCAATTTTATAGTGGTTCGGTCGTCGTGACCTACATCTACTCCCGATTTCTCTTCACTCGAGTCCACCGGCTTCCACTATCAATCTTTTTTCAATGGGTGAAGATCAACTACTCTTTTACACCTCTCTTATCCTTTTCATAGGTTTAGGAGATAACCTTTTACAAGCACTCACTCCTCTCTAAACAGAATTCTAAACTTAGAATTAGAGGAGGGGATCTCTTAAGTGTTTACTATAATGTTTTCCAACTTTTAAATTCTCTGTGCTTTTGTATGTTAACCAGGGATGAGATGGATATTTATATGCCTCAAGTGGATTCAAACTTGGAGCATAAAAATATCTCATCTTGGGTCCTCCGAGTACTTGCGGTACCACCGCCTGCAACACTGACACTAACACAAATACTAGGCAGTACTACCACCTAGTCTAGCGATACCACCGCTTGATAGTCTCTCGGAGACTTTGTTTGGGTGGTACCACCGCCCAGACTAGCGGTACCACCGCTCGACACAATCTCGAAGACTGTGCCACGATGGTTCCACTAGTCAGGTCATTGTTTGGGCCTTTCACTTAGCCCAACATAGCCCAAACTTAGGCCCAAATGACCCTTAATTGAATTGGCCCAATTCCAACCTAATTATCTGCTAACTATAAATTTTAAGACATTCACTAAGCTAATTAAGTTCGTGAGTCTAGGTTTCTTCCGTCGAACTTTTGGCGATCTTCCGACGAACTTCCGACGATCTCTTGGCAATATTCCAACGAACTCCTAGCAAGCTCATAGACTTCACGAAGATCTTCTTGGCGAGTTCCAACGAGCTTCTTTGGCAAGCTCTTAGACTTCTCGGTAAATTCCGACAGACCTTCCAACGAACTCTTGAATTCTTAACGAAATCTCGTTCTTTACTTCGGGACTTCATTTTACTTTATGCCTTGATCGCTATCATAGTTAATCTTGCACACATAAAACCTACTTCGATCTAGACAATTATTACAAAGCAAATCAAATGTTGTCCTGCATGTTATTGGTTCATCGACACTTCATCTGAATCTTCGACGTATCGTCCTCTCTTGATGCCTATTGCCCAATCGACCAGTTGATCTCAGCAACTCCGATTTTCTTGTTGCAATTTTCATACTTCTTGGCCTGATGCCTGAACCCATGGCCTAAAGCCTTCTGCTGATACGTCGATCGATCCTTCGGCTCACATCCAATCTTCGGACATATTTTTCTCCAACCCAACATGATTTTTAATTATCTCTCTTCTTGATCGAAGCTTCCTGCATCACTCAAAATGCAGATCAAATCATAAACACTATCAATTAGTTTCATCATCAAAACCCAATATTCAACATATGATAGGTCCAACATCTTCATCAGAATCTATACCTTCATGATCGGAGTCCACATTATTATCTTCCGGTTCCTCTCCAATTAGTTCAATCATTAGAAATTACCCTTGTTTGCTCCCTACTCCACTTTTCATCATAGTGCTAATATAAACCTTTTGCTGATCTTTCCTTGAGTTTTTCTTGGGTTAGTCTTCTGTTGTTAGGGTTTCGGTAGGGAATAGATGGGGCAAGTGGCTTGTTGATCCTCTGCTTATTGTCACTTATGTTTCGATGATTTTTCTTGCTAATTTTTTCCTCATGTAGACATACAAATGAGATTGCAGCTATTATAATGTGGGTTGATGAGCCTTAACTTCATATTGGATATCTATATTAAGTCCTTTGATAAATGTTCCCACCAATTGTTGTTCAGATCAATCTCTGGTTTAATTTGACAATCGATCAAATCTGCTATGATACTCTAACACGATAGAAGTCTGAGGAATTTTGGCAAGCTGCCCATCAACATTCTCATATTCAAATGGTCCAAAGCGAATAATAAGTCCTCTCTTAAATTGCTCCCATGAGAGAACTCTGTGGCAAGTTTCGTACCAATCATACCACTGAATTTCATCTCCCTCTAGCTAGATTGAGGTTATTTCCATCTTGGATTATATTAGGGTTCTGTGAAAATGAAAAAAAATTTCTGCTCTAGAGATCCAACTAGTCGGATCTCCATCTTCCCATCTTGGAAATTCCACCTTCATGCATGGATAGCTTGTGTCCTGTTCTTGGTTCCTTCTTCGTGTGTCTCCAGATCGATTCAATGTAAGACTTGAACTTTTATCTTGTTGAAACTTGTTAAAGCTCTCCAATAGACTCTCAAAATCATTAAGGGTTTCTTGTAGTTGGTTCTCAATTCTTGTTTCCAATGTTTTGATTTGAGCTTTTACTAAGTTGTCGATAGCCATTACGTAAGATTGTAAATCTGTAATCTCAACTTATGTTTCTGATGACTATCGTATTCGATGTTGCTGCTATGATGCCAGTTGGTGGCAGCACTGTAGGAGTGAAGGGATACTATGAGGATACAGGGATGGAGCTAAAGTCGCTGTGTAGGAGACAACGATACTTGCTGCAGTCACTACGTGGAGGGATCGCTACTGCTGAGGGCTGGGAGGCAGCGATGGTGGTGCGGTTGGGGGCAACGCTATCGAGAGCTAGCCGTTGCAGTGGCTGAGAACTAGGCTTCTATGCGGATGAGAGGCAGCATTGCTATGTCTCTATTGCACTATGGAAGGAGGCGTTGGCGACACTGAGGGATCGTAGGCGGTTGAGGAAACAACGGCGGCTACAGTAGTTGAGGATTAGGTTGCAGTGGTTACTGTCGATGCTAACAGCGAAGTGGGGAGGAAACAACGACGGTCGTGGTTGCCCTATTTCGGTCACTACGAGGAGGGAGGGTCGAACGATTGCGGATACGACCCAATGGGAGGCAGCGAGGGTCATGGCTAGGAGGTGGGCGATCATTGTTGGCTGAGAAGTAGTAGCGACAGTGGTGGCAACTGGTGCCTGTGGTAGTAGAGGGACCGGTGGCTGTGGCAGTAGAGGGTGCTCTGCTTTTGTTGCACCACAGAAGGAGCCGCTGGCGACGCCGAAGGATTGCAAGCGGTTGAGGAGAAGGCTGTTGCGACTGGTAGCAGTGGTGGCTTGGCTGGGAGGCAACGATGCTATGAATGCTGGTAGAGAAGAGAAGTGGTGGTGGCACGGCTGGGAATAAGGGCAATCGGCCCTTCTCCACCAAGACATACACCACTTCTCTTCTCCACTGGCATTCACAACACCGCCGCTTCCCAGCTAAGCCACCACCACTACCAGTTGTCGTAGCCGTCTCCTCAACCGCTCGTGATCCTTTGGCATCGCCAGTAGCTCCTTCTGTAGTGCGATAGAAACAAAGCACCCTTTGCTGTCATAGGTGCCAGTTGCCACCACCGTCACCGCTACTTCTCGACCAATGATGACCACCGCCTGCCTCCCAGCCGTGACCCTTGTTGCCTCCCCCTGGGTCACAGCCACAGTCGTTCGACCCTCCCTCCTTGTAGTGACCGAAATAGGGCCACCACGACCGCCACTGTTTCTTCCCCTCTTCACTGTCGGCATCTTCAGCAACCGCTACAGCCTAGTCCTCAACCGTTGTAGTCACCATTGTTTACTCAACTACCCGGGATCCCTCAGCGTTACCAACGCCTCCTTCCATAGTGTGACAGAGACAAGGCAACGCTACCTCCCATATGTGCAGCAGCCTAGTCCTCAACCACTGTAGCGGCTAGCCCTCGGCAGCGCTACCCCCAGCCGCACCTCTATCGCTGCCTCCCAGCCCTTAGCAGTAGCGATCCCTCCACGCAGTGACCGTAGCAAGCATCATTGTCTCCTATGTAGTGACCGTAGTTATATCCTTACATCCTCACAGTATCCCTTCACTCCCACAGTACTGCCACTGAATGACATCATAGTAGCAACACCGAATAGGGCAGTGTTGATGCCCTTGACCCGACATCAGAAACAAAAGTTGAGATTACAAATTTATAGTCTACACAATGGCTACTGACAACTCAGTAAAATCCCAAATCGAAGCATTGGAAACCAGAATTAAGAACCGACTACAAGAAACCCTTAATAATTTTAAGAAAAGTCTATTGGAGATCCTGAACAAGTTTCAACGAGATGAAAGTTCAAGTTTTACATTGAACCGATTTGGAGACATATGAAGAAAGAACCAAGAACAGGACACAAGCAATCCACGCATGAAGGTGGAATTTCCAAGATGAGATGATGGAGATCTGACCAATTGGATCTCTAGGGTAGAATTTTTTTTTTTCGTTTTCACATAACCCCAGAAGAATCCAAGGTGGAAATAGCATCAATCCAACTAGAGGGAGATGCAATCCAGTGGTATGATTGGTGTGAAACTTGCCATAGGGTTCCCTCGTGGGAGCAATTTAAGAGAGGACTTCTTATTCACTTTGGACCATTTAAATACGAGAATGTTGATAGGCAGCTCACCAAAATTAATCAGATTTCTACAGTGTTAGAATAATAGAGTAGATTTGAACGATTGTCAAATCAAGCCAGAGATTGGTTTGAACGACAACGGGTGGAAACATTTATCGAATGACTTAATCCAGATATCCGGTGTAAAGTTAATGTTGAATCTTAGATTTTGATGATGAAACTAATTGATTATGTTTAGATATTTAACTGCATTTTGAGTGATGCAGGTCTACTCGATCAGGATTAGGCAGTTGACGCAGGAGGAATTGACGTTGCGCCGAAGGAGATCACGTCAGGATATTGGACGACAGAATGCTTCAGACGTTGGGCATCGGGCCAAGGAGAACGGAATTACGCCAAGGATAGTGGGGTTGTGGAGGTCAACCACCGATTGGGCAACAAGCCGCAAGAGAGGACGATGCGCTAAAGAATAGGATGAAGCGCCAACCAATGACGTGCCGGGCAACAGAATATCAATTTGCGTTGTAATAATTGTCTAGATCGGAGTAGAGTTTTGGCTTGTGTGTGCAGGATTAACTACGATAACGATGAAGACATAAAGCGAAACAAAGTGCCAGAGTCAAGCGTGAAGGATTCGTTGGGAGTTCGAGAGTTCGACGGAAGTCCGAAGGTTCGTCGGGAATGCTACCGAAACTAGCCGAGAATGAGTAGGGAGCTTGCCGAAGGGTTTTTCGGAAGCTCGCCAAAAGGTTCGTCGGAAGTTCACGGAGCTCACCGAGAAAGATCGGAGCTTGCCGAAGAAGCTCGTTGGAACTCGCCAAGATCAAATCGTGAAGTCTACGAGCTTGCCGGGAGTCCGTAGAATGGTTTCCGAGAGTTTGTCGAAAGACCGCCGGAAGTTCGCCGGAAGCTCGCCGGAAGAAGTCTTGACTTGAGAACTTTGTAATAGCTTAGAAAATGTCTTTAAATTTGTAGTTAGCATGTTAATTAGGGTTAGGATTAGGTGTTAATCCTATAAACCAAGTATGGGCCAATTTGACCCAAGTTCGGACTGGTTTGGGCCAATTTTGGAGCCCAACCAGTGAGCTGAAATAGTGTAGGTGGTGGCACTGCCTAGACTAGACGGTGGCACCGCCCAGAGGCCGAGAAGTCAGGTGGTGGCACCGCTTGACTGGGCGGTGGCACCGCCAACCTCGGGAACTCAAGAGAATTCAAATTTTGGACCCCAAATTTGAATCCTCTTGAGGTCTATAAATACCCCCCCAATTCTCAGCAAAGGATACAACCTTTTGAGAAGCTAGAAGTTGAGAAAATCTTTAGGAAAAGTCTTGTTTTCAATAGCTTGAGTGTTCACCTCCTTTCTTTTCATTGAAATCTTTGTAAAAGGGTGAACCACTTGTAAGAGGTTGTAAGAGGGGTGTAAGAAGGAGGTTGATCTTCGTCTAGTAAAGGAAGATCGTTAGTGGATGCCGGTGGCCTCGACGGAAGAGGAATCGGAGGAGTGGATGTAGGTCACGATTGATCGAACCACTATAAACTACCGTCTTCTCTGGTTTGCATTTACTTCCTGCTATTACCTTACTGCAAACCCCTTCAATAGCTTACTGCCTTCAATACTTTTCCGTATGCTTTCAATCTAACCATATTTCCGGAATCGGTTTTCAACATACAAAGAAATTTCATAAATCGACGTAGTTTTTACCGCTGCACTAATTCACCCCCCCTTAGTGCCTCTTAGTGATCCTAACAATTGGTATCAGAGCCCGGTATTTCTCATTTCGGATTTACACCCAAGAGAAATGGTTCTTCATGACTTTCAAGAGGGCTTATCGGTTGTTCGTCCACCGTTGTTTAACAGATTGGACTACACTTATTGGAAAACTCGAATGAGAGTTTTCTTGATTTCTATGAATTTGAATTTATAGAATATTATTGAAAACAGTTTTCAACTTCCCTCTAAACCGATGAACGAATGGTTGGATTTGGAGAAGAAGTATTTTTCTTTAAACGCAAAGGCTATGAATGCCTTATTTTGCGCTTTGGACAAAAATGAGTTCAATCGGATTTCAACGTGCGAAACGGCTTTTGATATTTGGCGAACACTTGAAATCATGCATGAGAGAACTAGTAGAGTCAAAGACTCGAAAGTTAATATTTTATTGCATGATTTTGAGCTTTTTCGAATGCAACAAAGCGAGACTATAGGCGACATGTACACCCGTTTCACGGATGTCATCAATAATCTAAGAGTTCTTGGTAAATCTTTTTCAAATTTTGATCTCGTAAGCAAGATCTTAAGATCCCTTCCAAAAAGGTGAGATCCTAAAATAACCGCAATACAAGAAACAAAAGATTTAAATATTTTTTTCACTTGAAGAACTAATTGGTTCATTGATGACATATGAAATGGTGCACAATGCACGTGATGAACATGATGAACAAAATCACCTTCCAAAGAACAGGAAGGATTTGGAACTCTGGACAAATTAATACCACTTGAGCAATGACTCAATGATGAACTTGAACTTTGAACACTAAATCTTAATAAGTTCATTAAACAAAAATCTAAAATAAACAATGAACTTGAACGGAGGAAGAGGCCAAAGAAGAGGAAGGCAACCAAGGATGAATCAAGAACTTCCAAAGGTGAAACGGCGAATTGGGCTTTGACAAGCTTCGTCTACAAGGTAAGTAACTCAACTCTCTTGAATTATTTTAAAATTACTTGAAGTTTTTCATGAGTGCTTAATTTAGATAGTAGAAATAGGAAATAAAAAATTATTTTTCAAAAATTATATCATGTTTTTCTTTTTAGCATCTTTGAAAAATTAAAAACTTGATCATGAAAAGTATATTGCTAAGGTTTCATGCATGTTATGCTTTGAAATGTTGAATGATGTATGCAACATTATGGATGATAGTTATATGATATGTGATAATGCTTAGGATTAATCCATGCATGTATTTTGATGATTTTATGTCATGTATGAGTTTTTGAAGTAAATGTTGATTTGAAACTCTCATTTTTTATTAACATGTTTTTGGTTTAATCTTTTTTATGATGAATTAAGATGACATTCTCATGACATATTAAGATGACATAGTGCATGTACATCTATGTATGAATTTCTTGATAGTCTTTTGATGATAGATGTGATATCATGATGTTTTATTTTTGATGTGTTTGGTCTTGACGGCTTTATGACGAAACTTATGTTTTGATTTTAAATGATGATACATGTTTTTCACAAAAAGACTTGAACACCCTCATATGAAATCAATTGTATGAAATGGAAATGAATTTTATATCCTATTGAGATTAATGAATGTATTTTACCAATCTTGTGAATCTCATGAAAATAAACATGATGAATATTTTGAAAATAAATGAGTGTATCATACATTTGGTCTTATGAACATACTTTTTGAAATCATACTTGATAATGAATATCAAGATATTAAAAGGATGTTATTATGGAATCATGCTTGATAATTTATTTTACGAAATTTACCTTTCTATCTTGAATGTTGACATTTTTTTTTTAAAAGCAAAGGCATGCTCATAAGAAGCAAATCACATGAATAGAAATTTATAAAAATGAAATGTAATCCTCTATCTTATTGATTTTTCAATAAATCTATGCTTGTCATATATGAATTAATTGAATGTAATTTTGAGGATGATTTCAGATTTGACAAATGCTTGATTCGTATTTACGACATAAGATACATTTTAAATATGAATCATGCTTTGTTAAATGCTTCAATCATTTTCTATCTCTAGAATTCTCGATTTTGATAAAATACAAGTGATAAATTCATTTATGATATCTTGTAAATCACTTGAATTATGAATGAGTTTTTTTTTATATGATGTGTTAAAAGAATCACTTAAAAAGAAAATGTTTTTTCCATCTTATCGAGATTAATGATTTCATGATATTGTGTGAATCTTGAAATTGATTTTGATGAAATAGTAATAACGTTATTCATGTTATGAATCTCAAAAATGATAATTTGATTATGATTTTTTTTAATGAATTAACTTGAATGAAAATTTTTTTTTACCATATCATGAGCCTTGATATCATATATTTCATAATAACAAGATTTCTTTGCCTTGTATGCCTTGTGTGATGATTGTACATCAATTTACCTTATTATGAATTATATGAATCTTGATCGTGAACTTGTTAAGATGAATTTTAATGAACCATGAATCATATCTTTGGTATTCATGAATTGATCCTTATTGATATATTTCATGAATTCTTTGCATATTTAGCTTGTTGAATGGTTGAAATTTTTAGCCATTGAATCCTCCCTTTCCTTGACTTTGATTAAGGGAGAGAAGGTTTTGCTAGCTTGTGCATTGAAAATGAAAGTAAACTTCCTAGCATGCTAAGTAAAACTTACAAGCTTGCACTTCTCAAAAAGAGAAGAAAGATCTTGTCTATCGAAAGAAGCAAAAAGTGCAAACCTTAGAAAACTTGCAACAAAATTGCTCTTGCCATGCTTTGTATAAAAAATAGGTTGATATCCTTAAAAGCATCGCATTAAATTTTTTAGTGTATCGTAATGTATCACATGTATCGCAAATTGAAATTTTTGAGACTATTATCATATCATGTTTAACAGTTAATATCTTTCATTGATATGATAAATTATCATTGGTTCCTCTCCTTCATGAAATATTGATTGATGCAAAGTTGATGTAAAAGTCTAAATCATTGGTTTCTCTCCTTTTTGACATTGACAAAGGGGGAGAAAGTTATTGCTAGTTTGCACACTTGAATGAAGAATTTGCTAGCTCGATCATTGTAATGAAGAAATTTGCTATATCAAACATCATAAATATTATTACTTGTAAAGAAAAGCAAAGTGCAATCTTGCACAAAAAATTCAAGTGTTGAATTGTCATGATTGAACTTAAGAATCTTGCTAGGCTTTTGTCCTTATATGTTGTAATGAAAATCTAGCTCCATATTGTAAAAATTTGCATATCTTTTAAAATAGCTAGAGCTACTTCTCCTTTTGTTGATGACAAAGGGGGAGAATTATATTGATGACTTCATGCATTAAATTGAATATTTTATATATATTTGCATGATGGTTTAAATATTTTTCATAACATTTGATGAAGATTACTTGGATTTGGGATAATCCAAGTGCTCTATCAATGGCATATTGATAGGGGGAGTTTGGTTAAACTCCGGAGAGTTAAGGTTAACTCCGTTAGTCATCAATTAGTTGTCATCATAAAAAAGAGGGAGATTGTTGAATCTCATATTTTGATGATGAAACTAATTGATTATGTTTAGATATTTAACTGCATTTTGAGTGATGCAGGTCTACTCGATCAGGATTAGACAGTTGATGCAGGAGGAATTGACGTTGCGCCGGAGGAGATCATGTCCGGATATTGGACGGCAGAATACTTCGGACATTGGGCATCGGGCCAAGGAGAGCGGAATTGCGCCAAGGATATTGGGGTTGTGGAGGTCAACCACCGATTGGGCAACAAGCCGCAAGAGAGGACGATGCGCTAAAGAATCGGATGAAGCGCCAACCAATGATGTGTCGGGCAATAGAATGTCAATTTGCATTGTAATAATTGTCTAGATCGGAGTAGAGTTTTGGCTTGTGTGTGCAGGATTAACTACGATAACAATGAAGACATAAAGCGAAACAAAGTGCCAGAGTCAAGCGTGAAGGATTCGTTGGGAGTTCGAGAGTTCGATGGAAGTCCGAAGGTTCGTCGGGAATGCTGCCGGAATTAGCCGAGAATGAGTAGGGAGCTTGCCGAAGGGTTTTTCGGAAGCTCGCCAAAAGGTTCGTCAGAAGTTCACGGAGCTCACCGAGAAAGATCAGAGCTTGCCGAAGAAGCTCGTTGGAACTCGCCAAGATCAAATCGTGAAGTCTACGAGCTTGCCGGGAGTCCGTAGAATGGTTTCCAAGAGTTTGTCGGAAGACCGCCGGAAGTTCGCCGGAAGAAGTCTTGACTTGCGAACTTTGTAATAGCTTAGAAAATGTCTTTAAATTCGTAGTTAGCATGTTAATTAGGGTTAGAATTAGGTGTTAATCCTATAAACCAAGTAGGGGCCAATTTGGCCCAAGTTCGGACTGGTTTGGGCCAATTTTGGAGCCCAACCAGTGAGCTGAAATAGTGTAGGCGGTGGCACCACCCAGAGGCCGAGAAGTCAGGCGGTGGCACCGCCGGTGCAACGGTCGACTAGCGGTGGCACCGCCAGCCTCGGGAACTCAAGAGAATTCAAATTTTGGACCCCAAATTTGAATCCTCTTGAGGTATATAAATACCCCCCCAATTCTCAGTAGAGGATACAACCTTTTGAGAAGTTAGAAGTTGAGAAAATCTTTAAGAAAAGTCTTGTTTTCAATAGCTTGAGTGTTCACCTCCTTTCTTTTCAATGAAATCTTTGTAAAAGGGTGAACCACTTGTAAGAGGTTGTAAGAGGGGTGTAAGAAGAAGGTTGATCTTCGCCTAAAGGAAGATCGTTAGTGGATGCCGGTGGCCTCGACAGAAGAGGAATCAAAGGAGTGGATGTAGGTCACGATTGACCGAACCACTATAAACTACCGTCTTCTCTGATTTGCATTTACTTCCTGCTATTACCTTACTGCAAACCCCTTCAATAGCTTACTGCCTTCAATACTTTTCCGTATGCTTTCAATCTAACATATTTCCGGAATCGATTTTCAACATACAAAGAAATTTCAGAAATCGACGTAGTTTTTACCGCTGCACTAATTCACCCTCCCCGTCTTAGTGCCGCTCAGATCCTAACAGTTAAGGCTCGTCAACCCCGCACTATGATAGATGCGATCTCATTTGCACGTCTACATGAGGAAAAAATAAGTAGGGAAAATCGTTGAAATAGAAGTGACAACAAATTGATTATCAACAAGCCACCCACTCTATCTATTCCCAACTGAAACCTTGACACCCGAAGACTAACCCAAGAAAAACTCGAGGAAACATTAGCAAAGGGTTTGTATTGGCATTATGATTAAAAGTGAAGAGGGTTCCTAAAAGGAAGATTAGCAAACTTCTAAACTAATCATGAAGTTTTTTATTAATAGAAAGCAGGTGATACTAAAAGGAAGACGTTGAAGTAAGGTCACAACTATCACTAGCCATCAGATGAAGAGGGTTCTCCGAAAGACTGTAATGACTATTACATTTAAATACCAACATATTGTTTACACTATCAAGAAGTGGAGATCGTACTTACTTGATCGATGGTTTGTAATACGCCACAGATACCATGTGACTAAAGTGCTAAAAGAGAAGCTTCCTGAGTTTGATGCTGCTCAGCCTTGAGGACAAGATTGATTTGAAATGGGAGAAATTATTAGGATCGCTTTATTTTTTTAGCTTTTAAACAATATTTTATTGAGTTTATTTAGTTCGATAAAAATCGGATAGAGATTTATTTAATATTTATTTATTATTAAGAGTTAAGTCATGATGGACTTTAGATGGAACTCTATAAATAGGAATGTAATTATTTTATTTTGGCAAATATTATTTAATCTTTTGACAAACCATAGGAGATTGATCCCCTCAAAGTGGTCATCTCATTTTCTCCTTTTTCTTCTATGATAAAAGTTTAGGGTCTTATCATTTGGTATCAAAGTTAGGTTGAGGAGAAGGCTACGACGGCTAACAACAGCGGTGGCTTGGCTGGAAAGCGACGGTGTTGTGAATACCGAAAAGAAACATTTACATTTCTATTTATAAAGTTCCACCTAAAGTTCATTAAGAACTGAACTCTTAATAATAAATAAATATTAAATAAATTTTTATTTGATTCTTATTGAACTAAATAAATTTAATAAAATATTATTCAAAAGCTCAAAAAATAATGCGATCCTAACACAGTCTCTCTGACCATTACAATTATATTTGTGGTTTGTAGACACGTTCTTGGAAATATAACTTTGTAAAGATGCATTCATACACATCCCATTTACAAATAAAGCTGCTCAGAATTGAACATGTCCACTGTGTCAATGAGTGGCAATTTGCACAAGCTTAAACCCTACTTTTATATTATTACTGATTGCTAAAGCTGGTCTATGATGGCTTCGAGTGGCTACTTTCCATGATGGAACAAATTAAAAGGGTTCAATGGTTTTACTCTCCGCCACTTGTCCTTAAAAGACCAATCAATACCTATGAATGAAAATTGGAAGGAAAAAAAATATTCCTAATTTCAAATTTATTTAAAAGCTTGCTTGTAAGAGTTTTATCTATTTTTCTTTAGAAAGATTTTTTTCGAAAATATCATTCTTCAATTATTTATAATGGGCGTCAAATGGACATACGAGACATTTTGTTATAATGACATATTCTTCTGCATGAAAATAAGATGAAATTTTTCTTAAAGATTTCTCTTTTTTTTTTTTTTTATGGAGAAGTCCCTTTTCATATTTCTTATTTGGTGTCCTCTGAATCCCCTCGTACTCCTGATTTGACCCTCCAGCAACTCCCAACCGACCTCAATGACTTTATGCTTGGATTTATGATTATTTTTTTGATGCATTCCAAAAAAAATCTTTAAATCATCAAAGAATATGGAGATTAACTTAGTGATACAAAACTTTTGGAAGATGTACATATTTTATTTGGATATAATTGTTTGGTCATTTTTCTATGCAAGAGATTGAGGATTTGAAAGATTTGGGTGCCTGATGCCTATGTTTAAGTTGGTCTTAGATGACTACAAAATCTTTAGATTACCATCTAATCAGAGAATTATGTCTATTGCACGAGATTGCTTCAGAAACTGCCTTGATCAGTGTCTAACCTATTCGTATTGAAGATCAACAAATCTTGTTTTTCATTTTCTGACAAGTTTTAAGTTAGACTAAATATTGATGAAGACAATTTCTTTTTATATATATAGTCTAGGCTATAGAAGTTTATCCTATGATTTCAAAGATTGCTCATAATTATGACTTGAAATAATTTTATGAATTTATTTTATACTTTTTATTCATTTGGAAAAAAGTATGTAGTCTCTTTACAATTGAGATGTGATAATTTTGACTCCCTCACTTTTGTTTTGTACTTGTTGTGAATATTTAGAGATAACATGTCTATTTTTACCAACTAGCAGTGTGCTGTTATTTGACAAGCTTTAAGTGCTAACTTTGCATAGCATTCCATATGTGAATGAATTATAATCCTATGCATCTATAAAGTTTAATCATGTGAATGAATTCAATGATGCATGACTAAGATACGTGGCAATTAGGCATTTAGATCTAATTGTACATATAATTAGCACATGACTAAAATAAATCATGAGATATTATTAGCCTAATGTAATGGTGAGATTTTAATTAGCCTTAAACATGATACAGAAAGTTGAGCTACTTGGATATGTTGGATGGATCCTTGATCAATTGAAATGCTATATCTGTAATATATTTATTTTATATATACAAAAACAAACAGTTTTCCGAGTTTT
This sequence comes from Musa schizocarpa, assembly GCA_900464855.2. NCBI lineage: Eukaryota > Viridiplantae > Streptophyta > Magnoliopsida > Zingiberales > Musaceae > Musa > Musa schizocarpa. The sequence continues at coordinate 26,225,273 of LS990925.1, read as the reverse complement.
GAATTTCTAATGTAATATTGAAAATATGTTAAGGAATTAAGTTTTGAGATACTTCTTGATTTAATTGGGTTATCTAAGACCAGATTTATTGAATAAGAATATGGTTAGAATATATTCTACACTCAAATATGTCAAACTTAGCGCTAGACTTATCCTTTGACTTAGTCAAAGGATAACATTTAAATTGAGAGCTAAATAAATAATCAATAGAACTTAATCTATACATATTTAGTATCAGAGGAATTAAATAAGCATCGGTTAGTTTGGCTATTTATCTTTTTAAAAAATATATAATTATGAGCAATTTATTCCCAATCATACTTCCAATCCTGTCAAATTAAATTTTTTTTTGCAATAATTTCTTTTTGGCAACAATTTTTTTGTGCAACAATTTTTTATAATGATGCAGACAACAGAGAACAATGACGGTACAAAAGATCAAATCTTGCAAATAATGTTTTCCCGATCCCTTGCAACAAGGTTTTCTGCAACAGTTTTGTTTACAGTGATTCGTACATACTCCATGTCAAATTATATATTTTTAAGCAACAACTTTTCTGGCACCGATTGTTTTGTGCAACAATATCTTTCTTTACAATCATGCGTACGAAAGATCAATTCTTGCAACATTTTTTCTCCAACGATCTTTTAAAACTATGATGCATGTAAAACACTATGTTTTGGCGAAAATTTGAATGTGACAAGCGTCATTAAAGACAATTCTGGCCAGTTTATTCCCATACCAATCCCCCTCCATGTCATATTGTTGTTTTTTTATCGCAATAATTTTTTTTGTCAACAATATTAGGTGGAAAACACCACGTTTGGAGATTTTTTTGAATGTTATGTTAAGTCTAACTAAAGATAATTATGACCAATTAACTTCTAATGATATTCTCAAAGTCGACTAATTACATATTAGTTCTTGTCCTTTGACCCTCTTAGCATGATAGTCTTGTACCTTAAAAATTTATATTAGATCCTTATAATTATGAAAATAAAATAATATATTTTATTTTTTTTAATATCATTAGCTACCCTGATGAAAAAAATACAAGTAACATTACGTGTTCGATTGTAGCCAATAGACAAAATAATTATTTTAATTTTTTTTATTTCCTTTCGTTAATCAATTTTAATTTGATCGAAAATCTAGAGCAATCAGAGGGCCTTGTTGGCCTCTATAGATCCACTATAATGAGTTCTCCTTGGTGGCCAGTAAAGTCGACTCGTACTCCTTCTTTGTTTCCTCACCCTTAGTTCTCGTTATCACTATTCATTGTTGTTCTCTTGACCCTCTTGTTACTAGGGTATGCACCCAGAGCAATGTCCTAGACGCTTTCTAGACTCTTCACTAGTTATCCACTAATACCAAACTTTTGCTTGACTCTAGCACCCTCCTCGACCCATCGCCAAAGGTGGTAGGTTGGAGCTCCTGCCATGAGTCCATCAAGGTGAAGGCCATAAGCCTCGTGACTAGCTTCCAAATTGAGAGCTCCACTTTAGGTCTACGAGGACAATAAGAACATTGTATTTGTCATTGCCAACAAGTTGGTATTGATGCTAGTAAGTCTCCTCGACTCTAGCACCAGTACCATCTCTTGTCATGAGATGAGGGAGAAGGTTGCAACAACAATTGCGAGGATCTCAGCTGTGGAGAGTTGCCACCACCTCTTGGTAGTAAAGGGTCTGCCCTTACTCAACCACCTCTTATGTGTCTTGGAGTTTGAGGGAGGGACAACGGAAAAGGCCTGCGTGACCCTTCAAACCCTAATGCTAATCAAGAAAAACATAATAATCATCAGGTTCCATGATGGGATCATAGTCCTCCTTGAAATTTATGACACAAGAATGCTTTTAGTCAAGCCATCATCACTATAATACATAAGAACCTCGCAATAGTTCAAGAAATCCAATAAACCTTCCTAGAAAATAATGGTGTCCTTGTCTAAGGAGAATTCATTGTAGTTGACTAGCAAAATTTAATTTGAATAAAATAAAAAAAATAAAAAAATAAAAATCATCATTTTGCCTATCGATTCAGTGTTCATATCATGTGCAACGTTTTCTATCAGTATAATAAATGATGTTAACAAAATAAAATAAATTATTTTACTTTCATAAATCCCGTCTAAATTTCTAAAGTACATATACCGCAGTACTAAAAAGGTCAATGATCCCACCCCACGTCATACTTACGAATCCCTTCTCCATCTCAGACTATAAATTGGCCCTCCCCCAAGGTATCAAGCAATTCCCGCGATCGAGCGCTTTTCTTTTTCAGCCATTTTTAGCGTTCTGGACTTCCCCTAGGGTTTCCTTCTTCCACCCTCCTCTTCAGAAGGGTGATCTAGAACCAGGAGCACTTCGAGGTCCCTCTTACCATCTATCTATCATCTTCTTATTCTTCTTCTGTTGATCTAAAGATACGCATCTTCTCTTATCTTATTCGTCAATATTTCTTTTCGTTATCTCCCTATATGGAAATAATGCAGGTATAATGCTTGTAGTAATGTTTATGGGGGGAGAAACAGCACGACACTTCAAAAAATTGATCATGGATTTCTTAATTATTGACTTTAATGGAAACAATGTTAACTGATGATCTCCTGAGATTTACATAAGTGATAATGTTAGGATTTTCTTTTGCTTCTTTATGTTATAATTCTTATGTGGAAGGATGTTCTTTAATTGTTGGGTAGTACGTAATGCTTGTACTGATGTATTTTGGGGAAAAAAGCTCAGGCACTTTGAAGAATTGATCATGGATTTCATAGATACTGACTTCATGGAAACATTAGGGAGTAGATTGGTTGCAAAGGTCATGAAGTGTTTCAAGATATACCAAATAATGTTAATAGATGTTCTGCTGAAATTTTCAGGTTCTGGATGTTCAGATTTGCAACATGCTTCGTCCTAGGGTTCGTTCACTTAAGATACAATGCTATGCTTAGTCACCTAACATGTGCAGTACCCCCAGAATTATGATGAAACGGCAGATATTTGCAGTTTTAGATATAAAAACAAACTAAATAGGGTCATTCCTATTTATACTGATTTGATTAAGCAACATGGGGAAGAATAAGGGAACATCACGGCTATAAGTTATTATGTATGTGTTTGCGGTGATTAAGATTTTCCATTTTGATTATTAGTTAGTAGTGCCCAGAAGGAATGCAGTGAATATCTATGAAGTACATGATAGTTAAGTATTCTGTAGATTAGTGTTTTCAAAAGGCATTGGGGTACTCGCCTAGGCGTTTAGGTGAGGTGTTTCAATTAAGTGCTGCTTGGGTGCTCGCTTGAGCCCATTCGTCAGGTGCCTTAAGCGAATGCCTGAGCCAAACCAGTTCGACTTCAAGCCTGGGTTGATTGGATGCGTAAGTTGGTTAAATCAAATTGTCTAATGTAGTTACCCTAACACCCCCTCTCGTGCCTAACCCAGTGAAAGAAACCAGAAGTGAAAGTGAAACCCTATGTTTGTCGCCTTTGTATGCTCCATTCGCCATTGTCGGCAACCTTGTCTGTCGCCTTCATCCGCTTTATTCGTCACCTTCGTATGCTTTGTCCACTACCTGTGTCTATTCACCATTGTAGCTTTGTCCACTACCCCCTTCTTCTGGCACCTTCCTCCACGATCGTTAGTTCTCTTCTCTTCTTTGTCCACTCTTTCTCATTTCAATTAACTTGCCCATATTGAGGTGGTGCATTATTACTCTGTTATGAGTTAAAATTGTTTAGCACCATATTGAAAACACTATTAGGAGTTTAATTTGGTAATTCCAATTTTGTGTCATTTTTTTTTATCATATTTATCAATTGTAATATATATTTTAAATTTTAATATTCGAGTGTGTCTCACTTCGTTTGAGCTTGTCTTGCGTCTCCGGTGTTTTGGGACCTAGCCCTTTTAAAAACAATGTTGTAGATGATCATTAGGAGCTACAACTAGGGATTGTGGAATATAGAAGTTATCCCAAAAGAACGATCGTTAGCGTTGTGCCATGGGTGAAGATATAATAATGTTTGGCTGGGAGGATGTGGAAATCTGTCTTTGATATTTAGTTGATTTTCATGAGCAGGTGTAATGGGGTTTCTCTGCCTAGATATTAGAAGCAAGCGCATGGTTTTGATGTTGAAACCTTGTTCTTTGTCTCTGCATAGATTTAAATCTCTTAAAGATGCTTAACCAACAAAATCAATAGAAAAGCCTGATCATTTCTCTTGGATGCATTTTGCAGTTTTCTTGAGATGGTACCGTAGATTTGCCTTAAGTAGATAATCTCACTTAATTGAAATTATTAATGTTTTGGATACTTACTGCATGTTTCTTATGAGAAAAGCATTATGTGGCATCAAGTGGTAATGATCAAGGACATATCTTGCTATTTTTTGTATAGTTTCTGCTGGTTTCACTTTTTTATCATTTGTTGGTACCTGTGATCTTGATGAAGTTTTTTGTTGGCAGAATATTTAACTGGGTGTTTTTGAGGAGCTAAGCAAGTTCGGAAAAATTGAAAGCCTAAATGTTTGTGACAATCTGGCTGATCAATTTGGTATTCGACATCCAAGATGTGATGATTGTTTTAGTTTATATTATTTTACCTTTTTTCTGCGTGTTGTCTGACACTCTTCAGCCTCATTTACAGGTTGGTAATGTATATGTTAAATTCAGGGATGAGGATGATGCTGCAAATATACTAGTCAACCTGAAAGGAAGATATTATGATGGTGGTTTAATATTTAGGTGTTTTATCTCATGTTTAATACATTTTGTCTCTTGTTTGTTAGTCTATTACTTGTATATCATATAATCTTTTTCCCTTTTTCTCAAATGGGGATTCTATTTGCAGGACATCCTATTATTGTTGATTTCTCCCCCGTTATGGATTTCCGTGAAGCTACATGTAGGCAACACAAGGATAATGCGTGTAACCGAGGTGGATTCTGCAATTTTATTCACTTAAAACAAATTAGCTGGTATCTTCTGTACCTATCATCCACTACTTTTTGCTCGGACAATTCTTTAGTTTCTTTTCTGATAATTGTCGTACTATTTCCAGGGAGTTGAGGCAGAAATTATTTGAAAGATATACAAGGCAGAAAAGAAGCCGAAGTCCTTATGGCAAGGCTGAGGGCCTGGAAGCCAAAGCCATGTTCACAAGAGGAACCACAACAGAAGCCCTGTCACAGAAGGAAGTGCCGAGTGGAGGGCTAGAATTGAACAGAGGAACAGGGAAAGGGAGCAGGCAGATGATGCTAGGAAGAACACTGAGTCCATCCAGAGTGGTCGGCCGCATCATGACCAGCATCAGCAGGATAAAGATGAAGAGGGTCATCAACCTGGTTAGTCTTGTGCTGCTTTGCCCACCATATTCATTCAGTCATACAGAAGTTAGTTTTCATTTACATGACTACTCACCACTTTCCACTGTGCAGGTGGTGTACAGGTCCAAAGTCCTGTTCAGTGGAATATAAAACCTAATTTCTTCAGAGAAATTGAAAACACAGACCCCTGTTTGCCTGCATCATTTGCTTTTAATTTGATTAAACATTGCTTTTTAGTTATTTTGCAATTACAGGGAATAATCAGGATCATATTCATCATTTATGCATATTCTACATATGTTTCCTGTTTAGCCGTACTTGGGATCATATTCATCATTCTATTTTAGCAGCATTTGTTATGATCCAAACAAGGACCTACAGCCCTGTATAAAGTAAGTGCATTATCAAAAACCAACTTTAAGTGTCTGAGGTAAGAAAACGAGTTCACATAAATATTTGGCTTCTAGTTTTTTTTTTTTGACACAAAAAGAAATCATCCTCAAGCAAGACACTGGAATAATCAATGGACATGCATGTTTATGGAAACTTCTGCCACTTTGATTGGTTTATCTTTACATTTCAGATTCACTCAGCTTATCTTTTTTCACAAGTTTTGCAGGTCCAGGTATTCCTGTGCATTCTGAGCATCAAACTAATCTCTTTGTTGTTTATATGAACTCTATTCATAGGACGGGCTTAACTGATCGGTGAACTGCATCAGTTGGAGATGTTCTTTGTTTCTTTTCCAGAATGCAGTGAGTCGTTTTTTGACTTTTGTTGCAGGAGAATGATTTGTGGTTTTAATCTGATGTTAAAACTAGAGGTACTTGCTATACTTTGTCTGGGCCTTGGTTTCTTTCTAGTATAAATGTGTTAGACAAAGTTTCATATACCATCTAGTATATGATATAGTATCTCTTCTACATTTCTAAAGCTCTGGAAAATAAAGCTACTACGTTTGAAAAGCTTTTAAGAAGCATTTTTTTAGAAAAAACTTTAAGCAGCATGAGAAATGTTAAAAGATGATGCTGCAATTTACGATTATTGTTGGCGCAGAGCTATTTCGTAATGTATATCGGTTAGATATGATTCTAGCGCATGAACGTATACACCCTCGACCTGCAAATTCAATAGCAGGTCAACGATCCTTAAAATTGCTTTTAGTTTTGGCGGAAACTGGTCATATATAAATACCTGTAACACTCGATAGATTAAAATCTTAATATATAAATTATTATAATATATAAATATTATAATATATTTATAAGTTCGTACGTTAAGTCTATGAAAATTTGTCACTGTGCTTGATACCGGATGAGCAATTGTTTGTAGATTTACGATTGTTCGTTTATTTTTTAAAATCGTCGTTTTCTACTTTCTTACTTTTCTTTTTTGTACATCAAGTATTTGTTGAATTGCTTATAAAGACGTGCTCTTTGTGATATCGGAACTTATCCATCAATTCATTTTCAAACTAATCAATTTATTTTTTTTATATATCTTTCAGGACCTAAGTGAGGTTGTAACTAGGTTGATCTTTTGTGGGCAGATAATGTAATGATTCCTTATGACTTAGAAAATTTCAACTAAGTTTGTGACATTGTGGTATTAGACAAGCAATTCGAGCAAATAACGAAATTTTACAATCTCACCATGGTGAAGTACCGTGGCAGATCAAGTAAGACAAGACAAACGGAACCATTAACCCAAGCAACCAACCATAGGTGGGCTACAAGTGTAAATGACAAGCTGCTCAGGAGGAGCATGGTAGCGAAAATGATGAGCTAGAAATTAGATATTCTCCATGAGCAAAAGAAGTATAATCCGGAGTGTCAATCGGGAAAAGAAGCCATAAGAAGAGGCTTACAGTTGTGAAAACCCACCTTGAAGTAAGTCTAGAGGAACTCTACCAAAGCCAATGAAAGCTTCCGTAGAGAACTTGTAAGAATCTCAAATTGACAAAATCGAGTCTTGAGTAGATCAAATTAACAAAAGACACTAAAGACTCCGTGCAACACCTATATGAAGTCATGACAAAACTCACATCCAAGATTATATTGCTCATAAGGGCTCTTAATGCGGGAGGGAGCAACACCTTGTTGCTCTGCCATAAAACTTGAGGGCACTTGAGCCATACTACTATAGGGGTGCCAAGGATACGAAGGAGCTCAAGAATTTTCTATTCAACATGGAATAGTATTTTCGAGCTATAAGGCTTGATTTTGTTGAAACCAAAATTTCAATAGCAACCATGTACCTAAATGAGGATGCAAAATTTTGATAGCAACCATGTTGGGAAGAGATCTAACAAGGTCGGTGTTTAGTGAACACATGAGAGGACTTGAAGTGGGAGTTGAGAACTCAGTTCCTACCTAAGAACATAAAGTACATCACAAGAAGGAAGTTGAGACAACTCGACCAATACATTTCCATTTGGGACTAACTAAAGTAATTTTCTGTACTGGTGTTGAATTGTTGGGAAATCTAGGGGCGACATCACATGTGCAGCGGAAGAACATAAAACAAAAACCCCAAATTTCCTAATACGTGTTAGTCGTCGTGTGTAGATTGATGCGCAAAATCCATAAAACTTAAAACTGTGTAAATGAAAGATTATGTTACCTAGGGAGATCGTATATCTCTAAATCCCTACAGATCTGTAGGAGTGGATGAAAGAGGTCAAGTGTCCTCCTCTCTAGCGGTGATCCACATGGCAGGGCTGCAACGATGCTCCTTAAATCTCCAAGCCTACTATCTGAGGAGGAGAATATGAGGTGGCTACTAAGAAGCCCCAGCCTATGGGCCTTTAGTTCCCTCCTATTTATAGAGGCTCATAGTTAACCCTAATGAATCCTACCCTATTGGGTACTAGATCTCCATCCAATTACCCAAGCCTCTTAGATTAATGGGTCTCTACCCAATAATATCTTATTAGCTCTTATTGGATCTCATCCATGGGATCTAATAATTTAGGAGCTTATTGGATATTCAATAAGATAGGGGTTTCAGTAGATATCTCATATCCGAACCTCTACTCATCGCAACGCCTACCATATGTGTGTGACCCTCTAGGCCCAATATCGAGTTGGCTATGAGTCATACCTATCAGAACTCCTTCTAGTTTAGTGAATTATTATCTTCATAATAATTCACTCGACTCATCGATTGCGGACGTACTAGGCCACTACGCCGCAATCCCGAGATGATACAGGGGAATCTAATCCTTTGGACCTATTTATCCTCAGTTACCGTATACCTATAGTCCCTCATTCATCTAAAATCCTAGAGACCATATAGCAGGCATGGGGCTATCAAGCTCATACGGTTTCTCCTCGAGTCTCGCTCTAATCAGATTCTCTCGAAGAATTCTTTCTCTCTCAATCCGAATGACCTTGGCCAAAGATTTATTTGAGCAAGAACACACGGGATATTCCTCTCATGATATCAAGAGCGGATGATCCTTTATCGACACTCAATAGCCCTCGTAAGGTTGGCTGTCACTCCCAATAACCGGCTATACTAGATCTGGAACTTCCAAACCTATAAGTATGGTATCAAAGAGTTGAGTACTTATATAGGACGTCCTTAGTGTCTCAAGTCTAAGGATCATATACACTACTAGGACTACAGAATCGTTGTCTGACAATAATGCATTATCAACCATCCAATATTCTATGGTCGGATCAATTAGTGAACTCATTCTTCAATGAGCACCTGCACTGTATCCTTAGTGTCCTCACACGAGCAACTATAAGACCAGTTGCCTCCATCATATGGACGGGTATATAGCACACCAGTCTATCCGGTTATCTCGATTTCTCTCTCGAGTAACATATGACCAGGAATATTTAAGGTCTGTGTTTAAAGGCGAATCTGTCTCATTATCATGATCTCATCACGATCTAATTCCCATTGCACAGATCCACGAACATCATAATATATATGCATATATGCAACAAGCAATATAAAGTGATAAAAATGCCAAAATATAATAAGCAAAAATAATGCGTATCATGTCACATGTGTCATCACTCAAGTGATTGGCTTGCAAAACATCTATGACTAGTAATCTCTCACTTGACCTAAAGTCAATCACCTATGTGTCTGATCTTCATCAAACCCATGTGACGCTCAAAGACAATCTAAGACAATGACTTTGTTAGTGGATATGCGATGTTATCTTCAGATAGAACTCTTTTCATTGCTACATCTTCTTGGGCGACGATCTCTCTAATAAGTTGGAACCTCCTCAGAACACTTCTAATGAGACCCGAGTTCCCTTATTTGAGCAATCACCCCGTAGTTGTTGCAATATAAGAGAATCGACTCCTCGCTATCTAGCATGACTCCCAAAATCTGTGATGAACTTCTTCATCCATACTTCCTCCTTTGCTACCTCTACTACAACAATGTACTCCGTCTTTATGGTCTAGTCAGCAGTAGTATCTTGCTTGGAACTCTTCCAGCTTACTGCTCCTTCATTCAAGGTGTACATATACCTCGAATTAGACTTGCCATTATCGACATTAGATTGAAAACTCGAGTCCCTATAACCTTCAACCCTAAGGCGACAACCTCTATATATCAATAAAAGATCCTTAATCCTTCTCAAGTACTTAAGAATACACTTTACTGTTTTCCAATGCTCCAAGCTTAGATCCGCCTGATACCTACTTGTGACACTCAGAGCATACGCTATATCAGGCCTGGTACATAGCATGTCATACATGATAGACCCTATCGCTGAGGCATAGGGTATCCTATCCATGTTTGTCATTTCTTTAGGAGTCTTTGGAGATATACTCATAGAAAGCGATATCCCATATCTTATCGGTATGAGATCTCTACTGGAATTTTTCATGTTAAACTTTTTGACAATGGTGTCTATGTACTTGGACTGGGACAAGCCAAGCATCCTCTTGGATCTATCTCTATAGATCTGAATCCTCAAAATATAGGATGCTTCCCCTAAGTCTTTCATGGAGAAGTGTCTAGATAACCAAGTCTGCATTCTTACATCATTCTCAATGATTAGGATATCATCAACATATAACAACAAGAAGGTGATAGCGCTCTCACTTACTTTCTTGTACACACAAGGTTCATCTTCGTTCTTAACGAAGTCATAAGATATGATTGCCTCATCAAATCTTATGTTCCAACTTCAAGAAGCTTGCTTTAGTCCATAAATGGACCTAAGCAACCTACATGTCTTATCTAGGCAATCCTTGGACACAAATTCCTTAGGATGTATCATATACATCTCCTCCTCAAGGTTGCGATTGAGGAATGTGGTTTTCACATCCATTTGCTAGATCTCATAATTATAGTGTGTTGCAATAGATAATAGAATTCGAATGGATTTTAGCATTGCTATAGGTGAGAAGGTTTCATCATAGTTAACACATTGCCTTTGACGATACCCATTAGTCATTAGTCTTGCCTTATAGGTCTCTACCTTTCCATCTATTTCGATCTTCTTCTTGAAGATTCACTTGCAACCAATGGGTATAATACCCTCGAGTGCTTCAACTAGCTTCCAAACATTATACCATCGAGTGCTTCAACTAGCTTCCAAACCTTGTTGGAGTACATGGAATCCATATCAGAATTTATGACTTCTTACCACTTCCCAGAGTCTATACTCATAATAGCCTCCTCGTAGATTTGAGGATCAATATCCTCAACATCCTCTCCTTTAATATGTCCCACATATCTCTCAAGAGGATGTGATACTCTACCGAACCTATGTAAAGTCGAAACTTGTGTGTTATGTACTTGAACAGACTCGGGCTGTGGAATGGTGCTTGAGCTAGGTTCTCCAATAAGACAAGACTAGTGGCTAAGGGGTATCGTCAAAGGCAAGGTGTTAACTATGACAAAACCTTCTCACCTATAGCAATGCTAAAATCCATTCAAATTCTATTGGCTATTGCAACACACTATGATTATGAGATCAGGCAGATGTATGTGAAAACCATATTCCTTAATTGCAACCTTGAGGAGGAGGTGTATATGATACATCCTGAGGAATTTGTGTCCAAGGATTGCCTAGATAAGGCGTGTAGGTTGCTTAAGTCCATTTATGGACTAAAGCAAGCTTCCTGAAGTTGGAACATAAGATTTATGTCTCTCTTATATTCTTAGGTACTTGCCTTATAGGTCTCTACCTTTCCATCTACTTCGAACAACCTTAAGATTGGACTTCTTCCCTTTTCATATCTCATATAGAGTACACACCACCGACTTAGTTGGAATTCTGTTCAGAAGATAAACTGCGGTCTCTAGGGCATATCCCCAGAATGAAACGGGGAGGTAAGCGAAACTCATTATGGACTGCACCATGTCTAACAGTGTGCAATTCTTCCTTTCGGATACACCATTGAGCTGGGGTGTATAAGGAGGTGTCCACTATGACAGAATCTCATTGTCTTTGAGGAATTGAGTGAACTATGTACTCAAGTACTTACCTCCTCGATCTGATTGAAGAGTCTTGATACTCTTTCCAGTCTGATTCAATACTTCATTCTTATACTCCTTGAATTTCTCGAAGGCCTCGGACTTGTACTTCATCAGGTATATATGTCCATACCTTGAGAAATCATCAGTAAAAGTAATGAAGTAGGAGTAACCACTTAAGGCATGAGTTGATATGGGACCACATACATCACTATGTATGAGTTCCAACAACTCAATGACTCTCTCTCTAGTTCTACTAAATGGAGAGTTGGTTATCTTTCCACGAAGACAAGGCTCGCAAGTTGCATATAACTCATAGTCGAATGAATCTAAAATCCATCATTTAGCAACTTTTGAATCCTTCCCTCATGGATGTGACCTAGCCTATAATGCCACAAGTATGCACCATTCACCTCATCTCATTTCCTTTTAGACGCACTTACATTCATGATATGTAGAGCAGTGTCTAGCATAAATAAACCATTATGCAAAGATCCTTACGCCAATCTCCTAGGCTTTGCCAGAATTTGTAACAAATTACAGATGTGATAAGCACTATCGGTATCCAATACCATGCACTATCACAAAAATCTGACAACTAGAGACTGATCATGAATGTACCTGAAGCTTCTCCAAGCTTCTATTTTGCCCTCTCTGCAAGGTACTTTTTGCAGTTCCTCTTCCAATGTCTATTTTTGCCACAATGGAAGCATTGGCCTTTATCCTTTGTTGGGTTTTTCTTAGCAACCTTTGTTTTACCCGATCTACCCTTGCCCTTCTTAAGGGACTTTTCTGCCTTCCTTTTCTTTATGGTCTCACCAGCATAGAGAATTGGCTTCTATTTCTTGATAATGCTCTCTACCTCCCTCAACATATTGAGGAGTTCAGGGAGAGTCACCTCAAGCTTGTTCATATTAAAATTCATTATGAAATGAGAAAAGGAATCTGATAGGGACTAAAGTACAAGGTCTACACACGGATCATGCTCTAGGACCATTCCTAGACCTGTGAGTTTCTCGATCCACTCAATGATCTTAAGGACTTTGTTTTGAACCGGTGTCCCCTTAGTCATCATAGCATGGAAGAGACTTTTAGATATCTCATATCGCTGAGTCCTTCCCTGTTCCTCAAATAATTTTCGGAGATGCAGGAGAATGGATCTAGCATCTGTCTTTTCATGCTATCTTTGTAACTCAAGAGTCATAGAGCCTAACATGTAACACTGAGCAAGGGTGAAGTCATCTATATACTTTACGCAGCAAGCGATCTCATCCTTGCTTACCCCTTCCTCAGGCGTAGGCATCACTGTATCAAGGATATATGCGATTTTCTCCAGCGTGAGAATGATTCTCAAGTTGTGGAGCCAATCGGTGTAATTTGGACCAGTGAGGCGATTGACATCAAGTATGTCACGTAAGGGATTTGAATGCGATATATTTATGAAAATAAAGATGTAGTAGAAATAAATAACATGCAGATTTTATAGAAAAATAAACAATTAAGATACAGACTTCTATCTTAATCTACTCCCATTATTTTCTCGCAAATCACACAACTCCCTCCGGTATGTGAATCAAAGACCCTCGGTAGATCTCTAGTGGGGATTGAGATCCAATCGACGTCTTAACGTAACCTCAAGTGACTCGACCAATTATGCTAAGCTAGTAAAGGTAGGCAACTTTTGCCAATCACAACTCCTTGTGATTCCTATCCTGTTTGGCCTCCGAACTACCATGGCCTCGAGTGACTCGACTAACCATGGTGTTCGGTTAAGTCATCACCATCGTTACAAGATGAGTCTGATTCAACAATATGCCCTCGAGTGACTCGACCAAGCATATCATGTCCTTAGGTCATCGTTGACATCTTTATGTCGTAGGCAAGATAACGAATCGTGAAATAGGTGAGCCTCGAGTGACTCGACCAACTCAACCTAAATCGGGAATCGATCCCTACCTATAACGATGGATCTGTAGGAGAATGGATTTGGCATCCATCTTTTCATGTTGTCTCTATAACTCAAGAGTCATAGAGCCCAACATATAGCACTAAGCAAGAGTAGAGTCATCAATCTACTTAACGTAGCGAGCGATCTCATCCTCGCTTGCCCCTTCTTCGAGCGTAGGCATCACTATATCAAGGACGTACATAATTTTCTCCACTATGAGAACAATTCTCAAGTTACGGAATCAATCCGTATAATTTGGACCAGTGAGGCGGTTGACATCAAGTATGCCATGTAAGGGATTTGAATATGACATTTTCTGAAAATAAAGATATAGCAGAAATGAATAACATGCAGATTTTGCAAGAAATAAACAATCAAGATATGGACTTCTATCTTAATATGCTCCCACTATTTTACTAGCGAGTCACGCGACACCCTTAGCACGTGAAACGGAAGTCTCCGACAGACTTCTAGTGGGGATCAGAATCCAATCGGCGTATTAGTGTAACCTCAAGGGACTCGACAAATCATAATAAGCCCAAAAGGTAGACAACTCTTGTCGATCACAACTCTTTGTGATTCCTATCATGTTCGACCTCCGAATCACCATGGTCTCAAGGGACTCGACCAACCATGATATTCGGTTAAGTCAACACCTTCGTTACAAGATGAGTCTGATTTGATGATATACCCTCGAGGTTCTCGATCAAGCATACCATGTCCTTAGGTCACCGGTGACATTTCTATGTCGTAAGCAAGATAACGAATTACGATATAGGTGAGCCTTGAGGGACTCAACCAACTCAACCTACACCGGGAATCGGTTCCTACCCATAACGATAAAAGGCCATGTGGGTCAATCTAATTGCCTCATGTTTACCGACATAATATTATAGAGAGAGATATTTCTATGATTTGGTCTCCTAATATGACATGTCACACATATACATATTTAATATATATCTACATCGCATGCAAATATATATACATATCTAGTATGCGTATAAGCAATCACACCAGATGATCATGGACCACAACCTAATGTGACTAGGCCCAAGCCAGTAGGCCTAATCACTCATATCAAGATCTATGCGTGCAACGATGCATCTTCATACATCGCGATCGTCCGTCTCGTGGGTCCTGCTATCGCATCCACGCTCCCGCTGCACCTCCTCATGTGATTACAACTTAATCATAGGTACGTAGGCCCGACAATAAACGAGAAATATAATGGAGACTAGCAGACCCCAATAATAATAATCACAAGTACACACATCACACGGTCCATGATCATCCGTCCACACCGTTGGGAAATCTTGGGGCGACATCATATGCGCAGCGGAAGAATAAGAAAACAAAATCCCTGATTCCCAAAGAGATGTTCGTTGTCGTGCGAAGATTGGTGCGCAAAATCCGTGAAACTTAAAACTGCATATAGAGTAGATTGTGTTACCTAAGGAGATCGTATATCCATGTTTCCTTGCAGATCCTTAGGAGAGGGTGAAGGAGGTCAAGTGTCCTCCTCTCTAGCGGTGATCCACACAGCAGGGTTGCGACGACGCTCCTCAAAACTCCAGGCCTGCTTTGAGGTGGAGAGGGAGAGGAGAATATAATAGGCAAGCAAAGGCTCTGGCCTATGAGGTTCTGAATCCCTCCTATTTATAGAGGTCTCCTGTCAAACCCTAATGGGTCATCCCCTAGTGGGTATTGGATCTGCATCCAATAAGACAAGGGCTCCATCGGATATCTCATATCTGAATCTCTACTCATCGCAATGCCTACCATATGTGAGTGACCCTCTAGGCCCAATATCGAGCTGGCCGTGAGTCATACCTGTCAGAACTCCTTCTAACTCAGTGAATTATTATCTCTGTAATAATTCACTCGACTCATCGACTACGGACGTACTAGGCCACTGCGTCGTAGTCCCCAAACGATACAAGAGAATCCAATCCATTGGACCTGTCTATCCTCAGTTACCGTGTACCTATAGTCACTCATCCCTCTAATATCCTAGAGACCGTATATCGAGCATGGTGCTGTCAGACTCATACGGTTTCTACTCGAGTCTCGCTCTAATCAGATTCTCTTGGAGAACTCTTTCTCTCTCAACCCGAATGACCCTGGCTAAGGATTTGTCTGAGCGAGAACACATGAGATATTCCTCTCATGACACCGAGAGTGGATGATCCTCTATCGACACTCAATAGCCCTCGTAAGGTCGACTACCACTCCTAATGACCAATAGTACAAGATCTGGGACAGCCAAACCTATAAGTCTAGTATCAAAGAGTGGAGCACTCATACATGACATCCTTGGTGTCTCAAGTCTAAGGACCAGATACACCACTAGGACTACGAAATCGTTGTCTAACAATAAGTCATCATCAACCATCCAGCATTCCGTAAGAGGATCAATCAGTGAACTCATTCTCCAATGAGCACCTGTATTGTATCCCTAGTGTCCCTACACGAGCAGCTATAAGACCAGCTGCATCCATCGTATGGACGGGTATACAGCACACCAGTCAGTCCGATTATCACGATGACCCTCTCGAGTAACCTATGACCAGGATTATTTAGGATATGCGTTTAAAGGTGAATTGATCTCATTATCGTGATCTCATCACGATCCGATTCCCATTGCACAAATCGAAGGACATCACTATATATATATATATATATATATATATATATATATATATATATATATATATATATATATATATATATATATGCAATAGTAATAAAGTGATATATGCTAAAATATAATAAGCAAAAAGATTCTGTATCAAGTCTCACGTGCCATCACTCACGTGATTGGTTTGCTGGGCACCTATGACTAGCAATCTCCCACTTGACTTAAAGCCAATCACCTATGTGTCTGATCCCCATCAGACTCCTGTGATGCTCAAAGACAATCTGAGATAACGGCTTTGTCAGTGGATCTGCAATGTTATCTTCGGATGGAACTCTTTCTACTGCTATATCTCCTCGGGTTACGATCTCTTTGATAAGCTGGAACCTCCTCAGAACACTTCTGATGAGACCCGGGTTCCCTTATTTGAGTAATTGCCCCATAGTTGTCGCAATATAGGAAGATCGGCTCCTCGCTACCTGGCACGACCCCCAAATCTGTAATGAACTTCTTTAACCAGACTCCCTCCTTTGCTGCATCTGATGCAGTAATGTACTCCGCCTCTATGGTCGAGTCAGTAGTGGTATCTTGCTTGGAACTCTTTCAGCACACTGCTCCTCCATTCAAGGTATACACATACCCTGAATTCGACTTGCTATCATCATCATCAGACTGAAAACTTGAGTCAGTGTAGCCTTTAACCTTAAGGCTATTACCTCCATATACTAGTAAAAGATCCTTAGTCCTTCTCAAGTACTTAAGGATACACTTTACTGCTTTCCAGTGCTCCAAGCCTGGATTCGCCTGATACTTGCTCGTGACACTCAGAGCATGCGCTATATTAGGCCTAGTACATAGCATGACATACATGATAGACCCTATTGTTGAGGCATAAGGTATCATATTCATGTTTGCCCTTTCTTTTGGAGTCTTTGGGGACATACTCGTAGAAAGCGATATCCTATGTCTCATCGGTACGAGACCTCTCTTGGAATTTTTCATGTCAAACCTTTTGACAATGGTTTCTATGTAGTTGGACTGGGTCAAGCCAAGCATCCTCTTGGATTTATCTCTATAGATTCTAATCCCCAAGATATAGGATGCTTCCTCTAAGTCCTTCATGGAGAAGTGTCTAGATAACCAAGCCTTTACTGTGGATAGCATTCCTACGTCATTCTTAATGATCAGGATGTCATCCACGTATAACACCAAAAAGGTGATAGAACTCCCATTTACCTTCATGTACACACAAGGCTCATCTTCGTTCTTAACGAAGTCATAAGATCTTCTTGCCTCATCAAATCTTATGTTCCAACTTCGGGAAGCTTGCTTTAGTCCATAAATGGATCTAAACAACCTACACACCTTATCTGGGCAATTCTTGGACACGAATCCCTCGGGTTGTATCATATACACCTCCTCCTCAAGTTTCCCATTGAGGAATGCGTTTTTCACATCCATCTGCCAGATCTCATAATCATAGTGTGCTGCAATAGCCAATAGAATTCTGATGGATTTTAGCATTGCTACGGGTGAGAAGGTTTCGTCGTAGTCAACACCTTGCCTTTGACGATACCCCTTAGCCACTAGCCTTGCTTTATAGGTCTCTACCTTTCCATCTACTCTGATCTTTTTCTTAAAGATCCACTTGCAACCGATGGGTACAATACCTTCGGGCGCATCAACTAGGTTTCAAACCTTATTGGAGTATATAGAATCCATCTCAGAATTCATGGCTTCTTGCCACTTCCCGGAGTCTATATTCATAATAGCCTCCTCGTAGGTCTGAGGATCAATATCCTCAACATCCTCTCCTCTAATATATCTCACATATCTATCAGGAGAATGGGATACTCTATCAGACCTGCGTAAAGTTGAAACTTGTGTATTAGGTACCTGAACATACTCGGGCTGTAGAGTGGTGCTTGAGCTTAGTTCTCCAACCTCGCTCAACTCTATCATTCTCCCACTATCTCCGCCAAGAATATGTTCCTTCTCAAGGAATACTGCTCTCTTAGCTACAAAGATCTTTTGGTCCTTGAGATGATAGAAATAATACCCACAAGTTTCCTTGGAGTATCCCACAAATTTGCATCGCTCTATCCTTGATTCTAACTTATCGTGGTTGTGTCTTTTAATGTGGGCAAGGCAGCCCCAAATCTTAACAACCTTAAGATCAAGCTTCTTCCCTTTCCATATCTCATATGGTATAGACACTACCGACTTAGTTGGAACTCTGTTCAGAAGGTAAGCTGCAGTTTCTACAGCATATCCCCAGAATGAGATGGGTAGGTCAGCGAAACTCATCATGGACCATACCATGTCTAATAACGTACGATTTCTCTTTTCATAAACACCATTGAGCTGAGGTGTATAAGGAGGTGTCCATTGGGATAATATCCCATGGTCCTTGAGGAACCGAGTAAACTCTATACTTAAGTACTCACCTCCTCGATCTGATCGAAGAGTTTTAATACTCTTTCCAGTTTGGTTCTCCACCTTATTCTTATACTCTCTAAATTTCTCAAAGGCCTCGGACTTGTACTTCATTAAGTACACATGTCCGTACCTTAAGAAATCATCAGTAAAAGTAATGAAGTGGGAGTAACCACCAATGACATGAGTTGACATGGGTCCACATACATCACTATGTATGAGTTCCAACAGCTTAGTGGCTCTCTCTCCAGTTCCACTAAATGGAGAGTTGGTCAATTTTCCACGAAGGCAAGGCTCGCAAGTTGCATATGACACATAGTCGAATGGATCTAGATATCCATCATTTAGCAACTTTTGAATCATTCTTTCATGGATGTGACATAGCCTACAATGCCACAGGTATGCACTGTTCATCTCATCTCTTTTCCTTTTGGACACATTTACATTTATGATATGTGGAGTAGTGTCTAACATAAATAAACCATTATGCAATGTTCCTTTCGTGACGATCTTATCATCTAATAATATCGAACAACCATTGTTCTCAAAAATAAATTTATATCCACTAATTGTTAAACATGAAATAGAGATAATTATTTTTGATAATAGAAGGAACAAAATAACATTCATTTAATGCAATAAAAGCTCCACTAGGCAGATGTAGGGTGACCTCGCCAACAGCTACTACAACAACTTTTGCTCCATTACCTATCTTGAGGTCCATCTCGCCTCTCTCTAGTCTCTTAGGCCTTGCTAGAACCTGCAACGAATTGCATATATGATAAGCACTACCGGTATCCAATATCCATGTGTTATCATAAGAGTCTAACAAATGGAGACTGATCATAAATGTACCTGAAGCTTCATCAAGCTTTTGTTTCGCCCTTTCTGCAAGGTACTCTTTGCAGTTCCTCTTCCAATGCCTAACTTTACCACAGTGGAAGCACTAGCCTTTGTCCTTTGCTGGGTCTTTCTTAGCAACCTTTGCTTTATCTGGTCTGCCCTTGCCCTTTCCCTTCTTAAGGGGTCTTTCTGCTTTCCTTTTCTTTCTGGTCTCACTAGTGTAGAGAACTGGCTTCTCTTTCTTAATAGTACTCTCTGCCTCCCTCAACATATTGAGGAGCTCTGGGAGAGTTACCTCAAGCTTGTTCATATTAAAATTCATTATGAACTATGAAAAGAAATATGGTAGGGACTGAAGCACAATGTCCACACACAAGTTATCCTCTAGGACCATTCCTAGACCTATGAGTTTCTCTATCCACTCGATCATCTTTAGGACATGGTTCTGAACCAGTGTCCCCTCAGTCATCCTAGCGCGGAAGAGGCTCTTGGATATCTCATATCGCTGAGTCCTTCCCTGTTCCTCAAACAATTTGCGGACATGTAGGAGAATGGATCTGGCATCCATCTTTTCATATTGTCTCTGTAACTCAGGAGTCATAGAGCCCAACATATAGCACTGAGCAAGAGTGGAGTCATCAATGTACTTCACGTAGCGAGCGATCTCATCCTCGCTTGCCCCTTCTTCGGGCGTAGGCATCACTGTATCAAGGATGTATATGATTTTCTCCGCTGTGAGAACAATTCTCAAGTTACGGAGCCAATCCGTATAATTTGGACCAATGAGGCGGTTGACATCAAGTATGCCACGTAAGAGATTTAAAAGCGACATTTTCTGAAAATAAAGATGCAACAGAAATGAATAACATGCAGATTTTGCAAGAAATAAACTATCAAGATATGGACTTCTATCTTAATATGCTCCCACTATTTTACTAACGAGTCAAGTGACATCCTCAGCACATGAAACGAAAGTCTCCGATAGACTTATAGTGGGGATCAGGATCCAATTAGCATCTTAGTGTAACCTCGAGGAACTTGACCAATCACATTAAGCCTAAAAGGTAGGCAACTCTTGCCGATCACAACTCCTTGTGATTCCTGTCCTGTTCGACCTCCGAATCACCATGGTCTCGAGGGACTCGACCAACCATGATGCTCGGTTAAGTCAACACCTTCGTTACGAGATGAGTCTGATTTGATGATATACCCTCGAGGGACTCGACGAAGCATACCATGCCCTCAGGTCACCGATGACTTCTCTATGTCGTAAGCAAGATAGTGAATCACGATATAGGTGAGTCTCGAGGGACTCGACCAACTCAGCCTACACCGGGAATCGGTTCCTACTTATAACGATGGAAGGCCACGTGGGTCAATCTAATTGCCTCACGTTTACCGACTTAATATTATCGAGAGAGATGTTTCTATGATTTGGTCTCCTAATATGACATGTCACAAATATACATATTTAATATATATCTACATCGCATGTAAATATATATACATATTTAGTATGTGTAAAAGCAATCACACCAGAAGATCATGGATCGCAACCTAATGTGATTAGGCCCGAGCCAGTAGGCCTAATCACTCACATCAATCGGATTCTCTTGGAGAACTCTTTCTCTATCAACCCGAATGACCCTGGCTAGGGATTTGTCTGAGCGAGAACACATAGGATATTCCTCTCATGACGCCGAGAGTGGATGATCCTCTATCGACACTCAATAGCCCTCGTAAGGTCGACTACCACTCCCAATGACTAGTTGTACTAGATCTGGGACAACCAAACCTATAAGTCTGGTATCAAAGAGTGGAGCACTCATACAGGACATCCTTGGTATCTCAAGTCTAAGGACCAAATATACCACTAGGACTACAGAATCGTTGTCTGACAATAAGGCATCATCAACCATGAAGCATTTCGTAAGCGGATCAATCAGTGAACTCATTCTCCAATGAGCACCTGTATTGTATCCCTAGTGTCCCTACACGAGCAGCTATGAGACCAGCTGCATCCATCATATGGCACACCAGTCTGTCCGGTTATCACGATGTCCCTCTCGAGTAACCTATGACCAGGATTATTTAGGATATGTGTTTAAAGGTGAATCGATCTCATTATTGTGATCTCATCACGATCCGATTCCCATTGCACAATCCAAGGACATCACAATATATATATATATATATATATATATATATATATATGCAATAGTAATAAAGTGATATATGCCAAAATATAATAAGCAAAAAGATTATGTATCAAGTCACACGTGCCATCACTCACGTGATTGGCTTGCTAGGCACCTATGACTAGCACACACATCATACATCACATGTATAAATAATCATCATCATGTAGGACTACTAGATAATAATAAAATTAATAATCAACTAAATCTTTTAATTAATTAATATTTCTCGACGTCATGAGAGGAATATTCCATGTGTTCTTACTCAAACAAATACCTAGCCAGGGTCATTCGGGTTGAGAGAGAAAGAGTTCTCCGGGAGAATCCGATTAGAGCGAGACTCGAGTAGAAACCGTATGGGTCTGACAGCACCATGCTCGATATACAGTATCTGGGATATTAGATGGACGAAGGACTATAGGTACATGGTAATTGAGGACAAACAAGTCTGATTGATTGGATTCCCCTATATCGTCTGGGGACCACGGTGTAGTGGCCTAGTACGTTCGTAGTCGATAAGTCGAGTGAACTATTACAGAGATAATAATTCACTAAGTTAGAAGGAGTTCTGACAGGTATGACTCACAACCAGCTCGATATTGGGCCTAGAGGGTCACACACATATGGTATGCATTGCGTGTTGAATCTTGTATTTTGATGATGAAACCACTTGATATATGTTTAGATGTTTAACTGCATTTTGAGTGAAGCAGGTTTACTCGATCAGGATTAGACAGTTGACGCAGGGGGAATTGACGTTGTGCCGGAGGAGATCACGTCAGGGTATTGGACGGCAGAAGGCTTCGGACGTCGGGCATCGGGCCAAGGAGAGCAGAATTGCGCCAAGGATATCGGGGTTGTGGAGGTCAACCGCCATTGGGCAACAAGCCGCAAGAGAGGACGATGTGCTGAAGTATCAGACGAAGTGCCAACCAATGATGTGTCGGGCAATAGAATGTCAATTCGCATTGTAATAATTGTCTAGATTGGAGTAGAGTTTTGGCTTGTGTGTGCAGGATTAACTACGATAACGATGAAGACATAAGCGAAACAAAGTGTCGAAGTCAAGCGCGAAGGATTCGTTGGGAGTTCGAGAGTTCGACGGAAGTCCGAAGGTTCGTCGGGAATGCTACCGGAACTAGCCAAGAATGAGTAGGGAGCTTACCGAAGGGTTTTCGGAAGCTCACCGGAAGGTACGTCGGAAGTTCGCAGAGCTCGCCGAGAAAGATCGTAGCTTACCGAAGAAGCTTGTTGGAACTCGCCAAGATCAAATCGTGAAGTCTAGGAGCTTGCCGGGAGTTCGCAGAATGGTTTCCGAGAGTTTATCGGAAGACCGTCGGAAGTTCGCCGGAAGCTCTCCGGAAGAAGTCTTGACTTGCGGAATTTGTAATAGCTTAGAAAATGTCTTTAAATTCGTAGTTAGCACATTAATTAGGGTTAGGATTAGGTGTTAATCCTATAACCCAAGTAGGGGACAATTGGGCCCGAGTTCGGATTGGTTTGGGCCAAATTTGGAGCCCAACCAGTGAGCTGAAATAGTGCAAGAGGTGCAACCGCCCCTGATAGGAGGTGGCACCGCCCAGGAGGCAGTCTCCGAGCGAGACTAGGCGGTGCAACCGCCCCAATCAGGCGGTTGCACCGCCTGAGCTCAGTCTTCGAGCTCTGGTAGGAGGTGCAACCGCTCCTGACAAGAGGTGCAACCGCCCCTGACAGGAGGTGGCACCGCCTGAGCTCGGTCTTCGAGCTCTGGCAGGAGGTGCAACCGCCCCTGACAGGAGGTGGCACCACCCAGAGGCTCAGTCTTCGAGCTTTGCCAGGCGGTGCAACCGCTCCAATCAGGAGGTGCAACCGTCAGACCCCGGAATTCCGGGAGATGATAGTTTTGAGCTCCGAATTCAAACTGGTTTGGAGCCTATAAATACCCCTCCAATCCCTGGGTAAAACATACAAGCATAGAGAGATTAAAAGATAGAAAAAGCTGCTGCAATCTCTAGAATTTCCCTCCTCTAGCTTAAGTGTTAGAATTCTGTTTAAGAGAAGAGAGTGAGTGCTTTTAAGGGTTGTCTCCTAAACCCGGTAAAAGGAGAAGAGGGGTGTAAGAAGGAGGTTGATCTTCGCCTAGTAAAGGAAGATCATTAGTGGATGCCGGTGGCCTCGACGGAAGAGGAATCGGAGGAGTGGATGTAGGTCACGATTGACCGAACCACTATAAACTCTCGTCTTCTCTGGTTTGCATTTATTCTTGCTGTTTACCTTACTGCAAACCTCCATATGTGCTTTACTTCATCATTACTTTTGCTGCACTCATTTACGAACTCGCTTTCAAGTTAAGTTTCCGAAAATGGTTTTACGTCGGAAATGATTTCATCATACGAACGCAGTTTGTTTTTAAATCGTAGAAGGTTTTCCGCTGCACTAATTCACCCCCCCCTCTTAGTGCTCTTAATCCTAACATTGCGATGAGTAGAGATTTGGATATGAGATATCCGACGGAGCCCTTGTCTTATTGGATGCAGATCCAATACCCACTAAGGGAGGATCTATTAGGGTTTGACAGGGGACCTCTATAAATAGGAGGGATTCAAAGCCTCATAGGCTAGAGCCTTTGCTTGCCTCTCCTATTCTCCTCCCCCTCTCCACCTTAGAGCAGGCCTGGAGTTTTGAGGAGCGTCGTCGCAGCCCTGCTGTGTGGATCACCGCTAGAGAGGAGGACACTTGACCTCCTTCACCCTCTCCGAAAGATCTGCAAGGAAATAGGGATATACGATCTCCCTAGATAACACAATCTACTCTATACGCAGTTTTAAGTTTCGTGGATTTTACGCACCAATCTTCGCACGACGACGAACATCTCTTTGGGAATCAGGGATTTTGTTTTCTTGTTCTTCCGCTGCGCATTTGATGTCGCCCCCAAGATTTCCTAATAGTGGTATCAGAGCCAGGTTGTTCGTGCTAGTCATAGGTGCCCAGCAAGCCAATCACGTGAGTGATGGCACGTGTGACTAGATACAGAATCTTTTTGCTTATTATATTTTGGCGTATATCACTTTATAACTATTGCATAAATGCATATATATATTGTGATGTCCTTGGATTTGTGCAATGGGAATCGGATCGTGATGAGATCACGATAATGAGATCGATTCACCTTTAAACACATATCCTAAATAATCCCGGTCATAGGTTACTTTCGAGAGGGACATCATGATAACCGGATAGGATAGGTGTGTCTTTGTATACCCGTCCATATGATGGATGCAAATGGTCTCATAGCTGCTTTCGTGTAGGGACACTAGGGATACAATGTGTGCTCATTGGAGAATGAGTTCACTAATTGATCCGCTTACGGAATCTTTGGATGGTTGATGATGCCTTATTGTCGAACCGGCGATTCCGTAGTCCTAGTGGTGTATCCGGTCCTTAGACTTGAGACACCAAGGATGTCTGTATGAGTGCTTCACTTTTGATATCGACTTATAGGTTTGGCTGTCCCGGATCTAGTACAGGTGGTCATTGGGAGTGGTAGTCGACCTTCACGAGGGCTACCGAGTGTTGACAAGGATCATCCACTCTCGGCGTCATGAGAGGAATATCCATGTGTTCTTGCTCAGACAAATCCACGGCGAGGTCATTCGGGTTGAGAGAAAAGAGTTCTCCTGGAGAATCCAATTAGAAGCGAGACTTCGAGTAGAAACGTATGGGTCCGACAACACCATGCTTTCGATATACGGTCTCGGGATATTAGATGGATGAGGGACTATAGGTACATGGTAATCGAGGATGACAAAGTCCAATGGATTGGATTCCCCAGATCGTCTGGGGACTACTGGCGTAGTGGCCTAGTACGTCCAGAGTCGATGAGTCGAAAGTGAATTATTACAGAGATAATAATTCACCGAAGTTAGAAGGGAGTTCGACAGTATGACTCACGGCCAGGCTTCGATATTGGGCCTAGAGGGTCACACACATATGGTAGGCATTGCGATGAGTAGAGGTTCTGGATATGAGATATCCGACCTGAGCCCTATCTTATTGGATGCAGATCCAATACCCACTAGGGAAGGACCCATTAGGGTTTGACAGGATCTCTATAAATAGGAGGGATTCACAGACCTCATAGGCTAGAGTCTTTGCTTGCCTTTTCCTATTCTCCTCTCCCTCTCCACCTCGAGGCCCGGAGTTTTGAGGAGGGTCGTCGCAACCCTTTGGGATCACCGCTAGAGAGGAGGACGCTTGACCTCCTTTACCCTCTCCTAAGGATCTGCAAGGAAAAAGGGATATCGATCTCCCTAGGTAACACAATCTCTATCGCAGTTTTGTGTTTTATGGATTTTTTCGCACCAATCTTCATCTGACGATGAACATCTTTTTGGGAATCGGGGATTTTTGTTTTTCTTGTTCTTCCATTGCGCATATGATATCGCCCCCCATGATTTCCCAACAATGGTATCGAGCCGGGTTGTTCGTGCGAATGATTGGTTTTGAACCGCGTGTGTTGTGTTTAGGAAGAATATTGACGCCAAAATCGTTGGCCGAAAAGCGAGGAAGGCAGCAACAATTGCTGCCCTCGATCTGCATGCCCTGCAGACCACCGCAGCGGAGTAAAATGTAGCCGGGCACCACAGTACCACCGCGCAGCGCATAAGCCATAGCCAGCCAGCCGCTGCAGCCGGCCGGGCGGTTCTGCTGCTTGTCAACTTCTTGTCGGCGAGCGGACCACGACCCAGGGCAAAGCGCCCTGCACCGGCTGCCGTCGCATGGCGCCGCCGCAGGCGCGATGGCCACCGCCACGCCCTCCCCGCCGGCCCCCCCCCACAGGGCGCCGGCGAGAAAGACCACCGCCGGAGGCAACAACGCCTCGAGGAGGCCCACCAGAAGCGACGTCGCCGCCAATGGCCGCAGCCGCGCGCAGGGCGATGGTCGCCCTCCCCCATTGCCTGGCCGCCCGGCCAGGTGGCGGCGGCAAAGCAGCAGGGAATAGGGTTTGGGCAAAAAGGATAGTTTTGCCCCTGTGAATTTGAGAAATTCCAGTTTCTGTCTTTTGTCCAAATTACGAAAATACCCTTAGGAATTGAGAAATTCCCTACATGTCCCTGATTTCAGAAAAATATTAATTAATTAAAAGGTTTAGTTGATTATTATTTTTCTTATTATCTAGTAGTCATACATGATGATGATTATTTATTCATGTGATTTATGATGTGTGGACGGATGATCATGGACCGTGTGATGTGTGTACTTGTGATTATTATTATTGAGGTCTGCGAACCTCCATTATATTTCTCATTTATTGTCGGGCCTGCGTGCCTATGATTAAGTTGTAATCACATGAGGAGGCACAGCGGGAGCGTGGATGCGATAGCGGGACCCACGAGACGGACGATCGTGATGCATGGAGATGCATCAAGATGTCGACGGAACCGACGAGGACGAGATGGACGATCACAGGGCATGGAGATGCACCGTTGCACACATAGATCTTGATGTGAGTGATTAGGCCTATGTTTCGGGCCTAATCATATTAGGTTGGTCTCTATGATCATCGATGTGATTGCATATACACATACTAGATATGTATATATATTTGCATGCGATGTAGATATATATTAAATATGTATATGTATGACATGTCATATTAGGAGACCAAATTATAGAAACATCTCTCGATAATATTAAGTCAAGAACGTGGAGGCAATTAGATTGACCCACGTGGCCTTCCATCGTTATGGTAGGAACCCATTCCGGTGTAGGATGAGTTGGTCGAGTCCCTCGAGACTCACCTATATCGCGATTAAAATATATCTTGCTTACGACATAGAGATGTCACCGTGACCCGAGGACATGGTATGCTTGGTCGAGTCCCTTGAGGGTATATCATCAAATCGGACTCATCTTGTAACGAAGGTGTTGACTTAACCGAGCATCATGGTTGATCGAGTCCCTCGAGGCCATATAGTGATTCGGAGGCCGAACAGGTGAGGAATCACAAGGAGTTGTGATCGCAAGAGTTGCCTACCTTTTAGGCTTATTGTGATTGGTTGAGTCCCTCGAGGTTACACTAAGACGCTGATTGGATCCCCGATCCCCACTAGAAGTCTGCTGGAGACTTCCGTTTCAATCACGGTTTGAGGGTGTCGCGTGACTTCGTTAGTAAAATAGTGGGAGCATATTAAGATAGAAAGTCCATATCTTGATAGTTTATTTCTTGCAAAATCTGCATGTTATTCATTTTTGCTACATCTTTATTTTCAAAAATGTCGCTTTCAAATCCCTTACGTGGCATACTTGATGTCAACCGCCTTCTTGGTCCAAATTATACGGATTGGCTCTCCGAACTGAGAAATTGTTCTCCACAATGAGGAGAAAATGGTGTCGTCCTTGATACATGATGCCTACGCCCCAAGAAGGGCAAGCGCGGATGAGATCGCCGCTTCGTGAAGTACATTGATGACTCCACTCTTGCTTTCGGTGCTATATGTTGGGCTCTATGACTCGAGTTACGAGACAACATGAAAAGATGGATGCCGATCCATTCTCCTACATGTCTGAAAATTGTTTGAGGAATAGGGAAGGACTCAACGATTTGAGATATCCAAGAGCCTTTTTTCCGCTAGGATGACCGAGGGGACACCGTTGAAACCATGTCCTAAAGATGATTGAGTGGATAGAGAAACTCACAGTGTCTCTAGGAATAGTCCTAGAGGATAACTTGTGTGTGGACATTGTGCTTCAGTCCCTACTAGATTCCTTTTCACAGCTCATAATGAATTTTAATATGAACAAGCTTGAGGTGACTCTCCCAGAGCTCCTCAATATGTTGAGGGAGGCAGAGAGTATTATTAAGAAAGAGAAGCCAGTTCTCTACACTTGGTGAGACCAGAAAAGAAAAGGAAAGCGAAAGGTCCCTTAAGAAGGGAAAGGGCAAGGGCAAACAAGGTAAACCAAAGGTTGCTAAGAAAGACCTAGCAAAGTACAAAGGCCATTGCTTTCCACCGTGGTAATGATGGGCATTGGAAGAGAAACGCAAAGAGTACCTTGCAGAAAGGCTTAATCAAAAAGCTTGATGAAGCTTGGTACATTCATGATCGACTCCATTTGTCGGACTATTATGATAACACATGGGTATTGGATACCGTAGTGCTTATCATATATGCAATTGCGTTGTGGGTTCGGCAAGGCCTAGGAGACTTCTGAGAGGCGAGATGGACCTCAAGATGGGTAATAGAGCAAAGTTGCTTGTATTAGGCTGTTGGCGGGTCGTCCCACATCTGCCTAGTGGAGCTTTTATTGCATTAGATGCATGTTATTTTGTTCCTTCTATTATCAAAAACATTATCTCCATTTCATGTTTAACAGTTAGTGGATATAAATTTATTTTTGAGAACCATGGTTGTTCGATATTATTAGATGATAAGATCATCACGAAAAGGAACATTGCATAATGGTTTATTTATGTTAGACACCACTCCACATATCATGAATGTAAATATGTCCAAAAGGAAACGAGATGAGTTGAACAAGGCATACACATGGCATTGTAGGCTAGGTCACATCCATGAAAGAAGGATTCAAAAGTTGCTAAATGATGGATATCTAGATCCATTCGACTATGTATCATATCGCGACTTGTGAGCCTTGCATTCATGGAAAATCCATCAAATCTCCATTTAGTAGAACGGAGAGAGAGCCAATGAGTTGTTGGAACTCATACATAGTGATGTATGTGGACCCATGTCAACTCATGCCATTGGAGGTTACTCCTACTTCATTACATTTACTAATGATTTCTCAAGGTATGGATATGTGTACTTAATGAAGTACAAGATCGAGGCCTTTGAGAAATTCAAGAGAGTATAAGAATGAGGTGGAGAACCGGGTGGAAAAAGTATCAAAACTCTTCGATCGGATCGAGGAGGTGAATACTAAGTCAGAGAGTTTACTTAGTTCCTCAAGGACCATGGGATATTATCCCAATGGACACCTCCTTATACACCTCAGCTCAATGGTGTCTCTCGAAAGGAGAAATCGTACATTATTAGATATGGTACGGTCCATGATGAGTTTGTTGACCTACCCATCTCATTCTGGGGATATGCCCCAGAAACCGCAGCTTACCTTCTCAACAGAGTTCCAACTAAGTCGGTAGTGTCTACACCATATGAGATATGGAAAGGGAAGAAGCCTGATCTTAAGGTTGTTAAGATCCGGGGCAGCCCCGCCCATGTTAGAAGACACAACCCCCATAAGTTAGAATCAAGGACGAAGCGATGCAAATTTGTGGGATACCCCAAGGAAACTTGTGGGTATTATTTCTATCATCTCGAGGACCAAAAGGTCTTTGTAGCTAAGAGAGCAGTGTTCCTTGAGAAGGAACACATTCTTGGACTTTGAGACAAAGTGGGAGAATGATAGAATTGATCGAGGTTGGAGAACCAAGCTCAAGCACCACTCTACCCGAATCCGTTGTCTACCTAATACACAAGTATCAACTTTATGAGGTCGATAGAGTATCCCATCCTCCCGAGAGATATGTGGGACATATTAGAGCCGAGGAGGTAGAGGATATTGATCCTCGACCCTCGAGGAGGCTATTATGAGTATAGACTCTAGGGAAGTGGAAAGAAGCCATGAATTCGAGATGGATTCTATGTACTCCAATAAGGTTTGGAACCTAGTTGATGCTTTAGAGGTATTGTACCCATCGGTTGCAAGTGGATCTTTAAGAAAAAGATCGAGTAGATGGAAAGGTAGAGACCTATAAAACAAGGCTAGTGGCTAAGGGGTATCGTCAAAGACAAGGTGTTGACTACGAATGAAACTTTCTCACCCGTAGCAATGCTAAAAATCCATCAGAATTCTATTAGCTATTGCAGCACACTATGATTATGAGATCCGGCAAATGGATGTAAAACCCATTCCTCAACGGAAACCTCAAGGAGGAGGTGTATATGATGCAACCTCGAGGGATTCGTGTCCAAGAACCCGCCGATAAGGTGTGTAGGTTGCTTAGATCCATTTATGGACTAAAAAAGCTTCAAGTTGGAACATAAGATTTGATGAGGCAATCGATCTTATAACTTCCGTTAAGAACGAAGATGAGCCTTGTGTATATGAGAGAGAGGTTAGTGGGAGCGTTATCACCTTTTTTGGTGTTATATGGGATGACATCCTCATCATTGGGAATGACATAGGAATGCTATCCACAAAAAAGGCTTGGTTATCTAGACACTTCTCCATTAAGGACTTAGGGGAAGCATCTTATATCTTGGGGATTAGAATCTATAGAGATAGATCCAAGAGGATGCTTTGACTTGTCCCATCCCGTGCACATAGAAACTATTGTCAAAAGGTTTGGCATGGAAAATTCAAGAGAGGTCTCATACCCATGAGACATAAGATATCGCTTTCTATGAGTATGTCCCCAAAGACTCCGAAGAAAGGGCGAACATGGATATGATACCTTATGCCTCAACAATAGGGTCTATCATGTATGCCATGCTATGTCTTGGGCTCGATATAGCGCTTTCTCGAGTGTCACGGCAGTGTCAGGAGGGATCCGTGCTTGGAGACCGAAAGCGATAAAAAGTGTATCCTTAAGTACTTGAGAAAGACTAAGGATCTTTTACTAGTATATGGAGGTAATAGCCTTAAGGTTGAAGGCTACACCGACTCAAGTTTTCACCGATGTCGATGATAGCAAGTCAATTCGGGTATGTGTACACCTTGGAATGGAGGAAAGCAGTCTTTTGAAGAGTTCCAAGCAAGATACCACTGCTAACTTCGACCACAGAGGCGAATACATTGCTGCATCGAGATGCAGCAAAGGAGGGAGTCTCAGTTGAAGAAGTTCATCACAGATTTGGGAGTCGATACAGATAGCGACAAGTCGACTTCCTTATATTGCGACAACTATGGGGTGATTACTCAAATAAGGGAACCCGGTCTCATCGGGTGTTCGAGGAGGTTCCAAATTATAAGAGAGATCGTAACCCGAGGAGATGTAGCATGGAAAGAGTTCCATCCGAAGATAACATTGCAGATCCACCGACAAAAGCCGTTGTCTCATTTTGTCTTTGAAGCGTCCACGTGGGTCTCGATGGGGATCGAACACATAGGTGATTGGCTTTAGGTCAAGTGGGAGATTGCTAGTCATAGATGCCCAGCAAGCCGATCACGTGTGTGATGGCACGTGTGACTAGATACAAAATCTTTTTGCTTATTATATTTTGGCGTATATCACTTTATAACTATTGCATAAATGCATATATATATTGTGATGTCCTTGGATTTGTGCAATGGGAATCGGATCGTGAAGAGATCACGATAATGAGATCGATTCACCTTTAAACACATATCCTAAATAATCCCGGTCATAGGTTACTCGAGAGGGACATCGTGATAACCGGATAGACCGGTGTGTCTTTATACCCGTCCATATGATGGATGCAAATGGTCTCATAGTTGCTCGTGTAGGGGACACTAGGGATACATGCAATGTACTCGATGGAGAATGAGTTCATTGATTGATCCGCCACGGAATGCTTTGGATGGTTGATGATGCCTTATTGTCGGGCAGCGATTCCGTAGTCCTAGTGGTGTATCTCGTCCTTAGACTTGAGACACCAAGGATGTCTGTATGAGTGCTCCACTCTTTGATACCGACTTATAGGTTTGGCTGTCCCAGTTTAGTACAGTTGGTCATTGGGAGTGGTAGTCAACCTTACGAGGGCTATTGAGTGTCGACAGAGGATCATCCACTCTCAAGTCATGAGAGGAATATCCCATGTGTTTTTTGCTCAAACAAATCCCTGGCCGGTCATTGGGTTGAGAGAGAAAGAGTTCTCCTGAGAATCCAATTAGAGCGAGACTTCGGTAGAAACCGTATGGGTCCGACAACACCATGCTCGATATCTGGTCTTTGGGATATTAGATGGATGAGGGACTATAGGTACATGGTAATCGAGGACGGATGTGTCCAATGGATTGGATTCCCCACAGATCGTCAGGGGACTTCTGGCTTAGTAGTGGCCTAAATGCGTCCGTAGTCGATGAGTCGAAGTGAATTATTACGAGATAATAATTCACCGAGTTAGAAGGAGTTCGACAGGTATGACTCACGGCCAGCTTCGATATTGGGCCTAGAGGGTCACACACATATGGTAGGCATTCATGATGAGTAGAGGTTCTTCAATATAAGATATTCGACGGAGCCCTTTATCTTATTGGATGCGATCCAATACCCACTAGGGAAGGACCCATTAGGGTTTGACATGGGATCTCTATAAATAGGAGGGATTCACTGACCTCATAGGCTAGAGTCTTTGCTTGACTTTCCTATTCTCCTCTCCCTCTCCACCTCGAGGCCCGGAGTTTTGAGGGGGGGTCGCCGCAACCCCCCTCTTTGTGTGGATCACCGCTAGAGAGGAGGACGCTTGACCTCCTTCACCCTCTCCTAAGGATCTGCAAGGAAACAAGGATATACAATCTCCCTAGGTAACACAATCTCTATACGTAGTTTTGTGTTTTGCGGATTTTTGCTCACCAATCTTCGCACGACGACGAACATCTTTTTGGGAATCGGGGATTTTTGTTTTCTTGTTCTTCCACTGCGCATATGATGTCGCCCCCATGATTTCCCAACAGTTCGTGCGATAGATTGGTTTTGAACTGCATGTGTTGTGTTTTGGAAAAGCTTTTGACGTCAAAATCGTTGAGGCAAAAGCGGAAAAGGGCAGCAACTGTTGCTACCCTCGCAGATGGCAGCACTGCCATTTGTGTGCAGGCAAGCAGCCTGCAGCAGCAGTCGCAAGGTC
The DNA here is from genome assembly GCA_900464855.2 of Musa schizocarpa. Classification (NCBI taxonomy): domain Eukaryota; kingdom Viridiplantae; phylum Streptophyta; class Magnoliopsida; order Zingiberales; family Musaceae; genus Musa; species Musa schizocarpa. The sequence continues at coordinate 26,191,610 of LS990925.1, read as the reverse complement.
GCGGGTGTGCGGGGGCAGCCCCGGCGGCGGTGCCATAAGTAGGGCCTTCAGACACACAATGACCACCGCCCCCAAGAAGGCAGCCTGCAGCAGCAGCCGCAAGGCCGTGATCAGCGCAGCCCCGTCTTGACGACACCCATAAGTGGGGCCGCAGGCCGGCGACCACTGCGTGCACTGTGCCCACGCGCAAAAGGGCAACAGCGCCACGGCATTGCTCTCAGCGTGCAGACGCCGCCGGAATGGTGGCACTTGTGGTCAACTGCTCCGCCGAAGCAAAACGCCGACACGCCCAGCGCCTAACCCAGGGGGCAAGCGCCATAATGGGCTGCCGCTTTGTAAGGCGAGAACAGCGACCCACCGGTCCGGTCGCCACCGGTCGATGATGTCGGTAGGATGGCGCGGCAGGCGGCAACGATAATAATAGGAGACGATGATGGCATTAGGGTTTTCTGGGCAAAAGATAGTTTTGCCCCTCGAAATTTGAGAAATTCTAATTTCTATATTTTGTCCAAATTATGAAAATACCCATAGGAATTCAAAAATTCCCTACATGTCCCTGATTTCAAAAAATATTAATTAATTAAAAGGTTTAGTTGATTATTATTTTTTATTATTATCTAGTAGTCCCACGTGATAATGATTTATACATGTGATGTATGATGTCTGGACGGATGATCATGGACTGTGTGATGTGTGTACTTATGATTATTATTATTGGGGCCTACGAGCCTCCATTATATTTCTCATTTATTGTCAGGCCTGTGTGCCTATGATTAAGTTGTAATCATATTAGAAGGCACAGCGGGAGCATAGATGCGATAGTGGGACCCACGAGATGGATGATTGCGATGCATGGAGATGCATCGAGATGTCGACGGAACTGACGAGGATGAGATGGATGATCATAGGGCATGAAGATGCATCGTTGCGCATATAGATCTTGATGTGAGTGATCAAGCCTATTGGCTCAAGTCTGATCACATTAGGTTGTGGTCCGTGATCATCTGGTGTGATTGCTAATACACATACTAGATATGTATATATATTTGCATGCGATGTAGATATATATTAAATATGTATATGTGTGACATGTCATATTAGGAGACCAAATCATAGAAACATCTCTCTCGATAATATTAAGTCGGTAAACGTGAGGCAATTAGATTGACCCACGTGGCCTTCCATCGTTATAAGTAGGAACCGATTCCCGGTGTAAGTTGAGTTGGTCAAGCCCCTCGAGACTCACTTGTATCGCAATTCACTATCTTATGTATGACATAGAGATGTCACCGGTGACCTGAGGACATGGTATGCTTGGTCGAGTCCCTTGAGGGTATATCATCAAATCAGACTCATCTTGTAACGAAGGTGTTGACTTAACTGAGCATCATGGTTGGTCGAGTCCCTCGAGACCATAGTGACTCGGAGGCCGAACAGGACGGGAATCACAATGAGTTGTGATCGGCAAGAGTTGCCTACCTTTTAGGCTTAGTGTGATTGGTTGAGTCCCTCGAGGTTACACTAAGACGCTGATTGGATCCTGATCCCCACTAGAAGTCTGTCGGAGACTTCCGTTTCATGTGCTGAGGGTGTCGCGTGACTCGCCAGTAAAATAGTGGGAGCATATTAAGATAGAAGTCCATATCTTGATAGTTTATTTCTTGCAAAATATGCATGTTATTCATTTCTGCTGCATCTTTATTTCAGAAAATGTCACTTTCAAATCTCGTACGTGGCATACTTAGATGTCAACCGTCTCATAGGTCCAAATTATACGGATTGGCTCCGTAACTTGAGAATTATTCTCACGACGGAGAAAATCGTGTACGTCCTTGATACAGTGATGCCTACGCCCGAAGAAGGGGCAAGCGAGGATGAGATCGCTCGCTACATGAAGTACATTGATGACTCCACTCTTGCTCAGTGCTATATGTTGGGCTCTATGACTCCTGAGTTACAGAGACAACATGAAAAGATGGATGCTAGATCCATTCTCCTACATGTCCACAAATTGTTTGAGGAACAGGGAAGGACTCAGCGATATGAGATATCCAAGAGCCTCTTCCGCACTAGGATGACTAAGGAGACACCGGTTCAAAATCATGTCCTAAAGATGATTGAGTGGATAGAGAAACTCACAGGTCTAGGAATGGTCCTAGAAGATAACTTGTGTGTGGACATTGTGCTTTAGTCCCTACCAGATTCCTTTTCACAGTTCGTAATGAATTTTAATATGAACAAGCTTGAGGTGACTCTCCTAGAGCTCCTCAATATGTTGAGGGAGGTAGAGAGTACTATTAAGAAAGAGAAGCCAGTTCTCTACATTGGTGAGACCAGAAAGAAAAGGAAAGTAGAAAGATCCCTTAAGAAGGCAAAGGGCAAGGGCAAACCAGGTAAAGCAAAGGTTGCTAAGAAAGACCCAGCAAAGGACAAAGGTCAGTGCTTCCACTGTGGCAAAGATGGGCACTGTAAGAGGAACTACAAAGAGTACCTTGCAGAAAGGATGAAACAAAAGCTTGGTGAAGCTTTAGGTAAATTCATGATCAATCTCCATTTGTTAGACTCTTATGATAACACAAGGGTATTGGATACCGGTAGTGTTTATCATATATGCAATTCGTTGCAGGTTCTAGCAAGGCCTAGGAGACTAGAGAGAGGCGAGATGGACCTCAAGATGGGTAATAGAGCAAAAGTTGATATAGTAGCTATTGGCGAGGTCGCCCTACATCTGCCTAGTGGAGCTTTTATTGCATTAGATGCATGTTATTTTGTTCCTTATATTATCAAAAATATTATCTCCATTTCATGTTTGACAGTTAGTGGATATAAATTAGTTTATGAGAACAATGGTTGTTCGATATTATTAGATGATAAGATCATCACCAAAGGAACATTGTGTTGAATCTCGGATTTTGATGATGAAGTCAATTGTCATTTGTTATCTAATCTATGTGTTGAGATAAGTGTGCAGGATTAACTACGATGAAAGTTAGACAAGCAGCAGGAGTTGTGCCGGAGTCAAGATCATGATCACGTTGGGAGTTCGAGAGTTCGACGAAAGTTCGGACGGTCGTCGGAGGTTCTGCGAGAACAGATCCGAGAAGTCCAGAAGCTTGCCAAGCCTTCGTCGGAACTTCGCCAAGTGGATCGTCGCAAAAAGTCGGAGTTTGCGAAGTCCGCAGAAAGAATCACCGAGGTTCATCGGATGATCGACGGAAGTTCGCCTGAAACTTCGCCGGAAAAGAAGCGATTGACGCATCGAGCAAAGCTGCAGAAGTTGTCTTAGATTTAATCATAGTTAGCACGTTGATTAAGCTTGAAAATGGGAGGTGATCCCATTAGCTTAATCTTAGGGGCAATGGGCCCCACGAAAAGATTGAAATTGGGCGAATGGAGCTAACCATTGGGACCACGATTCTACCGGCGGTGCAACCGCCTAGGCCGAGGTGCAACCGCCCGGGCTATGTCTCCAACAAAGGCTAGGCGGTGCAACCCCAGCCCAAGAAAGTGCAACAACCCGAGCTCGATCTTGAGCTAGGCTGGCGGTGCAACCTCCCCGACGAAGAGGTAGCACCGCGCGAGCTCGGTCTTGAGCTCGAGCAAAAGAGGTAAACCGCCTTAGTCGAGGTGGCACCGCCTGAGGCTCGATCTCCGAAGCGGACTTCGAAGGTGCAACCGCATACGGCAGACGAGGTGCAACCACACAGGCTCGATCTCCGAACTCGCCCGGCGGTGCAACCTCTCGATCAAGAAGGTGTAACCCGCGATCCCTAATTCCGGATTTGATCGTTTTGAGCTCCAAATTTGAACTGGGTTGGGACCTATAAATACCCCACCCATTTAGCACAGAAAGAGCAAGAGACCTACACCGAAATCTGCTAGTCATAGGTGCCCAGTAAGCCAATCACGTGAGTGATGGCACGTGTGACTTGATACAGAATCTTTTTGCTTATTATATTTTGGCGTATATCACTTTATAACTATTGCATAAATGCATATATATATATTGTGATGTCCTTGGATTTGTGCAATGGGAATCGGATCGTGATGAGATCACGATAATGAGATCGATTCACCTTTAAACACATATCCTAAATAATCCGGTCATAGGTTACTTCGAGGGACATCGTGATAACCGGATAGGCTGGTGTCTTTGTATACCTGTCCATATGATGGATGTAGCTGGTCTCATAGTTGCTGTGTAGGGACACTAGGGATCTGATCTGAGGTGCTAAGTTGGAGAATGAGTTCAGCGATTGATCCGACGGAATCTTTGGATGGTTGATGATGCCTTATTGTCGGTGACGATTCCGTAGTCCTAATGGTATATCGGTCCTTAGACTTGAGACACCAAGGATATCTGTATGAGTGCTCCACTCTTTGATACCGAACTTATAGGTTTGGCTGTCCCCGATCTAAATGCAATTTGGTCATTGGGAGTGGTAGTCCCATTTTACGAGGGCTATTGAGTGTCGATAGAGGATCATCCACTCTCGTCATGAGAGGAATATCCCATGTGTTCTTGCTTTCGGGCAAATCCTGGCCGAGGTCATTCGGGTTGAGAGAAAAGATTTCTCCGGAGAAATCCGATTAAAGCGAGACTTCGGTAGAAACCGTATGGGTCCGACAACACCATGCTTTCGATATACGGTCTCTGGGATATTAGATGGATGAGGGACTATAGGTACATGGTAAGCGAGGAGACGGGGTCCAATGGATTGGATTCCCCTGTATCCCCGGGACTATGGCGTAGTGGCCTAATACGTCCATTAGTCGATGAGTCGATTTGAATTATTAAGAGAGATAATAATTCACCGAGTTAGAAGGAGTTCCTGACAGGTATGACTCACGGCCCATTTCGATATTGGGCCTAGAGGGTCACACACATATGGTAGGCATTGCGATGAGTAGAGGTTCGGATATGAGATATCCGTGGAGCCCTTGTCTTATTGGATGCAGATCAATACCCACTAGGAAGGACCCATTAGGGTTTGACACGGATCTCTATAAATATGAGGGATTCCAGCCTCATGGGCTGGAGTCTTTTGCTTGCCTTTCCTATTCTCCTCTCCCTCTCCACCCCCGAGGCACGGGAGTTTTGAGGAGGGTCGTCGCAACCCCTTGTGTGGATCACCGCTAGAGAGGAGGGCGCTTGACCTCCCTTCACCCTCTCCTAAGGATCTGCAAGGAAAGCAGTATATCTGATCTCCCTAGGTAACACAATCTCTATCTGGCAGTTTTGTGTTTTTCTTGGATTTTTTTAGCACCAATCTTACATACGGCGAACATCTTTTTTTTGAATCGGGGATTTTTGTTTTCTTGTTCTTCCGCTTCGCGTATGATGTCATGCCAACATTTCCCAACAATGGTATCGAGAGCTAGGTTATTCGTGCGAATGATTGGTTTTGAACCTGCGTGTGTTGTGTTTAGGAAGAATATTGGCGTCAAAATCGTTTGACGCCAAAAGCGAGGAAGGGCAGCAACAGTTGCTGCCCTCGATCCACGTCTTGTGCAGTGCAGCCGAAGGTGGGCAGCGTAAGCGTTATTACTGCAATGATGGTCTGGCGATGCCCCGCTTAGCGAGCTTGCCTGCCCGGCACGGTCGACCACCAGAGCGGTGCCAAGGTGGCAGCGGCGCCGCCGCCCATAGGGAAGCGAGCCTGCCGCCGCAGGGCAGCGACACCTACCGCCGGAGGGGCAGCGGCGCCGGCCGCCGGAGGGCCGGCCAACCGCCGGCGAGGGCGGCGCCCCTGCCGGCCGCAAAAAGCCCACCGGCCAGCGGCCTCCCGCTGGCGATACCCCCACACAAGAGGCGGTCGCTGGCGGGACAACACCGCCTCGCGGGCGGCGGCATGGATGGGCGCCCACCAGATGATGTCGCCGCCGGCCAAATGGCGTCCGCTTCCTGGCGAGGCGATGCCCTCATCCCGCCTGAAGCCGCCACCAGCCGGTGGTGGCGGCCGCGATAACAGCAGCAAAGGGAATTAGGTTTTGGGCAAAAGGACAGTTTTGCCCCTGTGAATTTGAGAAATTTCAGTTTACGTCTTTTGTCCAAATTACGAAAATACCCTTAGGAATTGAAAAATTCCCCTACATGTCCCCGATTTCAGAAAAATATTAATTAATTAAAAGTTTAGTTGATTATTATTTTTTATTATTATCTAGTAGTCCTACATGATGATGATTATTTATACATGTGATGTATGATGTGTGGACGGATGATCATGGGCCGTGTGATGTGTGTACTTGTGATTATTATTATTGAGGTCTACGAACCTCCATTATATTTCTCGTTTATTGTCGGGGCTCGTGCCTATGATTAAGTTGTAATCACATGAGGAGGCGCAGGCGGGGCGTGGATCGATAAGCGGGACCCACGAGAGACGGACGATCGTGATGCATGGAGATGCATCAAGATGTCGGCAAAAAACCGGGCGAGGGACAAGATGGGCGATCACAAGGGCATGGAGATGCACCGTTGCACACATAGATCTTGATGTGAGTGATTAGGCCTACTGGCTCGGGCCTAATCATATTAGGTTGTGGTCCATGATCATCGATGTGATTGCTTATATATATACTAGATATGTATATATATTTGCATGCGATAAGATATATATTAAATATGTATATGTGTGACATGTCATATTAGGGAGACCAAATTATAGAAACATCTCTCGATAATATTAAGTCGGTAAACGTGAGGCAATTAGATTGACCCACGCGTGGCCTTCCATCGTTATAGTAGGAACCATTCTCGGTGTAGGTTGAGTTGGTCGAGTCCTCGAGACTCACCTATATCACGATTCGCTATCTTGCTTACGACATAGAGATGTCACCGGTGACCTGAGGACATGGTATGCTTGGTCGAGTCCCTCGAGGGTATATCATCAAATCAGACTCATCTTGTAACGAAGGTGTTGACTTAACCGAGCATCATGGTTGGTCGAGTCCCTCGAGGCCATGGTGATTCGGAGGCCGAATAGGACGGGAATCACAAGGAGTTGTGATCGGCAAGAGTTGCCTACCTTTTAGGCTTAGTGTGATTGGTCGAGTCCCTCGAGGTTACTCTAAGACGTTGATTGGATCCTGATCCCCACTAGAAGTCTGCTGGAGACTTCCGTTTCACGTGCTGAGGGTGTCGCGTGACTCGTTAGTAAAATAGTGGGAGCATATTAAGATAGAAGTCCATATCTTGATAGTTTATTTCTTGCAAAATCTGCATGTTATTCATTTCTGCTACATCTTTATTTTCAGAAAATGTCGCTTTGAAATCCCTTCGTGGCATACTTGATGTCAACCGCCTTCTTTGGTCCAAATTATACGGATTGGCTCAAAATGGCGAAATTGTTCTCACAAATGGAGAAAATCGTGTACGTCCTTCTACTGATGATGCCTACGCCCAAAGAAGGGGCAAGCGGGATGAGATCGCCATTCGTGAAGTACATTGATGACTCCACTCTTGCTTTCGGTGCTATATGTTGGGCTCTATGACTCCAGAGTTACGAGAGACAACATGAAAAGATGGATGCCAGATCCATTCTCCTACATGTCCATAAATTGTTTGAGGAACAGGAAGGACTCAACGATATGAGATATCCAAGAGCCTTTTCAGCTTCTAGAATGGCCTAGGGGACACGGTTCAGAACCATGTCCTAAAGATGATTGAGTGGATAGAAAACTCACAGTCTAGGAATGGTCCTAGAGGATAACTTGTGTGTGGACATTGTGCTTGATCCCTACCCGATTCCTTTTTTTTAGGATCGGAGCGGCACTAAGAGGGGGGGGTGAATTAGTGCAGCGGATTAAAACTTTTTTCTAAAAAAATCTTTAAGTATGAAGAGATGGAACTTGACAAGCTTAATCTTGAAAAGTTATTCTTAAATATCTTGGCCGAAAGTAATAAGGAACTAAAGCATATAAGAAGGTTTGCAATAATATAAATAACAATAATGAAACATGAACCAAGGATCACGCCGATTTTAGAGTGGTTCGGTCAAATGACCTACTCCCTTGCGAGGGCCCCTCTTCGATGAGGCTCCCACCTTCCACTAGCAAGTCTCTTGAAATGGAAGGGTAAATACCCTCTTACAACTCTTTACAAGCGGTTCACTCTCTTACAGATTTTCGAGAAGAGATGAGGTGAACACTAGCAAATTGAAAAGAAAGCAAGCTAACACTTTTCTAAGATCTTTCTCTCAAACTCTTGCTTGCTCAAAAGGTTGTTTTCTCTGAATGAGATTTGAGGGGTATTTATAGGTCTCAAGAGGATTCAAATTTGGGCTCCAAAATTCAAATTCTCTTTGGGTTCCGATCTTTGGCGGTGCCACCTTCACCCTTCGAGTCTTGAATGCCATTGCCATGAGCTTTCGGAGGTGTAATCACAGCCGGCCCGAAAGGTGCCACCGCCTTTCTCTCAGTTCACTTGGTTTGGCTTTCTTTTAGCCCAAACCAAATCGACTTGGCCCTAGTTGGCCCCTAACCAGGATATAGGCTTATCTTCTTAATCCTAATCCTAATTACAAGTGAACTACATAACAAAACACATCTTAAGCAATTTATTAACCATGACGTCAAGTTTTGTTCCGACGAGCTTTCAAACGAACTTCCTTCGACGGGGTCCAAACACGCTCCCGAACTTGTGATGACTTTAAAAGAGTAGTTGAGACTTCTCGGTGATCTCTGCGAACCTCCGACGATCTCTTCGGCCGAACTTCCAACAGTTCCCGATTTCTTCTCGGTTGGTTCGGTAGCATCTCCGACGATTCTTCGAACTCTTAAGCGTTCATCGAACTTCGACTCCGATATTCTTGCTTTGTGTTTTCTGTTTATCGTAGTTAATCCTGCACATAACTCAATAATATGGATTAGATCAAATAACCCATCAATTGATTTTATCATCAAAATCAGAGATTCAACAATCTCCCCTTTTGATGATGACAATCAATTGATGACGGATAAAAACATAACTCCCCTATCTATATGCCATATTATGAAAGATAAAACCACTTGAATTCCATCCCATTGGATTCAAGCATAACCCGATAAGTTCTAACCGTAGAGCTTATCGTGATCCTCTTTAAACAATAGTGAATACAAAACTTCTATGAAAATCATAAGTTAAATGAAAAGGGACAAATTTTACTACTGACGAAGATAAAAACTTTCAATATATATTTTATGATTTAGATGTATGGCATGCTTTCAATATGATCAATCAATCTTGTGATATTTTCAAAGGATTTTGCAAGGCATATAAGTCAATCATATCACACAAGTTTTGTAATCCATATAAGTCATGCTATCATTATGGTGTAGGTCATCACTTCTCCCCTTTGTCATCAACAAAAAAGAGACAAGCCATCCAATTGATGATCATAAAAAAAAAAATAGCATTTAACAAGGTTTTGCCAGAAATAGTTTATCAAAAGAAATCATGCAGATCAAAATAGTAGTTATCTAAAAGGAAGGATGGGTTATCGTTTAATCGATGACAAACTTTGAACTTGTTTGTTAAAAGCAAAACGAAACAGAATAAAAAAGATACATCAGTTTAATCCTTAGGAGGTAATCCACAATGCTGATACATGATATCTATTTTTTCATTCGGTTATCGTAGTGTCTTCAAAATTTCAACTTGTTGATTTTGAATTTGTTCTTCTTTGTGATTTGATCTGAGACAATTCCGCCATAATGCGATCTTGAGAGGAGAAATAGGAGAGTGAAGGTGCTTTGCGCCAAAAGGACTAGGAGGAGGAGATTCATTTCCCATAAGAATTGGTGTTTGGGGTGTTCTATTTGTGGAGGAATTGGATCCGTCCATCTAGGTCACTTAACCCATATGCCATTGCTAAAGGTGCACCTAAGTCTTTTTCAACAGGTTTTTTATTTATTATGTTATATCTATCATTTTGAATAGATTCTTCATCGGTTGGGATGCAAATGTCATAGGCATGAAGAAATCTAGTGATTAACCTCCCCATATGGCGAAAGATAGTATCTTTAGCCATAATATCCCGCATGTGTTGCCGTTGAGTACCCAAAACAATTATCGACCGGTCATAATCCAATACATGGTACTCATCTCAATTTGACTTATTTAGTCAAGATGAAATTGTTTGGGGAATATGATGCTGGTGATAATGTGATGAATAATTTTAGAGTTGAAAGGCGTGAAGTGTTCACAGACTCTTGGGTAGGAAGTCAAGGTTTGGATTTGCAAAAGATTGTTTCTCTGGCTTTGGTATAGGTTGCTCCTATTGAGTTGACATCCCATTTACCTTTAAAATAGCATCCTCTATCTTTTTCAGTTATGCCAATTAGCTCACAAATGGTGCTGTCAAATATTCTAATGGGTGTTCCTAGAAGGTAAGTGCTTAGGCTATTATTGTCCTCATATAGGTTGGCATAGAACAATCTAACTAATCGCGGATAGATTGGTTCATCTAGTTGTAGTAGTGGTAGAGCTTTTAGGTGTGCAAAACACCTAATGGGTTCTAAGTCTTCTAGTTCATCCAAATCAACATATTTTCCCTTATGGATACCTCGTCTTTCAAATTTTGGAAAACTAAGGGCTACCTCTTTTGATCTGAAAAGATCATGGTCAAATGAATCTCCTTCAATCCTTTTTCCTTTTGATCTCTTAGGAGCCATTATCTAGACAAGATGATGATGAAATTGTGAAAAATAAGCAAGGGAAAGAGAAAGGAAAAGAGGGAATAAGATACCAAAAAGAGGGATTTCAAGTGTTACCTTATGTTGAGAGATGGAAGGCTTGGACCACCAAGAATCCTTCTCCAATGCTTCTAAGAGGTAGAATGAGGGTTAGAGGAAATGGGAGAGGGTTTTGAGAGCTCTTTCTTCAGGTTGGGGGCGTGTCACTGGCCCTAACCCCCCGGGTTAATAAAGTGGCTCGGTGGTGCCACCACTAAACTGGCCAGTGTCACCCTTTGGCCTTGGCCTTCGAGGCGGTGCAACCGCCAGAATCTGGCAGTGCCACTTTGGCATCCCAGAGAGGAAAGAAAAAAAATTTTCTTCCTCTCCCCTTTTTTGTTTGCTTCCCTCAAGATAATAAGTTATACTTTAATGGATCATTTTGAAGCGAAGAAGAAAGAAGAAATCAAATCCACAAAAGAAAGGAAAAGGGCGAGTCATTTTTTTCGTGAAGCTCATTTAGGGACAATTTAACATGCCTAATTCCTTCTAATGAATTCAAATTGGTCTTCATTCAAGGCTTTTGTGAATATGTCTGCTAATTGATGCTTCGTGTCAATGAATTCTAGAACAACATTATTGTTAAGGACATGATCGTATGAAATGATGCCTAACGTCGATGTGCTTAGTTCTAGAATGTTGAATTGGATTTTTAGTAAGACATATGGCACTAGTATTATCACATTTTATGGGAATATTTTTAAAGTGAATTCCATAGTCTTCCAATGTATTTTTCATCCAAACAACTTGTGCACATGCATGCACTCAATGTAATGTATTTCCCTAACGTAGATAGTGCTACTGAATTTTGTTTCTTGGAAGTCCAAGAAACAAGTGCATGTCCTAAAAATTGGCATGTTCGGATGTACTCTTTCTATCTATCCTACATCCTTCAAAATCGGCATCCGCGTAAGCCATTAAATCAAATTTTTCAGATTTTGGATACCATAATCCTAAATTTGGAGTTCCTTTAAGATACCTAAATATTCTTTTAACACTTTTAAGATGAGATAGTTTAGGATTTGATTGAAACCTAGCAAAAAGTCCTACACTAAACATGATATCTGGTCTAGTAAGCGGTGTAAGGTAGAGTAGACTACCTATCATTCCCCTATATGTTTTTTTTCGAAGTTTTCACTATTTTCATCCATATCTAACTTAGTCAAGTACTCATAGGGGTGTTTATTGCTTTTGAATTATCCATGTTAAATCGTTTTAACAATTCTAATGTATATTTAGATTGATTAAGAAATATACCATCCTTAAGTTGTTTGATTTGTAATCCTAAAAAAGTTAATTCCCCATTAAACTCATTTCAAATTCATGACTCATAGATTTGGCAAATGATTCACATAGTGATTCATCCAGAGAGCCAAAAATAATATCGTCAACATAAATTTGTACAATAAGAAAATTATTTTCAAAATGTTTAATAAACAATGTAGTATCAACCTTGCCTTTGGTAAAATTATTTAAAATAAGAAAGGAACGAAGCCTTTCATACCAAGCTCTAGGAGCTTGTTTCAAAATATAGAGAGCCTTAGTCAATTTGAATACATGATTAGGAAGAAGAGAATTTTCAAATCCGGAGGTTGTTAGACATATACTTCTTGAAATAAAACCATTCAAGAAGGCACTTTTGACATCCATTTGAAATAGTTTAAAATTATAACTACTAGCATAGGCAAGGAGCATCCTTATGGCTTCTAATCGAACCACGGGGAGGCGAAGGTTTCTTAAATGTCGATACCTTCTTCTTGGTTGAAACCTTTGGCCACTAATCTAGCCTTGTTTCTAACCACGATACCATTTTAGTCTTGCTTGTTTCTAAAGACCCACTTAGTACCAATGACTAAATGGTCACTAGGTCTAGGAACAAGCTCCACACCTTGTTTCTCTCAAATTGATTCAGTTCCTCTTGCATTGCAATAATCCAAAATCATCTTTTATGGCCTCGTCAATGCACTTAGGTTCAATTTAAGAGAGGAAGGCTGACATTAAAAAAAATTCTTGAAGAGGAGCAGTTTGAACCCCTTTAGATGTATCCCCTATAATTAGCTCCTTTGGATGAGCATCTATATACTTCCATTCCTTAGGTAAGGAAATTTAGGAAGAAGGTGTATCCAAGTTGCTATTTTGAGGAGGGGTTCATTTAAATTCAAATTATCAAAACCAAGATCATCATCAAAATCATTTTTCTTAAAATTTGAGACTTCATTAAAAACTACATGAATAGACTCTTCAATTACTAAGGTTCTTTTATTAAAACCCGAAAAGCTTTGAAGCGGAAGAGTAACCAAGAAAAGATGCCTTCATCAGTTTTTGCATCAAATTTTCCTAAGGCATCCCTTTCATTTAAAATAAAGCATTTACAACCGAAAACTTTAAAATAGGAAATATTTGGTTTTGTTATTCCATAATTCATAGGGAGTTTTTGATAAGGAAGGTCTTATTAGGACTCTATTCATGATGTAGCAAAGCCGTATTTACGGCCCCATTAAAAATACTTGGGTAAACTATGTTCATTTAACATAGTTCTTGCCATTCTTGTAGGTTTCTATTTTTTCTTTCAACTACTCCATTTTGTTGGGGGATTTCTCGAGTGGAGAAGTTATGATTGTATCCATTAACTTCACAAAAATTTTGAAAGTCATGGTTTTGAAATTAGCCACCATGATCACTCAATTGATGAAATCATGAACCCTTTTTAGTTTTGAGTGAGTTTACAAAATTTAGAGAAACACTTGAAACAATCACTTTTGTGAGCTAAGAAATAGGTCCAAGTGTATCTCTAGAGTAGTCATCCACAATCACAAAAAGCATATTTGCTTCCACCTAGACTTGTTGTATCAAGCGGTCCAAATAAGTCCAAATGGATCAATTGTAGCGGTCTAGTGGTGCTAATTTGATTTTTTGGTTTGAAGCTTGTTTTTATTTGTTTCCCTAGTTGACATGCATACATGCATACCTTATCTTTAATAAACTTTATATTCGGAATCCCTCATTACTAATTCTTGAGATGAGATTTTAGATATTGTTTTCATGCTTGCATGGCCTAATCTCCTATGCCAAAGCCAAGCATCATCATTTATGGCGGAGAAACACATTTCATTACTTAGTTCATCAAGATTGATGGTATAGACATTATTTTGTTTTAAAGCAATCATAGTCATGTTATGATTTGGTTTTTCAATAATGCACATATTTGATTCAAATCTAACGATATAACTTTTATCGCATAATTGACTAATGCTCAATAGATTATGTTTTAATTCATCAACTAGTAACACATCATCAATGGAAAAACTTGATTTGTTACCTATGGTTCCCTTGCCAATGATTTTGCCTTTGTTGTTGTCTCCGAAGGTGACATAGCCTTCGTCCATGCTAGTGAGCTTGGTGAATTGGGATGGATCTCCGGTCATATGCCTTGAGCATCCAATATCAAGATACCATCTCTTGCTCCTAGCATGTGATGGTGTATGTTTCTACAAGAAGGAATTATTTTTAGGTACCCATTTACTTTTGGGTGCCTCAAAAACTAATCTAACTTGTTTATCATGTTGCATAGACTTGATCATGGTTCCTTTAGGAACCCAAATCAATTTGTTCGGACTAATTTTCTTGAATGGACATTTGTAAGTTATATGTCCATATTTGCAACAAAAGTTGCAATTGCTTTGATGTTGAACATGTAAGATAGGACCTTTAACGAAGGTGGTTGGATTTTGGTGAGTACTTCTCACAAATCCGATTCCACTCCTTTTAGGAACGTGACCCTTATTTGTAAGGATCATGTTTAAGGACTTACTACCCGACCTCGAATTTCTTCAAGGTGTCCTTAAGTACTAAGTTCTCATTTTGGAGAGTTTCTAAATCATGGCATTTAACACATGGAGCTAGACAATCATGATATTCAGTTTTTAATTTATCAAAAGCACACGTAAGACTATCATGCTCCTTTCTTAGCAATTTGTATTTTCTACTAATTGTCTTACATTCATCAAATAACTCATGGAAGGCATTTAATAAATCATGATAAGGTAAATCTGCATTAATTAAATCCGTTACCTCTTCTTCGAAGGCCATTAGGGGCTTAGTGAGCAACTTGCTTTCGGTGTTGGACTCCTCTTCTTCGGATGTGCTTGAGTCATCCCATGTTGCCTTGAGCCTTCTTCTTTGGTGTTCTCTTTTTTTTTGGCTTGAGGGCAATCGTTCTTGTAGTATCCCTGTTTTTGCATTCATAGCAAATCACTTGGTCCTTCTTTTGTTCAAATTTATTTTTTGTATTATTTTTAAATTTGTTCTTCCTTAAATATTTTTTTGAATTTTTGAGTCAAAAGTGCAATGTCATTGTCACTGTCCTCATCACTTGATGTTCCTTTCAAGTGGTCTTCTTGTGATTTGAGTGTCATATCCTTCCTGTTCTTTGGAAGGGGTTCTCGAGCTCATCATGAGCTTGACATGTCATTTTCGTGGGGTCATTAGAGACCCAATGAGTTCTTCAAGAAGGAATGTTTTAAGGTCTTTGGCCTCTTGAATGGTCAGTAACTTTTGGATCCCAACTTTTAGGGAGGGATCTTAAGATTTTAGTTACTAGTTCAAAGTTAGTAAAATCTTTACCAAGAGCTTTGAGTCCATTGATGACATCCAGAAAAGCTGGGTGTACATGTCTCCAGATGGACTCACTTGGTTTCATTCGGAAAAGTTAAGTAAGAGTGCACAAGAATGTTGATTTTGGACTCTTTCACTCGGCTAGTGCCTTCATGAGTGACCTCAAGAGTTCTCCAAATATCAAAAGTCGAATCACAAATTGAAACACGATTAAATTCGTTTTTGTCTAGTGCACAAAAACAAGGCATTCATAGCCTTTGCATTTAAAGCAAAAACCTTCTTCTCCGATTCATTCCATTCGCTCATCGAAGAGAAGATTTTTGAAATCCGTTTTCAACAATAGTCCAAAGCTCGAAATCCATAGAAATAAGGAAGATCCTCATCCAGTCTTCCAATCACGTGTAATCCGACCCATTAAACATAGGTGGACGAGTGATAGAATGGCCCTCTTGCATGCCGGAGTAAGCCATCTCTCTTGGGTATTAAACCAAATATGAGAGATAACCTCGCCGATACCAATTGTTAGGATCGGGCAAAGACTAAGAGGGGGGGGTGAATTAGTGCGGCCGGATTAAAACTTCTGGTTTTCTAAAAATCTTTAAAGTATGAAGAGAGCGGAACTTGACAAGCTTAATCTTGAAAGCATATTCTTAAATATGCTTGTGAAAGTAATAAGGAACTAAAGCATATAAGAAGGTTTGCAATAATATAAATAACAATAATGAAATAAACCAAGGATCACGTGATTTTAGAGTGGTTCGGTCAAATGACCTACTCCACTTGCGAGGCCCCTCTTCGATGAGGCTCCCACCTTCCACTAGCAAGTCTCTTGAAATGGAAGGGTAAATACCCTCTTACAACTCTTTACAAGCGGTTCACTCTCTTACAGATTTTTGAAGAGATGAGGTGAACACTAGCAAATTGAAAAGAAAGCAAGCTAACACTTTTCTAAGATCTTTCTCTCTCAAACTCTTGCTTTGCTCAAAAGGTTGTTTTCTCACCGAGATTTGAGGGTATTTATAGGCCTCAAGAGGATTCAAATTTGGCTCCAAAATTTGGGCTCCAAAATTCAAATCCTCTTTGGGTTCCCGATCTTTGGCGGTGCCACCGCCAGATAGCGGTCTGCCACCGCCAGGCTTCAGTGTTGGGAGGTGCCACCACTCGAGGAGGTGTCACCCCAAGACTCGGGTCTTTGGGCGGTGCCACCGGTGCCTCTCTCGTTTCACTTGGTTTGGCTTTCTTTTAGCCCAAACCAAATCTAACTTTGGCCCCAGTTGGCCCTAACCAGGATATAGGCTTATCTTCTTAATCCTAATCCTAATTACAAGTGAACTACATAACAAAACACATCTTAAGCAATTTATTAACCCTTGAACGTCAAGTTTTGTTCCGACGAGCTTTCCGAATGAACTTCCTTCGACGGGGTCCAAGCACTCTCGAACTTGTGATGACTTTAAAGAGTAGCTGAGACTTCTCGGTGATCTCTGCGAACCTCCGACGATCTCTTCGGCCGAACTTCCAACAGTTCCCCCGATTTCTTCTCGGTTGGTTCCGGTAGCATCTCCGACGATTCTTCGAACTCTTAAACGTTCATCGAACTCGACTCCGGTATTCTTGCTTTGTGTTTTCTGTTTATCGTAGTTAATCCTGCACACTTAACTCAATAATATGGATTAGATCAAATAACCCATCAATTGATTTTATCATCAAAATCCGAGATTCAACACTTTTCACAGTTCATAATGAATTTTAATATGAACAAGCTTGAGGTGACTCTCCCATAGCTCCTCAATATGTTGAGGGAGGCAGAGAGTACTATTAAGAAAGAGAAGCCAGTTCTCTACACTGGTGAGACCAGAAAGAAAAGGAAAGCAGAAAGGTCCCTTAAGAAGAGAAAGGGCAAGAGCAAACAAGGTAAAGCAAAGGTTGCTAAGAAAGACCAACAAAGGACAAAGGCCAGTGCTTCCACTTTGGGTAAAGATGGGCATTGGAAGAGAAACGCAAAAGAGTACCTTGCGAAAGGGCTAAACAAAAGCTTGATGAAGCTTGGGTACATTCATGATCGGTCTCCATTTGTGGACTCTTATGATAACACATGGGTATTGGATACCTGTAGTGCTTATCATATATGCAATTCGTTAGGGTTAAAGCAAGGCCTAGGGAGACTTCTGAGAGAGGCGAGATGGACCTCAAGATGGGTAATAAAGCAAAAGTTGCTATATTAGCTATTGAAAAAAGGTCGCCCTACATCTGCCTAGTGGAGCTTTTATTGCATTAGATGCATGTTATTTTGTTCCTTCTATTATCAAAAACATTATCTCCATTTCATGTTTAACAGTTAGTGGATATAAATTTGTTTTTGAGAACAATGGTTGTTCAATATTATTAGATGATAAGATCATCACGAAAGGAACATTGCATAATGGTTTATTTATGTTAGACACCACTCCACATATCATGAATGTAAATGTGTCCAAAAGGAAACGAGATGAGTTGAACAGTGCATACCTGTGGCATTGTAGGCTAGGTCACATCCATGAAAGAAGGATTCAAAAGTTGCTAAATGATGGATATCTAGATCCATTCGACTATGTGTCATATACAACTTGTGAGCCTTGCATTAATGAAAATCGACCAAATCTCCATTTAGTAGTAGAATCTGGAGAGAGCCAATGAGTTGTTGGAACTCATACATAGTGATGTATGTGGACCCATGTCAACTCATGCCATTGGAGGTTACTCCTACTTCATTACATTCTTGATGATTTCTTAAAAAGGTATGGATATGTGTACTTAATGAAGTACAAGTCCGAGGCCTTTGAGAAATTCAGAGAGTATAAGAATGAGGTGGAGAACCGGTGGAAAGAGTATCAAAACTCTTGATCAAATCGAGGAGGTGAATACTTAAGTCTGAGTTTACTCAGTTCCTCAAGGACCATGGGATATTATCCCAATGGACACCTCCTTATACACCTCGGCTCAATGGTGTCTCTCAAAGGAGAAATCGTACATTATTAGATATGGTGCGGTCCATGATGAGTTTCACGACCTACCCATCTCATTAGGGGGATATGCCTAGAAACCGCAAAATACCTTACCTTGAATGAGTTCCAACTAAGTCGGTGTTAGGATCAAGCAGCACTAAGAGGGGGGGTGAATTAGTGCGGATAAAAACTAGGGTTTTCCTCAAAAATCTTTAAGTAAGAAGAGAGCGGAACTTGACAAGTTTAAACTTGAAAGCGTATTCTTAAATATCTTGACAAAAGTAATAAGGAACTAGAGCATATAAGAAGATTTGCAATAATATAAATAACAATAATGAAACGCAAACCACGGATCATAGATGTTAGAGTGGTTCGGTCAAATGACCTACTCCACTTGTGAGGCCCCTCTTGATGAGGCTCCCACCTTCCACTAGCAAGCTTCTTGAAATGGAAGGGTAAATACCCTCTTACAACTCTTTACAAGCAGTTCACTCTCTTACATTTTCGAGAAGAGATGAGGTGAACACTAGCAGATTGAAACAAAAGCAAGCTAACACTTTTCTAAGATCTTTCTCTCAAACTCTTGCTGCTCAAAAGGTTGTAATCTCACTTTGAGATTTGAGGGTATTTATAGGCCTCAAGAGGATTCAAATTTGGGCTCCAAAATTTGGGCTCCAAAATCAAATCCTCTTTGGGTTCCCGATCTTTGCGGTGCCACCCGCCAATAGCCAGCGGTGCCAACCACCAGCGTTAGGTTTGGCGGTGCCACCACTCCAGCTTCGAGAGGTGTCATCCTTGAGCCCAAAGGTTCCACCGCTTTGCTCTCCTCTCTTCACTTGGTTTGGCTTTCTTTTAGCCCAAACCAACTCGACTTTGGCCCATTGGCCCCTAACCGGGATATAGGCTTATCTTCTTAATCCTAATCCTAATTACAAGTGAACTACATAACAAAACACATCTTAAGCAATTTATTAACCCATGACGTCAAGTTTTGTTCACGAGCTTTCGTGAACTTCCTTCGACGGGGTCCAAGCACGCTCCCGAACTTGTGATGACTTTAAAGAGTAGCCGAGACTTCTCGGTGATCTCTGCGAACCTCCGACGATCTCTTGAACTTCCAACAATTCCCGATTTCTTCTCGGTTGGTTCGGCGATATCTCCGACGATTCATCGAACTCTTAAAGGTTCATCAAACTTCGACTCGGTATTCTTGCTTTGTGTTTTCTGTTTATCGTAGTTAATCCTGCACACTTAACTCAATAATATGGATTAGATCAAATAACCTATCAATTGATTTTATCATCAAAATCCGAGATTCAACAATCTCCCCTTTTTGATGATGACAATCAATTGATGACTAAGATAAACATAACTCCCCTATCTATATGCCATATTATGAGAAGATAAAACCACTTGAATTCCATCCCATTGGATTCAAGCATAACCCGATAAGTTCTAACCAGAGCTTATCGTGATCCTTTTTAAACAATAGTGAATACAAAAACTTCTATGAAAATCATAAGTTAAATGAAAAGGGACAAATTTTACTCACGATAGAAGATAAAGATTTTCAATATATATTTCAAATCATAACCCGATATGATCAATCAATCTTGTGATATTTTCAAAGGATTTTGCAAGGCATATCGTCAATCATATCACACAAGTTTTTGTAATCCATATAAGTTATGCTATCATTATGGTGTAGGTCATCACTTCTCCCCTTTGTCATCAACAAAAAAAGAGACAAACCATCGAAAAAAGTAGCATTTAACAAGGTTTATCATTGAAATTTGCGAAAATAGTTTATCCAAAAGAAAGCGAGGCAGATCAAGACATACTTAAAAGATACCAAGGTTATCTAAAAGGAAGGATCAGTTATCCTTTGAACTTGTTGTTTAAAAAACAAACGAGCAATTAAAAGATACATCAGTTTAATCCTTAGGAGGTAATCCACAATCTTGATACATGATATCCATTTTTTCATTCGGTTGTTAAGTAGTGTCTTCAAAATTTCAACTTGTTGATTTTGAATCAGTTCTTCTTTGTGATTTGGTGAGACAGTTCGCCATAATGTCGATCTTCGGATGAGGAAATAGGAGTGAAGGTGCTTGTTCGCCAAAAGGACTAGGAGGAGATTCATTTCCCATAAGAATTGGTGTTTGGGGTGTTCTATTTGTGGAGGAATTGGATCCGTCCTTCTAGGCTGCCTAACCCATATGCCATTGCTAAAGGTGCACCTAAGTCTTTTCAAGCAGGTTTTTATTTATTATGTTATATTTATCATTTTGAATAGATTCTTCATCGGTGGGATGCAAATGTCATAGGCATGAAGAAATCTAGTGATTAACCTCCCATATGGCAGAATAGTATCTTTGCCCATAATATCCTGCATGTGTTGCCGGATTGAGTACCCAAAACAATTATCTGACCGGTCATAATCCAATACATGGTACTCATCTCAATTTGACTTATCTCGTCAAGATGAAATTGTTTGGGGAATATGATGCTTGTGATAATGTGATGAAGAATTTTAAGCGTTGAAAGGCGATAAGTGTTCACAACTCTTGGGTAGGAAGTCAAGGTTTGGATTTGCAAAGATTGTTTCTCTGACTTCGGTATAGGTTGCTCCTATTGAGTTGGCGTCCCATTTACCTTTAAAATAGCATCCTCTATCTTTTTTTCAGTTATGCCAATTAGCTCACAAATGGTGTTGTCAAATATTCTAATGGGTGTTCCTAGAAGGTAAGTGCTTAGGCTATTATTGTCCTCATATAGGTTGGCATAGAACAATCTAACTAATCAAAGGATAGATTGGTTCATCTAGTTGCAGTAGTGGTAGAGCTTCTAGGTGTGCAAAATACCTAATGGGATCTAAGTCTTCTAGTTCATCCAAGTCAACATATTTTCCCTTATGGATACCTCGTCTTTCAAATTTTTGGAAAACTAAGGGCTACCTCTTTTGATCTAAAAGATCATGGTCAAATGAATCTCCTTCAATCCTTTTTTTCCTTTTGATCTCTTAGGAGCCATTATCTAGACAAGATGATGATGAAATTGTGAAAAATAAGCAAAGGAAAGAAAAAGGAAAAAGGGAATGAGATATCAAAAGGAAGGATTTCAAGTGTTACCTTATGGAGATTATGCTTAGAGATGGAAGGCTTGGACCACCAAGAGACCTTCTCGTGCTTCTAAGAGGCAGAATGAGGGTTAGAGGATGATGGGAGAGCTTTCTTGGGTTGGGGCGGTGTCACCGCCGGCCTAACCCCTCGGGTTAATAAAGGGTCGCTTCGGTGGTTTGCCACCATAAACCGGCGGTGTCACTGCTTGGCCCCGAGCGCTCGGGCCGGTCTACTGCTAGAGATCTGGCGTGCCACCACAGCATCCGTGGAGGAAAGAAAAAAATTTTTCTTCCTTTCCCCCTTTTGTTTGCTTCCCTCAAGATAATAAGTTATACTTTAATAGATCATTTTGAAGTGAAGAAGAAAGAAGAAAATCAAATCTACAAAAGAAAGGAAAAAGGACGAGTCATTTTTTAGAAGCTCATTTTAGGGACAATTCAACATGCCTAATTCCCTTCTAATGAATTCAAATTGATCTTCATTCAAGGCTTTTGTGAATATGTCTGCTAATTAATGCTTATGTCGATGAATTCTAGAACAACATTATTGTTAAGAACATGATCGCGTATGAAATGATGCCTAACGTCGATGTGCTTAGTTCTAGAATCTTGAATTGGATTTTTAGTGAGACATATGGCACTAGTATTATCACATTTTATGGGAATATTTTTTTAAAGTGAATTCCATAGTCTTCCAATGTATTTTTCATCCAAACAACTTGTGCACAAACATGCACTCATGACAATGTATTCGGCTTCACTTAGATAGTGCTACTGAATTTTGTTTCTTGGAAGTCCAAGAAACAAGTGCATAATCCTAAAAATTGGCATGTTCGGATGTACTCTTTCTATCTATCCTACATCCGCCAAAATGCGGCATCCGTAGGCCATTAAATCAAATTTTTCAGATTTTGGATACCATAAGCCTAAATTTGGAGTTCCTTTAAGATACCTAAATATTCTTTTAACACTTTTAAGATGAGATAGTTTAGGATTTGATTGAAACCTAGCACAAAGTCCTACACTAAACATGATATCTGGTCTAGTAGCGGTAAGGTAGAGTAGACTACCTATCATTCCCCTATATGTTTTTGATCAAGTTTTCACTATTTTCATCCATATCTAACTTAGTCAGTACTCATAGGGGGTGTTTATTGCTTTTGAATTATCCATGTTAAATCGTTTTAACAATTCTAATGTATATTTAGATTGGTTAAGAAATATACCATCCTTAAGTTGTTTGATTTGTAATCCTAAAAAGAAAGTTAATTCCCCATTAAACTCATTTCAAATTCAAGACTCATAGATTTGGCAAATGATTCACATAGTGATTCATCAGAAGAGCCAAAAATAATATCATCAACATAAATTTGTACAATAAGAAAATTATTTTCAAAATGTTTAATAAACAATGTAGTATCAACCTTGCCTTTGGTAAAATTATTTAAAATAAGAAAAGAACTAAGCCTTTCATACCAAGCTCTAGGAGCTTGTTTCAAACCATAGAGAGCCTTAGTCAATTTGAATACATGATTAGGAAGAAGAGAATTTTCAAATCCGGGGAGGTTGTTAGACATATACTTCTTGAAATAAAACCATTCAAGAAGGCACTTTTGACATCCATTTGAAATAGTTTAAAATTATAACTACTAGCATGGGCAAGGAGCATCCTTATGGCTTCTAATCGAACCCACGGGGGCGAAGGTTTCTTAAATGTCGATACCTTCTTCTTGGTTGAAACCTTTGGCCACTAATCTAGCCTTGTTTCTAACCACGATACCATTTTAGTCTTGCTTGTTTCTAAAGACCCACTTAGTACCAATGACTAAATGGTCACTAGGTCTAGGAACAAGCTCCCACACCTTGTTTCTCTCAAATTGATTCAGTTCCTCTTGCATTGCAATAATCCAAAAATCATCTTTTATGGCCTCGTCAATGCACTTAGGTTCAATTTGAGAGAGAAAGGCAGCATTAGCGCAAAAATTCTTGAAAGAGGAACGAGTTTGAACCCCTTTAGATGTATCCCCTATAATTAGCTCCTTTGGATGAGCATCTATATACTTCCATTCCTTAGGTAAAAAATTTGGAAGAAGGTGTATCAAGTTGCTATTTTGAGGAGGGTTCATTTAAATTCAAATTATCAAAACCAAGATCATCATCAAATCATTTTTCTTAAAATTTGAGACTTCATTAAAAAACTACATGAATAGACTCTTCAATTACTAAGGTTCTTTTTATTAAAAACCGAAAAGCTTTTGAAGCGGAAGAGTAACCAAGAAAAATGCCTTCATCGGTTTTTGCATCAAATTTTCCTAAGGCATCCCTTTCATTTAAAATAAAGCATTTACAACCGAAAACTTTAAAATAGGAAATATTTGGTTTTTTGTTATTCCATAATTCATAGGGAGTTTTTTTTGATAAGGAAGGTCTTATTAGGACTCTATTCATGATGTAGCAAGCCGTATTTACTGGCTTGACTAAAAAATACTTAGGTAAACTATGTTAGTTTAGCATAGTTCTTGCCATTTCTTGTAGGTTTCTATTTTTTCTTTCAACTACTCCATTTTGTTGGGGATTTCTCGGAGTGGAGAAGTTATGATTGTATCCATTAACTTCACAAAAATTTTTGGAAGTCATGGTTTTGAAATTAAGCCACCATGATCACTCCGAATTAATGAAATCATGAACCCTTTTTCGTTTTTGAGTGAGTTTACAAAATTTTGAAAACACTTGAAACAATCACATTTTGTGAGCTAAAAAATAGGTCAAAGTGTATCTAGAGTAGTCATCCACAATCACAAAAGCATATTTGCTTCCACCTAGACTTGTTGTATCAATTGGTCCAAATAAGTCCAAATGGATCAATTGTAACGGTCTAGTGGTGCTAATTTGATTTTTGGTTTTGAAACTTGTTTTATTTGTTTCCCTAGTTGACATGCATATACCTTATCTTTAATAAACTTTATATTCGGAATCCCTGGTACTAATTCTTGAGATGAGATTTTTAGATATTGTTTTCATGCTTGCATGGCCTAATCTCTATGCCAAAGCCAAGCATCATCATTTATGGCGGGAGAAACACATTTCATTACTTAGTTCATCAAGATTGATGGTATAGACATTATTTTGTTTTAAAAGCAATCATAGTCATGTTATGATTTGGTTTTCAATAATGCATATATTTGATTCAAATCTAACGATATAACCTTTATCGCATAATTGACTAATGCTCAATAGATTATGTTTTTAATTCATCAACTAGTAACACATCATCAATGGAAAAACTTGATTTGTTACCTATGGTTCCCTTGCCAATGATTTTGCCTTTGTTGTTGTCTCCGAAGGTGACATAGCCTTCGTCCATGCTAGTGAGCTTGGTGAATTGGGATGGATCTCCGGTCATATGCCTTGAGCATCCACTATCAAGATACCATCTTTTGCTCCTAGCATGTGATGGTGTATGTTTCTACAAGAAGGAATTATTTTTAGGTACCTATTTACTTTTTGGGTGCCTCAAAAACCAATCTAACTTGTTTATCATGTTGCATAGACTTGATCATGGTTCCTTTAGGAACCCAAATCAATTTGTTGGGACTAATTTTTCTTGAATGGACATTGGTAAGTTATATGTCCATATTTGCAACAAAAGTTGCAATTGCTTTGATGTTGAACATGTAAGATGGGACCTTTAACGAAGGTGGTTGGATTTTGGTGAGTACTTCTCACAAATCGATTCCACTCCTTTTAGGCATTGACCCTTATTTGTAAGGATCATGTTTAAGGACTTACTACCTACCTCAATTTCTTCAAGGTGTCCTTAAGTACTAAGTTCTCATTTTGGAGAGTTTCTAAATCATGGCATTTAACACATTGAGCTAGACAATCATGATATTCAGTTTTTAATTTATCAAAAGCACACGTAAGACTATCATGCTCCTTTCTTAGCAATTTGTATTTTCTACTAATTGTCTTACATTCATCAAATAACTCATGGAAAGCATTTAATAAATCATGATAAGGTAAATCTGCATTAATTAAATCCGTTACCTCTTCTTGAAGGCCATTAGGCGTGTAGTGAGCAACTTGCTTTCGGTGTTGGACTCCTCTTCTTCGGATGTGTGCTTGAGTCATCCCATGTTGCCTTGAGCGCCTTCTTCTTTGGTGTTCTCTTTTTTTGGCTTGAGGGCAATCGTTCTTGTAGTGTCCCGGTTTTTGCATTCATAGCAAATCACTTGGTCCTTCTTTTGTTCAAATTTATTTTTTGTATTATTTTTTAATTTGTTCTTCCTTAAATATTTTTTGAATTTTTTGAGTCAAAAGTGCAATGTCATTGTCACTTTGTCCTCATCACTTGATGTTCCTTTCAAGTGGTCTTCTTGTGATTTGAGTGCCATATCCTTCCTGTTCTTTGGAAGGGGTTCTCGAGCTTCGTCATGAGCTTGACATGTCATTTAAATAGGTCATTAGAGACCCAATGAGTTCTTCAAGAGGAAATATTTTAAGGTCTTTGGCCTCTTGAATGGCCGTAACTTTTGGATCCCAACTTTTAGGGAGGGATCTTAAGATTTTAGTTACTAGTTCAAAGTTAGTAAAATCTTTACCAAGAACTTTGAGTCCATTGATGACATCCAATAAAAACCGGGTGTACATGTCTCCGATGGACTCACTTGGTTTCATTAGGAAAAAGTTAAGTAGAGTGCACAAGAATGTTGATTTTGGACTCTTTCACTTTCGACTAGTGCCTTCATGAGTGACTTCAAAGAGTTCTCTAAATATCAAAAGCGAATCACAAATTGAAACACGATTAAATTCGTTTTTGTCTAGTGCACAAAACAAGGCATTCATAGCCTTTGCATTTAAAAGCAAAAACCTTCTTCTCCGATTCATTCCATTAAACTCATCGGAAGAGAAGATTTTTTGAAATCCGTTTTCAACAATAGTCCAAAGCTCGAAATCCATAAATAAGGAAGATCCTCATTCGAGTCTTCCAATGCGTGTAATCCGACCCATTAAACATAGGTGGGCGAGTGATAGAATGGCCCTCTTGCATGCGGAGTAAGCCATCTCTCTTGGGTATTAAACCAAATATGAGAGATAACCTTGCTCTGATACCAATTGTTAGGATCAAGTAGCACTAAGAGGGGGGGGTGAATTAGTGCAGGGATAAAAACTAGGGTTTTTCAAAAATCTTTAAAGTAAGAAGAGAGCGGAACTTGACAAGTTTAAACTTGAAAGCGTATTCTTAAATATCTTGCAGCAAAAAGTAATAAGGAACTAGAGCATATAAGAAGATTTGCAATAATATAAATAACAATAATGAAAGCATAAAACCACAGATCACTTGCCGATGTTAGAGTGGTTGGGTCAAATGACCTACTCCACTTGTGAGGCCCCTCTTCGATGAGGCTCCCACCTTCCACTAGCAAGCTTCTTGAAATGGAAGGGTAAATACCCCCTCTTACAACTCTTTACAAAAGCAGTTCACTCTCTTACAGATTTTTTGAGAAGAGATAGAGGTGAACACTAGCAGATTGAAACAAAGCAAGCTAACACTTTTCTAAGATCTTTCTCTCAAACTCTTGCTTGCTCAAAAGGTTGTAATCTCATTTGAGATTTGAGGGGTATTTATAGGCCTCAAGAGGATTCAAATTTGGGCTCCAAAATTTGGGCTCCAAAAATCAAATCCTCTTTGGGTTCCCGATCTTTGGCGGTGCCACCACCATTAAAGCGGTGCCACCGCCAAGTTTTGTGTGGGGTGCCGCCCAGCTCGAGGTGGTGCTACCTTGAACAGCTGGCAGCTCTCCTGTTCCTTGGTTTGGCTTTCTTTTAGCCCAAACCAACTCTGACTTTTGGCCCAGTTGGCCCCTAACCAGGGATATAGGCTTATCTTCTTAATCCTAATCCTAATTACAAGTGAACTACATAACAAAACACATCTTAAGCAATTTATTAACCTTGAGCGTCAAGTTTTGTTCCGACGAGACTTTCGGCCGAACTTCCTTGACCGGGTCCAAGCACAGCTCCCGAACTTGTGATGACTTTAAAGAGTAGCTGAGACTTCTCGGTGATCTCTGCGAACCTCAAACGATCTCTTCTGAACTTCCAACAATTCCCGATTTCTTCTCGGTTGGTTCCGGGCGATATCTCCGACGATTCATCGAACTCTTAAAAGGTTCATCAAACTTCGACTCCATTATTCTTGCTTTGTGTTTTCTGTTTATCGTGAGTTAATCCTGCACTTAACTCAATAATATGGATTAGATCAAATAACCTATCAATTGATTTTATCATCAAAATCCGAGATTCAACGATCGGTAGTGTCTACACCATATGAGATATGGAAAGGGAAGAAGCCCCGATCTTAAGGTTGTTAAGATCACGGGGCTGCCCACCCATGTTAGAAGACACAACCCCGATAAGTTAGAATCAAGGGGTGACGATATGCAATTTGTGGGATACCCCAAGGAAACTTGTGGGTATTATTTCTATCATCTCAAGGACCAAAAGGTCTTTGTAGCTAAAGAAAGCGGTGTTCCTTGAGAAGGAACACATTCTTGACAGAGACAGTGGGAGAATGATAGAATTGGCGAGGTTGGAGAACCAAGCTCAAGCACCACTCTGACCGAATCCATTCCGGTACCTAATACACAAGCATCAACTTTACGCTTGAGTCCGATAGAGTATCCCATCCTCCCGAGAGATATGTGGGACATATTAGAGGCAGAGGATGTAGAGGATATTGATCCTCAGGACCCACTGGAGGCTATTATGAGTATAGACTCCGGAAGTGGAAAAAAGCCATGAATTGCGAGATGGATTCTATGTACTCCAATAAGGTTTGGAATCTAGTTGATGCTAGAAGGTATTGTACCCATCGGTTTGCAAGTGGATCTTTAAGAAAAAGATGGGAGTAGACGCGGAAAGGTAGAGACCTATAAAGCAAGGCTAGTGGCTAAGAGGTATCGTCCAAAGGCAAGGTGTTGACTACGACGAAACTTTCTCACCATTAGCAATGCTAAAATCCATCAGAATTCTATTGGCTATTGCAGCACACTATGATTATGAGATCCACGGATGGATGTGAAAACCGCATTCCTCAACGGGAACCTCGAGGAGGAGGTGTATATGATGCAACTTTGAGGGATTCGTGTCCAAGAACTGCCCGGATAAGGTGTGTAGGTTGCTTAGATCCATTTATGGACTAAAGCAAGCTTCGAAGTTGGAACATAAGATTTGATGAGGCAATCGATCTTATGACTTAGTTAAAACGAAGATGAGCCTTGTGTATACTGAGAAAGGTAAGTGGGGCGCTATCACCTTTTGGTGTTATATGTGGATGACATCCTCATCATTGGGAATGACATAGAGAATGCTATCCACAATAAAGGCTTGGTTATCTAGACACTTCTCCATGAAGGACTTAGGGAAGCATCTTATATCTTGAGGATTAGAATCTATAGAGATAGATCCAAGAGGATGCTTAACTTGTCCCAAATCAGTACATAGAAACTATTGTCAAAAGGTTTGGCATGGAAAATTCCAATAGAGGTCTCATACCGATGAGACATGGGATATCGCTTTCTACAGTATGTCCCCAAAGACTCAGGAAGAAAGGGCGAACATGGATATGATACCTTATGCCTCAAAGAATAGGGTCTATCATGTATGTCATGCTATGTACTAGGCACGATATAGCGCATGCTCAAGTGTCACGGCGGTGTCGGTGCGATCCAGGGCTTGGAGCACCGGAAAGCGAGAAAGTGTATCCTTAAGTACTTGAAAGGACTAAGGATCTTTTACTAGTATATGGAGGTAATAGCCTTAAGGTTGAAGGCTACACCGACTCAAGTTTTTCACCGATGTCGATGATAGCAAGTCGAATTCAGGGTATGTGTACACCTTGAATGGAGGAAGCGTGTCTTTGGAAGAGTTCCAAGCAAGATACCACTTCTTGACTTCGACCAAAGAGGCGGAGGTACATTGCTGCATCGGATGCGAGCAAAGGAGGGAGTCCGGGTGAAGAAGTTCAACACACATTTGGGAGTCGATACTGATATAGCGACAAAATTCGACTTCCTTATATTGCGACAACTATGGGGTGATTACTCAAATAAAGGGAACCCGTCTCATCGAAGTGTTCGGCGGGGTTCCGACTTATAAGAGATCGTAACCGAGGAGATGTAGTAGTGGAAAGAGTTCCATCCGAAGATAACATTGCAGATCCACGACAAAGCCGTTGTCTCATTTTGTCTTTGAAGCGTCACGAGGGTCCGATGGGGATCGACACATAGGTGATTGGCTTTAGGTCAAGTGGGAGATTGCTAGTCATAGGTGCCCAACAAGCCAATCCGTGGTGATGGCACGTGTGACTTGATGACAATCTGAGAATCTTTTGTTTATTATATTTTGGCGATATATCACTTTATAACTATTGCATAAATGCATATATATATATTGTGATGTCCTTGGATTTGTGCAATGGGAATCGGATCGTGATGAGATCACGATAATGAGATCGATTCACCTTTAAACACATATCCTAAATAATCCCTACATAGGTTACCGAGAGGGACATCGTGATAACCCGGATAGGCGGTGTCTTTGTATACCCGTCCATATGATGGATGTAGTCTGGTCTCATAGTTTGCTCATGTAGGGACACTAGGGATACTGATGCAGTGCTCGTTGGAGAATGAGTTCATTTGATTGATCCGTTCGGAATCTTTGGATGGTTGATGATGCCTTATTGTCGGACAAGCGATTCCGTAGTCCCAGTGGTGTATCTGGTCCTTAGACTTGAGACACCAAGGATATCTGTATGAGTGCTCCACTCTTTGATACCGAACTTATAGGTTTGGTTGTCCCGGATCTAGTACAACCGGTCATTGGGAGTGGTAGTCGACCTTAGGGCTATTGAGTGTCGATAGAGATCATCCACTCTCAGCGTCATGAGAGGAATATCCCATGTGTTCTTGCTCGAACAAATCCCCGGCGGTCATTGGGTTGAGAGAAAAGAGTTCTCCCGAGAATCCGATTAGAGCGAGACTTCGGTAAAAACCCGTATGGGTCCGACAACACCATGCTCGATATCACGGTCTCTGGGATATTAGATGGATGAGGGATTATAGGTACATGGTAACGAGGGCGATAGGTCCAATGGATTGGATTCCCCAGATCGTCTGGGGACTATGGCGTAGTGGCCTAGTATGCGTCCAGAAGTCGATGAGTCGAGTGAATTATTACAGAGATAATAATTCATTCGAGTTAGAAGGAGTTCGGCGACGGTATGACTCACGGCCCGGCTCGATATTGGGCCTAGAGGGTCACATACATATGGTAGGCATTGCGATGAGTAGAGGTTCGGATATGAGATATCCGTGAGCCCTTGTCTTATTGGATGCAGATCCAATACCCACTAGGGAAGGACCCATTAGGGTTTGACACGGATCTCTCTATAAATAGGAGGGATTCACGACCTCATAGGCTAGAGTCTTTGCTTGCCTTTCCTATAATCCTCTCCCTCTCCACCTCGGAGGCCTAGAGTTTTTGAGGAGGGTCGTCGCCGCAACCCTGGCTGTGTGGATCACCGCTAGAGAGGAGGACGCTTGACCTCCTTCACCCTCTCCTAAGGATCTGCAAGGAAACAGGGATATCTGATCTCCCTAGGTAACACAATCTCTATCTGTGAGTTTTGTGTTTTTTGGATTTTTTCTTGCACCAATCTTCGCTTCTTGAACATCTTTTTTGGGAATCGGGGATTTTTGTTTTCTTGTTCTTCCGCTCCGCATATGATGTCGCCCCCGCTGATTTCCCAACAAAATCTTGATCTTCTCTGTGATTCTTGAGTTCAAAATTGTTGTAAAGCCTTTAAGTCTCCTCTTTATGTTCTTCAAGTCTTGAGTTGTAAAGAGAGGAGAGAAAGGATCTGTAAGGGTTGTCTCCTAAGCCCGTCAAAAGGAGTGAAACTGTAAAAGGGCAGTTGGCCTTCGCCCATTGAAGGAAGGCAGCTAGTTGACGTCGGTGACCTCGTCGGAGGAGGAAGCCAAAAGTGGAGTAGGTCAAGACTGACCGAACCACTCTAAATCTCTGGTTTGCTTTTACTTTGAGCACTTTATCATTACTGCAAACCTCCTACATAGCTACTGCCCTCTGCGCTTTTAAAGGCGAGTCTCTAAGTTCTGATCTTTTCGAATCTACATTCAGGCGTAAATCGGTGTTTTTTCACGATCTTTACACTACAGTTTTACGCTTTACGTTTTGATTCCATTTATAACTGCAAATTGCTTTCTGCGTATTCATAAAACGGTTTTCAAAGTTCAAAACTGCTTTTAGGCGTAAAACTGCGTTTAGACGTAAAATTACGCTTTGACGTAAAAACTGCGTTTAGACGTAAACTGCGTTTAGACGCAAAACTGCGTTTACACGTAAAACTGCGTTTAGACGTAAAACTGCGTTTAGACGCAAAACTGCATTTACACGTAAAACTGCATTCAGATGTAAAACTGCGTTTAGACGCAAAACTGCGTTTAGACGTAAAACTGCACTTAGACGTAAAGCTGCACTTAGACGTAAAACTGCGTTTAGGCGCAAACTAAACAGACGCATAAACTGGCTTAAACGCAAACTGTGTTTAGACGCAAAACTGTGTTTCGACGCAAAACTGCGCTTTAGACGCCAAACTAAGTTTAGACGCGAAACTGTGTTTTAGACGCAAAACTCGCGGCAGACGCAATCTGCGCTTAGACGCAAACTGCGCTTAAATGCAAACTGCGCTTAGACGCAATCTGCATTTAGACGCAAACTGCATTTAGACGCAAACTGCGTAAACTACACTTAGATACAAACTGTGAATCGGCTTTTACATCGAAATTGTTTTTATCGGACGAACGCAGCTTTCATTTTTAAATCGCTGAAAGATTTCCGCTGCACTAATTCACCCCCCCCCCTCTTAGTGCTCTCGATCTTAACAATTGGTATCAGAGCCAGGTTCACTCTCTAACGGATTAAAACCCAAGAGAGATGGCATACGCCGGAAACCAAGAGGGGCATTCTATTACACGTCCACCCATGTTCAGTGGGACGGACTACACCTACTGGAAGACCCGAATGAGGATCTTTCTCATCTCTATGGATTTTGAACTGTGGAACCTTGTTTAAAACGGATTTTCAACGTCTTGTCTTCCAATGATCGATTGGAATGAATTGAAAAAGAAGGCTTTCACTCTTAATGCAAAGGCTATGAATGCCTTATTTTAGCACTTGATAAAAAAAAACGAGTTTAATCGTTTTCAACTTGAAAACTGCATTTGATATTTGGCACACACTTGAAGTGACCCACGAGGGCACAAGTAGAGTGAAAGAGTCAAAAATCAATCTGTTGTTGCATTCTTTTGAACTTTTCGAATGAAACCGGAGTGAAACCATTGGCGACATGTTTACCGTTTCACGGATGTCGCCAACGGTCTAAAAGGACTTCGGAAAAAAAGTTTTTCGATTTTGAACTTCGAAATAAGATACTAAGATCCCTTCCTAAAAGTTGGGATCCTAAAGTCACTGCTATTCAAGAGGCAAAAGATCTGCAAACTTCTCTCTTGAAGAACTAATCGGGTCATTAATGACCTATGAAATGACTTGCAAAGCTCATGAAGAGCAAGAAGACATCCTTCCAAAGAACAGGAAGGATATGGCACTAAAACTTCTGAATGCCACTTGAGAAAAAACTCAAGTGATGAGGGACCAGATGATGATGACTTGGCACTTTTAACAAGAAAGTTTAAGAAATTCTTCAAAAGAAACAAGTTTAAGAATGATCTAAAAAATAAACTTGAACCCAAGAAGGACCAAGTGATCTGCTATGAATGTAAAAAGCCTGGACACTACAAGAGTGATTGTCCCAGTCAAAAGAAGAACATCAAAGAAGAAGGCTCTTCAAGCAACATGGGATGACTTCGAAAAGATCCAAAAAGAGGAGTCCAACACCGAACAAGTTGCTCATTACGCCTTTAATGGCCATCGGAGAGGAGGTAACGAATTTATTAGATGCTGATTTATCTTTCGATGAATTATTAAATGCCTTCCATGACTTATTTGATGAATGCAAGATTATCAATAGAAAATACAAATTGCTAAAAAAGGAGCATGATAGTCTTACTTGTGATTTTGATAAGTTAAAAATTGAATATCATGACAGTTTAAATTCATGTATCAAATGTCATGATCTAGAAACTTTTCAAAAAGAAAACTTGCTACTTAAGGACACCTTGAAGAAATTCGAGGTTGGTAGCAAGTCATTAAACATGATTCTTACAAACAAGGGTCATGTTCCCAAAAGAAGTGGGATTGGATTTGTGAGGAGTCCTCACCAAAATCCAACTACCTTCGTAAAATGCCCCATCTTACATGTTAGACATCAAAGCAAATGCAACTTTTGTTGCAAGTTCGGACACAGGACGCATTATTGTCCATTCAGGAAATTTAGTCCAAACAAATTGATTTGGGTTCCTAAAGGAACCATGACAAATTCTATGCAACATGATAGAAAATCTAGATCTATTAGTGAGGCACCCAAAAGCAAATGGGTACCTAAAAATCATCCCTTCCTACAAAAACATTAAAACCTTAGGCGGGAGCAAGAATTAATGTTCTGCTCCTTGATTCTCGACAGTCATGACCCAAATGCGATTTGGATACAACAACGAGTGGAAATTATGAAATCACAAATGCAATTTGGATACAACCTAATGTGACTTTTCAAAATCACAAACATATGTACGACATTGAGAGTATGCACGTTAAAAGGTCTATCTTGATCGTACAAGCGTTTTTGCCTTGAAATAAAAACACACACGTAATCATGTAAGTAACGTTAATTGCTCTGAATGAAAACTCTCCTCAAGACAAAACCTCCCTGATCAAATCACAATGAAGTGTTCACTGCCAACAGGCGGTGGCACCTCTCCAGCCAGCGGTGGCACCTCCAACCATCACGGGTTGCCAGCGGTTGCACCGCTCCAGCCAGAGGTGCAACCGCCCGCAACTCTGCCTTTTTAAACCACGCTAGGGCTGGCGGTGAAACCGACCCCAACTCACCTCCCTTTCATTCTCTACTCCTCCAAGCCTCCTCCATCCTCATTTCACCCCGTTTAGCTTCCCAAATACCTCCCATTTCGGATCAAAACATCAAGAATCACTCCCTGTTTTGAAGATTTCACTAAGGTATTCTCTAAGAACCTCTTAAATTCTGTTTTGTTCTTCATTCACTCTTGTTCAACTTTATCCCTCTAAACAGCAGTAGTTATGGGATCTAGAAGATCCTCAAGGGACAAGGGAAAGAGGAGATTAGTAGAAGAGTTTGATCTTACCCTTTTTTATTCCAAAAACCATGCTGAAAAATTTCTCTCTTTCGAACTAAGAAGCATCAATAAGGGAAAATACGTAGATCTGAATGAACTAAGAGACGTAGAGACTATCCAATGGTTTGCAAACCTAAATCTACTTCCAATTTTGCAGATCAACGAACCCATCTATCCTAGGCTAGTTAGATTGTTTTACAATAACATACAAATAGATGATGAAGAAAGGATGTCCACCTATCTTTTAGGACAACACATCTCAATCACTGATAGATTCATTTGTGATATCATAGGCATTCCCATGAAAAGCATAGGACTTTACTTTAGAGGATCATGGGATGAAGAAACCATTGGAACATCCTATGTTGAAGCCTTAGGAACAATCTTTGCCAATCCTAACATAGCATTTGTTCCTAAAAGTTGTGAACATCTACTGCCTTTAAACACTAAGATACTTCATCATATCATGACTAGTATAATTCTTCCTAAACAATACCATCATGATGAAGTGAGTCAACTAGAATTAGGAACTATGTACTTAATCATGAAAGGACATGACATTTGTCTTGGCTATCTTATCCAACAAAACATGTTAGAATTATCTAAGAAAGATATGATGCTCTCATATGGTGGTATAATTACTAGAATAATGAAAGCTTACGACATTCAAATACCACCAGAAGAAGAAGTAATAAAAGTAGATAGATTCAGCATAATAAACAAAAATCTACTTCACCGACTAAGATGTCACTATAGAAACGGAATCGGGTTAGAATGCCTAGAAGAACCGATCCCCCTTAACACGAACTGAACCCGGGGCGAAAACACCGGTCTTTAGGAGTACCCAATCTCCTCCGATCTGTCCCTTTGAGGAAACACATCCAGTTGAGCAAACTCACACATCATCCATCGAAGATATTGGGATTGGATGGACCCGATTCGAACAAAGACAAGAACGGCTTGAACCCGACAAGATCAAATCCTAACCGAGAGCTACAAAGAAATCCATCGACAATTTGACTCTTTATTTAGGCACTTCAACCTTCCACCTCATGAATGAGCTTGTATGAACATCAGTTGTTGTTATAAACTCCTCATGGACTTTGTCTTTGATATGGCATGTTGTAAACTCCTTTTGTTACTCATCATGAAGGACTTTGTTTTTGATATGGTTACCTGATATGCTGTACACTCCATATGTTACCCTGATCTGTAAGCATAAGCATATTTACAAACATCTCTTGTTGTTTATCTCGGATTTTGCACTAAAACTAAAATGTTTTTAAAAAACCTTTTGCCTTGAAAAATATAAAGCGACATACTAATTTAGTTGATAAGTCAGCAATATGACATTGATATGGTTGCTATTACTGATGTTAATATGGTTGCTATCACTGATACTATGATTAGGCCATACTTGTATCACCAAGAAATATATGATTGCTATCATTGCTATATGCCTTGTATCAAGATATCAAACAAAAATTTGCATCGTACGAGCTGATATCTTACCATGTGGTGCAATGCTACACTTGCTAAAATATTCGAAATGTGTACATCATGAAATGATATCAAAATCTTGCTATACATGTCAATATCATGCCATATGATGAAATGCTATACTTGAAATAGTTGCGTTACAATATCAAAAGCTAACACTGCAAAGGAAGCAAAAATTTGCTAGCTTGCAACTTGCATATTTCAAGAAGTAAGAGTTGCCTTCTTGAATATCTCTAAACTGCTAGCTTGCAAGTTCTAAAATGTTGTAACACTGCTAGCTTGCATGTGCTATCTTGTATGCCGTAAAACTTGCATATCTAAAACTTGGCATCACTTGATCAAATAACATGTTGGAAAGTATGTGACAAATGTTTTTAAAAATCAGTAGCTTACTCATAACCGAATGCATGTAAGAAGTTCATTTTTCGGTTTGAATGCTAAAAATGGGATTTTCCTGTACACTCTTATGAAAACTTTTTTGAAAAATGACTTTCCTCCTTCAAGCAACGAACTATAACAAGGAAAAGAGATATTCAAAGTATTATATGTGTCATGCCTTCCTTTATGTGCGTGATAACCTGCTGGAATCACATCTACCATGCTTTTTGATAATGCTATCATGCTTTTTATTGATGACAAAGGGGGAGAAACATATGAATTGATAAACACTGCCATAATCATGTCTATGTCATAGTTGAACTGCCATAATCATGTTGCAAATACTTGAGTGATGCTATAAACAATGTTATAGTTATTTCATCCTTGCATCACCAAGAGATATATGAACATGTGCTATAGTTTGCATTATGTCTTGAATTGATATCCTATCTTGTGAAGTAAATGCAAACTTGATAGAAAATCTCAAATGTGTGCATCATGTAATAGTCCTTCGCAGCTTTATATGATTACATGATGAATAGTTACAAACACAATCATACAAACTTGATAATGTATGTCAAGCCTTGACATCATTCTTGAAGAAATACATCATGATGGGTATCATGAAGGGAGTATTGATAAGTTTAACTGATCTAACTTATCAATACGTCACTTGAATTCTTAGGTCTTGAATTCAAGGTTGACTTATCTCAACTATGGCATATAGATAGGGGGAGTTAAGGATAACTCCTTTATCAATTGATTGTCATCATCAAAAAGAGGGAGATTGTTGAATCTCGGATTTTGATGATGAAGTCAATTGTCATTTGTTGTCTAATCTATGTGTTGAGATAAGTGTGCAGGATTAACTACGATGAAAGTTAGATAAGCAGCAGGAGTTGCGCCGAAGTCAAGATCATGATCACGTTGGGAGTTCGAGAGTTCGACGGAAGTTGGACGGTCGTCGGATGTTTCTCACGAGAACAGATCCGAGAAGTCCGAAAACTTGCCAAAGGCTTCGTCGAACTTCGCCAAGTGGATCGTCGCAAAAAGTCCAGAGTTTGCCGGAAGTCCGCAGAAGAATCACCGAGGGTTCATCGGATGATCGACGGAAGTTCGCCGGAAACTTCGCCAAAAAAGCGATTGACGCGCGGAACAAAGCTGCAGAAGTTGTCTTAGATTTAATCGTGAGTTAACACGTTGATTAAGCTTGAAAATGGGAGGTGATCCCATTAGCTTAATCTTGGGGCAATTGGGCCCCCGAAAAGATTGAAATTGGGCGAATGGAGCTAACCATTCGGACCACGATTACCCGGTGGTTACAACCGCCCAACCGGAGGTGCAACCGCACGGGCTATGTTCAGCCAACGAGCCTGGCGGTGCAACCGCCCTAGCCGGAGGTGCAACCGCCCGAGCTCGATCTTCGAAGCTAGATCGTGCGGTGCAACCTCCTCCAACGGAGGTAATACCGCTGAGCTCGGTCTTCGAGCTCAGGCAGAGGTGCAACCGCCTCGGTCGAGGTGGCACCGCTTGGGGCTCGATCTCCGAAGCGGGACTTCGGTGGTGCAACCCCACAGAAGAGAGGTGCAACCGCCTTGGGCTCGATCTCCGAAACTCGCCGGGCGGTGCAACCTCTCCGATCAAGAGGTGCAACCACCGATCCCTAATTCCGTGATTTGATCGTTTTGAGCTCCAAATTTGAACTGGGTTGGGACCTATAAATACCCCACCCATTCAAAGACAGAAAAGAGCAAGAGACCTACACCAAATCTTGATCTTCTCGTGATTCTTGAGCTCAAAATTGTTGTAAAGCCTTTAAGTCTCCTCTTTACGTTCTTCAAGTCTTGAGTTGTAAAGAGAGGAGAAAAGGATCTGTAAGGGTTGTCTCCCCGAGCCCGTCAAAAGGAGTGAAACGTAAAAGGCAGTTGGCCTTCGCCCATTGAAGGAAGGCAACTAGTTGACGTCGGTGACCTCGTCGGAGGAGGAAGCCAAAAAAGTGGAGTAGGTCAAGACTGACCGAACCACTCTAAATCTCTGGTTTGCTTTTACTTTGAGCACTTTATCATTACTGCAAACCTCCTACATAGCTACTGCCCTCTGCGCTTTTATGAACGAGTCTCTAAGTTCTGATCTTTCTGAATCTGCATTCAGACGTAAATCGGTGTTTTCATACGATCTTTACACTGCAGTTTACGCTTACGTTTTGATTCCATTTATAACTGCAAATTGCTTTCTGCATATTCATAAAACGGTTTTCAAAGTTCAAAACTGCTTTTAGACGTAAAATTGCGTTTAGACGTAAAATTACGCTTTGACGTAAAAACTGCGTTTAGACGTAAACTGCGTTTAGACGCAAAACTACGTTTAGACGTAAAACTGTGTTTAGACGTAAAACTGCGTTTAGACGCAAAACTGCATTTAGACGTAAAACTGCGTTTAGACGTAAAACTGCATTTAGACGCAAAACTGCGTTTATACGTTAAACTGCACTTAGACGTAAAACTGCACTTAGACGTAAAACTGCGTTTAGACGCAAAATGCGCTCAGACGCAAACTGTGCTTAAACACAAACTATGTTTAGACGCAAACTGTGTTTAGACGCAAACTGTGCTTAGAT
This sequence comes from Musa schizocarpa, assembly GCA_900464855.2. Lineage (NCBI taxonomy): Eukaryota > Viridiplantae > Streptophyta > Magnoliopsida > Zingiberales > Musaceae > Musa > Musa schizocarpa. The sequence goes on along the minus strand of LS990925.1, from coordinate 26,152,331 downwards.
GCAATCTGCGTTTAGACGCAAACTGTGTTTAGACACAAACTGCGCTTAGACGCAATCTAAACAGAAGCAAAACTGCGCTTTAAATGCAAACTAAACTTAGACGCAATCTGCATTTAGACGCAAACTGCATTTAGACGCAAACTGCGTAAACTACACTTAGATACAAACTGTGAATCGGCTTTTACATCGAAATCGTTTTTATCGGACGAACGCAGCTTTCGTTTTTAAATCGCTGAAAAATTTCCGCTGCACTAATTCACCCCCCCCCCCTCTTAGTGCTCTCGATCCTAACACATTGCATAATGGTTTATTTATGCTAGACACTACTACACATATCATGAATGTAAATGTGTCCAAGAGGAAACGAGATGAGATGAATAGTGCATACCTGTGGCATTGTACGCTAGGTCACATCTATGAAAGAAGGATTCAAACGTTGCTAAATGATGGATATCTAGATCCATTCGACTATGTGTCATATGCAACTTGCGAGCCTTGCCTTCGTGGAAAACTAACCAACTCTCCATTTAGTGGAACTGGAGAGAGAGCCATTGAGCTGTTGGAACTCATACATAGTGATGTATGTGGACCCATGTCAACTCATGCCATTGGTGGTTATTCCTACTTCATTACATTTATTAATGATTTCTCAAGGTATGGATATCTGTACTTAATGAAGTACAAATCCGAGGCCTTTGAGAAATTCAGAGAGTATAAGAATGAGGTGGAGAACCAGACTAGAAAGAGTATCAAAACTCTTCGATTAGATCGAGGAGGTGAGTACTTAAGTACAGAGTTTACTCAGTTCCTCAAGGACCATGGGATATTATCCCAATGGACACCTCCTTATACACCTCAACTCAATGGTGTCTCTGAAAGGAGAAATTGTACGCTATTAGACATGGTACGATCCATGATGAGTTTCACTAACCTATCCATCTCATTTTGGGGATATGTCCTAGAAACCGCAGCTTACCTTCTGAACAGAGTTCCAACTAAGTCGGTAGTGTCTACACCATATGAGATATGGAAAGGTAAGAAGCTTGATCTTAAGGTTGTTAAGATTTGGGGCTGCCCTGCCCACGTTAAAAGACACAACCCCGATAAGTTAGAATCGAGGACAGAGCGATGCAAATTTGTGGGATACCCCAAGGAAACTTGTGGGTATTATTTCTATCATCTCGAGGACCAAAAGGTCTTTGTAGCTAAGAGAGCAGTGTTCCTTGAGAAGGAACACATTCTTGGCGTAGATAGTGGGAGTATGATAGAGTTGAGCGAGGTTGAAGAACCAAGCTCAAGCACCACTCTACAGCCCGAGTATGTTCAAGTACCTAATACACAAGTTTCAACTTTACGTAGGTCTGACAAAGTATCTCATCCTCCTGAGAGATATGTGGGACATATTAGAGGAGAGGATATTGAGGATATTGATCCTCAGACCTACGAGGAGGCTATTATGAGTATAAACTCCGAGAAGTGGCAAGAAGCCATGAATTCTGAGATGGATTCTATATACTCCAACAAGGTTTGGAACGTAGTTGATGCGCCCGAAGGTATTGTACCCATCGGTTGCAAGTGGATCTTTAAGAAAAAAGATCGGAGTAGATGGAAATGTAGAGACCTATAAAGCAACACTAGTGGCTAAGGGGTATCATCAAAGGCAAGGTGTTGACTATGCCGAAACCTTCTCACCCGTAGCAATGCTAAAATCCATCAGAATTCTATTGGCTATTGCAGCACACTATGATTATGAGATCTGGCAGATGGATGTGAAAACTGCATTCCTCAATGGGAACCTCGAGGAGGGGGTATATGTGATACAACTTGAGGGATTCGTGTCCAAGAACTGTCCAGATAAGGTGTGTAGGTTGCTTAGATCCATTTATGGACTAAAGCAAGTTTCCCGAAGTTGGAACATAAGATTTGATGAGGCAAACAGATCTTATGACTTCGTTGAGAACGAAGATGAGCCTTGTGTGTACAGGAAGGTAAGTGGGAGCGCTATCACCTTTTTGGTGTTATATGTGGATGACATCCTGATCATCGGGAATGACGTAGGAATGCTATCCACAGTAAAGGCTTGGTTATCTAGACACTTCTTCATGAAGGACTTAGGGGAAGCATCCTATATCTTGGGGATTCGGATCTATAGAGATAGATCCAAGATGATGCTTGGCTTATCCCAATCCAGGTACATAGAAACCATTGTCAAAAGGTTTGGCATGGAAAATTCCAAGAGAAGTCTCATACCGATGAGACATGGGATATCGCTTTCTACGAGTATGTCCCCAAAGACTCCAAAAGAAAGAGCAAACATGAATATAATACCTTATGCCTCAGCAATAGGGTCTATCATATATGTCATGCTATGTACTAGGCCTGATATAGCGCATGCTTTGAGTGTCACGAGCATGTATCAGGCAGATCTAGGCTTAGAGCACTGGAAAGCAGTAAAGTGTATCCTTAAGTACTTGAGAAGGACTAAGGATCTTTTACTAGTATATAGAGGTAGTAGCCTTAAGGTTGAAGGCTACACAGACTCAAGTTTTCAGTCTGATGTCGATGATAGCAAGTCGAATTCGGGGTACGTGTACACCTTGAATGGAGGAGCAGTGTGCTGGAAGAGTTCCAAGCAAGATACTACTGCTGACTCGACCACAGAGGCGGAGTACATTACTGCATCAGATGCAGCAAAGGAGGGAGTCTGGGTGAAGAAGTTCATCACAGATTTCGGAGTCGTGCCGGGTAGCGAGGAGCCGATCTCCTTATATTGCGACAACAATGGGGCAATTGCTCAAGCGAAGGAACCCAGGTCTCATAAAAAATCTAAGCATGTTCTGAGAAGGTTTCACCTTATCAGAGAGATCGTAACCCGAGGAGATGTAGTAGTGGAAAGAGTTCCATCCGAAGATAACATTGTAGATCCACTGACAAAGCTGTTGTCTCATATTGTCTTTGAGCGTCACAGGGGTTTGATGGGGATCAGACACATAGGTGATTGGCTTTAGGTCAAGTGGGAGATTGCTAGTCATAGGTGCCCAGCAAGCCAATCACATGAGTGATGACACGTGTGACTTGATACAGAATCTTTTTGCTTATTATATTTTGGCATATATCACTTTAAAACTATTGCATATATGCATATATATATTGTGATGTCCTTCGATTTGTACAATGGGAATCGGATCGTGATGAGATCACGATAATGAGATCGATTCAACTTTAAACACAGATCCTAAATAATCCCGGTCATAGGTTACTCAAGAGGGACATCATGATAACCGGACAGACTGGTGTGTTGTATACCCGTCCATATGATGGATGCAATTGGTCTCATAGCTGCTCGTGTAGGGATACAGTATAGGTGCTCATTGGAGAATGAGTTCACTGATTGATCCGCTTACGGAATGCTGGATGGTTGATGATGCCTTATTGTCAAGCAGCGATTCCGTAGTCCTAGTGGTGTATCTGGTCCTTAGACTTCCAAAGGATGTCATGTATGAGTGCTCCACTCTTTGATACTAGACTTATAGGTTTGGCTGTCCTAGATCTAGTACAACTGGTCATTGGGAGTGGTAGTCGACTTTACGAGGGCTATTGAGTGTCGATAGAGGATCATCCACTCTCGGCGTCATGAGAGGAATATCTCATGTATTCTTGCTTAAACAAATCCCTGACCAGGGTCATTCGGGTTGAGAGAGAAAGAGTTCTCCGGGAGAATCCGATTAGAGCGAGACTCGAGTAGAAACCGTATGGGTCTGACAGCACCATGCTCGATATACGGTCTCTGGGATATTAGATAGATGAGGGACTATAGGTACACGGTAACTGAGGACAGACATGTCCAATGGATTGGATTCCTTTGTATCGTTTGGGGACTATGGCGTAGTGGCCTAGTACGTCTGTAGTCGATGAGTCGAGTGAATTATTACAGAGATAATAATTCACTAAGTTAGAAGGAGTTTTGATAGGTATGACTCACGGCCAACTCGATATTGGGCCTAGAGAGTCACATATATATGGTAGGCCTTGCAATGAGTAGAGGTTCGGATATGAGATATCCGACGGAGCCCTTGTCTTTTTGGATGCATATCCAATACCCACTAGGGGAGGATCCATTAGGGTTTAATAGGGGACCTCTATAAATAGGAGGGATTCAGAGCCTCATAGGCTAGAGCCTTTGTTTGCCTCTCCTATTCTCCTTCCCCTCTCCACCTCAAAGCAGGCCTGGAGTTTTGAGGAGCGTCGTCGCAACCCTGCTGTGTGGATCACCGCTAGAGAGGAGGACACCTGACCTCCTTCACCCTCTCCTAAAGATCTATAAGGAAACAGAGATATACGATCTCCCTAGGTAACACAATCTACTCTATACGCAGTTTTAAGTTTCGTGGATTTTGCGCACCAATCTTCGCACGACGACGAACATCTCTTTAGGAATCGGGGATTTTGTTTTCTTGTTCGTCTGCTACGCATTTGATGTCGCCCCTTAAGATTTCCTAACAGGACATCCTTGGCGTCAAGTCTAAGGACCAGATACCCCACTAGGACTACAGAATCGCTGTCTGACAATAAGGCATCATCAACCATCCAGCATTCCATAAGCGGATCAATCAATAAACTCATTCTCCAATGAGCACATGTACTGTATCCCTAGTTTCCCTACACGAGCTGCTATAAGACCAACTGCATCCATCATATGGACGGGTATACAGCACACCAATCTGTCCGATTATCATGATGTCCCTCTCGAGTAACCTATGACCGGGATTATTTAGGATCTGTATTTAAAGGTGAATCGATCTCATTATCGTGATTTCATCACGATCCGATTCTCATTGCACAAATCCAAGGACATCACAATATATATATGTATATATACAATAGTTATAAAGTGATATATGCCAAAATATAATAAGTAAAAAGATTTTGTATCAAGTCACACGTGCCATCACTCGCGTGATTGGCTTGCTGGGCACCTATGACTAGCACTTAGGTCATCGGTGACATCTTTATGTCGTAGGCAAGATAGCGAATCGCGAAATAGGTGAGCCTCGAGTGACTCGACCAACTCAACCTAAGTCTGGAATCGATCCCTACATATAATGATGGAAGGCCACGTGGGTCAATTTGATTGCCTCACGTTTACCGACTTAATATTATAAAGAGAGGGGATTTTTTATTTGGTCTCCTAATATGATGTGTCACACGCATACATATTTAATATATATCTACATCACATGTAAATATATATATCTAGTAGGTGTATAAATAATCACACATTAAATGAGCAATCACACTAGATGATCATTGACTACATCCTAATGTGATCAGGCCCGAGCCAGTATGCCTAATCACTCACATCAAGATTTATGTGTATAATGGTGCATCTCTATGCCTTGTGATCATTCATCTCGTCCTCGTCGGTTCTATTGATATCTCGACACATCTCCATGCATCGCAATTGTCCGTCTCGTGGGTCCTACTATCATTTCCACGCTCCCGTTGCGCCTCCTCATGTGATTACAACTTAATCATAAGCATACAGGCCCGACAATAAACAAGAAATAAATTAGAGGCTCGCAAGCCCCACTAATAATAATCACAACTACACACATCACACGGTCTATGATCATCCATCCACATCTCATACATCATATGTACATATTATTATGTAGGACTACTAGATAATAATAATAATAATAATAATAATAATAATAATCAATTAAATTTTTTAATTAATTAATATTTTCTAAAATCAGGGACATGTAGGAAATTTTCTAAATTGTTAGGAGTATTTTTATAATTTGGACAAAAAGACATAATTGGAATTTCTTAAATTCACAAGGGCAAAACTATATTTTTGTCAAAACCCTAACCCTCCCCATCTCCTGTTGCTTGTTGTGGCCGCCACCACCCTACCGACGGTGGCCCTTTACGGCGGGGTACGAGGGCGCCACCCCTACCTGCAAGCGACGACCCCCCTGCCGGCGGGCGATGCCCCCCTCCTTGCGAGCATTGTGTCGCCCGCAAGTGCTGCCTACGGGTGGGCACCCACAGGCTACCAGCGCCCTCACCAACCGTAGGACTACGGTAAGCAGGTCGTCGACCGGTTGATGCAGGTGCTGCACCGACGTTGTGCTGCGACCCTTGCGGTTGTCGCTATAGGCGGCTGCACGCACACAGATGGCAACAATCTGCCATCTGCAAGGGCAACAACAGTTGCTGTCATTTCTCGCTTTTGCATCAACGATTTTGACGTCAAAAGCTTCTCCAAAACATAACACTTGCAGTTTAAAACCAATCTTTCACACGAATAATCTGGCTTTGATACCACTATTGGGAAATCTAGGGGCGACATCACATGCGCAGCGGAAGAACATAAAACAAAAACCCCAAATTTCCTAATACGTGTTCGTCGTTGTGCGTAGATTGGTGCGCAAAATCCGCAAAACTTAAAACTGCGTAAATGAAAGATTATGTTACCTAGGAATATCGTATATCTTTGAATCCCTACAGATTTATAGGAGTGGATGAAGGAGGTTAAGCGTCCTCCTCTCTAGCGGTGATCTACACAATAGGGCTACAATGACGCTCCTTAAATCTCTAGGCATGCTATCTGATGAGGAGAATATGAGAGAAGAATAGTAGGTGACTACTAAGATGCCCCAGCCTATGGGTCTTTGGTTCCCTCTTATTTATAGAGGCCCCCAATTAACCATAATGGATCATGCCCTATTGGGTATTGGATCTCCATCAAATTACCCAAGCCTCTTAGATTAGTGGGTCTCTACCTAATAATATCTTATGAGCTCTTATTGGATCTCATTCATGGTATCCAATAATTTAAGGGCTTATTGGATATCCAATAAGATAAGGGCTCCAACGGATATCTCATATCTGAACCTCTACTTATCACAACACCTACCATATGTATGTGACCCTCTAGGCCCAATATCGAGCTGGTTGTGAGTCATACATATCAGAACTCCTTCTGTCTCAGTGAATTATTATCTAGATAATAATTTACTCGACTCATCAACTATGGACGTACTATGCCACTACGCCGTAGTCCCCAAACGATATAGGGGAATCCAATTCTTTGGACCTATCTGTCCTCATTTACTATGTACCTACAGTCTCTCATCCATCTAATATCCTAGAGACCATATAGTGGACATGGTGCTATCAAGCCCATATTGTTTCTCCTCGAGTCTCGCTCTAATCGAATTCTCCCGGAGAACTCTTTCTCTATCAATCTGAATGACCTTGGCCAAGGATTTATTTGAGCAAGAACACACAGGATATTCCTCTCATAATATCGAGAGCGGATGATCCTCTATCGATACTCAATAGCCATCGAAGGTTGGCTACCACTCCCAATAACTGATTGTACTAGATCTGAAACTTCCAAACCTATAAATCTGATATCAAAGAGTGGAGTACTCATACAGGACATCCTTGGTGTCTTAAGTCTAAGGACCAGATACACTACTGAGACTACCAAATCACTATCTGATAATAAGGCATCATCAACCATCTAGTATTTGGTAGACGAATCAATCAGTGAACTCATTCTCCAATGAGCACATGCATTGTATCTTTAGTGTCCCCACACGAGCAACTATGAGACTAGTTGCCTTCATCATATGGATGGGTATACAGTGTTAGGATCGAGAGCACTAAGAGGGGGGGGGTGAATTAGTGCAGCAGAAATCTTTCAGCGATTCAAAAACGAAAGCTGCGTTCGTCCGATAAAAACGATATCGATGTAAAAGCCGATTCACAGTTTGTATCTAAGTGTAGTTTACGCAGTTTGCATCTAAATGCAGTTTGCGTCTAAATGCAGATTGCGTCTAAGCGCAGTTTGCTTTTAAGCGCAGTTTGTGTCTAAGCGCAGATTGCGTCTAAGCGCAGTTTGCGTCTAAACACAGTTTGCGTCTAAACACAGTTTGCGTCTAAGCGCAGTTTGCGTCTAAACACAGTTTGCGTCTAAACACAGTTTGCGTTTAAGCGCGGTTTGGTTTCTGGCGTGGTTTGCGTCTAAACGCAGTTTTACGCCTAAGTGCAGTTTTACGCCTAAGTGCAGTTTTACGCCTCTAGCGCGGTTTTTCGTCTAAACGCAGTTTTACGCCTAAACGCAGTTTTTATGTCTAAACGCAGTTTTTTCGCCTAAACGCAGTTTTATGTCTAAGCGTAGTTTTACGTCTAAACGCAGTTTTACGCCTAAATGCAGTTTTGAACTTTGAAAAGCGTTTTTTTATGAATACGCGAAAAGCAATTTGCAGTTATAAATGGAATCAAAACGTAAGCGTAAACTGCGGTGTAAAGATCGTGCGAAAAAAAACACCGATTACGCCTGAATGCAGATTCGGAAAGATTGGAACTTAGAGACTCGTTCAGTAAAAGCGCAGAGGGGCAGTAGCTATGTAGAAGGTTTGCAGTAATGATAAAGTGCTCAAAGTAAAAGCAAACCAGAGATTTAGAGTGGTTCGGTCGGTCTTGACCTACTCCACTTTTGGCTTCCTCCTCCGACGAGGTCACCGACGTCAACTAGCTGCCTTCCTTCAATGGGCGAAGGCCAACTGCCCTTTTTACAGTTTCACTCCTTTTGATGGGCTCGAGACAACAACCCTTACAGAACCTTTCTCTCCTCACTTTTTTACAATTCAAAACTTAAAAAACAAAAAGGAGGAGACTTAAAGGCTTTAAAACAATTTTGAGCTCAAGAATCACGAGAAGATCAAGATTTCGGTGTTGGTCTCTTGCTCTTTCTGTGCTTTGAATGGGTGGGGTATTTATAGGCCCCAACCCAGTTCAAATTTGAGCTCAAAACGATCAAATCCCGGAATTCCGGATCGGTGTTGCACCTCCTCGACCGGAGAGGTTGCACCGCCTGGCGAGCTTCGAGATCGAGCCCAAGCGGTTGCACCTCTCTGTCGGGGGCGGTTGCACCACCCGAAGTCCGGCTCGGAGATCGAGCCCCCAAAGCGGTGCCACCTCCCCGACCGAGGTGGTTGCACCCTCTCTGCTGAAAGCTCGAAGACCGAGCTCAGGCGGTGCTACCTCTCTGTCGGGGAGGTTGCACCGCCCGATCTAGCTCGAAGATCGAGCTCGGGCGGTTGCACCTCTTGGTCGGGGCGGTTACCTTTGCCGGTCTCGGCCGGGAGACATAGCCCGGCGGTTGCACCTCTAGCTTAGGCGGTTGCACCGCGCTGGTGCAATCGGGTCCCAATGGTTAGCTCCATTCGCCCAATTTCAATCTTTTCGGGGCCCAATTGCCCCAAGATTAAGCTAATGGGATCACCTCCCATTTTCCAACTTAATCAACGTGCTAACTACGATTAAATCTAAGACAATTTCTGCAGCTTTGCTCCGATCGTCAATAATCGCTTCTTCCGAGGCGAAGTTTCCGTGAACTTCCGTCGATCATCCGATGAACCCTCGGTGATTCTTCTCTGCGGATTTACGGAAAACTCACGGACTTTGTAACGATCCACTTGGCGAAGTTCCGACGAGCTTAAACAGCAAGCTTTTGGACTTCTCGGATCTGTTCTCGCAGAACCTCCGACGACCGTCCGAACTTCCGTCGAACTCTCGAACTCCCAACGTGATCATGATCTTGACTCCGACGCAACTCCTGCTGCTTGTCTAACTTTCATCGTAGTTAATCCTGCACACTTATCTCAACACATAGATTAGACAACAAATGACAATTGACTTCATTATCAAAATCTGAGATTCAACAATCTCCCCCTTTTTTATGATGACAATCAATTGATAATGGAGTTATCCTTAACTCCCCCTATCTATATGCCATAGTTGAGATAAGTCAACCTTGAATTCAAGACTTAAGAATTCAAGTGACGTATTGATAAGTAAGATCAGTTAAACTTATCAATACTCCCATCACGATACCCATCATGATGTATCTCTTCAAGAATGATGTCAAGGCTTGACATACATCATCAAGTTTGTATGATTGTGTTTGTAACTATTCATCATGTAATCATATAAAGCTACGAAGGACTATTGCATGATGCACACATTTGAGATTTTCTAGCAAGTTTGCATTTACTTCACAAGATAGGATATCAACTTAAGACATAATGCAAACTATAGCACATGTTCATATATCTCTTGGTGATGCAAGGATGGCATAACCATAACATTGTTTATAGCATGACATAGACATGATTATGACAGTGTTTATCAATTCATATGTTTCTCCCCCTTTGTCATCAACAAAAAGCATGATAGCATTATCAAAAAGTATGGTAGATGTGATTCCAGCAGGTTATCACGCACATAAAGGAAGGCATGACACATATAATACTTTGAATATCTCTTCTCCTTGTTATAGTTCGTTGCTTGAAGGAGGAAGGTCATTTTTCAAAAAGTTTTCATAAGAGTGTACAGGAAAATCCCATTTTTAGCATTCAAACCGAAAAATGAACTTCTTACATGCATTCGGTTATGAGTAAGCTACTGATTTTTAAAAACATTTGTCACATAATTTCCAACATGTTATTTGATCAAGTGATGCCAAGTTTTAGATATACAAGTTTTACGGCATACAAGATAGCACATGCAAGCTAGCAATGTTACAACATTTTAGAACTTGCAAGCTAGCAGTTTAGAGATATTCAAGAAGGCAACTCTTGCCTCTTGAAATATGCAAGTTGCAAGCTAGCAAATTTTTGCTTCCTTTGCAGTGTTAGCTTTTGATATTGTAACGCAACTATTTCAAGTGTTTATCAATTGTAGCATGGCATGATATTTACATGTATAGTTGTGAAGCAAGATTTTGATATCATTTCATGATGTACACATTTCGAATATTTTAGCAAGTGTAGCATTGCATTACATGGTAAGATATCAGCTCGTACGATGCAAATTTTTGTTTGATATCTTGATACAGGGCATATAGCAATGATAGCAATCATATATTAACATCAGTAATAGCAACCATATCAATGTCATATTGTTGACTTATCAACTCTATTGGTATGTCGCTTTATATTTTTCAAGGCATAAGGTTTTTAAAACATTTTAGTTTCAGTGCAAAATCCGAGATAACCAACAAGAGATGTTTGTAAATTTGCATATGCTTACAGATCAAGGTAAAGGGTAACATATGGAGTTTACAACATACCAGGTAACCATATCAAAAACAAAGTCCTTCATGATGAGTAACATAAGGAGTTTACAACATACCATATCAAAGACAAAGTCCATGAGGAGTTTATAACAACAACGGATGATTGTGTTCATACAAGCTCATTCATGAGGTGGAAGGTTGAAGTGCCTAAATAAAGAGTCAAATTGTCGATGGATTTGCTGCAGCTCGGTTAGGATTTGATCTTGTCGAAATTCAAGTCGTACTTGTCTTTGTTCGAATCGGTCCATCCGAATCCTAATATCTTCGATGGATGATGTGTGAGTTTGCTCAACCGGATGTGTTTCCTCAAAGGGACAGATCGGAGGAGATTGGGTACTCCTAAAGACTGGTGTTTCCGGCTCGGGTTCAGGTTAAGGTTCAGGTTGAGGGGGATCAGTTCTTCTAGGCATTTTAACCCAGTTACTGTTTCTATAGTGACATCTTAGTCGGTGAAGTAGATTTTTGTTTATTATGCTGAATCTATCTACTTTCATTACTTCTTCTTCTGGTGGTATTTGAACGTCGTAAGCTATCATTATTCTAGTAATTATACCACCATATGGGAGCATCATATCTTTCTTAGATAATTCTAACATGTTTTATTGGATAAGATAGCCAAGACAAATGTCATGTCCTTTCATGATTAAGTACATAGTTCCTAATTCTAATTGACTCACTTCATCATGATGGTATTGTTTAGAAAGAATTATACTAGTCATGATATGATGAAGTATCTTAGTGTTTAAAGGCAGTAGATGTTCACAACTTTTAGGAACAAATGCTATGTTAGGATTGGCAAAGATTGTTCATAAGGCTTCAACATAGGATGTTCCAATAGTTTCTTCATCCCATGATCCTCTAAAGTAAAGTCCTATGCTTTTCATGGGAATGCCTATCATATCACAAATGAATCTATCAGTGATTGAGATGTGTTGTCCTAAAAGATAGGTGGACATCTTTTCTTCATCATCTATTTGTATGTTATTGTAAAACAATCTAACTAGCCTAGGATAGATGGGTTCGTTGATCTGCAAAATTGGAAGTAGATTTAGGTTTGCAAACCATTGGATAGTCTCTACGTCTCTTAGTTCATTCAGATCTACGTATTTTCCCTTATTGATGCTTCTTAGTTCGAAAGAGAGAAATTTTTCAGCATGGTTTTTTGAATCAAAAAGGGTAAGATCAAACTCTTCTACTAATCTCCTCTTTCCCTTGTCCCTTGAGGATCTTCTAGATCCCATAACTACTGCTTTAGAGGGATAAAGGTGATCAAGAGTGAATGAAGAACAAAACAGAATTTAAGAGGTTCTTAGAGAATACCTTAGTGAAATCTTCAAAACGGGGAGCGATTCTTGATGTTTTGCTCCGAAATGGGAGGTATTTGGGAAGCTAAACGGGGTGAAATGAGGATGGAGGAGGCTTGGAGGAGTAGAGAATGAAAGGGAGGTGAGTTGGGGTCGGTTTCACCGCCGGCCCTAGCGTGGGTTAAAAAGGCAGAGTTGCGAGCGGTTGCACCTCTAGCTGGAGCGGTGCAACCGCTGGCAACCCGTGATGGCTGGAGGTGCCACCGCTGGCTGGAGAGGTGCCACCGCCTGTTGGTAGTGAACACTTCGTTGTGATTTGATCGGGGAGGTTTTGTCTTGAGGAGAGTTTTCATTCAGAGCAATTAACGTTACTTACCTGATTACTTATGCGTTTTTATTTCAAGGCAAAAAAAAACGCTTGTACGATCAAGATAGACCTTTTAACGTGCATTCTCCCAATGTCGTACATATGTTTGTGATTTTGAAAGGTCACATTAGGTTGTATCCAAATTGCATTTGTGATTTCATAATTTCCACTCGTTGTTGTATCCAAGTTGCATTTGGGTCATGACTGTCGAGAATCAAGGAGCAGAACATTAATTCTTGCTCCAGCCTAAGGTTTTAATGTTTTTGTAGGAAGGGATGATTTTTAGGAACCCATTTGCTTTTGGGTGCCTCACTAATAGATCTACATTTTCTATCATGTTACATAGAATTTGTCATGGTTCCTTTAGGAACCCAAATCAATTTGTTTGGACTAAATTTCCTGAATGGACAATAATGCGTCCTGTGTCCGAACTTGCAACAAAAGTTGCATTTGCTTTGATGTCTAACATGTAAGATGGGGTCTTTTATGAAGGTAGTTGGATTTTGGTGAGGACTCCTCACAAATCCAATCCCACTTCTTTTGGGAACATGACCCTTGTTTGTAAGGATCATGTTTAATTACTTGCTACCAACCTCGAATTTCTTCAAGGTGTCCTTAAGTAGCAAGTTTTCTTTTTGAAAAGTTTCTAGATCATGACATTTGATACATGAATTTAAACTATCATGATATTCAATTTTTAACTTATTAAAATCACAAGTAAGACTATCATGCTCCTTTTTTAGCAATTTGTATTTTCTATTGATAATCTTGCATTCATCAAATAAGTCATGGAAGGCATTTAATAATTCATCGAAAGATAAATCAGCATCTAATAAATTCGTTACCTCCTCTCCGATGGCCATTAAAGGCGTAATGAGCAACTTGCTTTCGGTGTTGGACTCCTCTTCTTGGATCTTTCCGAGTCATCCCATGTTGCTTGAAGAGCCTTCTTCTTTGATGTTCTTCTTTTTTTGACTTGGGGACAATCACTCTTGTAGTGTCCCGGCTTTTACATTCATAGCAGATCACTTGGTCCTTCTTGGGTTCAAGTTTATTTTTTATCATCATTCTTAAACTTGTTTCTCTTGAAGATTTTTTTTAAACTTTCTTGTTAAAAGTGCCAAGTCATCATCACAGTCCTCATCACTTGAGTTTTCTCTCAAGTGGCATTCAGAAGTTTTAAGTGCCATATCCTTCCCTTCTTTGGAAGGATGTCTTCTTGCTCTTCATGAGCTTTGCAAGTCATCATCTCATAGGTCATTAATGACCCGATTAGTTCTTCAAGAGGGAAGTTGCGCATCTTTTTTGCCTCTTGAATAGCAGTGACTTTAGGATCCCAACTTTTTTAGGAAGGGATCTTAGTATCTTATTTACGAGTTCAAAATCCGAAAAAAAACTTTTTTTCGAGTCCTTTTAGACCGTTGACGACATCCGTGAAACGGGTAAACATGTCGCCAATGGTTTCACTCGGTTTCATTCGAAAAGTTCAAAAGAATGCAACAACAGATTGATTTTTGACTCTTTCACTCTACTTGTGCCCTCGTGGGTCACTTCAAGTGTGTGCCAAATATCAAATGCAGTTTTTGAAGTTGAAACACGATTAAACTTCGTTTTTATCAAGTGCGCAAAAATAAGGCATTCATAGCCTTTGCATTAAAAGCGAAAAGCCTTCTTTTCCAATTCATTCCAATCGATCATTGGAAGAGAAGACTTTGAAAATCCGTTTTCAACAAGGTTCTACAGTTCAAAATCCATAGAGATAAGAAAGATCCTCATTCGGGTCTTCCAGTAGGTGTAGTCCGTTCCACTGAACATGGGTGGACGTGTAATAGAATGCCCCTCTTGGTTTCCGGCGTATGCCATCTTTCTTGGGTTTTAATCCGTTAGAGAGTGAACCTGGCTCTGATACCAATTGTTAAGATCGAGAGCACTAAGAGGGGGGGGGTGAATTAGTGCAGCGGAAATCTTTCAGCGATTTAAAAACGAAAGCTGCGTTCGTCCGATAAAAATGATTTCGATGTAAAAGCTGATTCACAGTTTGTATCTAAGTGTAGTTTACGCAGTTTGTGTCTAAATGCAGTTTGCGTCTAAATGCAGATTGCGTCTAAGCGCAGTTTGCTTTTAAGCGCAGTTTGCATCTAAGCGCGCAGATTGCGTCTAAAGCGCCGGTTTGGCGTCTAAACACAGTTTCGCGCCTAAATACAGTTTCGTCTAAAGCGCGTTTGCGTCTAAACACAGTTTGCGTCTAAAACACGGTTTGCGTTTAAAAGCGTAGTTTGCGTCTGCGGCGCGGTTTTAAAATCTAAAAACGGTTTTACGTCTAAGTGCAGTTTTACGTCTAAGTGTAGTTTTACGCCTAAACGCAGTTTTCGTCGTAAAAACAGTTTTTACGTCGAAACGCAGTTTTACGCCTAAACGCAGTTTTCGTCTAAACGCAGTTTTATGTCTAAACGCAGTTTTACGTCTAAAAGCGTAATTTTACGTCTAAAACGCGTTTTTACGTCTAAATGCAGTTTTGAACTTTGAAAAGCATTTTATGAATACGCAGAAAAGCAATTTGCAGTTATAAATGGAATCAAAACGTAGCGTAAACTGCAGTAAAGATCGTATAAAAACACCGATTTACGTCTGAATGCGGATTCGGAAGATCGAACTTAGAGACTTCGTTAAATTTAAAAAAGCCAGAGGGCAGTAGCTATGTAGAAGGTTTGCAGTAATGATAAAGTGCTCAAAGTAAAAGCAAACCAGAGATTTAGAGTGGTTCGGTCATTCTTGACCTACTCCAATTTTGGCTTCCTCCTCCCACAAGGTCACCGACGTCAACTAGTCCAGCCTTCCTTCAATGGGCGAAGGCCAACTGCCCTTTTACAGTTTCACTCCTTTTGATGGGCTCGGGGAGACAACCCTTACGTAACCTTTCTCTCCTCACTTTTACAATTCGAAAACTTAAAGAAACGAAGGGCCGAGACTTAAAGGCTTACAACAATTTTGAGCTCAAGAATCACGAGAAGAAGATCAAGATTTCGGTGTTGGTCTCTTGCTATTTTTGTGCTGAATGGGTGGGGTATTTATAGGCCCCAACCCAGTTCAAATTTGAGCTCAAAACGATCAAATCTCGAATTCCGGGATCGGTCATTGCACCTCCTCGATCGGAGAGGTTGCACCTGCCGGCGAGCTTCGGAGATCGAGCCCAAAGCGGTTGCACCTCTCTGGAGGCGGTTGCACCGCCTTTGAATACTCCGCTCGAGACTCGAGCTCGGATGGTGCCACCTCGATCGAGGCGGTTGCACCTCTACACCGAAGCTCGAAGACCGAGCTCATCGCGGTGCTACCTCTCTCGGGGAGGTTGCACCGCCGATCTAGCTCGAAGATCGAGCTCTGGGCGGTTGCACCTTTGGTCGGGGCGGTTGCACCGCCCGCCTCTCGCTGGAGACATAGCCCAGGCGGTTGCACCTCCTAGTTTAGGCGGTTGCCGCCGCCGGTGCAATCGTGGTCCCAATGGTTAGCTCCATTCGGCCCAATTTCAATCTTTTCGGGGCCCAATTGCCCCAAGATTAAGCTAATGGGATCACCTCCCATTTTCCAACTTAATCAACGTGCTAACTTCGATTAAATCTAAGACAATTTCTGCAGCTTTTGCTCCGATGCATCAATCGCTTCTTCCGCGAAGTTCCGGTGAACTTCCGCCAATCATCCGATGAACCCTCGGTGATTCTTCTGGGACTTCCTAAGCAAACTCACGGACTTTCGACGATCCACTTGGCGAGTTCCGATGAGCTTAAGCAGCAAAGCTTCGGACTTCTCGGATCTGTTCTCCCTGAGAACCTCAACGGCCGTCAAACTTCCGTCGAACTCTCGAACTCCCAACGTGATCATGATCTTGACTCCGGCGCAACTCCTGTTGCTTGTCTAACTTTCATCGTAGTTAATCCTGCACACTTATCTCAACACATAGATTAGACAACAAATGACAATTGACTTCATCATCAAAATCTGAGATTCAACATACAGCACACTAGTTTGTCCGGTTATCTTGATGTCCCTCTCGAGTAACCTATGACCAGGATTATCTATGGTATGTGTTTAAAGGAGAATCAGTCTCATTATCATGATCTCATCACGATCCACTTCTCATTGCATAGATCCACAGACATCACAATATATATGTATATATGCAATAAGCAATATAAAGTGATAAAAATGTCAAAATATAATAAGCAAAAAGAATAAATATCATGTCACATATGCCATCACTCACATGGTTGGCTTGCAGGGCACCTATGACTAGTATGAACATGTCAGAAGATTAGACGTCGGGTCGGAGGATCGGTCAACGTGTCGATAGAAGGCTTCGTGCCGTGAATTTGGGCATCGAGCCGAAGGATCGGACATTGCGCCAAGAAGATCAGAAGTTGCGGGAGTCAACATGCCGATTAGGCAATATGCCGAAGGATAGGATGAAGCGCCGAAAGAACCAATGACATACCGGACAACATATGATTTATGCTTTGTAATAATTTATTTAGATTGAGTTAGTTTACGTCTAATTGAGTCGGTATTGGGGTGAAACAATACCAACTCAATTAGGAGGCTATTGGGCCTAAGTTAGGGCTGAGTTGGGCCGAGTGGAAGGCCCACTCGGCCACTTGGAGCCATGCTAGGCGGTGGCACCACCTAGGGTGGGCGGTGGAACCGCTTGGGGCTCAGCCTCCCAAGTAGCCTGGGCGGTGTTACCACCGGCCATAAAGGCTGTCAGGCGATGGTGCCACCCAGTGTCAGTGTGTCAGACGATAGTATTGCTAGACTGGATGGTGGTACCATCAGTACCTCGAAAATCGAGGATAAGATACTTTTAGGCTCTAAGTTTGAATCAATTTGGAGCCTATAAATACCCCTCTCATCCTTGCTCAAAATACACAACAACTAAGAGCAAAAAGAAAGGAAAACACTGTTGTAATCTTGTGAGAACTCCTCTCAAACTGTTGGTGAAGTTTAAGAGAGAATGTAGTGGGGGTGTAAAGGTTCTCTCCTGAGCCTGTCAAAAGAAGAATAGAGTTATAAGAAGGTGGTTGGTCTTCGCCTATTGAAGAAAGACCGTTAGTGAATGCCGGTGGCCTCAACAGAAGAGGAATCGGGAGTGGATGTATGTCACAATGACCGAACCACTATAAAACTCGGTTTGCATTTCTATTTGTGCAATTTACCATTACTACAAATTGCTTTACTTTCTCATTACATTATTACGAATGCTTTCAAGTTAAACACATTTTCGATATCGGTTTTCATCGAACGAAAGTTTTTCTAAACTGATGTTTTTATCGTAAGCACTAATTCACCCCCCCCCCCCAATCTTAGTGCCGACTCGATCCTAACAGTTGGTATTAGAGCCTCGTTTCTCTCGTTTTAGTTTAACACCCAAGAGATATGACTTTTTTTTACTTTCAAGAGGGTCTTTCTATTGTTCGTCCTCCTATATTCAATGGGACGTACTACACTTATTGGAAAACTCAAATGAGAGTTTTCTTACTTTCCTTAAACTTTGATTTATGGAATATCATTGAAAATGGATTTCAAATGTCTTCTCTTCAAATGAACAATTGGAATGATTTGGAGAAGAAAACTTTTTCTTTGAATACTAAAGTGATGAACGCTTTATTTTGTGTCTTAGCCAAAAACAAATTTAATCGTGTTTCTATTTGTGAAACTATGCATGACATTTGGCACACTCTTAAAATCACACACGAAGGCTCTAGTAGAGTTAAAGAATATAAGATAAATCTTTTAATGCATGATTTTGAATTGTTTCGAATAAAGCCAAGTGAAACTATTGTTGACATATACACCTGTTTTACGGATGTCGTTAATAGTCTAAAAGCACTTGGTAAATTTTTTCTAATTTTGAACTTGTTAACAAGATATTAAGATCATTTCCAAAGAGTTGAGATCCTAAAGTAATGAAAATTCAAGAAATCAAGGACTTGAATAACTTTCCGCTCGAAGAACTTATTGAGTCCTTGTTGACTTACGAAATGACTTGCAATGCACATGAAGAACTTGAGAACAACCTTCCAAAGAACAAGAAGGATTCAACACTTCGAACAATAGAATATAACTCAAGTGATGATGATGATGATGACTTTGAACTTCACACTATAAAATTTAAAAAGTTTATGAAACAATAATTAAAAAATAAAAATAAACTTAAATTGGACAAAATAACTTGATTTGGAAGCAATCGGTTGGGGCACTTCAAAAGCGAATGTCCGCAAATGAAGAAACTACAAAAGAAGAAAAAAGCACTCAAGACGGCTTGGGACGAATCGAGTACATCCGAAAACGATGAGCAAACCGATGAAAATGAAGTGGCAAACTTCTCTTTGATGGCTCTTGGCGATGAGGTAAATGACTCAACTAAAATGTCTTTACCTTACTATGAAATTACTTGATATATTTCATGAGTTATTTTTAAATTAGTAAAAAAATTATAATTGTTAATATAAAAAAAGGAGACTTATGCAAACAAACTATGACCTTGATAATGGTTTGTAATGGTTTAAAATTGTGCATGTTATACCTTGAAGACTTGAAACCATGTTTTGGTATCATGCATACCCAAGTAATAATGTTTTTAAATTTTATTATTTTGGTATCATGCTCAAAGTAATGATGATTTTTGTGATTTATAGTTTATTGATCTTTGTCGTGATGAAATTTATTTTTTCAATTTTAAATGTTGATGCGTATTTTTATTTGGCATAAAAAAACTTGGGCATACTTGTATGAAATCAATCATTTGAATTGAAACAAAAGGGGAGAATGTATTTTTTCTTGAAAATATCTCTAAAGCTTTTTTTTATTTTTCAATAAGTAATTCTTAGTAATGAATCTATTTTATGTTATCTCTTAAATTAAGAAAGTAATTTTGATGATTTTGATGATTTGATGATTTGAATTTGAATAAGTTTTATATATATCATGATCTTGAATTCTCGGAATCAAAACTTGATAGTTTTTTTATATGAATCAAAATCTCTCACTTTTTATTCTCAAATAATTTCTTATATTTTATTTAAAAAAATATTTATCAAAATGAATAATATCTTTTGATATTCACATGATCTTATCTTTTATGATATGATTTTTTTTATGTATAATTCCTTGTATTCATGAAGTATATCTCATCACCAAATTTTTCTTGATATCTTCCATATGATGTTTTGAATATTTACACCCTTATGCTATTCCCCTCTTTTTGCCTATGACAAAAGGGGAGAAAGAATTGCTAGTGTGTATATCTCAAGAAAAACATATTATTAGTTTGCAAAGGTAAAACTTTCAACTTGCACATCTCAATAGAGAAAGTCTTGCTAGCTTGTGCATCACAAAAAGTAGCAAAAAGGTGCTAGATTGCACATTGTAAAGAGAAGGAAAAAATTGCTATATCAAGAGAAATAAAAACTTTGCTAAACTTTATATTCTCAAAAATTGCTAGCTTGAACATTACAAATGATATAAATTTTTCTAGCTTGCATGATGTAAAATTTGCTATCTTACTAGCTTGCATATATAAAATTTATAAAATTGCTAGCTTACTCGTCTCAAAAGAGAATCAAAGTTTGCTAGTTTATATATTTTAAGAAGATGTAAAAGTGCTATCTTGCCCATCTCAAGAAACAAAGAATTACTAAATTTGCACATCTCTAAAATTTGCTAGCGCTCTAAAATGATACAAAACTTGTTAATTTTCTAGCTTAAATATCACAAAAACTTGCTAGTTGTACTTCTCCTTTTTGTTAATGACAAAGGGGGAGAAAATATGATGATGAGTTGAATCATGCATGGAATGATGTATTGAAATTTTGATTATACAAAATTTTATGATGACATTTCTAAATTTACATTTCTATTAATATGACATATTGATAGGGGGAGTTTAGTTTAAACTTCGTCATCAATTGGTTGTCATCATCAAAAAGGGGGAGAATTAAATCTCGGATTTTGATGATGAAATCAATTGATGAGTTTGTGATCTAATCTGCATTTTGAGTGACGCAGGACTAGCTTCGATTAAGCAGAGACAAATTGATTGAAGTAGGAGGAATCAGATGTTGGGCCGGAGTGAATATGTCCGAAGATTGGACGTCGGGCCAGAGGATCGATCGACGTGTAGACAAAAGGCTTCGTGCCATGAATTCAGGCATCGAGCTGAAGGATCAAACATTGCGCCAAGGAGATCGGAAGTTACGGAAGTCAGCATGCCGATTGGGCAATACTCCGAAGGAGAGGACGATGCGCCGAAGGATCGAACGAAGCACCGAAAGAACCAATGACATGCCGAACAACATATGATTCATGCTTTGTAATAATTTGTCTAGATCGAATTAGTTTAGGTCTAATTGAGTTAGTATTGGGGTAAAACAATACCAACTCAATTAGGGGGCCATTGGGCCTAAGTTAGGGCTGAGTTGGTCTGAATAGAAGACCCACTCGGCCAGTTAGAGCCATGCCAAGCGGTGGCACCGCTTGAGGCTCAGCATCCCAAGTGGTCTGGGCAGTGGTACCGCCAACCATAAAGGTTGTCAGGTGGTGGTACCACTTAGTGTTAGTGTGTCAAGTGATAGCACCGCCAAACTAGGTGGTGGTACCGCCCAATGTCAAAAAGTACTCGCGGTAATACCATTACTAGTCATAGGTGTCTTGCAAACCAATCACATGAGTGATGGCACATGACACACATTCTTTTTACTTATTATATTTTAGAATTTTATCACTTTATATTACTTATTGCATATATGTCCATGGATCTGTGCCATGGGAATTGGATCGTGATAAGATCACGATAATGAGACCGATTCATCTTTAAACATAGACCCTAAATAATCCCAGCCATAGGTTACTCAAAAGGGACATCGAGATAACCAGATAGACTAGTGTGCTATATACCCGTTCATATGATGGAGGCAGTCGGTCTCATAGTTGCTCGTGTGGGGATACTAAGGATATAGTGCAAGTGCTAATTGGAGAATGAGTTAACTGATTGATCTGCTCACGGAATACTGGATAATTGATGATGCCTTATTATCATACAGCGATTCCGTAGTCCTAGTAGTGTATCTAGTCCTTAGGCTTGAGATACCAAGGATGTCCTGTATAAGTACTTCACACTTTGATACTGAACTTATAGGTTTGGAAGTTCCAAATATAGTATAGTCAATTATTGGAAGTGACAGCCAACCTTACGAGGGCTATTGAGTGTCAATATATGATCATCCGCTCTCGGTATTATGCGAGGAATATCCTATGTGTTCTTGCTCAAATAAATCCTTAACCAAGGTCATTTGGATTGAGAAAGAAAGAGTTCTCCGAGAGAATCCGATTAGAGAGAGACTCGAGGAGAAACCGTATGAGCCTGACAAGACCATGCCCAGTATATGGTCTTTGGGATATTAGATGGATGAGGGACTATAGGTACATTGTAACTGATGACAGATAGGTCCAAATAATTGGATTCCCCTATATCGTTTGGGGACTACGGCGTAGTGGCCTAGTACGTCCGCAGTCGATGAGTTAAGTGAATTATTATGGAGATAATAATTCATTGAGCCAGGAGGAGTTCTAATAGGTGTGACTCACAACTAGCTCGATATTGGGCCTAAAGGGTCACACACATATGGTAGGTGTTGCGACGAGTAAAGGTTCATATATGAGATATTCGTTGGAATCCCTATTTTATTAGATATCCAATAAGCCCCTGAATTATTAGATCCCATGGATGGGATCCAATAAGAGCTATAAGAGATTATTGGGTAGAGACCCACTAATCTAATAGACTTGGGTAATTGGATGGAGATCCAGTACCCAATAGGGCAGGATCCATTAGGGTTAATTAGATGCCTCTATAAATAGGAGTGAACTAAAGGCTCATAAGGCTGTAGCTTCTTAGCAGCCACCTCCTATTCTCCTCTCCCCTTCTCCTCCTCAGATAGCAGGATTAGAGATTTGAGGAGCATCGTTGCAGCCCTGCTATGTGGATCACTGTAAGAGAGGAAGATGCTTGACCTCCTTCATCCACTCATATAAATCTACAGGGATTAAGGGATATATGATCTCCCTAGGTAACACAACTATCTCATGCATGGTTTTCTATGTCGTGGGTTTTGTGCACCAGTCTATGCACGACGACGAACACATATTGGGAAATTTGGGGTTTTTATTTTATATTCTTCTACTGCGCATGTAATGTTGTTCCTAGATTTCCCAACAACTGTTAGTACCCCGAAAACCGAGGATGAGACACTTTTAGGCTCCAAGTTTGAATCCATTTGGAGCCTATAAATACCCCTCTCATCCCTGCTCAGAATACACAACAATTGAGAGCAAAAAGGAAAACACTATTGTAATCTTGTGAGAATTCCTTTCAAACTCTAAGTGTTGATGAAGTTTAAGAGAGGAGGTAGTGGGGGTGTAAAAGTTCTCTTCTGAGCCTATCAAAAGGAGAATAGAGTTGTAAGAAGGTGGTTGGTCTTCGCCTATTGGAGGAAGACCGTTAGTGGATGCCGGTGGCCTCAACGAAAGAGGAATCGAGAGTGGATTTAGGTCACGATGATCGAACCACTATAAAACTTAGTTTGCATTTCTATTTGTGGAATTTACCTTTATTACAAACTACTTTACTTTATCATTACATTCTTACGAATGCTTTCAAGTTAAACACATTTCTGATATCGATGTTCGATGAAAATCGATATCGAAAATGTGTTTAACTTGAAAGCATTCGTAAGAATATAATAAGAAAGTAAAGCAGCTTGCAGTAAGCACTAATTCATCAAATGAAAGTTTTTCAAAACTGACATTTTTTATCGTAAGCACTAATTCACCCTCCCTCTTAGTGTCGACTCGATCCTAACATATATTCGGATATGTCTTACTTGCCAACAAGATAAGGACAAGCAGCGGTAGTCGATGAGACTTTTGGAGTTGTTGCCCATACTAGAAAGGTCTTGGGAAAGTATTTCCTTTAACTTCATATCAAGCTTGTCGATAGTACGGGGACTCAAATCACTACTCGTTATGGTCGATCGGTTTTCAAAATATATAATATTCATTGCTACACCTATACACTACTTAATGGAGGAGGCGATCAAGTTGATGATAAAGAATGTGGTGAAATATTAGGAAGTCTCGTATAATATCATCAGTGATTGACACGCGTGGTTTTTGGGATGATTTTGGACTGAGCTATTCAAATTACTATAGTCTAAGTTATACTTCTCCATAAGCCTCCACCCCTATACGGATGGTCAAAATAAAAAAATAAATTTGCTCCTTAAGTAATATCTTCGACACTATGTGAGTGCCAACCAACATGATTGAATGAAGCTATTGGACATAGCCCAATTCTTCTATAACTTATTGTGGAGCTTTGCATCCAATAAGAGCACCTTCAAGATCATTACGGGATAATAGTTGTAGACTCCTTACACCTTAATGATTGTTTCTACTAGGAGTAGCCCTTTAGCATATTACTTTAAAAAGGAATGATATCGAAACGTAGATATTGTTCGGGCTTACTTGGAGAAGGCAACCAAAAAGATGATGAAGTAGACAGATCTGGGAAGGCGACCATCGAGTTTAAGTCAATGACTTGGTGTCAATGAAGCTCTAACTAGCATCATTCTAATTCTTTAGGCATAAAGGACACAAGCGACTATTACACAAGTACGAAAAACCCTTTAATTTTTTTATCAATAACAAGTTTTGTCTTTTCTCCCACCTTCAGAAGTATGGATTGCCCACCCAATTATAGTAGGACAGGCAATGTCTCCTACAAGTTGTAGCTACTTGTATGGTTCAAAATTTACAATGTCTTCCAAGTGAGCAACTTGAAAGCCTACTACTCAGATTCGCAAGATGCTTTCCGAAATGTTCCAACTCATTAACTCTCATTAGAGCCTCCTACGAAAAGTGAGCTGAAGCAATTTTAGTTGATCGTAAGACAAAGTTGTCCAATGGAGCAAAGAAGATCAAGTACATGGTAAAGTGGTAAAAACTTCCTTGAACAGAAGCTAGTTAGGAGCCTAAAGACACCTTGCGACATGAAGAAGCAATGATCAAAGCATACCAGCAAGCATCGATAAGAGTGTAAACAGTTTAAGTGGGGCAGAATGTCATGAATGATCGTCACGCACACACAACACCCTTATCAACGGACCGTTCGTCACTTTTTTTTTCTTATACATATGCTTGACAATATGTTTTGCTTTATTTTGTGTGTTTTTGCTTGAAAAATATGAACAAGAATAGTTTGCAAGGTTATAAAAGGATCGCTCACCAAAATATATAAAAGTGTCCAAAAATGATCTAGTTTTCATGTGCCATGACGTGTTTACTATAGGTTTTATTGCGAAGAAAAACGTCAATCACCTCAGCACCCAAAACCCCTTACGTGGCACCTTAATTAGATTCACAAGCTCGTATATTAAACCTATGGAAACTTACTAATGCGCTAGACAACCGGTAAGCAATCATTTGTTTTCTTCTCTCTCTTGCACACCTAGTGTTTACTAAATTACTTGTAAAACTATTCTCTTCACGAGACGTTGAGATTTATTTGTCGTTTGCTTTCGAACTAATCAATTTGCTCTCTTACAAGTCAACATAGCGAGATTGCAACTAGGCTAACCCTTTATGAATGAATAATGCAAAAGTGCCTCATAACTTAAGAAATTCTAACTAGGCACGTGATAATATAGCCACAACATCATTGATAAATGTTACTTTGACCTACTTCCTACATCAAAGTAATTAGGAAAACTAACACATGCTAGTAAAATATTCATATAGAGTCCTTGAAGAGATCCATTTAGTTAATCAAAGTAATTAGGCATTATGGCATTAACACTCGTAAAGTCCAGAGCCATGCATATGTCAATTATAAAAATATCAAAAAAATTATAATTTTAAATTTTGATATAATAATAATATTATTATTATTATTATAAATCTTAACTATTTAAGATTAACTACATGAATCTTTTATCATTATTATGCAAAAAAAATATATACTTAATTAAATTTAAAATTCTTAAATTTTTATTTATAATTTTTATTAAAATATTTTTATATCTTCCTTTACCTTTCATCGTACCATTAATATTAATCATTTTTATTTCTTTTGATTATCACATCCAAAAATTTTCTAAGCACATGTTTATATCATTTTAAATAATTTTTTATCTTATTCTCTATTAAAACGATACCTAATTATTCATGAATAAAAATATTTATTTTTTTATTTTTCCTATTAACTTCACATATCGTTCTCAACATTCTTATCTCATAACATAAACTTTTTACATATATTATTTCTTAACTACCCAATACTTAGATCATAGTTTTAAATTCTGATGCATCCTATAAATGAAAGATATACATGAGAACTTAGTGGTGAATGGTGATAAAAAAGAATCAATGCCACAACTATAAAATACACCCAACAGGATATTCAAAATTGAACCAAAGTTGTATGCATGAACTATGTTGAAGAAAATTATGTGTACATTGTGATATCATCTAATCATTGGATGGACTAAGGATATGAAAAAAGTTATATCTGTTGTAAAACATGAAATCGATTTGAACTTTAAACTAAAGAGTAAAGACGCTAATTCAAAATTTGTTGAATGCAAATGCAAGATCACCTGTAATTGATACAATTGAAGCAGACTTATGTACATGTAGGATCACAAAAAGTACACCAGCCGTTTCAAAAAAATATGCAACTAGCCTTCTATTGGGCACTCGGCATATCAGTATGTAATGGTTGAGGTGGCAGAGGTTTGAGAAGAGATTTCAAGGACTCCATGATACTAGAAAAAGCCGGTCTTTTCCATGGCTCACTGCAGTTCAACAGATCATTTAAGAACAGAAGCAGAATGAAGTATAAAAAGATTAATTGCCAAGGAATTGCACTGTCCACATACTTGGCCCAACAGGACTCAATTATAGCAGCCACCTGTGGATTTACATCACTTGGAATCTCAAGCCTTCTTCCTTTAAAACCAACCGCAGCAACCACCTGTCACATGACAATTTATTTCATATATTGATAATTTTAATGATGGCACATCTATGTGTCTCAGCACATGTATAAAAACAGACTTGTATTAAATAAATGCATTTGCTAATCGGCAAGACATTGACAGAGTTCAAATGCTTCCAAATTCATCGAACTAAAGCCCTCTAATCATCAATACCAATGGAATAAAAAAAGCTAACCTGAGCAGGATTTAAATTACTCCA
Organism: Musa schizocarpa; assembly: GCA_900464855.2. NCBI lineage: Eukaryota > Viridiplantae > Streptophyta > Magnoliopsida > Zingiberales > Musaceae > Musa > Musa schizocarpa. The sequence continues at coordinate 26,125,201 of LS990925.1, read as the reverse complement.
GGGTTGTTGCAATGTCATAAACTCCCACAAAATCACGCCAAAGCTGTAAACATCAGACTTCTCATTTGATTGTTCATCTCGAAGTACTTCCGGTGCCATCCACTCAGGCTAATGTGAACAAAAAAAATCAAAGTTGAAAACCAAAACAACTCAATTAACCTATTGTAAATCAACCAAATGGATTCAGTTGAGAGCATGTACAACACGAGGAACTTACGGTTCCTGCAAGAGACTTAGATGAGAGAAATGTGTTTGCCTTCAGTCTTGAAAGACCAAAATCACAGACCTGCAGTACAACAGAAAGCTATCACTACAGTAGTGGTATACAGAAAAACTAGGTATATACAGTCAATCGCAGTAGGATAAACCAAAAAGGAATCCGAGTTTGACAAATTGCATCAGATTGACATGGCTGTAAAACAAAGAATATGAGATACTGACATAGACAACCTGACAGATGACATGGCACGTATACAAAAATGAGCACATATATTTGCTATTTAATATTAGACCTTATGTAATATCGATGTTCTATGATCATCACACATGAAACTTTATAAGAATCATAACAACCATTTATACAATTAGCAAACATTTACAAAATACCTTAAACATGTATACATAATACCAGTCAAAAGTCAGAATCACATGTATATTGCCAATATTTGACATGTTTTGTAGTCCTTTAAAGATGATACAAGAGTCCTACAAGATACAACACATTACTTTAGAGAGTAGATGATACAATTCATCTTAACATGCTTCAAGTACCAACACATGGTGGAAAGTTGCCAACGTGTATAGGCATAACACTGATATGACAACCATTTTGCAGGATCTCTTAGAATGAAGCAATAAAAGTTTTAAGAGAGAAATACCATCTTGGCAAGGAAAAAAGAGATGTCAACAAGCCACAAGCATTCATGACAGATAATACTAAATAAATAATTTCACAACTGGGTAAAGGCATAATTGTCTATTCTTTTTATCAATGCTAGACAGAGTTTATAGGTAAATTGTTCAAATAGTTTGTCAACACAGACACACAGTTCAGCACTCTACCTATATCATGCACCCATTGATGCAAATACACATCTTTTGCCAAATGCCAAAAAGGAACATTTATATATTGTTAGCTTCTACCAGCAGGCACATACCATACTGGCACATGAAGCAAGCCTGCAAAAATAAATCCTTCTATTTCAAGACCTTACACATTCAGATTTGCTGCTCTTACATTTTCTCCACTATCAATTTGATTCATTCTCACAGTTGGTTTTTGCAAGAGATCAAACCTGTTGGAAACTTATTAGAACTACAAGGCCTTTGGAACACCTTTCAAGAGGAAACCTACACCACATTCAGTAATTGATTCATCAAAAAAAGAAAAAAAGAAAAAAGGAATACCCAGTGCACGAGGCTCCCACCAATATGGGGTCTGGAAAAGGTCTATACATGCAGCTTTACCTTTAAATATTTAAAGAATCTGTTTCCGTGACTCGAACCCCGGTCTCTCATGTCATAAAAGAACAACCTTATCATTGTACCAAGGCCTGCCCTCATGAAAGAAAGAAATAATAAATCATTTTACCAATCAAGAGAGAACTTATTCTTTTTCTTTGTCAATTATCATCTTTTATAATGAACAGGGCTATCCTATGTGTTGTAGTTGCATATGATGATGCCAAAGACAAAATATTGCATCTCTGGAATGATAATACAGACTATAGTATGCGTTGCAATTGCATCTGATGATGCCAAAGACAAAATGTTGCATCTCTGGAATGATCATACTCTGTTATCGCTTGTTACAGTTCATGATATATCATCCAAGTAGGACTATTTGCCGGCTGGAAGGAGCTGCAACTTTGCAAACTTTTCTTCCACATATTATCAGGAATGCAGATGTACATTGATGATAGCTAATGAATTAATTTTGTAAATTACAAACATAACATCTCCGTGTCACAAAATAGCATGCATGTCGTAGTTGACCTCTACTGGATAACCTCATTCAGCAACAAAGAAGTAAGATCATGAAGCTAATACAAATTAACAGAAACAATTTTGTTGATTGGAGCACAATAAGAACACATGAGAAATGGAAAGAAAGCTCAGGTCTGTGGTAACAAGTGAAGCTCTTAGAAATTTAGGGTAGTTAAAAGTTAAAATATCTCTAGGACATTAGCAACAACGCGATTGGAAACTTGAGATCAAAGCATGGTTTGAAAAACCACCAGGACCAGTACAAACCAGGTGATAAATAATGGTTCCATGGACAAATGGACCACAAACCAGCCCATTTCAAGTGTTTCAGGTCTGGTTTAGGGTTTTTAATTAAATGGTTAAAATTTCATAACCTCTCTCTATATATATCACCAACAAACCCTTGAGATAATTTCATAACCTCTCTCTCTCTCTCTCTCTCCTATCTTCTTCCTCCTCTTCTTTTTATTCTTCTGTGTTGGTATGTACTATGTACCAGACTCATACCAGTCTGACCAATGACTGGCACCAGCTCTGGTACCAAAATTTTACACCATGAAAAAAAGCATAACTAGAGCCATAGATGTTAAGCAGCTTATAATAAGAAATAATTCTGCAACCAAAGTCCAAAATATGTGAATACAATTCTTACTTTCACTGTGTACTTTTTGTCAACGAGAAGATTTGGAGACTTCAAATCTCGATGAACGATAGGAGGATTGCGTTTGTGAAGATAATTCATTCCCTTTGCCTGGAAAAGCAAATACCCATTAATAAATATGTACCCTGCATCACTGCAAAAGATTATTAGATATAAAGTTACCAAAAAAGAAATGGCCTTAGCCTTTCTGATTGCTGTACTTTAAAAATTGTGCTACACTAAATGCAACTTATGCAAAAAAACTGAAATCTAATTAGGTAAAAAGCATACCACATCAAATGCCATACTTAATCTGCGCCTCTCATCTAAAACTTCCCTTGCTCCATTTCTATGCAAAAGCCGATACAAGCTGCCTCTGAAATTCATCAAAAGAAGTTATATGTACTGACTTCACTGAGTAGTTTGATAGGTATGATTTTGTGAAATATATAAAAGCACAAGATGAAGAAAGAGGAAAATACCTTGACAAATATTCAGTGACAATAGATAGGTTCCGTGGCTCGGTAACAGCACCCATGAACAAAACTATATTAGGGTGCCTTAGGCTTTTCATTATAGCAACCTAATGTAGAATAATACAATGATCATGAATCTTAGGTGAAAGATAAAGAAAAAACATTCACATGCTGCTGTAGCATTCTTATGAAGCCCCAAAAAAATATCTCAATGTACATGTCTATTGGCAATGGTGTTTGCGAACTTCCAGAAAAATGATATTTAACTTATTGCAAGTGATCAGCATCTTAACCCAAATGCAGACAGTCCATTGTATCAAGAGAATCTGATTATTCAACATGTCTAACTATTTAAACCCTTTTCTTATAGAGGGGAAAGGGACTTGCTTTTACATTTCCAGCACTATATCTACATATATTACTCCTCTAAACTTCTGATATCAGGAAAGTCCTTTGTTCTCACTGAAACTTTCTAAATTTCTGTTATGGTATGGCCATTTATCCATGTCTAGAGGTTAAGCAGTTAGTTTTAGAACCTCGCAGCAGCAGTAGTACAGATACCATGTGTTCCTACATGCAACCTCATGGTCAATTACATTTCTCTTGCTACAGACAATATTGTTTTTCTCTACGGTTTTGCCTTCTTTAACATATCTTGATAATGAGCTAAGCATTGAACAGTAATGTGCCATAAACCCACTATATTCAGAGGTAACATTGACTTTTCTATAATATATGCAGCTGAAAAGTACAGAGATCTGAGTTCAGTCAAATGATCGACTATAATGCTTAAACAAGATTCTAAAAGTAAAAAAAGGATGAAAACTGGAGCACAAGACTGCCCAGTTTCTTTAATTAAATTCTTGATTCGAACTGTTGAATCAAAAGGATACATGTGAAAATCACATAGCCAGAACTTGTAGTCTTAGCAGTTTATGTGATTAATGACTAAATTCCACCCAAAGACTTCATGCATAATGTACACATGTTGGAATAATTGATCAAACAAATCATAACAACAAGGGCCTGACCAGGTTATTAGGTAAGCTGATTACTATGACTTATGCTTTTGTAGTCAACAGACAGCAATAAATTTTATAAATTTTTTAAAAAATCAGTATGACATTTATCCAGAGCAAACTGTTACATATTTACTTGAGCATACCTCTCTTAAGAACTCTTTTAAACGCTCAGGATGGAGATCTTGTTCCATAAGTATCTTGACAGCAACATCCTACAGGTAAAAACTATCTCATAGATTCAAAGGAACAAATTCTGCTTTTAAAGATTCTGAAATAAGATTTTAAGTTTAAAAGCACAAAATATAATGTCTTCAAAATTGAACATAAATTTCAACGTCCATGCTAGGTGACAGACATCACGGGTTAAGAGCAGTATGGGGTCGGAATGGTGTGGGCTTCTGAATGTGCACCACCTAAAAGAATAAATTCTGCTTTTAAAGATTCTGCAATAAGATTTTAAGTTTAAAAACACAAAATTTAATGTCTTCAAAATTGAACATAAGTTCCATCATCTATGCTTCTGAATGTACACCACCTAAGCGTTGAGACATGAAGTACTTCTCTTAGGTAATTGCATGGATTCAGCAAGAGTCATTGAAGCATTGGTGGGAATAGAACCATTTTCACCTTTACTTTCTTAGTATAATTTAAAATTTTATTCTTCTGCAGTTGAAGTGATGCTGCTCAAGGCAGGAATACATTAGCATTGTTAAAGAGATTTGTAAAGCTAATTGTCGATCCAAATAGTTGCGGCAAGTACTGATGATTAATGATCACGTTACTATAATGGTAATGCTATGTTTGTCTGATAACCATAAAACCATAGGATGTTAAAGTAGCCACTCAATTTACAAATGATAAAGTATCAATATCCACAATAAACATCAATGATCAGTTGTTTATGGCAACAATTAAATTAAAGACTCCACAGACAATATGGCCTAACGTAGCTCATGTTTATGGAACCACTTCTGCTGAACTTTGGAAACTGAAAAACAGAAGAGTTTCCTTTACATTAAGCATATAAAACAGTTGATGATAATCAAAGAACATACCGAACCATGCCATTCAGCACGATGGACAGTTCCAAAAGAACCTGAAAAATAATACAGTTACAAACAAAAACATACAATCTAGTTTCTGCATATGGAATATGTTCATAGAATATAGATAACGAGAAAAAAAATGTGCATTTACCTGCTCCAATCCTCTCCTTCAGGACCAGTTCTCTCCATGGAATATTTAAGTCATCTATGGCAAAGCTTATCTCATTGTTAGGTCTATTATGGCCCTGTTTAGAATCCTTTTTATCAGCCTTTGGATCAGGAGGAATGATATGGAGAACATCTTTATGCACAGCTTTTGATGGCTCTGGCCGAGCAACCTTTTGAATGTGAGGCAGAGGTAGCTCACAAAGTTCAGTTCCAGTAGCTTCTAGTGGTGAAGATATCACCTCTACAGACTTCTCATCCAAAGGCCTAGAGGAAGATAAGTCCACAACATCTCCTTGAGCAACAACAGCACCTTAAATAGTACAACATGCAATTTCAGTTGATGCCCCTTGTGATAATTGATATTACTCACAAGAAATTAGTTGTCATAAAAGCTCATGCTGTTCAATAGATACTGATCAAAATGGTGACTATCACATAAGTAAATTAGCAGCACCATGACATGCAGTGACCAAGGAACTCTTGAAATTACAATTTAAGCATTTAAATCCAGTCTAATAAACAACGAGAATCAATTGAAACCACATAACAATAAAGAAGAATTACAATCAACCACTGAATTCACAGTCAAAGACCTTTGTTCCAATCATAGCTTTCAAAAGTAAACTTCAAGCATTACATGGATTTTCATTAAATTAAAGTTACAATGAATGGACTGATGTGATTATGCTCGAGTCCACCATAAAATTTTGTAATCAAAGCACCTGATGAATGGCAAGATTTGACTTCAAGTAACAAACAAGCAGTGATGGTGCCCTCCAATTGTGAGGGGACATAAATTGTAATGTGTTAAATAACTAATACAACTACAACGGAATGCTTGGATTGCTAGGCATAATGGAATTCACACAAATGTACTTCTCAATCCATTAAGCTTCAGTGTTTTCAGAAGAAAAAAAAGATACATTAGGATAAAGAAGAAGAAATCTCAAGTGAAGAACGTTCAATACTGTACGGACAACAGCCAAGCATTGTGGCCATTTGAGATTCTCGAGGTTATTGAATAGTCAAACAAATACTAAATGCATAGGCTCCAACAGTCCCATTGTTACCAGAGATTTGTTGGATAAACAATGTTAGGACATCTGGTTTTCAAGCAATCAATAAAAGCAACATGAACTGGTAGCAGAGTTAAAATACAATGATACATTCAAATCAATGTTTGTGTTATATTCATGGGAGTCACCTGCTGAAGCGTCATTGAAGAAGAGATTAAGTGATTGACAGTCCAGAAGATATTGCTTGGCCAAGGTTCTAAAATTCACAGTTACCTCGGTTGATTTGGCTTTTGGAGGACGCAAAGGTGAAGATATTGAAATGGAATAAGGTCCATTCAGCAAAGAATCAGGTTCACACAGGTTTCCTGGGTTCCTAATCAAATCAACTAAATATTCCCTGCCAATAGAGAAATTTTATCAATCAGTTGGCTTATTGAATATCAGTCCAAGATCTGTGAAGGTTGCAGAGTTAGGCACTTAAACAATCTAGTAAATGCTGATACTAGCTGTCATGCAGCATGAACATGCTACAGTGTCTCAAATTAAAATCAGTTGCAAGAATATGAGTGTTTGAGTGTCTACTAATGTCCATTTTGTACAAGGAATTACAGATAATATGAGATAGTGCAGTGAGATCTAACTACTCTAAAGAATCATATAAATGGAAAAAAATGCTAATAATAATTATCGACATTTGTGACCTGTCATGAACAATCTAGAGTAATAGAAGTTTTGATGAAATTTCCAAGAGCTCATGAACACCATGAAACATTGTAATTTTAGCCACTATATATTTTCTATTTGCACAAAGAGAAAATATAGTTTAGGTCCCCGATCATAAAACTTACAAAAAGAAAAGATTAGGAATATGAATTAGTAGCATAAGAGTGGTGTGGTCATAAAGGACTTGCAAATCAACAAAAATCTGAGTGAGAGATATGATATCATTTTAGTTGGCTACTAGAAACCTCAGAATCAGACTCTTAGGAAGTGCCTGGTTATGCCATAAACAGGCAGACAATTAATGATCTTAATTCTCAACAGGATCCAGTATCTCACTCACTCACTTGATATGGAAGGATATGCAAGGTGTCTTTATAGTTTATATCGCAATAAAGATGCCCTTTATGAGTCAGCCTATGTATTTAAGTGGCCACTGAAGCAATTTGAAGGAGATGCTCCAACACTATCAAGGTTACAGTTTCACTTGTATATTTCTCTTTATTTGCAATTCACTCACATGCAAATTGTTGCTTTGTTGCACTATTCCATGCTGTATCTGGGCCAGTTGTGCACAAGCAACTCAATTGCATTATGCTGTGGTCATACTGGTCTATTGAAATTGCAAAATTATACCTCAAGAAATTCTATGAGGCACCCATCCATGATCAGTGCTGCCATGCCACAGGCACAGTACAGCACAATAAGTATAGGAAGTAATCATTCCACAGACCAAAACTCTCTAAAGTAACAGTTCATAATTAACATAATAACTTGGAAAATAGAGTCTGCACCTTTCAATACCAAAGCGCACCAAACATGAGGAAGCATCACCAGTTTTGCAATATTTACAGCCTTTGGCAACTCGACATGGCAAATTAATTGTGTCTGCCAACATCTACAGACACAAAAGAAAAATGACAAATTAGAAATTAAAATCATCCCAACAAAATCTTGTGACTCTTATGAATTTATTAATAGCAGAAGTTTAAGTTAACTTCATGCAATCAAACATACAAAAGGAACACAGAGCATTAGTCACCATTGAAAATGAGAAAACAAATGAAACATACGATGCTTGCTAAGATGATATGTTATGTTCTCAATTAGTCACACAACAAAATTAACTTAAATATGTTTTTGTTTGTGAACAATTAAGTATCACTTTGATAGAGTATAAAATCAAGAAAGGTAGACAACGACCTAAGAAAACTTTAATAAAAACTGTACATAAAGATTTAAATAATTTTAACTTAACAAAAGCTATGGTTCTTTATAGATCTCAATGGTGGTAAAAGTTGCATGTAGCTGACCCTAAATGGTTGGAACTTTGCGGCTTTGTTGTTATAACAAAATTAGCTTAAGTGAACCTAAGTTTAGACCTTTCAATTAAAAAAAACTTAATAAGCAAGATTATACAAAAACAATGGTGCCTTGCAAAATCACCTTAAAAAGCAATGCACGATGCCTGCAGAGACCAACTGATAGCTTCCCAATTGGAAGCACAACAGAACCTGAAGTAGCCTTGAGAGCCTCACTGCACTCTTTCCAGCGACGAAGAAGATCCTCTTCATTAAATGCTGTACCTCTTGTGTAAGCAAATACATACTCATTATCAAAGAAACAAAAGGATCATATTGGTCATCTACATGTAGGGTGCGGTGCTGAGAGCAACTTACCCCATGTGGGAGCAGACAAGGTTTGCTAGCTGATCCACCATATCTTTCGGTGTGGCACAGCTGCATGAAAGGCCAACTACCACGTTTTGTAACTGCCTTAGATCGGGATCATATTGTCTATCTACAAGAGCCACTTCAATCGATGAATCACAGGGGTGAACAGTTTGCAGTGACTCAACTGATGGAATCCGATTCTCTTCTTCCACATCATTACATAGAGTCCATACAAATGGATCCATTCCCTGAATCAGATAAAAGCCATCCGGAATTTTGTCATGGTATGATAGGCATCCATTTACCTGATGAAAATAAAATAAAAAAGTAAGTACAGTGTCATGTACATGGATCAATATTCACAGAATTAAAGAGTTTCTGGATTAGACATAAGGAGAGAATATTATTAATAAAGGTGAGCAGCAAGTAGTTATTAACAACTGGATACAGTGCACAAAAGGAAGAGACCTATGCTATGTCATCAACACACTGATAAATGGAGAATAATAACTTATAATATGTTTTTTATGGTACCAGCTGCCAGAGAAACCATGTGGATTACATTAATATTTCAAGTGCAAATTAATTGGTAATCCACCTTACATAAAATATTTGCAAAGAATATTTGTGGGAAAAAGAATAGAAATCTTTGATGGTAGTCAATATATGTCGGTTTATTTTTTCACTTGGAAAGCAACATCTGAGCAAATAATCATTTACAGGTTTTAACGACTGAACAACAACAGAAGAATAAAGCTTGATAGTTATAAATTTATCATTTCCAAGGTCAAGCATGAGAATGCAACAGCAGCACCAAGAGGCCACTAGGTTGTGTGGTTTGTGTTTGTACAGACAATAAATGAGAGCGCATATATGTAGGTCGTTATGGATAATGGATAAAGGTTCATGAAGGATGACTACTGAAAATAATGTGCATGTATTTTCAAGAAGAGAAGAAAATGAAATAATACTAGCAATTGATGACCCTCATGGAAAACCTTCTACGTCATTCATGTTGGACAATTCTAACAGTGTACTAAACATGTTTGGTCTTTCATTGCTAAAGAGGAGAATTTGTGTGAATGATACTTGAATTAATTAACTAAATTCCAACTGGAGCATTCAAAGCAACAATGTATCTTGACGGATTAATCCCACATCGAAAGTGGAAAGACTAAGATTGACTTAAAATGATCCAATAGGTATACTAACTTGGCATATGCATTTTGGGCTATTGGTTCAAATTTAACGAAGTTAATATATCAATCATGGTTCACCTTATCTGTCCATACCAATGTATCAACCAACTATTGATACAGTACGTACCAAACGTACCGACTCATGACATATGGGAGTATACCGATGTACCCCTTGTACCGGTCCCTTGTCGGACCGGTATGTACCGTCCGTAGTAGGCAGTATTGCCGTGGTATAGCGAACCTTGATGTCAATTAACCTATGAGGTCGAATTATGACAATTGGTATCATGGTCAGAAGACTCTCATAGTAAGAGGCGAAAGGCCCGAGTAGGAAAGGGTTATCCATAGACGAAACCGGAGGGCATGTCACATTGTGGAGTCACCATTGTGCAACCTCACATGCCATGTTAGTCCCACATCAGAAGTAGGTAAAGACTAAGATTGAATTATAAGGATGTGACGAGTTACTATTGTTAATGAAACCATTACAATCTTGGAGCTCCAACTAGAATAGTTCCAAATGATAAGCAACTGAATACATATGTGTCCATCAAATTCTTGACCTTTAAAAATCTTAATATACTATCAATCATATTAATCTGTGCTATTATTAAACATTGTCTAACAGATTTCGAAGAAGAAGTTGCATCCACGCGTTAATGTGATTCGTTGTGGTGAATGAACATGCCTTGGCAGCTTGGACTATGACAAACTAGCTTCCACTGGGTTCCAAAGTAAAAGTAATTAAACCGTTGAATCTAGTTATTCTGGCACCAAACGGAATCAGATTACGCGAAAAGAACAGAGCGGAGCAAAGAGATGGGGCGGTTATATACGAACCCAGAAGCGATGGGAGATGGACGTGGGAGAGACGTGTTCCGGAAGCACTGTTTGATCCAAAGCGTCCAAGAAATTGGGGTCGTCCGCGCACGCCGCCTCGGAGCAGAGCCGAAGCGCCAGGGCGAGCTGGAGCTGGTACGTCTCCTCGGCCTGCTGCGCCCAGCTCTTGGCCGACGACAACGACGACGCCTCCGCCACGGCTCCGTCCTTCGTCCGGCCCTCGCCCCCTCCGGCAGACGTCAGGGCCGCCATGCGGCTGAAGGCGTCCGCGTCTACGGTCGCGGAGGAGATCGTGGCGGGCACGTAGAAGTCCCCGCCAGAGAGGGAGCTCTCCCCGTAGCTGCTGCCGCTGGACTGCCGCTGCAGCGGCGCGACGGCGGGGGCGATCGACCAGTCCAAGGGAGAGGCGCGGGCGCGGGCCTTGTCGGTGGGCGGTGACTCGAACTTGGGCGGTGGCGGAGAGTCGTCGGGGGACTGGCTGAGGAGGGAGTAGGTGGATCGCCTCCCGGCCATGTCCATCCCCAAAAGGTAAAGACGGGGAAAGGAAGGGAAAGATTGGAGGCTGACTTCACTCGATTATATTCATCTTGTTGTTTTCAGTGGATTTGTTTGTCTTCGGGGGCGGTGGCGGAGGTTGGTAGGGCCGGCGTCGAGGAGCTTCCGTCGATTCTGAGACCCGGAGGCTGGAGAGAGCCGATCGTCTCCGTCTACGCATCTCTCTCTCTCTCTGAGGGCCCCTTCTTTATTATTATTAGACAAAATTACAAATATATCCCTGTACGCCACTGAAGTTGAGCAGACCTTAAGTTAGACTCGTACCATTTGTGAACTTATTGCAAGTATTAAAAACATTAATATTGACTGCAATTGATATTGCACACACAAAAAATGGTACCCATCATCTTATATAGATCATATAATCAGTCAAATTAATTTGATATATTTTTTAAAAAAATATTATGGCGTCAAAAAATACTTTTTTAAAAGATTTGAAACTCGATAATTTTTTTTCATATTACTTATCTCCTTCCTGTAAAAGAATATATCGCTGGTATTAGGTAAGGCTTATGGATACTAAGTCAATTTTGATTTATGGGTTGCTGATAAAAAAAATTTTGAATGTAGAAATAAAATAATATATAAAAATAATTTATATGATATTGATTTTATTATCATTGTTTTTAAGTTAAAACAATAAGTAACATATCAATATATTAGAGCAAAATATATAACGTTAAATATATTGTTTAGTTGTTACTCTGGGAAGATAATTTTTCGTGTGGCCCTTTTTGTCCAGCGCCTTGGTATATTTTTTATCAGATCATTAACAAAATTAACTACTGTTATTATGTATACATAGTGTCATTGAATCAAGTATTAAGAATATTTTTGATGAATTAATTATAAATATAAAACATCTACAGAGCAAAATACATATCTTCTGGTGCTTAAAATATTTCTTTTATTATATTATAATTTAATTAATATTTTTTTCAAATATAAGCGATGAAGATGGACGATGATTCTAATATTTATAATAATCTAATAAGATTTTTATCACGGACTGTAAAGATACTTCAAATAAAATTTTGAACTCTCAATTGGTTTGGTTTGATATATCATCATCAAGCAAATATTTATGATATAAATATATTAGATGAACATTTAGATTATCAAACTTTGTAAATTGATTTGTGTGAACAAAATAATATATGTAAGAAAATTATTAAATTAAAAGTGTAGGTGAGACACATGTTAATTTGACCAGGGACTGAACCTGATAATCAAGACGGTATATAAGTGTGTAATCGTTTTTACGTAAGTTTTATGCTTATCGACATACTTAGTCCATGATCGGAGATGATCAGACATAACCTTTAGTAGCGTTGGATAACGAACCTTTGGTAGCGTTGGATAACGATTAAGTCTACCTAGAGGATAAATTAGGGTTAGCGGACGACGAATGTACCTAACTTGGAAGGCCTATCGAGCTTTCATTGTTCAACGTCGCTTCAAAATTGAGTGCCCAAATCAATGGATGTCAAACCATGCTATAATATCACGGTCTTAGTTAGAATTGTCTAAGACATGAGGTACTCTTGCGGCCAAGAACACGAACTTAGCTTGTGTTGCCTAAGTCACGAGGCACCCTTACGGCAAAGTCGCAAACTTAGCTTGCATTTCCTAAGTCGCGCTTCGCCCTTGAGATATTGCTCCGCAAAGATCAGCCCACTTGCAACCAGGTCCCGAAGGACTTGTAAAAAAGAAAGTTGATTAGTTCGAAAGAACAAGCAACGGACAAGTCCCGACGTCTCGCAAAAAGGGGAAGCTTTACAAGCAATTCAGCGAGCACCTTGCGTGCACAAGAGAAAAGAGGGAGAGAGGGAAAACAAGGGCTTTAAAAGGTTGAACGAACAGCTGCAAGCCCACAAACAACTGCTCACCGAGTCCCGGGCGCGACAACAAGTTCCTGCCAAGGCAACGTGCGAACTTGCGAAAGAGTGTTCAACGCCCGGTACTATACCGAAGCCCCATCCAACCCTATGCCACCTAGGGGGTTCCAAGGGGCTGATATGGCTGACGTTTTGGTGAGCGAAGGCGGATTCCAGAAATCAGCCCGCGGCACATGAAAATAGAGCTGTTTTAGGCTATTTTGGGGTTGTTTTGCTCGGTTCAGTGAGCGGTCACTTTATAACGTTGTAGCTTGTTCAAACTTACATTTTTACAAGCAAAATAACCCAAAACTAAAACAAAACATGCTGCCAAGCAGCTGTACATGTAGGTGTGAGCGACAAACGGTTCGTTGAACGGAGTTGTTGTGGGTGCGCGACGATCGTTCTTGACATTCTCCTCCACTTAAATTGTTGACGCCCTCATCGATGCTTGTTGGTAGTTATTGATGATTACTTCTTCATGTCGTAGGGCATCTTCAGGCTCCCAACTAGCTTAAGTTATGGGAAGCTTTCGCCACTTCACCAAGTACTATGTCTGCTCAGCTCCATTGGATAGCTTTATCTTACAGTCCACCAGAATGGTTTCAACCTGCTTCTCGTAGGAGGCAGTGGTGGGGGGTAGCCGAGTTGGAACACTTCGAGAAACATCTTGCGGATCCGAGTGGTAGGCTTTTAGGTTGCTGGCGTGAAGAACGTTGTGAATTTTGAACCACACCGACAGTTGCAACTTGTAGGAGACGTTGCCTACCCTGCTGATAATTGGGAAGGGCCATTCATACTTGTGCATCAATCCTTTATGGATTTTGTTCCTGAAGAATTGGAGTGATGCTGGTTGGAGCTTTACCAACACCAAATCGCCGACCTTGAACTCTTGTGGTCGCCTTCCCAAGTCTGCCCACTTCTTCATTCTTCTTGCCGCCTTCTCCAAGTAAGCCCGCGCAATATCTGCATTTCGATGCCACTCCTTTGCGAAGTGGTAAGTTGACGGACTACTCCCAGTATACCCAATTGTCATGGTGTGAGGAGTTGACAATTGTTGTCCTGTAATAATATTAAAGGGGCTCATGTTCGACGTAGAGCTCCGCTGCAAGTTGTAGGAGAATTAGGCAATGTCCAACAACTTCACCCAATCTCATTGGTTGGCACTCACGTAGTGCCGAAGATATTGCTCCAAGAGCAAGTTTATCCTTTCAGTCTAACCATCCGTCTGGGGGTGGAGGCTTGTGGAGAAGTATAACTTTGACCCCAACAATTTGAATAGCTCGGTCCAGAATCATCCCAAGAACCGAGGGTCTCGATCACTAATAATATTGTGCGGGACTCCCCAATACTTCACCACATCCTTCATCATCAGCTTGGCCACCTCTTATACTGAACAGTATAGGGGAGCAGCAATGAAAGTTGTATACTTTGAAAATCGATCGACCACCACGAGTATCGATTCAAGTCTCCCTACAAGTGGCAAGCTTGATATGCAGTCTAAGGAAATGCTCTCCCACGGCCTTTCTGGTATGGGCAACGGCTCCAAAAGTCCCACCGGCTTCCGTTGTTCCACCTTGTCTTGTTGGCAAGTGAGGCACGTTCGAACATATTCCTCCACATCAATCCCCATCTTCGGCCAATAGAATGCGAGGGCCAACGTTCGGTGAATACCTGGGTGTCCAGCCTAAAGGAAATCATGATACTCTTTTAGGAGTTCACGCCTCAAATTGTCCACTCGAGGAACATAAACCCTATTCGCTTTTGTGTACACGAGTCCCTCTTGGACCCAAAATCGTCGGGCCTTGCCTTCTTTGATAATCTGCATCAGGATAACTTCCTGGGGGTCACTATATAGTCCATCCTTGATCTTGGGAAGGAAGTTGGAGTGCAACTGACTTGCTTGGTCTCTGCCCTCCAATTGTACAACATTCATGCGTTCCACTTTCTAACTCAATGCATCGGCCACGACATTCGCCTTTTTGGGCTTATACTCCATTGTCATATCAAATTCAACCAAGAAGTCCTACCATCGCGCTTGCTTTGGGGAGAGCTTCTTTTGTGTTTGGAAATAGCTCAGAGCGATGTTGTCTGTCCTCAGCACAAATCACGATCCGAGGAGGTAGTGTCGCCAAAATCGTAGACAGTGGATCACCGCTGTCATCTCCTTCTCATGCACTGGATACAGTCGCTCGGTTTCGTTGAGTTTGCGGCTCTCATAGGCCACCGGATGACCCTCCTACATGAGTACTCACCTAATAATGAAGTCTAAAGCGTCTGTATGGACTTCAAAGAGCTCTCCATAGTCTGGCAATTTGAGCATCGATTCTTCCAGAACAACAGCCTTCAGATCTTGGAATGCTATTTCACATTTGTCAGACCACTTCCAAGGTTGCTCCTTCTTTAGTAACTCCGTCAGTGGAGTTGCACGCTTCGAATATCCTGCTATGAAACGTTGATAGTAGTTGACAAAACCAAGGAAGGATGGGATACTTGGTCGAACAAGTCCGCGATGAGCAGGATGGGATACTTGTTCTTCACCGTCACTTTGTTGAGGGCTCGGTAATCGACACATAGTCGGAGGCTCCCATCTTGTTTCTTTTGAAAGAGAACTGGATCTCCGAATGGTGCTTTCAAACTGCAGATGAGACCACCGCTTAGTAGTTCACCTAACTGCTTTCTGAGTTCTGCCAACTCTGGCGGGGCTATGGGGTAGGGTGGTCTCGCTGGAGGCTTCACTCCTGGCTCCAGCTCGATTTTATGATCCACGCCCCTGCGTGGCGGAAGAGTCTTCGGCAACTCGGGTGGCATAACGTCAGTGAACTCTTTCAGGATGTTCGCCACCACAATAGGTTCATGATTGGCCTCTTTGTCGAGTGGCTCTAGCTTCATAGCAGCCACGAATATTAGTTCGCCTTTTCGTACCCCCTTCTTCAATTGTAATGCCGATATCTGTTGGGGGTCCTTGGTTCCTCTCCGAGAGATGGGAACTATATAGGGGTCGTCACCCCCCATCATGCATAGGGTGTTAAGGAATGGTATTGGTACTAACTTCGTCGCATTCATAAATTCCATTCCAAGGATCACTTGGAAGTCGTCCAACGGCACCGCCATCATGTTCGTGCTCCTGCTCCATGTTCCAATCTTGATGGTGACTCCCTTTGCCAACCTGGAGATTCTCTTGGCCTCCGAGTTCACTGCCTTCATTCGACTTGGGCTCTTCTCCAAGATCAGCCCAAGTCGCTTTGCTTCTAGATCGACAATAAAATTGTGGGTAGCGCCCGTGTCTACCATTGCACGGGTTGTTTGGCCATTGAGCTTGATGTCTACGTATATTAGCTCACCATTTCCTGCTTTATATAGCCTTGTCCTCGAGTTCTCCCCCACTTGACCCCGCATGGCGTTCAACAAACGCATTGCTCCCATCCGGGGTCCTTACGACTCCTCATCATCGCTGCTGGATTCAGAACTACTCGAACTAAGAGCGACAACTTTGCCCTTGTCCGATTTGGGGGGATGGATGGAAGCTGTTAAAGCATTGAGGGCCTACTTTTGTGGGCACTCTCTTACCATGTGTGACCCTCCACACAAGAAACATCCGTCAGGTTTTGAGGCCTCGCCTTTCGGGCTTGGCCCTTTGTAGGAATTCTTCTTCTTTTGTTCGTCCCCGAGCTCCTTCCCACAAGAATATTTTGGAGGGCGATTGCTTGAAGACTATTTCTTTCTCCCTGGGTCCTTGGAGGAAACGAAGTCGGTGAGCCTTTCTGTAGTAGCAATTGCCCCGACCAAATTGGTGATATTCCTCCGATGTAGTTCTTGTTGCGCCTATGACTTTAAACCATCGAGGAAACTGAACAATTTGTCCTTCTTGGACATGTCCTGAATGTCCAGCATTAGTGCAGAAAATTACTTCACATAGTCTCGGATGGAAGTATTTTGGCGGAGTTGTCTCAACTTCCTTCTTGCGATGAACTCGGTATTCTTCGATAGGAACTAATAAGGGTGATAATTATGATAAGACTCGCGTGATATCAGCTGACGCCCCACTTCCCCGACGAGCTGACGACGCCTGTCTAGCACAAGCCGAAACGCCAACCAAGGCCCATCAACGTCCGCTCAGGCTTGATCCCTCGCAACACGCCAACAACAATGTCAGACGTCATCAAAGGTACTATCTCGTTCCCTACGGGCAGGCACATCAGGTAACACTAAACTTCCCTATAAATACCCTCGCGTTCTAAACGAATGGGGAGGAGGAGGACAACACATACACACCCACAAACCCCTTGCGACCTTCTACTAACTTGATCATCGAAGGGGTCGGGTCGAGCACCCCGACCCGACCTGTATGTAGGAACGAAGACGAGGTGCCTCTCACCGGACGCACAGGCGAGGAGCCCCTTCTCGGAGGAAATGGTGACCCACCTCCACGATCAAACCGACCCGAGCCGGCGATCTCTGCAATCCCGAGGAACCCCCCTGGGAGATCCCCCGTCATCCGGACCAGAACCTAGCCGCGTCGGCCCCGAGGCCACGACTTAAAGTTGTTTACACCAACATTTTGGTGCTAGTCGCAAATGTCGAGGGATAACCGGACCAACTCGATCGAACCCGTAGCCGAGGGGTCGCACCCGACCGCGGCTCTGGGAGAACGTTCCCCGCAGATGGGTCTTCGCAAGGAACCCCCTATCGCAACTTCGAAGCGTTACTGGTGGATATTCAACGACCCGGGTTTGCCGCTGCCCGATGCCCCCTCTGCCGAGCCATCGCCAGTTTCGTCCGAGGCCTTCCTCGACCTCACCCATCAAGTCCACGCTTTGACCGGTATGGTGTAGTCCATCATTCCACTCGTTGCTCGAACGTTGCACCTGCCGGCCGCTCGACCGGCTCAGCAACAGGAGCCCCCCGTTCAAGCTCACGGCCAGCCCTTGGAGCTTCCCGCCTCGCCTCAGGTCCCGTCGTCTCCACTAGGGGATCGAGTGACGGCGGACCATGGTGGCTGCACGGAACCCGAGGCCCTCTCTTCGGCCTCGACGAACTCCTTACGAGCCCAGCTGCTCCTCGTTTGTCAGCAGCTATACGAGGCACAGAAGGAGATCCGCAAGTCGAGAGGGGAGCTCGAGGAGGATGCACACCAGGGATCCCCATTCGTCCCCGAAATACGGGATCAGGCGGTCCTACAGAACTTTCGTCTCCCCTCTTTGGATGCATACGATGGCTCCACCGACCCGACTGACCATGTAGCGGCCTTCCACACCCAAATGACGCTATATGGAACCTCTGACGCTCTGATGTGCAGAACGTTCCCCACAACCCTGAGAGGATCTGCTCGCATGTGGTACAATGGCCTGAGGACCGGGATTGTTGCCTCGTTCGATTAGCTTGCTAGAGACTTCGAGCTCAACTTCCTAGCCAGCGCACGGTCGAAATCGTCTGTTGCCTTGCTTCTCGGACTACGCCAGGGGGAGGACGAGTCCCTCTCCCACTTTATAAACTGCTTTGCAACGCAGATCTGGGGGTTATCTCATGCTCATCCTTCTCTCTTGATGTAGGCGTTCATGGCAGGATTGCGACCTTCCCGATTCTTCTGGTCCCTCATGGAGAGACCCCCCACCGCGTTACCTGATATGCTTCAGCGGGCGAACCAATTCATCGCAGCCGAGGCTTGGATGGTCGAAAAGTGGGAAGAGCACATGAGGGTCAGGCCAGAGCCAGCTCGCGGGCAACAGCCCGCCGCGACTAGGCGCAGGCCGAACCGATCTGACCCGCCCACTTTGGCGCCTCCTCTACCCCATCTGGGCGCGTCTCGGATGGAGATATTTCTCCAGATAAGGGAGAAAGGGCTGCTCAAGGCCCCCGTCCAGATGAGGAACCCACAAGAGCTCGCTGACCAGTCCAAATATTGTCGCTTTCACAGGCAAAGCGGACACGACACCGAAGACTGTCACGAACTAAAATGGCAGATCGAAGAGCTTGTCCACAGGGGTCACCTCAGCCAGTACGTCCGATAGAGCAGGGAGCCCTCACCCCGCCCGGAGGGCCCCGTGGAACGCCACATTGATGTCATCATCGGAGGACCGGCGGCCGGGGGAATTAGTATGTTTGGGAGGAAGGCCTACGCCCGTTCCGCCATGACCGACGCCCCCCAACGCGGCCCCGACCCCGAGGTCACATTCCCTCCCGAAGATTCCAAGCGACCGGAGCATGATGATGCCCTGGTAATAATGGCTCGGATCGCCAACGCCCACGTGAGGAGAATTATGGTCGATACAAGGAGCTCGGCCGACGTGCTCTATCTGGACGCCTTCTGGAAGTTGGGGCTAGCCAAAGAATCCCTGAAGCCTATCTGCTCGGTGCTCACGGGATTCACAGGCGATTCAATCTCACCATTAGGGACTGTTACTTTGCCCCTGACCTTGGGGGCGTCGCCCAAAACAAAGACGGTGATGTCCACCTTCTTGGTAGTGGACCTCCCTACTGCTTACAATGCCATCCTTGGCCGCCCCACCCTCAACAAAATTAGAGCTGTAGTCTCCACCTATCATCAAACGGTGAAGTTCCCCACCCACGCCGAGACAGGGGAGGTTTGGGGGAGCCCCCAAGAGTCCAAACGATGCTACCTAGCAATGATTTCGCTGCACATAAGGACGAGCACAAGCCAACCTCTGGAGGACCCGAGGGAAAGAAAGCGGTTGACGCCGCACTTGGAGCCAATGGCGCCCACTTGTGACATTCTGTTGAGGAAGGATCATCCAGATCGAACGGTCCAGGTCGGATTAAAACTCCCCAAGCAGGAGCGGGAATGACTCGTCGGTTTCCTACAGGAGAACGTCGATGTCTTCGCCTGGTCACCATCCGACATGGCGGGCGTCAACCCGAAGATTGCCCAGCATCACTTGAATATATCACCCGACGCTCGGCCAGTAAAGCAGAAACCACGACGCCAAGCCCCAGATAGGCAACTCGCCGTCCGCGAAGAGGTGGAACGACTCTTAGCGGCTGGCTTCATTGAGGAAGTCAAGTACCCGCGGTGGCTATCTAATATAGTGCCGGTAAAGAAATCTAATGGGAGCTGGAGGATGTGCATTGACTATACCAGCCTTAATCGTGCATGCCCAAAGGATTGCTATCCCCTCCCTAGGATCGATCAGCTCGTCGACGCGATTGCCGGGCACGCCCGTCTGTCATTCGTGGACGCCTACTCCAACTACAACCAGATCATAATGGCGTCCGAGGACCAAGAGCATACGACTTTCATCACCGATCTAGGGTGTATTTCTACAAGGTTATGTCATTCGGGCTCAAAAACGCGGGCGCCACTTATCAGAGGGTCGTGAACAAAATGTTCGTCATGCAAATCGGGCGAAACGTCGAGGTCTACGTTGACGACATGATCGTGAAAAGTCGCGTGGCGGCGAACCACCTAACCGACCTGGCCGAGACATTCTCTACATTCTGAAGGTATGGCCTGCGGCTAAACCCGGTGAAGTGCGTTTTTGGCGTCGACTCGGGGAGATTCCTCGGGTTCATCGTGCATTAAAGAGGAATTGATGTGAATCCAAAAAAGGTTCGAGCGGTCGTCAACATATAGGCTCCCCAGACAATCAAGGACTTGCAGCGACTAAACGGGAGGCTGACTGCCCTATCCCAATTTTTATCCCGGTTTGGCAATCGCTGCCTTCCCTTCTTTCGGGCACTAAAGAACCCGAGGGACTTCCAGTGGACGGTGCAGTGTGAAGAGGCTTTCGGGCAAGTCAAGTAGCACTTGGCCCACCTCCCCTGCCTAGCCTCGGTCACCCTCGAGGAAAGGCTCAGCATCTACCTAGCCACCTCCCGGCACGCGATCAGCTCCATCCTAACCAAAGAGGCCTCTGGGGAACAACTACCGGTCTATTACGTCAGCCATATCCTGAACGGACCCGAGGAGCGGTATCCACTGATCGAGAAGCTCGCTTTGGTGCTTGTGCTGGCATCCCGGAAGCTA
The DNA here is from genome assembly GCA_900464855.2 of Musa schizocarpa. Lineage (NCBI taxonomy): Eukaryota > Viridiplantae > Streptophyta > Magnoliopsida > Zingiberales > Musaceae > Musa > Musa schizocarpa. The sequence goes on along the minus strand of LS990925.1, from coordinate 26,103,999 downwards.
CGCCCCTACTTCCAGGCTCACCCATTGAGGTAGTCACCGATCAACCACTCTGACAGGTTCTATCTAAGTTTGATGTCGCAGGATGGCTCCTCAAATGGTCGGTAGAACTCGGAGAATTTGACATACACTACGCGCAAGAACTGCTATCAAAGCTTAGTCCATGGCGGACTTCATTGCGGAACTCGTTCAAGATGTAAACGGAAGTGTCGAGCAGTCAAACGAAGCGTGGGACCTGCACGTAGATGGCTCGACGACCTCGAGCAGCGCGGGCGCGGGATTGGTACTCTCGACCCCTGATGGACGCTCATTCGAACGCTCCCTCCGCTTCGGGTTTCGGGCAACCAACAATGAAGCCGAGTATGAGGCGCTCCTGGCAGGACTCAAGCTGGCCCTCGAGATGCAGGTGGACGCCATCCACATCTTCACCGACTCGCAGCTCGTGGCCGAGCAACTCAGCGGTGGATACGAAGCCAGGGAGATGACCATGGTAAAATACCTAGCGGAGGTAAGAAACCTAGCCTCCAAATTCTCCCGCTTTACGATATCCAGGGTGCCGAGGAGCCAAAATGAGCGAGCCGACGAGTTGGCGAAGCTAGCCTCAGGACCAAATTATGGGAACCACTCCGAGATTATGAAGCTCCCATCACGTGCCATCTCAGTCTCAGCTATAACTCCTGCCGAGGCGCGCCCCACATGGGTGCTGGAGATGCTGCTTTTCAAAGGCAACGAGATTCTTCCCGAGGACGAGATCGCAGCGCGACGCATCCATCGAACGCAGGCATGGTATTCCGAGGTGAATGGACTGCTCTACAAGCGATCCTTCTCACAACCTCTGCTGCGGTGCCTCGAGCCTGATGAAGCGCAGGCAGTCCTGGCCGAGGTCCATGAGGGGATCTGTGGGGAGCACATCGCTGGTCGAACTTTAGCCTACAAAATCCTTCGTCAAGGATACTACTGGCCCACCATGTCCCGAGACGCGAGATCCTACGTGCAGCGGTGTGACCCATGCCAGAGACACGCCCGAATGCCCCAATAGCCGGCGGTCCCTCTGTCCCCCATAGACTGTGCTTGGTCGTTCGCGCAATGGGGATTGGACCTTCTCGGCCCCTTCCCGCTGGTCTGTCACGAACGGTCATCGCGCACCTGCAACAACTTCGTTCAACGAACCGTTCGTCGCTCACACCTGCATGTACAGCTGCTTGGCAGCATGTTTTCTCTTAGTTTTGGGTCATTTTGCTTGCAAATATGTAAGTTCGAACAAGCTGCAGCGTTGCAAAGCGACCGCTCATCGAACCGAAAGCAAAACAGCCCCAAAACAGCCCAAAAACAACACTTGTTTTTGCGTGCAGCTGGAGGTGAGCGGAGAACTGCCTCCGCTCACCAAAACGTCAGCCATCTCAGACCCCAGGAACCCCCTGGGTGGCACATGGCTGGATGGGGCTTCGGTTATATACCGGGCATTGAGATCTCTTTCGCAAGTTCGCACGTGACCTTTACGGGAACTTGTCTTTGCGCCCGGGACCAGGTGAGCGGTTGTTTGTGGGCTTGCAGTTATTCGTTCATCCTTGAAAGCCTTGTTTTCCTCCCTCTCCCTCTTTTCTCTTGTGCACACAGGGTGTTCATCGAATTGCTTGTAAAGCTTCCCTTTTCGCGAGACTTCGGGACTTGTCCGTTGCTCGTTCTTTCGAACTAACTTCTTTCTTTTTACAAGTCCTTAGGGACCTGCGAGAGGTTACAAAGTGGGCTGATCCTTGCGAGCAAGATCGCAAGGGCTTAAGCGCGACTTAGGCAACGCGAGCTAAGTTCGCATCTTTTTGTCAAAGGGTGCCTCACGCCTTTAGGCAATTCCAAAATAAAGGTCGTGACATTGTGGTATCGAGAGCGGGCAAGCTCTTCGATCGAACAGCGAACGAACCCCGCAACTTCGCTATGGCAAAACATCGTGGCGAATCAAGCAAGACAGGGCAAGCGGACCCTTGCCCCAAGCAAACCGCAGGTGGGCTGCATGTGCACACTTCGCATCTTTGTTGGAGCCGCCAAGAGGAGCGCGGCAACAACAAGACGAAATTAAGTTGGCAACTCTCCCATGAGCGGAGGAAGCGCAATCTGGTGCACTAACCGGGAAAAAAAGAGTTATAAGGAGAGACTCACGATGGCGAGACCCGCTGGATGTTCTCGAAGCGAGCATGGAGGAACTCTACCATGACCAACAAAGACTTGTTGGGGTAGAGAGCTCGCAAGAGGAAGCGGAGTCTAGGATCGACAAAGTCGAGGCCCTAGTCGATCGACTGTCTGATGACACCAAAGACTCCGTGCAACACTTACAGGATGTTGTGGCGGAACTCACTACAAAGGTGGCCATGCTTATGAGAACACTAAATGCGGGAGGAGGCAACACCCGCTGGCACCGCCACAAAAATTTGAGGGCACCCGAGCCTCATGGATATGGAGGGGCCGAGATGCCAAGGAGCTCGAGAACTTTCTGCTCGACATGGAGCAATATTTCCGAACTCGAGGGCCCGATTCTCAAGATACCAAAGTTTCTATAGCAACAATGTATCCGAACGGAGATGCTAAAACTTTGGTGGCGAACTCGTTAGGAGGAGATCCAACAAGGTCGGTGTCGAGTCGACACATGGGAAGACTTGAAGCGGGAGTTGAGAACTCAGTTCCTACCGGAGAACACAGAGTTCATCGCAAGAAGGAAGTTGAGACAACTCCGCCAAAGTACCACCATCCGAGACTATGTGAAGCGCTTTTTCTGATTAATGCTTGGACATACAGACATGTCCGAGAAGGACAAGTTGTTCAGCTTCCTTGATGGTTTGAAACCATGGGCTCAACAGAGCTAAATCGAAGGAATGTTACCGATGTGGTCGGGACAATTGCCGCTGCAGAAAGGCTCACCGACTTTGTTTCCTCCAAGACCCAAATGAGAAGGAAACAATCTTGTGAAATCGCCCTCCAAAACATTCTCGAGGGAAGGAGCTCGGGGCTTAACAAAAAAGAAGAAGAGCTCCCACAAAGGGCCAACCCTAAAGGCAAGGCCTCAAAACCGAGGGATGCTTCTTGTGCGGAGGACCGCACATGGTAAGGGAGTGCCCACAGAAACATGCACTCAATGCTTTGACGGCTTCCATCCACCCTCCCCGATCGGACAAGGGCAAAGCTGTTGCTCTTAGCTCAAGCAGTTTTGAATCCAGCAGCGATGATGAGGAGTCGCAAGGACCCCGAATGGGAGCAATGCGTCTGTTGAACGCTATGCGGGGTCAAGTGAGGGAGAACATGAAGACCAAGGTACTAAAAGCAGGAAGTAGTGAACTGATGTATATGGACATCAAGCTGAATGGCCAAATGACCCGTGCAATGGTGGACACGGGTGCTACCCACAACTTCATAGCCGATCGTGAAGCACAGTGATTTGGGATGACCTTGGAGAAGAGCCCAAGCCGAATGAAGGCGGTGAACTCGGAGGCCAGGCGAATCTCCGGGTTGGCGAAGGGATTTCCCATCAAAATCGGGACTTGGAGTGAAAACACCAACATGATGGTCGTGCCACTGGACGACTTCCAAGTGATTCTTAGAATGGAGTTTATGCATGCGACGAAGTTGGTGTCGATGCCGTTCTTGAACTCCCTATGTATGATGGGAGGCAATAACCCCTGCGTGGTTTCCGTCTCTCGGAGAGGAACCAAGGAGCCCCAACACATTTCGGCATTACAATTGAAGAAAGGGGTACGAAAAGGCGAACTGACATTCGTGGCTGCTACGAAGCTAGAGCCACTCAACGAGGAGGCCATTCAAGAACCTGCTATGGTGGCGAACGTCCTGAAAGAGTTCAAAGACGTCATGCCACCCGAGTTGCCGAAGACTCTTCCGCCACGCAGAGGCGTGGATCACAGTATCGAGCTGGAGCCAGGAGTAAAGCCTCCAACAAGACCACCCTACCGCATGCCTCCACCAGAGTTGGCAGAACTCAGGAAGCAGTTAGGTGAACTGCTAAGCGGTGGTCTCATCCGCAGCTCTAAAGCACCTTTCGGAGCTCCAGTTCTCTTCCAGAAGAAACAAGATGGGAGCCTTCGATTATGCGTCGACTATCAAGCCCTCAACAAAGTGACAGTGAAGAACAAGTATCCCATCCCGCTCATTGCGGACTTGTTTGATCAATTGGGCAAGGCAAAGTATTTCTTAAAACTTGACCTTCGGTTGGGGTATTGGCAGGTGCGCATTGCTGAAGGCGACGAAGCAAAGATTACCTGTGTGACCAGATATGGAGCGTTTGAGTTCTTGGTGATGCCTTTCGGCTTAACCAACGCTCCGGCCACATTATATACTCTCATGAACCAGCTATTCAAAGAGTATTTGGATAAGTTCGTGGTCGTCTACCTAGACGATATCGTTGTCTACAGCCAAACGCTCGAGGAGCACATCAAGCACGTTTGGACGATTTTCAAGGTTCTCAGGGAGAACACTCTATTCGTAAAAAGGGAGAAATGCTACTTTGCTCAGACTGAGATCCTATTCTTGGGGCATCGAATCAGTGATGGCTCCATTCGGATGGATAAGTCGAAGGTGCAAGTAGTTGCGGAATGGCGAACTCCAAAGAAGGTGCCAGAGTTGAGATCCTTCCTTGGTTTCGTCAACTACTATCGACGCTTCATCGCGGGATATTCGAAGCAGGCAACCCCACTGACGGAGTTGCTGAAGAAGGAGCAGCCTTGGAAGTGGTCTGACAAATGTGAGATAGCATTCCAAGATCTGAAGGCTGCTGTTCTAGAAGAACCAGTGCTCAAATTGTCAAACTATGGAGAGCCCTTTGAAGTCCATACAGATACTTCATACTTCGCTATTGGGGGAGTACTCATGCAGGAAGGTCATCCGGTGGCCTACGAGAGCCGCAAACTCAACGAGACCGAGAGGCGGTATCCAGTGCATGAGAAAGAGATGACAGTAGTGATCCACTATCTGCGAAGTTTGGCGACACTACCTCCTCGGTCACGATTTGTGCCGAGGATGCACAACATCGCCTCGAGCTATTTCCAAACTCGAAGAAGCTCTCCCCAAAGCAGTACGGTGGCGTGACTTCCGGCTGAATTTGATATGGCGATGGAGTACAAGCCTGGGAAGGCGAATGTCGTGGCCGATCGCTAAGTCGGAAGGTGGAATGCGTGAATGCTGCACAACCGAGGGCGAGGCCAAGCAAGTCAGTTGCACTCCAACTTCCTTTCCCGAATCAAGGATGGACTGTATAGTGATCCCCGTGCAGTTATCCCGGATGCAGCTCATCAAAGAAGGCAAGGCACGACGATTTTGGGTCCGGGGAGGGACTTGTTTACACAAAAGGAATAGGGTCTATGTTCCCCGAAGTGGATAATTTAAGGCGAACTCTTAAAAGAGTGTCACGATTCCCTTTAGGGCTGACACCCGCATTCATAGAACGTTGGCTCGTGGAGAGGGCCTTTACCGGGCCGAAGATGGGGATTGATGTGGAGGAATATGTTCGAACATGCCTTACTTGCCAACAAGACAAGGTGGAGCAAATGGCCGGTGGGACTTTGGAGCCGCTGTTCGCACCGAGAAAGGTCGGGGAGAGCATTTCCTTAGACTTCATATCAAGCTTGCCACCAGGGGGGACTCGGATCGATACTGTGGTAGTCGATCGGTTTTCAAAGTATGCAACTTTCATTGCTGCTCCCCTACACCGCGTTCAAAAGAGGCGCGGACCGATGATGAAGAATGTAGTGAAGTATTGGGGAGTCCCGCACAATATCATTAGTGATCGAGACGCTTTCGGTTCTTGGGACGATTCGACCGAAGCTATTCAAATTGTTGGGGTCAAAGTTATACTTCTCTACAAGCCTCCACCCCCGCACGGATGGCGGGCCGAAAGAATAAACTTCGCTCTTGGAGCAATATCTTCGACACTACGTGAGTGCCAATCAACGATTTGGGTGAAGCCGTTGGACATTGCCCAATTCTCCTACAATTTGCAATGAGCTCTGCATCCAACAAGAGCCCCTTCGAGATTATCACAGACAACAACCGCCGACTCGCACACCATGGCGATTGGGTATATTGGGAGCAGTCCATCTGCCTATCATTTCAAGAAAGGAATGGCATCGAAATGCAGATATTGCGCTGGCTTACTTGGAGAAGGCGACAAAAAAGCGGATGAAGAAGTGGGCGGACTTGGGAAGGCTGACCACAAGAGTTCAAAGTTGGCGATTTGGTGTTGGTAAAGCTCCAACCAAAGATCACTCCAATTCTTCAGAACAGAGTCCACAAAAGATTGGTGCGTAAGTATGAAGGGCCCTTCCCAATTATCGCAGGGTAGGCAATGTCTCTTACAAATTGCACAAATTGCCGGCGGGTTCAAAAATTCACAACGTTCTTCACGCCAAAGAACCTAAAAGCCTACCACTGGATCCGCGAGATGCTTCCGGTATTCCATTCCAACTACTACCTCCCATCACGGCCTCCTACGAAGCGAGTGGAAACCATTCTCATGGATCGCAAGATGAAGCTACCCAACGGAGCGGAGAGCAAACAGAGTACTTGGTGAAGTGGCGAAAGCTTCCCGAATCGAAGCCGGTTTGGGAGCTCAAGACGCCTGCGACATGAAGAGGAAGTCATCAACAACTACCAATAAGCATCGACGAGGGCGTCGGCGGTTTAAGTGGGGAGAATGTCACGCGAACGGTTAGGCCAAGCACCCGCAACAACTCCGCTCAACAAACCGTTCGTCGCCACACACCTGCGATGTGCAGTTGCTTGGCAGCATGTTTTCTCTTAGTTTTGGGTCATTTTGCTTGCAAATATGTAAGTTCAAACAAGTCAGAGCGTTGCCAAGCGACCGCCACCGAACCGAAAGCAAAACGACCCCAAAACAGCCCAAAACAGCTCCGTTTTTTTTCGTGCGGGGAGGTGAGTGGAGAACTACCTCCACTCACCAAAACGTCAGCCATCTCGGACCCCAGGAACCCCGGGTGGCACATGGCTGGATGGGGCTTCGGTTATATATCGGGCGTTGAGATCTCTTTCGCAAGTTCGCGACGTGACCTTTTACTGGGAACTTGTCTTTCGCCGGGACCGTGAGCGATTGTTTGTGGGCTTGCAGCTGTTCGCTCATCCTTGAAAGCCTTGTTTTTCTCCCTCTCCCTCTTTTCTCTTGTGCACACAGGGTGTTCGTCGAATTGCTTGTAAAGCTTCCCTTTTCGCGAGACTTCGGGACTTGTCCGTTGCTCGTTCTTTCGAACTAACTTCTTTCTCTTTTACAGGTCCTTAGGGACCTCTGAGAGGTTACAAAGTGGGCTGATCCTTGCGAAGCAAGATCGCAAGGGCGAAGCGCGACTTAGGCAACGCAAGCTAAGTTCGCGTCTTTGCCACATGGGTGACTCGCGACTTAGGCAACGCAAGCTAAGTTCGCGTCTTTGGCCACAAGGGTGCCTCACGCCTTAGGCAATTCCAGCTAAGGTCGTGACAGGCCTCGGGCCAACGACGACACATCGTCGTGGGTGTATATTACTTCACCAAATGGGTAGAAGCCGAGCCACTAGCCACGATCATGGAGCGACAAGTGGAGAAATTCGTCTGGAAAAACATCGTGACTCGGTTTGGCTTGCCCGAGGCCATCATCACCGACAACGGAGCTCAGTTTACCAGTGTCCGGTTCCAAGAGTTCTGTGCGAACTATAGAATTCAGCTGAAGTTCAGCTCTGTGGCCCACCCCTAGATGAACGGGTTGGCCGAAGTAACTAATCGATCTATTCTGGGCGGACTTAGGAGAAGAGTGTCAGCGGCCCAATCGGCTTGGGTGGAGGAGCTTCCCAGTATCCTGTGGTCCCTGCAGACCACCCCCAAGACCGCAACCGGAGAATCCCCTTACAGCCTCTCGTTTGGGGCCGAGGCTGTCTTGCCCCCCGAGATAGCTCTCCCTACCCTGAGGATGGCAGATTACGACGAAAGGGTATCGACCCAGGGACTGTGAGCCGACCTCGACCTACTCGAGGAGCGACGTGCTAACGCGCACCTGAAGGACCTCTCATACAAAAGGGTCGTTGCTAGAATCTACAACCGTAGGGTACAGCCCCGACCCATTAAACTAGGCGACCTAGTCCTACGGAGGGCCGAGGTTAGCGACCCGGCCCAAGTGCGTGGTAAGTTAGCTCTCAATTGGGAAGGCCCTTATCGGGCGGTCGAAGTTGTTAGGGTCGACACGTACCGACTCGCGACGATGTTGGGTCGACCTTTGCCAAGGACTTGGAACACGCAAAATCTAAAAAAGTTCTTCTGTGAACAGGGACTTGGCAAAGGTCAGAATTGTATTGCGACATCAGAAAACACAAACAACAGGCTGGGAAGGAAAAAGACTACATTTATCCAAAAAGTACACTTGAACAACGAGACAATAAAGAAAAAGTATAGAAACTTCTACATTAATTCCTTAGGAGCGTCGGGACTGTCATAAAAAGGGACCTCGTCCGGCATATCGACACTCATGTCTTCAGGAAAGGAGTCAAAAGGGTCCTCCGCGACCTCCAGGTTATGGTGGCACGCCTTGAACCGGGCAAGGGTAATCTGGTACCCGTATCCGTACGAGACCCGCCCGATCCGAACAAGGCCAAGCTGAAAGCCCGAGGAACTTTTATAGTCCTCGATCAATTTTTTGTCCTTTTCCGACCTATGGCGGATCTTGACGTTAAGGGCCTCGGAAGCCCCCCGGGCCTCGGCGCGTGCCTCTTCCGGACGTTGGATCAACTCCAACGAATCCCCCCTTGTCGAACGAGCTTCAGCCACAAACGCCTTCAGATGCATCTGGAGCTCCATGTTTCGCTCCTCGGACGCCTTGAACTCAGATCGGAGACGCGTCACCTCTGCATCCAAATCCGAGGCACGCTGCTCGGCTGCCGCGACCGCCTCAGGACCCCCCTCGGCGGAAACCTCGTCCACCTTTTTCCAGAGCTCGGTGTTGCGGCCACTCAGGATGGCGATGACTCGCCCTGCGTCACGAACGCGGTCCATCAGCGTCGCAGCATAATGATTGCCCCGTAGACGAACAAGTCAGGACAAAAACTATCCAAGTGCAAACGAACAGGCGGGATGACGCTTACCCACAGCAGCGACTTAGTAGACCTACTAAGAAGAACCTCGGAGGGCAGAGTATATAGGTCCCGAGCTATGTCGGGATCCCCATCGGACAAACCCGGCCGCGGAATCCCCATCGGCCCACACCCAGCTACCTCGGGTGAGGCCTTCCCAACAGGCCACCAACGGGTCGGAAGCCTCGCCCCGCGGGAGGTCGCCCATCGCCCGCGTCTGATAAGGCTCGTCCGCCCCCCGGCGGACAGCCAGCAGAGTTCGCGGATGGAGGGCTGCTAAGGAGCCTCCCCCACCGCCTCCCCGCTGGTGCCAGCTTCGCCTCCCCTGAGGCTCCCCCCGGCACGATCCGCCGGCACAACGATGGCCCCTGCTGGCTGGGCCACACCCGAGGCTTTGCTTAAAGAAGCCCTCACCTTCTTCCGAGGATAATCGGCCTCGACGTCCACCGGAGCCTCCCTCGAACCAGCCCTCGCCACGGCCGGAGAACGGGTCGACGCTGCCGACGAAGTCTTCCCCCCGCGTAAGGCTTGGAGAACCACCATCTCTGCGTGGAAGCGCCAACATTGGTTAGCTGACTAAATAATCCACAAAGGAAACCCTAAAACTACCCCTTAGGGCAAACCTCGAGGCACCGGGCTAAGACCCGCTTCGACCAACCATTGCTCGGACATACTCTGGATGGCTCTTGAGGCCGGAAGGATTTCTCTAAGCCTCCGGAGCTCTCGGCGCTCCTCGTTGTCCAAGGCCGGGGCGGTGTTGTCTATTGTGCGTGCCACCCACTGGACTCCGAACCCCCAGTCCTCCAAGCGGCTGACGAAAAAGAAGCGCCCCTTCCATCCCTTATTACTAAAAGGGGCCCCGCTCACTCGGAAGCCCGCACGGGCGGACAAATAGTAGCCCCCTGACCCATTGGAAAGACGAAAGCAAGAAAGGAAGATGGACCGAGTCGGGGTGATGTTGGCATAGTGGCACTCCCCCAGGAACGCCACCAGATAGCGCCAAGAGTTGGGCGCCATCTGAGATGGGGAGATGCGCCACCATGAAAGGCAGGAGGTTATGAGGGGGTGCAGTGGGAGGCGTAGCCCGGCCTCGAAAGCATCAAGGGTGAGGGCGAAGCCTTTGGGAATTGGATCGTACGCCCATTGGCTGGGCTTGGGAGCAAGAAGGACAAACTCCTCTGGGATGCCATAGAGATCCCGGAGGCGATTGAGCGACGACTCGCTCACAGTAGAGTCGAGGTCGTGCGGCCACATCAGGGCCTCAAGGGCCCGAGCTGCCTCTTCGTCGGGTGACGAGTTAGGATTCGATGCAGTCGCCATTTTCTCGACTTTAGCCAAAGAAGAGGATGAAGAGGAAGAGGAAGAAGACATCATCCTTACTGACCTTTAGTGAGAAGAACGATCGACACAAACGAAACGATGGAGTCCGAGGCGGCACAACAAAAACGGGTGGGGAGACCTCCAAAGGGCTAGCCGCACACTACTTATAAACAGGATCCCGCCGAAAGCAGCGACCCTTCCCCTCCTGAGGCGCGTCGCATCGGTATGACCAAACATCATTTCACCATAAATGCGGCTTGACAGGAAAGCCAACAGGCGCACCACACGTGGCAAGAGACAAGCGTGGAGCGCCGGTCTCCTTGAAAACTAGTGATTCACGAAAAGGGATCGCCCCCTGGACTCCCGACTAGGCCAAAGGCTACCCAGCCACCCAAGCCTCCCACGTCACAGCTTGACAGATCCAATCGGAGTAGCTCTTCGGCCACACCTGCGCGGCTTGCCCGCTTGCGTCGCGCCCCTCGGCCACACCTGCACAGCTTGCCCGCCTGCGTCATGCCCCTCGGCCACACCTGCGCGGCTTGCCCGCCAACGTCGTGCCCCTCGGTCTCAGGTTGCCCGCCTGCGCCGTGCCCCGTGGCCACACTTGCGCGGCTTGCCCGCCAGCGTCGTGCCCCTCGGTCTCAGGTTGCTCGCCTGCGCCGTGCCCCGCGGCCACACCTGCGCGGCTTGCCCGCCAGCGTCGTGCCCCTTGGTCTCAGGTTGCTCGCTGCCACGCCTGTGTGGCTTGCTCGCCCGAGGGGCCAACCACCCCTACGACTGAGCCCAACTTAACCTATGAGTCATTTTTCGAGGTTCCTCGACCACTCACCACCCAGGTCCACCATCGCACATCCAACTCTCGTCAAATCGCCAAACTTCACGATTCCTGCGATCCTCGTGGCGAACCGACCCCCCACCCGGCTGTTATGGTTCCTTAATACCGAGGCGATGCTTCGGATTCCCCTACGGCGACCGACGCATAGCCTCCTTTGGGGGGGGGGGTGTGATAAGGGTGATAATTACGATAAGACTCGCGTGACATCAGCTGACGCCCCACTTCCCTGACGAGCTGACGATGCCTGGCTAGCACGAGCCGAAACACCAACCAATGCCCATTAACATCTGCTCAGGCTTGACCCCTCGCAACATGGTAACAGCAATGTCAGACGTCATCAGAGGTACTATCCCGCTCCCTACAGGCAGGCACATCAGGTAACACTAAACTTCCATATAAATACTCTCGCATTCTAAATGAACGGGGAGGAGGAGGACAACACATACACACCCACAAACCCCCTGCGACCTTCTACTAACTTGATCATCGGAGGGGTCAGGTCGAGCACCCCGACCTGACCTGTGTGTAGGAACGAAGAAGAGGCGCCTCTCACCGGACGCACAGGCGAGGAGCCCCTTCTCGGAGGAAACGACGACCCACCTCCACGATCGAACCGACCCGAGCCAACGACCTCTACAGTCCCGAGGAACCCCCTTGGGAGATCCCCCGTCATCCGAACCCGAACCGAGCCGCGTCAGCCTCAAGGCCACGGCTTAAAGTTGTTTACACCAAATAGGAACTGAGTTCTCAACTCCCGCTTCACGTCCTCCCATGTGTCAACTCGACACCGACCTTGTTGGATCTCCTCCCAATGGGTTCACCACCAAAGTTTATATGGTCGCTATCGAAACTTTGGTCTCTTCAGAATCGGGCCTTGTAGCTCGAAAGTATTGTTTCATATCGAACAGAAAGTTCTCGAGCTCCTTGGCATCTTTGGCCCCTCCATACCCATGAGGCTCGGGTGCCCTCAAGTTTTGTGATGGTGCAACGCGGGTGTTGCTTCCTCTCGCATTTAGTGCCCTTGTTAGCATTGTCACCCTCGAAGTGAGTTTTGCCATAACTTCTTGCAGGTGTTGCACGGAGTCCTTAGTGTCATTTGACAATCGATTGACTAGGGCCTTAACTTTGTCGATCCTGGACTCCACTTCCTCTTGTGAGCTCTCTACCCCGACAAGCCTTTATTGGCCATGGTAGAGTTCCTCCAAGCTCGCTTCAAGAACATCCAAGCGGGTTTCTACTGCTGTGAGTCTCTCCTTATGATTCTTTTTCCCTGTCGGCGCTCTAGATTACGCCTCCTCCGCTCAAGGAGAGTAGCCAACTTCTCGCTCGTCATGTTCGCTGCTGCGCTCCTCTTGAACGGCTCCAACAGCATGAGAGTGAGTATGCACTTGTAGCCCGCCTACGGTTGCTTGGGGCAAGGGTTCGACTTGCCCCATCTTGCTTGATTCGCCACGATGCTTTGCCATGGTGAAGTTGCGAAGTTTCTTCGCTGCTCGCTCGAAGTGCTTGCCTGCTCTGATACCACAATGTCACAGCCTTAGCTGGAATTGCCTAAGGCGTGAGGCACCCTTGCGGCCAAGAACGCGAACTTAGCTTGCGTTGGCTAAGTCGCGAGGCACCATTGCGGCAAAGTCGTGAACTTAGCTTGCGTTGCCTAAGTCATGCTTCGCCCTTGAGATATTGCTCCACAAAGATCAACCTGCTTGCAACCTCTCACAGGTCTCGAAGGACCTATAAAAGAGAAAGTTGATTAGTTCGGAAGAACGAGCGACGGACAAGTCCCGACGTCTCGCGAAAAGGAGAAGCTTTACAAACAATTCAGCGAGCACCTTGCGTGCACAAGAGAAAAGAGGAAAAGGGGGAAAACAAGTATTTTAGAAGGTTGATTGAACAGCTGCAAGCCCACAAACAGCTGCTCACCGAGTCTCGAGCGCGACAACAAGTTCCCGTCAAAGCAACGTGCGAACTTGCGAAAGAGTGTTTAACCCCCGGTACTATACTGAAGCTCCATCCAGCACTATGCCACCTGGGGAGTTCCAAGGGGCTGAGATGGCTGATGTTTTGGTGAGCGGAGGCGGATTCCAGAAATCAGCTCGCGACACACGAAAACGAAGCTGTTTTGGACTGTTTTGGGGTTGTTTTACTCGGTTCGATGAGCTGTTGTTTTGTAACGCTGCAGCTTATTCGAACTTACTTTTTTACAAGCAAAATGACCTAAAACTAAGACAAAACAGGCTACCAAGCAATTGTACATGTATGTGTGAGCGACGAACGATTCGTTGAACGGAGTTGTTGCGGATGCGCGACGACCGTTCGTGACAATAAGGCGTATAGGAAATACTTCTTTTTTATTTTAATTTATGAAACACGTTTCATCAGTCCACAGATTGAAATTTGATTTTATACATCTGTCTATTTTCATTGCAATCAAATTAGTATAAATTGTAAACTTGTTTTCGGTTTGTAATTCCTATTGCGCAAAGCACAGGATAGTAAAATATTCTATGAAAAAGATTTTGGTTAAGCCATGTTATACATACGATAAATATTTTCATTGGATAATCATTCATCCTAAAGATTTGGTTATTAAATAAAAACTTAAAATATTTTTTATAAAATTTTGCATTTTCCTTCATGGCATATAGAATTGGAACTCACATGCCATATAAAAAGATTAAAATATCATTTGTTAAAATAAAATATGCGATTATGGTGGCCAAAAATGGTACCATCACATTGGAAAAAAGAAGAAGAAGCACGTGGTGTTTGAAATGTATGAAATATAATGTATTTTGAAGAGAATAACAAGAAACACAAGTCGTGTCTTTTGTTAAGTTAATCTTAGTCTACCACTTTAGAGACTGATCCTGCAGCACCATTGACATCGGCATAAGATGTCATTGCAGGTATATGGCACATGGGATGTGGGTCAGCATCCATGTCCGGGTTCGTGGCCCCATCTTTGTCCATGCGATATCTCGTGCCCTTCCCACGTGACCAGCAATCGAAGACCTCCATCACTATGATGGTGAGTGAAATCGGGCCAAGTCAACATGAATGCATGGCTCCTGTTGTCGATGGTGACGCCATCACGTAGCCTCCATCCACATCCGGTGCTCAATTAATTGCATCCCAACAGTAATGTTACGACCTCGCTCATCAATGCGGCAAAATTTACTTATATATATATATATATATGAGTTCAAAATAATTAGAGAAAATTTCACGGGTATCGTGTCACGTGATTTAAGCGCACTCGAATGGGCGCCCACAGCGAGCCTCTCGATGTTGGCCCTCCAAAGCTCCAAAGCCCACGTGGTCGAGACGCTCGCCGCTGCCATTCTCGAATCTTCCTCGCCCTCTTCGTAGCATATTTACGCCGCCGTTCTCCTCATTCCCTATCCGTCCTCTTCCCCTTTGTTACTGTTCCTTCATCGTCTTCATCCTCCGATCGAACAACGATGTCGGCTTACTTCGGTAAGTACCACGGTAAACGATCCCTCGTTCCATCTCATGTCCTCTGCTTTCTTTGGGGTTAGGGTGGATAATATCTCTCTGACCAAGAAAGGATGTTTTTAGATCTCTTCTTCATGTGTCCATTCTTTATTCTCTTTTAGATAGATCGGGTCTCATGGATCTGTTTGGCGATTATATCTCACTTTCTAATTAGATTTGTTACTGCTCAACTCATCTGTGCTTCTCTGAGATCGAAGCACAAACATGGTATGAAGTTCTAAAGATTGATTCCTGGATCGTCTTGTTTCGATCGTATGGAAAATTTGGTGGTTGCTGCCGTATGGATGAAATCCATGAGGTTCGCAACTTTCACGCTTAGTTAGAAATCTATCTTCCTATTCAACTGAACCCCTAATCATCAAAGTCTTTGATAGTGCATTTGATTCTTATCGAGCAGTTTGTTTGTGGTTAATGTTTCATCATTCACTCATGATCTCATCCCTTCACCCTATCGCTTTCACGTGAAAGTGAAAGCCACACATGTTTTAGAGATGCATCTCAATCCATCTTCATCCATACTAATGTATGGTGTTTTGCACCTTTATGCCGTAGCTGAGGTGTCAGCATGGCTTGGCCCGTCCCGAGTGCGCAAGATCACCACTCGACCTGATCCCTTCGATGCTTAAGTTAGCAAGAGTTGGAGATGGGAGAGTTGGAATGTGCATGTGTGCCAGGTCCCCCACACACCCCCGCCCCCCGTTGACGCCGCGGGAAGTTGGCTCGTATGTGGGGTGCAGGCGTCATCTGGTCTACTCGATGTAGTCTCGTTCGGTGCTGCTTCCTGCCTCTTGTGTGGCCCGGTACATGGTCGCGTCACCCCGTTTAGCTTGGAGCGAAGTGGGTGTAGAGGCATGGCATCAGGCGACTGACTAGCCTCGGGCTCATGATGCTGAGTAGGCTCTGCGCGACATGTTGGCTTAGGGATGCAACGCTGAGTCTTCATACCGTGGTTGAAATATGCTATATTATTCTCTTCCCCCTAAAGGAGTCGTGCCACAGGAGAATCGTGGGGCATGACTTGGGGCTTCTGCGAGTCAGGTCCTCAGTCCCATCGACTGGGTGGATTACCTCGTCGCAAGTTTGGTCTTCGACAAGGATTGGCTGAGATATGCTCAGGTGGGCCGGGCAATGGGCGCTCGGTAGGGATGACTGAGATAGGGTTGGGGCGTGGTTTTTTGGCGATCAACTATTTGCAAGGCGGATGGTGTCCCTTCGTTGGGGTATCTGCTTGTTTTGATTTGGGGCGATGGATCGTTTGATGTAGGAGGCTTGGTTCGATTGCTCTTGAGTGGGAGAATGTATTTGCTGGGGAGTTGGGTTCGATTGCGTTGAAGCGAATGAATGGTCTTGTTGGGAAGTTCGGCTCGACCACATTGAAGCAGGAGAATTCACCTGCCGTGAGGTCTATTCAACCGCGTGGAAGCGGGAGAATGCACTTGCCGTAAGGTTTGTTCGATCAAGTGTAAGCGGGAGAATGCACCTGTCGTGGGGTTTGGCTTGCTCGTGTTTGAAGTGGAAGAAGGGACCTGCTACGAGGTTTGCTTGATCGCGTTGAGGGGTGGACTGGCTGAGGCGTATTCGGCAATGGCTGGTCGAAATTTAGTCGGCAAGGGTTGGCCGAAACTTAGTCGCAAGGGCTGACAGAAACTTAGTCGATGAGTACTGGTCGAGACTTAGTCGACAAAAGTGTTAGGATCGAGAGCACTAAGAGGGGGGGAATTAGTCGTGAAATCTTTCAACATTTAAAAACGAAAAGCGCGTTATCCGATATAAAAACGATTTCGATGTAAAAGCCGATTCACGGTTTGTATCTAAATGTAGTTTACGCAGCTTTCGTCCTAAATGCAATTTCAAGTCTAAATGCAGATTGCGTCTAAGCCGCCATTTGCTTTTAAGCGCGGTTTGCGTCTAAACACGATTTTGCGTCTAAAGCCGCCAGCGCGTCTAAAAACACGGTTTGCATCTAAACACGGTTTGCGTTTAAGCGCAGTTTGCGTCGGCCGCGATTTGCGTCTAAACTCGCTTTTACGCCTAAGTGCGCTTTTTACGCCTATGCGCTTTATCGCCTAAACGTAGTTTTCGCGCCTAAACGCAGCTTTTCGCCTAAACGTAGTTTTACCGCCTAAACGCAGTTTTGCGTCTAAACGTAGTTTTACGTCTAAACGTAGTTTTACGCCTAAACGCAGCTTTTACGCCTAAGCGTAATTTTACGTCCTAAACGCAGCTTTTACGCCTAAATGCGCTTTTACGCCTAAATGCAGTTTTGAACTTTGGCGTTTTATGAATACGCGAAAGCAATTTGCGGTTATAAATGGAATCAAAACGTAAGCATAAACCTGCAGTGTAAAGATCGTCATTTAAAACACCGATTTACGCCCGAATGCGGTTCGGAAAGATCAAAATTTAGAGACTTCGTTAAAAAAAGCGCAGAGGGCGCGGCTATGTAGAAGGTTTGCGGTAATGATAAAGTGCTCAAAGTAAAAGCAAACCCGGAGATTTAGAGTGGTTCGGTCGGTCTTGACCTACTCCACTTTTTTGGCTTCCTCCTCCGACGAGGTCACCGACGTCAACTAGTCGCCTTCCTTCAACGGGCGAAGGCCAACCGCCTTTTACGGTTTCACTCCTTTTTCATGGGCTCGGGAGACAACCCTTACAGATCCTTTCTCTCCTCTCTTTACAACTCAAGACTTGAAGAACGAAAAGAGGAGAACTTTTGGACTTTACATATTTGAGCTCTTAGAATCACGAAAAAGATCAAGAATTCGGTGTGGATCAGTATCTTTTTCATCTTTGAATGGGTGGGGTATTTATAGGCCCCAACCCGCCTCAATTTGAGCTCAAAACGATCAAATCCTGAATTCCGGATCGGGCGGTTGCACCTCCTCGACCGGAGAGGTTGCACCGCCGGCAGAGCTTCGGAGATCGAGCCCAGCGGTTGCACCTCTCTGTCGGGGCGGGTTGCACCGCCTGAAGTCCGCTTTCGAGATCGAGCCCCAGGCGGTGCCACCTCCTCGATCGAGGCGGTTGCACCTCTCTGCTGAGCTCGAAGACCGAAGCTCGGCGGTGCTACCTCTCTCTGTCGGGAGGTTGCACCGCCCGATCTAGCTCAAGATCGAGCTCGGGCGGTTGCACCTCTTATTTGGGCGGCGGTTGCCGCCGGATCCGTTGAGAGACATAGCCCAAAGGGTTGCACCTCTCGCCTAGGCGGTTGTACCGCTGGTGTGCAATCGGTCCGAATGGTTAGCTCCATTCGCCCAATTTCAATCTTTTCGGGGCCCAATTGCCCCAAGATTAAACTAATGGGATCACCTCCCATTTTCCAACTTAATCAACGTGCTAACTACGATTAAATCTAAGACAATTTCTGCAGCTTTGCTCGATCGTCAATCGCCTCTTCCCATGAAGTTTCCGATGAACTTCCGTCGATCATCCGATGAACCCTCGGTGATTCTTTTCTCGCGTACTTTCGCAAACTCACCTGACTTTCGCGACGATCCACTTGGCGAAGTTCGACGAAGCCATTTTGGCAAGCTTCGGACTTCTGGATCTGTTCTCGCGGAACCTCCGGCGACCGTCCAAACTTCCGTCGAACTCTCGAACTCCCAACGCGTGATCATGATCTTGACTCGGGCGCAACTCCCCGCGCTTGTCTAACTTTCATCGTAGTTAATCCCGCACACTTATCTCAACACATAGATTAGACAACAAATGACAATTGACTACATCATCAAAATCTGAGATTCAACAATCTCCCCCTTTTTGATGATGACAATCAATTGATAATGGAGTTATCCTTAACTCCCCCTATCTATATGCCATAGTTGAGATAAGTCAACCTTGAATTCAAGACCTAAGAATTCAAGTGACGTATTGATAAGTTAGATAAGTTAAACTTATCAATACTCCCATCATGATACCCATCATGATGTATCTCTTCAAGAATGATGTCAAGGCTTGATATACATCATCAAGTTTGTATGATTGTGTTTGTAACTATTCATCATGTAATTATATAAAGCTGCGAAGGACTATTACATGATGCACACATTTGAGATTTTCTAGCAAGTTTGCATTTACTTCACAAGATAGGATATCAACTTAAGACATAATGCAAACTATAACACATGTTCATATATCTCTTGGTGATGCAAGGATGGCATAACCATAACATTGTTTATAGCATGACATAGACATGATTATGGCAGTGTTTATCAATTCATATGTTTCTCCCCCTTTGTCATCAACAAAAAGCATGATAGCATTATCAAAAAGCATGGTAGATGTGATTCCAGCAGGTTATCACGCACATAAAGGAAGGCATGACACATATAATACTTTGAATATCTCTTCTCCTTGTTATAGTTCGTTGCTTGAAGGAGGAAAGTCATTTTTCAAAAAAGTTTTCATAATGAAAGTGTGCAGAAAAATCCCATTTTTTAGCATTCAAACCGAAAAATGAACTTCTTACATGCATTCGGTTATGAGTAAAGCTACTGATTTTTAAAAACATTTGTCACATAATTTCCAACATGTTATTTGATCAAGTGATGCCAAGTTTTAGATATGCAAGTTTTACTAAGATACAAGATAGCACATGCAAGCTAGCTAGCGGTTACAACATTTTAGAACTTGCAAGCTAGCAGTTTAGAGATATTCAAGAAGGCAACTCTTGCCTCTTGAAATATCTGAAGTTCAGAAGCTAGCAAATTTTTTTTCTTCCTTCATAGGTGTTAGCTTTTGATATTAGAACGCAACTATTTCAAGTGTTTATCAATTGTAGCATGGCATGATATTGACATGTATAGTCGTGAAGCAAGATTTTGATATCATTTCATGATGTACACATTTCGAATATTTTAGCAAGTGTAGCATTGCATCATCATGGTAAGATATCACCGTCATGATCTGCAAATTTTTGTTTGATATCTTGATACAGGGCATATAGCAATGATAGCAATCATATATTAACATCGATAATAGCAACCATATCAATGTCATATTGTCGACTTATCAACTATATTGGTATGTCGCTTTATATTTTTTTTCAAGGCATAAGGTTTTAAAACATTTTAGTTTCAAAGTGCAAAATCCGAGATAACCAACAAGAGATGTTTGTAAATTTGCATATGCTTACGGATCAAGGTAAAGGGTAACATATGGAGTTTACAACATATCGGTAAACCATATAAAAAACAAAGTCCTTTTATGATGAGTAACATAAGGTGTTTACAACATGCCATATCAAAGACAAAGTCCATGAGGAGTTTATAACAACAACGGATGATTGTGTTCATACAAGCTCATTCATGAGGTGGAAGGTTGAAGCCCTAAATAAAGAGTCAAATTGTCGATGGATTTGTTTGCATTTCGGTTAGGATTTGATCTTGTCGAAGTTCAAGCCGTTCTTGTCTTTGTTCGAATCGGTCCATCCAAATCCCAATTTCTTCATGGATGATGTGTGAGTTTGCTTTCAACCGGATGTGTTTCCTCAAAGGGACGATCGGAGGAGATTGGGTACTCTAAAGACCGGTGTTTCCTACGGGTTCAGTTCGGGAGTTCAGTTGGGGGGATCGGTTCTTCTAGGCATTCTAACCCGCCATTCGCTTCTATAGTGACATCTTAGTCGGTGAAGTAGATTTTTGTTTATTATGCTAAATCTATCTACTTTCATTACTTCTTCTTCTGGTGGTATTTGAATGTCGTAAGCTTTCATTATTCTAATAATTATACCACCATATGGGAGCATCATATCTTTCTTAGATAATTCTAACATGTTTTATTGGATAAGATAGCCAAGACAAATGTCATGTCCTTTCATGATTAAATACATAGTTCCTAATTCTAATTGACTCACTTCATCATGATGGTATTGTTTAGGAAGAATTATACTAGTCATGATATGATGAAGTATCTTAGCGTTTAAAGGCAGTAGATGTTCACAACTTTTAGGAACAAATGCTATGTTAGGATTGGCAAAGATTGTTCCTAAGGCTTCAACATAGGATGTTCCAATAGTTTCTTCATCCCATGATCCTCTAAAAGTAAAGTCCTATGCTTTTCAATGGAATGCCTATCATATCACAAATGAATCTATCGATTGATTGAGATGTGTTGTCCTAAAAGATAGGTGGACATCCTTTCTTCATCATTTATTTGTATGTTATTGTAAAACAATCTAACTAGCCTAGGATAGATGGGTTCGTTGATCCGCAAAAATTGGAAGTAGATTTAGGTTTGCAAACCATTGGATAGTCTCTACGCTCTTAGTTCATTCGGATCTACGTATTTTCCCTTATTGATGCTTCTTAGTTCGAAGAGAGAAATTTTTCAGCATGGTTTTTTGAATAAAAAAGGGTAAGATCAAACTCTTCTACTAATCTCCTCTTTCCCTTGTCCCTGAGGATCTTCTAGATCCCATAACTATTCTTTGTTTAGAGGGATAAAGGTGAACAAGAGTGAATCGAGAACAAAACAGAATTTAAGAGGTTCTTAGAGAATACCTTAGTGAAATCTTCAAAAAGAGGAGCGATTCTTGATGTTTTGCTCTCAAATGGGAGGTATTTGGGAAGCTAAACGGGGTGAAATGAGGATGGAGGAGGCTTGGAGGAGTAGAGAAATGAAAGGAAGGTGAGTTGGGGTCTGGTTTCACAGCCGGCCCTAAGCGTGGGTTAAAAGGCAGAGTTAGTTGGGCTGTTGCACCTCGGCTAGAGCTTCTAACCACCGGCAACCCGTGATGGTTTGGAGGTGCCACCGGTTTGGAGAGGTGCCACCGCTTTGTTGGCGATGAACACTTCGTTGTGATTTGATCGGGGAGGTTTTGTCTTGAGGAGAGTTTTCATTCGAAGCAATTAACGTTACTTACATGATTACGTGTCGTTTTTTATTTCAAGGCAAAAACGCTTGTACGATCAAGATAGACCTTTTAACGTGTCATACTCCCAATGTCGTACATATGTTTGTGATTTTGAAAGGTCACATTAGGTTGTATCCAAATTGCATTTGTGATTTCATAATTTCCACTCGTTGTTGTATCCAAGTTGCATTTTCGTCATGACCGTCGAGAATCAAGGAGCGAGAACATTAATTCTTGCTCTAGCCTAAGGTTTTTAATGTTTTTTAGGGAAGGGATGATTTTTTAGGTACCCATTTGCTTTTGGGTGCCTCACTAATAGATCTACATTTTCTATCATGTTGCATAGAATTTGTCATGGTTCCTTTAGGAACCCAAATCAATTTTTTGGACTAAATTTCCGAATGGACAATAATCGTCCCAGAAACCAACTTTAAACAAAAGTTGCATTTGCTTTAATGTCTAACATGTAAGATGGGGCCTTTTTTTAAAGGTAGTTGGATTTTGGTGAGGACTCCTCACAAATCCAATCCCACTTCTTTTCGGGAACATGACCCTTGTTTGTAAGGATCATGTTTAATGACTTGCTACCAACCTCGAATTTCTTCAAGGTGTCCTTAAGTAGCAAGTTTTCTTTTTTGAAACAGGTTCTAGATCATGACATTTTTGGTACATGAATTTAAACTATCATGATATTCAATTTTAACTTATTAAAATCACAAGTAAGACTATCATGCTCCTTTTTTTTTAGCAATTTGTATTTTCTATTGATAATCTTGCATTCATCAAATAAGTCATGGAAGGCATTTAATAATTCATCGAAAAGATAAATCAAAGATCTAATAAATTAGTTACCTCCTCTCTCCGATGGCCATTAAAGCGAATGAGCAACTTGCTTTCGGTGTTGGACTCCTCTTCTTCATCTTTTCGAAGTCATCCCATGTTGCTTGAAGAGCCTTCTTCTTTGATGTTCTTCTTTTGACTTGGGGACAATCACTCTTGTAGTGTCCCGGCTTTTACATTCATAGCGATCACTTGGTCCTTCTTGGGTTCAAGTTTATTTTTCGCATCATTCTTAAACTTGTTTCTCTTGAAGAATTTTTTAAACTTTCTTGTTAAAAGTACCAAGTCATCATTCTGATCCTCATCACTTGAGTTTTCTCTCAAGTGGCATTCGAAAGTTTTAAGTGCCATATCCTTCCCGTTTCTTTGGAAGGATGTCTTCTTGCTCTTCATGAGCTTTGCAAGTTATCTCATAGGTCATTAATGACCCGATTAGTTCTTCAAGAGGGAAGTTCTTGAGATCTTTTGCCTCTTGAATAGCGGTGACTTTAGGATCCCAACTTTTAGGAAGGGATCTTAGTATCTTATTCTGAGTTCAAAATCCAAAAAAACTTTTTCCGAGTCCTTTTAGACCGTTGGCGACATCCGGTGAAACGGGTAAACATGTCGCCAATGGTTTCACTTTCGGTTTCATTCGGAAAAGTTCAAAAGAATGTAACAACAGATTGATTTTTGACTCTTTCACTCTACTTGTGCCCTCGTGGGTCACTTCAAGTGTGTGCCAAATATCAAATCTGCGATTTAAAGTTGAAATACGATTAAACTTCGTTTTTTATCAAGTCGCAAAAAAAAGGCATTCATAGCCTTTGCATTAAGAGCGAAAAGCCTTCTTTTCCAATTCATTCCAATCGATCATTGGAAGAGAAGACTTTGAAAATCCGTTTTCAACAAGGTTCCACGATTCAAAATCCATAGAGATAAGAAAGATCCTCATTCGGGTCTTCCAAGTAGGTGTAGTCCGTTCCACCATGGGTGGGCGTGTAATAGAATGCCCTCTTGGTTTCCTATATGCCATCTCTCTTGGGTTTTAATCCGTTAGAGAGTTAACCTTGCTCGATACCAATTGTTAGGATCGAGAGCACTAAGAGGGGGGGGGAATTAGTGCGTGGAAATCTTTCAAATGATTAAAAACGAAAAGTCGTGTTCGTCCGATAAAAACGATTTCGATGTAAAAGCCGATTCACGGTTTGTATCTAAGTGTAGTTTACGCGATTTGCGTCTAAATGCGATTTGCGTCTAAATGCAGATGCGTCTAAAAAAGCGCAGTTTCGTCTAAAAGCCAGATTTATGCGTCTAAAAGCGCGATTTCGCGTCTAAACACGATTTTTCGTCTAAAGCGCGGTTTATGTCTAAACACGGTTTGCGTCTAAACACAGTTTGCTTGGAAAGCGCGCTTTGCTTCGGCGCGGTTTGCGTATAAACGCAGTTTTACGTCTAAAGTGCGCTTTTACGCCTAAACGTAGTTTTGCGTCTAAACGCGTTTTACGCCTAAACGTAGTTTTACGTCCTAAACGCGATTTTCGCGTCTAAACGCAGTTTTTACGTCTAAACGCAGTTTTTACGTCTAAGCGTAATTTTACGTCTAAAACGCAGTTTCGTCTAAATGCGGTTTTGAACTTTGAAAAGCGTTTTATGAATACGCAGAAAAGCAATTTGCGATTATAAATGGAATCAAAACGTAGCGTAAAACTGCAGGTGTAAAAGATCGTCATTTAAAACACCGATTTACGTCCTGAATCGCGATTCGGAAAGATCGAAACTTAGAGACTGCGTTAAAAAAGCGCCAGAGGGGCGTGGCTATGTAGAAGGTTTGCGATAATGATAAAGTGCTCAAAGTAAAAGCAAACCGTAGATTTAGAGTGGTTCGGTTAGTCTTGACCTACTCCACTTTTGGCTTCCTCCTCCGATGAGGTCACCGACGTCAACTAGTCGCCTTCCTTCAATGGGCGGCGGCCAACTGCCTTTTTATTTCACTCCTTTTGATGGGCTCGAGAGACAACCCTTACAGATCCTTTCTCTCCTCTTTTCTGACTCAAGACTTGAAGAACGAAAAGGAGAACTTTTGGACTTTACATTTGAGCTCTTAGAATCACGAAAAAGATCAAGAATTCGGTGTGGATCTCAGATCTTTTCGATCTTTGAATGGGTGGGGTATTTATAGGCCCCAACCCGCCTAAATTGGAGCTCAAAAGCGATCAAATCCCTGGAATTCGGGATCGGCGGTTACACCTCTCGATGGAGAGGTTGCACCGCCGGCGGCGAGCTTCTGAGATCGAGCCCAAAGGCGGTTTGCACCTCTCATCGAGGCGGTTGCACCTCTCTCGAGGCGGTTGCCATCACCCGAAGTCCGCTTCGGATCGAGCCCCCCGGGCGGTGCCACCTCTCCCGAGGCGGTTGCACCTCTGCGCTGAAGCTCGAAGACCGAGCTCGGCGGTGCTACCTCTCTGTCGGGGAGGTTGCACCGCCTATCTAGCTCGAGATCGAGCTCGGCGGTTGCACCTCTTAGTTTGGGCACAGACCGCCATCCCGGGAGACATAGCCTGGCGGTTGCACCTCTGGCCTAAAGCGGTTGCACCGCTGGTAATCGGGTCCGAATGGTTAGCTCCATTCGGCCCGATTTCAATCTTTTTCAGGGGGCCCAATTGCCCCAAGATTAAACTAATGGGATCACCTCCCATTTTCCAACTTAATCAACGTGCTAACTACGATTAAATCGAAGACAATTTCTGCGGCTTTGCTCGATCGTCAATCGCTTCTTCCTAAGGAAGTTTCCGTGAACTTCCGTCGATCATTCGATGAACCCTCGGTGATTCTTCATGGACTTCCTAAAAACTCTGGACTTTCGCGACGATCCACTTGGCGAGTTCAGGAATGAAGCCGCTGGCGCAAGCTTCGGACTTCTGATCTTTTTTTAGAACCTCCTCCACGACCGTCCGAACTTCCGTCGAACTCTCGAACTCCCAACGTGATCATGATCTTGACTCCGGCGCAACTCCTGCTGCTTGTCTAACTTTCATCGTAGTTAATCCTGCACACTTATCTCAACACATAGATTAGACAACAAATGACAATTGACTTCATCATCAAAATCTGAGATTCAACAAAAAGTTGGTCGAGGCTTAGTCGACGAGGGTTGGCCGAGATTTAGTCGGCATGGATTGGCCAAGGCTTAGTCAGCGAGGACCGATTGAGGCTCAGTTGGTGAGGACTGGTCAAGGCTCAGTCGGCGAGGACTGGTCGAGACTTAGTCGACAAGGATTTGTCGAGGCTTAGTCGGCAAGAGTTGGCCGAGGCTTAGTCGGCGAGGGCTGGCCGAGGCTTAGTTGGTGAGGGCTGGTCGAGACTTAGTTAGCAAGGATTGGTCGAGGCTTAGTTAGCTAGGATTGGCTGAGGCTTAGTCAGCGAGGATTGGCCGAGACTTAGTCGGCCGAGATTGGCCAAGGCTTAGTCGGCCGAGATTGGCCAAGGCTTAGTCGATTAGGACTAGCTAAGTCTTAGTTGGCAAGGCATCTGCATACGGGAAGCTTCATCTTCATGTGGGAAGTTAAATTTGTGGCAACTGCTGGCGCGCCCTGACTCTTTTTAACGTAGACCTTTTGTCCTCATGATGAGATGTTGCGTCATCGCTCGTTGAGAGGCCAGTTCTGCAGGCAGAATGTTTGAATGTTGGTGGTCGTCGATGTGATCTCGCCTCATTTAATGTAGATCTCTCTAGGATCTTGATGGTGTATCACATTGTCCCTCTATTGGGAAGATAAAAAATTGCTTCGGGCAGCGTGCCCTTTATCTTACTATAGTTCCCTCCCTAACATTTGCGTTGATTCGTGGGTCTGCATCTGTTTTTATAAGCTTTGGCTACAGAGCTTAGCAGACTCTATCTTCGATTTGGTTTCTCCCATTTGGCGCTTGGGACGTTCTTGGGTCCTTCCGGTACTTTTTTTGTCTCAATTTTCTCCATTGCTTGGCTGTTCCATCTAGTATAGTCTCAGGATGTCTTCTTCCTCAAACTAGATGGTGACCGCTCCCATGGGGATGCCTTCTTCTGATGATGACCTTTCTATTGCCTTTCGTCGGACCTCCAAGTGTCGGCGGGGAGTGAAGAAGTCGGCCATTTCCTTGCGCAACGTGGTCGACGTGAGCTCCTCTTCGGGGAGCCAACCCTTCAATGCTCCTTCGATCTCTCGAGACTTCGGGGAGGCCCATGATTGCAGTTTCGTGGTAACCTCTCGGCAACTGGAGGAGGCCCACGATTGCGGTTCTATGGTAACCTCCTAGCAACTGGAGGAGCTATGGGACTGCTTCTAGGTCCCGCCAGAGATTATCCTCGCTGTCCCGAGGTCCATCAATTCTGCCAGGGGTTTTGCCTCTCCTTGGATGCTTTATAGGCGGGCTCGCGTCTCCCCTTTTTCCTCGTGGTGGTTGCCTGCTTGGGGTATTGGTGGATTTCGCTGTCTCAGATGGTGCCCAACTCTTATCGTTTCGTGAGGGCTTTCCTCAGGGCCTGTGACCACGCAGGGATGACATTGTCTTGCGAGCTGCTCTTCTCGTGCTTTCGGTTGAGCCGAGGGCCAAGTAGCTACTACCTGTCTCACTGTGCGAGATTCAGAATCAGCGGGGCGAGCTTCTGTGCAAAGGGGTGGAGGGGCCGATACTTCGTTGTCGATGGTGATGGCGATTGGGGCTTCCTTGTAGCGTGGGGGGCGCATACCATTGATAACGCACTGCCCTCCGTATCTGCGATGGAGGCCAGGAGTCTAGAGAAAATATGAGGGCTTTTTGCCTTAGGGGCCATAGAGCGAGAGGAGGTTGTTTGATGGAGGTTGCCTCTTCACCGGCTTCATTTGGTATCGCTATTCCTTTTGTTCTTCCACTGTTGCATCTTTTTGATGTGCTTCCGACATTAACATGGTATTCTCCGAGCAGGGGTGGACCTCCGGGTGATGAAGAGACAGTGCCTTTTAACTCCTACCTTCGGACTCGGCGAGGGGATGTCAACGGGCAAGCGGTCAGCTTGGGCTCGAGGTTCCCCCCACGACCCCTTCGTCAAAGCCTCCGGGGGTCCTCCCGGAGCAGAACCAGATCCTTTGGTTAAAATTCCACTTTCTCCAGCATCCTTTGCTAGGGTTCCTGATCTTGCGACTGTATGGGATCGCGATCCCATGGTTAGGGCTTTCTTGAGGCCCTTGTTTGATCTGGCCCTTGAGCCTTTGGAAGAAATTGTTGCTAGGCCGGCATCATCCTCATTTCTGGTTGTTGATGTTGCAACGTTTGGGATCATGGCTCCAAGCATAGAGCTACCTACCGAAGAGGGCCCTCCTCAGGTCTTGGCGATAGAGGGTCCATGCGTAGACTCATCGGACCCATCTCTGGGTCCGTGAGTGGCGATGCTTTTACGAGACGAGGCTGTGGCCGAGCCTCTATGTCTTCCAGGAGGAAGCTGCCCTTGAAGGCCTTCCAGTGATCCCTTCTTCCCTTTCATCTAGGGAGGCTTCTACCGATCTAGAGTCTGCTGCTCTAGGCCCATTTGTTGCCTTTGCTTCCTGGGGCTTGTCCACATCTCCCAGTGTTTCGCTAAAGCCTCGCTGGGAGGGGCTCACCAAAGACTAGTGACTTTGGGAGGAGGTTGAAGCGGTAGCCTCCTATTGTCGAGGGTCACTGAGCCTGACGTTGGCAGGGCTAGTGTATCGTTGCTCGACGGAGGGGTTGGCGGATCTTTGCTTCCGCTATAAAGTCCTGGTGAGAGTGCTTGCTCGGGTGCTTCTGGTTGTTTCCTTTGTTTCCTCTAATTGACTTTGATTTCTCATAGCATTATCAGTACATGATGACACTCGTCGATTACTTATGGGACATAAGGGTGCTGATCAGCCAGCTCTCCTGAGCCAACGTCACACTGCGAGCCCAGTCAGAGCGGGCGAAAGAGGAGAAGAAGATTGCGGATATTTGAGTCGTAAAACTTTCCTTGTTAAAAAATGATCTGAGTAGTTAAAAAATGAATATAGATCTGAGTAGTTAAAAAATGATTATTTTTTTCATTTGTTAACGATTAATAATTTTGATTAAACTAATTTTGATAATTTATCAAAATAACTTATTTTGATTAAACTAATTTTGATAATTTATCATAAGATCTCATATATATATATATATATATATATATATATATATATATATATATATATATCTAAGGCTATTGTAAACTCAAATAAAATCATGAGAAAATAAAATACATTATCGAAATCTATCATATTTACAACTAGAAGACGTGTCTCTGGTCAAACCCGAACTTGGGTAATAAATTACGGTGTTTGGGAGTTGAAGTTGAATCAATGCGATGTCGATGAAAAGGTTGACTCTTAATGACAAGTGGGTATAAGTAAAGATTCGTGCGTTGACAAAGAGATCCTCGGACTTCAAGAGAGTTCCATTATCGCTAAGGGGGGAATCGGACGAGAATCGTGTTTCGACAGTCCAGATCGGCCCCCCGCGAAAACCTTCAAATAAAACCTCATCTATTCCTCTTCACCCTTTGCAATTTGCTCTGTGCGAAAGCAAAGCGTTATCCATGCCCCAAATCCTACCCCATGCCACCACGATCAACTCGCCCTCGTAAATTAGCATAGTTATTTCCTTTCTCTCCTCCTAAATCCTCTTGTGGACGTAGGTCGGTGTCATTCTCTATTTCATCTTCTCCGTTCGCTTTTTCCTCAAATAAGTGGTATGGTGGTGATGCTTTCTAGGTCTAGTTTCGATTTCACTCGGGTAAAATATAAGGTTTTGGCAGTGCTCGTAGCTGTGCAAGAGCGTTCATGCGTGCAGTGCGAAGAGGGTTTTTGTTGTTATGAGTGAAGCATGGTGTGGATGGACGTGTGCATTTTGTTATTTTTGGTGATTGTCTTAAGTGCAAAGATTCATCTTTATTTGATCATGTTTCTGTATCTTGTCGAAGATCTGTTGTTAGTTTATTCATTGCGTAATT
Organism: Musa schizocarpa; assembly: GCA_900464855.2. Taxonomy (NCBI): domain Eukaryota; kingdom Viridiplantae; phylum Streptophyta; class Magnoliopsida; order Zingiberales; family Musaceae; genus Musa; species Musa schizocarpa. The sequence goes on along the minus strand of LS990925.1, from coordinate 26,074,561 downwards.
GTAAGTGAAAGAGAAGATAGAGAAAGCGAGGACTTTCACCTAGGTTTGGTGGAGGTGTCGCGACCATGGTGGAACAGTTGAGTGTTGTTAGGTGCGTGCAAAAAGAATGAACGTTTTGTATGTGGGTATGAGTCATCGATTATGGTACTTCTCTTCGGAAACAAGTACCGAAATACCGTGATTTAGAGCATACGGTGCCAAGGTTGATTAAAATTCATGTGCATGATAATAAATTTTATCTGTCACATGAATCATGATATTAATTCTTTTTTCTATTCAAGCTTTTTCTTTTTCATTTTTTCTTTTGTGTTGATTGTTGAAGTGACTCAATTCTTTGGATCTACATATGTTGAAACTCTTAGTGTAGCAGGTCCCATTATTTTATCTTGGTGAAAGTTACTTGCTATAGCTATGCAAAGTATTTCTTGCAAAACATTTGAACTTACCTGTTGGATAGGTCCTTGGAACAAAATCTAGATGTAAAATGTCAAACTGTCCTGAATCTGGAAATCTCATGTGGTTTGTTAGTGCCTTTGACTTAGGTTATTGTCACCTGATAAGGTCATTGTTAGATGGCTTTGAAACGATTATATTGGTTATGTGAACTTGAAACTCTTTTTAACTGAGAAAAAGCCTAATTAAATTACTCTTGATACAACGATGCTTGAATTTGCTGATCTTAGTTTTCACCTTGCTGATTGCACTTCAACAATCAATTATACAACAATGCTTGATAATCCACAGATTGTTCCAATCTATGAATATGTAGGCAGACATAAACAACTCCTAAATCTTAAAGAAAATGTTGTATTACAAAGTGCACTTGGGCGAGCGCCTAGGCGACGCCTCTTTGAAGCGTGCCGCTTGGGAGATTAGCAAGGCACTCGGGCCTCGTCTCGCCTTGCCCGAGAGCCTAGGCGAGTGCTCGAGCACCTTTTTAAATCGTTGATATATAAAATATTTTTATAAAAGGCGACGTTGCCTTTTCCTTCTCCCACGTGGGGCGTCGCCATCGAGGCGATGCGATGTCGCCTCGTTTATATATATATATATATATGTATAAATATTTATATATAAAATAATCTTATAAAAGGCGACGCAACGTTGCCTTTTATAAAAATATTTATATATATATATTTCGTTTCGTTCGGTAACGAGCGATCCGTGTACCGGTCAGCTGACGGACCGGTACGTACCGGGCGGTATTATTCGAAATTGCATACCTTGAGTAGAACAACAATAATACAACGATATTATGGTTCATTAAGACATAGTATGAGAGGTTTCAGATAAGAAGCAACATTTTCTTATTCAGATAAGCACTATTTTTCATTTTAAAAAAGAGGATCATAAGAAAAAGAAGGATTTTGATAAGCCCACAATTCACCCATAAGAAAAAAATTGACAAATAGTTGGCTAGACTTGTCACAAGCTAGGAAGATAATATCCTCGACAGAATTTAAACAGTTAATCAATATGATGTTTACAAAATTTTGACTAGGCACCAGCTGGTAAATACCTGACAAATTTTCTTGGTGAAAAGATATTAATTAAACTTCTTTGCATCGTTCACTTGCGCTTGAGACTTTTCACCTTCCTTCCCTTCCATGACTTGCTTTATCCCTTCCTGGTACCCTTGTATAAAGCTTTTAAGTGCATCTTTGTATTCTGAGGCACGCATCATATACACACGCTGCATAACAGGCCTTAATGTCTCTATTCCACCTCAAGTTGCCAATGCAAGATCTCCCAATGTTGATGGTTCTCTTCTTTCAGATGTAGTCTTATCTTGACGAAGTCCACCATCATCATTTGTGACCTTTTTATAGTCATTCGGTCTAAGATCGAGACCAATATCCCGCACCCAACTAGCAACATAAAGTCTAGATGCTTCTTTCAAGACATATCATCGCTCTCTCCATGTGAGTTTCACCAGGAAAGTAGTCTAGTTGATATCTTTTTACCAGGAAAGATTGTCAGGTATTCACCAACTGATGTCTAATCAAGATTTTGTTAACATCATATAGATTAATTGTTTGAATTATGTCGAGGATATTATCTTCCTGGCTTGTCACAGGCCTAGCCAGTTTTTATCATTTTTTTTCTCTCTTAGTGACTTGTGGGCTTATCTGAATCGTTCTTTTTCCTATGATTCTCTTTTTTGAAAATGAAAAATGGTGTTTATCTAAATAAGAAAATGTTGCTTTCTTATCTGAAACCTCTTATACTATGTCTTAATGAACCATAATACTGTTGCTTTATTATTGTTCTTTCAATCCCTTCTCAGAGTTTAATAGATAAAGTTATCTAGGATGTAGGCAATAGTTTACTATATATAGCTGGATGAACTCGACAAACATCCACACGATAAACATGATTATAACAAATTCAAAGCATCTCGATCAATAATCAATAAGCCTTTTTAGAGAGGATAAATAATTATATTGAGTTGGTCGGGCAAGCGTGCGAGCAATGAACTGAGAGAACCAGTAATTGCTGACCCAAGAGAGGCAGTGGCAAGAGGAAGCGCCAGGCGATTATTCGGGCGGCTATGAGGCGAGTGTTGAATTGCTTCTGATCGAGTGCAGCTTGGGCCTTCAGGGTTTGGAGCAAAAGTACTAAAATGGAAGAGACAAGGAGCAAGAGGGACTTACTTCACTTTAGCGGTAAATTCAATGGCGAGGACGAGGGTGATAGCAAGGAGGGGGCTTCTTGACCGTGCTGTCATCGAAGGCGGCGAAGAGGTTGAAATCTGAGCGTCGATCGACTCGATATGAAGCTTAATCCTGCCCAAATGAATCCGACGATTTGAGTTGGATTAGTTACAATCATGAGTTTGAACTCAACCTGGGCCAAGTGGGCTCGGCCAACCTCTCGGGCCATGACATATGGTTTAACTAATCAAGCATTACTTCAAAGTGTGAAAGTAGTCCTCGTTCCTATACCGATCGCACTGTTGTCCATCGTTCCAGGACACACAAGGTGCACGGACATCGACAATACTTATAGGTATAGCACATAAGAAGTGGATAGGCTTGTTAAACGAAGTCAATTTCCAAAGGAACTAGGTAGATTGTACAAGCGACGCACATAACTTCGTTCAAAGAGAGTGCAATTGAAGGGACTTGTAACATCGGTGGTCAGTTGCACAATTGTAGGGAGCCCACCACGACATACAAATCCATCACCACTCACATGTCGACACGGTCGCCTTGTTGGACTGCACATCGCCAACCAAGAATCAAAGAGACTCAAAGTGGCCGATCAAACAAGGCTATCAACAACAAGACACCGCTGTGCATGATGAAATTCAAAACAAGCCATTTTTGGCCGCACAAGCAAGAGGCAGACAGCAAGCGACGAAAGGCTGACTTTTTGTGCCACTCTACGCGCTCGCCGCAGCATGCAAAAACAGCCTAAAAACAGGCCAAAACTAGCCCTTTTTGGGCACGTGAGTGCGCAATGAGCGGCGGACAGCAAGCGACATGGGGCAGCACCTTGTTATCTGAAAGCCCCATCTAGCCCTATGCTGCTTGTGGGGTTCCAAGGTGCTGAGATTGTTGACGTTTCGTGCTGCTCGCCGAGCTTGCTACAACACGCGTAAACGGCCCAAAAATTGGCCAAAACAAGCCATTTTTAGCCACGCGAGCGAGCTAAGCGAGGGGCAGCACCTTCTGTAATATCCCTAATTTTTGAAATTTATGTAAGGATATATTTTGAATTATTTATAAGGTTCTAATTATAAATATGAGGATCCATTTGTAATATCTGATGATCCAATTATAAATCTGAGGATCTATTTGTAAAATCTAGGGACCCAATTATAAATCTGAGGATTCATTTGTAATATCTAAGGATCCAATTATAAATATGAGGACCTATTTGTATAACCTAGGGACCCAATTATAAATTTACTAAGATAAATTTCAGTGATAAACAAAGTAAATAAATCTGATCCCACCGGTAGAGATGTGAGAAGCAGGATACTGGACTTCTAAAGGATCAATATTGAGCATTTATTAGAGCTTGTTGTCAAAAGTGATGTAACAAAAAATCATGAAAATTGTGTTTGAATCAATCATCTAAAATTTCTTCTCTAGAATACTTCAGTTGACTCAATTTTTTATTCTTTTCATCCTAATTCTTTTCTTCCACCATAAGTTTGGGTTAAGCTCACATGGACCCAATCCTTTCACTCTTCTGTGTAGACTAATTGGAAAGGTGTCAAGTGGATCCATTGAGGAGTGAGGACTCAAATCATCTGTCCTTGATTGAGTTTGTATATCTCTCTCTTTGATCTCAGAAAGTTGTGTTAGCCATGAGTTGAGTGAATTCAAGTGTTCATGGATGTAGCTATCTTGAGAGGCAAAGACTCTTTGCTGCTGCTATTTGGAGATGGTTTCCACACACACACACACAGAGAGAGAGAGAGAGAGAGAGAGAGAGAGAGAGAGAGAGGTCTACAATAATGCAGTCGTTGGTCATCATATCCCTGTTAAGGAGTCCATTCCGGGGTCTGCATGCTGCACATCCTGCATCATTTCTCCTCTCCTCCCCTCTCAGATCTCCTTAGACTTGAAGCTTGCATATGCCTTTTGAGCTGCAAGAGCTCACAAGTCACAACCATGTTCATGTTGCTCATTTTTATTGGGCTATTGCCTGTGAAGGAAGCATGCAAACCCTTTATGATTCTTATCCTACACAACAGATTCCCTAAAGCTTTTTTATTAACTTAGGACCTTTTTTGCCATATAAACTGTGTCATCATTGTTCATATATACACTACTTTTTTGTATCTTAGTCATCCTTGTATGCATACATGTATATATGCACAAGCAATGCACAAAGATGTTTCATCTTCTTAGAATTAATTGCAGAATCTGGGTCCAGCCAAGTAATCCGAATCTGCAAGCAATCCCATGTTTTGAACTCAATGTTTGTTTTCAATCATTTTGCTGGCAATCAAAGGAAGATAAGGGCCTCCTCTTTCTTTGTGTTTGTACCATTAAAGGGATTCCACTTGCTTCAGTATAGCATCTTTTCTTGGATGCTTTGGACCCTCTATTGCACTTCTGATTCAAATCCAATGTAACCTTCTTTCTAGGAGAAGGATTTAATATGTGGTGGTCTTGAAGGTACATAAACCACGCATACACACACACACACATATATATATATATATAGAGAGAGAGAGAGTTGGGTGCTGAAAGTTAATTTACATCTGGGCAGCAAAAGATGAGGAAGACAAGTCAGTGACTGCAACAAAAGTTTGCAGATACACTGCAGCTTTTGTAGTGTTAGAACTATTTTCATACACTGGTTTGGAGATCTCTAAGTTATATGTTTGGGCAAGTTCAATTATTCTATGGAGTGCTTGAATTAATTTTATTGTGCAGACTGATCACCAAAATATTTCCATAGTGCTTGAATTATTGTTATCATTTTGATACAGGAACAGTTTCAGGCTTTCGGTTTCGAGAGAAAAATGATTTTCTTATGCTTAGTCTCTTCTTTTACCATAAACTAGGAAAATGATACTTTTCGCAATGATAGTAATTTTTATATATCAGTCTCAGAAATCTTTCAAGTATTGTAGTCCCTCTAATCATTTACATCAATCTTTAGTGTTAAACTTGTCCTGGATATTGCAATTAAATCAGTTAAAATTTTGTCCTGGATCGAAATAGAAAAACATTGTGGTAACTGGTAAGATTGTATTAGGAGGCAGTAGGTTTGAGAAGTTAATACATATATCTGTATAAATATCTGGTGGGTCCACCATAGATTTGGGGGATTTCATGCAATTGAAAACTTCAAAGATGGTAGGGTCCACATGTTGACACAACAATGCACCATGCTTCTGCTCTTCATTTGACTCATCAAAATGTCAAGGCAGGGCATTGCAATTACAATTTAATTACAGACATGCAGGCCCAAAATGTAAATTTATACAAATAAGAAACCTTGATCTCATCAAGGGGAGGTGCAATTTGAGGGAGATACAATTTTGTTATAGGTCGGATTTAATGAGAGAGAGGAGGCTCGTAGACCCTAATAAATCACCACACGTATACATACACAAAGCATCCACACATGGTCCATGATCATCCACTCACAACATACATCGCATGTGTGTGTGTGTATATATATATATATATATATATAAAGGCTAACTAGGTGATAATTAATTAGACTCTTTAATTAATTTTAGGTAACTGTTAATCCCCATTGGGAAACTTTGGCGGCCAAAGTGACCATCGTCAAGAAACCCTGATTGCCAAGAAACCTTGGTCGCTAGGAATTTTTACATGAGTCTCTTTGATTCGTTATTGGCCATGGGCGGTCCAACGGGGCGATCATGTCGGCATGTGAGTGGTGATGGATTTGTATGTCATGGTGGGCTCTCTGCTATTATGTAGTTGACAATCGATGTTACAAGCATGGTATGCAATTTCGAATAGTATCGCTCGGTACGGGCGGTATGTACCGGTCCTACAACATACCGGTATGCGGACCGCCCGCTACCGGACGGAACGTGCTACAGTGCTATAGTGTTTACTGTAGCACTACTACAGTATACAGTATAAGGAAAAATATTTAAAATTACTCGGTACACCCTGATGTACCACTCGGTACGCCCTGGTGTACTGAGCGGTACACAGTACCATACCGTACCGAGCCAACCTCGAAACATCGGTACGGTACGATATTGCATACCTTGGTTACAAGTCCCTTCAATTTCACTCTCTTTAAACGGAGTTGTGTGTTGCCTGTACAATCTACCTAGTTCCTTTGGAAATTGACTTCGTTTAACATGTCTATCAACTTCTCAAGTGCTATACCTATGAGGAGTGTCGATGTTTGTGCACCTTGCGTGTCCTCGAACGATGGACGACAATGCGATTGGGATAAGAGTGGCGGCTGCTTTCAAACTTCGAAGTAATGCTTGATTGGTTAAACCATATGTCGTGTGGCCCGAGAGACCGGCCGAGTCCACTCGGCTCAGGTTGAGTTCAAACTCTTGATTGTGACTAAGCCAACTCAAATCTTCGAAGTCGTTTGGGCAGGATTAGGCTTCATATCGAGTCGATCGGTGCTTAGGTTTCTACCTCTCCACTGCCTTTGGTGATAGCGCGGTCAAGAAGCCCCCTCCTTGCCATCACCCTCATCCTCACCATCGAATTTACTACTGAAGTGTAGTAAATCCCTCCTCCTTGCCTCTTCTATTTTAGTACTTTTGTGCCAAACCCTAAAGGCCCGAGTCGCACTCGATCAAAAGTAGTTCAGCATTCGCCTCTCAATCGCCCGAATAATTGTCTGGCGCCTCCTCCTGCCTACCTCTCTTGGGTCAGCAATTACTAGTCCTCTCAGTTCATCACTCGCCCGCCTGCCCGGCCAACTCAATATAATTATTTATCATCTTTAAACAAGACTTATTGATTATTGATCGAGATGCTTTGAATTTGTTATAATCACATTTATCATGTAGATGCTTGTCAAGTTCATCCATCTGCATGTAATAAACTATTGCCTGCATCCTAGATAACTTTATCAATTAAACTCTGAGGGATCGGAAGAACAACAATAATGCAATGGTATTATGGTTTATTAAGAACTAGTATAGGAGGTTTCAAATAAAAAAACACTATTTTAGCACTATTTTCTTCTCTTATGTAGATAAAGATTATGTCCCCTAAGCTTAAACTTTATATTAGGTTTTGGAAGAGGAGCCCTACTGTGATCCCTTGCTTCTTCTAGCCTTATATCCAAGGAGGAAAAAAAATCACTTTTGTAGGTTTTAGTAATTTTTACTGGATTTAAGAAGAATATTAATATGGAGATAACATTTTAGAAATATTCTGCAAGAATAGACACACATCAGGTGAAAATACTTGCTTCTCATGATTTAGATTCAATCGTTGTGGGAGATAACAGTTGAATGCTGCTGTGGGTTGTTGTTGTTGATGGTGATGTTGATATTTGTACTGAATGCTACTAAAGCCGTCTAGTGGGCTAACATTTATTGGTCCAAATGGTAAAAGTTGCAGAACTTTGTTCAGTCTGCATGAGATTGTATAAGCAGAACTTTGTAAAATCCTCCCAACATCCCTTTTATGAATTCCCCAACCCTAACCTTGCTCGCGATTTTGTCGCTGACATTTCCTCTTTGCTATTACTGCCTCTATCCGCTATCGTTGCCTCTCTTTGTTGTCGTTGCTCTCCATTGCCACTGCCACTGTCATTGCTTGCCATTGCTATCACTGCTCGTCACCGTTGCTGCCACTACCACTATTTCCTCTCTCGCTCTTGTTGTCGTAGCTCGCTACTACTGCTGCTGCTTCTCTCAGTCAGCAGTCTTAGTCTTACTCTTACACTGTGCCCCCGCTATCGTTGTTCGCTGCTATCGCTACCATCGTCGTTGCCACTATCGCTGCTGTCGCTGCTTGCCAATATCGTTGCTCCCGCTCTCGCTGCCACTATTCGTCGCTACTGTTACTTACTCCCTCTTCTCACATTGACTCGATAGTATACTATTAACAGTATATTAATAGTATAGTGTTAACTGTATACTAGTAACAATATTTTTTTATTTATTAGATTAATAATATATTATTTTGATTTTAATACTGTTGATTTTTATTTATTTGAAATTATTGTTATTGTTTTGAATTTTGAGATTTTTTGTTAATATGATATTGTGATTCTGTAATATTTTTTAATTTAAGATCATATTTTTATTTAAATAATTATATTATATATTTTTATATTTTAGCGTTTCGCTTCGCTCGGGCGAGCGCCTAGCACCTCGGGCGTTTTTGGGCCTTGGCGCCTAACGCTTTTTAAATCATTGCACTGTCTAAGATAATTCTGATTTTTCAATATGGAAGCTTGTTTTGTTAAATGTCTTTGAGATTTTAAGCTTTCTTTTTTAGTTAAGATAAAAAAATAGATCACTTTTTTGCAAATGATATAGTGGTCTATATTACTTGTCTTCATTTCATTACAATTTTACATGCTCTGTTTCGTTGAGTTATAATTTTGAATATACATTTTGCTATAAAATGTTATTAGCATCATATTTTTTTTATGATGCAGACTATATAATGCAGTGGTTATGAAATTGTAATGACTCGAGTCATTTGGACTTTTGAGTGTATGGCCACCCACTTCAACTTGCTTTGGGTTATTATGATGCTATATAATTCCCCTAAATTGTAAGTTATTCGTTGGTGCTCTTTCTTCTTTGTAACTTTAGTCTTGAAAGTTGAATGTCTAAATTATATCGTCGGTGATGATGTTCTTAGTAACATCGGTGACTTTGACAGCATATGTTGCTTGAGATTTTCGTACAGTAACTTTCAAGTTATAAATTGGGCACTGATTAGACACTTAAATTGTCTGCCTCTCCTTCGTTTAGAATTTAGTTTTAGATATACATCCTTTCACCAGTTAAATTTCTATTGGGTTTCTTCCATATATAACCATTATAGATGTGCAAATTTGCAATGACACCTTATTGTTGAGATTGAGATTTTAGTAGGTTTTGTAATGTATATTCTTTTTCTTCGATTCTTGGAATTGTTGTGTATTACCTAAGCTAAAATTCATTTTGAAATAGGAAAAGAAATGTAAGAGGGACTAAAGTATGAGATCTACAAAGGTTATCCTCTAGGACCAATCTCAGACGCATGAGCTAATCAATCCACTCAATCATTTTAAGAACATGGTTTTGAATCGATGCCCCCTTAGTCATCCTTGTGTGTTAGAGACTCTTGGATAAATGAGTCATTCCCTCTTCCTCCAATAATTTTGCGAAGGTGAAGGATTAATTTAGCATTCATCTTTTCATGTTGTCTCTATAAATTGGGAGTCATAGAGGTTAACATGCAACATTGAGCTAGAGTAGAATCATCTACATACTTCATGTAGCAAGCAATTTCTTCCTCACTTGCCCTTTTCCCGAGCTCGGGCATTATCTCGTCAAGGACATACGCGATTTCTCCACTGTGAGAATAATTCTTAGGTTGTTGAGCCAATCCACATAGTTTGAACCAATGAGACAGTTGACATCAAGTATGACACGTAAGGGGTTTGAAAGCGATATTTTTTTAGAAAAATAAAGATGTAGCAGAAAATTAATAACAAGCAAACTTTTTTATTTAAAAAAAAAAGATATGGACTTTTATCTTAAAAAACTCTTGTTATTTTTTCGCGAAACACCCGACATCCTTTGGTATATGAATCGAAAATCTCTAGTAGATTTCTAACATGGATCAGGATCTAATTGGCATCTTGGCATGACCTCGAGGGACTTAACCAATCATACTAAGCCCAAAGGGTGGGGAACTGTTGTCAATCATAACTCCTTGCGATTTTCGTCTTGTTAGGTCTCCAAACCATCATGGCCTTGAGGGACTTGTCAACCATGATGCTTAGTTAAGTTAATACCATCATTACAAGATAAGTGTGATTCGATGATATGCCCTCTAGGGACTCGATCAAGTGTATCATGTCCTCACCTCGCCGGTGAAATCTTTATATCATAGGCGAAATCTTAAAACCCAATATAGGTAAGCCTCGAGGGACTCGACCAACTCAGCCCATATCGAAAAATAATTTTCACCTATAATGATGGAAGGTCGTATGGGTCAATCTCATTGCCTCACATTTACTGACTTAATATTATTACTAGAGGAATTTTTCGATTTGATTTGATCTCATAGATAAATATAACACGTCACATATATATTTACCTAGTAGGTGCAGAAATGAATATATATTGTATATATATAAATATTCGCATCATATGATCATGAACTAGGAATTAGCATGATCATGCCCAAAAAAAAGAAAAACTTTGTGTCTTTGCGCATCTCCACGCCCAATGATCTTTTGTCTCGTCCTTATCGATCCCATTGGCAACTCCACGCTCCCGTTGTACCTTGTCGTGCAATTACAATGTAATTACAGATATACAGACCCAAAATGTATATTTTATACAAATAAGAAACCTTGACCTCATTGAGGGGAGGTACAATTTTAGGGAGATTCAATTTTGTTGTAGGTCGGATTTAATGAGAGAGAGGATGCTCGCAGGCCCTAATAAATCACCACATACATACATACACAAGCATCCACACGTGGTCCATAATCATCCGCTCACCACATACGTCGCATGTGTATATATATATATATATATATATACATATACACATATACACATATATATACATATATACATATACATATACATATATATATATATATATATATATATATATATATATATATATATATATATATATATATATATATATATATATATATATATATATATATATCGCATGTATGCATACATATATACATGCATATACATGTATATACATATATGTATATACATATACATATACATATATGTATATATACATATACATATACATATATGTATATATACATATACATATACATATATGTATATATACATATACATATACATATATGTATATATACATATACATATACATATACATATACATATACATATATGTATATATACATATACATATACATATATGTATATATACATATACATATACATATATGTATATATATAAGGCTAACTAGACGATAATTAATTAAACTCTTTAATTAATTTTAGATTAACTGTTAATCCCCATTGGGAAACCCTAGTGACCAAAGTGACCATTGTCAAGAAACCTTGATTGTCGGGAAACTTTGGTCGCTAAGAATTTTTACATGAGTCTCTTTGATTCGTTGTTGGCCACGGGCGATCCGACTTGACATGTTTTCCTCCGGCACAACATGATTTTTTCTATTTTAATTATTTCATCCTAATCAAAGCATCTTGCATCACTCAAAACGCAGATTAAAACATAAATACTTATCAATTGGTTTTATCATCAAAATATGAGATTCAACAATCTCTCCCTTTTTGATGATAACAACCAATTGATGACGGAGTTAACCTTAACTCCCGGAGTTTAAACAAACTCTCCCTATCAATATGTCATATTGATAGAACTCTTGGATTCAAAAATTCTTTGGATTTGAATTTATGGCACATTGTCGAATCCGGCTTTAAAATGTCTTCTCTTCCAATGAAAGATTGGAATGATTTGGAGAAGAAGACTTTTTCTTTAAATGCTAGAGCTATAAATGCTCTATTTTGCACCTTAGATAAAACAAAGTTTAATCGGGTTTCTTTGTGCGAAACGACTTTCGATATTTGACGTACTCTTGAAATCACACATGAAGGCACAAGTAGTGTAAAAGATTCTAAAGTAAATTTTTTGATGCACGATTTTGAGATGTTTTGTATGAAATCACTCTCTTTGAACAGAGTTGTGTGCGTTGCCTGTACAATCTACCTAGTTCCTTTAGAAATTGACTTCGTTTAACATGTCTATCCACTTCTCATGTGCTATACTTATGAGGAGTGTCGATGTTCGTGCACCTTGTCTGTCCTTGAATGATGGACGACAATACGATCGGGATAGTAGTGGGGGCTGCTTTCAAACTTCGAAGTAATGCTTGATTGGTTAAATCATATGTCGTGGCCTGAGAGACCGGCCGAGCCCACTCGGCCTAGGTTGAGTTTAAACTCATGATTGTGACTAAGCCAACTCAAATCGTCAAAGTCATTTGGGTAGGATTAGGCTTTATATCGAGTCGATCGGTGCTTAGATTTCTACCTCTCCACTACCTTCGGTAACAGCACGGTCAAGAAACCCCCTCCTCGTCATCATGCTCGTCCTCACCATCGAATTTACCACTGAAGTGAAGTAAATCTATCCTCCTCCTTGCCTCTTCCATTTTAGTGCTTTTGCACCAAACTCTGAAGGCCCGAGCCGCACTCGATCAGAAGTAGTTCAACACTCGCCTCTCAGTCGCCCGGATAATCGCCTGGCGTCTCCTCCTGCCATTGCCTCTCTTGGGTCAGCAACTACTGGTCCTCTCAGTTCATCACCCGCCCGCCTGCTCGACCAACTCAGTATAATTATTTATCCTCTCTAACAAGACTTATTGATTATTGATCAAGATGCTTTGAATTTGTCATAATCATGTTTATCATATAGATGCTTGTTAAGTGCATCCAGCTGCATATAGTAAATTATTGCCTGCATCCTAGATAACTTTATCCACTAAACTATGAGGAGGGATTAGAAGAACAACAATAATGTGACGGTATTATGGTTTGTTAAGACATAGTATGGGAGGTTTCAGATAAGGAAGCATTATTTTTTTCTCTTATTTAGATAAAGATTATGTCCCCTGAGCTTAAACTTTATATTAGGTTTTGGAAGAGGAGTCCTGTTGTTTGCTTTTTATTTACCACATTATGAAGCATTATATGTTACTGTGATCTCTTGCTTCTTCTAGCCTTATATCCAAGGAGGAAAAAAAAAAATCACTTTTTGAGGTTTTAGTAATTTTTACTGGATTTAAGAAGAATATTAATATGAAGATAACATTTTAGAAATATTCTGCAAGAATAGACACACATCAGGTGAAACTACTTGCTTCTCATGATTTAGATTCAATCTTTGTGGGAGATAACAGTTGAATGCTGCTGTGGGTTGTTGTTGTGGATGGTGATGTTGACATTTGTACTTAATGCTACTAAAGTCGTCTAGTGGGCTAACATTTATTGGCCCAAATGGTAAAAGTTGCAGAACTTTGTTCAGTCTGCATGAGATTATATAAGCAGAACTTTGTAAAATCCTTTGAGATGCGTAAAAGAAATCTGTGGTATTGGAAGGCCTTCAAGTGATGTCCTCTATACCTTTTGGAGTAAGGAGTTTCCTTTTTTTTTTTTTTTTTTTGGGAGTAGCAACGTTTTAAGATTACTTTGCATGTTGATTGATTCTTATTTCTTGGTCTATGTTTCATTACATTGTTATCTTGCCGACCAAGATGAATGAAATAGGTGCAGTAGAAATGTTATGCTGAATATTTTGCTTTTGCATTGATGTAGGTTCATTGAGTTGAGATAGATCTGGATGAAGCTGAGGGTGGTATGTAGGAAACTATATGATTATGTTTGCTATGATCTAAAGGAAATTGCTTTTCCTTCCTCTCTGCCTGACCCCCCACATATCAAGAAACGAAGGAAACTCACATGGAGAGAGAAGGAAACTCACATGGAGAGAGCGATGGTGTGTCTTGAAAGAAGCATCTAGACTTTATTGTGCTAGCTGGGTGCGGGATATTGGTCCCGATCTTAGACCGAATAACTATAAAAAGGTCACAAATGACGATGGTGGAAGTCGTCAAGATAAGACTACATCTGAAAGAAGAGAACCATCAACATTGGAAGATCTTGCAGTGGCAGCTCGAGGTGGAATGGAGACATTAAGGCCTGCTTTGCAGCGTGTGTATATGATGCGTGCCTCAGCATACAGAGATGCACTTAAAAGCTTTATACAAGGGTACCAGGAAGGGATAAAGCAAGTCATGGAAGGGAAGAAAGGTGAAAAGTCTCTGGCACAAGAGAACAATGCAAAGAAGTCCAATTGATATCTTTTCACCAAGAAAGTTTGTTAGTTATTCACCGGTTGATGCATAGTCAAAATTTTATAAACATCATATAGATTTATTTTAATTTGATCGATGATATTATCTTCCTGGCTTGTGATAGGCTTAGCCAACTATTTGTGATATTTTTTTTTCCTTCTGGGTGAATTGTAGAATCTTTCTTTTTCTTATGATCCTCGTTTTTTAAAATGAAAAATTTTAAGATACATTTTACAATTAATTGTTCAAACTTGTGTTTGTTGGATTCCTCTTGTTTGTATCAGTCGGCATCATTTGCTGAGATTGCAGTGCCACGGATATGCCAGATACACTGGGTGTCTCATTCAAGCTCTTCCTACCTTATGCATTCATGATGTCTGTATCATCATCGATAATTTATTTCTTGCTTAACCTGTGGAACAATCTTAGAACCTCTTTTCCACAGTATAGGCTACAACCTTTGCACAATTCAGGTTTGTTTTCCTATAGAGTAGTATGGTTATGCTCTTCTGTTATTCAACCAAATAAAGAAATATAAGCAAGAAAAATAAGATAATAAGCATGATTTTAGTGATATAAATAATATACTTATGACCGACTTAACCATAGAAAAACTTACACAGAAAATTGCAGAGAAGTGTGTGTGACAGTGCTTGCACGAGTTCTGCAGAGAAATGTGTACTACAAAAGAAAAGCCTAGATGAAGTATACTAACTTGTAGAGCAGGCTGAGCAGCAACATTAGCAAATAAAGATCTTATATATTAGTTAATATACATGTCTTAGATTACTAATATGCTTTTAGGTCTTTGATCATGTATTGGTATGTCAAGCATTATACTATTGTCTTCGTCCAACATGGATATAGAAATAATTTTACTAGTGAGAACACTCATGCTTCATAGGTATCTCTATTTTTCATGGGTAATGGTGCTGAAAGGATACGTTATTTATCCGTTTTCCTTATTTCAATAGTGTCATCCTTTCATCTCTATATTTACTTGTTATCTGAAATCTAAATTCTGAATCAATAAGTTCTAGAGTTCTCACTGTGAACTTGTCTTCTACCGCAGTCTTCTCACTATCAGCTTTTCGTCTATAGAAGGAAGGGCACAGATTATGCAAAATTTACTGTGAACTTGTCTTCTCACTATGAGCTTTTCGTCCCGGCGAGCCTTAGTGGCGGCGGCATTGACCCTGTCAAGAAGGGCTTGGGGGAAGGATTCGGCTGAGGAAAGAATGGGTTCTGGAGGTAGGGCAAAATGGGAGGTTGGAGGAAGCTAGGGTTGTGGAAGGGGTTTGGTGGGAGGTTAGGAGGGTTTACATGGCCTTGAAGATTGCCGGGAAAAGCGAAGTTTAGATTCTGAGACCCCTGCCGCTAGAGCGGTTATACGGCGGCGGCCGATACATGACGCCGACGGTGAAGAAAGCGCTCCCAAGGGGTAGAAGAGAAGCGGGAGCGAGTAGCCGTAGGAAATTATTTGTACGAAATTAATATATTTATAATATATATATTTACTAAATAAATCAGTAAATCAACGTCGCTTTGGCCGAGTGGTTAAGGCGTGTGCCTGCTAAGTACATGGGGTTTCCCCGCGAGAGTTCGAATCTCTCAGGCGACGTTTAATTTCTTTTCTGTTTTCTTACATATCAAACAAAAATGCCAAGTAATTAATCCGAATCTCTCAGGCGCGTTTAATTTCTTTTTTGTTTCTTATATATCAAACAAAAATGCCAAGTAATTAATCCGATATAAGACGATTGGCCAACAAATCCAACATAAAGAAAATAATTTCGAAGATATAAAATAATAATTTATATAAACCAAAGTATTATTTATTATTTTAAATATTTAATTTTTCTGATATGCTCTTATTGTCAAACAAAAATGCCAAAGGGAAATGTGATATCAGATGGTATAAACCCAATATAAAGGAAAGAATACATTTTTAAGAAAATAAAACAATAATTAAATTGTTTTTTAAAATTATAAATGCAACAACAATAACACACCACAATATCTTAAGTAGGTTATTACACAAATTTCATTTGTAAATGTTAAAAAGTGTATAAAATAATATCCATAGTTAATTTTATGATATTTAATTTTTATATATAGTTTTAAATTTTATAATCCTTCTATCACCTCTTGCACTATTAGTAGTAATTGTCATCTATATCTTCTATTACATATTCTTATTATTTTAAATGAATTTTTATTATTTTATCATATATCAATCATAATTACATACAATAATTTATGAGTAACAAAATAAAGAAATATATAGGAGAGATCGTATGCGCTGGGGAAGAATATAAAATAAAAATCTCAAATTTTTTAAAAAGGTGTTCGTCGTCGTGCGAAGATTGATGCGTAAAAATTCACGAAACTTAAATCCACGTGTGAGATAGATGTGTTTTACCTAGAGAAATCGTATATCCCTGAATCCCTATAAATCTATAAGAGAGGATGAAGAAGGTCAAACACCCTTATCTTTAGAGGTGATCCACATAATAGGGCTGCGACGATACTTTCCAAATTGCTGCCTAAATATCCACACCTGCTATTTGAGGAGGAGAAGGGGAGAGGTGAATAGTGTTAGGATCAAGAGCACTAAGAGGGGGGGTGGGGGGGGTGAATTAGTGCAGCGAAAAATTTTCAATGATTAAAAACTTCGTTCGTATGATAAAAGCGATTTCGGTAAGAAAGCCGATTCGTAAATCACTTTATCTTTCGATCAAGCGAGATGCAGTTAACACAAAGATATAAAGATAGTTTGCAGTTATGATAGAAATCATAATGTAAGCACAAACTGAAATATGATGTTTGTACGATAAAATTGATTTACGTCTAAATGATGATTCGTAAATCACTTTAACTTTCGATCAAACGAGATGCAGTTAAAGCAAAGAAGCAAAGGTAGTTTTCAGTAAAGATAAGATGCTCAAAGTAAATGCAAATCGAGATTTAGAGTAGTTCGGTCAATCTTGACCTACATCTACTTTTGGCTTCCTCTACCGACAAGGTCACCGACGTCCACTATAGGCCTTCCTTTAATAGGCGAAGGCCAACCACCCTTTTACAGTTTTACTCCTTTTGACAGACTTAGGAGACAACCCTTACAGAATTTTCTTTCCTCTCTTAACAAATCAAAACTTGGAAGAAAAGAGGAAGGAGAACTTTTAACTCATACAACACTTTTGAGCTCTAAAAATTACATAGTAAGATCAGAATTTTGGTGGTTTTTGGGTGCCCTTTCATTGCTGAAAGGGTGGGGCATTTATAGGCCCCAAATCAGTTTGAATTTCGAGCTCAAAACTATCAATTCCCGGAATTCCGGGGTCTGGCGGTTGCACCGCCTAGCAGAGCTCAAAGACTGAGCCTCTGGGCGGTGCCACCTCTTGTCAGGGGTGGTTGCACCTCCTGCCAGAGCTTGGAGACCGAGCTTAAGCGGTGCCACCGCCTGACTAGGGCGGTTCAACTGCTTGGTAGAGCTCGGAGACCGAGCTCAGGCGGTTGCACCTTTGTCAGGGGCGGTTGCACCGCCTAGACAGAGCTCGGAGACTGAGCCCTGGCGGTGCCACCGCCGACCCAGGCGGTGCCACCTCTGGCCAAGAAATCTAGGTCCGAATGAGCTAATCCATTCGGCCCAATTTGGGTCTTTCAAGGACCCAATTGCCCCAAGATTAAGTTAATGGGATCACCTCCCATTTCTAACTTAATCATCATGCTAACTACGATATTTCTTAAGACATTTACTGCAACTTGCTCCAGTGCGTTAATCGCTTCTTCCGGCGAGCTTCGGACGAACATCCGACGAACCTTCGGCGATGCTCCTGCGGACTTCCGGCATACTCCTGGACTTGCGATGATCCACTTGGCGAGTTCCGACGAGCTTCTTTGGCAAGCTCCTGGACTTCTCGAATTTGTTCCCGCAGAACCTCCGACGACCGTCCGAACTTCTGTCAAACTCTCGAACTCTCAATGTGATCATAGTCTTGACTCTAGCGCAACTCCTACTGCATGTCTTACTTTCATCGTAGTTAATCCTGCACACTTATCTCAACATATGGATTAGATAACAAATGACAATTGACTTTATCATCAAAATCCGAGATTCAACAAATAGAAGGTATTGGGAAATCTTGGGGCAACATCATATGCGTAACAAAAGAACTAAAAACAAAATTTTCAATTCCCAAAGATATGATTGTCGTCGTGCGAAGATTGGTGTGCAAAAATTACGAAACTTAAAACTGCATATTAGATAGATTTTGTTACCTAGGAAGATCATGTATCCTTGAATCCCTGCAGATCCCTAGGAGAAGGTGAAGGAGGTCAAGCGCCCTCCTCTCTAGCGGTGATCCACATAGCAAGGCTGCGACGACACTCCTCAAAACTCCAGGCCTACTTTGAGGTGGATAAGGGGAGGAAAATAGGAGAGGCAACCAAAAAGCTCTAGCTTATGAACCACTAGTTCTTTCCTATTTATAGAGGTCCCCTGTCAACTTAACCATAATGGATCCTCCCCTATTGGGTATTAGATTTTCATTCAACTATCCAAGCCTCTTAGATTAGTGGATCTCTATCCATAGGATCCAATAATTCATAGGCTTATTGGATTTCCAATAAGATAGGGGCTCCGATAGATATCTCATATCCGAACCTCTACTCATCATAATGTCTACCATATGAGTGTGATTCTCTAGGCCCAATTTCGAGCTGACCATGAGTTATACATGTCAGAACTCCTTCTGGCTCAGTAAATTATTATCTCCATAATAATTCACTGGACTCATCGACTGCGGACGTATTAGGCCACTACGCCATAGTCCCCAAATGATACAAGGGAATATAATCTATTGGACCTGTTTGTCCTTAGTTACCATGTACTTATAGTCCCTCATTCATCTAATATCCCAAAGACTGTATATCGAGCATGGTGCTATCAGACCTATATGGTTTCTACTCGAGTCTTGCTTTAATCGGATTCTCTTGGAGAACTCTTTCTCTCTTAATCTGAATGACCCTGGCCAAGGATTTGCCTAAGCAAGAATATATGGGACATTCCTCTCATAACATTGAGAGTGGATGATCCTCTATCGATACTAAATAGTTCTTGTAAGGTTGACTACCACTTCTGAAGATCGGCTATGCTATATCTAGGACATCCAAACCTATAAGTCTGATATCAAAGAGTGGAACACTCATGTAGGGCATCCTTGGTGTCTCATGTTGAATCTCGGATTTTGATGATAAAATCAATTGGTGAGTTAATTGATCTAATCCATATTATTGAGTTAAGTGTGCAGGGTTAACTACGATAACCAGAAAACATAAAGCAAGGATACCGGAGTCGAGTTCGATGGACGTTTAAGAGACCGAAGAATCGTCGGAGATGCTGTCGGAACCAACCGAGAAGAAATCGGGAACGTGTCAAAATTTTTGGAAGTTCGCCAAAGAAATCGTCGGAAGGTTCGCGGAGATCACCGAGAAGGCTCGGCTACTCATTAAAGTCATCACAAGATTGGGAACTTGGTAGGAGTCCATCGGAAGAAGTTCGTCGGAAAGCTCGCCGGAACAAGATTCGACGTTCGCGGTTGAAAACTTGCTTATGATGTTTTTAGTTATGTAGTTCACTTGTAATTAGGATTAGGATTAAGAGATAATCCTATATCCTGGTTAGGGGCTAACTGGGCCCAAAATTAGACTTGGTTTGGGCCAGATTCAAAGCCCAACCAGTGAACCAAAGGGTTTGGCGGTGGCACCGCCAGACTGGGCGGTTGCACCGCCCAGCACCCGAGAGTTGGGCGGTGGCACCGCCTGGGTTGGGCGGTGGCACCTCCAGCATCGGGAACATAAGAAGATTCAAATTTTTGGAGCCCAAATTTGAATCCTCTTGAGGCCTATAAATACCCCTCCAATCTCAGAATACAACTTTTTGAGCAGCAAGTGATTGAGAGAAAGGTTTTAGAAAAGTCTTAGCAATCCTTGGTTTTCAATTTGCTAGTGTTCACCTCCTTCTTTCTTGAAAATTTGTAAGAGAGTGAACTGCTTGTAAAGAGTTGTAAGAGGGGTATTTACCCTTCCATTTCAAGAGATTTGCTAGTGGAAGGTGGGAGCCTCGTCGAAGAGGGGCCTCGCAAGTGGATGTAGGTCATTTGACCGAACCACTTTAAAAACTATGTAATCTCTGGTTTGCATTTCATTGTTGCTATTCACATTACTGCAAACTTTCTTACTTGTTTTATTTACTCATTACCTTAGCTGCTCTACTATACTGAATACGCTTTCAAGTTCAATTTTTACCGTACGAAAGATTTGTCAAAACCGACGTTTTAATCCACTGCACTAATTCACCCCCCCCCCCCTCTTAGTGCTCTTGATCCTAACATCTCAAGTCTAAGGACTAGATACACCATTGGGACTACGGAATCGCTGTCTGACAATATGACATTATCAACCATCCAGCATTCCGTAAGCAGATCAATCAGTGAACTCATTCCCCAATGAGCACTTGTATTATATCCCTAGTATCCCTACACGAGCAACTATGAGACCAGCTTTATCCATCATATGGACGGGTATATAACACACCAGTCTATTTAGTTATCTCAATGTTCCTCTCGAGTAACCTATGATCGAGATTATTTAGGATCTGTGTTTAAAGGCGAATCGGTCTCATTATCATGATCTCATCACGATTTGATTCCCATTATCTCATCACGATCGAATTCCCATTATACAGATCCAAGGACATCACTATATATATATATATATATATATATATATATATATATATATAAAGTGATAAAATGTCAAAATATAATAAGCAAAAAGGTTGCGTGTCAAGTCACACGTGCCATCACTTATGTGATTGGCTTGTTGAGCACCTATGACTAGCAGGAGGTGGCAACCAAGAAGCATACGGCCCATGGGTCTGTGATTCTCTCCTATTTATAGAGGTCTCTTGTGTTAGTCATGAGTGCCTTGCAAGCCAATCACGTGAGTGATGACACGTGTGACATGACACACAATCTTTATTATTATTATTATTATTATTATTATTATTATTATTAATTTTATTATTATTATTATTATTATTTCTCACTTTATATTGCTTGTTGCATAAGTATATTGTGATGTCTATGGATCTATGCAATGGGAATCGGATCGTGACAAGATCACGATAATGAGACCGATTCACCTTTAAACACATATCCTAAATAATCCTAGTCATAGGTTACTCGAGAGGGACATCGAGATAATAGGACATAAAGGTGTATTGTATACCCTGTCCATATGATGGAGGCGGCTTATTGAATCTAATCTCATATTTTGATGATGAAGTCAATTGTCATTTGTTCTCTAATCCATATGTTGAGATAAGTGTGCAGGATTAACTACGATGAAAGTAAGACATGCAGCAGGAGTTATGCCGGAGTCAAGACTATGATCACGTTGGGGGTTCGAGAGTTCGACGGAAGTCCAAACGGTCGTAAGAGGTTCTGCGGGAACAAATTCGAGAAGTCTAGGAATTGTTAGGATCGAGAGCACTAAGAGGGGAATTAGTGCAGTGGAAATATTTCAGCGATTTAAAAACGAAAGCTGCGTTCGTCCGATAAAAACGATTTCGATATAAAAGTCGATTCACAGTTTGTATCTAAGTGTAGTTTACGCAGTTTGCGTCTAAATGCAGTTTGCGTCCTAATGCAGATTGCGTCTAAGCGCAGTTTGCATTTAAGCGCAGTTTGCGTCTAAGCGCAGATTGCAGTTTGCGTCTAAGCGCAGTTTGCGTCTAAGCGCAGTTTGCGTCTAAACACAATTTGCGTCTAAACACAGTTTGCGTTTAAGTGCAGTTTGCGTCTGAGCGCAGTTTGCGTCTAAACGCAGTTTTACGTCTAAGTGCAGTTTTACGTCTAAGTGGAGTTTTACGTCAAAACGCAGTTTTGCGTCTAAACACAGTTTTACGTCTAAACGCAGTTTTATGTCTAAACGCAGTTTTTACGTCAAAGCGTAATTTTACGTCTAAACGCAGTTTTACGTCTAAACGCAGTTTTGCATCTAAACGTAGTTTTACGTCTAAACGCAGTTTTACGTCTAAACGCAGTTTTGCGTCTAAACGCAGTTTACGTCTAAACGCAGTTTTGAACTTTGAAAACCGTTTTATGAATACGCAGAAAGCAATTTGCAGTTATAAATGGAATCAAACCGTAAGCGTAAACTGCAGTGTAAAGATCGTACGAAAACACCGATTTACGTCTGAATGCAGATTCGGAAAGATCAGAACTTAGAGACTCGTTCTTAAAAGCGCAGAGGGCAGTAGCTATGTAGGAGGTTTGCAGTAATGATAAAGTGCTCAAAGTAAAAGCAAACTAGAGATTTAGAGTGGTTCGGTCAGTCTTGACCTACTCCACTTTTGGCTTCCTCCTCCGACGAGGTCACCGACGTCAACTAGCTGCCTTCCTTCAATGGGCGAAGGCTAACTGCCATTTTACAGTTTCTCTCCTTTTGACGGGCTCAGGAGACAACCCTTACAGATCCTTTCTCTCCTCTCTTTACAACTCAAGACTTGAAGAACAGAAAGAGGAGAACTTTAGGACTTTACACAAATTTGAGCTCTTAGAATCACTGAAAAGATCAAGAATTCGGTGTGGATCTGTGTCTTTTCAGTGCTGAATGGGTGGGGTATTTATAGGCCCCAACCCAGTTCAAATTTGGAGCTCAAAACGATCAAATCCCGGAATTCCGGGATCGGTGTTTGCACCTCTTGATCGGAGAGGTTGCACCGCCTTTGGCGAGCTTCGGAGATCGAGCCCAAAGTTTGCACCTCTCTGTCGAGGCGGTTGCACCGCCTGAGTCTGGCTTTCAAGATCGAGCCCCAGGCGGTGCCACCTCTCGATGGGCGGTTGCACCTCTCTGCTGAGCTCAAGATCGAGCTCGGCGGTGCTACCTCTGTCGGGGAGGTTGCACCGCCCGATCTAGCTCGAAGATCGAGCTCGGGCGGTTGCACCTCTGGCTCGGGCGGTTGCACCGCCGGTCTCATTGGGAGACACAGCCACCGGCGGTTGCACCTCCTGGCCTGGGCGGTTGCACCGCCGGTGCAATCGGTCCCAATGGTTAGCTCCATTCGCCCCAATTTCAATCTTTTCAGGGGCCCGGTTGCCCCAAGATTAAGCTAATGGGATCACCTCCCATTTTCAAGCTTAATCAACGTGCTAACTACGATTAAATCTAAGACAACTTCTGCAGCTTTTGCTCGATCGTCAATCGCTTCTTCCGGCGAAGTTTCCGGCTAACTTCCGTCGATCATCCGATGAACCCTCGGTGATTCTTCTGCGGACTTCCGGCAAACTCTGGACTTTCGACGATCCACTTGGCGAAGTTCCGACGAGCTTCGCTTGGGAAGCTTCTGGACTTCTCGGATCTGTTCTCGCAGAACCTCCGACGACCGTCCGAACTTCCGTCGAACTCTCGAACTCCCAACGTGATCATGATCTTGACTCCGGCGCAACTCCTGCTGCTTGTCTAACTTTCATCGTAGTTAATCCTGCACACTTATCTCAACACATAGATTAGATAACAAATGACAATTGACTTCATCATCAAAATCCGAGATTCAACAATCTCCCCCTTTTTGATGATGACAATCAATTGATAATGGAGTTATCCTTAACTCCCCCTATCTATATGCCATAGTTGAGATAAGTCAACCTTGAATTCAAGACCTAAGAATTCAAGTGACGTATTGATAAGTTAGATCAGTTAAACTTATCAATACTCCCATCATGATACTTATCATGATGTATCTCTTCAAGAATGATGTCAAGGCTTGACATACATCATCAAGTTTGTATGATTGTGTTTGTAACTATTCATCATGTAATCATATAAAGCTGCGAAGGACTATTACATGATGCACACATTTGAGATTTTCTAGCAAGTTTGCATTTACTTCACAAGATAGAATATCAACTTAAGACATAATGAAAACTATAGCACATGTTCATATATCTCTTGGTGATTCAAGGATGGCATAACTATAACATTGTTTATAGCATCACTCAAATATTTGCAACTATGACATAGACATGATTATGGCAGTTCAACTATGACATAGACATGGCAGTGTTTATCAATTCATATGTTTCTCCCCCTTTGTCATCAACAAAAAGCATGATAGCATTATTAAAAAGCATGGTAGATGTGATTCCAGCAGGTTATCATGCACATAAAGGAAGGCATGACACATATAATACTTTGAATATATATTTTTGTTATAGTTCGTTGCTTGAAGGAGGAAAGTCATTTTTCAAAAGTTTTCATAAGAGTGTACAGGAAAATCCCATTTTTAGCATTCAAACCGAAAAATGAACTTCTTACATACATTCAGTTATGAGTCAGCTACTGTTAAAAACATTTGTCACATAATTTCCAACATGTTATTTGATCAAGTGATGCCAAGGCATGTAATAGTAATAACATCCGAAAAATAATTTTAACTAGTTTAAGTATTCGGACACATCAACATTCCTAATTCTCTTCTTATGTAATCAAATTGTTCTTCACATAGGGGTTTTGTAAAGATATCAGCTAGTTGATGTTTGGTATCAATGAACTCTATGGTTACATCATGATTAGTGACATGATCTCGTATAAAGTGATGTCTAATATCAATATGTTTTGTTCTTGAGTGTTGTATAGGATTTTTAGTTAAGCATATTGCACTCGTGTTTTCACATTTAATGGGAATATCTTTAAGATTAACTTTGTAATCTTCTAAAGTGTTTTTCATCCATACAACTTGTGCACAGCATGCACTTGCTGCAATATATTCAGCTTCGGTTGTTGATAGAGCAACCGAGCTTTGTTTCTTAGATGACCAGGATACAAGGGCATGTCCTAAAAATTGACATGATCCTGATGTGCTTTTTCTATCTAGTCTACAGCCAGCGAAGTCCGCATCAGCATAAGCTGTTAATTCAAAATTTTCTGATTTTGGGTACCATAATCTAAGATTTGTGGTTCCATTAAGATATCTAAGTATTCTTTTGACTGCTTTGAGATGAGATATCTTAGGGTTTGATTCAAAATCTAGCACAAAGTCCTACACTGAACATGATGTCTGGTCTGGTGGCAGTGAGGTAAAGTAAACTTCCTATCATACCCCTATAGGTTTTTTGATCGAAGCTTTCTCCATTCTCATCAATTTCTAACTTAGTGGAGGTGCTCATAGGAGTGTTAATGGCTTTTGAGTTATTCATATTGAACTTCTTTAGCAAACTCATAGCATATTTGGTTTGACTAATAAAGATGCCATTGCTTAGTTGTTTGATTTGTAGACCTAAGAAGAATGTTAACTCTCCCATTAGACTCATTTCGAATTAAAGACTCATAGTTTTCGCAAAGGATTCACAAAGAGATTCATTCGTAGAACCAAAGATAATATCATCAACATAAATTTGAACAATGAGAAAATTATTTTCAAAGTTCTTGATGAATAATGTAGTATCAACCTTGCCTTTTATGAAATTATTTTCAATAAGAAAAGAACTAAGTCTCTCATACCAAGCCCTTGGAGCTTGTTTTAAACCATAGAGAGCTTTAGTTAATCTAAACACATGATTAGGGAGACTATTATTTTTAAATCCAGGAGGTTGTTCAACATAGACTTCTTCGAAATAAAGCCATTAAGAAAAAAAGCTTTTAACATCCATTTGAAATAACTTAAAATTATTACTGCTAAGCGTGAGCAAGGAGCATCCTTATGGCTTCTAATCGAGCCCACAGGGCGAAGGTTTCTTCATAATCGATACCTTCTTCTTGGTTGAAACCTTTGGCCACTAATCTAGCCTTGTTTCTAACCACGATACCATTTTCATTTTGCTTGTTTTCAAGACCCATTTAGTACCAATAACTAAATGGTCATTTGGCCTAGGAACAAGCTTCCACACTTCATTTCTCTCAAATTGATTTAATTCATCTTGCATTATGATAATCCATGAATCATCTTTCATGGCTTCATCAATGCATTTGGGTTCAATTTGGGAGAGAAAAGCGCATTTGCACAAAAAGGTTTTAAGAGAAGATCGTGTTTGAACCCCTTTGATGTGTCTCCTAAGATTAGCTCCTTAGGATGAGCATCTACATACTTCCAATCCTTGGGTAAGGAAATCTGAGAAGTGGATGCATCCAAGTTGCTAGTTGGAGACGGGGTTTCGTTTAAATTCAAAGAATCAAAATTAACATCATCGTCAAGATCATTTTTCGTGATTTTAGAAATCTCATTGAAAACAACATGAATGGATTCTTCAATAATTAGAGTTCTTTTATTGAAGATACGAAAGGCTTTAGAAACTGTAGAATAACCAAGAAAGATTCCTTCATCGGATTTAGCATCAAATTTTCCTAAGTTGTCTTTTTCATTCAAGATAAAACACTTACACCCAAAGACTTTAAAATATGAAACGTTGGGTTTTTTATTGTTCCATAACTCATAGGGAGTTTTGGTTAGTAGAGGTTTCACTAGAACTCTATTTAAGATGTAGCATGCAGTATTTACGGCTTCGGCCCAAAAATATTTGGGTAGGTTGTGTTCATTCAACATGGTTCTTGCCATTTCTTGTAAATTTCGATTTTTTCTTTCTACAACTCCATTTTGTTGAGGGTTTCTAGGAGTAGAGAAATTATGGTTGTATCCATTGAGTTCACAAAATTCCTGGAAATCATGATTTTGAAATTCACCACCATGATCACTTCTAATTGACGAAATCATAGAACCTTTCTCATTCTGAACGAGTTTGCAAAACTTGGTAAAAGATCTAAGGCATTCACTTTTCTGTTTTAAGAAGTAAGTCCATGTGTATCTGCTATAGTCATCTACGATGACGAAGGCATATTTGCTACCTCCTAGGCTTGATGTGGAGATGGGTCCGAACAAGTCCATATGGATCAATTGTAAGGGCCTAGAGGTGCTTATTTGATTTTTAGATTTGAAGCTACTCTTAATTTGTTTACCTAATTGGCAGGCATCACATACATTATCTTTGATGAACTTGATATGAGGAATTCCTCTTACAAGTTCTTTGGATGATATTTGAGTGATTAGCTTCATGCTAGCATGACCTAATCTTCTGTGCCATATCCAAGCATTCTCATTTAATGCAGAAAAACATGTTTCATTACATAAATCATTGATGTCAATAGTGTATACGTTATTTTGTTTTAATGCAATCATAGATATGTTTTTTGTGTGGTTTTTCAATGATGCAAGCATTAGATTCAAATCGATAATATATCCTTTATCACACAATTGACTAATGCTCGGAAGTTATGTTTTAGACCATCAACTAGCAAAACATCTTCAATAGAAAAGTTGGATTTGTTACCTATGGTTCCTTTGCCAATGATTTTACCCTTGTTGTTGTCTCCGAAGGTGACATATCCTTCGCCTATGCTAGTGAGCTTAGAGAATTGGGATGGATCTCCGGTCATATGCCTTGAGCATCCACTATCAAGGTACCATCTCTTGCTCCTAGCTTGCGATGGTTTAGTTTTCTACAAGAAAGGATGACGTTTAGGTACCCATTTGCTTTTGGGTTCCTCACAAATAGATCTACATTTTTTATCATGTTGCATAGAATTTGTCATGGTTCCTTTAGGAACCCAAATCAATTTGTTTGGACTAAATTTCCTGAATGGACAATAATGTGTCCTGTGTCCGAACTTGCAACAAAAGTTGCATTTGCTTTGATGTCTAACATGTAAGATAGGGCCTTTTACGAAGGTAGTTGGATTTTGGTGAGGACTCCTCACAAATCCAATCCCACTTCTTTTGGGAACATGACCCTTGTATGTAAGGATCATGTTTAATGACTTGCTACCAACCTCGAATTTCTTCAAGGTGTTCTTAAGTAGCAAGTTTTCTTTTTGAACAGTTTCTAGATCATGACATTTGATACATGAATTTAAACTATCATGATATTCAATTTTTAACTTATTAAAATCATAAGTAAGACTATCATGCTCCTTTTTTAGCAATTTGTATTTTCTATTGATAATCTTGCATTCATCAAATAAGTCATGGAAGGCATTTAATAATTCATCGAAAGATAAATCAGCATCTAATAAATTCGTTACCTCCTCTCCGATGGCCATTAAGGCGTAATGAGCAACTTGCTCGGTGTTGGACTCCTCTTCTTGGATCTTTCGAGTCATCCCATGTTGCTTGAAGAGCCTTCTTCTTTGATGTTCTTCTTTTGACTTGGGGACAATCACTCTTGTAGTGTCCCGGCTTTTTTTATTCATAGCAGATTACTTGGTCCTTCTTGGGTTCAAGTTTATTTTTTTTTATCATTCTTAAACTTGTTTCTTTTGAAGAATTTTTAAACTTTCTTGTTAAAAGTGACAAGTCATCATCACATCCTCATCACTTGAGTTTTCTCTCAAGTGGCATTCAGAAGTTTTAAGTGCCATATCCTTCCTGTTCTTTGGAAGGATGTCTTCTTTGCTCTTCATGAGCTTTGCAAGTCATCTCATAGGTCATTAATGACCCGATTAGTTCTTCAAGAGGGAAGTTAGCAGATCTTTTGCCTCTTGAATAGCAGTGACTTTAGGATCCCAACTTTTAGGAAGGGATCTTAGTATCTTATTTATGAGTTCAAAATCCAAAAACTTTTTTTCCGAGTCCTTTTAGACCGTTGATCGACATCCGTGAAACGGGTAAACATGTCGCCAATGGTTTCACTTTCGGTTTCATTCGGAAAAGTTCAAAAGAATGCAGCAACAGATTGATTTTTGACTCTTTCACTCTACTTGTGCCCTCGTGGGTCACTTCAAGTGTGTGCCAAATATCAAATGCAGTTTCGCAAGTTGAAACACGATTAAACTCATTTTTATCAAGTGCGACAAATAAGGCATTCATAGCCTTTGCATTAAGAGCGAAACCCTTCTTTTCCAATTCATTCCAATCGATCATTGGAAGAGAAGACTTTGAAAATCCGTTTTCAACAAGGTTCCATAGTTCAAAATCCATAGAAATAAGAAAGATCCTCATTCGGGTCTTCCAGTAGGTGTAGTCCGTTCCACTGAACATGGGAGGACGTGTAATAGAATGCCCCTCTT
The DNA here is from genome assembly GCA_900464855.2 of Musa schizocarpa. Classification (NCBI taxonomy): domain Eukaryota; kingdom Viridiplantae; phylum Streptophyta; class Magnoliopsida; order Zingiberales; family Musaceae; genus Musa; species Musa schizocarpa. The sequence continues at coordinate 26,044,903 of LS990925.1, read as the reverse complement.
GGTTTCCGGCGTATGCCATCTCTCTTGGGTTTTAATCCGTTAGAGAGTTAACCTTGCTCGATACCAATTGTTAGGATCGAGAGCACTAAGAGGGGGAATTAGTGCAGCGGAAATATTTCAGCGATTTAAAAACGAAAGCTGCGTTCGTCCGATAAAAACGATTTCGATATAAAAGCCGATTCACAGTTTGTATCTAAGTGTAGTTTACGCAGTTTGCGTCTAAATGCAGTTTGCGTCCTAATGCAGATTAGCGTCTAAGCGTGGTTTGCATTTAAAAGCGCCAGTTTACGCCTAAGCGCGAGATTGCAGTTTGCGTCTAAAGCGCGGTTTCGCGTCTAAACGCGGTTTTATGTCTAAACACAGTTTCGCGTTTAAAGCGCGTTTTGCGTCTGGCGCGTTTTTGCGTCTAAACGCAGTTTTACGTCTAAGTGCAGTTTTACGTCTAAGTGGAGTTTTACGTTAAAACGCAGTTTTGCGTCTAAACGCAGTTTTACGTCTAAACACAGTTTTACGTCTAAACACAGTTTTTACGTCAAAGCGTAATTTTACGTCTAAACGCAGTTTTACGTCTAAACGCAGTTTTACGTCTAAACGCAGTTTTGCGTCTAAACGCAATTTTACGTCTAAACATAGTTTTACGTCTAAATGCAGTTTTGCGTCTAAACGCAGTTTACGTCTAAACGCAGTTTTGAACTTTGAAAACCGTTTTATAAATACGCAGAAAGCAATTTGCAGTTATAAATGGAATCAAAACATAAGCGTAAACTGTAGTGTAAAGATCGTACGAAAACACCGATTTACGTCTGAATGCAGATTCGGAAAGATCAGAACTTAGAGACTCGTTCTTAAAAGCGCAGAGGGCAGTTGCTATGTAGGAGGTTTGCAGTAATGATAAAGTGCTCAAAGTAAAAGCAAACCAGAGATTTAGAGTGGTTCGGTCAGTCTTGACCTACTCCACTTTTGGCTTCCTCCTCCGACGAGGTCACCGACGTCAACTAGCTGCCTTCCTTCAATGGGCGAAGGCTAACTGCCCTTTTACAGTTTCTCTCCTTTTGACGGGCTCAGGAGACAACCCTTACAGATCCTTTCTCTCCTCTCTTTACAACTCAAGACTTGAAGAACAAAAAGAGGAGAACTTTAGGACTTTACACAAATTTGAGCTCTTAGAATCACTGAAAAGATCAAGAATTCGGTGTGGATCTGTGTCTTTTCAGTGCTGAATGGGTGGGGTATTTATAGGCCCCAACCCGTTCAAATTTGGAGCTCAAAACGATCAAATCCCGAATTTCGGGATCGGTGGTTACACCTCTTGATCGGAGAGGTTGCACCACCGCGCAGAGCCGGAGATCGAGCCCAGCGGTTGCACCTCTCTCGTCGGGCGGTTGCACCGCCTCGAAATCGCTCGAAGATCGAGCCCCAGGCGGTGCCACCTCTCGACCGAGGCGGTTGCACCTCTCTCGAGCTTGAAGATCGAGCTCGGCGGTGCTACCTCTCTGTCGGGGAGGTTGCACCGCCCGATCCTAGCTCGAAGATCGAGCTCTGGCGGTTGCACCGCCCGCCTCGTTAGGGAGACACAGCCACGGCGGTTGCACCTCGGCCTAGGCGATTGCACCGCTTGGTGCAATCAGGGTCCGAATGGTTAGCTCCATTCGACCCAATTTCAATCTTTTTAGGGGCCCAGTTGCCCCAAGATTAAGCTAATGGGATCACCTCCCATTTTCAAGCTTAATCAACGTGCTAACTACGATTAAATCTAAGACAACTTCTGTAGCTTTGCTCCGATGCGTCAATCGCTACTTCCGGCGAGTTTCCGGCGAACTTCCGTCGATCATCCGATGAACCCTCGGTGATTCTTCTGCGGACTTCCGACAAACTCCTGGACTTTGCGACGATCCACTTGGCGAGTTCCGACGAGCTTCGCTTGGCAAGCTTCTGGACTTCTCGGATCTGTTCTCGCAGAACCTCCGACGATCGTTCGAACTTCCGTTGAACTCTCAAACTCCCAACGTGATCATGATCTTGACTCCGACGCAACTCCTGCTGCTTGTCTAACTTTCATCATAGTTAATCCTGCACACTTATCTCAACACATAGATTAGATAACAAATGACAATTGACTTCATCATCAAAATCCGAGATTCAATAGGAATTTGCCAAAGAAGCTTGTCAGAACTCACCAAGTGGATTGTCACAAGTCCAAGAGTTTGCCGGAAGTCCATAGGAGCATCGCCAAAGGTTTGTAGGATGTTCGCCGGAAGATCGTCGGAAGAAGCAATTGATGCACCGGAGCAAGTTGTAGTAAATGTCTTAAGAAATATCGTAGTTAACATGATAATTAAGTTAGAAATGAGAGGTAATCCCATTAACTTAATCTTGGGGCAATTGGGCCATTGATAGATCTAGAGTAGGCCGAATGGATTAGCCAATTCAGACCCAGATTTCTTGGCCGGTGGTGGCACCGCTTGGGTCAGCAGTGGCACCACCTAGGAGCTCTGTCTCCTAGGAAAGTTGGGTGGTGGAACCGCCTGAGCTTGGTCTCCGAGCTCTGCCAGGCGGTGGAACAGCCCTTGACAAGCAGTGGCACCGCCCAGAGGCTCAGTCTTCGAGCTCTACAAGGCGGTGGAACCGCCCCAGTCAGGCGGTGGCATCGCCTGACCTTGGAATTCCGGGAGATAACAGTTTTGAGCTCGGAATTCAAATTGGATTGGGGCCTATAAATATCCCACCCTTTCAGCAATGAAAGGGTACCAAAAAACATTAAAAATCCAATCTTACTCTGTGATTTTTAGAGCTCAAAATTGTTGTATAAGCTAAAAGTTCTCCTCCCTCTTTTCTTCCAAGTTTCGATCATTCAAGAGAGGAGTGAAAATTCTATAAGGGTTGTCTCCTAAGCCCGTCAAAAAGAGTGAAACTGTAAAATGGTGGTTGGTCTTCGCCTATTGAAGGAAGGCCTCTAGTGGATGTCGGTGACCTCATCGGAGGAGAAAGCCAAAAGTGGATGTATGTCAAGATTGACTGAACCACTCTAAATCTCGGTTTACATTTACATTATGTTCTCTATCTTAACTGCAAACTACCTCTATAGATTTACTTTAATTGTACTTCGCCTAATCTTAAGTTAAAGTAATTTTCGAATCGACTTTCATACCGAAATCATTTTTATCATACGAACGTCGTATTTCGGTTTGTACTTACATTATATTCTCTATCTTGACTACAAACTACCTCCATATCTTTACTTTAACTGTATCTCGCTTGATCTTAAGTTAAAGTAATTTCTGAATCAATTTTCTTACTGAAATCATCTTTATCGCACGAACATCGTTTTAAATCGTCGAAAGTTTTCCACTGCACCGATTCATTCACCCCCCCCCCTCTTAGTGCTCTTGATCTTAACAATTGGTATCAGAGTGTTGTAAACTCTTAAATGGCTTAAAACCCAAGAGAGATGACATATGCCGGAAACCAAGAGGGACACTCTATTACACGTCCACTCATGTTCAATGGGACGGACTACACCTATTGGAAGACTCGAATGAGGATCTTCCTTATTTCAATGGATTTTGAACTTTGGAATCTTGTTAAAAATGGATTTTTGAAGTATTCTCTTCTAATGATCGATTGTAATGAATTGGAGAAGAAGACTTTCGCTCTTAATGCAAAGGCTATGAATGCCTTATTTTGTATGCTTGATAAAAACGAATTTAACCGTGTTTTGGTTTGTGAAACCGCGTTTGATATTTGGTATATACTCAAAGTGACTCACGAAGGCACAAGTAAAGTGAAAGAGTCAAAAATCAATCTTTTAATATATTCTTTTGAACTTTTTCGGATGAAACCGAGCAAGACTATTGGCGACATGTACACCCGTTTCACGGATGTCGTTAATGGTCTAAAAGGACTCGGCAAATGTTTTTCGGATTTTGAGCTCGTAAATAAGATTCGAAGATCTCTTCCTAAGAGTTGGGACCCTAAAGTCACTGCTATTGAAGAGGTTAAAGATCTCAATAACTTTCCTCTTGAAGAACTAATCGGGTCATTAATGACCTATGAAATGACCTGCAAAGCTCATGATGAGCAAGAAGACATCCTTCTAAAGAATAGGAAGAATATGGCACTTAGAACTTTAGAAGACCACTTGAGAAAAAATTTAAGTGATGAGGACTATGATGATGACTTGGCTCTTCTGACAAGAAAATTCAAAAAATTCACTAAAAAAAATAAGTTTAAGAATGACACAAAAAATAAATTTGAACCCCAAAAGGACCAAGTTATTTGTTATGAATGTAAAAATCTGGGACACTACAAAAGTGATTGTCCCCAAGCCAAAAAGAGAACATCAAAGAAGAAGACACTCAAAGCAACGTGGGATGACTCGAGCGTGTCCGGAGAAGAGGAGTCCAACACCGAACAAGTTGCTCATTACGCCTTAATGGTCATCGGAGAGGAGGCAACGAATTTTATTGATGCAGATTTATCATTTGATGAATTATTAAATGCCTTCCATGACTTGTTTGATGAATGCAAAATAATCAATAGAAAATATAAATTACTAAAAAATAGCAATGATAGTCTTGTTAGCAATTTTGATAAATTAAAAATTGAATATCATGATAGTTTAGCTCAATGTAAAAAATGCCATGATCTAGGAACTCTCCAAAAGGAGAACTTGCTACTTAAGGATGCCTTGAAGAAATTCGAGGTTGGTAGCAAGTCTTTGAACATGATCCTTACAAATAAGGGTCACTTTCTCAAAAGAAGCGGAATCAGATTTGTGAGAAGTCCTCACCAAAATCCAACCACCTTCATAAAATGCCCTATCTTACATGTTCGACATCAAAGCAAATGCAAATTTTGTTGCAAACATGGACATAAAACGTATCATTGTCCATTCAAGAAAATTAGTTTGAACAAACTGATTTGGGTTCCTAAAGGAACCATGATAAACTCTATGCAACATGATAAACAATGTAGATCAGTTTTTTAGACACCCAAAAGTAAATGGGTACCTAAAAATCATCCTTTCTTGTAGAAACATACACCATCAAAAGCTGGGAGCAAGAGACAATATCCTACTTTTTAGATACAAGATATGCATCCAAAAGAACACACGATGCTCTCTAGCCTAAATGACAAAAAGAGGATTAAAAAAATAATATTACAAAGTAATACAGATACAATTTTGTTTGATCCCTCGGAATTTGAAAACCATGATTCTCCTCTAGATTTCCAAACTCATCGAATTCATTTCTTCTTTACTTTCAGATCTAACTATATCTTAAACTTATGTCTTGCAAACAAAGTTTGTCATAAACTTATGAAGCTTACCGACTTGGATAATAAGTCATGAACATGTCTAAAATTGTGTACGACATTTGAAGTAGAGTATGTATGTCACAAGATCTATCTTGATCGTACGAAATTTCTCATCTTGAAATGGAAACACTTATGTAATTACGTAAGTAAAGTTGATTGCTTCACAAATGAAAACTCTCCTCAAGTCGAAAACATCCAAAGTAGGCCACACAGCCCTCAAAACCAATGCTCACCGCCTGTAGGTGGTGGCACCGCCCAGCTGGTGGTAGCATCGTCGGCCTTCATGGGTTGCAAGCGGTTGCACCGCCCAGCCAGCGGTGCCACCGCCCGCAACTTTGCCCCCTTTTAAATCGAGCTAGGGCCGACGATGGAAACGACCCCAACTCACTCCCTTCTCCTCCTTGCAGCTCCAACACTTGTCCACCTCCATTTCTCCCCTTTAGCTGCCCAAATACTACCCATTTCAAAGCAAAGATCAACAATCTCTCACTCTCTTGAAGATCTCACTTAAGGTATTCTCTAAGAAGCCTTTGATTTCTATTTTTGAATCATTTACTCTTGCTCATTACTATCTTCTTAAATAGCAGTAGTTATGGGCTCTAGAAGATCCCCTAGGGACAAAGGGAAGAGGAGATTAGAAAGAGACTTTGATCCCACCCTTTTCGATTCAAAATATCATGTCAAAAAATTTGCTTCATTCGAATTTAGAAATGTCCATAAGGGAAAACATGTGGATCTAAATGAACTAAGCAACCTAACCTAGAGATAATTCAATGGTTTGCAAACTTAGATCTACTCCCAATTTTACAAATTAGTGAACCCATCTACCCAAGACTTATTAGGTTGTTTTACAACAATCTACAAGTAGATGAAGAAGAAAGAGTGTCTACCTATCTCTTAGGACAACACATTTCTATTATGGATAGATTCATTTGCGACAAGATAGGCATTCCCGTAAAAAAATAGAGGTCTTTATTTTAGAGGATTATGGGATGATGAAACAGTTGGGACAACGTACGTCGAAGCCTTAGGAATAATTCTCGGCAATCCCAATTTAGTGATAGTTCCTAAAAGTTATGAACATCTACTACCACGAAACACTAAAGTACTTCATCATATTCTAACAAGCATCATTCTCCCTAAACAATACCATCATGATGAAGTGAGTCAAATGAAATTAGGAACCATGTATTGGATCATTAAAGGACATAACATCTGTTTTGGTTACCTTATCCAACAAAACATGATAGAAATATCTAAGAAATATATGATACTTCCATATGGTGGTATAATCACTAGAATACTTAAAGCCTACGATATCCCAATACCACCCGACGAAGAGATAATAAAAGTAGATAGGTTTAGCATAATAAATAAAAATCTACTTCACCGATTGAGATGTTTTTATAGAAATGGTAATTGGGTTAGAATGCCTAGAAGAACCGATCCCCCTTAACCTGAACCAGAACCGGATACACTAGTCTTTAGGGGTACTCAATCTCCTCCGATCTGTCCCTTTGAGGAAACACATTCATTTGAGCAAACTCCTACATCATCTAGCGAAGACATAGGGATTCATATGGACCAATTTGTACAAAGACAAGATCGGCTTGAACATCGACAAGATCAAATCCTATCTGAGCTGTAGCAAATTCATCGATAATTTGACTCCTTATTTAGGCATTTTAATTTTTCACCTCATGAATGAGCTTGTATATGTATATGTTACTCACCTTGATCACCTCTTGTTATAACAATTACGTTATTGTAAACTCTTTATGTTACTCACCTTGATCACAATGCCCTTTGCCTTGATGACTACTAATCTTTGATATGTTTACTTGATGTATTAATAGGTGAGCATATGCAGAGTTACGAACATCATTCACTGTTTAATTTTGTTACTCATTATCGGATTTCATGTTTCTATAAAATGCCTACTTTGAAAACCTTGTGCCTTGATTTCCATGATAAATATGATGTTGATTTGATATGTCATTGCCCTGATGCTGATGTGTCATTATATTGACTTGATGTTGATGTGTCATTACCATGATATTGATGTGTCATTGTATTGCCATGATGACAACATCAATTAGTTGATATTTTTACAAAACCTCTAAATGAAGAACAATTTGATTTCATTAGAAGAGAATTGGGAATGTTGATGTATCAGAATGATTGAACTTGTTAAAATTATTTTTTGGACTTTCTTGATTAAATGATCAAATCACTTGATTGCCATGATGATTTTACACAGTTACTTGCCATGATTACATGTTGGAAATTATGTGCTTGAATACAAAAAATTTCATGATAATAAGCATGTTTTACCTTCATGATTGTAATTGAATATCTATAGCAAAACCTTGTCCTAATGCATGAAAGTGTCAAATTTCATTTTAAGATTTTTTTGATCCTAACAATCGAATTTTATTGATACATTATTCTCTTCCGGACTTAATAAACATATGTTATATCAAGTTTAATTCATATAATTGATTTTTGACATATGAAATCATCTAGCAAATGCACATTTCTTAGACTTATCATGTGAAAAATATTTTTTGAGAAATAAATTTGATGATTCCTTTTTATAAAAGGAAGATATTTTTACTTTGTTTCACATATATATCTTAATCCTTGTAAAAATGAAGTGTACTTTAATATTTTATCGATTTGAACTTTACAAATGGCTTTCCTCCTTCATGCAAAAATATAATAACAAATAAAAAGGAAGAAGTAATGAAAGCTATCTCCATGTCATGTTTTTTTGAGATGTTTATATAATTTGTATCCTATCACTCTTTGTTGAAAAATGACATGAACCTACTTATGGCATCGCACTTATATTTAAAATTTGCTTATATCGTTCTCCTTTTTGTTGATGATAAAGGGGGAGAAATATATGAATTGATACTATGAGTATCATATTTGAAGCATATGAATAGATGCCATGAATGCCATATTATGTTGAGATATCAAAAGAAGCATTCATATGAATAGGTGCTATGAATGCCATATCATGTTAAGATATCAAGAACTTGCATTGCAACTTTACTTGTTGATATCTTGCCATGTGATGAAATATATGAATTGATGCTATGATCGTCATATTTGAACTATGCCATGGTTGCATCATGTTAAGATATCAAGAACTTGCATCACAACTTTACTTGTTGATATCTTGCCATGTGATGAAATATATGAATTGATACTATGATTGCCATATTTGAACTATGCCATGGTTGCATCATGTTAGGATATCAAGAACTTGCATCGCAACTTGTTGATATCTTGCCATGTGATGAAATGCTACGATTGCTAAACACCTAAAATGTTTGCGTTACGATATCAAAAGCTTACATCGTAATTTTACATGTTGATATCTTATCTTATGTTGAACTGCTACCATCATTCATATTTGAAATGTAAAACTTGAAGATGGATGTCAAGCCTTGACATCATTTTCAGTGAGATACATCATGATAGGAATCATGATTGGAGTATTGATAAGGTTAAGAGTTCTTAACTTATCAATATGTCTATTGAATTCAAAGGCTTTGAATTCAGGAATGACTTATCTCAACTATGACATATAGATAGGGGGAGTTAAGGTTAACTCCATTATCAATTGATTATCAACATAAAAAAGGGGGAGATTATTGAATCTCGGATTTTGATGATGAAGTCAATTGTCATTTGTTATCTAATCTATATGTTAAGATAAGTATGCAGGATTAACTACAATGAAAGTAAGACATGTAGCAGGAGTTGCGTCGGAGTCAAGACTATGATCACGTTAGGGGTTTGAGAGTTCGACGGAAGTCCGGACAGTTGTCGGAGGTTCTGCGGGAACAAATCCGAGAAGTCCAGGAGCTTGCCAAAGAAGCTCGTCAGAACTTGTAAGTGGATCGTCGCAAGTCTAGGAGTTTGTCGGAAGTCCGCAGGAGCATCGTCGAAGGTTCGTCGGATGTTCATTGGAAGATCACCGAAAGAAGCGATTGACGCACTGGAGCAAGTTGCAACAAATGTCTTAAGAAATATCGTAGTTAGCACGATGATTAAGTTAGAAATGGGAGGTGATCCCATTAACTTAATCTTGGGGTAATTGGGCCCTTGACAGACCCAGATTGGGTCGAATGGATCAACCCACTTGGACCTAGATTTCTTGGCCGGCGGTGGCACCACTTAGGAACTCTATCTCCCAGGAAAGCTAGGTGGTGGCACCGCCCAGGCCAGGCGGTGGAACCACCCCTGACAGGGGTGGAACCGCCTGAGCTCGGTCTCCGAGCTTCACCAAGCGGTGGAACCACCCCTGATAGGTGGTGGCACTGCTTAGAGGCTCAGTCTCTAAGCTCTACCAGGCGGTGGAATCGCCCCTAACAGTCTCCGAGCTCTGCCAAGCGGTGGAACCGCCTCAATCAGGCGATGGCACCACCAAACCCCGGAATTCCAGGAGATGACAATTTGAGCTCGGAATTCAAACTGGATTGGGGCCTATAAATACCCCACCCTTTCAGCAATGAAAGGGCACCGTAAAACACTAAAAATCCAATCTTACTCTATGATTTTTAGAGCTCAAAATTATTGTATAAGCTAAAAGTTCTCCTCTCTCTTTTCTTCCAAATTTCGATCATTCAAGAGAGGAGTAAAAATTCTGTAAGGCTTGTCTCCTAAGCCCGTCAAAAGGAGTGAAACTATAAAAGGGTGGTTGGCCTTTGCCTATTGAAGGAAGGCCTCTAGTGGACGTCGGTGACCTTATCAGAGGAGGAAGCCAAAAGTGGATATAGGTCAAGATTGATCTAACCACTCTAAATCTCAGTTTGCATTTACATTCCTTTCTCTATCTTAACTGCAAACTACCCCCATAGCCTTACTTTAACTGCACTTCGCTTAATCTCAAGTTAAAGTAATTTCCGAATCGACTTTCATATCGAAATCGTTTTTATGGTACGAACGTTATATTTCAGTTTGCACTTACATTCTGTTCTCTATCTTAACTGCAAACTACCTCCATATCTTTACTTTAACTGCATCTTGCTTGATCTTAAGTTAAAGTAATTTTCGAATTGGCTTTGTTACCGAAATCGTCTTTATCGTACGAATGTTGTTTTAAATCGTCGAAAGTTTTCCATTACATTAATTCACCCCTTCTTAGTGCTCTTAATCCTAACACAGCTAATCTCATAGCTGCTTATATGGGGACACTAAGGATATAGTACAAGTGCTCATTGGAGAATGAGTTCACTCATTGATCCATTCACGGAATACTGGATGGTTGATGATACCTTATTTTTAGACTGTGATTCCGTAGTCTAAATAGTATATCTAGTCTTTAGACTTGAAATATTAAGGATGTCCTGTATGAGTACTCCATTCTTTGATATTAGACTTATAGGTTTGGAAATTCTAGATCTAGTACAACTAGATATTAGGAGTTACAGCCATCCTTACGAGGGCTATTGAGTGTCGATAGAAGATCATTCGCTCTCGGTATCATGAGCAATACTCAACTAGATCCAAGGACATCACAATATATATATATATATATATATATATATATATATATATATATATATATATATATATATATATATATATATATATATATATATATATATATATATATATATATATATATATATATATATATAAAGTGATAAAATATCAAAATATAATAAGTAAAAAGACTACGTGTCAAGTCACACGTGCCATCACTTACGTGATTGGCTTGCTGGGCACCTATGACTAGCAATCTCTCATTTGACCTAAAGTCAATCACCTATGTGTCTGATCCCCATCAGACCCTTATGATGCTCAAAGATAATCTGAGACAACGATTTTGTCAGTGGATATGCAATGTTATCTTCGAATGGAACTATTTCCACTACTACATCTCCTCAGGTCACGATCTCTCTGATCAGGTGAAACCTCCTTAGAACACTTCTGATGAGACCCAAGTTCCCTTATTTGAGCAATCGCCCTATAGTTGTTGCAATATAAGGAAATCGACTCCTTGTTGCTTGGCACAACTCCCAGATCTATGATGAACTTTTTCATCCAAACTTCCTCTTTTGCTACCTCTACTGCAGTAATGCACTTTGCCTTTGTAAGTCAGTAGTAGTATCTTGCTTGGAACTCTTCCAACATACTGCTCCTCCATTTAGGGTATACATATACCTCAAATTTGACTTGCTATCATCGACATTATATTGGAAAATCGAGTCCGTAGCCTTCAACCCTAAAGCTACTACCTCCATATACCAGTAAAAGATCCTTAGTCCTTCTCAAGTACTTAATGATACACTTTACTGCTTTCTAGTGCTCCAAGCTTGGATCCGCCTGATACCTGCTTGTGACACTTAGAGCATGCGTTATATCAGACCTAGTACATAGCATAACATACATGATATACCCTATTGCTAAGGCATAGGGTATCCTATCCATGTTCGCCCTTTCTTTAGGAGTCTTTAGGGACATATTCCTAGAAAGCTATATCCCATATCTCATTAGTATGAGACCTCTCTTGAAATTTTTTATGCCAAACCTTTTGACAATGGTGTCTATGTACTTGGATTGGGACAAGCAAAGCATCCTCTTAGATTCATCTCTATAGATCTGAATCCCCAAGATATATGATGCTTCTCTAAAGTCCTTCATGGAGAATTGTCTAGATAACCAAGCCTTTACTGTGGATAGCATTCTTATATCATTCTCAATGATCAGGATGTCATCCACATATAACACCAAGAAGGTGATTAGCGCTCTCACTTACCTTCCTGTAACATAAAGCTCATCTTCATTCTTAATGAAGTCATAAGATCTGATTACCTTATCAAATCTTATGTTTCAACTTGGGGAAGCTTGCTTTAGTCTATAAATGAATCTAAGCAACCTGCACGCCTTATCTGGATAGTCCTTGTACACGAATCCCTCGGGTTGTATTATATACACCTCCTCCTTGAGGTTGCCATTGAGGAATGTGATTTTCATATCCATCTACCAAATCTCATAATCATAGTGTGCTGTAATAGCTAATAGAATTCAGATGGATTTTAGCATAGCTACGGGTGAGAAGGTTTCGTTATAATCAACACCTTACTTTTGACGATACCCCTTAGCCACTAGCTTTGCTTTATAGGACTCTACCTTTCCATCTACTCCGATATTTTTCTTAAAGATCCACTTGCAACCGATGGGTACAATACCCTCCTATCACGGACAAAGTTTGAAACAGGATGTTTGATATAATACTTATATATGTCCGTGTCTTTTGGTATCTTCATGCTTTGCACAACATGTAGAGGGACGACCAAAGGCTTAATAGTCCCATTTTAGTTGAGTTTAGTGGCTGCTTTAGGCTTGTAAATAAAGGTTGTGTCATGTGGACACTTATGAGAGATTTTTGGTCTGTAATGGATCATTTTGACCCTTTGTTGTGCAACTGTTCAGAGCTTGTAAAGTCTGTTTGTAATTTGCATTGTCTATAAAGTGTTTCCCGGAATGTTTGCTTGTAGATCCCGAGTGAGGCGCTTTCTCTAACCCATTTTCTCTTTTGTAGGTCCTAAGGGACCGTGGGAGGTTTCGGGGAGGCTGACCTTTGTGGATGGATACGCAAGGGTGCTGCACGACTTAGGCAAAACTAGATAAGTCTATGACAGATGGTATCAGAGTAAGACCAGCACTCATAGAAATACTTAGCATGCAAACATGGGGGACCTAGTAGGGCTGCGTTGAGGACAGCTAGTACGTTCGACCGTTTAGGGGAAAACGGGCATGGAGATGTAGGGAAAAGGAGTCGCTCAGAGGAGCGGGCATCTGGGATTGGCATTCAGAGAAATGGCCAACCCTTCACGCAAGAGGCACCACGAGAACAAGCAAGCTTGGGAGAATGCAGAGCGCACAAAGGGTGGGATGGCTGAGTTCGAGCTACGACTCGACGTTGACAATGATACTTGATGGTGCTCAAGGCAAGCGAGGCGCTTGGTAAAGGATGAGACCATGCAAGGTGGAATGAGTTGCTCAGCGACCAAAAGAGTTATTCAAAGCTTACAGAGGTGAGGGGAATTGCTAACTCGAAGAATTCGGTACTCATGCATGGGCTTGTATGCAGATGATGGAATGTTCATGGCCATCCTAAGGCAAACGAAACTCGGCACCATGGAGCATTGGAACTTTCTCTTCGGCATGTGAAGGATATGTTCGTAGAAGGCTAAAGTGTGCAGCGAGTTTTGCATATTTCTAGACCTTGAGTGGTGTAGCAGAGACTATATTGACGTGGAGTTACAATCTAGCAAGTGCATTTGTAGGAGGTAGAACAATGCGCAGTTTGTTCAGCAAATCAGAGTAGTCCAAGGGGGATGGTGGTCTCCGAAACGAAGATAGATGTTGCTCCAATAGGATAGATATCCAGGAGGGATAAGTCCTGGCACTCTAGAGGGAGAATCATGTGCAACAAACTGCACATGTTGAGGAGGAGTACCTCAAAAATCAACAACTCCACGAAGCTCAATGGACCGAGCGAGCGGCGAGGAGTCATCGTATGATCTCGCTTGAGAGAATGCATTGGTGGATGCATTGCGAGATCAAGTGGGGGAGCGACCCAAAGCAACACAAATGAAGACACACTTGGCGTCGATATAGAGATCATATTCAAGGGAGGGCTGACCCGTGGAATGGTGGGCGCGAGGGCCACCATCAACTCAATGCAAAAACGAGTAGCAGAGCAACTTGGGTGTAACTCGGTGAAGTACCCAAGCCGCATGAAGGGAGCCAGCATAGAAGATGGAACATAGAGTGGAGGCACAAATCTTTCCTTGGACAGAGGTCAAAAACATGAACTCTTGCAGGGGCAAGAGTAGGATCATGTTGTTCCATGGGTCCTTCATTCTGACGGAGCGGCCTCATCTTGCATGGTGCCAAAGACGAAGGGAGCTTCTGGGTACATGCACCTTATCTTGGAGAAGCATTTGACGGAGGAATTAAGGTGACTCAACTTGCGGAGGCAAAGTTGGGTTCAGAAGGCCTTGGCACGGGGCAAGAGGACGCGGAGGCGGGTACTCTTGAAGAATATGCTACATTGTTGCCATTCAAGTTACTTGAAGGAAGCAATGCGTAGTGGAGATTATGCTGGTAGGGGTAGAGGCCCAAGATCCAAACAATGGTGTACTAATTATAGTGAAGTCGGTGGGATTCGGGAGCTACTAGGTGATGAATTATCCTAGAGCGGTGCTTCATCTAGGTGTGACCCAAGAGTGGGTGGATGAAGGTCGATTGCCAAAGGAGCGAACAAAATCAAAGGTGGAAGAGAACCTGTGATGTATTAACAAAGGCCACACATAGAGGGTTCACAATTCGAGTTCATCCCACAAGGATCAAAATGCAATGGAGATGTCACTAGGAGGCGACATGTTGTAGTGGATCGTGGTGGAACAGTTCGTGGCAATGCGATACACATGAATCTAGTCCCGTGAGGGACTAGATCAATGAAGGTATGATTGGGAGCTACTGGAAGCTCCACTTTGGTGAACAACACGATGGTAAGAAGGGCTATGGATTCAAGAAGTGAAGGCCATGGTACCACAAAGGCGGGTCTTCCGTACATGCATCGAATTTTGCATTGGATGAAAGCCTTGGTCATCAGCATATGGGGGTTGTGTTCCACCAAGGGAAAAGTTTGAATGCAAGTACCAGTGAGTCCCATAGGAGGGACTTGATCATGTAGAGGTATGATCGAAGCAGCTGGAGAGTTGGACTGCTCTAGTGCCCATATTCACTTAAGGGAGCCCGGCAAGTCAGAGGACAAAGTCGAGTAAGTGAACGTTGCTACCAAAGAAGCTAAGAAGAACATAAGTGGTGCAAACCCTACAACATGATGGCAGAGGCCATGCATTGGATTTGCAGTATGTCTGTCTTTCCATCGACTAAAGGGAGCTGCTTGTTAAACACAGAGGTGTTAAAATAGGGGGTCGAAAGGGGCGAGGAAGCGATGACGAGTCCAGAGGAACTTAGCTACCTAAAATCAAGCATTAGTTAGAATGAAGGTGGACTCAGAGGAGTGCCATAGAGACATATCTACTGATCGTGAAGAAAAGGGATACAGAAGCGAGACGATGGATAGTAGGGCTATGGGCATGGCAGCGCCATGGTACCATAAAGGCGAGACTTCTGTGAAAGTCATTGATCCATTGCTCTCATGGAGGGAGTGTGCTTGGTCGTGAAAGGGGCCGAGGAGGTGGAGGATGCAGAGGTAATCTCCAAGTACTGAGACAAGGCTAAAAGGCAAAGGCCAAGGAATTTCATAAGACTGGTGTCAACGAGCTTCTCATCAAGATAGTTGAAAGTGAAGGACTTCGGGTCATGCAAGAGTGCACGACCAAGGAACGAAGCAAGCAGTACACAATGCTGTACCTTTGCTACTCAATGGAGTAGGTGACAAGGTTAATGGAGAAGACGGTACAATTCCAGAGGCGATCAAATCTATTAGAGAATTACTCCAAGTTGGGGTGAAAACTTCCTGCATTCTAGAAGTTTGATGGCATTGAGAAGGTTAATCACAGTAACTAACTTAACGCAAGGAGTGCAAACACTTCAAGTACTTTATAAGTGTGAGCAAAAAGCAGGTGAAGGCTAGTAACAAGCTCGATGCTGCTAGTCATAGGTGCCCAGCAAGCCAATCACGTGAGTGATGGCACGTGCGACATGATACAGAATCTTTTTACTTATTATATTTTGGCATATATCACTTTATTACTATTGCATATGTGCATATATATATATTGTGATGTCTTTGGATTTATGCAATGGGAATCGGATTGTGATGAGATCATGATAATGAGATCGATTCACCTTTAAATACATATCCTAAATAATCCCGGTCATAGGTTATTCGAGAGGGACATCGTGATAACCGGACAGACTGGTGTGCTGTATACCCGTCCATATAATGGATGTGGCTGGTCTCATAGCTGCTCGTGTATGGACGCTAGGGATACAGTATAGGTGCTTATTGGAGAATGAGTTCACTGATTGATCCGCTTACGGAATGCTGGATGGTTGATGATGCCTTATTGTCAAACAGTGATTCCGTAGTCCTAGTGGTGTATCTGGTCCTTAGACTTGAGACACCAAGGATGTCCTGTATGAGTGCTCCACTCTTTGATACCAGACTTATAGGTTTGGTTGTCCTAGATCTAGTACAGTTGGTCATTAGGAGTGGTAGTCGACCTTACGAGGGCTATTGAGTGTCGATAGAGGATCATCCACTCTCAGCGTCATGAGAAGAATATCCCATGTGTTCTCGCTCAGACAAATCCCTGGCCAGGGTCATTCAGGTTAAGAGAGAAAGAGTTCTCCAGGAGAATCCGATTAGAGCGAGACTCGAGTAGAAACCATATGGGTCTGATAGCACCATGCTCGATATACGGTCTCTGGGATTTTAGAGGGATGAGGGACTATAGGCACATGGTAACTAAGGATAGACAGGTCCAATGGATTGGATTCCCCTGTATCGTTTGGGGACTACGGCGTAGTGGCCTAGTACGTTCGTAGTCGATGAGTCGAGTGAATTATTACAGAGATAATAATTCACTGAGTTAGAAGGAGTTCTGACAGGTATGACTCACGACCAGCTCGATATTGGGCCTAGAGGGTCACACACATATGGTAGGCATTGCGATGAGTAGAGGTTCGGATATGAGATATCCGACGGAGCCCTTATGTTATTGGATGCAGATCCAATACCCACTAGGGGAGGACCCATTAGGGTTTGACAGGGGACCTCTATAAATAGGAAGGATTCAGAGCCTCATAGGCTAGAGCCTTTGCTTGCCTTTCCTATTCTCCTCTCCCTCTCCACCTTAGAGAAGGCCTAAAGTTTTGAGGAGCGTCGTCGCAACCCTACTGTGTGGATCATCGCTAGAGAGGAGGACACTTGACCTCCTTCACCCTCTCCTAAGGATCTGTAAGGAAACAAGTATATACGATCTCCCTAGGTAACACAATCTACTCTATACGCAGTTTTAAGTTTCATGGATTTTGTGTACTAATCTTCGTACGGCGACGAACATCTCTTTGGGAATCGGGGATTTTGTTTTTCTTGTTCTTCCGCTACACATATGATGTCGCCCCCAAGATTTCCCAACAGTGGTATCCGAGCTAGGTTGTTCATGCGAATGATTGGTTTTGAACTGCGTGTGTTGTGTTTAGGAAGAATTTTGACGTCAAAATCGTTGACGCAAAAATAAGAAAGGGCAGCAACAATTGCTGCCCACGATCTGCGTGCGTGTAGCGCAGCCGAAGGTAGGCATCACAGGGGCTGCGTTTGCAGCAGCCGGCTGGCAGCCTGCTTGCAACGCGCTTGCGTCTGGCGGGGCTGGTAGCCCGCGGGCAGAGGCGCCTACGGCGGCTTCTCCTGCGGGTTGAGGTGCTGCAGGGCAGCGAC
Organism: Musa schizocarpa; assembly: GCA_900464855.2. Lineage (NCBI taxonomy): Eukaryota > Viridiplantae > Streptophyta > Magnoliopsida > Zingiberales > Musaceae > Musa > Musa schizocarpa. Next base: position 26,027,142 of record LS990925.1, on the reverse strand, counting down.
GCCTGTCGTCGCTACTCCCGCGGGTGAAACCACCCCGCATTGGCGCGTGAGACAGACGCCATGTACCGTTGCCACCGCTGTTCCACCAACAGAATCCCACCCACAACGGGGCAATGCCGGGCAATACCAGTGTGTGGGTGCTGGCGCGAGGGCAACGCCCCGCCGTTTCATTCGAGCCACCGCTAGTAGGGTGGCAGCAGCGACAGTAGTAAGAGGGAATTAGGGTTTTGGGCAAAAAGATAGTTTTGCCCTTGTGAATTTGAGAAATTCCAATTTCTGTCTTTTGTCCAAATTATGAAAATACCCTTAGGAATTAAGAAATTCCCTACATGTCCCTAATTTCAAAAAATATTAATTAATTAAAAAGTTTAGTTGATTATTATTTTTATTATTATCTAGTAGTCGTACAAGATGATGATTATTTATACATGCGATGTATGATGTGTGGACGGATGATCATGGACCGTGTGATATGTGTACTTGTGATTATTATTATTGAGGTCTGCGAGTCTCCATTATATTTCTCGTTTATTGTCGAGCCAGTGTGCCTATGATTAAGTTGTAATCACATGAGGAGGCGCAGCGGGAGCGTGGATGCGATAGTGGGACCCACAAGATGGATGATCGCGATGCATGAAGATGCATCAAGATGACGACGAAACCGACGAGGACGAGATGAACGATCATAGGGCATGGAGATGCACCGTTGCACACATAAATCTTGATGTGAGTGATTAGGCCTACTGGCTCGGGCCTAATCACATTAGGTTGTGGTCCATGATCATCTGGTGTGATTGCTTTTACACATACTAGATATATATATATATATATATATATATATATATATATATATATATATATATATATATATATATATATATATATATATATATATATATATTTGTATGCGATGTAGATATATATTAAATATGTATATGTGTGACATGTCATATTAGGAGACCAAATCATAGAAACATTTCTCTTGATAATATTAAGTCGGTAAACGTGAGGCAATTAGATTGACCCATGTTGCCTTCCATCGTTATAAGTAGGAACCGATTCCCGGTGTAGGCTGAGTTGGTCGAGTCCCTTGAGACTCACCTATATCGCGATTCGCTATCTTGCTTACGACATAGAGATGTCACCGATGACCTGAGGGCATGGTATGCTTGGTCGAGTCCCTCGAGGCCATGGTGATTCGGAGGCCGAACAGGACAGGAATCACAAGGAGTTGTGATCGGCAAGAGTTGCCTACCTTTTAGGCTTAGTGTGATTGGTCGAGTCCCTCGAGGTTACACTAAGATGCTGATTGGATCCTTATTCCCACTAGAAGTCTGTCGGAGATTTCCGTTTCATGTGCTGAGGATGTTGCGGGACTCGTTAGTAAAATAGTGGGAGCATATTAAGATAGAAGTTCATATCTTGATAGTTTATTTCTTGCAAAATCTGCATGTTATTCATTTCTGTTGCATCTTTATTTTCAGAAAATGTCGCTTTCAAATCCCTTACGTGGCATACTTGATGTCAACCGCTTCACTGGTCCAAATTATACGGATTGGCTCCATAACTTGAGAATTGTTCTCACAGTAGAGAAAATCGTATACGTCCTTCATACAGTGATGCCTACGCCCGAAGAAGAGGCAAGCGAGGATGAGATCGCTCGCTACGTGAAGTACATTGATGACTCCACTCTTGCTCAGTGCTATATGTTGGGCTCTATGACTCCTGAGTTACAGAGACAACATGAAAATATGGATGCCAGATCCATTCTCCTACGTGTCCGCAAATTGTTTGAGGAACAGGGAAGGACTCAGCGATATGAGATATCCAAGAGCCTCTTCCGCGTTAGGATGACTAAGGGGACACCGGTTCAGAACCATGTCCTAAAGATGATCGAGTGGATAGAGAAACTCAGGTTTAGGAATGGTCCTAGAGGATAACTTGTGTGTGGACATTGTGCTTTAGTCCCTACCAGATTCCTCTTCATAGTTTATAATGAATTTTAATATGAACAAGCTTGAGGTGACTCTTCCAGAGCTCCTCAATATGTTAAGGGAGGTAGAGAGTACTATTAAGAAAGAGAAACCAGTTCTCTACATTGGTGAGACCAGAAAGAAAAGGAAAGTAGAAAGTCCTCTTAAGAAAGGAAAGGGCAAGGGCAGACCAGGTAAAGCAAAGGTTGCTAAGAAATACCCAGTAAAGGACAAAGGCCAATGCTTCCACTGTGGTAAAGATGGGCACTGGAAGAGGAACTACAAAGAGTACCTTGCAGAAAGGGCGAAATAAAAGCTTGATGAAGCTTCAGGTACATTCATGATCAGTCTCCATTTGTTAGACTCTTATGATAACACATGGGTATTGGATACCGGTAGTGCTTATCATATATGCAATTCGTTGCAGGTTCTAGCAAGGCCTAGGAGACTAGAGAGAGACGAGATGGCCCTCAAGATAGGTAATGGAGCAAAAGTTACTGTAGTAGCTATTGGCGAGGTCACCCTACATCTGCCTAGTGGAGCTTTTATTGCATTAGATGCATGTTATTTTGTTCCTTCTATTATTAAAAATATTATCTCCATTTCATGTTTAACAGTTAGTGGATATAATTTTGTTTTTGAGAACAATGGTTGTTCGATATTATTAGATGATAAGATCATCACGAAAGGAACATTGCATAATGGTTTATTTATGTTAGACACTACTCCACATATCATGAATGTAAATGTGTCCAAAAGGAAACGAGATGAGATGAACGGTGCATACCTGTGGCATTGTAGGCTAGGTCATATCCATGAAAGAAGGATTCAAAAGTTGCTAAATGATGGATATCTAGATCCATTCGACTATGTGTCATATGCAATTTGCGAGCCTTGCCTTCGTGGAAAACTAACCAACTCTCCATTTAGTGGAACTGGAGAGAGAGCCACTGAAATGTTGGAACTCATACATAGTGATGTATGTGGACCCATGTCAACTCATGCCATTAGTGGTTACTCCTACTTCATTAACTTTACTGATGATTTCTCACGGTATGGACATGTGTACTTAATGAAGTACAAGTCCGAGGCCTTTGAGAAATTCAGATAGTATAAGAATGAGTTGGAGAACTAAACTGGAAAGAGTATCAAAACTCTTCGATCGGATCGAGGAGGTGAGTACTTAAGTACAGAGTTTACTCAGTTCCTCAAGGACTATGGGATATTAACCCAATGAACACCTCCTTATACACCTCAGCTCAATGGTGTCTTTGAAAGGAGAAATCGTACGTTATTAGACATGGTACGGTCCATGATGAGTTTCGCTGACCTACCCATCTCATTCTGGGGATATGCCCTAGAAACCGTAGCTTATCTTCTAAACAAAGTTTCAACTAAGTCGGTAGTGTCTATACCATATGAGATATGGAAAGGGAAGAAGCCTGATCTTAAGGCTGTTAAGATTTGGGGCTGCCCTGCCCACGTTAAAAGACACAACCCCGATAAGTTAGAATCAATGACAGAGCGATACAAATTTGTGGGATACCCCAAGGAAACTTGTGGGTATTATTTCTATCATCTCGAGGACCAAAAGATCTTTATAACTAAGAGAGTAGTGTTCCTTGAGAAGGAACATATTCTTGGCGGAGATAGTGGGAGAATGATAGAGTTGAGCGAGGTTGGAGAACCAAACTCAAGCACCACTCTATAGCCCGAGTCTGTTCAGGTACCTAATACACAAGTTTCAACTTTACGTAGGTTTGATAGAGTATCCCATCCTCCTGATAGATATGTGGGACATATTAAAGGAGAGGATGTTGAGGATATTGATCCTCAGACTTACGAGGAGGCTATTATGAGTATAGACTCCGGGAAGTGGCAAGAAGCCATGAATTCTGAGATGGATTCTATGTACTCCAATAACGTTTGGAACCTAGTTGATGCGCCCGAAGGTATTGTACCCATCGGTTGCAAGTGGATCTTTAAGAAAAGGATTAGAGTAGATGGAAAGGTAGAGACCTATAAAGCAAGGCTAATGGCTAAGGGGTATCATCAAAGGCAAGATGTTGACTACGACGAAACCTTCTCACCCGTAGTAATGCTAAAATCCATCAGAATTCTATTGGCTATTGCAGCACACTATGATTATGAGATCTGGTAGATGGATGTGAAAACTGCATTCCTCAATGGGAACCTCAAGGAGGAGGTGTATATGATACAACCTGAGGGATTCGTGTCCAAGAACTGCCTAGATAAAGTGTGTAGGTTGCTTAGATCCATTCATGGACTAAAGCAAGCTTCCCGAAGTTAGAACATAAGATTTGATGAGGCAATCAGATCTTATAACTTCGTTAAGAACGAAGATGAGCCTTGTGTGTACAGGAAGGTAAGTGGGAGTGCTATCACCTTTTTGGTATTATATTTGGATGACATCCTGATCATTGGGAATGACGTAGGAATGCTATCCACAGTAAAGGCTTGGTTATCTAGACACTTCTCAATGAAGGACTTAGGGGAAGCATCCTATATCTTGGGGATTAGAATCTATAGAGATAGATCCAAGAGGATGCTTGGCTTGTCCCAGTACAAGTACATAGAAACCATTGTCAAAAGGTTTGGCATGGAAAATTCCAAGAGAGGTCTCATACTGATGAGACATGGGATATCGCTTTCTACGAGTATGTCCCCAAAGACTCCAGAAGAAAGGGCGAAGATGAATATGATACCTTATGCCTCAGCAATAGGGTCTATTATGTATGCCATGCTATGTACTAGGACTGATATAGCGCATGCTCTGAGTGTCACGAGCAGGTATCAAGCGAATCCAAGCTTGGAGCACTGGAAAGTAGTAAAGTGTATCCTTAAGTACTTGAGAAGGACTAAGGATCTTTTACTAGAATATAAAGGTAATAGCCTTAAGGTTGAAGGCTACACTGACTCAAGTTTTCAGTCTGATGTCGATGATAGCAAGTTGAATTCAGGGTTTGTGTACACCTTGAATGGAGGAGTAGTGTGCTGGAAGAGTTCTAAGCAAGATACCACTGTTGACTCGACCACAAAGGCAGAGTACATTGTTACATTAGATGCAACAAAGGAGGGAGTCTGGTTGAAGAAGTTCATTACAGATTTGGGGGTCATGTTGGGTAGCAAGGAGCCGATCTTCCTATATTGCGACAACAACGGGGTGATTGCTCAAGCGAAGGAACCTAGGTCTCATCAGAAATCTAAGCATGTTCTGAGGAGGTTCCACCTTATCAGAGAGATCGTAACCCGAGGAGATGTAGTAGTGGAAAGAGTTCCATCCGAAGATAACATTGCAGATCCACTAACAAAGCCGTTATCTCAGATTGTCTTTAAGCGTCACGGGGGTCTGATGGGGATCAGACACATAGGTGATTGGCTTGAAGTCAAGTGGGAGATTATTAGTCATAGGTGCCCAGCAAGCCAATCACGTGAGTGATGGCATGTGTGACTTGATACAGAATCTTTTTGTTTATTATATTTTGGCGTATATCACTTTATTACTATTGCATATGTGCATATATATATATATATATATTGTGATTTTCTTGGATTTATGCAATGGGAATCGGATCGTGATGAGATCACGATAATGAGATCGATTCACCTTCAAACACATATCCTAAATAATCCCGATTATAAATTACTCGAGAGGGACATCATGATAACCAGACAGACTGGTGTGCTATATACCCGTTCATATGATGGATGCAGCTGGTCTCATAGCTGCTCGTGTAGGTGTTGAATCTCGGATTTTGATGATGAAACTAATTGATTATGTTTAGATGTTTAACTGCATTTTGAGTGATGCAGGTCTACTCGATCGGAATTAGACAGTTAACGCAGGAGGAATTGATGTTGCGCCGGAGGAGATCACGTCAGGATATTGGACGGCAGAAGGCTTCGAACGTCGGGCATCGGGCTAAGGAGAGCGGAATTGCACCAAGGATATCGGGGTTGCGGAGGTCAACCGCCGATTGGGCAATAAGCCGCAAGAGAGGACGATCGCTGAAGAATCGGACAAACGCCAACCAATGACGTCTCGAAACGGAATATCGATTCGCGTTGTAATAACCGTCTAGATCGGAGTAGAGTTTTGGCTTGCATGTGCGTGGATTAACTACGATAACGATGAAGACATGAAGCCGAAACAAAGTGCAAAGTCAAGCACGAAGAATTCGCTGGGAGTTCAAGAGTTCGACGGAAGTCCGGGATCGTCGGGGAACGCCGCCGGAACTAGCCGAGAATGAGTAGGAGCTTGCCAAGGGTTTTTTGGAAGCTCGCCGGAAGGTTCGTGGGAAGTTCGCAGAGTTTTGCCGAGAAAGATCGAGCTTGCCAAGAAGCTCGTTGGAACTCGCCAAGATCAAATCATGAAGTTTAAGAGCTTGCCGGAGTCCGCAGAATGGTTTCCAGAGTTTATCTAAGACCACGAAAAGTTCACTAAGCTCGCCTAAGAAGTCTTGACTTATGGACTTTGTAATAGCTTATATAATGTCTTTAAAATTTGTAGTTAGCATGTTAATTAGGGTTAGGATTAGGTATTAATACTATAACCCAAGTAGGGGACTATAACACTGTAGGCTGAAAACACTGTAGGCGGTGGGCTGAAAACACTGTAGCGGGCTGAAAACACTGTAGGCGGTGGCACCGCCTGGGCTGAGCGGTGGCACCGCCCAGCACCCGAGTGCTGGGTGGTGACACCTCTTGGGCTGGGCGGTGGCACCGCCAGCATCGGGAACCCAAAGAGAATTTGAATTTTGGAGCCCAAATTTTGGAGCCCAAATTTGAATCCTCTTGAGGCCTATAAATACCCCTCAAATCTCAGCTGAGAACACAACTTTTTGAGCAGCAAGAGTTTGAGAGAAAGGTCTTAGAAAAGTGTTAGCTTGTCTTCTTTTCAATTTGCTAGTGTTCACCTCATCTCTTCTCGAAAATCTGTAAGAGAGTGAACCGCTTGTAAAGAGTTGTAAGAGGGGTATTTACCCTTCCATTTCAAGAGACTTGCTAGTGGAAGGTGGGAGCCTCATCGAAGAGGGGCCTCCCAAGTGAAGTAGGTCATTTGACCGAACCACTCTAAAATCGGCGTGATCCTTGGTTTGCATTTCATTATTGCTATTTACATTATTGCAAACCTTCTTATATGCTTTAGTTCCTTATTACTTTTGCTGCGCATATTTAAGAATACGCTTTCAAGATTAAGCTTGTCAAGTTCTGCTCTTATCATACGAAAGATTTTTTTTAAAAACCGAAGTTTTAATCCGCTGCACTAATTCACCCCCCCCTCTTAGTGCTGCTCCGATCCTAACAATTGGTATCAGAGCCCGGTATTTCTCATTTTGGATTTACACCCGAGAGAAATGACTCTTCATGGCTTTCAAGAGGGCTTATCGATTTTTCGCCCACCGTTGTTTAACGGATTGGACTACACTTATTGGAAAACTCGAATGAGAGTTTTCTTGATTTCTATGAATTTGGATATATGGAATATTGTTGAAAATGGTTTTCAACTTCCCTCTAAACCGATGAACGAATGGTCGGATTTGGAGAAGAAGTATTTTTTTTTTAAACGCAGGCTATGAATGCCTTATTTTATGCTTTTAGACAAAAAATGAGTTCAATCGGATTTCTACGTCATTAAACGGCTTTTTTGATATTTGGCTTAACACTTGAAATCACACACGAGGGAACTAGTAGAGTCAAAGACTTCGAAAAGTTAACATTTTAATGCATGATTTCGAGCTTTTTCAAATGAAGTTTAAATAAACCATTGTTGACATGTACACCCGCTTTTACTGGATGTCGTCAATGGTTTACAAACTCTTGGCAAATGTTTCTCGAATTCTGAACTTGTTAGTAAAGTTTTACGATCACTTTCTAAAGTTTGGGAATCAAAAGTTACGGTAGTACAAGAAACAAAAGATTTAAATATTTTTCCACTTGAAGAACTTATCGGCTCATTGATGACATATGAAATGGTGCGCAATGCACATGATGAACACAATGAACACTTGAACCACCTTCCAAAGAATAGGAAGGATTTGGAACTTCGGACAAATAAATACCACTTGAGCGATGACTCAAGTGATGAGGACAATGATGAACTTGAACTTCGAACACTAACTCTTAATAAGTTCATTAAACAAAAATCTAAAATGAACAATGAACTTGAATGGAGAAAGAGGCCAAAGAAAAGGAAGGCACCCAAGGATGAATCAAGAACTTCCAAAGATGAAACGGCGAATTGGGCTTTGATGGGCTTCGACTACAAGGTAACTAACTCAACTCTCTTGAATTATTTTGAAATTACTTGAAGTTTTTCATGAGTGCTTAATTTAGATAGTAGGAATAGGAAATAAAAATTATTTTTCAAAAATTATATCATCTTTTTCTTTTTAGCATCTTTTGAAAAATTAAAAACTTTGATCATGAAATGTATATTGCTAAGGTTTCATGTATGTTATGTTTTTGAAATGTTAAATGATGTATACAACATTAGGGATGATAATTATATGATATGTAATAATGCTTAGGATTAATCCATACATGTGTATCTTGATGATTTTATGACATACATGAGTTTTTGAAGTAAATGTTGATTTGATACTCTCATTTTGGATTAACATGTTTTTGGTTTAATCATTTTTATGACGAATTAAGATGACATAGTGCATGTACATCTATGTATGAATTTCTTGATAGTCTTTTGATGATAGATGTGATATCATGATGTTTTATTTTTGATGTGTTTGGGCTTGACGGCTTTATGACGAAACTTATGTTTTGACTTTAAATGATGATACAATGTTTTCACAAAAGACTTGAACACTCTCATATGAAATCAATTGTATGAAATGGAAATGAATTTTCTATTCTATTGAGATTAATGAATTTATTTTACCAATCTTATGAATCTCATGAAAATAAACATGATGAATATTTTATAAATGAGTTGTCTTATAAGATTTTGCCTTTACATCTTGATCTTGAACTTTAATGCTTATATTGATTTGGCATATAAAGACTAAGGCATGCTCATAAGAAGCAAATCACATGAATAGAAATTTATAAAAATGAAATGTAATCCTTTATCTTATTGATTTCTACCTAAGAGACCAATAAAACTATCTATGCCATTTTGAATCTCTTGAAAGAAATGTTGAGATTTTGATGATTTGGATGATTTGAATTTGAATGAGTTTTATTCAAAATCATGATCTTGATTCCGTGATATTTACAAATTAAGATTTATTATGAATCAAGATTTTTTCATTAATCGATCTCCTAAGATTTTTCCTTGATTATTTAAGAGGAGATTTTTCAAAACAAAATGTGTCTTCTATTATTATCTTTTCATGATATGATTTTTATACAATTCCTTGTATTCATGAAATGTTTATTGCATCACCCAATTACTTTCTTCTTGATATTCCTTATGTGGTGATTAAAATTATGCATGAAATACTCTTGATATTATTTTGATGTATACAAATGAAAAGTTATAATCATGAATGATTGGATGAAATTTGACAAGTTAATATCTTTATGATTTGAAATATTTATACTTTGAAATTATGCATGCAATTGCTTTGTATTGTGATGATATATGCATCATGAATACTTTATTATCATACATGAAAATAGTGATAAACATTTTGAAAATAAATGTTTGTATCATGTTAGATGATTTTACATCATGTGCATGATGAGTTATAGTGATGATCGAAACAATGATTGAAATGCGTTAAATGATGAATGTTTGGTATCATGATCAACATGTTGATAAATGCTTGAAAATTTTAATGTTTGAGTATCATGTATGATATGCTTATTAATCATGATTGATTTATTTTTCGGTATCGTGCATGAAAAATAAGGTTATTGAAATTGTGTATGTTTTAATTTGAATATATAATGATGCACAAATAAGAATGATACTTACCTTTGTCATAATATGAAAATTGATATAAGGGTCTTCCCTTCTTTTTGACAATGACAAAGGGGGAGCAAGAATTTCTAGCGTGGACATCATGAAAAGAGGCAAACTAACTAGCTTGCACAATTCAAGATGAAAGCAAAAAATTGCACTTCTCAAAAGAGAAGATGCAAATGTAACATTTGCCAAATTGTTTGCTTGCCTCATGTAAAATATTATCTCTTGCTAGTTTGGCATTTTTGCTAGCTTGTATGTTGCAAAACTTGATCACTTTTTCAAATATTTTGCTAGCTTACACTTTGCAAAGAAAGCAAAAAGGACACTTCTAGAAGAAAGAGCTTGTTATTTTGAACATCACAAGTTTGCCTATCTTAAGAAACAAAAATTACAAAAGTGCTATCTTGCCTATCTCAAGAAGCAAAACTTGCAACTTGCACATTGCAAAAGGAAGCAAGAATTATGAGCTTACACAAGAAAGCTATCTTACATTTGCTTTCAAAATTTTTGCTAGCTTATATATTATGAAACTTACATATCGTAAACATTGCTAGCTTGTAGTCTAAAGAGAAGCAAAAAGTTGCTATCTCAAAAGAAGCAAATGTGCTATCTTGCCTATCTTAAGAGGCAAAAATGCTAACTTGTACATCTAGCAAAACTTGACAAATTTGCATATTTCAAGAAGCAAGAGTTGCTTTCTTGAACATCTCAATATTGCTATCTTGCATGATATAAAATTTGCTATATCAAACATCATAAATATTGTTACTTGCAAAGAAAAGCAAAGTGCAATCTTGCACAAGAAGCAAGTGTTGAATTGCCATGATTGAACTTAAGAATCTTGCTATGCTTTTGTGCTTATATGTTGTGATGAAAATCTAGCTTAACTTGCATATCTTTTAAAATAGCTAGAGCTACTTCTCCTTTTTGTTGATGACATAGGGGGAGAAGTATATTGATGACTTCATGCATTGAATTAAACATTTTATATATTTGCATGATGGTTTAAATGTTTTTCATAACATGTGATGAATGTTACTTGGATTTGAGATAATCCAAGTGTTCTATCAATGGCATATTGATAGGGGGTTTGTTTAAACTCCGGGGAGTTAAGGTTAACTCATTAGTCATCAATTAGTTGTCATCATCAAAAAGGGGAGATTGTTGAATCTCGGATTTTGATGATGAAACTAATTGATTGTGTTTAGATGTTTAACTGCATTTTGAGTGATGCAGGTCTACTCGATCGAATTAGACAGTTAACGTAGGAGGAATTGACGTTATACCGGAGGAGATCACGTCGATATTGGACGGCGAAGGCTTGAACGTCGGGCATCGGGCTAAGGAGAGCCGGAATTGCACCAAGGATATCGGGGTTGCGGAGGTCAACCGCCGATTGGGCAATAAGCCACAAGAGAGGACGATCTTGCGCTGAAGAATCGGACGGCAAACGCCAACCAATGACGTGCGCAACGGAATATCGATTCGCGTTGTAATAATTGTCTAGATCGGAGTAGAGTTTTGGCTTGCATGTGCAGGATTAACTACGATAACGATGAAGACATGAAGCGAAACAAAGTGCAAAGTCAAGCACGAAGAATTCGTTGGGGAGTTCAAGAGTTCGACGGAAGTCCGAAGGATCGTCGAAACGCCACCGAACTAGCCGAGAATGAGTAGGGAGCTTGTCAAAGGGTTTTTTTTAAGCTCACCGGAAGGTTCGTGGGAAGTTCGCAGAGTTTGCCGAAAAAGATCGGAGCTTGCCGAAGAAGCTCGTTGGAACTCGCCAAGATCAAATCATGAAGTTTAAGAGCTTGCCGAGTCCGCAGAATGGTTTCTCGAGTTTATCTAAGACCGCCGAAAGTTCAGCCGGAAGCTTCATGGGAAGAAGTCTTGACTTATGGACTTTGTAATAGCTTATATAATGTCTTTAAAATTCGTAGTTAGCATGTTAATTAGGGTTAGGATTAGGTATTAATACTATAACCCAAGTAGGGGACTATAACACTGTAGGCTGAAAACACTGTAGGCGGTGGGCTGAAAACACTGTAGCGGGCTGAAAACACTGTAGGCGGTGGCACCGCCTGGGCTGAGCGGTGGCACCGCCCAGCACCCGAGTGCTGGGCGGTGACACCTCTTGGGCTGGGCGGTGGCATCGCTTGGCTGGGCGGTGGCACCGCCAGCATCGGGAACCCAAAGAGAATTTGAATTTTGGAGCCCAAATTTTGGAGCCCAAATTTGAATCCTCTTGAGGCCTATAAATACCCCTCAAATCTCAGTTGAGAACACAACTTTTTGAGCAGCAAGAGTTTGAGAGAAAGGTCTTAGAAAAGTGTTAGCTTGTCTTCTTTTCAATTTGCTAGTGTTCACCTCATCTCTTCTCGAAAATCTGTAAGAGAGTGAACCGCTTGTAAAGAGTTGTAAGAGGGGTATTTACCCTTCCATTTCAAGAGACTTGCTAGTGGAAGGTGGGAGCCTCATCGAAGAGGGGCCTCGCAAGTGGAGTAGGTCATTTGACCGAACCACTCTAAAATCGGCGTGATCCTTGGTTTGCATTTCATTATTGCTATTTACATTATTGCAAACCTTCTTATATGCTTTAGTTCCTTATTACTTTTGCTGCGCATATTTAAGAATACGCTTTCAAGATTAAGCTTGTCAAGTTCCGCTCTTATCATACGAAAGATTTTTTAAAAAACCGAAGTTTTAATCCGCTGCACTAATTCACCCCCCCCTCTTAGTGCTGCTCCGATCCTAACAGTAGGGACACTAGGGATACAGTACAGGTGCTCATTGGAGAATGAGTTCACTGATTGATCCGCTTACGGAATGCTGGATGTTTGATGATGCCTTATTGTCAGACAGCGATTCCGTAGTCCTAGTGGTGTATCTGGTCCTTAGACTTGAGACACCAAGGATGTCCTGTATGAGTGCTCCGCTTTTTGATACCAGACTTATAGGTTTGGTTGTCCCATATCTAGTACAGTTGGTCATTGAGAGTGGTAGTCGACCTTACGAGGGCTATTGAGTGTCGATAGAGGATCATCCACTCTCGGCGTCATGAGAGGAATATCCCATGTATTCTCACTAAGACAAATCGCTGGCCAGGGTCATTCGGGTTAAGAGAGAAAGAGTTCTCTAGGAGAATCCGATTAGAGCGAGACTCGAGTAGAAACTGTTAGGATCGAGAGCACTAAGAGGAGGGGGGTGAATTAGTGCAGTGGAAATCTTTCAGTGATTTAAAAACGAAAGCTGCGTTCGTCCGATAAAAACAAATTCGATGTAAAAGCCGATTCTCAGTTTGTATCTAAGTGTAGTTTACGCAGTTTGCGTCTAAATGCAGTTTGCGTCTAAATGCAGATTGCATCTAAGCACAGTTTGCTTTTAAGCACAGTTTACGTCTAAGCGCAGATTGCGTCTAAGCGCAGTTTGCGTCTAAACACAGTTTGCGTCTAAACACAGTTTGCGTCTAAGCGCAGTTTGCGTATAAACACAGTTTGCGTCTAAACACAGTTTGCGTTTAAGCGCAGTTTGCGTCTGAGCGCAGTTTGCGTCTAAACGCAGTTTTACGTCTAAGTGCAGTTTTACGTCTAAGTGTAGTTTTACGTCTAAACGCAGTTTTGTGTCTAAACGCAGTTTTACGTCTAAACGTAGTTTTACGTCTAAACGCAGTTTTGCGTCTAAACGCAGTTTTACGTCTAAACGCAGTTTTACGTCTAAGCGTAATTTTACGTCTAAACGCAGTTTTAGTCTAAACACAATTTTACGTCTAAATGCAGTTTTGAACTTTGAAAAGCATTTTATGAATACGCAGAAAGCAATTTGCAGTTATAAATGGAATCAAAACGTAAGCGTAAACTACAGTGTAAAGATCGTACGAAAACACCGATTCATGTCTGAATGCAGATTCGGAAAGATCAGAACTTAGAGACTCGTTCGTAAAAGTGCAGAGGGCAGTAGCTATGTAGAAGGTTTGCAGTAATGATAAAGTGCTCAAAGTAAAAGCAAACCAGAGATTTAGAGTGGTTCGGTCAGTCTTGACCTACTCCACTTTTGGCTTCCTCCTCCGACGAGGTCACCGACGTCAACTAGCTGCCTTCCTTCAATGGGCGAAGGCCAACTGCCCTTTTACAGTTTCACTCCTTTTGATGGGCTCAGGAGACAACCCTTACAGAACCTTTCTCTCCTCACTTTTACAATTCAGAAACTTAAAGAACATAAGGAGGAGACTTAAAGGCTTTACAACAATTTTGAGCTCAAGAATCACAGAGAAGATCAGGATTTCAGTGTTGGTCTCTTGCTCTTTCTATGCTGAATGGGTGGGGTATTTATAGGCCCCAACCCAGTTCAAATTTGGAGCTCAAAACGATCAAATCCCGAAATTCCGGGATCAGGCGGTTGCACCTCCTGACTGGAGAGGTTGCACCGCCTGGCAGAGCTCGGAGACTGAGCCCAGGCGGTTGCACCTCTCTGTCAGGGGCGGTTGCACCACCTGAGTCTGGCTCGGAGACTGAGCCCCAAGCGGTGCCACCTCTTGACTGAGGCGGTTGCACCTCTCTGCCTGAGCTCGAAGACCGAGCTCAGGCGGTGCTACCTCTCTGTCAGGGAGGTTACACCGCCCAGTCTAGCTCGAAGACTGAGCTCTGGGCGGTTGCACCGCCCAGTCTCGTTGGGAGACATAGCCCAAGCGGTTGCACCTCTTGGCCTAGGCGGTTGCACCGCCTGGTGCAATTAGGCGGTTGCACCTCCTGGCCTAGGCGGTTGCAGCTCCATTCGGCCCAATTTCAATCTTTTCAGGGGCCCAATTGCCCCAAGATTAAGCTAATGGGATCACCTCCCATTTTCGAACTTAATCAACGTGCTAACTACGATTAAATCTAAGACAATTTCTGCAGCTTTGCTCCGATGCGTCAATCGCTTCTTCCGGCGAGTTTCCGGCGAACTTCCGTCGATCATCCGATAAACCCTCGATGATTCTTCTGCGGACTTCCGGCAAACTCCTGGACTTTGCGACGATCCACTTGGCGAGTTCCGACGAGCTTCGCTTGGCAAGCTTCTGGACTTCTCGGATCTGTTCTCGCAGAACCTCCGACGACCGTCCGAACTTCCGTCGAACTCTCGAACTCCCAACGTGATCATGATCTTGACTCCAGCGCAACTCCTGCTGCTTGTCTAACTTTCATCGTAGTTAATCCTGCACACTTATCTCAACACATAGATTAGACAACAAATGACAATTGACTTCATCATCAAAATCTGAGATTCAACAATCTCCCCCTTTTTGATGATGACAATCAATTGATAATGGAGTTATCCTTAACTCCCCCTATCTATATGCCATAGTTGAGATAAGTCAACCTTGAATTTAAGACTTAAGAATTCTAGTGACGTATTGATAAGTTAGATCAGTTAAACTTATCAATACTCCCATCATGATACCCATCATGATGTATCTCTTCATATACATCATCAAGTTTGTATGATTGTGTTTGTAACTATTCATTATATAATCATATAAAGCTGCGAAGGACTATTACTTGATGCACACATTTGAGATTTTCTAGCAAGTTTGCATTTACTTCACAAGATAGGATATCAACTTAAGACATAATGCAAACTATAGCACATGTTCATATATCTCTTGGTGATGCAAAGATGGCATAACCATAACATTGTTTATAGCATGACATAGACATGATTATGGCAGTGTTTATCAATTCATATGTTTCTCCCCCTTTGTCATCAACAAAAAGCATGATAGCATGGTAGATGTGATTCTAGCAGGTTATCACGCACATAAAGGAAGGCATGACACATATAATACTTTGAATATCTCTTCTCCTTGTTATAGTTCATTGCTTGAAGGAGGAAAGTCATTTTTCAAAAAGTTTTCATAAGAGTGTACAGGAAAATCCCATTTTTTGCATTCAAACCGAAAAATGAACTTCTTACATGCATTCAGTTATGAGTAAGCTACTGATTTTTAAAAACATTTGTCACATAATTTCCAACATGTTATTTGATCAAGTGATGCCAAGTTTTAGATATGCAAGTTTTACGACATACAAGATAGCACATGCAAGCTAGCAGTGTTACAACATTTTAGAACTTGCAAGCTAGCAATTTAGAGATATTCAAGAAGGCAACTCTTGCCTCTTGAAATATGCAAGTTGCAAGCTAGCAAATTTTTGCTTCCTTTGCAGTGTTAGCTTTTGATATTGTAACACAACTATTTCAAGTGTTTATCAATTGTAGCATGGCATGATATTGACATGTATAGCTGTGAAGCAAGATTTTGATATCATTTCATGATGTACATATTTCGAATATTTTAGCAAGTGTAGCATTGCATCACATGGTAAGATATCAGCTCGTACGATGCAAATTTTTGTTTGATATCTTGATACAGGGCATATAGCAATGATAGCAATCATATATTAACATCAGTAATAGTAACCATATCAATGTCATATTGCTGACTTATCAACTATATTGGTATGTCGCTTTATATTTTTCAAGGCATAAGGTTTTTAAAACATTTTAGTTTCAGTGCAAAATCCGAGATAACCAACAAGAGATGTTTGTAAATTTGCATATGCTTACAGATTAAGGTAAAGGGTAACATATGGAGTTTACAACATATCAGGTAACCATATCAAAAACAAAGTCCTTCATGATGAGTAACATAAGGAGTTTACAACATTCCATATCAAAGACAAAGTCCATGAGGAGTTTATAACAACAACGGATGATTGTGTTCATATAAGCTCATTCATGAGGTGGAAGGTTGAAGTGCATAAATAAAGAGTCAAATTGTCGATGGATTTGCTGCAGCTCGGTTAGGATTTGATCTTGTCGAAGTTCAAGCCGTTCTTGTCTTTGTTCGAATCGGTCCATCCGAATCCCAATATCTTCGATGGATGATGTGTGAGTTTGCTCAACCGGATGTGTTTCCTCAAAGGGACAGATCGGAGGAGATTGGGTACTCCTAAAGACTGGTGTTTCCGGCTCGGGTTCAGGATTAGGTTCAGGTTGAGGGGGATCGGTTCTTCTAGGCATTCTAACCCAGTTACCGTTTCTATAGTGACATCTTAGTCGGTGAAGTAGATTTTTGTTTATTATGCTGAATCTATCTACTTTCATTACTTCTTCTTCTGGTGGTATTTGAATGTCGTAAGCTTTCATTATTCTAGTAATTATACCACCATATGGGAGCATCATATCTTTCTTAGATAATTCTAACATGTTTTGTTGGATAAGATAGCCAAGACAAATGTCATGTCCTTTCATGATTAAGTACATAGTTCCTAATTCTAATTGACTCACTTCATCATGATGGTATTGTTTAGGAAGAATTATACTAGTCATGATATGATGAAGTATCTTAGTGTTTAAAGGCAGTAGATGTTCACAACTTTTAGGAACAAATGCTATGTTAGGATTGGCAAAGATTGTTCTTAAGGCTTCAACATAGGATGTTCCAATAGTTTCATCATCCCATGATCCTCTAAAGTAAAGTCCTATGCTTTTCATGGGAATACCTATCATATCACAAATGAATCTATCAGTGATTGAGATGTGTTGTCCTAAAAGATAGGTGGACATCCTTTCTTCATCATCTATTTGTATGTTATTGTAAAACAATCTAACTAGCCTAGGATAGATGGGTTCGTTGATCTGCAAGATTGGAAGTAGATTTAGGTTTGCAAACCATTGGATAGTCTCTATGTCTCTTAGTTCATTCAGATCTACGTATTTTCCCTTATTGATGCTTCTTAGTTCGAAAGAGAGAAATTTTTCAGCATGGTTTTTTGAATCAAAAAGGGTAAGATCAAACTCTTATACTAATCTCCTCTTTCCCTTGTCCCTTGAGGATCTTCTAGATCCCATAACTACTGCTGTTTAGAGGGATAAAGGTGAACAAGAGTGAATGAAGAACAAAACAGAGTTTAAGAGGTTCTTAGAGAATACCTTAGTGAAATCTTCAAAACAGGGAGCGATTCTTGATGTTTTGCTCCGAAATGGGAGGTATTTGGGAAGCTAAACGGGGTGAAATGAGGATGGAGGAGGCTTGGAGGAGTATAGAATGAAAGGGAGGTGAGTTGGGGTCGGTTTCATCATGACCCCTAGCGTGGGTTAAAAAGGCAGAGTTTGGGGGCGGTTGCACCTCCCACCGAGCGGTGCAACCGGCCGGCAACCCGTGATGGTCGGAGGTGCCACCGGCGGTGGAGAGGGTGCCACCACTGGCGAGAGAGGTGCCACCGCCTGTAGGCAGTGAACACTTTATTGTGATTTGATCAGGGAGGTTTTGTCTTGAGGAGAGTTTTCATTCAGAGCAATTAACGTTACTTACATGATTACGCAGCGCTTTTATTTCAAGGCAAAAACGCTTGTGCGATCAAGATAGACCTTTTAACGCAAGCATACTCCCAATGTCGCATATATGTTTGTGATTTTGAAAAGTCACATTAGGTTGTATCCAAATTGCATTTGTGATTTCATAATTTCCATTCGTTGTTGTATCCAAATTGCATTTGGGTCATGACTTGTCGAGAATCAAGGAGCGTAACATTAATTCTTGCTCCAAACCTAAGGTTTTAATGTTTTTTTGTAGGAAGGGATGATTTTTAGGTACCCATTTGCTTTTGGGTGCCTCACTAATAGATCTAGATTTTCTATCATGTTGCATAGAATTTGTCATGGTTCCTTTAGGAACCCAAATCAATTTGTTTGGACTAAATTTCCTGAATGGACAATAATGCTTCCTGTGTCTGAACTTGCAACAAAAGTTGCATTTGCTTTGATGTCTATCATGTAAGATGGGGCCTTTTACGAAGGTAGTTGGATTTTGGTGAGGACTCCTCACAAATCCAATCCCACTTCTTTTGGGAACATGACCCTTGTTTGTAAGAATCATGTTTAATGACTTGCTACCAACCTCGAATTTCTTCAAGGTGTCCTTAAGTAGCAAGTTTTCTTTTTGAAAAGTTTCTAGATCATGACATTTGATACATGAATTTAAACTATCATGATATTCAATTTTTTACTTATTAAAATCACAAGTAAGACTATCATGCTCCTTTTTTAGCAATTTGTATTTTCTATTGATAATCTTGCATTCATCAAATAAGTCATGGAAGGCATTTAATAATTCATCGAAAGATAAATCAGCATCTAATAAATTCGTTACCTCCTCTCCGATGGCCATTAAGGCGTAATGAGCAACTTGCTCGGTGTTGGACTCCTCTTCTTCAGATGCGCTCGAGTCATCCCATGTTGCTTGAAGAGCCTTCTTCTTTGATGTTCTTCTTTTGACTTGGGGACAATCACTCTTGTAGTGTCCCGGCTTTTTACATTCATAGCAGATCACTTGGTCCTTCTTGGGTTCAAGTTTATTTTTCGCATCATTCTTAAACTTGTTTCTCTTGAAGAATTTTTTAAACTTTCTTGTTAAAAGTGCCAAGTCATCATCACAGTCCTCATCACTTGAGTTTTCTCTCAAGTGGCATTCAGAAGTTTTAAGTGCCATATCCTTCCTGTTCTTTGGAAGGATGTCTTCTTGCTCTTCATGAGCTTTGTAAGTCATCTCATAGGTCATTAATGACCCGATTAGTTCTTCAAGAGGGAAGTTGCGCAGATCTTTTGCCTCTTGAATAGCAGTGACTTTAGGATCCCAACTTTTAGGAAGGGAACTTAGTATCTTATTTACGAGTTCAAAATCCAAAAAACTTTTTCCGAGTCCTTTTAGACCGTTGACGACATCCGTGAAACGGGTAAACATGTCGCCAATGGTTTCACTCGGTTTCATTCGAAAAAGTTCAAAAGAATGCAACAACAAATTGATTTTTGACTCTTTCACTCTACTTGTGCCCTCGTGGGTCACTTCAAGTGTGTGCCAAATATCAAATGCAGTTTCGCAAGTTGAAACACGATTAAACTCGTTTTTATCAAGTGCGCAAAATAAGGCATTCATAGCCTTTGCATTAAGAGCGAAAGCCTTCTTTTCCAATTCATTCCAATCGATCATTGGAAGAGAAGACTTTGAAAATCCGTTTTCAACAAGGTTCCACAGTTCAAAATCCATAGAGATAAGAAAGATCCTCATTCGTGTCTTCCAGTAGGTGTAGTCCGTTCCACTGAACATGGGTGGACGTGTAATAGAATGCCCCTCTTGGATTCCGGCATATGCCATCTCTCTTGGGTTTTAATCCGTTAGAGAGTTAACCTTGCTCTGATACCAATTGTTAGGATCGAGAGCACTAAGAGGGGGGGGTGAATTAGTGCAGCGGAAATCTTTCAGCAATTTAAAAATGAAAGCTGCGTTCGTCCGATAAAAACGATTTCGATGTAAAAGCCGATTCACAGTTTGTATCTAAGTGTAGTTTACGCAGTTTGCGTCTAAATGCAGTTTGCGTCTAAATGCAGATTGCGTCTAAGCGCAGTTTGCTTTTAAGCGTAGTTTGCGTCTAAGCGTAGATTGCATCTAAGCGTAGTTTGCGTCTAAACACAGTTTGCGTCTAAACACGGTTTGCGTCTAAGCGCAGTTTGCGTCTAAACACAGTTTGCGTCTAAACACAGTTTGCGTTTAAGCGCAGTTTGTGTCTGAGCGCAGTTTGCGTCTAAACACAGTTTTACGTCTAAGTGCAGTTTTACGTCTAAGTGTAGTTTTTCGTCTAAATGCAGTTTTGCATCTAAACGCAGTTTTACGTCTAAACGCAGTTTTACGTCTAAACGCAGTTTTGCGTCTAAACGCAGTTTTACGTCTAAACGCAGTTTTACGTCTAAGCGTAATTTTACGTCTAAACGTAGTTTTACGTCTAAACGCAGTTTTACGTCTAAATGCAGTTTTGAACTTTGAAAAGCGTTTTATGAATACGCAGAAAGCAATTTGCAGTTATAAATGGAATCAAAACGTAAGCGTAAACTATAGTGTAAAGATCGTACGAAAAAACACCGATTCGCCCGAATGCAGATTCGAAAGATCAGAACTTAGAGACTGCGTTAAGTAAAAAGCGCGAGAGGGCAGTAGCTATGTAGAAGGTTTGCAGTAATGATAAAGTGCTCAAAGTAAAAGCAAACCAGAGATTTAGAGTGGTTCGGTCGGTCTTGACCTACTCCACTTTTGGCTTCCTCCTCCGACGAGGTCACCGACGTCAACTAGCTGCCTTCCTTCAATGGGCTTAAGGCCAACTGCCCTTTTTTATAGTTTCACTCCTTTTGATGGGCTCAGGAGACAACCCTTACAAACCTTTCTCTCCTCACTTTTACAATTCAAAACTTAAAAAAAACGAAGGAGGAGACTTAAAGGCTTTACAACAATTTTGAGCTCAAGAATCACAGAGAAGATCAAGATTTCGGTGTTGGTCTCTTTGCTCTTTCAATGCTGAATGGGTGGGGTATTTATAGGCCCCAACCCAGTTCAAATTTGGAGCTCAAAACGATCAAATCCCGAATTCCGGGATCGAGCGGTTGCACCTCCTCGACTGAGAGGTTGCACCGCCCGGCAGAGCTCGAGATCGAGCCCAGCCGGTTGCACCTCTCTATCGGGGGTGGTTGCACCGCCTCGAAGTCCGCTTCGAGATCGAGCCCCCGGCGGTGCCACCTCTCGACCGAGGCGGTTGCACCTCTCACCTGAGCTCGAAGACCGAGCTCGGCGGTGCTACCTCTCTCGTCGGGGGGTTGCACCGCCCAGCCTAACTCAAGATCGAGCTCAAGGCGGTTGCACCTCTTGGCTGGGGCGGTTGCACCGCCCGGTCTGGCCGGAGACATAGCCCAGCGGTTGCACCTCCTAGCCTAGGCGGTTGCACCGCCAGTGTAATCGAGGGTCCCGAATGGTTAGCTCCATTCGCCCAATTTCAATCTTTTTCAGGGCCCAATTGCCCCAAGATTAAGCTAATGGGATCACCTCCCATTTTCCAACTTAATCAACATGCTAACTACGAAATCTAAGACAATTTCTGCAGCTTTGCTCGATCGTCCAATCGCTTCTTCCGGCGAAGTTTCGCCAACTTCCGTCAATCATCCGATGAACCCTCGGTGATTCTTCTGCGGACTTCCGCAAACTCCTGGACTTTCGCGACGATCCACTTGGCGAAGTTCCGACGAAGCCGCTTGGCAAGCTTCTGGACTTCTCGGATCTGTTCTCGCAGAACCTCCAACGACCGTCCGAACTTCCGTCGAACTCTCGAACTCCCAACGTGATCATGATCTTGACTCCGGCGCAACTCCTGCTGCTTGTCTAACTTTCATCGTAGTTAATCCTGCACACTTATCTCAATACATAGATTAGACAGCAAATGACAATTGACTTCATCATCAAAATCTGAGATTCAACAGAAACCATATGGGTCTGATAGCACCATGCTCGATATACGATCTCTAGGATTTTATAGGGACGAGGGACTCTAGGCACACGATAACTGAGGATAGATAGGTCCAATGAATTGGATTCCCCTGTATCGTTTGGGGACTATGGCGTAGTGGCCTAATACGTCCGTAGTCAATGAGTCGAGTGAATTATTACAGAGAATAATTCACTGAGTTAGAAGGAGTTATGATAGGTATGACTCACGACCAGCTCGATATTGGGCCTAGAGGGTCACACACATATGGTAGGCATTGCGATGAGTAGAGGTTCGGATATGAGATATCCGACGGAGCCCTTATCTTATTGGATGTAGATCCAATACCCACTAGGGGAGGACCCATTAGGGTTTGATAGGGGACCTCTATAAATAGGAGGGATTCAGAGCCTCATAGGCTAGAGCCTTTGCTTGCCTTTTCTATTCTCCTCTCCTTCTCCACCTCAGAGCAGGCCTGGAGTTTTGAGGAGCGTCGTCGCAACCCTGTTGTGTGGATCATCGCTAGAGAGGAGGATGCTTGACCTCCTTCACCCTCTCCTAAGGATCTACAAGGAAACAGGGATATACGATCTCCCTAGGTAACACAATATACTCTATACGCAGTTTTAAGTTTCGTCGATTTTGTGTACCAATCTTCGCACGACGACGAACATCTCTTTGGGAATCGGGGATTTTGTTTTCTTGTTCTTCCGCTGCGCATATGATGTCGCCCCCAAGATTTCCCAACAGATGCATGAAGTACAACCTCGAGGAGGCGGGCGAAGTCAAGTAACTTTGCCTTCTCAACTCTTAAGAGAATGGGTGAAACCGAGTACCCTAATTCTCTTATCTATCTAGCAGAGGAGTTCTGCACAAGTTTAAAGACCATTCGAAGATAATGGAAGACAATAGGTGTCAAATCCTCACCAATAGTGATCAGTGCTACTGAGAGTAGATTGTCCGCTTCATTTTCCAATGAAATGCTAATCGAAAGTGGAAGTAATGAGAACCTACTTGGAAGGTACAACTAAGTGAAAGAAGAGTCAATTAACAAATTTTGTGGAGGAATGACCCAAAACTTCAGAAGTTTGCGAGGCGATGCTCGTTAAAGCTCCAACAAGCCTCCACCCAGTTCAAGCAGCATGAGGCATTTGAGAGACTAGTGCATAATAAGGATGGTCTTTTCCTTCATCCGGAGGATCCGCAAGAACCAACAGAGATCAACACAACTCAGCCAACCCCACACTAGAGTTAGAGTCATTGGCGAGTTGAAGCAGCATGGCAGATCATGTTGAATCTCAGATTTTGATGATGAAATCAATTGTCATTTGTTATCTATGTTGAGATAAGTATGCAGGATTAACTACGATGAAAGTAAGATATGCAGTAGGAGTTGCACCGGAGTCAAGACAATGATCACGTTAGGAGTTCGAGAGTTCGATGGAAGTTCGGACGGTCGTCAGAGGTTCTACGGGAACAAATCTAAGAAGTCCAGGAACTTGCCAAAGAAGCTCGTCGGAACTCACCAAGTGGATCATCGCAAGTCCAGGAGTTTGACGGAAGTCCGCAGGAGAATCACCGAGGGTTTATCGAATGATCGACGAAAGTTTGCAGGAAGCTCGTCGGAAGAAGCGATTGACGCACCGGAGCAAGTTGCAGTAAATATCTTAAGAATTATCGTAGTTAGCATGTAGATTAAGTTAGGAATGGGAGGTGATCCTATTAACTTAATATGGGGGCAATTGGGCCCTTGATAGACCCAAATTGGGCCGAATGGATCAACCCATTCGGACCAGAATTCCTGCCAAGCGGTGGCACCGCCAGGGTCAGAGGTGGCACCACCTAGGAGATGGTCTCCCAGGAAAGCTGGGCGGTGCAACCACCCCAGTCAGGCAGTAGCACCGCTTGGGCTCAGTCTTCGAGCGAGATTGGGCGATGCAACCACCCTTGACAAGAGGTACAAACGCCTAAGCTCGGTCTCCGACCTCTAGCAGGTAGTTGAACCGCCTTAGTCAAGCGGTGGCACCGCCTGAGCTCGGTCTTCGAGCTCCGGCAGGTGGTGCAACCGCCCCTGACAGGAGGTGGCACCGCCCAGAGGCTCAGTCTTCGAGCTCTGCCAGGCGGTGCAACCGTGTTAGAACCCTTGCAGATTCTAAACTTGGGGTTGATCTCTTTAGGGGATCGGCCTCCTTGGAACTCTATAGGGGTTCCTCCCTCTAAGTTGCTGCTCAAAGGCTACAGAAAAGATTCATCTATTGCTTATGAAAAGAAGAGGAATACATGACTATTTATAGGACTTATAAACCCTAACTCCTAATAGGACTCCTACTTCTAACCAACTCCTAATAGGACTCCTACTCAAGACTCCTATTCCTTTACAACTCCTAATTCTTCTCTATGAAACAACCTCCTAACCCTAGCCGGCCTCTTCACCTCTTTAATAGGGGTTGGCTTAGGTAGGTTTTACATGAATGTCCCTCTTAATTAGGACTCTCCTAGCTAGAGTCCTAACAAACCCGCCCTCTTCAAATCAGCCTTGTCCTCGAGGCTGACGATTTATGAATTCTGGAAATTTGATCTTCAAGTCATCCTAGTTCTCACAAGTGGCATCTTCTGTTGGTAGGTTCGCCCATTGTATTTGCACTTGGCTGGGTTTGGAGTTCCCCTTGAGTAGTCATATTTGGTGGGTGGCTTTGGGTTGTCTCCAAGCACCTATTTACAACTTCTGTCTGGCCATCGATTTGTGGGTGATATGCTGTACTCCTTTGCAATTTAGTACCCTGCATATGAAATAACTTTGTCCAAAATCTGCTCATGAAGATGCAAGTAGAATTTGTCACAAGTACAATACGTCCCTTATAGCGTAATTCTTTTAAGTCCCAATTGTAATGAGCCACAGAGCTTGGTGCTTCCTCCAAATTTTTTATAATCTTACTGGTCTCCAGATCTTCTTGCCATTCCCTCTTAATATCCTCAAGGAAGTCACTGGTCGGAAGTGAAACGATCGAAAATTCAGCTTGCTCGGGTGTCTGCGAAAGCGCATATGCAACAACATTCTCTTTCCCTTTTTGTAAGTTATTTAATAATCATATCCAAGAAGCTTTGTTACCCATTTTTGCTGCTCGGGGAAAGATATCTTCTGCTCCAAGAAATATTTTAGGCTTTTATAGTCAGTCTTGATTTGAAAGCATCGCCCGATCAAGTACGATCTCCACCTCGTTGCTGCGTGCACAATGGCGAGCATCTCCTTATCATATGTTGACATGTATTGATGGGAGGGAGACAATGCCTTGCTAGTGTATGTGAGTGGTCGACCATCTTGCATGAGAACGTCTCCAATTCTGACTCCAAATGCATTGGCCTCAATGTTGAAGGGTCGGTTGAAATATGGTAGCGCTAGCACTAGCATTGTCGTCATGGCTGCCTTAAGTTTGTCGAAGGCAGTAGAGGCTTTGTCCAACCATTGGAAGGTATCATTTTTCAGTAGAGAAGTGAGTGGTGCACTGATCTTTCCATAGTTTTTCATGAACTTGCGGTTGTAGCCTGTTAAACCGAGAAAACCACGTAGCAATTTTATATTCCTCGGGGTTGACTAGTTCTGCATTGCTTCTATTTTGGAGGGGTCTATCATCACACCTTCTTCTGATATGATATACCCAAGATATTCCACCTTTTGTTGAAGAAAGCAAAAATTCGTAGTGGCCGTTGTGTTTTCGAAAGGCAGTTTTCGGTATGTCTTCTTCGCACACTCGTATCTGATGATACCCGGATCGAAGGTCCAACTTTATGAAGATTTGTGCTCTATTTCATCTAGTAATTCATCTACTATTAGAATAGGGTTTTTATCCTTGATGGTAATGCCATTGAGAGCTCGGTAATCAACGTATATTCGCCATGTTTCGTCCTTCTTGTGTACAAGTAGCACCGGTGAAGAGTAGGGGCTACAACTAGGCCGAATAACTCCTGTTTCGAGCATCTCTTTTATAATCATTTCGGTTTCATCCTTCTGGAGATGTGGATACTAATATGGCTGAGTATTTGCTGGAGATTTGCTTGGAAGAATCATTAAACAATGATCTTGCCGACAAGTAAGAGGTAGGTTGCACGATTCCACAAATATATCTGAAAATTCAGTAAGTAAAGGAAGTAGGTTTGAATCGTTAAATTCTATTAGCTTTCCCTTTGTTTGCTGCTCAAGTTGTACCAAGAATCCTCTACATGCTTTATGTAAAACCTTCTCCGTTTGTTGTGGGTAAATCATCGTTACGTCGCTCCCACGTTTCCCGTGTAGTATCACCTGTTTCTCTTTACTGCAAAATTTTATAATTAGTTGCATAAAGTTCCAAGAAACATCACCTAATGTCATCAACCATTTAATTCTAAGCATGGCCTCATGATCATCAAGGGGGAGGAGGAAGAAATATGTAATTATCTCTTGGTCTTGTAGTAACAGTTTCACTCGCGGGCGCCTACGATCATACTTCAAAATCCATCCGTCGACGACCGTAACGTCAAACCTGTTGCGATTCTTGATAGGTAAGGCCATCTGAACAGCAAACTTACTATTTAAAAAGTTATTTGTATTGTCCGTGTCGATAAGAACAGTGATCGGTTGTTATTTGAGAAGGCCTCCAATTTTCATTGTTTGCGGGTTTGAGTAGCCGGCTAGTGCATGTACCGTAACTTCGGTCAGTTGTGGCTCTTCTTCTATATCTTCTTCTTTATGTTCAAGGCTCTCTTCTGGATGTTCAATGACCTCTTCTTCTACTAGTTCAATCATAAGAAGTCTCCCTTTACTACAGCGATGCTCACGGCTCCACGGCTTGTTGCAATGCCAACATAACCCTTTTGCATATTGCTCCCGAAGCTCTTCTCTTATCAATCTCTTTGGTTCAGGGACTCGGTCGATAGTAGGAGAGGCTAAGGGCTTCAGTATTGCTGGTCGAGGAGTGACCCTAGTCCTCCTAGCTTCATGGTTCAATTGCTCCTCTTGATGTCGTGCGAAAGAGATGGCTACCATAAGCGTATACGGTTGTCGTGCTTTAACTTCTCCCCGGATCTCCAGCTTCAAGCCCTCAATGAAGGTCCCCAATAGCTGTTTTTTAGACTAATCATGAGTTTGATTAGATAACCTTTTAAACCTGGTTTGGTACTCTTGAATGGTGGAGGTTTGTCGGATCTTTACTAGTTGTCTGTCAATATTCTCGTAATCGGTTGGTCTGAAGCGGATCATCAATTCTTCTTTGAATTGTTGCCATGAGAGGACTCTATGAGTGTGTTTAAACCAATCAAACCACTGTATGGCATCCCCTTCAAGATGTATAGCTGCAATTTTCACCATAGATGCATCCGCGATTTTGTGGTACCGAAAATATCGCTCCACGTGCGAGATCCAACCAATCGGGTCTCCTTCTTCCCATCTAGGGAAGTCCACTCTCATGCATGGATAGTTGGGGTCAGTCATAGAGCCTCCCTTCCCTTGAAAGTTATCTCTTCGGGCCTGGTGCAATTGGGCAAAGCTCTCTCCTTGATGTGATTTCTTCGGGCTTGGTGGTCGGCCCAATCTGAATTCGGTAAAGAGCGTCTGAATCTTATCCTCCATTCGTGCCTCGAAGGCTACGAATTTAGTATTGATTGCCTCCTCATATGCCATAGCATATGCCTCCAAATCTGTGATGTTAAGATCTCTCTTTTGTTGTCGGGTTAAAGGCATGTATAGGTTGAGAGAGGTGATGGTCAAAAGGGTTGGTGGATTGGTGGATGTAGGCTATGGTTTAGGCTTGTTTTGTGGCTGTTTTGGGTGCAGTTTAAGGGTGTGATTTGGTAGAGTTTTAGGTCTATGGATGAAAGTTTTGGATCTGTGATAGATGGCAGTAAAGGTTTGATAAAAATCAGTGGAAGTTTGCTACAGAATTGTGTTGTCTTGTAAGAGCAGAATTGTCGTCGAAGAAACAACGGTTTCTTGATGAAATTTCCACCAAAAACTTGAGAGATTTAAGGAGAGAATTAAAAGCAATATCTCAATTTATATGACAGAAAGGATGTCCAATTTAATCAAGAAAATTTCGGCAGTAACAGTAAGAAAATTGGTGCGAGTTGCGATGGAAGAATTCTCGTTGAAAAATTTCAGCAGGTTACGACGAAAATTTGCAGCAACAAAAAATTGTTTTTAGAGATGAATTCCTCAATAGATCAATCTTAGATGGAAGCCAAGATGATCTATGAAGTGTATAAGAAATTTCATTCAAAAAAGATTGCAAATAGATAGGTTAAGGCAACAATATGCGGTTGAAATTTTTTGCAACACAGATTTTCGAGTATAGCAGATTGGACAAAAAAGATCAGTGGTTTATATTGAGAATTTTTCGATGAAACCAAAGGGAAATCCACTGTTAGGAAGTGTCAATGCTATTATAAAAATTTCGTAGAGATTTGGATAAAAAAAAATATAGTATCAAGATCAAACAAACAGTGCTATGCGGCTGAAATTTTACAACGCAGATTTTCAAGTATAGTAGATTAGACGTAAAAGATCAATGGTTTATATTGAGAATTTTTTGACAAATCTAAAGGAAAATCTTATATTAGGAAGTGTAAAAGATAAAAATTTCACAGAAATTTGGATAGAAAAAACACAGTAGCAAGATCAAACAGACGATGCTATGCGGTTGGAATTCTGCAATGTATCTTTCGTCGTAGAGATGAAAACTTTACGACAAAAAGTTTATGAAGCAATATAGGAACAAATTTTTTTTTTTTTTGGATTTTCGAATAAGGATAGTTAAATTGCAGCAGTAGTAAGGTAGGAAACCAGAACCTGTTGCAATTCACGGGGAGATCAAAGGATGATCTACTGTGTTGGAGATGACGACGGAATTTGGCGACGATCTTTTAAGCAATTGTGGGAATTGCTTTGGGTGGCTATGGAGAGTTGATGGATGGCTGTGGAAGGACAGCGAGATGCCAAGAACGCTGCTTTGATACCAGGTGTTAGAACCCTTGCAGATTCTAAACTTGGGGTTGATCTCTTTAGGGGATCGGCCTCCTTGGAACTTTATAGGGGTTCCTCCCTCCAAGTTGCTGCTCAAAGGCTGCAGAAAAGATTCATCTATTGCTTATGAAAAGAGGAGGAATACATGGCTATTTATAGGACTTATAAACCCTAACTCCTAATAGGACTCATACTTCTAACCAACTCCTAATAGGACTCCTACTCAAGACTCCTATTCCTTTACAACTTCTAATTCTTCTCTATGAAACAACCTCCTAACCCTAGTCGGCCTCTTCACCTCTTTAATAGGGATTGGCTTAGGTAGGTTTTACATG
Organism: Musa schizocarpa; assembly: GCA_900464855.2. Classification (NCBI taxonomy): domain Eukaryota; kingdom Viridiplantae; phylum Streptophyta; class Magnoliopsida; order Zingiberales; family Musaceae; genus Musa; species Musa schizocarpa. Next base: position 25,997,554 of record LS990925.1, on the reverse strand, counting down.
AATGTCCCTCTTAATTAGGACTCTCCTAGCTAGAGTCCTAACAAACCGCCCCAGTCAGGCGATGCAACCGCCAGACCATAGAATTCCGAGAATTGACAATTTTGAGCTCGTAATTCAAACTGTGTTTGGGGCTATAAATACCCCACCCTTTCAACACTAAAAGGGCACCGAAAAACCACCAAAATCCTAACCTTACTCTGTGATTTCTAGAGCTCAAAAGTGTTATTTAAGTTAAAAGTTCTCCTTCCTCTTTTCTTCCAAGTTCTGATCTGTTTAAAGAGGAAAGCAAATTCTCTAAGTGTTGTCTCCTAGCCCATCAAAAGGAGAGAAACTGTAAAAGGGTGGTTGGCCTTCGCCTATTGAAGGAAGGCCTCTAGTGGACGTCGGTGACCTCGTCGGTGGAGGAAGCCAAAAGTGGATGTAGGTCAAGATTGACCGAACCACTCTAAATCTCGGTTTGCATTTACTTTGAGCATTTTATCTTTACTGCAAACCTCCTCAATAGCATACTGCCTTCTACGCTTTATACGATTATGTTTTAAAGTTCAGTAGTTTTCGAATCGACGTCTAGATGTAAATCGGTTTTATCGTACAAACATTGTATTTCAGTTTGCGCATACATTCTTATTTCCATCATAACTGCAAACTGCCTTTTTATCTCTACCTTAACTACATCACGCTTGATCACAAGTCAAAGTGATTTACAAATCAGTTTTTCTACCGAAATAGCGTTTATCGTACGAACGCATTTTTTATCATCGAATGTTTTCCGCTGCACTAATTCACCCCTCTTAGTGCTCTTGATCCTAACAATTGGTATCAGAGCAGGGTTAACTCTCAAATAGATTAAAACCCAAGAGAGATGGCATACGTCGGAAACCAAGAGGGCCATTCTATTACATGTCCACCCATGTTCAATGGGACGGACTACACCTATTGGAAGACTCGAATGAGGATCTTCCTTATTTCTATGGATTTTGAACTTTGAAATCTTGTTAAAAATGGATTTTTGAAGTCTTCTCTTCCAATGATCGATTGGAATGAATTGGAGAAGAAGGCTTTCACTCTTAATGCAAAGGCTATGAATGCCTTATTTTGTGTGCTTGATAAAAACAAGTTCAACTGTGTTTCGGTTTGTGAAACTGCGTTTGATATTTGGCATACACTTGAAGTGACTCACGAAGGCACAAGTAGAGTGAAAGAGTCGAAAATCAATCTTTTGATACATTCTTTCAAACTTTTTCGGATGAAACCAAGCGAGACTATTGGCGACATGTTCACCCGTTTCACCGATGTCGTCAATGGTCTAAAAGGACTCAAAAAAAGTTTTTCGGATTTTGAGCTCGTAAACAAGATTCTAAGATCCCTTCCTAAGAGTTGGGATCCTAAAGTCACTACTATTCAAGAGGCGAAAGATCTAAACAACTTCCCTCTTGAAGAACTAATCGGGTCATTAATGACTTACGAGATGACTTGCAAAGCTCATGAAGAGCAAGAAAACATCCTTCCAAAGAACAAGAAGGATATGACACTTAGAACTTTAGAAGACCACTTGAGAGAAAACTCAAGTGATGAGGACTGTGACGATGACTTCGCATTTCTGACAAGAAAATTTAAAAAATTCATCAAAAGAAACAAGTTTAAGAATAACACAAAAAATAAACTTAAACCCAAGAAGGATCAAGTTATTTGCTACGAGTGCAAAAAGCCAGGACACTACACAAGTGATTGTCCCCAAGACAAAAAGAGAACATCAAAGAAGAAGGCGCTCAAAGCAACGTGGGATGACTTGAGCACGTCCGAAGAGGAGGAGTCCAATACCGAGCAAGTTGCTCATTACGCCTTAATGGCCATCAGAAAGGAGGTAACGAATTTAATAGATGCAGATTTATCATTTGACGAACTATTAAATGCCTTCCATGACTTATTTGATGAATGCAAGATTATTAGTAGAAAATACAAATTGCTAAAAAAGGAGCATGATAGTCTTACTTGTAACTTCAATAAGTTAAAAATTGAATATCATGATAGTTTAGGCTCATGCATAAAATGCCATGATCTAGAAACTCTCCAAGAGGAAAACTTGCTACTTAAGGACACCTTGAAGAAATTCGAGGTTGGTAGCAAGTCTTTGAACATGACCCTTGCAAACAAGGGTCACGTTCCCAAAAGAAGTGGAATCAGATTTGTGAAAAGTCCTCACCAAAATCCAACCACCTTCATAAAAGGCCCCATCTTATATGTTCGACACCAAAGCAAATGCAACTTTTGTTACAAACATGGACACAAAACTTATTATTGTCCATTCAAGAAAATTAGTTCGAACGAATTAATTTGGGTTCCTAAAGGAACCATGATAAATTCTATGCGACATGATAAACAATATAGATCTATTTTTGAGGCACCCAAAAGCAAATGGGTACCTAAAAATCATCCCTTCTTGTAAAGACGTAAAACATCATAAGTTGGGAGCAAGAAATAATATCTTGCTCTTTGAATTCTTGATATTCATAACCCGAGATCCAAAAAGAACACGCGATGCTCTCTAGCCTAAATAACAAAAAAAAGGGGATTAAAAAATTAAAATTACAAATGTGATATAGATACAATCCTATTTAATCCCTCAGAATTGGAAACCCATGATTCTCCCTTCACATATCCTTTGGATTTTCGAAATCATCGATTTCATCCATTCGTTACTTTTGAATCCAACTATATCATGAACTTACTAAGTTTGTCATGAACTTGCAAAGCTTACCAACTTGAACAATCTATCACAAACATGTGCACGACATTTAGGGTATGCACGTCAAAAGATCTATCTTGATCATACAAAAATTTCTTATCTTAGAATGAAAATTCTTATGTAATTATGTAAGTAAAGTTGATTGCTCTAAATGAAAATTCTTCTCAAGTCAAAAACATTCAAATCAGATCACACTGCAGTCAGAACAAGTGCTCACTGCCCCAGCTAGAGGTAGCACCTCCGGCTGTCATGTGTTGCAAGAGGTTGCACCGCCCACAATTCTGCCTCTTTTTAACCCGAGCTAGGGTCAACGGTGGAACCGACCCCAACTCACTCCCTTCCCCTCTTTACTCTTCCAAAGCTTCTCCACCTCTATTTCTCCCCTCATAGCATCCCAAATACTCCTCATTTCGAAGCAAAAGATCAACAATCCCTCCTTCTCTTAAAGATCTCACTAAGGTATTCTCTAAGAAACCCTTAAATTCTGTTTTTGATTTATTTACTCTTGCTCATTACTATCCTCTTAAATAGCAGTAGTTATGGGCTCTAGAAGATCCTCAAGGGACAAAGGGAAGAGGAGATTAGTGGAAGACTTTGATCTTACCATTTTCAATTCAAAATATCATACTAAAAAGTTTTCCTCTTTCGAATTTAGAAGTGTCAATAAGGGAAAACATGTAGATTTAGATGAACTAAGAGACTTAGAGACAATCCAATGGTTTGCAAACCTAGATCTACTCCCTATCTTACAAATTAGTGAACCCATCTATCCAAGACTTGTTAGATTGTCTTACAACAATATACAAGTAGATGAAGAAGATACAATGTCTATCTATCTATTACGGATAACTTCATTTGCGACATGATAGGCATTCCCATAAAAAATAGAGGACTTTATTTTAGAGGAGCATGGGATGATGAAACTGTTGGGATAACATATGTTGAAGCCTTAGGAACAATTTTCGGTAATCCCAACTTAGCAATTGTTCCTAAAAGTTGTGAACATCTACTACCACTAAACACTAAGGTACTTCATTATATCCTAACTAGCATCATTCTCCCTAAACAATACCATCATGATGAAGTAAGCCAATTAGAATTATGAACCATGTATTGGATCATGAAAGGACATGGCATCTGTCTTGGTTATCTTATCCAACAAAACATGTTAGAATTATCTAAGAAAGACATGATGCTTCCACATGGTGGTATAATCACTAGAATGCTGAAAGGTTACAATATTCCAATACCACCCGACGAAGAAGTAATAAAAGTAGATAGGCTTAGCATAATAACTAAAAATCTGCTTCACCGATTGAGATGTATTTATAGAAACGGTAATTGGGTTAGAATGCCGAGAAGAACTGATCCCCCTTAACCTGAACCAGAACCGAAAACACTAGTCTTTAGGAGTACTCAATCTCCTCCGATCTGTCCCTTTAAGGAAACACATTCATTTGAGCAAGCTCCTGCATCATTTGTCGAAGATATTGGGATTCGGATGGACCGATTTAAACAAAGACAAGAATGACTTGAACAACAACAAGATCAAATCCTATCTGAGCTACAGCAAATCCATCGACAATTTGACTCTTTATTTAGGCATTTTAACTTTCCACCTCCTGAATAAGCTTGTGTGTGTATTTGTGAACACAATCACCTCTTGTTGTTGTAAACTCTTTATGTTACTCACCATGATCACAATGTCCTTTGCCTTGATCTTTGATATGGTTTATTTGTGAGCATATGTTGAGTTCCAAACATCACTCATTGTTTAATCTCGTTACTCATTGTCAGATTTTACATAAAACTAAATGTTTTTATAACTACTTTGAAAACCTTGTGCCTTGGTTTCTATGATGAATATGAATAGAGAAAATGATATACCAATGTAATTGATGTGTCATGTATCTAAACATCAACTAGTTGATATCTTTACAAAACCTCTAAGTGAAGAACAATTTGATTTTATAAGAAGAGAATTAGGAATGTTGATGTGTCCAATTACATAAACTTGTTGAAATTATTTTTCGGACTTTATTGATTGAATCACTTGATTGTCATGATGATTACTTGCCATGATTACATGTTGGAAATTATGTGCTTGAATACAAAAATTTCCATGATAACAAGCATGTTTTATCTTCATGATCATATTTGAAAATCAATAGTATAGTCTCGTCCGAATGCATGAAAGTCTTAATTTCATTTTTGGATTCTCTTAAAAATAGAGTTTCTCGATACATTATCCTCTTCCGGACTTAATAAAACATGTCATAACGAGTTTAATTCTCATCATTGTTGACAAATGAAATATGTCTCTTATACACTTATTATATGAATGATAGTGTTTTTACTAGCAAGGATCCGTTTCTCATACATATCCTAATCCTTGTAAAAATGAAGCATGATTTAATCTCTCATCAATTTTAACTTCATTTAAAGTAAACTCACAAATAGACTTCCTCCATAAAAGAAGACAATAACCAAAAAGGAAGAAGTATTTAAAGCTATCTCCATGTCATGTTTGCATAATTGGTATTCTATCACTCACTATTGGAAAATGACATGAACCTAGTAAAGGCATGAACTATTATCACACTTATGCTCAAAATTTTTCTCTTGGTATCACGATTACCAAACTTTTTATTGATGACAAAGGGGGAGAAATATATGAGTATTAATGCCATACTTGCATCACCAAGAGATATATGAATTGATGCTATAATTTGCATTATGCCTCATATAAATCGTGTCAAGATATCAAACAAAAACTTGCATCATAATTTTATGTATTGATATCTTACCATGTGATGAAATGCAATGATTGCTAAAACATTTGAAATGTGTGCATCATGTAATGATATCAAAATTTTACTTCGTAGATTTACATATTGATGTCTTACAATATGATGAATTGCTACTTTTACCATCATTCAAACTTGAAATGTAAAATTTGAAAATGAATGTCAAGCCTTAACATCATCTTCGGAGAGATACATCATGATGGGAGTATTGATAAGGTTAAATGATTTTAACTTATCAATATGTCTCTTAAATTCAAAGGTTTTTGAATTCAAGAATGACTTATCTCAAGTATGGCATATAGACAGGGGGAGTTAAGGTTAACTCCATTATCAATTGATTGTTATCATAAAAAAGGGGGAGATTGTTGAATCTCAGATTTTGATGATGAAGTCAATTGTCATTTGTTATCTAATCTATATGTTGAGATAAGTGTGCAGGATTAACTACGATGAAAGTAAGACATGCAACAGGAGTTGCACCGGAGTCAAGACAATGATCACGTTGGGAGTTCGAGAGTTCGACGGAAGTTCGGACGGTCGTCGGAGGTTCTACGGGAACAAATCCGAGAAGTCCAGGAGCTTGCCAAAGAAGCTTGTCGGAACTTGCCAAGTGGATCGTCGCAAGTCCAGGAGTTTTCCGGAAGTCCGCAGGAGAATCACCGAGGGTTCATCGGAAGATCGACGGAAGTTCGCCGGAAGCTCGCCGAAAGAAGCGATTAACGCACCGGAGCAAGTTGCAGTAAATATCTTAAGAATTATCGTAGTTAGCATATAGATTAAGTTAGGAATGAGAGATGATCCTATTAACTTAATATGGGGGCAATTGGGCCCTTGATAGACCCAAATTGGGCCGAATAGATCAACCCATTCGGACCAGAATTCCTGCCAAGCGGTGGCACCACCAGGGTCAGAGGTGGCACTGCCCAAGAGATGGTCTCCTAGGAAAGCTGGGCGGTGCAACCGCCCTAGTCAGGCGGTGCAACCCCCCCTGATAGGAGGTTCAACCGCTTAGGCTCAGTCTTCGAGCGAGACTAGGCGGTGCAACCACCCCTGACAAGTGGTGCAACCCCCCCTGATAGGAGGTGGCACCGCCTCAGTCAAGTGATTGAACCACCTCAATCAGGCGGTGGCACCGCTTGAGCTCGGTCTTCGAGCTCTGGCAGGAGGTGCAACCCCCCCGATAGGAGGTGGCACCGCCCAAAGGCTCAGTCTTCGAGCTCTGCTAGGCGGTGCAACCGCCCCAGTCAGGCGGTGCAACCGCCAAACCCCGGAATTCAGGGAATTGACAGTTTTGAGCTTGGAATTCAAACTGTGTTTTGGGCTATAAATACCCCACCCTTTCAGCACAGAAAGGGCACCGAAAAACCACCAAAATCCTGATCTTACTCTATGATTTCTAGAGCTCAAAAGTGTTGTTTAAGTTAAAAGTTCTCCTTCCTCTTTTCTTCCAAGTTCTGATATGTTTAGAGAGGAAAGAAAATTCTGTAAGGGTTGTCTCCTAGCCCATCAAAAGGAGAGAAACTGTAAAAGGGTGGTTGGCCTTCACCTATTGAAGGAAGGTCTCTAGTGGATGTCGGTGACCTCATCGGTGGAGGAAGCCAAAAGTGGATGTAGGTCAAGATTGACCGAACCACTCTAAATCTCGATTTGCAGTTACTTTGAGCATTTTATCTTTACTGCAAACCTCCTCAATAGCTTACTGCCTTCTGTGCTTTTTACAATTTTGTTTTAAAGTTCAGTAGTTTTCAAATTGACATCTAGACGTAAATCAGTTTTATCGTACAAACATCGTATTTCAGTTTGCGCATATATTCTGATTTCCATCATAACTGCAAACTTCCTTTTTATCTCTGCCTTAACTACATCACGCTTGATCACAAGTTAAAGTGATTTACGAATAGGCTTTTCTACCGAAATAGTGTTTATCATATGAACGCAGTTTTTATCATCGAAAGTTTTCCGCTGCACTAATTCACCCCCTCTTAGTGCTCTTGATCCTAACAGATCAAAGGTTCGACTACTCAAAAATAGCAGCGGTGAGCAGTTGGGATCCAAGAGGCGCATTAAGCTGGAGTAGAAGATTGAAGACTCAGGAAAGGTGAGTAGTTACAGTATCAACAAAGGCTTTGACGAGGACGTCAAAGGAATAAGTAGGGGAGAATGTCATGGACAAAGTTTGAAACAAGATGTTTGATGTAATACTTATGTATGTCTGTGTCTTTTGGTATATTCATGCTTTGCATAACATGTAGAGGGACGGCCAAAGGCTTAATAGTCCCATTTAAGTTGGGTTTGATGGCCGCTTTAGGCTTGTAAATAAAGGTTGTATCATATGGATACTTGTGAGAGATTTTCGATTTGTAATGGACCATTTTGACCCTTTGTTGTGCAATTGTTCAAAGCTTGTAAAGTCAATTTGTAATTTGTATTGTCTATGAAGTGTTTCCTGGAATATTTGCTTGTGGATCCCAAGTGAGGCGCTTTCTCTAACCCATTTTCTCTTTTGTAGGTCCTAAGGGACCGTGGGAGGTTTTCGGGAGGCTGACCTTTATAGACGGACACGCAATGGTGCCGCATGACTTAAGCAAAACCAGCTAAGTCCATGACACTCGGATGCATCAACTAAGTTCCAAACCTTATTGGAGTACATGAAATCCATCTCAGAATTCATGCCTTCTTGCCACTTCCTGAAGTCTATACTTATAATAACCTCCTTATAGGTCTGAGGATCAATATCATCAACATCCACTCCTCCAATATGTCTCATATATCTCTATTAGGACTCTAGCTAGAAGAGTCCTAATTGAGAGGGGCATTCATATTAACCTACATAGCCGACCCTATTAAAGAGGTGAAGAGGTCGGCTAGGGTTAGGAGGTTATTTCTTAGAAAAGTATTAGAAGTTGTAAAGGAATATGAGTCTTGAGTAGGAGTCCTATTAGGAGTTGTTCTTAGAGAAACATTAGGAGTTGTAAAGGAATAGGAGTCTTGAGTAGGAATCATATTAAGAGTTAGGGTTTAGAAGCCCTATAAATAGCCATGTATTCATCCTCTTTAAACAAGCAATAGATGAATTTTTTCTGCAGCCTTTGAGTAGCAATTTGGAGGAAAGAACCCCTATAGAGTTCCAAGGAGGTCGATCCCCTAAAGAGATCAACCCCAAGCTTAGAATCTGCAAGGGTTCTAATAATCTCTCAGGAGAAAAGGATACTCTCTCGGACCTACGTGAAGTTGGAAATTGTGTGTTAGGTACTTGAACAGACTCGGGATGTAGAGTGGTGCTTGAGCTAGGTTCTCTAACCTCACTCAACTCTATCATTCTCCTACTATCTCCACCAAGAATGTGTTCCTTCTTAAGGAATACCGTTCTCTTGGCTACAAAGATCTTTTGGTCCTCGAGATGATAGAAATAATACCCACAAGTTTCCTTGGGGTATCTCACGAACTTGCATTGCTCCGTCCTTGATTCCAACTTATGTGTCTTTTAACGTGGGTAGGGCAACCCCAAATCTTAATAACCTTAAGATCGAGCTTCTTCCTTTTCCATATCTCATATAGTATATATACTACCGACTTAGTTAGAACTCTGTTCAGAAGATAAGCTGCAGTCTCTAGGGCATTTCCCCAGAATGAGATGGGTAGGTCAGCGAAACTCATCATGGACCATACCATGTCTAACAACATATGATTCCTCCTTTCAGATACACCATTGAGCTAAGGTGTATAAGGAGGTATCCATTGGGATAGAATCTCATGGTCCTTCAGGAATTGGGTAAACTCTATACTTAAGTACTCATCTCCTTGATTTAATCGAAGAATCTTGATACTATTTTCAGTTTGGTTCTCTACTTCATTCTTATACTATTTGAATTTCTCAAAGGCCTCGGACTTGTACTTCATTAAGTACATATGTCCATACCTTGAGAAATCATCAATAAAGGTAATGAAGTAGGAGTAACCACCAATGACATGAGTTAACATAGGTCCACATACATCACTATGTATAAGTTCCAGTAGCTCAGTGGCTCTTTCTCTAGTTCCACTAAATGGAGAGTTGGTTAGTTTTTCACGAAGGCAAGGCTCGCAAGTTGCATATAACTCATAGTTGAATGGATCTAGATATCCATCCTTTAACAATTTTTGAAGCATTCCCTCATAGATGTGACCTAGCCTACAATGCCATAAGTATGCACTGTTCACCTCATCTCGTCTCCTCTTAGACACACTTACATTCATGATATATAGAGCAGTGTTTAGCATAAATAAACCATTATGCAATATTCCTCTTGTCAATCTCCTTGGTTATGCCAGAATCTACAACAAATTACAGATGTGATAAACAATACTGGTATCCAATAACAATGCACTATCACAAAAATCTAATAATTGGAGATTGATCATGAATGTACCTAAAGCTTCTCCAAACTTCTATTTCGCCCTCTTTGCAAGGTACTCTTTGCAGTTCCTCTTACAATGCCCATCTTTGTCGTAGTGGAAGCACTGTCCTTTATCTTTTGTCGGTTCTTTCTTAGCAACCTTTACTTTACTTGGTTTGCCCTTGCCCTTACCCTTCTTAAGGGACTTTTTTGCTTCCCTTTTCTTTTTGGTCTTACCGGTGTAGAGAACTGGCTTCTCTTTCTTGATAGTTCTCTCTGCCTCCCTCAACATATTGAAGAGCTTCGGGAGAGTTACCTCAAGCTTGTTCATATTAAAATTCATTATGAACTATGAAAAGGAATCTAGTAGGGACTGAAGCACAATGTCCACACACAAGTTATCCTCTATGACCATTCCTAGACCTGTGAGTTTCTCTATCCACTCAATTATCTTTAAGACATGGTTCTGAACTGGTATCCCCTTAGTCATCCTAGCATAGAAGAGGCTCTTGGATATCTCATATCGCTGAGTCATTCCTTGTTCCTCAAATAATTTGCATACATATAGGAGAATAGATCTAACATCTATATTTTCATGCTGTCTTTATAACTCAGGAGTTATAGAGCCCAACATGTAACACTAAGTAAGAGTAAAGTCATCAATGTACTTCACGTAGCGATGATAAACCGTATGAGCCTGACAACACTATGTCTGGTATGCGGTCTTTGGGTTAATAGATGGATGATGGACTATAGGTACATAGTAACTGAGGACAGATAGGTCCAATAAATTGAATTCTCCTGTATCGTCTAGGGACTGCGACGTAGTGGTCTAGTACATCCATAGTCGATAAGTTAAGTGAATTATTATGGAGATAATAATTCACAGAGCTAGAAGGAGTTCTAATAGATATGACTCATGATTAGCTCAATATTGGGCAAAGAGGATCACACACATATGGTGGGCGTTGTGACGAGTAGAGATTCGGATATGAGATATTCGCTAGAGCCCATATCTTATTAGATATCCAATAAGCCCTTGAATTATTGAATCCAATAAGAGCTAATAAGAGATTATTGGGTAAAGACCCACTAGTCTAAGAGGCTTGGGTAATTGGATGAAGATCCAGTACCCAATAGGGTAGGATGCATTAAGGTTAAGTTAACTAGTTGCCTCTATAAATAGGAGGGAACTAAAAGCCCATAAGTTGGGGCTGCCTGGTTGCCACCTCCTATTCTTCTCTCTCCTTCTCCTCCTTAAATAGCAGACGTGGATATTTGAGGAGTGTCATCGTAGCCCTGTTGTGTGGATCACCTCTAGAAAGGAGGACGCTTGACCTCCTTTATCCTCTCCTATAGATTTATAAGGATTCAAGCATATACGATCTCGCTAAGTAAAACACATCTATCTCATACGTGGATTTAAGTTTCACGGGTTTTTGCATACCAAACTTCGTATGATGATGAACACCTTTATGAAATATTTGAGGTTTTATTTTATGTTCTTCCACTGCGCATGTGATGTAGCCTTTAGATTTTCCTATACCTTGTCTACTTAACCCTAATAGATCCTACCCTATTAGGTATTGGATCTTCATCCAACTACCCAGGCCTCTTAGATTAGTAGATCTTTATCTAATAATCTCTCATTGTCTCTTATTGGATCTTATTCATATGATCCAATAATTCAAGGGCTTATTGGATATCTAATAAGATAGGGGCTCTGACGGATATCTCATATCCGAACCTCTACTTATTGCAACGCCTACCATATGTGTGTGACCCTTCAGACCCAATATCAAGTTGGCTGTGAGTCATACTTGTTAGAACTCCTTCTAGCTCAGTAAATTATTATCTTCATAATAATTCATTCAACTCATCGACTGTGGATATACTAGGCCACTATGCCGCAGCCCCAAAACGATACAAGAGAATCCAATCCTTTGGACCTATCTATCCTCAATTATCATGTACCTATAGTCCCTCATTCATCTAATACCCCAGATACCGTATACCAGGTATGGTGCTATTAGACCCATACGGTTTCTACTCGAGTCTCTCTCTAATCGGATTCTCTCGAAGAACTCTTTCTATCTTAATCCAAACGACCTTGGCCAGGGATTTGTCTGAGCAAGAACATATGGAATATTCCTTTCATGACATCGATAGTGGATGATCCTCTATCGACACTCAATAACCTTCATAACGTTGGATACCACTCCCGATAACCGACTGTGCTAGATTTAAAACTTTCAAACCTATAAGTCTGGTATCAAAGAGTGGAGTACTCATATAGGACATCCTTGGTGTTTAAAGTCTAAGGACTAAGTACAACACTAGGACAACAGAATCGTTGTCTGACAAAGAGAGATCATTAACCATCCAACATTCCATGAGCGGATTAATCAGTGAACTTATTCTCCAATAAGCACTTGCACTATAGTCCTAGTGTCCCTACACGAGCAGCTATGAGACTAGTTGTCTCCATCATATGGACAGGTGTACAACACACCAATATGTTCGATTATCTCATTGTCCCTCTCGAGTAACCTATGACCAAGATTATTTAGGGTCTGTGTTTAAAGGTGAATCGGTCTTATTATTATGATCTCATCCTGATCTGATTCTCATTGCATAGATCCATGGATATTGCTAGTCATAGGTTCCCTGCAAGCTAATCACGTGACTGATAGCATGTGTGACTTGACACACAGTCTTTTTGCTTATTATTATTATTTGGTGTTTTATCACTTTATATTGCCTATTGCTTGAATATATTGTGATACCCATGGATCTGTGCAATGAGAATCAGATCGTGATGAGATTATGACAATGAGACTGATTCGTCTTTAAACACAAATCTTAAATAATCCCGGTCATAGGTTACTCAAGAAAGACATCGAGATAACCGGACAGACTGGTGTGCTGTATATCCATCTATATAAAGGATATAACTGGTCTCATAGCTGCTCGTGTGGGGATACTAGGGATACAGTATAGGTGCTCATTGGAGAATGAGTTCACTATTTGATCCGCTTACGGAATGCTGGATGGTTGATGATGCCTTATTATCAGACAATAATTCCATAATCCCAGTGGTGTATCTGGTCCTTAGACTTGAGATATCAAGGATGTCCTGTATGAGTAATACATTCTTTGATACTAGACTTATAAGTTAGGAGGTTCCAGATCTAGCACAACCGGTCATCGGGAGTGGTAGCCAACCTTACGAGGACTATTGAGCATTGATTGAGGATCATCCACTCTCAGTGTCATAAGAGGAATATCTCATATGTTCTTGCTCAAATAAATCCCTGGCTAGGGTCATTCGGATTAAGAAAGAAAGAGTTCTCCAAGAGAATCCAATTAGAGCGAGACTCGAATAGAAACCGTATGGATCTAACAACACCATGCTCGGTATACGGTCTCTAGGATATTAGATGGATATGGACTATATGTATATAGTAACTGTGGATAGACGTGTCTAATAGATTAGTAGATGGATATGGACTATATGTATATAGTAACTGTGGATATTAGATGGATTTAGGGGCTACGACGTACTGGCATAGTACATCTGCAATCGATGAGTCGAGTGAATTATTATGAAGATAATAATTTACATAGCCAGAAGGAGTTCTGACATGTATGACTCATGGCTAGCTCGATATTGGGTCTAGAGGGTCACACACATATGGTAGGCATTACGATAAGTAAATGTTCGGATATGAGATATCCATCGGAGCCCCTATCTTATTGGATATCCAATAAGCCCTTGAATTATTGGATCTTAAGGATGAGATCCAATAAGAGCTAATGAGAGATTATTGGATAGAGATCCACTAATTTAAGGGACTTGGGTAGTTGGATGGAGATCTAATACCCAATTGGGCAAGATCCATTAGGGTTAAGTTGACATGGGACCTCTATAAATAGGAGGGAACCAATGGTTCATAGGCTAGAGCCTCTCTGGGTTGTCATCTCATATTCTCCTCCCCTTCTCCTCCTTAGATAGCAGGCTTGGAGTTTTGAGGAGCATCGTCGTAGCCCTACTATGTAGATCATTGCTATAGGGGAGGGTGCTTGACTTCTTTCACCCTCTCATACAGATCTGTAGGGATTCAGGGATATACGATCTCCCTAGGTAACACAATATTTCATATATGTCGTTTTAAGTTTCGCGAATTTTGCGCACTAATCTTTGCATGAAGAGAAACATATCGATGGGAAATTAGGGGTTTTTGTTTTATATGTTCTTCCGTTGCGCATATGATGTCGCCTCCTAGATTTTTCAACAGTGGTATCAGAGCCAGGTTGTTCTTGCGAAAGATTGGTTTTGAACTATGTGTGTTATGTTTTAGAGAAGCTTTTGATGTCAAAATTATTGATGCAAAAGCAAGAAAGGGTAGCAACTATTGGTGCCCTTGCTGCCCTTGCAGAAGGCAGCGCTGCCATCTGCGTGCAAGCTGTTGCAGGCTATTGCAACGATAATCACCTCCTTACAAGTACGATTGCCTACAATGGCGCCTGCAGGCAAGGCTGCAGGCACAGCAGCCGCTTGCGTGCACTAGGCTCACGCATGAGCCCTAGTAAGCAACGCCCACAAGCATTATGCCCGTGAGCAAAGCTGCCTGTAGGGGCACCCACCTGCAGGGGCAGTCGCAGAACGTAGGGGAGGAGGGATAGGGATTTTGGCCAAAAGATAATTTTGTCCCTCAGAATTGGAGAAATTTTAGGTTTTGTCCTTTTATCTAAATTATCAAAATACCCCTTAGAATTTAGAAAATTCCCTACATGTCCCTAATTTTAGAAATTATTAATTAATTAAAAAGTTAAATTGATTATTATTATTATTATCTAGTAGTCCTACATGATGATGAATGTGTACATATGATGTATGATATATGGACGGATGATCATGGACCGTGTGATGTGTGTGTACTTATGATTATTATTATTGGAGCCTACGAGCCTCCATTTTATTTCTCGTTTATTGTCGGGCCTACATGTCTATGATTAAGTTGTAATCATATGAGGAAGCGCAATAGGAGCATGGAAGCAACAGCGGGACCCATGAGACGGATGATCACGATGTATGGAGATGTCGACAAAACCAACGAGGATGAGATGGACGATCATAGGGCATAGAGATGCACCACTACACACATAGATCTTGATGTGAGTGATTATACCCACTAGCTCGGGCCTAATCACATTAGGCTGTGGTCCATAATCATATGGTGTGATTGCTCACGTGATGTGTAATTGCTTGTACACTTACTAGATATGTATATATATTTGCATATGATATAGATATATATTAAATATGTATATATGTGACATTTCATATTAGGAGACCAAATCAAAATCTCCTCTCTCGATAATATTAAGTCTGTAAACGTGAGGCAATTAGATTGACCTACGTGGCCTTGCATTGTTATAGGTAGGGACCAATTCTCGATGTAGGTTGAGTTGGTCGAGTCCCTCAAGGCTCACCTATATCATGATTCGTTATCTTGCTTATGACATAGAGATGTCACCGATGACCTGAGGACTTGGTATGCTTGGTAGAGTCCCTCGAGGGTATATCATCGAATTAGACTCATTTTATAACGATAGTATTGACTTAACAGAACATCATGGTTGGTCGAGTCCCTCGAGACCATGGTGGTTCAGAAGTCGAACATGATGGGAATCACAAGAAGTTGTGATTGACAAGAGTTGCATACATTATGGGCTTAGTGTGATTGGTTGAGTCCCTTGAGGTTACACTAAGATGTTGATTGGATCTCGATCCCCACTAGAAGTCTGCCGGAGACTTCCGTTTCATGTGTTGAGGGTGTCACATGACTCACTAGTAAAATATTGGGAGTAAATTAAGATAGAAGTTCATATCTTGATTGTTTATTTTTGTAAAATCTACATGTTATTTATTTCTGTAGCATCTTTATTTTCAAAAAATGTCACTTTCAAATCTCTTATGTGGCATACTTGATATCAACTGCCTCACTGGTCCGAATTATACAAATTGGCTCCGTAACTTGAGAATTGTTCTCACGAATAAGAAAATCGTGTACGTCCTTGATATAATGATGTCTATGCCCGAGGAAGGGGCAAACGAGGATGAGATCACTCGCTACGTGAAGTACATAAATGACTCTGCTCTTGCTCAGTGTTACATGTTGGGCTCCATGACTCTTGAGTTATAGAGACAACATGAAAAGATGGATGCCAGATCCATTCTCCTACATGTCCACAAACTGTTTGAAAAACAGGAAAGGACTCAGCGATATGAGATATCCAAGAGCCTCTTCTATGCTAGGATGATTGAGGGGACACTGGTTCAGAACCATGTCCTAAAGATGATTGAGTGGATAGAGAAACTCACAAGTCTAAGAATGGTCCTAGAGGAAAACCTATGTGTGGATCTTGTGTTTTAGTCCCTACTAGATTCCTTTTCACAGTTCATAATGAATTTTAATATGAATAAGCTTGATATAACTCTCCCTGAGCTCCTCAATATGTTGAGGGAGGCAAATAACACTATTAAGAAAGAGAAGCTAGTTCTCTATACTAGTGAGACCAGAAAGAAAATAAAAGTAGAAAAGTCCATTAAGAAGGGTAAGGGTAAGGGCAGACTGGGTAAAGCAAAGGTTGTTAAGAAAGACCCGATTGATAGGACATATTTTGCCCCCGGGAAACATCACAACTAACACCACACACCACATCAGGATCTGTACCCCAAGTCACTGCTCGACACGTCTGATCTCGATAATCCTAGGATGGCACCGCCCCACACGCCAAGTCAGAATCCGTACTGGGGCTGCATTGAGTCCACCATGCCAGCCCGCGTACGATCGACCCTTTTACGATAGTATAAAGGCCTCGGGCCGGCCTTGTGCCTGGGAGGAGGGAGAGAAAAAGAAATAATCAAACACTCTACTAACTTGCACGTCGGAGGGGCCAAAGTTAGGGATCACCCGACGAGGGCCATTTTTGCAGGAAAGTGGCATCCCACGCCACGTGAGCGTCCCAACCTCCGAAGTTGCCGACCGACATCCCCGCGACGAGCCATCAAGCAACTACTGGACTAAAGAACGTCGATCAAGACCCCGTCATAAGGACCTGGTCGACCTCGGCAGCCAGCTCGACCAAGAGGAGGCTCCTGACATCGACCCGTGGACCAGGCCATACTAACTCATCAGCCACGGCATATTTGTTCACCAACACTTTGGCGCTAGAAGGAGGGCCATGTTGCAGGAGCGTCCCGCGGAAGCTTTTCCCGAGGGAGAATCGTCGACCAGTCACCCCTCTATCAGACCCAAAGACCCATCCCTCCCTGTCCTTAGAGATGGGGGGATTCTAGCCTCGACGCCAAATCATTAATGGCGCCTATTCAATGACCCGAAGTGGTCGCCTCCCGAACTTACCACGGGAACCTCGGCCATGACACCCGAGGCATTCCTTAGCTTGACTAAGCAAGTGCAAGTGATGGCTGGGATGATGTAGATGCTTGTCCCTCTCATTCCCTAGATTGTCCGACTAGCAGCTCCCACGATCGATCCGATACTGCAAGGGCCGAGCAAGGAGTAAGTCGGGACAGGAGAAGCTCGTGAGCACACAATGGACACAGCTATCCTGGGTCAACTGATGCTTGGACGAATTCCAACGCAAGTTCCAGAAGTCGCGAGGCGAGGCAGGCGAGGGTAGCTCGGGCGGATCACCTTTCACTGAGGAAATATGTTAGGACTCTAGCTAGGAGAGTCCTAATAAAGAGGGACATTCATGTAAAACCTACCTAAGCCGACCCCTATTAAAGAGGTGAAAAGGCCGGCTAGGGTTAGGAGATTGTTTCTTATAGATAAATTAGGAGTTGTAAAGAAATAGGAGTCTTGATTAGAAGTCTATTAGGAGTTGGTTAGAAGAAGGAGTCTTGAGTAGGAGTCCTATTAGGAGTTAGGGTTTAGAAACCCTATAAATAGCCATGTATTCATCCTCTTTTCATAAGTAATAGAAGAATCTTTTCTGCAGCCTTTGAGCAGCAACTTGGAGGGAGGAACCCCTATAGAGTTCCAAGGAGGCCGATCCCCTAAAGAGATCAACCCCAAGTTTAGAATCTGCAAGGGTTCTAACAAAATACGGGACAAGCCTGTCCCCCTCAACCTCAGGTTACCAACGTTGGAGGTGTATGACGGCAACTCCGACCCTACGGAGCACGTTGCCGCATTTCAAGCTCAAATGGCCCTCTACGGCACGTCTGATGCCCTAATGTGCCGTGCATTTCCGACCACCTTCAGGGGACTAGCCCAAACGTGGTTCAGCCGACTACGCCCCTCCTTGGTCTCATCCTTCGACCAGCTCGCAAGGGAGTTCGAGCAGAATTTCCTCACCAGCGTGCGGCCCAGGCCTTCCATGGCCGCTCTACTCGTGTTGTCCCAACATAAAAATGAGTCAATCTCTCAATTTGTGGCATGCTTCGCCACTGAAATTCGGGGATTCCCGGATGTTCACCCCTCTTTAATCACGTAGGCGTTCCTGATAGGCTTGAAGCTTTCAAGGCTCTTCTAGTCGCTGGTTTAGAAGTCGCCAGTGACCATCCCCGAGATACTCCAACGCGCCAACCAGTACATTGCCGCCGAAGCTCTTGTGACGGGAAAGCGCATGGACAGGAAAAGACCAAGGGCGGAACAATCTCAAGGAACGTCCACAACAACCCCAATGCACCCACATAGAAGGCCCGACCGACAGAGCTGCTGCTCCCGAGACCCTCGCCTCTCCCTCTAAACGCATCTCGTACCGAGATCTTTCTCTAAATCAGAGAAAAAGTCCTTTTGCAGCAGCCTAACCCCTTAAAAGCTACTCACAAATATCAGTTTAAATATTGTAGGTTCCTGTTAGAACCCTTGTAGATTCTAAACTTAGGGTTTATCTCTTTAGGGGATCGGCCTCCTTGGAACTCTATAGGGGTTCCTCCCTCCAAGTTGCTGCTCAAAGGTTGCAAAAAAGATTCATCAATTGCTTATGAAAAGAGGAGGAATACATGACTATTTATAGGGCTTCTAAACCCTAACTCCTAATAGGACTCCTACTCAAGACTCCTACTTCTAACCAACTCCTAATAGGACTCCTACTCAAGACTCCTATTCCTTTACAACTCTTAATTATTCTCTAAGAACAATCTTCTAACCCTAGTCGGCCTCTTCACCTCTTTAGTAAGGGTCGGCTTAGGTAGGTTTTACATGAATGTCCCTCTCAATTAGGACTCTCTTAGCTAGAGTCCTAATAGACCCGCCCTCTTCAAATCAGCCTTGTCCTCAAGGCTGAGATTCCATAAACTCAAGGAACCGCATCTTCAGCTCCTCATATGGTTCTCATGTGGCGTCTTCGAGTGGTAAATTATTCCAATGCACTAGTACTTCAGTAGAGGGACGTCGACGATGCATCACGATCCTACGATCGAGGATGGCTTGTGGTTGGGCTTGAATAACTCCATCATCAGTGGTGTTGGGTAGTTGGATTTGGGGTGACTCATGTTCTCCCAACTTGGGCTTCAGGCATGACACGTGAAAGACAAGGTGAATTTTGGCATCCTCAGGTAATTTAAGTTTGTACGCCACGGCTCCAATTCGCTCTGTGATCTGATAGGGCCCATAAAAACGTGGGGATAGCTTCATGGAGGCTCGAGTGTTAATGGAGAGTTGCTTATATGGTTGTAGGCGAAGATAAACCCAATCTCCTATTGAAAATTCTCTTTCGCTTCATCGTATGTCAACTTGCTGCTTCATTCTAACTTGAGCGGTAGAGAGATTATCTTTTAACTGTCGTAGGAGTTTGTCCCTATCAATCAATTCTTGGTCGACCTGATCTACCTTGGTTGAGCCAATTACATACTTTGGAATCACAAGGGTCGGCCGACCATATAATGCTTCATAAGGGGCACATTTTGTAGATGAATGATATGTAGTATTATACCACTATTCAGCCCAAGGAAGCAATTTTGCCTACTCTTTTGGTCAGTCGCTAGCGAAACACCGAAGGTATGTCTCTAAACACCTGTTTATCACCTCTGTTTGGTCATCAGTTTGTGGATGATACGCTGTGCTCATCTTGAGTTTGGTGCCTTGTAACTGAAATAACTCAGTCCAAAATTTACTAGTAAAGATCCTATCACGATCACTTACAATGGACCTTGGCATCCCATGCAATTTAATAATATTTTCTATGAAAATCTCGGCAATACTAGCAGCAGTGTAGGGATTTCTCACAGCACAAAAATGACCATATTTCGTAAGTCGATCAACCACCACGAGAATTGTGCTTTTACCTTTAGAAGGTGGCAGCCCTTCAATGAAGTCCATGGAGATTTTAGTCCACACCGAGTCTGGTATGGGTAGTGGTTATAGCTTCCCTGGATTTGCCACAGTTTTACCCTTGTGTTGTTGACATACATCCCATTGTGCCACATATTCAGCAATAATTTTTTTCATCCCTCTCCAATAAAAATTTTGCTTCACTCTTTTGTAAGTTCTCAAGAATCCAGAGTGCCCTACTGAAGGTATGGAGTGTATTTCATACAGGATGATTGTGATGCAAGGGAAGTCAGGTATAAGCACAATAGGATCTTTATAACGTAGATCCCTCGAATCCCAAGTGTAGTGGGCTATTGCACTTGGATCCTCCTCCAATTTTTTTATGATGTTGCTGATCTCTGGATCCTTCGTCCATTCTTCCCTAATGTCCTCGAGGAGACTGGTGGTAGGAAGGGAGATGGCTGAAACCTTAGCTTGCTCAAGTAGTCGTGAGAGTGCATCTGCAACAACATTTTCTTTCCCCTTTTTGTAAATAATTTCATAATCAAATCCAAGAAGTTTGGTTACCCATTTTTGTTGCTTAGGGGATATCTTTTGTTCCAAAAAGTACTTGAGGCTTCTATGGTCGGTTTTAATTTGAAACCGTCAGCCGATCAGGTAGGGTCTCCACCTCGTTACTGCGTGTACAATGGCGAGCATCTCCTTATCATATACTGACATGTTTTGATGGGAGGGAGATAGAGCCTTATGTTAGGACTCTAGCTAGGAGAGTCCTAATTGAGAGGGACATTCATGTAAAACCTACCTAAGCCGACCCTTATTAAAGAGGTGAAGAGGCCGGCTAGGGTTAGGAGATTGTTTCTTAGAGATAAATTAGGAGTTGTAAAGAAATATGAGTCTTGATTAGAAGTCTATTAGGAGTTGGTTAGAAGAAGGAGTCTTAGTAGGAGTCTTGAGTAGGAGTCCTATTAGGAGTTAGGGTTTAGAAACCCTATAAATAGCTATGTATTCCTCCTCTTTTCATAAGCAATAGATGAATCTTTTCTGCAGTCTTTGAGCAGCAACTTGGAGGGAGGAACCCCTATAGAGTTCCAAGGAGGCCGATCCCCTAAAGAGATCAACCCCAAGTTTAGAATCTGCAAGGGTTCTAACATCTGGTATTAGAGCAGCGTTCTTGGCATCTCCCTGCCCTTCCATAGCCATCCATCAACCCTCCACAACCGCCCAAAGCAATTCCCACAATTGCTTAAGAGATCGTTGTCAAATTCCACCGTCATCTCCACCACCACGGATCATCCTTTGATCTCCCCGTGAATTGCAACAGGTTCTGGTTTTCTACCTTACTGCTGCTGCAATTTAGTTATCCTTATTTGAAAATCTCAAAAAAAATTATTTCTATATTGCTGCATATACTTTTCGTCATAAAGTTTTCATCTCTACAACGAAAGATACGTTGCAGAATTCCAACCGTATAGCACCGTATGTTTGATCTTGCTACTGTGTTTTTTCTATCCAAATCTCTACGAAATTTTTATTACATCTTTGAAATTTCCTAATAGCAGATTCCCTTTGGTTTCATAAAAAAATTCTCAATATAAACCACTGATCTTTTACGTCTAATTTGCTATACTTAAAAATCTGTGCTGCAGAAAATTTCAGCCGCATATTGTTGTCTTAACCCATCTATTTGCAATCTTTTTTGAATGAAATTTCTTATACACTTGATAGATCATCTTGGCTTCCATCTAAGATTGATCTATAAAGAAATTCATCTCTAAAAACGATTTTGTGTTGCTGCAAATTTTCGTCGTAACCTGCTAGAATTTCTCGACGAGAATTCTGCAATTGCAACTTGCACCAATTTCCTTGCTGTTATACTACCGAAATTTTCTTGATTAAATTAGATATCCTTGCTGTCATATAAATTGTATTTTTGCTATCAATTCCCTCCTCAATTCTCTCACGTTTTTGGTGGGAATTACGTCGAGAAACCGTTGTTTCTTCGACGACAATTCTACTCTTACAAGATAGCACATACTTGCTGCAACTTCCATTGATTTCTACCAAACCTTTGCTACCATCTACCACAGATCCAAAACTTTTATCTATAGCCCTAAAACTCTACCAAACCACACCCTCAACCTGCACCCAAAATAGCCACAAAACAAGCCTAAACCGTAGCCTACATCCACCAATCTACCAACCCTTTCGACCATCACCTCTCTCAACCAATACATACCTTTAACCCGACAACAAAAGAGAGATCTTGATATCACAGATTAGATGACATATACTATGATATCTGAGGAGGTATTCAATGCTAAATTCGAAGCCTTCGAGGTGCGAATGGAGGATAAGATTGGGATGCTCTTTACCGAACTCAGATTGGGCCGACCACTAAGCCCGAAGAAATCACATCAAGGAGAGAGCTTTGCCCAATCGCACCAAGCCCAAAGATATGACTTCCAAGAGAGGAGAAGCTTTATGACCAACCTCAACTATCCATGCATGAGAGTGGACTTCCCTAGATGGGAAGAAGGAGACCCGATTGGTTGGATCTCGCGCGCGGAGCGATATTTTCGGTACCACAAAATCGCAGATGCATCTATGGTGAAAATTGCAGCTATATATCTTGAAGGGGATGCTATACAGTGGTTTGACTAGTTTGAACATACTTATGGAGTCCTTTCATGGCAACAATTCAAAGAAGGACTGCTAATACGCTTCAAACCAACCGATTACGAGAATATTGACGAACAACTAGCAAAGATCCGACAAACCTCCACCATTCAGGAGTACCAAACCAGGTTTGAAAGGTTATCTAATCAAACTCGTGATTGGTCTCGAAAATAGCTATTGAGGACCTTCATTGAGGGCTTGAAGCCGGAGATCCGAGGAGAAGTTAAAGCGCGACAACCATATACACTTATGGCAGCTATCTCTTTCGCACGACATCAAGAGGAGCAATTGAACTATGAAGTTCGGAGGACTAGGGTCACTCCTCAACCAGCAATATTGAAGCCCTCAACCCCCCCTACTATTGACCAAGTCCCTACACCAAAGTGGTTAACAAGAGAAGAGCTTCGGGAGCGATATGCGAAGGGGTTATGTTGGCATTGTAACGACCCGTGGAGCCGTGAGCATCGCTGTAGTAAAGGGAGACTTCTTATGATTGAACCAATAGAAGAAGAGGTCATTGAATATCCAGAAGAGAGCCTTAAACATGAAGAAGAAGATGCAGAAGAAGAGCCACAATCGATCGAAGTTACGGTACATGCACTAGCCGACTACTCAAACCCGCAAACGATGAAAGTTGGAGGCCTTCTCAAACAACAACCGATCACTGTTCTCATCGACACGTGCAGTACTAATAACTTTCTAAACAGTAAGGTTGCTATCCAGATGGCTTTACCTATCGAGAATTGTAGCAGGTTTGACGTTAAGATCGCTGATGGATGGATTTTGAAGTATGATCGTAGAAGCCCGCAAGAGAAACTATTGCTGCAGAACCAAGAGATAATTGCAGATTTCTTCCTTCTCCCGCTTGATGATCATGAGGCCATGCTCATAATTAAATAGTTGACAACATTAGGTGATATTTCTTGGAATTTTATGCAACTAATTATGAAATTTTATAGTAAGGAGAAACATGTGATACTGAACGAGAAACATGGGGGCGACGTAACGATGATTTGCACACAACAAATGGAGAAGATTTTGCATAAAGCATGCTGCAGATTTTTGGTACAACTTGAGTAGCAAACTAAAGGAGAGCCAATAGAATTTGAAGATCCAAACCTACTTCCTTTGCTTGCTGAATTTTCAGATATATTTGACGAACCTTACAACCTACCTCTTACCCGTCGGCATGATCATTATATAACGATTTTTTCAGACAAACCTCCAGCAAATACTCAGCCATATCAATATCTACATCTCTAGAAGGATGAAATAGAAAGGATTGTAAAAGAGATGCTCAAAACAGGAGTTATTCGGCCAAGTTGCAACCTCTACTCTTCACCGGTGCTACTTGTACGCAAGAAGGATAAAACATGGCGAATATGCATTGATTACCGAGCTTTAAATGGCATCACCGTCAAGGACAAGTACCCAATACCAGTGGTGAATGAACTTCTTGATGAATTAAAAGGAGCTCGAGTCTTCACGAAGTTGGACCTCCGATCCGGTTGCCACCAAATTCGGGTATGTGACGATGACATTCCAAAAACTGCATTTCGCACACATAATGGCCATTATGAATTCTTAGTAATGCCTTTTGGACTCACTAATGCTCCTTCAACCTTTCAAAGTCTCATGAACGATATTTTTCGGAGCTATCTTCGCAAATTTGTGTTGGTATTTTTCGATGATATTCTCATTTACAACCCTTCTCTTGAGACTCACTTTCAGCATTTACGGATTGTTCTGACGATCCTTCGGGAGAATACTCTTTTTGTAAAGCAACCAAAGTGCAGCTTTCTCCAGCAAAATGTAGAGTACCTTGGGCATTTAATATCAAAAAAATGAGTGGCAGTAGACCCAGCAAAAATTGAGGCAATGCAAGGCTGGCCGAAACCTACAAACGTGAAATTACTGCGGGGTTTCCTTGGACTAATGGGCTACTACCAAAAATTTGTTAAGGACTATGGGAAGATCAGTGCACCACTCACTTCTTTACTGAAAAAAGATGCTTTCCAATGGTCAGACAAAGCCTCTGCTGCCTTCGACAAACTTAAGGCAGCCATGACAACGACGCTGGTGCTTGCGCTACCAGATTTCAATAGACCCTTCATCATTGGGGTCGACGCATCTGGAGTCAGAATTGGAGCCGTTCTCATATAAGATGGTCGACCACTCACATACACTAGCAAGACATTATCTCCCTCCCATCAAAATAAGTCAATATATTATAAGGAGATGCTTGCCATTGTGCGCACAGCAACGAGGTGGAGACCCTACTTGAATGGTCGACGATTTCAAATTAAAATCGACCATAAAAGCCTCAAGTACTTTTTGGAACGAAAGATATCATCCCCTGAGCAGCAAAAATGGGTAACAAAACTTCTTGGATTTGATTATGAAATAACTTACAAAAAGGGGAAAGAGAATATTCTTGCAGATGCGCTTTCGCAGCTACTTGAGCAAGCTAAAGTTTCAGCCGTTTCACTTCCGACCAACGACTTCCTTGAGGATATTAAGATGGAATGGCAGGAAGATTCAGAAACAAGTAAGATTATAAAAAAATTGCAGGAAGCACCAAGCTCCGTGGCTCATTACAATTGGGACTCAAAAGAATTACACTATAAGGGACGCATTGTGCTTATGATAAATTCTACTTGCATCTTCACGAGCAGATTTTGGACAAAGTTATTCTATATACAGGGTACTAAATTGAAAAGGAGTATGGCATATCACCCGCAAATCAACGGCCAGACAAAATTTGTAAATAGGTGCTTGGAGACAGCCCAAAGCCACCCACCAAATATGACTATCCAAGGAGAACTCCAGACCCAGCCAAGTGTCATTATTGATCGACGGATCGTGACTCGACGACGACGACCCACTACTATAGTGCTAATACAGTGTGTGAACTTACCAACAGAAGATGCCACATGGGAGAACTATGACGACTTGAAGATCAAATTCCCAAAATTCATGAATCGTCAGCCTCGAGGACAAGGCTGATTTGAAGAGGGCGGGTTTGTTAGGACTCTAGCTAGGAGAGTCCTAATTGAGAGGGACATTCATGTAAAACCTACCTAAGCTGACCCCTATTAAAGAGGTGAAGAGGCCGACTAGGGTTAAGAGATTGTTTCTTAGAGATAAATTAGGAGTTGTAAAGAAATAGGAGTCTTGATTAGAAGTCTATTAGGAGTTGGTTAGAAGAAGGAGTCTTAGTAGGAGTCCTATTAGGAGTTAGGGTTTAGAAACCCTATAAATAGCCATATATTCCTCCTCTTTTCATAAGCAATAGATGAATCTTTTCTGCAGCCTTTGAGCAGCAACTTGGAGGGAGGAACCCCTATAGAGTTCCAAGGAGGCCGATCCCCTAAAGAGATCAACCCCAAGTTTAGAATCTGCAAGGGTTCTAACACCTTGCTAGTTTATGTGAGTGGTCGACCATCTTGCATGAGAACGACTCCAATTCTGACTCCAGATGCGTCAGCCTCAATGATGAAGGGTTGGCTGAAATCTGGTAGCATTAGCACCGGCGTCGTTGTCATGGCTGCCTTAAGTTTGTCGAAGGCAGCGAAGGCTTTGTCCGACCATTGGAAAGCATCTTTTTTCAGTAGAGAAGTGAGTGGTGCACTGATCTTCCCATAGTCCTTAACAAATTTTCGGTAGTAGCCCATTAGTCCAAGGAACCCGCGTAGTAATTTAACATTTGTAGGTTTCGGCCAGCTTTGCATTGCCTTAATTTTTGTTGGGTCTACCGCCACTCCTTCTGATATTATGTGCTCAAAGTACTCTACATTTTGTTGGAGAAAGCTGCACTTTGGTTGCTTAACAAAAATAGTATTCTTCCGAAGGATCGTCAAAACAATCTGTAAATGCTGAAAGTGAGTCTCAAGAGAAGGGCTATAAATGAGAATATCATCGAAAAATACCAACACAAATTTGCGAAGAAAGCTCCGAAAAATATAGTTCATGAGAATTTGAAAGGTTGAAAGAGCATTAGTGAGTTCAAAAGGCATTACCAAGAATTCATAATGGCCATCATGTGTACAGAATGCAGTTTTTGGAATGTCGTCTTCACATACCCAAATTTGGTGGTAACCGGATCAGAGGTCCAACTTCGTAAAGACTCGAGCTCCCTTTAATTCATCAAGAAGTTCATCCACCACTAGTATTGGGTACTTGTCCTTGACGGTGATGTCATTTAAAGCTCAATAGTCGATGTACATCCGCCAAGTTCTGTCCTTCTTACGTACAAGTAGCACCGGTGAAGAATAGGGGCTGCAACTTGGTCGAATCACCCTTATTTCAAGCATCTCCTTTATGATCTTTTTAATTTCATCTTTCTGGAGGTGAGGATATTGGTATGGTCGAGTGTTCACTGGTAGCTTGCTCGGAAGGATTGGAATTCGATGGTCATGTTGTCGTGAAGGAGGAAGAGCGCGCGGTTCAGCAAAAATGTCAGCAAATTTAGTAAGCAATTGGGCAAGATTTTGATCTTCAATTTCTATTTTCTTCCCCTATGGTTGCTATTGGAGATACATAAAAAAGCCACCATTTAACTTGTACAAAACTTTCTCCATTCGTTGGGTTGAAACGGTAGTTACGTTGCTTCTGCGCTTCCCGCGTAGGATGATATGTTTGCCCTTACAATTGAATTTCATAATTAATTTGGAAAAGTTCCAAGAGACATCACCTAGTGTAATCAGCCATTCTATGCCAAGTACAGCCTCATAGTCATCAATTGGTAGGAGGAAGAAATTGGTGATAATCTCTTGGTCTTGCAGTAATAGTTTCACCTGTAGGCATCTTTGGTCGCACTTTAGGATTCTGCCGTCGGCAACCTTTACATCGAACTTGCTGCAACCTTTAATATGCAGTGTCATTCGAGCAGCAACCTTACTATTCAAGAAGTTATTAGTGCTGCCTGTGTCGATGAGAATAGTGATCGACTGTTGTTTGAGAAGGCCTCCAACTTTCATCGTTTGCGGGTTTGAGTAGCCGGCTAGTGCGTGTACCGTAATGTTGGTCGGTTGTGGCTCTTCTTCCATATCTTCTTCTTCATGTTCAAGGCTCTCTTCTAGATTTTCAATTATCTCTTCTTCTACTAGTTCAATCATAAGAAGTCTCCCTTTCCTACAGCGATGCTCGCGGCTCCACGGCTCGTCGCAATGCCAACATAACCCCTTCGCAGATCGCTCCTGAAGTTCTTCTCTTATCAACCTTTTTGGTGCAGGGACTCGGTTGATAATAGGGGGGGTGAGGGCTTTAATATTATAGGTCAAGGAGTGATCCTAGTCCTCCGGGCTTCATGGTTCAATCGCTCCTCTTGAAGTCATACGAAAGAGATGGCTGCCATAAGCGTGTATGGTTGTCATGCTTTAACTTCTCCCCGGATCTCCGGCTTCAAGCCCTCAATGAAGGTCCCTAATAGCTATTTTTCAAACCAATCACGAGTTTGATTAGATAACCTTTCAAACCTAGTTTGGTACTCCTGAATGGTGGAGGTTTGTCGGATCTTTGCTAGTTGTCCATCAATGTTCTCGTAATCGGTTGGTCCGAAGTGGATCAGTAGTCCTTCTTTGAATTATCGCTATGAAAGGACTCCATAAGTGTGTTCAAACTAGTTAAACCACTGTATAGCATCCTCTTCAAGATGTATAGCTGCAATTTCCACAATGGATGCATCTGTAGTTTTATGGTACCGAAAATACCGCTTCGCGCGAGAGATCCAACCAATTGAGTCTCCTTCTTCCCATCTAGGGAAGTCCACTCTCATGCGTGAATAATTGGGGTCGGTCATAGAGCCTCCCCTCTCTTGTAAGACATCTCTTTGGGCTTGATGTGATTGGTTAGAGCTCTCTCCTTGATATGATTTCTTTAGGCTTGGTGGTCGGCCCAAACCAAATTCGGTAAAGAGATTCCGAATCTTATCCTCCATTCATGCCTCGAAGGTTTCGAATTTAGCATTGATTGGCTCCTCAGATGCCATAGTATATGACTCCAAATCTGTGATGTTAAGATCTCTCTTTTGTTGACGGGTTAAAGGCATGTATATAGGTTAAAAGAAGTAATGGTCGAAAGGGTTAGTAGATTGGTAGATGTAGGCTGCGGGTTAGGCTTGTTTTGTGACTGTTTTGGGTGAAGTTTGAGGGTATGGTTTGGGGAGTTTTAGGGCTGTGAATGAATGTTTTAGATCTATGGTAGATAACAACAAAGGTTTGATAGAAATCAGTAGAAGTTTGTTGCATAATTGTGTTGTCTTGTAAGAGCAGAATTGTTGTCGAAGAAACAGCGATTTCTCGACGAAATTTCCACCAAAAATTTGAGAGATTTTAGAAGGGAATTGATAGCAATATCTCAGTTTATATGACAGTAAGGATGTCCAGGTATTAGAACCCTTGCATATTCTAAACTTGGGGTTGATCTCTTTAGGGGATCGGCCTCCTTGGAACTCTATAGGGGTTCCTCCCTCTAAGTTGCTGCTCAAAGGCTGTAGAAAAGATTCATCTATTGCTTATGAAAAGAGGAGGAATACATGGCTATTTATAGGGCTTCTAAACCCTAACTCCTAATAGGACTCCTACTCAAGATTTCTACTTCTAACAAACTCCTAATAGGACTCCTACTCAAGACTCCTATTCTTTTACAACTTTTAATTCTTTTCTAAGAACAATCTCCTAACCCTAGCTGGCCTCTTCACCTCTTTAATAAGGGTATGCTTAGGTAGGTTTTACATGAATGCCCCTCTTAATTAGGACTCTCTTAGCTAGAGTCCTAACAGTTCCACCGAGACTATGACCATGATATGAAGACTTGTCGTTACCTCCAAAATCAAATTGAAGACCTGATCCGAAGAGGTTACCTAGGGCGCTACCTCAAGGAACCTCGAGAAGCAACCCCATGTCCCAGGGGGCCCGTCGAGAGGCAAATCGACGTCATCTCTGGGGGACTGGCAGCCGGCGGCAGTAGCTCAATGGCGAGGAAGGTCTACGCCCAGAGCACGATTGAGAAATGCCCCCGACTTGAGCTCGAGCCTGAAATTACTTTCGGACCAGAAGAGGCTGAACGATCCCATCACGACGATGCTTTGGTGATATCTATCTGGATCGCCAATGCTTGGGTCAAAAGGGTAATGGTAGACACTGGGAGCTCTGCCAACGTGCTCTACCTTGACGCCTTCAGGAAACTCGGCTTAACTAATGAGGATCTTAAACCCATGGCCTCAGCACTCACTGGGTTCACGAGTGACTCTATCTCCCCGCTCGGGACCACCACCCTCCCTGTTACCATTAGGGAAGATCCGAGGGCTAAGATGATAATGACCACCTTCATGATAGTCGATCTACCCTCGGCCAACGCTCAATAAGTTGAAGGCGGTGGTGTCCACCTACCATCGGGCTATTAAGTTCCCAACCCCAGCAGGGATCGGGGAGTCCCGAAGTGATCCCGGAGAATCAAGGCAGTGTTATCTTACAACAGTGGCTCTCTTGAAAAAGTCATGCCCCCGCCAAGTCCCGGATGCCCGAGAAGGAATAGTAATGCCGGGGCGCCTGGAGCCACCCGAACCAATCACCGAGGTACCCTTGAAAAGGAACCGGCCCGATCAGACCATGAAAATCGGGGCAATGCTCCCTGAAGCGGATTAGCTCTAGCTCATTGATTTCTTAAGGAAAAATGTCGATATATTTGCATGGTACCCAGAGGAGATACCTGGGATCGACCCAGGCGTGACCCAACACCAGCTCAACATCGACCATAAGGCTTAGCCAGTGAGGTAGAGGCCAAGGAGATTCACTCCTAACTGGTAGAAGGCAATCAGTGATGAGGTTGACCACCTTAAAAAATCTAGATTCATCACCGAAGTAAAATACCCTCAGTGGCTGTCAAATGTAGTCCTCGTTAAAAAACTTAATGGAAGCTAGGGGATGTGTGTTGACTACACCGACCTCAATCAGGCTTGCCCCAAAGACTGCTATCGACTCCCGAGAATCGACTAGTTGGTCGACCCTGCCATGGGCTATGAGCTCCTTACTTTCATGGACACATTCACGGGCTACAATCAAATCAGGATGGCGCCTCGAGATCAAGAGGATACAGCCTTCATCACCGACAAAGGTGTATATTGCTATAGAGTAATGCCCTTCGGTCTGAAAAACACTGGGGAAACATACCAAATAATGGTAGACAAACTGTTCAAGCACCAGCTTGGGAAGAACATGGAGGTGTACGTGGATGATATGATCGTAAAGTGCAAAACCACAAGCACGCACCTGGCGGACCTAACGGAAACATTCAAAATGCTCAAGCAGTTCAACATTCGCCTAAATCCCCCGAAGTGTGTCTTCGGGGTCTGCTCGGGGAAGTTCCTTGGCTTTATCATCCATCAGAGGGGAATAGGTGCGAACTCGAAAAAGGTTCGGGCCATAACCGAGATGCATTCACCCCGCTCGGTCAAGGAGGTACAGCGCCTCACTGGGAAGTTAGCAGCGCTCAGGAGGTTCGTGTCGCGTTCGGGCGATAAGTGCATCCCCTTCTTCCGAGCTCTGCGACAGGCCGACTAGTTTACATGGACCCCAAAATGTGAAGAAGCCTTCAAAAAGCTGAAGGTGTGCCTTGCTCACTTGTCTCGACTTGCTTCACCCGACCCAGGCGAAACCTTTGGTCTCTACCTGGTGGCATCAACGCAGGCGGTCAGCTCGGTGATTGTTCGGGAAATGCCACCAGTGCAACAACCCATCTACTATGTCAGCCACGTCCTCATCGGACCCGAGGTGAGGTATGCCCCGATCGAGAAGCTAACCCTCACGTTGATAAAAACGGTCCGGAAGTTACGGCCTTATTTCCAAGCCCACATAATCAAAGTGATCACTGACTAGCCATTATGATGAATCCTCTCCAACTTTGATGCATCGGGTTGGATGCTGCGGTGGTCGATCGAGCTCAGCAAATTCGACTTCCAGTACTCACCCAGAACCACCATCAAAGCTCAGGGACTGGCTGATTTCATATCCGAGTTAACTCCTGAAGATCATGCCCTTTAACAGGAGAATGGCAAGAGCACATGGATCCTGCACGTGGATGGTTCGGCCACCGCCGGAGCGGCCATGATCAGTCTCATTCTCAAGAGCCCATCTGGGGAGTGTTAGGATCGAGAGCACTAAGAGGAGGGGGGGTGAATTAGTGCAGCGGAAATCTTTCAGCGATTAAAAACGAAAGCTGCGTTCGTTCGATAAAGCCGATTCTAAGATTACTTAAGATTAAGCATAGTTTACGTCTAAACGTAGTTTGCGTCTAAACGCAGTTTGCGTCTAAACGCAGTTTACGTCTAAACACAGTTTTACGTCTAAACGCAGTTTGCGTCTAAACGCAGTTTTACGTCTAAACGTAGTTTACGTCTAAACGTAGTTTACGTCTAAACGCAGTTTTACTCTAAACGTAGTTTACGTCTAAATACTGATTCTCAAGATACTGAACTTTGAGATGCGTTTTATAAATGCGTAGAAGGTAGTTTGCAGTTATAAATGGAGTCAAAACGTAAATGTAAACTGCAATGTAATGATCATACGAAAACACCGATTTACGTCTAAAGGCAGATTCGGAAAGATCAGAACTTAGAAACTCGTTCGTAAAAGCGCAGAGGGCAGTAGCTATGTAGGAGGTTTGCAGTAATGATAAAGTGCTTAAAGTAAAAGCAAACCAGAGATTTAGAGCGGTTTGGTCAGTCTTGACCTACTCCACTTTGGGCTTCCTCCACCGACGAGGTCACCGACGTCAACTAGAGGCCTTCCTTCAATAGGCGAAGGCCAACTGCCCTTTTATAGTTTCACTCCTTTTGACGGGCTCAGGAGACAACCCTTACAGAACCTTTCTCTCCTCTCTTTACAACTCAAAACTTGAAGAACAGAGGGAGGAGAACTTTAGGCCTTAACAACAATTTTGAGCTCTTAGAATCACAGAAAAGATCAAGATTTCGGTGTGGGTCTGTATCTTTTCAGTGCTGAATGGGTGGGGTATTTATAGGCCCCAACCCAATTCAAATTTGGAGCTCAAAACGATCAAATCCCGGAATTCCGAGATCAGGCGGTTGCACCTCCTGACTGGAGAGGTTGCACCGCCTGGCAGAGCTCGAAGACTGAGCCCAGGCGGTTGCACCACTCTGTCAAGGGCGGTTGCACCGCCTGAGTCTGGCTTGGAGACTGAGCCCCAGGCGGTGCCACCTCCTGACTGAGGCGGTTGCACCTCCTGCCAGAGCTCGAAGACCGAGCTCAGGCGGTGCTACCTCTCTGTCAGGGGAGGTTGCACCGCCCAGTCTCGCTCGGAGACTGAGCCCAAGCGGTGCCACCTCCTGCCTGGGGCGGTTGCACCGCCCAGCTTCGCTGGGAGATCCTCTCCTGGGCGGTGCCACCTCCAACCCTGGCGGTGCCACCTCTTACACTATTTCAGCTCACTTGGTTTGGCTCCAAACTTGGCCCAAACCAGTCCGAACTTGGGTCTAATTGGCCCCTACTTGGGTTATAGGATTAACACCTAATCCTAACCCTAATTAACGTGCTAACTATGAATTTAAAGACATTTTCTAAGCTGTTACAAAGTCCGCAAGTCAAGACTTCTTCTAGCGAGCTTCCGGCAAACTTCCGGCGGTCTTCCGATGAACTCTCGGAAACCATTCTGCGGACTTCCGGCAAGCTCCTAGACTTCATGATTTGATCTTAGCGAGTTCCAACGAGCTTCTTCGGCAAGCTCCGATCTTTCTCGGCGAGCTCCGTGAACTTCCAACGAACCTTCCGGCGAGCTTCCGAAAAACCCTTCGGCAAGCTCCCAACTCATTCTCGGCTAGTTCCGGTAGCATTCCCGACGAACCTTCAGACTTCCGTCGAACTCTTGAACTTGCAAAAAATCCTTCGCGCTTGACTCCGACACTTTGTTTCGCTTTATGTCTTCATCGTTATCATAGTTAATCCTGCACAATTAAAACAAAACTTTGATCGAGACAATTAATCCTAAGCAATTAACCAAGTTGTCCGGCATGTCATTGGTCCCTCGACGCTTCGTCCGATTCTTCGGTGCATCGTCCTCTCCTGCAGCCTATTGCCCAATCGGCCAGTTGACTCCGCAACTCCGATATCCTTGGCA
This sequence comes from Musa schizocarpa, assembly GCA_900464855.2. Lineage (NCBI taxonomy): Eukaryota > Viridiplantae > Streptophyta > Magnoliopsida > Zingiberales > Musaceae > Musa > Musa schizocarpa. The sequence goes on along the minus strand of LS990925.1, from coordinate 25,963,503 downwards.
CAATACCCGCTCTTCTTGGCCCGATGCCCGAGTCCACGGCCCGAAGCCTTCTATCGATACGTTGACCGATCCACCGGCCCGACGTCCAATCTTCTAACATGTTCCTTCGGCACAACATGATTTTCCTGCTTTAATTGTCTCATCCTAATCGAAGCATCCTACGTCACTCAAACCGCAGATTAAATCATAAACATATATCAAGTAGTTTCATCATCAAAATACGAGATTCAACAATCTCCCCCTTTTTTATGATGACAACCACTTGATGACGGAGTTAAACTTAACTCCCGGAGTTTAAACAAACTCCCCCTATCAATATGCCATATTGATAGAACCTTGAATTCAAATTGAATTCAAGTCATTGCAATATTCATCATGAATACTTGCAACACGTCATCATGAACTTATGCATAAACTTATGCATAACATGTCATGTCATCAACATACTTCTCCCCCTTTGTCATCAACAAAAAGGAGAAGTACCACAATCAAGTGTTTGTGATATTAGTTCAACTCATTGCATGAAAAACATAATATCAAGTTTTATCATCATGCAAGTTTGCTATTATCAAATATCAACATGTAAAATTGCGATGTAAGCTTTTGATATCATAACACAAACATTTCAAGTGTTTATCAATTGTAGTATTTCATCACATGGTAAGATATCAACGCGTAAAATTATGATACAAGTTCTTGATATCTTAACGCATGATGCAAACATGGCATAATGCAAGTTTGGCAATCATAGCATCAATTCATATATCTCTTAATGATGCAAGTATAGCATTAGTGTTCATAACATCAATTCATATATTTCTCCCCGTTTGTCATCAACAAAACGGAGAACGATATAAGCAAATTTTTAGCATAAGTACTTGTAATTATTCATGTCATAACTAGGTTCATGTCATTTTCCAACAGTGAGTGATAGGATATCAATTATACAAACATCTCAAGGAAAACATGACATGGAGATAGCTTTGAAAACTTCTTCCTTTTTTATCTGTTATTATCTTTTTGCATGAAGGAGGAAGACTATTTGTGATACATGCTATTTGTGAGTTTACTTCGAGTGAAGTTAGAATCGATGAGAGATTAAATCATGCTTCATTTTTACAAGGACCAGGATATGTATGTGAAACAAATTCTTGCAAGTAAAAACACTTTCATCCATATTCATCAAATCCATTTCTCAAAAAATATTTTTCACATGATATGTGTATGAGAGATGTATTTGTTAGTTGATTACATATGTCAAAAATCAATGATATGAACTAAACTTGATATGGCATATGCTTGTTAAGTTTGGAAGAGAGTAAACTTGATATGTTAGGTTCAAGAGAATCCGAAAATGAAATTTGACTCTTTCTTGCATTCGGACAAGGTTTTGCTATAGATATTCAATTACAATCATGAAGGTAAAGCATGCTTGTTATCATGAAAGTTTTGTATTCAAGCACATAATTTCCAACATGTAATTGTGTAAAATCATTATGCCAATCAAGTGATTTGATCATTCAATCAAGAAGGTTCGAAAAATAATTTTAACACGTTCAATCATTAGGACGTATGTTTGCCATAGTTTTTCAAATACAATCATGAAGATAAGACATGCTCATCATCATGGTAGTACGATGGCAAGTTTACAATTTTAAGACACGCAAGCTAGTAATTTTGAGATGTTCAAGAAAGCAACTCTTGCTTCTTGAAATATAAGTTTTGCTACATGTGCAAGTTAACTTTTTGCTTCTGCAAGATATCATTTCTTGGTGATGTTCAATATAGCAAGTTCTACATCATGCAAGCTAGTGAATCTTATAACATTTTAGAACATGCATGAGCATCATAAATTTTAATGATGTGCAAAATTACAAATTTTGCATGTTTGTATTTGTGCATCTTGAGATTTGTAAGATAGCACTTCTTGGTGATGTTCAAGATAGCAATTCCTTTTCTTTTGAGAAGTGTAATTATTTTCTTTCTCCCTTTTTTTTGAATTATATGAGCTAGCAAATTAGCTTTCAAACATGTTTTGCTCCCCCTTTGTCATTGTCAAAAAGAAGGAAAGACCCTTTATTTTAATTTCTAAATTATGACAAAGGTAAATAGCATTGATGAAAATTCAAGTCTTGAATGTCAAAACAATTATTTTATCATGAATATTTCATCATTGCATGCATCATTATCATCATATATTTTTAAAACATATAAACTCATTATTATATGATTCCAAATCATCATTCCTATTATTTCAATCATTGTTTCAATCATCTTTATAGCTTATCATGCACAATATGTCAAACCATCTAATATGATACAAACATTTATTTTCAAAGTATTTATCACTATTTTTTATCATGATACCAAACATTCATCATTTAGCGCATTCATGACATTAAATCAACATTTATAATACTTCATTTTAGTAACAACTCATGGCATTTTAAATCATGATTCACATCATATGCAATACATATCATTATTATTAAAAAGCTCAAGTATTGCATGCATCATTGCAAATCATAAATACTTCATATCATGATGGTATCAAAACATCATTATATCAAGCATGATTTCATATTTTCAATCAAAATCATTTTGTTTGTTTATCATAAAATATGTATTTTTCATTATTATTTTCAAAATTACTAGCATGATCATAAATTTTGCATTTTCATCATCATCATCATCATCATCATCATATATATATATATATATTTTAACATATAATTTTCGAGAAAATTAATTCTATATTAAAAAGAAAATGTATTATGAAGAGCATCATATAATTTTGAAATAAACCAAAGGCATTTTAATTACCTCAACGTCGTAGGTTGTTAAGGCGTAGTTTGCCGTCTCGCTTTTGTTGATTTTTTCTTCGTCTTCGGAGGAGCTCGATTCATCCCAATTTTTATTCTTCTTCTTGCGTTTAAAGCAAGTAGTTCCATTCTTTTTGCTTTTTAATTTTCGTTTTATTTATAGTTTAAGTTCACCATCACTTGAGCTTATGCTCGAGTGGTCTTCAAATGTTCTATATCCCAAATCCTTCCTGTTCTTTGGAAGGTTGTTTGTTCATCATTGTCCTCATCACTTGAGTCATCACTCAAGTGGCATTCATTTGTCTAGAGTTCCAAATCCTTCCTGTTCTTTGGAAGGTGATTGTGTTCAACATGTTCATCATGTGCATTGTGCACCATTTCATATGTTATCAACGAACCAATTAGTTCTTCAAGTGGTAAGTTGTTTAGATTTTTAGCTTCTTGTATTGCAGTTAATTTTGAATCCCACTTCTTAGAAAGAAAACGCAAAATCTCAAAATCCGAAAAACATTTTCCAAGAGCTTTTAAACTATTGACGACATCCGTGAAATGGGTGTACATGTCGCCTATAGTCTCGCTTGGTTGCATTTGAAAAAGCTCAAAATCATGCAATAAAAAGTTAACTTTCGAGTCTTTGACTCTACTAGTTCCCTCATGCGTGATTTCAAATGTTCGCCAAATGTCAAAAGCCGTTTCGCACGTAGAAATCCGATTGAACTCATTTTTGTCCAAGGCGCAAAATAAGGCATTCATAGCCTTTGCGTTTAAAGAAAAATACTTCTTCTCCAAATCCGACCATTCGTTCATCGGTTTAGAGGGAAGTTGAAAACCGTTTTCAATGATATTCCATAAATCTAAATTCGTAGAAATCAAGAAAACTCTCATTCGAGTTTTCCAATAAGTGTAGTCCAATCCGTTAAACAACAGTGGACGAAAGACCAAAAAGCCCTCTTGAAAGCCATGAAGAGCCATTTCTCTTGGGTGTAAATCCGAAATGAGAAAAAATGGGCCCTGATACCAATTGTTAGGATCGAGAGCACTAAGAGGGGGGGTGAATTAGTGTAGCAGAAATCTTTCAGCAATTAAAAACGAAAGCTGCGTTCGTTCGATAAAGCCGATTCTAAGATTACTCAAGATTAAGCGCAGTTTACGTATAAATGCAGTTTACGTCTAAACGCAATTTGCGTCTAAACGCAGTTTGCGTCTAAACGTAGTTTACGTCTAAACGCAGTTTTACGTCTAAACGCAGTTTGCGTCTAAACGCAGTTTTACGTCTAAACGTAGTTTACGTCTAAACGTAGTTTTACGTCTAAACGTAGTTTACGTCTAAATACTGATTCTGAAGATACTAAACTTTGAGATGCATTTTATAAATGAGCAGAAGGTAGTTTGCAGTTATAAATGGACTCAAAACGTAAACGTAAACTGCAATGTAATGATCGTACGAAAACACCGATTTACGTCTAAAGGCATATTCGGAAAGATCAGAACTTAGAAACTCGTTCGTAAAAGCGTAGAGGGTAGTAGCTATGTAGGAGGTTTGCAGTAATGATAAAGTGCTCAAAGTAAAAGCAAACCAGAGATTTAGAGTGGTTCGGTCAGTCTTGACCTACTCCACTTTTGGCTTCCTCCACCGACGAGGTCACCGACGTCAACTAGGGGCCTTCCTTCAATAGGCGAAGGCCAACTGCCCTTTTACAGTTTCACTCCTTTTGACGGGCTCAGGAGACAACCCTTACAGAACCTTTCTCTCCTCTCTTTACAACTCAAAACTTGAAGAACAGAGGGAGGAGAACTTTAGGCCTTAACAACAATTTTGAGCTCTTAGAATCACAGAAAAGATCAAGATTTCGGTGTGGGTCTGTATCTTTTCAGTGCTGAATGGGTGGGGTATTTATAGGCCCCAACCCAATTCAAATTTGGAGCTCAAAATGATCAAATCCCGGAATTCCGGGATCAGGCGGTTGCACCTCCTGACTGGAGAGGTTGCACCGCCTGGTAGAGCTCGAAGACTGAGCCCAGGCGGTTGCACCTCTCTGTCAAGGGCGGTTGCACCGCCTGAGTCCGGCTCGGAGACTGAGCCCCAGGCGGTGCCACCTCCTGACTGAGGCGGTTGCACCTCCTGCCAGAGCTCGAAGACCGAGCTCAGGCGGTACTACCTCTCTGTCAGGGGAGGTTGCACCGCCCAGTCTCGCTCGGAGACTGAGCCCAGGCGGTGCCACCTCCTGCCTAGGGCGGTTGCACCGCCCAGCTTCGCTGGGAGATCCTCTCCTGGGCGGTGCCACCTCCAACCCTGGCGGTGCCACCTCTTACACTATTTCAGCTCACTTGGTTTGGCTCCAAACTTGGCCCAAACCAGTCCGAACTTGGGCCTAATTGGACCCTACTTGGGTTATAGGATTAACACATAATCCTAACCCTAATTAACATGCTAACTATGAATTTAAAGACATTTTCTAAGCTATTACAAAGTCCGCAAGTCAAGACTTCTTCTGGCGAGCTTCCGGCAAACTTCCGGCGGTCTTCCGATGAACTCTCGGAAACCATTCTGCGGACTTCCGGCAAGCTCCTAGACTTCACGATTTGATTTTAGCGAGTTCCAACGAGCTTCTTCAGCAAGCTCGCAAGCTCCCAACTCATTCTCGGCTAGTTCCGGTAGCATTCCCGACGAACCTTCGGACTTCCGTCGAACTCTCGAACTTGCAAAAAATCCTTCGCGCTTGACTCCGACACTTTGTTTCGCTTTATGTCTTCATCGTTATCATAGTTAATCCTGCACAATTAAAACAAAACTTCGATCAAGACAATTAATCCTAAGCAATTAACCAAGTTGTCCGGCATGTCATTGGTCCCTCGACGCTTCGTCCGATTCTTCGGCGCATCGTCTTCTCCTGCAGCCTATTGCCCAATCGGCCAGTTGACTCCGCAACTCCGATATCCTTGGCACAATACTCGCTCTTCTTGGCCCGATGCCCGAGTCCACGGCCCGAAGCCTTCTGTCGATACGTTGACCGATCCACCGGCCCGACGTCCAATCTTCTGACATGTTCCTTCGGCACAACATGATTTTCCTACTTTAATTGTCTCATCCTAATCGAAGCATCCTGCGTCACTCAAACCGCAGATTAAATCATAAACATATATCAAGTAGTTGCATCATCAAAATACGAGATTCAACATGGAGGCCTTCGAGAAGTCACTCTGATTACAATTCTGAGCCACCAACAATGAGGCCGAATATGAAGAGCTGCTTCACGGCCTATGCCTCGCCCTAGAGATGTATGTCATTAATCTCAAAGTCTACAGCGACTCCCAACTGGTGACAGGACACGTCAATGGGAGCTATGAAGCCCGGGAGCCAACAATGGCACTGCACTTGACAGAGGCAAAGTGACTCGCCCACTGCTTCAGCTGCCTCTCGATCACTAGAATACCTCAGGCGCGGAACACATGGGCCAATGCGTTGGCCAAATCAGCCTCGTCCCGTAGCCTAGCGACAACCCCGACGGCTGAATTTGTATTGGCCCCGACGATACCAACTCACGAGGTCACCGACATGGAGGTCTTGCCAAACTAGATGGAGGAGATTCTCCACTTCAAGAGAGACAAGACGAAGCCCAATGACCCCGTTGTTAGTCATAGGTGCCCAGCAAGCCAATCACGTGAGTGATGGCACCTGTGACTTGATACAGAATCTTTTTGCTTATTATATTTTGGCATATATCACTTTAGAACTATTGCATTTATGCATATATATATTGTGATGTCCTTAGATTTATGCAATGGGAATCGGATCGTGATGAGATCACGATAATGAAATCGATTCACCTTTAAACACAGATCCTAAATAATCCTAGTCATAGGTTATTCGAGAGGGACATCGTGATAACCAGACAGACTGGTGTGCTGTATACCTATCCATATGATGGATGCAGCTGGTCTCATAGCTGCTCGTGTAGGGACACTATGGACACAGTACAGGTGCTCATTGGAGAATGAGTTCACTGATTGATCCACTTACGGAATGTTGGATGGTTGATGATGCCTTATTGTCAGACAGCGATTCTGTAGTCCTAGTGGTGTATCTAGTCCTTAGACATGAGATGCCAAGGATATCCTGTATGAGTGCTCCACTCTTTGATACCAGACTTATAGATTTGGTTGTCCCAGATCTAGTACAGTTGGTCATTGGGGGTAGTAGTCAACCTTATGAGGGCTATTGAGTGTCGATAGAGGATCATCCACTCTCGGCGTCATGAGAGGAATATCCCATGTGTTCTTGCTTAGACAAATCCCTGACTAGGGTCATTCAGGTTGAGAGAGAAAGAGTTCTCCGGGAGAATCCGATTAGAGCGAGACTCGAGTAGAAACCGTATGGGTCTGACAGTACCATACTCGATATACGGTCTCTGGGATATTAGATGGATGAGGGACTATAGGTATACGGTAATTGAGGACAGACATATCAAATGGATTGGATTCCCCTGTATCATTTAAGGACTATGGCGTAGTGGCCTAGTACGTTCGTAGTCGCTGAGTCGAGTGAATTATTACAGAGATAATAATTCACTAAGTTAGAAGGAGTTCTGACAGGTATGACTTACGACCAGCTCGATATTGGGCCTGGAGGGTCACACACATATGGTAGGCATTGTGATGAGTAGAGGTTCGGATATGAGATATCCGACGGAGCCCCTATCTTATTGAATATCCAATAAGCCCCTGAATTATTGGATCTCATGGACGAGATCCAATAAGAGCTCATGAGAGATTATTGGATAGAGATCCACTAATCTAAAAGGCTTGGGTTATTGGATGCATATCCAATACCCACTAGGGGAGGATCCATTAGGGTTTGATAGAGGACCTCTATAAATAGGAGAGATTCAGAGCCACATAGGCTAGAGCCTTTGCTTGCCTCTCCTATTCTCCTCCCCCTCCCCACCTCAAAGCAGGCCTGGAGTTTTGAGGAGCGTCATCACAGCCCTGCTGTATGGATCACCGCTAGAGAGGAGGACACTTGACCTCCTTCACCCTCTCCTAAAGATCTGCAAGAAAACAGGGATATACGATCTCCCTAAGTAACACAATCTACTCTATACACAGTTTTAAGTTTTATGGATTTTGCGCACCAATCTTCACACGACGACGAACATCTCTTTTGGAATCGGAGATTTTGTTTTCTTGTTCTTCCGCTGCGCATGTGATGTCGCCCCCAAGAATTTCCCAACACCCATGACGGTGAGATGATTGAGGTGGACCCAAGCCTGGTACTGCATGGTCGGCGGAAAGCTATACCACAAAGCTTTCTCTCAACCTCTCCTATGTTGTCTCACACAACCGGAAGTTGAAATGGTCCTCGTCGAACTTCATGAGGGGATCTATGGGGAGCACAATGGAGGGCGGACTTTGGCCTTCAAGGCCCTAAGGCAAGGGTACTACTGGTCGACTATGCACCAAGACTCCATGGCATACGTACGGCAATGCCAACAGTGTCAAATGCATGCTCGACTGTAGCATCAACCAGCAACGCTTCTTACCCCGGTAGATGCTGCATGGCCCTTCGCCCAATGGGGAATGAACATCCTCGGGCCTTTCCCTCCCGCCTCGGGACAGCGGCATTTCCTGATAGTCGGGGTCAATTACTTCTCGAAGTGGGTTGAAGCCGAGCCTTTAGCCTCCATCACTGAGAAGCAAGTTCAAAGATTCATGTGGAAGAACATCATCACCCGATTCAGAATCCCAAGAGCTATCATCACTGACAACGGAGCACAATTCAACAACGCTAAATTCAAGACCTATTGTTAGTCGTATGGAATACAATTGAGGTTCAGCTCGGATGCGCACCCCCAAACCAATGGCCAGACTGAAGTAATGAATCGGGCGATCCTAGAGGGTCTCAAGAAGAGGGTCTCAGGTGTGTGCGGAGCTTGGGTGGACGAACTCCCTAGCATTTTATGGGTGATGCGAACGAGCCCCAAGTCCGCCTCGGGAGAGTCTCCGTTTAGCCTGGCGTTTGGGACCGAAGCAGTCCTCCCACCCGAGATGGTGTTCTCGACCCTGCCCACCTCCAACTACTAACAAGAAGGCTATGAGGAGGGCCTACAAGCAAATCTAGACCCCCTCGAAGAGAGAAGAGCCAAGGCACATCTGCGTACCCTGGCGTACAAGAAGGCAATGGCTCGGATATACAACTGCAAAGTTCGACCACGATCGATCAAAGTCAGGGCCCTCATCTTCCGAAAGGCAGAGGTGAGCGACCAACGAGCATGAGGAAAACTCGCGCATAATTGGGAAGGCCCCTATCGAGTCTACGATATGGTCCGAGAAGTGACCTACCGACTTGAGACCATGGAAGGAGCCCCTCTACTGAGGACATGGAACGTAGTGAATTTGAAGAAATTCTATCCATAAAAGCCAAAGGATGAGGCCCTAGAAGGATGCATTATGCCAAGTGAAAGAAGTGTCTACATCTGTGGTAGAGGAAGACGAGGAATCAGGATTCCAAAATAAGAGTTTTCATTGACAAAAAAATATACATATCAAGGTCGGGCGATACAGTTTCAAAATTCGACCCAACCAAAACGAAAAGGAAGATACAACCCCTAGCTCGGAGGGGGGGTCTCGAGCCCATCATCAAAGGGGACGCTCGCCGGCATATCGACGTCTTGGTCCTCCGGCCGATCGGCAAATGGGTCCAGCTCCAGTTCTTGGTCTGAGTATCTCGCTCAAAAACGAGTGTAAGCTACCCGATACCCGAACTCGTATGTCACCCGCCCCGACCTCACCAGGTCATGCTCGAACCTGGCGGATGACTTGTACTCGGCAAGCGCCTCCTTGATCTTCCCGGGCAGCACCAACTGCTCCTCCTTCAAGACCTCCTCGGTGACCCAAGCCGAAGATCTGGCGATCTCGACATTGTGAGAAAGGGTTAGCAGCTCATCGTCCAGTGTCCGGATGCGCGACTAGCTTTCCTCCAGCTCGGCCTTTAAGTGGGTCACCTCTTCATCCAAAGCCGAGGCACGTTGTTCAGCCACTACAACAACTTCCGGACCACCTCGGGCCCTCAACTTCTGGTTCTCCTGCTGAAGGGAGGCCTGATTGCCCGATTGGCGCTCGATCACCCGGTCGGTGTCGAGGACTCGGTCAATCAGCGCCATGGTGTAATGTTGTCCCTGCACAAAGATCGGTGTTCGGACCCACACAAGGAAAGATTGGACAAGGAAAGAAAACCGCTACTTACCCAGACGAGCGACTTGGTTGCCCGGTCCACCAGCGCTTCCGAGGGAGTGCAGTAAAGCTCCTTTGCCATGGCCGGATGAAGTGCCCCTCGAAGGAATTCTCAGGTGGTAGGACCGTCGCCCCAAATGCAACTGTCGGCCTTGAGAGACACTCACCGAGGGATGTAAGGGGTTCCCAGCTCCCCCGCTAGAAGGTCGGCCATGACTAGGGCCTCGAACTCCTTGCCCTCGGCCCGAGGGCGGGAGTGACACAGATGCCGCATCGACGTCGGGCGCACAAGTGCCCTCCTAGGAAGATCACTGCCGGACGACCCAACCACCACCTTCTCCTTCGCACTCCCTAGGCCCCCGGCTTGGGGAGCAGCCTTAGGCGATCCTGGGGTGGTACTCTTGCACACGGCCGAACTCGCAGGCATCTTTCGGGCCAGTGTCTTCGTTTTCTTCCGAAGGTAGCTCACCTCCAGAGATCCTATCGTCCTCTTCATCGTGCCCTCCTGCGGGGCACCCCTAGCTCTAGAACCATCATCGCCCTGAGACGTTGGCGCAGTGGACCCACCGTGGGACATTCCCTTCACCCGCTGAAGATCCACCATCTCTACAAACCGAAACCCAATTGGTCAGGTACCTCGGGATGAGTGGATGACCCATAACACGTTGATAGCCACTCGGGGTGGCAGGGCTTAAGAGAAGCTTATGAAGAGTAGGCTACTCCACTGCCAGGGCGACGGTTGGGTTCCCCGAGGAGAGAGTTGGACGCAGCATTAAAAACCCATCATGACTCCTCGGATACGCCAGATTCACCACCCTTGAGACTCCCGCCAAAGACACCTTATCGCCCAAAGTCTCCCGCCAGAAGTCATCTGAAACAAGAAGCCCCCCTGCCAGGCCCCGTGCCTCATTTGGCCCGGCTGCCACTTGGCACCCCGGCTATGGGCAAAATTCGGCGCATCACCCAATGAGGCCCTAAGCCCCATTCCTAGGTTGCTCACCACCAGACCTGAGCCCGAGCTCAGTCACTTGACCGACAGGTCCAATCCTTGCACAAGTCACTCCAGATCGATCCTGACTTGTGACTCACCAGCACCAGACCCGAGCCCAAGCTCAGTCACTCGACCCACAGGTCCAATCCTTGCCCGAGTCGCTCCAGATCAATCCTGACTTGCGACTCGCCGGCACCAGACCTGAGCCCGAGCTTAGTCAGTTGACCCATAGGTCTAATCCTTGCCCGAGTCGCTCCAGATCGATCCCGACTTGCGACTCGCCGACACTAGACCTGGGCCCGAGCTCAGTCACTCAACCCACAAGTCCAATCCTTGCTTGAGTCGCTTCGGATTGATCCCGACTTGCGACTCGCCAGCACCAGACCTGAACCCGAGCTCAGTCACTCGACCCACAGGTCCAATCCTTGCCCAAGTCACTCCAGATCGATCCCGACTTGTGACTCGCCGGCACCAGACCTAGGCCCGAGCTCAGTCACTCAACCCACAAATCCAATCCTTGCCCGAGTCGCTCCAGATTGATCCCGACTTACGACTCACCAGCACTAGACCTAAGCCCGAGCTCAGTCACTTGACCCACAGGTCCAATCCTTGCTCGAGTCACTCCAGATCGATCCCGACTTATGACTCGCCGGCACCAGACTTGAGCCCAAGCTCAGTCACTCGACCCACAGGTCCAATCCTTGCCCAAGTCGCTCCAGATCGATCCCGACTTACGACTCACCGACACCAGACCTGAGCCCGAGCTTAGTCAGTTGACCCATAGGTCTAATCCTTGCCCGAGTCGCTCCAGATCGATCCCGACTTGCGACTCGCCGACACTAGACCTGGGCCCGAGCTCAGTCACTCAACCCACAAGTCCAATCCTTGCTTGAGTAAGCCGGATTGATCCCGACTTCGCGACTTCGCCAAAGACCGAACTGAACCCGAGCTCAGTCACTCGACCCACAGGTCCAATCCTTGCCCAAGTCACTCTAGATCGATCCCGACTTGTGACTCGCCGGCACCAGACCTAGGCCCGAGCTCAGTCACTCAACCCACAAATCCAATCCTTGCCCGAGTCGCTCCAGATTGATCCCGACTTACGACTCACCAGCACTAGACCTAAGCCCGAGCTCAGTCACTTGACCCACAGGTCCAATCCTTGCTCGAGTCACTCCAGATCGATCCCGACTTATGACTCGCCGGCACCAGACTTGAGCCCAAGCTCAGTCACTCGACCCACAGGTCCAATCCTTGCCCAAGTCGCTCCAGATCGATCCCGACTTACGACTCACCGACACCAGACATGAGCCCGAGCTCAGTCACTTGACCCACAGGTCCAATCCTTGCCCGAGTCACTCCAGATCGATCCCAACTTGTGACTTGCCGACACCAGACCTGAGCCCGAGCTCAATCACTCGACCCACAGGTCCAATCCTTGCCCGAGTTGCTCCAGATCGATCCCGACTTGCGATTCGCCTGTGTTGGATCTCGTATTTTAATGATGAAACCACTTAATATGTGTTTATGATTTAATTTGCATTTTGAGTGATGCAGGATGCTTCGATCAGGATGAGACAATTAAAGCAGAAATATCATGTTGGGCCAGAGGAACATGTTAGAAGATTAGACGTCGGATCGGTGGATCGGTCGACGTATCAACAGAAGGCTTCAGGCCATGGATTTAGGCATCAGGCCAAGAAGAGCGGATATTGCGCTAAGGTCATCAGAGTTGCAGAGTCAACTGGCCGATTGGGCAATAGGCCACAAGAGAGGACGATGCGCCGAAGAATCGGACGAAGCATCCAGAGACCAATGACATGCCGAACAACTTAATTAATGCTTAGTATTAATTGTCTAGATCAAAGTTTGTTTTATATGTGTAGGATTAACTATGATGGAAGTAAGACATGTAGGTGTCGGAGTCAAGACTATGATCACGTTGGGGGTTCGAGAGTTCGACGGAAGTCCGGATAGTCGTCCGAGGTTTTACGGGAACAAATCCGAGAAGTCTAGGAGCTTGCCAAAGAAGCTCGTCGAAACTCGCCAAGTGGATCGTCGTAAGTCCAGGAGTTTGCCAGAAGTCCGTAAGAGCATCGCCGAGGGTTCGTCGGATGTTCACCGGAAGTTCACCGGAAGCTTGCTAGAAGAAGCGATTAACGCACCGGAGCAAGTTGCAGTAAATGCTTAGAAATATAGTAGTTAGCATGATGATTAAGTTAGAAATAGGAGGTGATCCCATTAACTTAATCTTGGGGCAATTGGACCCTTGACAAACCCAGATTGGGTCAAATGGATCAACCCATTCGGACCTAGATTTCCCAACCGGCAGTGGCATCGCCTAGGAGCTCAGTCTCCCAGGAAAGCTGGGCAGTGGCACCGCCCAGGTCAGGCGGTGGTACCGCCTGAGCTCGGTCACCGAGATCTGCCAGGCGGTGGAATCGCCCCAGTTAGGCGATGGCACCGTCGAGGAGCTCGGTCTCCAAGCTCTACTGGGCGGTGGTGTTAGGATCCTTTTTCTAAGATTTTAAATAATTTTTATCGAGTCTATTTTATTCAGTTGTTTATTGAGTTGGTTTGGTTCAATTAGAGTCATGTAGAGGTTTATTTAATATTTATTTATTATTAGAGTTCAACTCCTAGTGGACTTTGGGTAGAAATCAATAAATAGTGATGTAACCCTTTCTTTAAGAAATAAATTAATCAATCAATGAAATATTATTCCACTCTATGGACAAATCCTAGGAGGCCATGTTGGGAAATCTTGGGGGCGACATCACATGCGCAGCGGAAGAACAAGAAAATAAAATCCCTTATTCCTAAATAGATGTTCGTCATCGTGCGAAGATTGGTGCGCAAAATCCGTGAAACTTAAAACTGCATACATGGTAGATTGTGTTACCTAAGGAAATCGTATATCCCTGTTTTCTTGCAGATCTTTAGGAGAGAGTGAAGGAGGTCAAGCGTCCTCCTCTCTAGCGGTGATACACACAGCAGAGATGCAATGACACTCCTCAAATCTCCAAGCCTACTCTGAGGTGGAGAGGGGGAGGAGAATAGGAGAGGCAAGCAAAGGCTCAAGCCCATGAGGCTTTGAATCCCTCCTATTTATAGAGGTCCCCTATCAAACCCTAATGGATCCTCCCCTAGTGGGTATTGGATCTACATCCAATAAGATAAGGACTCCGTCGGATATCTCATATCCGAACCTCTACTCATCGCAATGCCTACCATATGTGTTTGACCCTCTAGGCCCAATATCGAGCCGGCCGTGAGTCATACCTATCAGAACTCCTTCTAACTTAGTGAATTATTATCTATGTAATAATTCACTTGACTCATTGACTACGGACGTACTAGGCCACTACGCCGTAGTCCCTAGACGATACAGGGGAATCCAATCCATTGGACCTATCTATCCTCAATTATCGTGTACCTATAGTCCCTCATCCATCTAATATCCCAGAGATCGTATATCGAGCATGGTGCTGTCAGACTCATACGGTTTTTACTTGAGTCTCGCTCAAATCGGATTCTCCTAGAGAACTCTTTCTCTCTCAACCCGAATGAGTCTGGCTAGGGATTTGTCTGAGCAAGAACACATGGGATATTCCTCTCATGACACCAAGAGTGGATGATCCTCTATCGACACTCAATAGTCTTCGTAAGGTCGACTACCACTCCCAATGACTAGTTGTACTAGATCCGAGACAGCCAAACCTATAAGTCTGATGTCAAAGAGTGGAGCACTCATACAGGACATCCTTGGTGTCTCAAGTCTAAGGACCAGATACACCACTAGGACTACGGAATTGCTGTATGACAATAAGGCATCATCAACCATCCAGCATTCCGTAAGCGGATCAATCGGTGAACTCATTCTCCAATGAGCACCTGTACTGTATCCCTATTACCCCTACATGAGCAGCTATAAGACCAGCTACATCCATCATATGGACGGGTATACAGCACACCAGTCTGCCTGGTTATCACGATGTCCCTCTTGAGTAACCTATGACCAAGATTATTTAGGATCTATGTTTAAAGGTGAATCGATCTCATTATCATGATCTCATCACGATCCGATTCTCATTGCACAAATCCAAGGATATCACAATTTATATATGCATATATGCAATATTTATAAAGTGATATATGCTAAAATATAATAAGTAAAAAGATTCTGTATCAAGTCACACATGCCATCACTCACGTGATTGGCTTGCTGGGCACCTATGACTAGCAATCTCCCACTTGACCTAAAGCCAACCACTTATGTGTCTGATCCCCATCGGACCCCTGTGACACTCAAAGACAATCTGAGACAACTGCTTTGTCAGTGGATCTGCAATGTTATCTTCGGATGGAACTCTTTCCACTACTACATCTCCTCGGGTTACAATCTCTCTAATAAGGTGGAACCTCCTTAGAACATGCTTAGATTTCTGATGAAACCTGGGTTCCTTCGCTTGAGCAATCGCCCCGTTGTTATCGCAATAGAAGGAGATCGGCTCCTTGCTACCCGGCACGACTCCCAAATCTGTGATGAACTTCTTCACCCAAACTCCCTCCTTTACTGCATTTGATGCAGCAATGTACTCTGCATCTATAGTCGAGTCAGCAGTAGTATCTTGCTTGGAACTCTTCCAGAACACTACTCCTCCATTCAAGGTATACACATACCCCGAATTTGACTTGCTATCATCGACATCAAACTGAAAACTTGAGTCTGTGTAGCCTTCAACCTTAAGGCTACTACCTCCATATACTAGCAAAAGATCCTTAGTCATTCTCAAGTACTTAAGGATACACTTTACTGCTTTCCAGTGCTCCAAGCCTGGATCCGCTTGATACCTGCTCGTGACACTCAGAGTATGCGCTATATCAGGCCTAATACATAGCATGACATAAATGATAGACCCTATTATTGAGGCATAAGGTATCATATCCATGTTTGTCCTTTCTTCTAGAGTCTTTGGGGACATACTCGTAGAAAACGATATCTCATGTCTCATCGGTATAAGACATCTCTTGGAATTTTTCATGCCATACCTTTTGACAATGGTTTCTATGTACTTGGACTGGGACAAGCCAAGCATCCTCTTGGATCTATCTTTATAGATCCAAATCCCCAAGATATAGGATGCTTCCCCCAAGTCCTTCATGGAGAAGTGTCTAGATAACCAAGCCTTTACTGTGGATAGCATTCCTACAAAATTCTTGATGATCAGGATGTCCTCCACATATAATACCAAAAAGGTGATAGCGCTCCCACTTACCTTCCTATACACACAAGGCTCATCTTCGTTCTCAACGAAGTCATAAGATCTGATTGCCTCATCAAATCTTATGTTCCAACTTCGGGAAGCTTGCTTTAGTCCATAAATGGATCTAAGCAACCTACACACCTTATCTAGGCAGTTTTTGGACACAAATCCCTCAGGTTGTATCATATACACCTCCTCCTCAAGGTTCCCATTGAGGAATGTGGTTTTCACATCCATCTACTAGATCTCATAATCATAGTGTGCTGCAATAACCAATAGAATTCTGATGGATTTTAGCATTGCTACGAGTGAGAAGGTTTCGTCATAGTCAACACCTTGCCTTTGACAATACCCCTTAGCCACAAGCCTTGCTTTATAGGTCTCTACCTTTCCATCTACTCCGATCTTTTTCTTAAAGATCCACTTGCAACCGATAGGTACAATACCTTCGGGTACATCAATTAGGTTCTAAACCTTGTTGCCACTTCTCGAAGTCTATACTCATAATAGCCTCCTCGTAGGTCTTAGGGTCAATATCCTCAACATCCTCTCCTCTAATATGTCCCACATATTTCTCAGGAGGATGGGATACTCTATCAGACCTACGTAAAGTTGAAACTTGTGTATTAGGTACCTGAATAGACTCGAGCTGTAGAGTGGTGCTTAAGCTTGGTTCTCCAACCTCGCTCAACTCTATCATGCTCCCACTATTTCCGCCAAGAATGCGTTCCTTCTCAAGGAACACTGCTCTCTTAGCTACAAAGACCTTTTGGTCCCCTAGATGATAGAAATAATACCCATAAGTTTCCTTGGGATATCCCATAAATTTGCATCGCTCTGTCCTTGATTCTAACTTATCGGGGTTGTGTCTTTTAACGTGGGCAGGGCAGTCCCAAATCTTAACAACCTTAAGATCAGACTTCTTCCCTTTCCATATCTCATATGGTGTAGACACTACCAACTTAGTTGGAACTCTGTTCAGAAGGTAAGTTGCGATTTCTAGGGCATATCCCCAGAATGAGATGGGTAGGTCAGCGAAACTCATCATGGACCGTACCATGTCTAATAGCGTACAATTTCTCCTTTCGGAGACACCATTGAGCTGAGGTGTATAAGGAGGTGTCCATTGGGATAATATCCCATGGTCCTTAAGGAACTGAGTAAACTCTGTACTTAAGTACTCACCTCCTCGATCTGATTGAAGAGTTTTGATACTCTTTCCAGTCTGGTTCTCCACCTCATTCTTATACTCTCTGAATTTCTCAAAGGCCTCGGACTTGTACATCATTAAGTACACATATCCATACTTTGAGAAATCATCAATAAAAGAAATGAAGTAGGAGTAACCACCAAATGGCATGAGTTGACATGGGTCCACATATATCATATATATCACTATATATCACTCTCTCCAGTTCTATTAAATGGAGAGTTGGTCAATTTTCTACGAAGGCAAGACTCGCAAGTTGTATATGACACATAGTCGAATGGATCTAGATATCCATCATTTAGCAACTTTTGAATCCTTCCTTCATAGATGTGACCTAGCCTACAATGTCACAGGTATACACTGTTCATCTCATCTCGTTTCCTCTTGGACACATTTACATTCATGATATATAGAGTAGTGTCTAGCATAAATAAACCATTATGCAATATTCCTTTCGTGATGATCTTATCATTTAATAATATCGAATAACCATTGTTCTCAAAAACTAATTTATATCCACTAACTGTCAAACATGAAATGGAGATAATATTTTTTATAATAGAAGAAACAAAATAACATGCATCTAATGCAATTAAAGCTCCACCAAGCAGATGTAGGGCAACCTCGCCAACAGCTACTATAGCAACTTTTGCTCCATTACCCATCTTGAGGTTCATCTCGCCTCTCTCTAGTCTCCTAGGCCTTGCTAGAACCTGCAACGAATTACATATATGATAAGCACTACCGGTATCCAATACCCATATGTTATCATAAGAGTCCGACAAATGGAGACTAATCATGAATGTACCTGAAGCTTCATCAAGCTTTTGTTTCGCCCTTTCTACAAGGTACTCTTTGCAGTTCCTCTTCCAGTGCCCATATTTCCCATAGTGGAAGCACTGGCCTTTGTCCTTTGCTAGGTCTTTCTTAGCAACCTTTGCTTTACCTGGTCTACCCTTGCCCTTTTCCTTCTTAAGGGACCTTTCTGCTTTCGTTTTCTTTCTGATCTCACTAGTGTAGAGAACTGGTTTCTCTTTCTTAATAGTACTCTCTGCCTCCCTCAACATATTGAGGAGCTTTGGGAGAGTCACTTCAAGTTTGTTCATATTAAAATTCATTATAAACTGTGAAAAGAAATCTGGTAGGGACTGAAGCATAATGTCCACACACAAGTTATCCTCAAGGACCATTCCTAGACCTGTGAGTTTCTCTATCCACTCAATCATCTTTAGGACATGGTTCTGAACCGGTGTCCCCTCAATCATCCTAGCGCGGAAGAGGCTCTTGGATATCTCATATCGCTAAGTTCTTCCTTGTTCCTCAAACAATTTACGGACATGTAGGAGAATGGATCTGACATCCATCTTTTCATGTTGTCTCTATAACTCAGGAGTCATAGAGCCCAACATATAGCACTGAGCAAGAGTGGAGTCATCAATGTACTTCACGTAGCGAGCGATCTCATCCTCACTTGCCCCTTCTTCGGGCATAAGCATCACTGTATTAAGGACGTACACGATTTTCTCCGCCGTGAGAACAATTCTCAAGTTACGGAGCCAATCCGTATAATTTGAACTAGTGAGGCGGTTGACATCAAGTATGTCACGTAAGGGATTTGAAAGCAACATTTTCTGAAATAAAGATGCAGCAGAAATGAATAACATGCAGATTTTGCAAGAAATAAACTATCAAGATATGGACTTCTATCTTAATATGCTCCCACTATTTTACTAGCGAGTCATGCGACACCCTCAGCACGTGAAACGGAAGTCTCCAACAGACTGACTTCTAGTAGGGATCAGGATCCAATCAGTGTCTTAGTGTAACCTCAAGGGACTCGACCAATCACACTAAGCCCCAAAGGTAGACAACTCTTGCCGATCACAACTCTTTGTGATTCCTGTCTTGTTCGGCCTCCGAATCATCATGGTCTCGAGGGACTTGACTAACCATGATGTTCGGTTAAGTCAATACCTTCGTTACAAGATGAGTCTGATTTGATGATATACCCTCGAGGGACTCGACCAAGCATACCATGTCCTCAGGTCATCGGTGACATCTCTATGTCGTAAGTAAGATAGCGAATCGCGATATAGGTGAGCCTCGAGACAATCGACCAACTCAACCTACACCGGGAATCGGTTCATACCCATAACGATGGAAGGCCACATGGGTCAATCTAATTACCTCATGTTTACCGACTTAATATTATAGAGAGAAATGTTTCTATGATTTGGTCTCCTAATATGACATGTCACACATATACATATTTAATATATATCTACATCGCATGCAAATATATATGCATATCTAGTATATGTATAAGCAATCATACCAGATGATCATGGACCACAACCTAATATGACTAGGCCCGAGCCAGGAGGCATAATCACTCACATCAAGATCTATGCATGCAATGATACATCTCCATGCCCTGTGATCATCCATCTCGTCCTAGTCGGTTCCGTCGACATCTCGATGCATCTTCATGCATCGCGATCGTCTGTCTCGTGAGTACTGCTATCGCATCCACGCTCCCGCTGCGCCTCCTTATGTGATTATAACTTAATAATAGGCACACAGGCCTAACAATAAACGAGAAATATAATGAAGGCTCGTAGACCCCAATAATAATAATCACAAGTACACATATCACACAGTTCATGATCATCCGTCCACACATCATATATCACATGTATAAATAATTATCATCATGTATGACTACTAGATAGTAATAAAAATAGTAATCAACTATACCTTTTAATTAATTAATTTTTATGAAATCAGGGACATATAGGGAATTTCTTAATTCCTAGGGGTATTTTTATAATTTAGACAAAAGACAAAAACTAGAATTTCTCAAATTTCGTGGGGCAAAATTATCTTTTGCCTAGAAAACCCTAATGCCCTCATCCTCCACTATTGTTGTCGTTGCCGTCGCTGCCGCTACCCTGCCAGCGATGGGCTGTACGGCGGGGGGCGGGGTCGCTGCCCTCGCTTGTAGGCGGTACGCTCGCTAGCGGCGCTGCCCTTGCAGCTGGGCGCCCCCGCGGGCACCACCGCCTCCGCGGGCGATTTTGCTAGCGAGGCAGTGCCCGCAGGCGGTGCTGCCTCGCCGGGCGGCCGCCCCTGCAGGGTTTTTACCCACGGGAGCAGCGGCCACAAGCACTGCTACCCTTGCGCGCAGGCGCAATGCCCATGCAGGTGGCCACCGTGCTTGCGGCCCTACGTGCAGGTAGCCCTCGCCTACACATGCGCGGCCTTGCGGCTACTGCTGCAGGCTGCCTACCAGCATGCGGATGGCAGTGCTGCCATCTGTGACGGCAGCGAGGGCAGCAATAGTTGCTGCCCTTTTTCGCTTTTGCGTCGACGATTTTGATGTCAAAAGCTTCTCCAAAACACAACACACGCAGTTCAAAACCAATCTATTGCATGAACAACCTGGCTCTGATACCACTGTTGGGAAATCTTTGGGGTGACATCACATGCGCAGCGGAAGAACAAGAAAACAAAATCCCCGATTCCCAAAGCGATGTTCGTCATCGTGCGAAGATTGGTGCGCAAAATCTGCGAAACTTAAAACTGCATATACAGTAGATTGTGTTAACTAGGGAGATCGTATATCCCTGTTTCCTTCCAGATTTTTAGGAGAGGGTGAAGGAGGTCAAGCGTCCTCCTCTGATCTTCAGGCCTACTCTTAGGTGGAGAGGGGGAGGAGAATAGGAGAGACAAACAAAGGCTCTAGCCCATGAGGCTCTAAATCCCTCCTATTTATAGAGGTCCCTTGTTAAACCCCAATGGATCCTCCCCTAGTGGGTATTGGATCTACATCCAATAAGACAAGGGCTCCATCGGATATCTCATATCCGAACCTCTACTCATCGCAATGCCTACCATATGTGTGTGACCCTTTAGGCCCAATATCGAGCTGGCCGTGAGTCATACCTGTCAGAATTCTTTCTAACTTAGTGAATTATTATCTCTGTAATAATCCACTCGACTCATCGACTACAAACGTACTATGCCACTATGCCGTAGCCCCCAGACGATAAAGGGGAATCCAATCCATTAGACCTGTATGTCCTCAGTTACCGTGTATCTATAGTCCCTCATCCATCTAATATCCCAGAGACCGTATATCGAGCATGGTGTTGTCAGACCCATACGGTTTCTACTCGAGTCTCGGTCTAATCGGATTCTCCCGGAGAACTCTTTCTCTCTCAACCCGAATAACCCTGGCCAGGGATTTGTCTAAGCAAGAACACATGGGATATTCCTCTCATGACATCGAGAGTGGATGATCCTCTATCGACACTCAATAGCTCTCGTAAGGTCGACTACCACTCCCAATGACCAGTTGTACTAGATCTGGGACAGCCAAACCTATAAGTCTGGTATCAAAGAGTAGAGCACTCATACAGGATATCCTTGGTGTCTCAAGTCTAAAGACCAGATACACCACTAGGACTACGGAATTGCTGTCTGACAATAAGGCATCATCAACCATCCAGCATTCCGTAAGCGGATCAATCAGTGAACTCATTCTCCAATGAGCATCTGTATTGTATCCCTAGTGTCCCTACACGAGCAGCTATGAGACCAGCTACATCCATTATATGGACGGGTATACAACACACCAGTCTGCCCAGTTATCATGATGTCCTTCTCGAGTAACCTATGCCGGGATTATTTAGGATTTGTGTTTAAAGGTGAATCAATCTCATTATCATGATCTCATCACGATCCGAATCCCATTGCACAAATCCAAGGACATCATAGTATATATATGCATATATGCAATAGTTATAAAGTGATATATACCAAAATATAATAAGCAAAAAGATTCTGTATCAAGTCACACGTGCCATCACTCACGTGATTGGCTTGCTGGGCACCTATGACTAGCAGGCCGATCCCCTCGAAGTGATTAAGAAGGGCCGATCCCCTCGAAGCGATCATTGTCATTCCCTTTTCTCCCCTTTCTTCCACGATAAGACCTTAGGGTCTTATCATTTGGTATCAGAGCGACGATAAGACTTTAGTGTCTTATCATTTGATATCAGATCCTTACCATTTCATCATCTTTTCTACCATTTATTTCCTTTTTTTTACGATAAGACTTTAGGGTCTTACCATTTGGTATCAGAGCCTTACCATTTTATCCCCTTTTCTATCATTTCTTTCTTTTTTTTTTATGATAAGACCTTTAAGTCTTATCATTTGGTATCAAAGCAGCGATCCTCAGTGTTCTCATTGCAGTTCATCATCTCAAAAAAAAAAAAAGAGAGAGAGAGAAGAAGACGAAGCCCTGCACCCCTGCTTCCGGCCAGCCCACCCGCCGCTGCTGCTTCTCGGCCGACGAACCACCGCCGCCGCCGCTACTGCCTAGCCAGCAGCCACCACTACCGTCGCTGCCCCCCCGGCTAGCGACCTCGCCTCATCGCTGCCCGCATCTCGCTCGAGCGAGAATAGACGCGACCGTCATTTCCCAGCCAGCGGACCACCCATCGCCACTTCTACCGTCGACGATGCTACCCTTACCGCACCGCTATTGATGTCTTCCCTTGGTTGCAACTTCGGCTGCGCGATCTATTGGCATTGTTGTTTCTGTGGTGCGATAGAAACAGAGCAACCGCCAGTCCCTCTACTGTCGTAGGCGCCGGTTGCTTCTACTGCCGCCGTTGCTTCCTAGCCACCTCAACGCCACCCCTCTCCTTCGTTGCCAGCCACCGTGCGACGATCGTCACACGTCTCCCAGCCATCGATCCCCCTTTCTCTGCATCCGTAGTGATAAAAACAGGGCAACTCACCGGTTGCCCTTGTTCCCAACCGTGACACCGCCGACTCCTCCTTCTCCACCGCCGTCACTGCTTCTTGGCCGCTTGACCACAACTGCCACTGCTCCCCAGCCAGCAACCTCCCCTCCTCATTGCGCTATACCCGCCACAACCACATCCTCTCCCCTTTGAAGCCCATTTGGTCGAAAGGGGCCCTTGCCTCCTCTGCTTTCGACCAGCCCCACCACAGCCATTGCAATCCGGCTAGCAACCACTGTCGCCGTTGCTCCCTGGCCATCAGCCTTCCCTCCTTGATGCTCCACCCTGCTTGAGCGAGAAGGGTCACCGCCGCTATTTCTCGACCAGTAGACCAACCCCCTCGTCGCTTCTACCATCGGTGACACTGCCCCAACCGTGCCACCATCGCTGCCTCCCCTTAGGTCGCAGCTACAGTCGCTTGACCATCCCTCCTCGTGGTGATCAAACCAAGGCAACCATGATCGCCGCAGCCACCATCGTTTCCTCAACCGAACGCGATCCCTCAACGTCACTAATGCCTCATTCCGTAGTGCGATAGAGACAAAACAGCACTGCCTTCCATCTGCGTCGTCGCAGCCACCGCAGCAGCGAGCCCTTGGTGGCACTGCCCCAACCGCACCATCACCACAGGTGGCCATCACCGCAGCCTCAACCCCATTGCTCGACGATCGCCCCTTGGGTCTAGCAGTTGTAGCCACATCAACGCAGTCGCCTTCCAGCCCCGACGCTCTCTCACCCCACGTAGCGACAGAAACAGGGCAGCAACTCTTCCTCCAATGCAGCGACCACAGCATTGCCCTCGGCATCCACCTCCTTGGCAACTTTGCACTAACAATGCTGATGCCCTTAACCGACATAAAAAACAGGAGTTGAGAACCCAGATTTGCAGTCTTGCGCAATGGCCACCGATAATTCAATGAAAGTACAAATGGAAGTATGGGAAATCAGAATTGAGAATCGACTGCAAGAAACACTTAATGATTTCAAAAAGAGCCTACTGGAGAGCCTCAACAAATTTCAACTAGATAGGGGCTCAAGTTCTACGTTGTACAGATATGAAAATATAAGAAAAGAGCCCCAAGATTATGACACAAACTACTCACACATGAAGGTGGAATTTTCGAGATGGAAAGATGGAGATCTAACCAGTTGGATCTCTAGGGCAGAAAATTTTTTCCATTTTCATAGAACCCCAAAAGAATCCAAGGTAGAAGTGGCCTCAATCCAGCTCAATGGAGATGCAATTCAGTGGTATGATTGGTATGAAACTTTCTACAGAGTTCCTTCATGGGAGCAATTCAAAAGACAGCTTCTTGTTCGCTTTGGCCGATCCGAATATAAGAATGTTGATTGCCAGCTCGCCAAAATTCGTCAAACTTCTACAGTGTTAGAATATCAGAGTAGGTTTGAAAGATTGTCAAATCAAGCTAAAGATTGGTCGGATCGACAACTTCTGGGTACATTTATTGAAGGGCTTATTCTAGAGATCTGGTGTAAAGTTAAGGCTCGTCAACCCTGCACTATGATAGCTGTGATCTCATTTGCACATCTACATGAGAAAAAAATTAGCAAGGAAAGATTAGCAAGGGGTTTGTACTATGATGAAAAGTGGAGTATAGAGCACCGATATAAACAAGGGCAACTTCTAATGATTCAGCTAATTGGAGAGGAACCGGAAGCAAAAGAGTTGGACCACGATCATGAAAGTGTGAAAACTGATGAAGATATTGAAGCCATCACATATACAGTGCATGCATTGACTGGCTACACTAACCTACAAACTATGAAAATCAGAGGAACTTTGAAGCATCAGCCTGTCACTATTTTGATTGATACAGGTAGCACTAATAATTTTATGAACAGGAAAGTTATAGCCCAATTAGCCCACCACATTGAAGGCTGTGACATATTTGAAGTAAAGATCACTGATGGACAGATTTTAACTTGTGATAGCAAAGGCCAAGAGTTTCTTACAACAATTACTACACTAAAAGATCGACCTATTACTTACACTGTCAAAAAGTGGAGACCATACTTACTTGATTAACAGGTTATGATGCATTGCAGATAGTCTATGACTGAAGTGCTGAAAGAGAAACTCCTTGAGATTGATGCTGCTCAGCCTTGAGGATAAGACTGATTTGAAGATGGAGGAATTGTTAGGATCCTTTTTCTAAGCTTTTGAATAATATTTATCAAGTTTGTTTAGTTCAGTTGTTTATTGAATCGGTTTGGTTCAGTTAGTGCCAGGTAGAGGTTTATTTAATATTTATTTATTATTAGAGTTCAACTCTTGGTGGACTCTGGGTAGAACTCTATAAATAGTGATGTAACCCTTTCTTTAAGAAATCAATCAATCAATCAATAAAATGTTATTCCACTCTGTGGACAAACCCTAGGAGATCGATCCCTTCGAAGTGATCAAGGAGGGCCGATCCCTTCGAAGCGATCAAGGAGGGCCGATCCCCTCGAAGCGATCAAGGAGGCTGATCCCCTTGAAGCAATCATGATCATTCCCTTTTCTCCCCTTTCTTCCACGATAAAACCTTAGGGTCTTATCATTTGGTATCAAAGCAACGATAAGACTTTAGGGTCTTATCATTTTATATCAAAGCCTTACCATTTCATCCCCTTTTCTATCGTTTCTTTTATTTTTTTACGATAAGACTTTAGGGTCTTACCATTTGGTATCAGTGCCTTACCATTTCATCCCCTTTTCTATCATTTCTTCCATTTCTTTTATGATAAGACATTTGGGTCTTATCAGATGGAACCACCCCTGTCAGGCGGTGGCATCGTTTAGAGGCTTAGTCTCCGAGCTCTACCAAGCAGTGGTACCGCCCAGTCAGGAGGTGGCACCATCAAACCCTGAAATTTCGGGAGATGATAGTTTTGAGTTCGAAATTTAAATATGTTTAGGGCCTATATATACCCCACCCTTTCATGCATGAAAGGGCACCGAAAGCACACCAAAATTTGGATCTTACTCGGTGATTTTTAGAACTCAAAAGTGTTGTAAAAGCCAAAAGTTCTTCTCCCTCTCTTCTTCCAAGTTTTGATCATTCAAGAGAGGAGTGAAAATTCTGTAAGCGTTGTCTCCTAAGCTCATCAAAAGGAGTAAAACTGTAAAAGGATGGTTGGCCTTCGCCTATTGAAGGAAGGCCTCTAGTCGACGTCGGTGATCTCATCGAAGGAGGAAGCCAAAAGTGGATGTAGGTCAAGATTGACCGAATCACTCTAAATCTCGGTTTGCATTTATATTATATTCTCTATCTTAACTGCAAACTCCCTTTATAGCTTTACTTTAACTGCACTTCGCTTGATCTTAAGTTAAAGTAATTTCTGAATCGACTTTCATACCGAAATCGTTCGATTTGCATTTACATTCTAATATCTATCTTAATTGCAAACTGCCTCCATATCTTTACTTTAACTATACTTTACTTGATTTCAAGTTAAAATAATTTTTAAATCGGCTTTCATATCGAAATCGCTTTTATCGTATGAACGTCGTTTTAAATCATCGAAAGTTTTCCACTGCACTAATTCACCCCCCTCCCTCTTAGTACTCTTGATCCTAACAATTAGAATCAGAGCCATGGTTTTCTACTTTGGTTTAACACCTAAATAGAAATGGCTCTTTTCGGCTTTCAAAAGGATCACTCTCTCATTCGTCCTCCCTTTTTCAATGGGACAGACTATACTTACTGAAAAACTCGAATGAGAGTTTTCTTGCTTTCGTTGAATCTCGATTTATGGAATTTAGTCGAAAATGATTTTCGAAAGTCTTCTCTTCTAGTGAACCATTGGAATGATTTGGAGAAGAAGACGTTTTACCTAAATGCAAAGGCTATGAATGTCTTATTTTATGCCTTAGATAAAACGGAATTTAATCATGTTTCTTTGTGTGAAATGGCTTTCGATATTTGGCGCACTCTTGAAATCACACATGAAGACACAAGTAGTGTAAAAAATTCTAAAGTAAATTTTTTTATGCATAATTTTGAAATGTTTTGTATGGAATCGAGAGAGACTATTGGAATCAAGTCCATCAAACGAGTGATTCTGAACTCGGTTTGTCTAATATAAGTTGTTGGGCTGAATCATGTGGTTCTTAACCGAAACCATTTGAGTAGGTTGGTTTTTGCTGAATCTGGTCAAATTTGTGCAATTTCAACCTGTTTGGTTGAAATTTTATACCAAGTAATTTTGCTCATAATCAAGCAGTCAGCACACTGGTTTGGGCTCAGGTCAGTATGTAATTTCGTTATGGATGAAATTACTTGTGAAGTAATTTCATGCCAAAAATTACATCCACATGAACACAGATAAATGAAGTTCATGGCCATTGTTTCTGGGCTTTTTCAAATGGAATGGGCAGATTGTGGCATTATTGAAGAGATTCATACAACATAGCACCACTTCTGGATAAAATGAGCAAATTTTAACATCGTTACAACACAGCACGTAACTATCTAATAGTTTAGATAGTTTAATTAATATATGATATCTGATGAGTTTAACTTGATGCTGGGCATGTTAGATTTATACCATTATCTTGTATGTGTGATACTATATTAATTAAGTCAACATTCTTTGCTTGCATCCCGCATTTCCTTGATATAAAAAATATCATTTTAGAGAACTGTTGCTATTTGCTTGTTTTAAGTTGAACAGAATTGAATGGGCACTTGCAGTCATACTATTTATAATGCCTAACATTTAAATTTACATCTTTTATATTTTGAAGATAGAAGTTTGTTCTAAATGCAGTTTTATTTTCATCAGGCTACGCATGCTGCTCCAATGTATAATGCAGAACTTCTCCAACTCAGATACGAGGCAGACTTCTCTCTCTGAAAGAGTTCTTCATTGTCTTTGGGATGCTTGTAAATATAAATATACTGGTGTGTCAAAAATATGTGGGCTTGGATATGTGAATGCTCATTGTTTTGCCATACTTGCAGTTGGGTTATATCTCTGGCAGCATCTATGTTGATGTGATTGGTGGAAGGCGTTATATGCATGCCACTAGTGCTCCTAGATGTCTAATCATGGGCATAGGAATGTGGTGGTTACCACCATCACCTCGTTGGCTGCTTTTGTGCGCCATACAGGGTAAAGGAAGCCTGCCACATGTGAAAGAAGTTGCCATTACCTATCTGTGTCGTTCGAGAGTGTGGCTTTTAGTAGTTCAGCTTCAGAACAAGTTGACTTGATTTTGGATGAGCTGTCATATGTGGATCAGGAAAAACAAGCTGAGGCAACGTCGCGAAGCTGGGCGGATTGGGTGTCAAGATCGTCACGGTGCCGGAGGAGCCCAAGTTCGACGCCCACAAGTTCGTCCTCTTCAACAATCTCATTTCGAGTGATCCCAACGACGCCCCAAGGCCTGTCATCCGTCAGACCGACACCGCCGCGATACTCTTCTCCTCCGGCACCACTGGGGCCAGCAAAGGGGTCGTTCCTATGCACAGGAACCTTATTGCTACGGTGGAGCTTTTTGTTCAGCTCGAAGCTTCACTGTATAGTAGTGAGAACTGGAGGAATGTTTACCTCACAGCCATTCACATGTTCCATGTGTATGGTCTTTCCCTCTTCTCCATGGGGCTCCTGTCGTTGGGATCCACCATTGTGGTGATGAGAAAGTTCGATGTGGAGGAGGCAGTTCGAGCTATCGATGCGTTTAAGGTCACTCATTTTCCTACTGTCCCACCGATAATGACCGCCCTGATAAGGGCCAAGGGTGCCACCGGCTGCCGATTACAGTCCCTCATGCAGGTTTCATGTGGAGCGGCTCCGATTGCCCCAAAAACTATTCATGACTTATTGAAGGCATTTCCTCATGTTGATTTCATTGATGATCGCTCTTCCTATCGTTAGATTTTACATGGCACCCTCAAGTTTTTGATATTTGATTAAGACAAGTACGAAATTTGGAGCTTTGGTTTTATGAATCATAGATCACAAAGTTAATTTGTTTACTTGCTCTGCGTCTTTGGTTTTGAGCGCCCATGTGGTCACTTCTCTTTGCATTTAATGTTGCATCTCGTAGATAATTCTTTGTTCTATTTTATGCAAAATTGATGCAAATGCAACTTCTATTGATGCATAAGAAGGCATGTTGTGGTAGTGTTACTCTTCTTCAATATGGACATCCGTTTGTGTCCTTTTTCTTCAATATGAAAATTCCTCTCAAGTCTTTCCATTCCTGTAGCTTGCATGAAGCATAATCTCCAGAATCCTATTAGTTTATATTTTACTGTAGATTCATTCTACTATGGAAATCTCTGTGCTTGTAGCAACTTCCTGTAAATTACTAACTCAGGATGTGAATGGCTTCGACACAGGTGAGTTGCATACTCATATAGGGTGAATGGTGTGCGTATAATCTGGAGTCCATCATGCACCAAAGGGAAAAAGTTTGAAAGATGTTTATCTATACCCTAAATGACTAGAACTTAACATCTTTAATGAGTATCTATTCAAAGAGAGATGAAACCATAAACACATAAATTTATGAAGACCAAATGGCCACTTTATTGTTTACCATCCATGTGAATATCTCAATCTAATATTTTAAATTCTAGTTTAATTGAATCTAACATCCAAATTTGAATTGGATATTTGTATACAGATCCATGCTTGGTGTGAGAATTATATTTGTAATTGACATTATGAAACAAGTATAAAATGTGGAAGTGGATGTATTATTATCTTTTTATAAATATCCCTGCCTTTGGGAAAATGATGGGCAAAGTAGATCTCTGTTTCTTACATAGCATCCGCTGAGCCTTCTTATTTTTTATACGTAAGTGGTGATTTTAATAAATTCATAATGTATATTGGACTTCTGATTTGGTATGTTTTCTGGTATTCAGAAGTAGCACATCATGACATTAGCACTTGACTTATCCTTATGCTTGGGTCGTACCAATAGCATTATGCTGGCATAATGCTTGTGCCAGGTTGGCATAGATTTTGTGCTAAATTTGTGCCAACTGGCATGGTTGTGACTGCATGTAGCCAGCTTCTAGGCTGCCACCATAACTTAAAACTTTAAGGTGTTTACATATTTGTTGACTTTCATTTAATGGGTATTATTGTTTTATCTAATTTTATTGCAGGGGTATGGCTTGAAAGAATCTGCTGCAGTTGGAACTCGTGGTTTCAATACAACAAATTGGAAAAGGCATATTTCTGTGGGATTGCTAGCTCCACACATGCAAGCTAAAATTGTTGATTTAGAGACAGGGTCTTGTTTGCCTCCTGGTACAAGTGGAGAGCTGTTGCTTCATGGATCAGCCATTCGGAAAGGTAAACTTAAAAATAGTTACAGCAGCCTAAGCTTCTAAGCTTTTATATGGGCATGTTTTGGAAAAATTTGTTTGGCTGCATCTAATCTTACTGTGGAAGCGTTTTGTTATCCTGCTCTTTAAGGCCATTTGATTTGCATCTATTTCGTTGATTGTTTTGTTAATTTCTAGATCCCATACCAAGGCCTGTGTATTTCATCTTCATCCCGATCTTCTAAAATATTGCATTGATTTAATTGGCAATGGAAAAGATAGATCTTATAAATGCAGACAAGACTGTAGTTGCTTCTCTTCAGAAGATTAAATGGTTATAATTAATCTCGAATGAGTTTGACTTGTTTCAGGTTCATGAATGGAAAATCACTTGATCCAGGTTGATTTGAAATTATGAAGAATGCAACTGTATAAGATGGCAGGCTATATACAATATTATGCATATGAAGAAGCATATTTTTACTGATATTCAGGATGAGAGCCCGTGGATTACAAACTTACGCCTCTGCCACAAGGGCCAAGCAGAAATGGAAACTAAATTACGACATTCACCAAGTATGTTTAGGTCCGTGCCCTGAGAATTCTTGCCATGGCAAAGGATGGGCAACTGCCATATGAAACTAACATTTTCACATAAATATACTAACTTACCAATTTATGATCATCACAATTATGTGGAGGTATGCTTTAGTTAGTGTTGAGTTGCAATCTAGAGAATTTATTGGATATCATGCAGATTAAAGATGCTGACCATTTAGGTAATTCTGTATAGTGTATATTATTTTCTGGCATGGCCTGTAGTGATTCTGTACACCACTGATTGTATGTATACCTGGCTATAAAACAGCCTTTTTAGTTTGACAATATGATGCTGAATAAGTGCAATTATCTTCACTATAGTTAATATCATGAAGAAACTACATGGAAGATAGGTCAGATTGATATTTCTGATGTTTGGCTTCTCATTCGTGTGTAAGAATTAGCTCTCTTACTTTCTGAAACACATTGTGCACTCACTTTCATTAAGGCGAACCAATGCAGATAAAAGTGGCTCAAGTATTTTTTCGTTTTTCCGTCTGCCAAACTTGTGTCGTATATATATCTTTATATAGGTGACTGTATGTTGCTCAAGTGTTGTAGCGGAAACATGTATAGTTGTAGTGACAATTGCTAGAATAAGCCCCCTTTATTTTCTTTGCCATCAGTTCCAAATATCAACTTCCAATTGTATAACCATTGATATCAAAACTTAACAGGCTACTTAAATGATGATAATGCAACTTCATCAGCAATCATTGAGGATGGTTGGTTAAAAACAAGGGATATTGCATACTTTGATGGAGATGGATACTTGTATATATTGGACCGTCTGAAAGAGACCATCAAATACAAAGGATTTCAGGTATGTCCGGTTCACATACTCATGATGCAAAAAGAGGGCTGATAACTAATGTGCTGTTCTTCAGTATATGCCTTATTTTACTATGAGAAAATAGGAACATTTGGGAGATTTCAAGAAGTATTCATTAATAATTAAAATATCAAACCGAAATATACAAGTCTGCTTGAGCCTTATTACATGATCATGTTTGCTTGTTGCAACTTTCTGCAGTATCTCTGTACATAATTTCTTGTATGACATCTCTCTTGCAGAAAGCACCAGCTGATTTGGAAGCCTTGTTGATTGCACATCCTGACATCGTGGATGTTGCAGTGACAGCGAAAGCTTTACAAGTTCAACAAAGAACCAAGAGATTCTTAATGCATGCATCTTTCGCTGCTTTTATCCTAATATTATCCTATGACTTCTGTAGGGCTAAGAACGAAGAAGCTGGGGAGATACCAGTGGCATTTGTAGTTACGAGGCCAGGAAGCAAGCGTTCATCCACTGATGTTATCGAGTTTGTGGCAAAGCAGGTATCCACATTAATTGCATCAGTTCCTTTTTCACTTGAAAATCATAAATCTTTTAAAAAACTTTTAGAGATCAAAGGGTAAAATAAATCTTCTGTCCTTAATGCCATATTTATCTAGAGATCACTGATGCCTGAAGCCTGATTAATCCTCCAGAAAAGCACCTGACAATTGTGGGTTAGCGTAAACAGATTAGCGTACGTTGATGGTCTGTCAATGACACCCGACATGGTGCCTCCCTACAGCCATAATGAATAGAATCTTTTCTTTAGTTGATCTATTTAGTCTCAAGCATAAAAATAAAGGAAAACCTTCAATAGCACATCCAAATTAACATAATCGTTTGACCCTTAGAATGCACATGTAAGCAGTCTTCTGCCAGTTCTTTCAAGGTTGACTTCTGGTTCATCTGATCCTGATCGAGGCTCTGGAACTTAATAATAACAGATGCTTATGAAACTATCTCCTGTATCTTAAATTGAGATGTATCTTTGGGACCATGACCTAAGTTCAAGTAATATTTTGACTCTTTGAATCCAGATCTCAATATTCTTTTATATCGTCTTATGTTGATGTTTGTTCTAGGTGACTCCCTATAAGAAGGTTAGAGAGGTGGTCTTCGTCAACTCGATTCCCCGATCACCAGCAGGAAAGACATTAAGAAGGAAACTGCGAGACACTTTAGCTGCTTCAAGGATGTAATTCGACTGCAGGACAGAAAAGTTAAACTTTATTGGTTCATATCGTTAGATATCCACAGTTTCCTTTCTCAAATTTATGCATCTTTATCAAAATTATTTTTGTAGAGAATAAATAACATAATTCTACATGATTTCCAACCAGATGCTGAGGATGTAGTCTCATGTTTCCAGAATAATCTTTCGACGGCTTCGCATTCGTTGTGTTGGCTCGCCAAAGAGGAATTATTTCAGAGACGTTCGATTTGTGGATCTTGCATGGTCATCACGTGTCCAGCACGCGTGAGATCGAAGTATCACCGGATCGAGTCGGTTGGGAGAAGTTGGAAGGGCTGACGTATGGCATCTTGCTATTGCTAAACTAAGAGGGGCAATAATATCGAATGACAAAAAGTATCGTCAAATCACTAAACACTCAATCATGTGTTTCTTAGCATATGACAATAAGATTTCTCTTAAAAGAAAAAAAATGGATCATACCAAAATTCATAGTACTGACTTATATTGAGCGAAATATATTAATTCGATAAGGAATCGATATACAAACTATCTTCTATCGAGCGATACCATCCGTATCAATCGAATTCTGATATAAGTGATAGTTGGATTTTGATTTACTAATCGTGGATCGTTCTATTTCAAATGATTAAATTGATTACTTAAATCATACGAATGAGTTTTTAAATTTTTTTCCTTCTTTTTCAATTCATTTAAATTTATTTTCATTCATATTTAATAATTCAAATTATTTCTCTATAGATAATTCAATATTAACGAGGACGATTCAAAAGGTGCCACAAAATTGCTCAAAGTCGAAAAAAGATATATCACTATTCTTTTCTAATTTAGATTATTTTTATTAAAATTATATTTATTTCTAACTTAAAAATCTTAATCTAATTTTATTTATTTATAGATAATTTAAAATTATTTTTGAATTTTATATATCTCGATAGATACCATATTGGTTGATACACGTAATCGAAAATATAAATCTTGGATCATACAAAGCAAAATTTTTAGAGGTGAGAATTGAATCGTTGCATGATGATTCATCAAACGAAGGGACTAATAATTGCCTCATAAAATTTAGAGGTTATTTCGGTAAATTCAATAGGAAAAAGACATATCTTCGATCGTTGATTGATTTATTTGCAGAGAGGCATGCCATCGGCACTCTTTCCTCGATCTCCGCCTCCTCGAGCTTGCTTCCCTCCGTACCGTGGTTCTCGTGACGGGAATCGTCCGGCTAGGACAGGTGGGCTCGTGAACGTCTCCGATGGCGCGGTTGCCTCGTAGGCGGCAAGGCGGTCTGCCCAAGGAAGGCGGCTCCGGCGACGGTCGCGTGCCGCCCACCAAGTCGGCCGAGGAAGCCTCGGCGTCGACTGTGTCCCCACGCGATCCGCCGGAGCCCGACAAGGAACCCCCGTTGGATAGGCCGGTCCGCGTCTACGCCGACGGGATCTACGATCTTTTCCACTTTGGGCATGCTCGAGCTCTTGAACAAGCCAAGAAATTGTGCGTCCTCTTTCCCGTTTCATTTGGTTTTATTACACATATATTCCTTACATGTATACATTTTCTGGAATCTTGATGATTGTTGGTCAAGAATTTCGAAGTTCTGGTTAAAAGAATTAGATTGTGGTGCAAAACCTTAATGGCATTGGAATCGAAACTAGATCATATATGCGTCGTAAGGCATCACGAGCATGATGGAATCATAGAGCCATGTTCTTCTTTAGTTTGATTTCTGTCATAAATTAAGATTCAGTTTAAATAAAGAGCGTCTTTGTGATTAATTCTTGTGAATGCATCACACGCTTGGGCACGTGTTCCTTCCTTCGGTGCCGCTGAATGATTTGATTTAGTGCTTTGACATGGGGATCCTGTTTCCTAACCCCGAGTCAAAAGTCAGTAAAGTCCACTTGTGTGATTTGGAACAAGATACCATGCGAAGAGATTTGCAATCCTGATTTGTTAATTGCTTGTGTTTAAAGTAATGGTGGCAGAGGTTTTGTTTGTAGATTGGACATTTCTTGCAGTTAAGAGCAAAGCTTTTTCTTTTTGCTGCAGAATATGATATTGTGAGTGAACTTAGTTTTTCTCTGGAACCTATGATGATTATAGGGCCGTAAAAGGGTTGGATTAGGATCAGCCAGTACATGATGTGAATCAGATCTGATTCAACCAAATAATCCAGTGAATTTGCTAAAAACTTGTCCAATCGACA
Organism: Musa schizocarpa; assembly: GCA_900464855.2. Taxonomy (NCBI): domain Eukaryota; kingdom Viridiplantae; phylum Streptophyta; class Magnoliopsida; order Zingiberales; family Musaceae; genus Musa; species Musa schizocarpa. The sequence continues at coordinate 25,928,015 of LS990925.1, read as the reverse complement.
CCTTGAACTCCTACCCAAAAAATCAATCTGAAAACCTGATTGTAAACTAACATTGATAAATTGCTTATACTTGATCAAGTTCTGAATTGAGATATTAACAGGTGTTGTTCATTTGTTGAATCTGATTAGATCAGCAATGGCTTGGGTTGACGTCGATGCACCTCTTTTCGGAATATTAATTGATCTCCAATCAGAATGTTGGTTCAAAATGTTTATCCATATTTGTCTTGGATCTGATTGGCTTTAGAATGGATTGAATTATGTCTTATCTTTATACAACCCTATGTGAAAATATATATCCTGGAGGAGTTGGTTTAAATTTTCTTTCCGTTATTTTAAACGTTGATTAGAATCTGTATTTTAGGTAATTGTATTAGCTGAAAAGCCAAGTATAAGGCCTTTGATTACTGTGAAGTTCTGTCTGTAGTTCAGTAATATCTTTAATAAACCTCTTCAACAATCAGAACTTCGATTATTCATTATTTTGGTAAATTTGAGGATGAGCTCCACTTCCATAATTTTTTAACAAATAATAAATGCTTTTACGCTGTGCACTTTCCTGGTATAAGTGTAGGGGCAACAAAATAGTACTCAGATGGTTTCCACAGATGGAAAAATGATCATCTTCTTATTTTTGTTGATCTCTGGACTTATGGAGTTCTTATGTAACATCTAGCCAGTATAAGGTATCATATTGTTAGTTATAATTTTTGGCTGCAAGTATTGATAAGCTTTTATGCTAAAGAAATAATGCTCCCTCTTTTTGTACAGATTACTGAAATATTATGCTGCATTGGTTGATTTGACTTTATCTATAATATTCTAACTTGAGCATATTTGTATCATTTAATCAGGCTCCAAATATGATTCTTGTACTCAAAAGTTTTTCCAGTTTCCTAGATTACCACCTTCTTAAGTTTTGATAGCAGAAAAGTTCTTAAGCTGTAATTTTTTCTCCCTGAACAAAGTGTATATCGAGTTCATTTTGGTCAAGAAAGTGAATGGAAAGTCAAACAGAGAGATAAAGCCATAGAATTTGTCTTTGCTCTCCATCTAAGATTCTGTTATTCTTTCAAAATCTTATTGCTTATGAATTGTAATTATGCTGAGACATGGTTTCTTATGAACTATCTTGCTTAAATTGACATGTTCTTTTTTTCAGATTCCCAAACACATATTTACTTGTGGGTGTCTGCAATGATGAAATTACTCATAGATATAAGGGGAAAACAGTCATGAATGAATCTGAGCGTTATGAATCTCTCCGTCACTGTAGGTTTGTACTATGAAATCCTTTTTACTTGTATTGGGAAACTTTTGGTTTACTGGTAAATTACTTCTGCTGCTTTTTTATATCTTTCAGTGATGTAAATCTAGTCAAACAACTAATGGTTTTTTTGATATTTGTAGACAACCATGTAAATTCTATTTCATAAGAAAGCAAAAAAATAGGTACTTTTCGTTATTCAATTCAATGTAATCTTTGATGTTGTTTCTTATCTCCCCCATTAAACACAATTATGAGTCAGAAGTCATATAAGAAATGCTTCTTAGGTAAAATTAGCCACATCTTTCTGACATTACTATGACAGAAAATTATTCTCTTAATAAAGAAATAACAAACTGAAGCTTTGTAACCATTGCTCTCTGACTAACCTACATGGGAGGGACAACAGACTATAAAGAAACAGATTAACAGATAGTTGATTTAAATTTGGAATTTTTCATTATTGTCGAATATCGAAATGGCTCTTTAGTCTAATGCTATTATGCTATGATGCTCGTAAGAAATTGGATGCTTGTTAAATCAAATATTATATTGTGTAACAAGTTATTTTATTTGGAGTTGCCTTTTTCCTACTCAGTTTAATACATATTACAGAAAATAGTTACCACAGTACTTGTCGACCTAAAAAAAAAGTTATTTCCAGATTTTTCTGTTACTTTTGTTGATTATTGGTCGTGTATACCTCATGAGCTTGTGTTTTTTTGCATATCAGGAACAAATTACGTCACTTTCTTATTATTAATTTGATACTATAATGATACAATAGCAACAACAACATACCGTAATATCCCAATTGTTTTGGGTTGTGGCTGCATGAATCTTTCGCTGCTATTGAGCTCTGTACAAAGCATCCTCCATAAATCAAAATTGACGATCTGATGATCAGCTATTAAATCCTTTCCAGTTACAATATCTTAGTTAAAGGTAGTGTTAGTGATCTTAGAGCAGCGTCATCACCAAGCTTTTGCCTTTATTTGAAAAAATTTCTGATCATGCTGGTGAATTAACAATTACTTTTAATTAGTGATTAATTGCATGATTTGCTTTCTTTCCTTTATCATGTTCTTGTTTTGTGTGTACTCTTGTTTGCTTCATTTGTCATGGTATGTCATTTGACTTGTATTATAAGTCAGACTGCTGATTTTGTGAACTCTTTAGTGTAATAACTAGTCATACGTGAGTTCTGTCGGTATGTCAAGTTACATGTTGGCATATGCTTTAGCTTCGATGCGAATGAGCTCACATGTAAATTACTAAAATCAGACAAAAAGAATTTAGCTAAAGTGCTGTGTAATTTATGTTTTTCATCACATTTACAGCTGAAATATTGTACTTGTTTAATTGTAGGTGGGTAGATGAAGTTATTCCTAATGCTCCATGGGTTATCACAAAGGAGTTCCTCAACAAACACAAGATTGACTACGTTGCTCATGACGCCCTTCCGTAAGATATATAATTCCCTTCTGAAGCTGCGAGTTATCAAAAAAATATTTCAAATTTATAATTTCTTTATTAATAGATCCACATACTTGTTGGTTTTTTGTTAGTATAGGCTATAGCCAGCTCATAATACATTATATGGGTACTTTCTATAATTGTCCATGAATTCACGTGTCTTGGTTATTTTTAGATTAGTCAATGCGGTCCTATACTCCTATGTAACAATTCTTGAATTTTGTAAATACATTGGAAGAATATAAGCTTTACTCATCTGATTTATCAAAATATTTTGATCAAGCAAAGGTTGGATTTGTCGAATTGCTGAAATGGTGCATTTTTTACTCTCACCTATAGTACCTAGGCAAAACTGGACTTACTATTCTTTTAATTGTTTATTGTTTGTGCTGTTTCTCAACTTAATCATCCAAAAAGGTCAATTTCTATGGAGTTTCAAGTCCTTGGTATTGACCATTGTTAGCGTAAGTCCCACCTGTCCAATTGGTAAAAACTAGTTTAGATGTAGACTTTGTTGTTATATCATGTGCCCCACAGTTCCGTTATCAAAATAGTCTTTTGCAGATATGCAGATGCAAGTGGATCTGGCAATGACGTATATGAATATGTTAGTTCTCTTGTTGGAATTTATGATCTTATGCCATTTTGATTTCAGTTATTTGAAGACCCACACATTCATTAAACAATCAGAATTACATTTTCTTGTAGGTCAAGTCCATTGGGAAATTTAAAGAAACAAAACGGACAGATGGGATATCAACCTCAGACATCATAATGAGTATTTTGAAAGATTACAACAAGTATGTTATGCGTAACTTAGCTAGAGGGTATACAAGGAAGGACCTCGGTGTGAGCTACGTGAAGGCATGATATTGCTCTTGAATTGTTGCCTTTAATTGAATGAATATATCTCTTGTCATTTTTGCCAATCTCTGCCATCTTTATTCCTTCTTGTCATTCTACCTTATTGCTACCAGGAGAAGCAACTGAGAATGAACATGGGCATAACTAAATTGCGTGAGAAAGTGAAAGAACAGCAGGAAAAGGTATGCTGAAGGTTTAGTTATCTGGTATGATCCAAATCATAGCTCTCTGTGGTCCTTAGTTCTAGATCTCAGGTTGCCAAGTTCTTGCTCCTTCCTCAATGATCTGCTGTGATGTGATATCAGAGGAATATGTTGTTTTCTTATTCTTCTTTTTGAATGCACATAAATCATAAAGGACAAGGAAAATATGTTAATCCAACCAACATTTGTCATCAAGAGCTTGCTGTTGCATGTTATGATCGATTTCATTGAAGCACATGTTGAATCCTAGTAAATAAATCATAATTGTTATTCAAGAATTCCATCTGGATTTAAGAATATATGGTGGTTGAAGACAAAAGCCTGATTTATGCATGCCTTCAACATCTGAAATCCCTGCCTTCTCTTTCTTATCAGGACATTTTTTTCCTTCGATAAATCTGTTTTATAATGAGAGTTATAATCAACCAGCCTTATGTAGTAAATTGTAATATTCTATTCTTGGTATGTCCCTGTCTATTTTTCAAAGACCAAAATTGAAATATCTATCTAATATTTTTGAAGATAGACACTTCACAATCACGCAAGAAAAAAACTATATTCTTTTATGTGATTATTTAGTGTTGATTTTCACTTTGTAATGGTATTAATTGATATATTGCTCCCTGCAGTTACATACAGTAGCAAAAACTGCTGGGTTGCATCACGATGAGTGGGTTGAAAATGCGGACCGCTGGGTCGCAGGATTTCTTGGGAAGTTTGAGGAAGGATGTCATATCATGGTGAGTTATCAGATCTGAAATTTCTAATAATTTCTGGATGTGATTATAAAACATATTCTTCATGGGAATTGGCATTCGCATGTCAAAAAATACGTTATGGATTTAGCAAAATAGTTATATGTGTTCCCTCCATCCGACCAGTAGATTAATGTCTAGTTGGGTAACAATAACAGGAGACGGCCATCAAAGACCGAATTCAGGAGAGACTCAAAAGGCAGTCAAGCAAAGAGATGAATGCCAACCTTCTGCAAGAACCAGTAGCTTCATGACATATCGGATAAGTAACTGTACTACTATCATGCTCCTTAGTATTGTGCTTTTCCTCCTATTCATAGACTATCACTACTAAAGCGGTTAGAGTCGATTACCAGTACATCAAAGGTATGCCAGGAGACAGCTGAATGGCTTTTCCACTTTGTGGTTTTTTGCTGTTGGATATAGTGAAGTTGGATGATCACCATGGCATGGGAATGAATCATGTTTCAGGTTGTCATTTCCAAACTGGCTTGCAGCTTGTACGTATGTGTGCTGGACTTTGTTCCGTCTATTTGCTTCAAGTACTCTTAGGATCCACTGATGGAATATTTTACATTGTCCTATTATTCTGGAAGTCATTTCCAGCATGCCAAATGGATTCACTGATGGAATATTTTGTGTTATCATCTGTAGCGCTTAAAAATCTCATGTCGCAAAATCAAGCGGAACACAATTTTTTCTTGTTTGACTTGATGATGATTATCTTGACAATCAATCTCGATTGCTCGTGCTTTGTGATGTTAAAAAATGCTTGATAATTGCCTTTAGGTACGTTCCGATTGATTGATTGCACGTCTTCCAGCACGCCGTGTACGTGCCGGGCATTTCGTCGAACAGCATGAACGCCGACGCACAGCAGGAGGTCGGCGGCCGACTTCATCGAGCCGGACTCAAACGTATTTTGCGACGGCGAGAGCTTTCCGAAGCCAGCGAATCGGATGTGAACTCGAGGGCTTCGTTGACGCCTGAGAGCCTGCGGTAACGGGCATCGTGTCGCACTGCTAATGGTGTATGTTAATCGTTAGTTCTAGAGTATGCTCACTGTCCGTGAGAATAAGATGTCGCAGTTAGGCCGATTTCGAAGCGATTTAATTTTCTTGGGGGCAGTTCATGCACCCAGTGGGAGACGGTAAGAGTCCGTAACCGTCTGCAGATCTCCTTCGTCCTTCGAATCCAGAATAAGCCCGGCGGCAATCGGGCCCATTAAGAAGAATGAGGTATGGAAACCGCTTCGTGATCTTACCGCCAGCCACTAGGTACCTGAAACGCCTCAAAAAAAAAAATTAGATCTTTGCAAAATCGGTCAATCTTATGTTACCTTATTCTGCCCTGCGGTGATCAGACTCTTAAGTTGCCAATCCTGCGACTGTAACAGCGTTGAGTAAGCTGGTGCACGCGGAACCAGTCTCGCTCGGTTTCCTCTGCAGAGATCTCGTCGACTTCTACCTCTAACTTCGCCAACATTGACCGCTTCGCCGTAGATTGGAACCTTCAACCTACCAGACAACCTTATATACCATCAGGTCTACTTCATGGCAGGTATGCAGAACACACGCTTATATCATAAGGTGTGCTTTTTATTTGATTCCATAACGATGCGTCTCGACAACTCGTCATCCATGCTAGAAGAATGCGTCAATCTCGGAACCACCGGCGACAAAGCTCCTCATGCATCCTCCTCCCCGTAGGCGGAGAAAGCAGTCAAGTGATGGAGTGGACCTCGAAGCCACATTCTCCTAAATCAGCCACAGAGCTTCCGGCGCCTGTCCAGCCTCGTAGTGGCAGCGCATGACCGTGTTCCTGCTCGCCGGTCATTTCGTCGAACACCTGGAACGCCGACGCAAAGAGCTTCTTTGCCAGGGCGGCGTGAACGAACTTGCCGCAGCGAACGAATAGGAAGTGAATGCGTTCTGCTCACCGTCACTTGAGAATAAGAACGCACAAATTGGTCTATTTCGCAACCATTTTTTCGAGTTAGTTCAGGCACCCAGTGGGAGGCGGTAAGCGTCTAGCAAGGTTTCCAGATATTCGACGTGACGGCATTCAATCGGGGCCGGATCAAACCGGTCCGACCCAATTGCATAAGAAAAAAGCCCGACCGCCATCCGATAACGAGCCGCAGATTCTAACAGGCCGGGCCCATAACGAAGCAGAAGGTCTGCACGCGTTTTAAATCCTTACCGCAAGCCACCCGGTGCCTAAACTGCCTCCAAAAAAATTAAATCTTGGCAAAATCATTGAATTTACGTTATCTTATTCTGACACACGGTGATCAGACTCCAGTGACACAATTAAGCTTCATGCAACAGTGATAGCGCGGAGAAAGCGATTCACGCTGAACCTTTCTCGCTCGGCCTTACACGAGGAGAAACCCTGCTCTGCAGAGCTCTCGGCCGCTTCTGCCTGTCGTTCCACCTCCTCCACCCTGGCCAAGTACTTCGCCGCCGCCATTGGCTGTTTCCACCCATGGGATGTTAGATTAGGTGGTCTTATTTAATTAGGTAAGATATATTATAGATATTATTGGATTCTGATTATGATTATTGGTCAATAGAAAAGAAGTCCGTATTAAAATAGGATTCTTTAGGAGATAACCTTGATGGAAGGAACTCTCCTAATAACTTATCCTAGACCCTCTGCTCTCGCCTATAAATAGACAGGACCTCTAGGGGCTAAAAAGATCATCAGATATCATCTATACGCATCTGATAGATATGACCTCTAGGGGTCAAGTGCGCATGTGATTAATATCTCAATTGAGAGATTAAGGTTTTTCTCTCAATTTGAATTAAGTGAGAGATTAAGTTTTTCTCTCAATCTCCCTCTCCCTTAATCTCCTAATCCATCAATCTAGGTGGTCCTGTGAAAAGATAGGAAGAGAGGAGAAGGATCTAGTTCTTTTTTACAGATCTTTGTAGATTGATATTTCAGATCCGACGATAGAGCACTTGTAGATCAGATAAGGTTTATTTCTTCTGAACAACAAGAAATGTATGCATCGTAATATTATTAGATTCAATTTATTTGATTTCAATCTTGGTATAAAAGTTTTTCCGCATTATAGATAGCATGATTATAGATTTTATGCTAACAATTGGTATCAGAGCCAAGTTTCTGAGATCAAATATATTAGATCTATTATTGTTCTTTACGATGCTTGAATGATTCGTCGGATATTATTGATCTGTTTTCTTTCTATATGATTTGCTCTATTATTGATTATGAGCAATGTATAATTTTATGTTTGATCGTTGAATTTATTATCATCGATGTTATTGAGATGATCATCTCTATTGATCGTTGTCAAGAAAGTGCCGTGTACCACCCTGCAATACCCGCACATCACTGGTCGTCGCGAAGCGGCGTCTTGCGGTAAGTTCGCTTCGAGCGGTGGCGGCATCATCACGGACATCCCGCACCGTATGTGAACGCGGTGATTACTGGAAGGGCGGTGGTCGCAGATGGTGGCAATCGCTACCAAGAGCGGCGTGAGAGCGTCGTGGCGCCAAAGCGGGCAAGCCAAGCGAAAGCAGAACGCGCCGCAATGGCCGCCAAGGCGAGCGCAGTTCAACGACAGCGTTAACCGCTGTTGCAACAAACGGTACAATCACCGCATCCGTCCGGTCGACCGCCACAATGACGTCGTCGATGCCGCCGCCAAGACGTCAAGAGCGATCACAAGCGTCGGCCCCTAGCCAAGTCGCCGTCACGGCCACAAGCCAAGCCAAGAAAGACCAAGACGTCGTCAACGGCCACCGCAAGACGTAAGCAACCAAGCGCAGCGATTAGGGTTTTGGTATAATTACGGTTTTGACCTCGAGGTTAGGTTTTACAAAATTACAAGTCTACCCTTTGCAAATTTCGTAATTCCAGTTTATGTTTTGTCAACATATTTACAGTTTTACCCTCGAGTCTAATTTTGCCAAATTACAGTCCTGCCCTTCGTGAATTTCTTAATTTCAGTTTATATCCTATCATATATTTACAATTTTATTCAAATTGAGAATTTTAAGTTATATTCTCAATTATAAAATTGATAAATATGATTTATTATAATTATGATTGAATTTAATCATGATTATATTTTGGTTATTTGATTGAATTTAATTTTTGATTAAAAAAAAAAACTATAAATTATGGTTTACTTTATAGTTTTCTCATATGAATTATTGATTATACATGTGATAAATAAAATCTAATTATTGTTTTTGGATATTTATTTAGTTATTCACATGTATATATATTTAAAATTATAAAATTATGTTTACTTTTCACATGAAGGCAATGAAGACATGATTTATATATTATCATGATTATCATATGAGTTTTCTTTTGCTAATTAAAGTTCAATAATTATTATGATTATTCTATTATTGAACTACTTAGCATTGAAGTTCAATAATTATTATGGTTATTTATTATTGAATCGTTTAGCATTAAAGTTTAATAATTATTATGGTTATTTATTATTGAACTACTTAGCATTAATGTTCAATAATTATTATGATTATTTTATTATTGAAACTACTTAGCATTAATGTTCAACAATTATTATGGTTATTATTCTATTATTGAACTGCTTAGCATAAATTAAAGAAATTTGATTAATATTATTTGTAATTCATCTCCTTAAGTTTTATCTGACTTGTAGTTGCCAAAGTGGCCTTGGATGATAAACTTTTGTGATATGAATTACAATAAAGGTATTATCATTTATAGGACATTTTGGATTGTATTTTATATTTTTGTATTGGTCCTGTAGTCACCAAAGTGACCTAGACTGATAATTTATAAAATACATTATGAATTTAGTCCTAAATGATATTAAATAAAATAATATTCATAATGGCAGCATGAATCAGGATAAAGGAATTTAGTGAATATTATTTGTAATTTATCTTCCTAAGTTTTATCTGATAGGTAGCTACCAAAGTAGCCTGGGATGATAGGCTTATGGGATATGAATTACAATAAAATTCATGTCATTCATGGGATATTTTAGACTGTATTATATCTTTTGTATTGGTCCTGTAGCCACCAAAGTGACCTGGACTAATAATCTATAAAATACATTATGGAATTCATCCTAAATGACATTAAATAAAATAATATTCACGATGGCACATATAATTATGAGATTTAGATAATCCCAAAGGAGAATCTATTTCAAATATTTATGTGATGGGGAAGGATGATACTATTTTGGATATTCTTGGGTTTTAGGGTTGTATACCCAAAGGTAACAACACTATTCCACAAGAATGGTATCGCCTCCATAAGTGTTTTTTGAGTGAACACTAGATATGTCAATATTTCACCCAAAGGTGAAATATAAATGATATCAATAGTTCATCACATTTTGGAAACTCAAAGCATTAATATTATATTATTACTGTGGCACTTCCTTTTTTGTGTTTTACTAAATGTCTCTATACTTTCTCAAATAAATGGTTTGAGCATATACAAGTTGTATTGAGTGAGTGAGATCTTGATCAGATTAATTGAACAGAACATAATTACTCAAAAGTTCTCGTGAAATAAATAATTGAGGTGACTGATCAAGAAAGACATGAAATACTCAATTTTATGATACTTAGACTTGATGTAGTTTACAACTTTGCGATAAGAATATCTAAGGATCAATTTAAATTATCTGATAAGTCATTAGTTGAAATCTTAAAAATGATAATATTTGAGGAATTTAAGATTATATCCTCAAAATAAATGATAAAAGCTGTAAGCTCAAGACTCATAATATTTTGAGTACTACTCAAGGAGTAGGTAACACTAAAATAAGGATGAAGCGTAATTCCATCTGAGTTTATAATTATTATATAAACTCATAAAAGAATATCTTCACAATAAAGTGTTACTTTTGTAGCAAATAAAATTATGTGAAGAAGAAATATACTATAAGATTTGATTTGAAATAAAAAAAAGGTATAATTATAATCTTTGTATGGTTCAAATCAAATATTACGGATATTATTGATGAATTAATTTGATGCTTCATCATATGTTACCAATAATAGATATTGGGATAAAACCAAAAGAGAATGAGATATTTATCAATGTAGGGAATCATCTTAAAGTGAAAGCGATATTAGTTTGTATTTATCGCTTATATCTAAAGATGATTCAATTTGATAAATCTTGAGAATCCATGTTATGTTCTTATAATTCTGGGAATTTAAGTTCTTTACCTAGAATTGTTATAATATTATTTCCCTTTTGGTGGTTGTAAACTTACTGTGATTCAATAAAATTAACCTTTGAATTATGTATAATAGTCTATGCAGAATTATGAAGAATTAATGTGAATCATAAGTTTACAATGATCATATAATTAAATATTGAAGTGAAATTTAGTTTTATAAACTCCTTGAGGTTATGTTTATCACTATATGCTTTTGTCTCATTAAAGAGAGATATTTTATCATCATATAAATAATCTGTTAAGATATGATTATATATATCTAATTCATATAAAGTCTATGACCATTTACACTCTTGAAGTGTATATAAATGAAGTTGATAGACAATTAGATAGAAAATTCAATATCATCATATCTGAAAAAGGGTGATAAATTTTATGGTATTTATGATGAACCCAATTATAATTCTTTTGCTAGATTCTTGAAAAAATAAGGTATATGATTTACCAGATGTGTTACAGCATAATATGATTGCTGAAAGATATCGTACCTTATAGATATGGTTAGGAGCATGATAGATTATTCCTTTGTACCCAAATCAATGTAAAAAGAAGCTCCAAGGACGACTATGTATATCTTGAATGGTGTTCCTAGTAAGTAAATTACATGACTTCTTTTAAGTTATGAAATGATAAGAAATATGACTTAAGATATTTACATATTTGAGATTGTCCTATGGAGATAAGAATCTTCAACTCACATAAAAGAAAATTAGATTTAATAATTATTTCTGAATATTTTATTATCTATTTAGAAAAGTTTAAAATGGGTACATATTTTATTGCTCTAATCATAGTACGAGGATAATTAAATCTGGTAACATAGGATTCCTATAAAATAGCAAATCAGTGGGAGTGAAAATCTCGAAATTTAATTTTGATATAAAGGAGATGCAAGTTAATACTCCTTTATTATTCGAGAGATTATTATTACTCAAATCATTAAATGATTTGATAAAAGTGAACAATAAAATAACATTACTAAACTCCCACATTATATTGATATCATTATTAATGGTCTTGTAGAACAATCATAATTGACAACTTTGAGAATATCTCAAAGGGGAAGGAATTATGTCATTTATGGTTATTATGTTGCATATCTACAAGAATTATATTATGATATAGGAATCAGAATGGATCCCTTATTGTTGTCATGGGTCATTAAATGTAATGATTCTGAAAAGTAATATGATGCAATAAAAGAAGAGTTAAAATTAATAACCAGAATGGTGTCTGATAAATTTATTGAATTGTCCAATAATTGTAAAAGAGTCTATTATATAAATGTGGCTCAAAGGACAATGTCGATATAATGGTCAGACTTGTGGTCAAAAGTTTTACTCGTAAGGAATGTATCAACCATAATGAGATTTTTTAATGAACTCGTTAAGAATCATCATGACATTAATGATTCATTATGAGCTTAAGTTATATCATAATGATATGAAAAAAAAAAAATATATATATATATATATATATATATTTTTTTTTTAAAGATCTAGCTTTATATGGGTTACTCTACATGATTTACTCTAAAAGAAAATGAAAGAAATATAAAGTTTAGTATGCAAATTCAGGAATCCATTTATGACCTTAAACAAGCTTCAAGGTAATGATATATAGAGGTTCTTGATATCATTATTTCAGATTTAAGGTAAATTCTATTAATTAGTATTTATATCAGTGGGAGCAAGTTTATTATATTGGTCTTATATATGGATAATATTTTGCCTTACCAATAGTGATCTTGATTTATTATATTAAATCAAGAATTTGTCACTGAGAGTTTTAATATGGTTGATATGATTGAGACATCTTATATTATTAACATTGAGTAATTTAATGATAGACCTCAATGACTATGAAGATTGTCTTAGAAAGGATATATCAACCGAGTCTTGAAATGATTTTAATATACAACTTTGTTCAGTAAATCTTAAATGCTTGAAAATGACTTGAAAAGAATCAGATAAATAAGATATTCTTTGTATATGCGTAGTTGGAAGTCTATGCTCAAGTCTCTGTTAGAAAAGATATCAGTTTTTACAGTTAAAATGTTGGGTATATACTGGAGTTACCCAAAAGTAAAAACATTAAAGGACTACAGAGAAAGTAATAAGATATCCGGAAGGGACAAATGATTATATGCTCACATGTATGAAATTATATCAGCTTGAAATAATGGTATTTTTAGATGCTGATTATATAAATTATCTCGATAATAGGAAGTCCACATTATGGTTAATATCTATATAATTAGAAAGGTAATTTATTATTATTAATAATAGAAGTTGATTTTGTGGCATGCTTTGAGGCCACTAATCAAATTTTTTACTGCAAAATTTTTATCTCAGGACTTGGTGTAGTCAGACTCAATTACCAAGTCGTTGAAGATATTTTATGACATTGCAGTAGTTTTCTTCTCTAAGAATGACAAGTACTATTGCATCTATATGCATTATGGTATAAAGTACTTGATGGTTAGAGAAGATGAGTCCAGAAACATCTAATGTCAATTAATTACTTGAGTTCCACTGATTGCTGATCCATTCACTTAGGATTTACAGTCTAAAGTATTTTGAAAGAACATGTTCTTATGATTGGGTTTGTGAGCAACCCATAAAGGATATGGTGATGCATGTTTGAGTGGACACTATAATTGACATTTTTACTTACGTACTTAAAGTTATTTGTTTCTGCTATCCTGTTCACAATTATGTATGTACATATTATGGTTGAATGTGATGACAGGATTGTCTTGACAAGACAAATTATAGGGGTCATTTTGGACTGCATTAGGAAAGGCTAATAGTATTGTGGTATATAGAAGGAAGTGTGACACTGATGGCATACAACCGCTATGACTCATATTGTTAGTCAAACTTAATGTAGTATTATTATTATTATTATTGGACTTATTGGCCTATTTTCTAAAATTCACGCGCGTGTATATAGTTTTTTAAAAATTTCAGAATCCAATTGAGTCAAATTGTTTTTAAATAAATTTTGTTTATTTATTTTTAATTTTTAAGTCTTTTGTATCTTACCAATTATTGGGCCAAGTGGGAGAATGTTAGATTATGTGGCCCTATTTAATTAGGTAAGATATATTATAGATATTATTGGATTCTGATTATGGTTATTGGCCAATAGAAAAGAAGTCCATATTAAAGTAGGATTCTTTAGGAGATAACCTTGATGGAAGGAACTCTCCTAATAACTTATCCTAGACCCTCTGCTCTCGCCTATAAATAGACAGGACCTCTAGGGGCTAAAAAGATCATCAGATATCATCTATGCGCATCTGATAGATATGACCTCTAGGGGTCAAGAGTAGTATCTCAATTGAGAGATTAAGGTTTTTCTCTCAATTTGAATCAAGTGAGAGATTAAGTTTTTCTCTCAATCTCCCTCTCCCTTAATCTCCTAATCCATCAATCTAGGTGGTCCTGTGAAAAGATAGGAAGAGAGGAGAAGGATTTAGTTCTTTTTTACAGATCTTTGCGGATTGATATTTCAGATCCGACGATAGAGCACTTGTAGATCAGATAAGGTTTATTTCTTCTGAACAACAAGAAAGGTATGCATCGTAATATTGTTAGATTCAATTTATTTGATTTCAATCTTAGTATAAAAGTTTTTTCGCATTATAGATAACATGATTACAGATTTTATGCTAATATGGGAGCCATACGCCATGATCGCACAAGTCCGGGAGACGATATCCGTCACAGATAACTCGTCAAAAGATGCTCTCGCTTCTCCAATGGCTCCACAGTTGGCACACATATGAACAAGAGAACACCATCGTGTCATTGCTCTGCTATCCTCGGAGAATGTCCGCCACTATGTCAACCTCCAAGCATCCAAATGTGGCAAACGTGCCGACGATTGCAGACTTCGTGAATCCTCCTTCCCGTACGCGAGCAGAGCACATCTTTTCATCTCCGAAAACAGCTACAGAAGCTTCCGACGCCAGTCCAGTGTTACGGTGGCACGGTCATGACCATGTTCCCGCACGTCCTGTACGTACAGGTCATTGTGTCGACAAGCTGCGACGCCGGCGCATGAAAGCAAAGCGACGGCGTTTCGCGTCGCACGCGCTTACCAAAGAGCTTCGAATGACGAAGGCAGGAGAGAAACCAGACTTCATCAGGCCGCCGTGAATGGACTCGCAATGGCGGCGATAGCTTTCCTAAGCCAACCGAATAAGATGTGGTTTCGAGAGCTTCGATGATGCCCGACATTCTCGGCAACAGCTACTATAACTCTCGAGTCTGCTCACCATTCGTGAGACTAAGACGACGCAATTTGGACGATTTCGCAAGGATTTAGTGTTTTTGGAGGCAGTTCATGCACCCAGTCGGAGGCGGTAAGATTACCGTCCGTCTCCAGATCATCAACGTCCTTCGTATACAACCCTGGTCCAACTAGTTCGGCCCATTCGTATCCGAAAAAGCCCGACCGCTACCCCAACCCGGGCCGTGAGTTCAAACAAGCTGGGCCGATAGGGTCTGGAAACCTCTTCGGAAGCTTACCGCAAGCCACTGGGCGCCTGCCTCCAAAAAAAAATTAAATCTTGGCAAAATCATCAAATTTACGTTATCTTATTCTGACCTGCGGTGATCAGACTCTAGTAACTTGCTAACGCACTGAAGCTTCGTGCAACAGTAACAGCGCGGAGAAAGCTCGTGCGCGTCGAATCCATCTCGCTCGGCCGACACAATGACATCCTCCTCTGCACTGCAGAGCTCTCATCGGCTTCTACCTCCTCCTCCTCCACCCACGCCGAGTACGTAGATTTGAACCTTCAACCCACTAGAGACGTAAGGTGCTCGACCAAATGCGCCTACGAAGTCGATTTGTTCGTTGTTTTTGCCTACTTAGAAGTGTGCATGGAATTCCCTCCTTCAAAAGGTGATGTCTTGTTTCCAATGTTTTGCCCACTTAATGAACGCTCTTACTCCAAATCTGGACCAAGATTGATCCGGCAAACGTGATCATCTCCTGATGCATCCTCCATCACATAGAGCGGAGAAAGCAGTCACGTACGTGATGGAACGGGGCTCAAAACCACACCATTTCATCTCCTTACTACGCCGGTGCAGTCTCATAGCGGCAGGGCGTGACCGTGTTCCTGCACGCCGCCTCCGTGCCGGTCATTTCGTCAAACAGCTGGAACGCGAACGCAGAGCGAAGCGACGGCACCGACCAAAGAGCTTTAAATGACAGCGTCCAGGAGATGAACCCGGCTTCATCAGGAAGGGGTGATAGAACTGGTAGTGGCGAGAGCTTTCGGAAGCCAACGATCGGACGAGGTCTTCGACGACGCCTGTGATCCCCTGGCAACGACGGTGCCGCACTGTCATTGATACATGAGTGAGGTAATACTAGAGTCTCGTTACCTTTAGTGTGAATAAGACGTTGCAGTTTGGACGATTTCGCAACGATTTAATTCTTTTGGAGGCAGTTCATGCACCCAGCGGGAGGCGGCGGTAAGAGAACCGGAGAGTCTTCAGATCTTCGACGTCCCCCGAATCGCACTCGACCGCAGCCGCGGGTTCGACAGGCCGGCATCATTAAGAAGCATAAGGTATGGAAACTTATCTGTAAGCTTACCGCCAGCCACCGAGTGCTGAACTGCCTCCAAAAAAAAATAAATCTTGTCAAAATGGTCCAATTGATGTTGTCTTATTCTGACCGGCGGTGATCAGGCTCTTCTGCTGTCTGAAATAATTATGATTCCTGCAACAGTAATAATAGCGCGGATCACACGTGAAGTGCTCGACGAAATGCACCTACGAACTTGCCTTTTCTCTCGTTGCAAGACGATGTCACGTTTTCATTGTTTCACCCAGTTACTAATGCTGTGACATTGAACAAAGCTTAGCTGTGTCATGGAGTGGGGTTTAGATCACGAAAGAAGCTCTGAAGCCTTGGCAGAGCTTACGTCTTTGGATGGTTAGAATGATTGGAAGGGTATAGTGAGCGCAGCATGCTACCCATGCGGGCATTTCGTCGAACAGCATGATCGCCGACGCAAAGCGACGGCATGGTGCCGACCACGGACGTAAGGAGAGACTGGCGTCAATGATACTGCCGTGCGGAGAGCTTCTTCGATGATGCCCGAGAGC
Organism: Musa schizocarpa; assembly: GCA_900464855.2. Taxonomy (NCBI): domain Eukaryota; kingdom Viridiplantae; phylum Streptophyta; class Magnoliopsida; order Zingiberales; family Musaceae; genus Musa; species Musa schizocarpa. The sequence goes on along the minus strand of LS990925.1, from coordinate 25,911,078 downwards.
TTCCTATGACGGGCGTCGTGTCACTGTTAATTATGTCGACATAATGTGACAGGTTTTCTGTGAAGCGGCCATGGCGAATGCATTGGCAGTATAGTCTGCTCGCTGCAAACAGAATACGATAAAAATAGTCGGATGATTCAGCGACGTCTAAATTGTTTTGTTTTTTGGACGCGGTAAAGATCTTCCATGTCTTTCTATATGGATGGGGTCGGGCCTTGGCATCCTTGCGGGAAACGAGGCAGATACCACTTGCGCGGCGGAGCCCAAATAGAAGAGGAAATCTGGAAACCCAGTATTAGTCTTACCGGCAGAAATTGGGTGCATAAACAGCCCAAAAATATAATAAATCCTGACAAAACCATCCAATTTACGTCATACAACCCTTTAAAAGTACGAAATTATGGTTTTTTTTTATTAATTTACCCAATTTAAGCTGAATTTTCCTTAACTTTAGGATTAAAAACCACTTAAATATTATTGTAAAATATTTTTTTGAGATTTTAAGGATATTAAAATATACTACATACAAGCGGAATATTAGATGCATGCCATAATCAAAGTCAAAATGGTATTCCTATTCTGCCCTATAAAATAACGAGGGAAGTCTTTGTCATTTGGAAGGATTCCAGAAAGAAAACTATTCGTGGAGTTATTTACTAATCCTTTTTACCTTTTTGATTTCTCCTAAACATAATCATGAACAATGAATTATGAATTTTTTTTAATCTATTATTCTTTCTCATTTGTTAGCAACATTTGCTTTATGTGAGGATAAAGTAAGATAAATACTGTTTAAAAAATAATACAAAAACATGGATACATGAAAATTTTCTAAAATCAATAAATTGCTGCAATGTTCAAGAACAGCAATATTTGAAAAAGAAGACATGGGTCATCCCATATCAGAAAGGTGACCAATTTATCTACTGTACATCTTGTTCATAACGAGACATTGAACCTTTGTGTTGGTTGATAGGAAAGAGAAGAAATGCCAAAATTTTGGCAACAATACCGGTGGCAATCAAAATCCTTGTTTCATCTCATAACAAGGAATCTCATTGACACTTTCATATTTTTCGATATAGAACATACAAGTGAAGCAAAAAGAACAAGCACTTGCAACCCAATCGGAAACATTGAAACAACCGAGAATCTAGGGAGGATTGTGTACACAAACTTATCAAAACAAATAAGAAGTCAATGGAGAATCTGGTCCTATGGGATCACAAAGTCAAACTTTGAGTTATTGTGCTAAATATAACAAATTCATAGGTAGGAGCCAATATTTGGGCAAAAAATGTCTTAACTTCAGGCTTTTTAGGCAGTTTTTTCAGGAACAACACCAGTGGCTACTTTTGACATGGACAGTTTAAGGACATATTCTTTTCTTTTATTGGAGTGCTTTGATTGGTATTTGCTAGAATTGGATGGTGAGTACCTCAAGTCTCCTCTCCTTCAAACCTTTAAATTAGTTTTGCTGCACAAGTTCATGTATAGCTTTCTCCCCCTCTTCCTCTATTCTTCTTCTTTCTTCTTCTGCTCATTATAATCTTTCTCCATGATCAGGAAATGTGTCAAACTTCATCAGATTATCTTCCCATCATCATCCCCTGAAATGATCACGAGTTGTGTCAAGACCTCACTTAGGCTCTTGACCCAAAGGAATCGCCACAGCAATGCATCTTCGTTTGCATGGGAAAAACCTTGTTCCGGGTGGATCAAGTTGAACTTTGACGGAGCTTCCAAGTGCAAATTCAGCAACGCCAGCATAGGTGGTGTATGCCGGGACCACGAAGGGCTGTTCATGCTGGGATACGCTGAATGCATTGGGGGGGCGACGAGCTCCGTTGTAGAGTTAGCTGCTTGCAAACGAGGCCTCAAGCTGGCCTTGCAGAATGGGTGGCACAGTATCTGGATCGAAGGCAATGCAAAGACTTGTGTAATTGAAGAATGGGTGGATGTTTTCATGAACGAGGTGTAATTGAAGTCCAAGGAAGATCTAAGAATTGTGAGAGAGATTAGGGTGCTGATTCCCCAACTGAATGCCTTCAGTGTATCCCATATATACAGGCAAGGGAACAGAGTTGCTCATGAGTTTGCCAAGCTGGGATACCGATATCAAAAGCCACAAATTTGGCGCGACATTCCCCCCATTGAAGTACAGCGACTTCTTCGCCATGATGCTGAAGCTAAAGCCATTATTCTTAAGAAATAGATTTATCTAAAGATGCTTCCTGCATTTCAGTAAGATTAGTCTTGAGTCAAACTCGGTCGAGACCATCACATTAGAGATTGAAAACTAATGTAAAACAAAAGTAACTTAAAAGCTTAAGCTGTTAAGCTATGGGTGAAACTTTAATCATTTAGCTTTTTCAACCCTTAGCAATATATGGCTGTGATTTAATTTTTCTTTCAATCTTCATCTTATACATAAATATTTTCCTAACATCTACTTGTTCATGTGTGAATTCATCTATCTTCCCCTTATCCATAGGTTTTAAGTGAATTATGATTTGACATATTATCTGGCTCACTTTGCTACAATCAACATCTAAATTTATTTTACTCATTTCTTTTATCAATCTTGGGTCTGATGAGTTTGAGCCAAACTAGGTCAAGACTACCATATATGAGATCGGATACTAATGAGAACAATGTGCTATTAAGTTATAACTCAAACATAACTAAATATTACCCATTTCTTCAAATCCTTAGAAATGTGAAACTATTATTTAGTCTTTATCCAATCTTTATCTCACATATGAATATTTTTCTAATAGTATATTACCTAGTTGAAGAGGATGCAATGCCTTCAAGAGAATCCTGCTTCCAAAGAGTTTACTTGAGATTTTGAACTTAGTTAAAATCAAACAAAACTTACAAGGGGTAATTCAATAGATTTTCAAGCACTTATGCAACCTCTATTGCATTGTGCTTTAGTAGATTAGATTTCGAATGCTACTACTCAAACACCTCAATGCCATATATCTTCCAATCATATCTGTCTACAAGTGTGTATGGGAAGGTATTGAAAAGTTCCATGTGCAAGAAATCTCACCTACCATCATGATCATCATGATCATTATATCCACCACCACCAAATGCTGCCAGGAGCATTACTCTTGACAAAAAATTACAGTCATCTCCACTGCTGACATTTTCACCACCATAAGCATAAATTCACATGTTAGTTGGCCAAGGTAGAGGAGGGACAACTCTGAAATTTGAAATATTACACATTTTTCTATTTTTTATGGAGAATAAATTGGAAAACAAAGATGAAATTAAATGCATCCTAAATGCTTCTTGGGTATCACAAGCTATTACTCTAATCGAACCCTCTGTCCCACACCAGCAAATCAGCATACCAGTCTTCTTACATATCCCAGATGATTGTAGGTTTTGCTCCCTGAGCAGAGTGGATATCAACCATGTGTTTCTAATGTGGCTTTTCCTTACAGATACAGAGATCCATTTTCGATGTTTCTAATACATTTGATGAACCTGCTAACTTCAGTTCCTTTTGGAATAACGGGACAAGAAGACATTTTATCAAGAATCATCAATTTGTTAAGATATAAATCAATATATTATGTTTCATCTAATGACTTAAACTTTTAAATGAAATGATGATAGTAAAAAAATAGATATGGAATGTTCAAACTTCAAATCATATCTATGCACGCATTAAAAGGGAAAATGTGTATCTTTGACTCTCACGTGCTTTGTTTGAGTCAGTCTACCACCCTTATGTGAGGATGAGCATTAAGAATATAGCTCATAAAATCATGTCTCAAATACTGGATTAAATTTTTAGATGAAACAACAAATGTAGCTTAAGAGGCTTGAGAAAAAGAAGAAGATGAATCGTTCCTAACCTGGCAAGTAAGTGAGAAGGAAGTCTTGACATGCTCTCTTTTCCATGTTCACATGATAGATCCAAAGAGCTCCCTCTTCTTCTTCTGTTCAGTGTGGTTTCTCTATTTTGCAATCGGCAAATTGCTTTCACCACGCTCCACTTTCCAATATATTCAGTAGATTGCTATCCTGTCCTTCAAGAAAAAGTATCAACTGCTAAGAACTGAAACCAGATCTCATTACTCTTTTGTTTTTGGTAGAAAAACTAGAAATATTTACTTTCTTCAAAAACCATAACTTTGCATGTAGAATTCCCTAGTCTGCTTCCAACTTTCTTCCACCAGGATAAGAGACATGCTGCTAAAAAGTACTCGTGCACATCCATTAGTCCCACTTATGACTGCAACCTAGTCCCTTTGTTTAATGCACAAGGAGAGGCATGTTACCTGGTCTTCATCACTGAGAAATTGCACAAAGATCATGGACATGCCAGGGCACCATATCTGCTTCCGCTCGCCAACAAACTACCTTTATCTTGGGTTAGTCATTTGAGTCAAATGGTTCGATCCTCCTAGGTCATGGCAGTCTTTGCTGCATTTCCTCAAACAAATGAAGTGCTGCATTTCTTCAAACAACTTGAAGCCCAACTCCGGCTGACCACACACGCGACAGACACATGTATCAATGAAGTGCTGCATTTCCTCGAACGACTTCAAGTCCAACCCCACCTGACCACACACGACATACATAAATATCATTGAGGTGCCACATTTCCTCGAACACCTTCAAGGCCAACCCCACCTGACCACACGGCATAAATATTAAGGTGCCTCATTTCCTCGAACACCTTCAAGCCCAACTCTCGCTCGATCACACATGGCGCACATTTTTATCAATGAAGCGCCGCATTTCCTCGAACAACTTCAAGCCCAACGCCACCTGACCACAGCGGCATACATATTTATCGATGCAGTGCCGCAAGCATATCAATCGAGAGTCCTGGAGAACAGAGTCATCTTGATGCCGTTGCTCCTCAAGTGGCCATGACAGCGCACAAACATGCGGTTACTTCCCTGAGTGGGTAAATGACGGTACTTTGACTTCACAAGTCAAACGGCTCCACCAGGCCATTAATGACGCCACAACCCTCGCCGACTTCGGTCACTCTCCGGTGATCTTACCACGACCTTACGATATCATCATTAATGGCATTAATAATACTAATAATATTAATAATGTACATTATATCGTTATCGAACAGAAATCTTTAAAAATCTATCATGCAAAATCTTCTTGCCGATATATAATTTATATTGGTCAGACTAATTTTTGTGGTTTGGATTTTGATCATTCATATCATATAAAATATTACATTGTTTTTCAATTTCGTAATAATTATTCTCAATAAAAAGATCGATTTTTAGTAATTTGAATTTCGGTCAATGCAACCTTATTTTAATAAATTATTTTTTAAAAAAATTGTCACATAATAATGAATAAAATACTGAAACACAGGGGTAAGTCAAGAAGACGGTGATTGGATCTGGCTGACCAATAACTATACCAGTGCCACCGCAGCCATCCAACCACCGAGTCTCTCTCAATCTCTCTCTCTCTTAAAAGAAGGTTCCCGGACTCCAAAACTGACCGTTGAGCTTACGAAACCCAGCGCAGTGGCTTCTTTTCCGTACCCTCGGTGGCGCGATTCATACCGCAGCGATCTGGTCCCCCGCCGGCGATTGAGAAGGAGCAGGACTCTGGTAGCCGATCTGGGAGGTGTTCGCCATGGCGTTAGCCGAAGTCAAGGCGGGGACGGAGGGGAAGGGGAGGGGGATTTTCCGTCTGCCTTTCTTCGGCGGCGGGGGCGGAGGTGGAGGAGGTGATGGAGGATCGTCGTCCAACTCTTCGTCGACGTTCATTTTGACGCATAACCACCATTACCGATCGTCGGGGCAGGTGGAGGGAGGAGCCGCGGCGGCGCAGGCCGGAAGGCGCAGCTCCGGCGCCAGCTCGGTCTCGTCGGTTGCCAGGTCGCTGCTGCCCACCAGACGCCGCCTTCGGCTCGATCCGCCCACCAAGCTCTACTTCCCTTGTGAGTGCTTGCTCTGGTGACTATTTTATGGGTTCTTGTTGTCGGATTTTTCAATCTTTTTTCGTTAGATCTCGTTTGAAGCTTAGAAAGCAGTGATCTTTTTCTCTTTTTTATTGGGTGTTCGCGGATCTCGAGACTTTTTGGGGGCTGAATTGGCCAAAAATTGTGGCTTTTGCTTCTGATTTGGGCCCTTCTTTCTCGTAAAAGTACTTCTTTTGGTTGCTACTGTTTAAATTTAGGTAATAAAAGGTGGATTAACTTCTAAATTTGTAGATTTGTTCTTTCGATCCATTATCTCAGATGCGAGTTATGGAGACTCAAAGTACCCTAACTTTGGGTCTCTTTCTATGGATCGTAATACAATTTAGACATATTACACCATTAAATTCTGTAGTTTCACAGCAAAGTTGTTTTCTTTTTCTCTCCTGGGATACCAATTTCTGATTGTTATAGCCATTTGCTAATTCGATACTTTCTTATGATCTGTTGTTATAATATTAATTGCTGTAATATTAGTCTTCCTTTTCTGTCTCTCGTTAACCTTGGTTGTCGTTACAGAATGATTCAGTTGCTTAGGTTTGAGTTTTGACGTTTGCTTCTTTCCCCTAAAACTTTATGCCTGATTACCTGATAAAAGGTTCTTTAATGTGTTCAAGTAAAGAGGTTGTAGTATGGTTTTCTACCGTTGGATATTAGTCAATAAGGTTGCTCCTTTTTTCTTGTCTGTGTTATGCTTTTGAGTATTGTTTTTTTTCCTTATGTTATTCTAATGTCTTCTTGTTTAGCCAACAAAAACTGTGATGGTCTAATGAAATTAAATATAGCTTCTGCTTCTAGTTTGAGAATTCTTTTTGAGAAGCTGTCTGTCAGAGAATATATGCTGGGGTGTTCTGTGATTAACCTTCTAGTTTATATGGTTTCTTTGTTGAAGATGAACCTGGAAAACAGGTGCGAAGTGCAATCAGGATTAAGAACACCAGCAAGTCGCATGTGGCATTTAAGGTGTGTGCGATCTTTCATCTTATTCTAGCTATTACTTGTTTTCTGACTTATTTCTAAGCAGTAATACACAGTCTTCAGCTTAATATATGTTCTTTGTAATAATTAATTCTTCTAAAAGATTTTTTATGTTTTTCATCGAGCATGATGTTTCTGTTTGAAATATCAACTAAAGTTACAATGGCCTACCTTTTTCCATGTTTCTTTTACTTTTTCTAAAATATTCTTGGGCAAATTTTGATTATTCTAAGTGGATTTAGTTTCAAACAACTGCACCAAAGAGCTGTTTCATGCGTCCTCCTGGAGGTATACTCTCCCCAGGGGAGAGTATCATTGCTACTGGTAAATTTTTTTTCCTCCTTATGTTATTCTTAAATGATTTCTCTAACGGATGCAATAATCAGCTCATATCGAGGATGTACTTTTTAAAAAACACTTCCACCCCGGTGGCAGTTTTCAAGTTTGTTGAGCAACCAGAGAATAATGAAAAGCCAATGGATCAAAAGAGCAAGGTTAAGTTCAAGATTGTTAGCTTGAAGGTGAATGGTCCTATGGAATATGTACCAGAGCTAGTAAGTCTATTTTTATCTCTTCCTTTCAGCTTGATTCCATATGTCTGTTTCTCTATGGCTGAGCTTGTGTTCCATTTTGCCAAAACTTGAAATTTTAGTTTAATCTAAATCAACTCATCACTAAATATGAAAGTTTGGCTGGTTTTAACTGGATATGGCTTAATCCATTTTGGGTCTCATTTCACCGGTCTATTAAAAGTTTAATACAGAATATCTTTTTCTAGAGCAACTCTTCCAGAGGATTCTATCATTCAAAATTTTTTTCCACTGTTGCTTCAAATGTGTGGTTATGTTGAAATCAAGAAAAAAAAAAGCATCCATGGTTATGTTGAAATTCTATGCTCTTCCACACCATTGAGGATATCTCTACTAACTTATTAGCTATTTTAGTTTTCTAGTGATACACTATGTTCGGAGCCCCTTCTAGTTATCTAACAAATTCATATTTCAGCAAACCTTGGTGTAACATGGAAAAATAAATGTGAACAATGTTAAGTAATGCAATTATTTAAGTGCACAGATATGTGATAAACTTATGGACTTTATATCAAGGTCCGTCGTACCGTACCATACCGGCATTTCGACCCAAGCTTGGTACTAGTACGGTACGGTATACCGCTCGGTACACCCAGGTGTACCGAGCGGTACATTCAGGGTACCGAGCACTGTAGTATTGCTACAGTGCTCGGTACGGTACAGTGCTACTGTAGCACTGATACAGTCACTGCTACAGTGCTCGGTACGGTACAGGGCGGTCCGCATACCGTTGGCCTGTCGGACCGGTACGTACCGCCCGTACCGGGCGGTACGGTCCGGTACGGCAGACCTTGCTTTATATTACAAACTTTATCATGAGAAATATCATCTACCTATTTCATAAGTGAATAGTGTGTTCAATTTGAGTATATTTTTTATATTTTCATTTTTTATCACACAGGTGTATAGAACACTGAACTATTTGTCCATCCAAAAGTTCTTTTTGTTTCAGACTTCTGTTGAGTATGTTGAAAATTCTATGAGAGTACCGGAGCTTCTCAAAAGTGCTCGATGAGAATGATGCTTTGTAATAGGCATCTTCACTCCTCAGTTTATTAACTTAATGTCAAACTTGCAAATGTTCATCAGCTTTTTCTGTTTCTGTGCCAAAATGTCATGTGAAGCTATTGCTGTTATATACCTGTTCAACAGTTTGATGAGCAGAAAGATCAGATTGCAGTAGAGCAAATTCTGAGGGTTGTCTTCCTGGACCCAGATCACCCCTGCCCTGTATGCCAATCGCACATACAGTAATTGTTCTTATCATGGACTAGTAGATGACTTGTGGTGTAAATTGCAATATACTTTTTTGAAGCAAATGGAGAAGCTGAAGAGGCAACTGGCTGAGGCTGAGGCCGCGCTGGAGGCACGCAAGAAGCCCCCTGAAGACACAGGTCCTCGGATTGTTGGAGAAGGACTGGTTATCGATGAATGGGTAATACTTTTTTTCCTTGCTATTTGGGTTCTATGCATTTTCTTCTTTCGAATGAGCATTTTTTCCAGTTCCCTTCCTTTTTATTTTCAGAAAGAAAGAAGAGAACGATATCTTGCTCCGCAGCAGCAGGTGGAAGGGGTTGATTCAGTTTGAAGTATGATTCCTTTTGTCAATGTAGCTCTTGTATCTTCTTTTGCTTGTGTTGTATTGTATGATCTGTTTTGTTTAAGAGAAAGAACATGTCATTTGTCCCCCCATAATGTTCAAGACTGTGAGGGTGAAATAATGGAGTTCACATATCATGATCTCTTTTGGATTTGGAAATATTGTACTTGAATGAGGATATCATGCCGTTGTATATAATGGTATTATTCATCTTGTCAACAAATAAAAGATAAGTTGAATGGCAAGGTCCAAGAAGTTTCTCCTCTTTGTTCCTTTAGGTTCTCAAATATGACCAGCGAGTTGAGGTTTATGTTTGGCACCTTTTTATGTGAATCTTGTCTGCACAATTTACTGCCAAACAAGGTTATTAACTCATGTTTCACCTTTATGTACCTTATCTTGTTGGTGTTGGCCAAAGAAATTAGTCTGACAACTTATCAGTAGGAGCTATTCTGGCTGCTATATCAGATTAGTTGAATTGTAATTGCTGAAAGATTGGCTAACATCATGAACGGGAGCTATTCTGGCTGCTGTATCAGATTAGCTGAATTGTAATTGCTGAATGATAGGCTAACATTATGAACCAAGGATATAGAACCATTGCAGGGAAGCCATTGTTCTTTTGGCACACAACAAATGACCTTCATGCCTTTAAATCACATCTTGAATCCTTGAACCATTCCAACTCTCCATATGCGCATTTTCATTGCACCTGTGTGAAGATGTGATTTAAAGAGGATAAACATCAATTGCATAGTTTTGAATAAGAATTAACCTAGTGTGATGATGGTCCTCATTCATGCTAGGAACTAATCTTGTAAGCTAATCATGTGAGTGATGACACGTGTGACTTAACACGTAGTCTTTTTGCTTATTATTATTATTTAATATTTTAACTGTATATTGTCTGTTGCTTGAATATATTGTGATGTCCTATAGATTTGTGCAATGGAAATCAAATCGTGATGAGATCACAATAATGAGATCGATTTGTCTTTAAACACAGATCCTAAATAATCTCGATCATAGGTTACTCGAGAAGGGCATCGAGATAACCGAATAGACTAGTATATTGTATACCCGTCCATATGATGGATGTAGCTGGTCTCATAGCTGCTTATGTGGGGACACTATGGATATAATACAAGTGCTCATTAGAAAATGAGTTCACTAATTTATCCGTTTACAGAATGTTAGATTGTTGATTATGTCTCATTGTTAGACAGTTATTCCGTAATCCAAGTGGTGTATCTAGTCCTTAGACTTAAGACACCAAGGATGTCCTGTATGAGTACTCCACTCTTTAATACCAGACTTATGAGTACTATTGAGTATCAATAGAGGATCATCCACTCTCGGTGTCATGAGAGAAATATCTCATGTGTTCTTGTTCAAATAAATCTCTAGCTAGTGTCATTTAGATTGAGAGAGAAAGAGTTCTCTAGAAAAATTCGATTAGAGCGAGACTCGAGTAGAAATCGTATGGGTCTGACAACACCATGCCCGGTATACGGTCTTTGGGATATTAGATGAATGAGGGACTATATGTACATGGTAACTGATGACAGATAGGTCCAATGGATTGGATTCTCCTGTATCGTCTATGGACTATGGCGTAGTGGCCTAGTACATCCGTAGTCTATGAGTCGAGTGAATTATTATGGAGATAATAATTTATTGAATTAGAAGGAGTTCCAACATGTATGACTCATGACCAACTCGATATTGGGTCTAGAGGGTCACACACATATGGTAGGCGTTGCAATGAGTAGATGTTCAGATATTAAATATTCGCTGGAGTTCCTATCTTATTAGATATCCAATAAGCCCATGAATTATTGAATCATATGGATGAGATCTAATAAGAGCCAATGAGAGATTATTAGATAGATATATACTAATCTAAGATGCTTGGGTAGTTGGATGAAGATCCAATACCCAATAGGGTAAGATTCATTAGGGTTAAGTTAACAAGGACCTCTATAAATAGGAGGGAATTAATGGTTCATAGGCTAGAGCCTTTTTGAGTTTTCTCTCTTATTCTCCTCCACTTCTCCTCAGATAGCAGACTTGGAGTTTTGAGTAGCATCATCGCAACCTTGTTGTGTGGATCATTGCTAGAGAGGATACTTGACCTTCTTCACCCTCTCATAGAAATCTGCAGGGATTAAGAGATATACGATCTCCCTAGGTAACATAATATTTCATATATGCAGTTTTAAATTTCACGATTTTTACACACCAATCTTCACACGACGACGAACACATCTTTTGAAAAATTGAGGATTTTATTTTTTATGTTCTTTCGCTGCGTATGTGATGTCGCACATTAGATTTCCCTACAATGGTATCAAAGCCAAGTTGTTCATGCAATAGATTAGTTTTGAACTGCGTGTGTTGCGTTTTAGGAAGACTTTTGTCGTCAAAATCGTTGACGCAAAAGGTGAGGGAGGGTAGCAATAGTTGCTGCCCTCGTAGGTTGGCCAATGGTTGCTTGCAGCCTTTGGCCGAGGCATGGCCACCTGGTGTAGGTGGCCGGTGGGCAGCAATCGGCCGCTTGCGACTAGTAGCATGTAGCCCATAGGCAGGCAACTGCACGGGCAGGTTGCCCGCATGGGCGGGCAACACCGGTAACGCCCGCAGGCAAAGGCACCGCAGGGCAGCGATGCCTGCGGGCATTACGCCCGCGAGCATAGTCGCTTGTGGGGGCAGCAGTGCCCACAGGGGCGACGTCACCCGTAGGCACAATGCCCGCAAGCGAGCCGCCGCCGGCAAATGGACATGAAATCCATATTCCTCAATGGTAACCTCGAGGATGAGGTGTATATGATACAGCCTGAGGGATTCGTGTCCAAGGACTGCCTAGATAAGGTGTGCAGGTTGCTTAGGTCCATTTATAGACTAAAGCAAGCTTCACGAAGTTGGAACATAAGATTTGATGAGGTAATTAGATCTTATGACTTCGTTAAGAACAAAGATGAGCCTTGTGCGTATAAGAAGGTAAGTGAGAGCGCTATCACCATCTAGGTGTTATATGTGGATGACATCCTGATAATTGATAATGATGTAAGAATGCTATCCACAGTAAAGACTTGGTTATCTAGACACTTTTCCATGAAGGACTTAGGGGAAGCATTGTATATCTTCGGGATTTGGATCTATAGAGAGAGATCCAAGAGGATGCTAGACTTGTTCCAGTCCAAGTACATAGACATCATTGTCAAAAGGTTTGGCATGAAAAATTCCAAGAGAGGTCTCATACTGATGAGACATATGGGATATCGCTTTCTAGGAGTATGTCCCCAAAGACTCTTGAAGAAAGGGTGAACATGGATAGAATATCCTTGCCTCAGCGATAGGGTCTATCATGTATGTCATGCTATGTACCAGGCCTTATATAGCGTATGCTCTGAGTGTCACGAGCAAGTATCAGGCGGATCCAGGCTTGGAGCATTGAAAAGTAATAAAGTATATCCTTAACTACTTAAGAAGGACTATGAATCTTTTACTAGTATATAGAGGTAGTAGCTTCGGGGTTAAAGGCTATATAGACTCAAGTTTTCAGTCCGATGTCGATGATAGTAAGTTGAATTCGGGCTGTGTATACCTTGAATAGAGGAGCAGTATGCTGGAAAGAGTTCCAAGCAAAATACTATTACTGACTCGACCACAGAGGTGGAGTAAATTGCTATAGCAGAGGCAACAAAGGATGGAGTCTAGATAAAGAAGTTCATCACAGATCTAGGAGTCGTGTCAGGAAGCCAGGACCCGATTCCCATATATTGCGACAACTACGAAACGATTGCTTAAATAAGGGAACCTATGTCTCATCAGAAATGTTCTAAGAAGGTTCCACTGCCGGCAAGGTGGGGGCGGCCGTAGAAAGCAGGAGAGAAAGGGATTAGGGCATTTTGGGCTAAAAGACAGTTTTGCTTATCGGAATATTAGAAATTCTATGTTCTATCATTTGTCCAAATTATGAAAATATCCATCAAAATTCAAAAAATTCCCGACATGTCCTTGATTTCAGATAATATTAATTAATTAAAAAAATTAATTGATTATTAGTTTTATTATTATCTAGTAGTCTTATATGATGATGATGTGTATATATGATGTATGTTATGTGGACGGATGATCATGGACCGTGTGACGATGTGTGTACTTGTGATTATTATTATTGGGGCCTACAAGCCTCCATTTTTTTTTTCTCGTTTATTGTCGGGCCTATGTGTCTATGATTATGTTGTAATCACACGATGAGACGCAGCGGGAGTATGGAAGCGATAGCGGGACCCACGAGGTCGAGACAGATGATCGCGATGCATGGAGATACGTCGAGATGTCGACGGAACTGATGAGGACAAGATGGATGATCACAGGGCATGAAGATGCACTGCTGCAAACACAATGCCCGCAACTGTGCTCGCCTGCTGGCTAGCGCCTTGCAAGGGCCGCCGCCACCTGCGCGCGGGCATTGTGCCCGCACATAGAGGCGCCTGTTACCATTGGGCCCGCGTGCAAACTGCTAGCAGTGGCGGTAGCCTACGCGTGAGCATTGTGCTCATGGACAGAGGCATCGCAGGGCAGCGGGGCCTATCGCCCGCGGGGGCACCCACTTATAGGGGCGGTGCCCTCACCCTCCCATCGTAGAGCGCCATTGTCGACACGGTGGTGGCGGCCGTAGAAAGCAGACGAGAAAGGGATTAGGGCATTTTGGGCTAAAAGACAATTTTGCTCATCGGAATATCAGAAATTCTATATTCTATCATTTGTCCAAATTATGAAAATACCCCTCAAAATTTAAAAAATTTCCTACATGTCCTTGATTTCAGATAATATTAATTAATTAAAAAGTTTAATTGATTTTTTTTTTATTATTATCTAGTAGTCCTATATGATGATGATGTGTATATATGATGTTTGATATGTGGACGGATGATCATGGACCGTGTGACGATGTGTGTACTTGTGATTATTATTATTGAGGCCTACAAGCCTCTATTTTTTTTTCTCGTTTATTGTCGGGCCTATGTGTCTATGATTATGTTGTAATCACACGATGAGGTGCAGCGGGAGTATGGAAGCGATAGCGGGACCCACGAGGTCGAGACAGATGATCACGATGCATGGAGATGCGTCGAGATGCCGACGGAACTAACGAGGACAAGATGGACAATCATAGGGCATGAAGATGCACTGCTACACACATAGATCTTGATGTGAGTGATTAGGCCTATTAGCTCAGGTCTGATCATATTTGGTTGTGGTCCATGATCATGTAGTGTGATTACTTGTACACCTACTATATATATATATATATATATATATATATATATATATATTTGCATGTGATATAGATATATATTAAATATGTATGTGTGTGACATCATATTATGAGACCAAATCAAATAAACCCCTCTCTCGATAATATTAAGTCGGTAAACATGAGGCAATTATATTGACCCACGTGGCCTTCCATCGTTATAGGTAAGGATTGATTCTCGATGTAGGTTGATTTGGTCGAGTCCCTCAAGGCTCACCTATATCGCGATTCGCTATCTTGCCTACGACATAGAGATGTCATTGATGACCTGAGGACATGATTTGCTTGGTCGAGTCCCTCGAGGGTATATCATCGAACTAGACTCATATTGTAACGATGGTGTTGACTTAACCAGACATTATGGTTAATGCAGTCCCTTGAGACCATGGTAGTTCGGAGGCCGAACACGAGTTGTGATTGGCAAGAGTTGCCTACCTTTTGGGTTTATTATGATTGGTCGAGTCCCTCGAGATTACACTAAGAAGCTGATTGGATCCCGATCCCCACTAGAAGTCTACCAGAGACTTCCGTTTCACGTGCTGAGGGTGTCGTGTTACTCGTTAGTAAAATAGTAGGAGTAGATTAAGATAGAAGTCCATATCTTGATTATTTATTTTTTGTAAAATCAACATGTTATTTATTTTTGTTGTATCTTTATTTTTAGAAAATGTCGCTTTCAAATCCCTTGCATGGTTTACTTGATGTCAACCGCCTCACTAGTCCAAATTATATGAATTGACTTCGCAACTTAAGAATTGTTCTCACGACGGAGAAAATCATGTACATCCTAGATATAGTGATGCTTATGCCCGAGGAAGGGGCAAGTGAGGATGAGATTGCTCACTACGTGAAGTATATTGATGACTACACTCTTGCTCCGTATTATATGTTGGGCTCTATGACTCCTGAGTTATAGAGACAGCATGAAAAGATGGATGCCAGATTCATTCTCCTACATGTCTGCAAATTGTTTGAGGAATAGGGAAGGACTCAGCGATATGAGATATCCAAGAGCCTCTTCCGTGCTAGGATGACTAAGGGAGCACCGATTCAAAACTATGTCCTAAAGATGATTGAGTGGATAGAGAAACTCATAGGCCTATAAATGGTCATAGAGGATAACCTATGTGTGGATCTTGTATTTTAGTCCATACCATATTCCTTTTCACAATTCATAATGAATTTTAATATGAACAAGCTTGAGGTGACTCTCCTTGAGCTCCTCAATATGTTGAGAGAGGCAGAGAGCACTATCAAGAAAGAAAAGCCAGTTCTCTACACTAGTGAGACCAGAAAGAAAAGGAAAGCAAAAAAGTCCCTTAAGAAGGGCAAGGGCAGACCAGGTAAAGCAAATGTTGTTAAGAAAAACCCGACAAATGACAAAAGCCAATGCTTCCACTACGGCAAAGATGGGCATTGGAAGAGGAAAAAGTACCTTATAGAGAGGGCGAAATAGAAGCTTGGAGAAACTTCAGGTATATTCATGATCAATCTCCATTTGTCAAACTCTTATGATAACACATGGGTATTGGATATCAGTACTGCTTATCATATTTGTAATTTGTTACAGGTTCTGGCAAGACCTAGGAGATTGGCGAGAGACGAGATGGACCTCAAGATGGGCAATGGAGCAAAATTTGCTATAGTAAGAGTTGTCAAGGTCACCCTACATCTGCCTGGTGGAGCAATTATTGCATTAGATGCATGCTACTTTGTTCCTTCTATTATTAAAAATATTATTTTTACTTCATGTTTGATAGTTAGTGAATATAAATTAGTTTTTGAGAACAATGATTATTCAATATTATTATATGATGAGATCATCACTAGAGGAACATTGCATAATGGTTTATTTATGGTAGACACTGCTCCATATATTATGAATATAAGTGTGTCTTAGAGAAAATGAGATGAGGTGAATAATGCATACTAGTGGCATTATAGGCTATGTCATATCCATGAGGGAATGATTCAAAAGTTGCTAAAGGATGAATATCTAGATCCATTCGACTATGAGTTATATGCAACTTGCGAGCCTTGTCTTCGTGGAAAACTAACCAACTCTCCATTTAATGGAACTAGAAAGAGAGCTACTGAGTTGTTGGAACTCATACATAGTGATTTATGTGGACCTATGTCAACTTATGTCATTTATGTGGACCTACTTCATTAGCTTTACTAATGATTTCTCAAGATATAGACATGTGTACTTAATGAAGTACAAGTTCGAAGGCTTTGAAAAATTTAGAGAATATAAGAATGAAGTGGAGAACCAGACTGGAAAGAGTATTAAGACTCTTCGATTAGATCGAGAAGGTGAGTACTTGAGTACAGAGTTTACCTAGTTCCTCAAGGACCATAGGATTCTATCCCAATGGACACCTCCTTAAACACCTTAGCTCAATGGTATATCTGAAAGGAGGAATTGTACACTATTAGACATGGTGCGGTCCATGATGAGTTTCGCGAACCTACCCATCTCATTTTGGGGATATGCCCTAGAGACTACAGCTTACATTCTAAACAGAGTTCCAACTAAGTCGGTAGTGTCTACACCATATGAGACATAGAAAGAGAAAAAGTCTGATCTTAAGATTGTTAAGATTTGGGGCTACCCTACCCACGTTAAAAGACAACGTGGGTATTATTTCTATCATCCCGATAAGTTGGAATCAAGGACGGAGTAATGCAAGTTCTTGGGATACCCCTTAGAAAACTTGTGGGTATTATTTCTATCATCCCGAGGACTAAAAGGTCTTTATAGCCAAGAGAGCAGTGTTCCTTAAGAAGGAACACATTCTTGGTGGAGACAATAGGAACATGATAGAGTTAAGCGAGGTTGAAGAACTTAGCTCAAGCACCACTCCATAGCCTGAGTCTGTTCAGGTACCTAATACACAAGTTCCAACTTTATGTAGGTCTGGTAGAGTATCCCATCCTCTCGAGAGATATGTGGGACATATTAAAGGAGAGGATATTGAGAATATTGATCCTCAGACCTACGAGGAGGCTATTATGAGTAAAGATTCCGAGAAGTGGCAAAAAGCCATGAATTCTGAGATGGATTTCATGTACTCCAACAAGGTTTAGAATATAGTTGATGCACCCGAGGGTATTATACCCATTGGTTGCAAATGGATCTTCAAGAAGAAGATCGGAGTAGATGGAAAGGTAGAGACCTATAAAGCAAGGCTAGTGGCTAAAGGATCGTCAAAGACAAAGTGTTGACTATGAAGAAACCTTCTCTCTCGTAGCCATGCTAAAATCCATCCGAATTCTATTGGCTATTGCAGCACACTATGATTATGAGATCTGACAAATGAACATGAAAATCATATTTCTCAATGGCAACCTCAAGGAGGAGGTGTATATGACACAACCTGAGTGATTCGCATCCAAGGACTGCCCAGATAAGGTATGCAAGTTGCTTAGGTATATTTATAGACTATAGCAAGCTTCCCGAAGTTAGAACATAAGATTTGATGAGGCAATCAGATCTTATGACTTCGTTAAGAACAAAGATTAGACTTGTGTGTATAGGAAGATAAGTATGAGCACTATCACCTTCTTGGTATTATATGTTGATGACATCCTGATAATTGTGAATGATATAGGAATGATATCCATAGTAAATACTTGGTTATCTAGACACTTTTCTATGAAGAACTTGGAAGCATCCTATATCTTGCGGATTCAGATCTATAGAGATAGATCCAAGAGGATGCTTGGCTTGTCCTAGTCTAGGTACATAGACACCATTGTCAAAAGATTTGGCATGAAAAATTTCAAGAGAGATCTCATACTGATCAGACATGGGATATCGTTTTTATAAGTATATCCCCCAAAGACTCCTAAAGAAAGGGCGAACATGGATATAATACCCTATGCCTTAGCGATAGGATTTATCATGTATGCCAAGCAATGTACTAGGCTTGATATAGCACATGCTCTGAGTGTCATGAGCATGTATTAGGCAGAACTAGGCTTGGAGCATTGGAAAGCAGTAAAATGTATCCTTAAGTACTTGAAAAGGATTAAGGATCTTTTACTAGTATATGGAGGTAGTAGCCTTAGGGTTGAAGGCTACATGGACTCGAGTTTTCAATCTGATGTCGATGATGGCAAGTCGAATTCGGGGTATGTGTATATCCTGAATGGAGGAGCAGTATGCTAGAAAGAATTTCGAGCAAGATACTACTGCTGACTCGACCACAAAGGCAGAGTACATTACTGTAATAGAGGCAACAAAGGAGGTGTTAGAATCAGGGGTCGACACTAAGACGAGGAGGGGGGGTGAATTAGTGTAGCAGAAAACTTTCATCGGTTCAAAAAGACTTCATACGAAAACCATTTCTGAAAGATCTTTAACTTAAGAGCAAACAGAAGTATAGTTGATGTAAAGCAATAGAGGTAGTTTGCAGTTAAGATAAAGAGCAAAATGTAAATGTAAATTGAGATTTAGAGTGGTTCGATCAATCTTAACCTACATCCACTTTTGGCTTCCTCCTCCAACGAGGTCACCGACGTCCACTAGAGGCCTTCCTTCAATAGGCAAAGGCCAATCACTTTATACACCCCTCTTCTCCTTTTACTAGGTTTAGGAGATAACCCTTACAAGCACTCACATTCCTCTCTTACAGAAATCTAACACTTAGAGTAGAGGAGGAAATTCTAAAGAGATTGCAGCAGCATTTCTTTGCTTTTAGACTCTCTGTGCTTATGTGCTTTAACCAAGGATGAGAGGGATATTTATAGGCTTCAAGTTGATTCAAACTTGGAGCCTAAAACATTCCCATCCCAAGTTCCCCGAGCACGGGCGGTACCACCGCTTGCGTTGGCCAGTACCACCACCCAAGTTTGGTGGTACCACCGCTTGGGGGGCAGTGCTGGGCGGTACCACCACCTAGACTGGCGGTACCACCATCTGGCACTCTGCTAAGGGCGATACAACCGCCCAAACTGGCGGTACCACTACCTGACATAGTCTCGAAGACTATGCCATGATGGTCAGACTTCTTGGGGCACTATTTGGGCTTCTTATTGGGCCCAACACAGTTCTTACATAGGCTTAGCTGGCCCCTAATTGGGTTGGCCCAAATCCAAGCCCAATTATATGCTAACTACGAAATCCTAAGACATTTGCTAAGCAAAACAAGTCCCTATGTCTATTCTTTCGACGAGCTTCCGGCGAACTTCCAGCGAACTCCTGGACTTCACGACGATCTTCTTGGCAAGTTTCGGCGAGCTTCTTTGGCAAGCTCCAAGACTTCTCGGCTGGTTCCTCCAGAACATCAGACGAACGTCCAGACTTCCGACGAATTCTCGAACTCCTAACGTAGTCGTGTCCTTGACTCCGGGACTTCATTTTGCTTCATGCTTTGCTATCGTAGTTAATCATACACATGTAAAAACACACTTCGATCTAGACAATTAATACTAAGCATTAATCAAGTTATCCGGCATGTCATTGATCCCTCGACGCTTCGTCCGATTCTTTGGCGCATCATCCTCTCTTATGGCCTATTTGCCCAATCAGTTAGTTGACTCCGCAACTCCAATATCATTGGCGCAATGTCCGCTCTTCTTGGCCCGATGCCCGAATCCATGGCCCGAAGCCTTCTGTCAATACGTCAACCGATCCACCGGCCCAACGTCCAATCTTCTAACATATTCTTCCGGCCCAACATGATTTTTCCTACTTTAATTGTCTCATCCTAATCGAAGCACCCTGCGTCACTCAAAATACAGATTAAAACATAAACACATATCAATTGGTTTTATCATCAAAATACAAGATTCAACAATCTCTCCCTTTTTTATGATGACAACCAATCGACGACGGAATTAACCTTAACTCCCGGAGTTTAAACAAACTCCCCCTATCAATATGGCTTATTGATAGAAACTCTTATATTCAAAAATCCAAGCAACATGTCATGATCAAATCATGCATATCATCAACATACTTCTCCCCCTTTGTCATCAACAAAAAGGAGAAGTTGTAACTCTTATATGTTTAGAAATACAAGTTCAACTCATTACATGAAAAACATAATATCAAATTTTATCATCGTGCAATTTGTAAGCTAAAAAATTTAGCAAGTTCTCCAACATACAAGTTAGCCAATTTTACAACATTTTAGAACATGCAAGTTAGCAGTTTTGAGATGTTCAAGAAAGCAACTCTTGCTTCTTGAAATATGTAAGTTGCAAGCTAGCAAATTTTTGCTTCCTTTGCAATGTTTGAGCTCGCAATTTTCCTTCCGTTACAAAGTGCAAGTTTAGCATATTTAGCATCTTGAGATAGGCAAGATAGCATATTTTTGTATTTTCTTGAGATTTTAAGCTAGCAATTATTGGTGATGTTCAAGATAGCAATTTCTTCTCTTTTGAGAAATGTAATTTTTGCTTTCTTCTTGAATTGTGCCAGCAAGCTAGTTTGCCTCTTTTCATGATATCCATGCTAGAAATTCTTGCTCCCCCTTTGTCATTGTCAAAAAGAAGGGAAGACCCATCAATTTTTAAATTATGATAAAGGTAAGTAATTGTTCTTATTTGTGCATCATTATATTTTCAAATTCGAACATGCGTAATTTCAAAACCTTACATTTTATTTTTCATGCATGATACCAAAAAATAAATCATTCATCATTATGAGTATATCATACATGATACTAAAATATTAAGCATTTATCAATATTTTGATCATGATACACATCATATGCATCACACACATCATCATAATAAAGAGCATAAGTATTGCATGCATCATACCAAATCATCATATATATTTTCAAAATATATAAATTCATCATTATATGCATGATTCCAAATCATCATTCATATTGTTTCAATCATTATTTCAATCATCACTATGACTCATCATGCACAAAATGTAAAATCATCTATCATGATATAAACATTTATTTTCAAAATATTCATCATTATTTTCATATATGATAATAAAGTATTCAAGATACCAAACATTAAATCAATATTTTCAAGTATTTATCACTTCATGATTGTTGGTACCAAACATTCATCATTAAATCAACATTTTGATCATTTATTTTCTCTTTAGCAATTTGCAAAAAGAAATATAGGAGAAAGAATGATATAATATCTTGATTAATGCATAAGAAATTTCTAGTTATAAATCTCAAAAAATCAAGATAAAGCTCATTCGAATTCAAATCGTCAAATCAAAATTATTTTCAAGAGATTCATACAAATCAATAAGATAGAGAAAAAAAATATTCAAAAACAATGCTTTTCCTTTTTTAGTTGCTTAAATTCATCTGATTTATTTCATTTATGTCAAATAAAAATATGCATCAACGTTTAGGATCGAAAAATAAATTTTGTCATAAAAACCATCAAGACCAATAACTCACAAAAATCATCATATATAACTTTAAAATCTCATGCATAAAATCGTCAAATCATGATATTAAAACTTCAATATTTTCATTACAAAAGCAAGGTTTCATTGAACATAATTTTGAATGATTCTTATAGATATCTAAAACTTCTTTAGTTTTAATTTATATGATTGACTTTATATTAGCATGCTCAAATTTTTATTCTTATGTCAAAACCATACATCATGTTTGAAAAACAAAGACAAGGTTCATAAAAAAAATATCAAGCCTTTCATATAAAAACCATGCATCGTCATTGAAAAGCAATATGGAAATCATCAAAATACACATTCTTGCTTCTCAAGCACATACATAAGATTAATCTTACTAGGTGTACAATCATTAGATTTATATCTAATATTTTATTGCATTAACATAAAACATATAATTTTTATTATCATTTTTAAAATTATGAGCATGATCATATTTTTATATTTTTATTTTTAAACATTTAATTTTCAAGAAAATTAATTCAAAACTAAATTACAAAAAAAAATACATCATGAAAAGTATCATGTAATTTCGAAGTAAATTAAGGGGGTTTCAATTACCTCATCGTCGAAAGCCGTTAAGGCGTAGTTTGCCACCTCGCCTTTCTTGATTTTCTCCTCATCTTCGGAGGAGCTCGATTCATCCCAATTTGTATCCTTTTTGCATTCATAGCAAGTAGTTCCATTCTTTTTATTTTTTTAATTTTTGTTTTATTAACTTTTTAAATTTCTTAGTGAGTTCAAGTTCACAATCACTTGAGCTTATGCTCAAGTGGTCTTCATGTGTTCTATGTCCCAAATCCTTCCTATTCTTTGGAAAGTGGTTCTCAAGTTCTTTACGTGCATTGCACGTCATTTCATAAGTCATCAATGACCCATTAAGTTCTTCGAGAGGAAAATGGTTCAAATCTTTTGATTCTTGTAAAGCCATTACTTTTGAATCCCAACTCTTATTAAGAGAACGCAAAATCTTGTTTACGAGTTCAAAATCCAAAAATTATTTGCCAAGAGTATTTAAACCATTGACGACATCCGTAAAATGAGTGTACATATCAACAATGGTTTCGCTCGGCTTCATTCGAAAAAGCTCAAAATCATATATTAAAAAATTAATTTTTGAATCTTTAACTTTGCTAGTTCCTTCATGTGTGATTTCAAGAGTGCGCCAAATATCAAAAACTGTTTCGCAAGTAGAAACACAATTAAACTCATTTCTATCTAGGGCGCAAAACAAGGCATTCGTAGCCTTTGCATTTAGAGAAAACATCTTCTTCTTCAAATCATTACAATGGTTCATTGGAAGAGAAGACATTCCAAACTATTTTCGACCATATTCCATAAATTTAAATCAATCGAAAGCAAGAAAACTCTCATTCAAGTTTTCCAATAAGTGTAGTCCGTTCTATTGAAAAAAGGAGGACGAATGAGAGAGTGACCCTCTTAAAAGTCGAAATGAGTCATTTCTCTTGGGTGTTAATCCAAATGAGAAATCACAAGGCTCTGATACCAATTGTTAGGATCAGGGATTGGTACTAAGAGGGGGGGGGTGAATTAGTGCAGTGAAAAACTTTCGTCGATTCAAAAAGACTTCGTACAAAAATTGTTTCGAAAAGATCTTTAAATTGAGAGCAAACGTAAGTATAATTGATGTAAAGCAACAAAGGTAGTTTGCAGTTAAGATAAAGAGCAGAATATAAATACAAACCAAGATTTAGAGTGGTTCGATCAATCTTAACCTACATCCACTTTTGGCTTCCTCCTTCGATAAGGTCACCGACGTCCACAAGAGGCCTTCCTTCAATAGGCGAAGGCCAATCACCTTATACACCCCTCTTCTCCTTTTACCGGGTTTAGGAGATAACCCTTACAAGCACTCACACTCCTCTCTTACAGAAATCTAACACTTAGAGTAAAGGAGGGAATTCTAAAGAGATTGTAGCAGCTTTTAGACTCTCTGTGCTTGTGTGCTTTAACCAGGGATGAGAGGGGTATTTATAGGCTTCAAGTTGATTCAAACTTGGAGCCTAAAACTTTCCCATCCTGGGTTCCTCGGGCATGGGCTATACCACCGCCTGCGTTGGGTGATACCACCACACAGTGTCAGCCTGGTTGACAGGCGGTGGTATCGCCGCTTGGGGGGCAGTGCTGGGTGGTACCACCGCCCAGACTGGTGGTACCACCGCCTGGCACCCTGTCAGGGGCGGTACAACCGCCCATATTGGCGGTACCACCGCCTAACACAGTCTCGAAGACTGTGCCATGACGGTGAGACTTCTTGGAGCACTGTTTGGGCTTCTTATTGGGCCCAACACAATTCTTACATGGGCCTAGCTGGCCCCTAATTGGGTTGGCCCAAATTCAAGCTCAATTATATGCTAACTACGAAATCCTAAGACATTTGCTAAGCAAAACAAGTCCATATGTCTATTCTTCCGACGAGCTTCCGGTGAACTTGCAGCGAACTCTTGGACTTCACGACGATCTTCTTGGCGAGTTCCGACGAGCTTCTCTAGCAAGCTCCGAGTCTTCTTGGCTGGTTCCTCCAAAACTTCCGACGAACTCTCAAACTTCCAATGTAGTCGCGTCCTTGACTCCGGGACTTTATTTTGCTTCATGCCTTGCTATCGTAGTTAATCCTACACATGTAAAAACACACTTCGATATAGACAATTAATACTAAGCATTAATCAAGTTGTCTGACATGTCATTGGTCCCTCAACACTTCGTTTGATTCTTTGGCACATCATCCTCTCTTGCGGCCTATTGCCCAATCGGTCAGTTGACTCCGCAACTCCGATATCCTTGGCGCAATGTCCGCTCTTCTTGGCCTGATGCCCGAATCCATGGCCCAAAGCCTTCTATCGATACATCGATCGATCCACCAACCCGACGTCCAATCTTTTGACATGTTCCTCCGGCCCAACATGATTTTTCCTACTTTAATTGTCTCATCCTAATCGAAGCACCCTGCATCACTCAAAATGCAGATTAAAATATATACACATATCAATTGGTTTCATCATCAAAATATGAGATTCAACAAGAGGGAGTCTAGATAAAGAAGTTCATCACATATCTAAGAGTCGTGCTAGGCAACGAAGAGCTGATTCTCTTATATTACGACAACTACAGGATGATTGCTCAAATAAGGGAACCTATGTCTCATCAGAAGTGTTCTGAGGAGTTCCAGCTTATTAGAGATATCGTGACCTGAGGAGATGCAGCATTCAAAAGAGTTCTATCCAAAGATAACATCATAAATCCATTGACAAAGCCATTGTCTCAGATTGTCTTTGAGCATCACAGGAGTCTGATGGGGATTGGACACATAGGTGATTGGCTTTAGGTCAAGTGAAAAATTGCTACTCATATGTGCCTTACAAACCAATCACGTGAGTGATGTCACGTGTGACTTGACACGTAGTCTTTTTGCTTATTATTATTTGATATTTTATCACCTTATATTGCCTATTGCTTGAATATATTATGATGTCCATGGATTTGTGCAATGGGAATTGGATCGTGATGAGATCATGATAATGAGATCGATTTACCTTTAAACATAAATTCTAAATAATCTCGATCATAGGTTACTCGAGAGGGATATCGAGATAACCGGACAGATTGATGTTGCTGTATATTCATCTATATGATAGATGCAGTTGATCTTATAGCTGCTCATGTGGGGACACTAGGGATACAATACAGGTGCTCATTGGAGAATGAGTTTATTGATTGATCTGCTTACGGAATGTATGATGGTTTATAATGCTTTATTGTCAAACAACGATTCTATAGTCCCAGTGGGGTATCTGGTCCTTAGACTTGAGATACCAAGGATGTCATGTATGAGTACTCCACTCTTTGATACCAGATTTATAGGTCTGGAGGTTCCAGATCTAGCATAGCCAGTCATTGGGAGTGGTAGCCAACCTTACAAAGACTCTTGAGTGTTGATGAAGGATCATCCACTCTTGGTGTCATGAGAGGAATCTCTCATATATTCTTGCTTAGATAAATCCCTAGCTAAGGTCATTCGGATTAATAGAGAAAGAGTTCTCTAAGAGAATCCGATTAGAGTGAGACTCGAGCAGAAATTATATAGATCTGACAACACCATGCCCGGCATACGTTCTCTAGGATATTAGATGGATGAGGAAATATAGATACATGGTAACTAAGGACAGACATGTCCAATGGATTGGATTCCCTTGTATCGTTTGGGGATTGCGGCGTAGTGACCTAGTACGTTCACAGTCGATGAGTCGAGTGAATTATTATGAAGATAATAATTCACTGAGCCAAAAGGAGTTCTGATAGGTATGACTCATGGCTAGCTTTGTTGAGATTGGAGCGGCACTAAGAGGGGGGGGGGTTGAATTAGTATAGCGGTAAAGTGCGATAACTTTTCACGATTTAAACACTTTTCGGAAACTTCGTACGATAAAAGCAACGTTTTTGTTTAAAATCGTTTCGATTGCGTTTTAACTTGAAGGGATAAGTAAGACGGAGACAAAGCAGTATAGCATTAAAGTGCAAATGGTTTGCAGTAATGTAAATGACAATAAGTAAATGCAAACCAGATATCACGCTGATTTTACAGTGGTTCAGTCAAATGACCTACATCCACTTGCGAGGCCCCTCTTCGATGAGGCTCCCACCTTCCACTAGCAAATCTCTTGAAAGGGAAGGGTGAATACCCCTCTTACAACTTTTTACAAGCAGTTCACTCTCTTATAGATTTTCAGCAAGAAAGAAGGAGGTGAACACTAGCAAATTGAAAACAAGGCTAGCTAAGACTTTTCTAAGGCCTTTCTCTCAAACACTTGCTGCTAAAAAAGTTGTGATCTCAGCTGAGATTTGAGGGATATTTATAGGCCTTAAGAGTATTCAAATTTGGGCTCCAAAATTTGAATTCTCTTTGAGTTCCCGATGCTGGCGGTGCCATCGCCTGTCAGTGGCGGTGCCACCGCCTGTCAGTGTCAGACACTGACAGTGCTGGGCGGTGCCACCGCCAGACCCTTCGGTTCACTTGTTGGGCTTCAAATTTAGCCCAAACCAAGTCTAATTTTGGGCCCAGTTGGCCCCTAACCAGGATATAGGATTATCTCTTAATCCTAATCCTAACTACAAGTAAATTACATAACAAAACACATCCTAAGCAAGTTTTCAACCGCGAACGTTGAGTCTTATTCCGACGAGCTTTCCGACGAACTTCTTCCGACGGGCTCCCAGCAAGCTCCCGAACTTGTGATGACTTTAATAAGTAGCCGAGCCTTCTCGGTGATCTCCGTGAACCTCCGACGATCTCTTCGGCGAACTTCCGAAATTCCGACAGGTTCCCGATTTCTTCTTGGTTGGTTACGGTAGCATCTCCAACGATTCTTCGGACTCTTAAACGTCCATCGAACTAGACTCTGGTATCCTTGCTTTGTGTTTTCTGGTTATCGTAGTTAATCCTGCACACTTAACTCAATAATATGGATTAGATCAATTAACCCATCAATTGATTTTATCATCAAAATCCGAGATTCAACAAGCTTGATATTGGGCCTAGAGAGTGACACACATATAGTAAGCGTTGAAATAAGTAGAGGTTCGGATATGAGATATCTGCCGAAGCCCCTATTTTATTGGATGTCTAATAAGCTCCTGAATTATTGGATCCTATGTATGATATCTAATAAGAGTCGTTGAGAGATTATTGGATGGAGATCCACTAATTTAAGAAGCTTGGGTAGTTGGATGGATATCTAATACCCAATATGGTATGATCCATTATGGTTAAGTTGATAGGAGACATCTATAAATAGGAGGGAATCAATGGTTCATAGGCTATAGCTTATTTGGGTTGCCTCTCTTATTCTCCTCCTCTTCTCCTTCTCAGATAGTAGGCCTGGAGATTTGAGGAACATCGTCGCAGCTCTGTTGTGTGGATCACCGCTACAGAGGAGGACGCTTGACCTCTTTCACCCTCTCATAGAAATCTATAGGGATTCAAGGATATACGATCTCCTTAGGTAACACAATCGTTCATTTATGTAGTTTTAAGTTTCATGAATTTTGTGCACCAATCTTCGCATGACGAAGAACATATCTTTAGAAATTGAGGGTTTTATTTTTATGTTCTTCCGCTGTGTAAGTAATATCGCCCCCTAGATTTCCCAACAAAATATGGGCACTGGAAGAGGAACTACAAATAGTACATTGCAAAGAGGGTGAAATAGAAGCTTAGAGATGCTTCAGGTATATTTATGATCGATCTCCAATTATCAGATTTTTTTGATAGTGCATTGGTATTGGATACCGGTATTACTTATCGCATTTGCAATTTATTATAGATTTTGGCAAAGCCTTAGAGATTAATAAGAGGAACATTGCATAATAATTTATTTATGCTAATCACTGCTTTGTATATCATAAATGTAAGTGTGTCTAAGAGGAAACAAGATGAGGTGAACAATGTATACTTGTGGCATTGTAGGCTATGTCACATCCACGAGAGAAGGATTCAAAAGTTGCTAAAAGATGAATATTTATATCTATTTAACTATGAGTCATATGCAACTTACAAGCCTTGTCTTCGTGGAAAACTGATCAACTCTCCATTTAGTGGAATTGGAGAGAGAGTCACTAAGCTGTTGGAACTCATACATAGTAATGCATGTGGATCCATGTCAACTCATGACATTAGTGGTTACTCTTACTTTATTATCTTTACTGATGATTTCTCAAGATATGGACAAGTGTACTTGATGAAATACAAGTCTAAGGCCTTTGAGATATTTAGAGAGTATAAAAATGAAGTGGATAATCCGATTGGAAAGAGTATCAAGACTCTTCGATCGGATCAAGAAGGTGAGTACAAAGTTCACCTAATTCCTTAATGACCATAGGATTCTATCCCAATGAATATCTCCTTATACACCTCAACTCAATGGTATACCTGAAAGGAGGAATCATACACTGTTAGACATGATGTGGTCCATGATAAGTTTTGTTGACCTACTCATCTCATTTTGGGGATACGTCCTAGATATCGCAGCTTACCTTCTAAACAGAGTTCCAACTAAATTGGTGATATGAATGAGCAAGTTGATTATAATTCTGCCAAAGACCCTTTAACTATTCATCGAGGACTAATGACAAGAGCGAAAACTAAAAGGATGAAAGAAGCCTTAACTTGTTTATTAGAAGGCATTTGGAAGGAGCAAGCTAGTCAAAACTTAGTCAAGGTTCTATGGATACAAGAAGTGCCTAAAATAATCAACCTGATTCAAATAAGTCAACATCATGAAGAGAAATTCCAACCTTGAGAGAAGGATGAATTTTTAGCTATCTTTGAAGAATAAAGGTCATTCAGCCATATTGGACCATATTAGGAATTGTGGGCTTATTCATGAATAATTATTTAAAACAATTCAATGTAGATTCATGAGTAATCTACATTCATGCATTAGGAATATAAATATCATTTAATATATTCATTCCCTTTATACTTGGTCTTTGTACTATATAAACAAGGCTAACTCTCTTTGTAAGAGCACATGTTGGAGAAGTATATTCAACTTACAACACCGATGAGTGTTTTGTTTTTAAGTTCTTGCATGAACTTTGGACTTATCAAGCATTTCTGTTTGTGGCGTTCAAAACCCAAGAAAAATCTTTGTTTTTCCTTTCAACTTATCAATCTTCTTAGTTTGTAGCGTTTTAAGGGAATCAAAGTACTATTCTAATTACTTCATCAAATTTTCATTGATTATGTGATTATAATAGTTTTCCTAACTTCAATCTTGAATGATCCATCTTGTTTCAAATCGTTGGAGGGGGTCAATTTGCATTCCATATGTATCATAGCTCTTTAGCTATCGGGGTATATGGTTGCTAAGTTGAAGATTTCCATCATTTGGTATCAGAGCTCGGCTCAAGTTTGAGGTTTGCGTATTTATTTATTTGCTATCTTTTAGATTTTCTTTTCTTTTCTCTTCTTTTTTTTTTTGGCCAATATCTATATTTATTTGTTCTTCTTTCATCTTTATTATTGTGCTTCTTGTGTTATTACTATTCTTATTTGTAATTCCGCACTTTATGGTATAAAAAAAAAAATCAAAAAGTCAAAAAAAAAAAGAGAGAAAATCAAAGGCTAAAAAAAAAAAAGAGAGGGAAAATCAAAGGTCAAAAAAAAAAAAAGAGAGATCAAAATTAGAAAAAAAAAATTGCAGATTCAAAGAATACTTGCAAGTTACAGAATTTGATCTTTGTTCATTTGAATTTTTATTTCGATTTGGAAATCTTTCTTCATTTCTAAAAAAAAAAAGAAATTCTAGTCTTTGCTTATGATTAAAGTGCATTACACATACCTTTAAATTGGTCTATCTTTTATTTGCTTTTAAAGCTGTCCAATTTCACTATTTTTTTTTTAATTGTCATAATCTGAATTGTTTGTTTAGGTACCTTAGTTAATCTAAGAACTCAAATAACAAAACAAGAGAGGTAAAAGGCAAGAGTGGTAAGATCAATATAGAGAAAAGTCAAAAAAAATTATGTGAAACATGAGTGGAGTGAGTGAATCAAATCTAGAGTGGAAAAAAAAAAAAAAAAAAAAAACGTGAGGGAGTGTTGGTGAGGTTGTTCTAACTTTGTTTTTCAGGTTGTATACATGTCTAAAGATAAAGAAGCGAGTTCTTCATCCAATGATCTTTTAGTTCAAGCAATGCAGCAACAATTTGAACGTATGTTCAAAGTGATGGGAGATGTAAGAGATCATCTAGAAAGGCATGATGATGCAATTAATAGATTGCAAGGTGAACCACGACGTGGGAGACAATCAACCTTTGTCAATGATGAATATGATGGTGGCGATGACGTGGATGATGACCAAGTTACTCTAATTGGTCAAGATATTAATCCTAGAAGACAAACTAGGAGAGGACGTTTTGATGGTGTGGACAGAAACATAGGCAGCATCAAAATGAAAATTCCTTCTTTTCAAGGGAAGAATAATCCAAATGCCTATTTGGAGTGAGAACGAAAAGTGGAGATGATATTTGAATGTCACAACTACTCTGAAGAGAAAAAGGTAAAATTAGCCGTTGTTGAATTTTTTTATTATGCTATTGTTTGGTGGGATCAATTGTGTAAAGACAAGCATAGAAATGGTGAAAGGCCTGTGGAGACTTGGTTGGAGATGAAACAAATCATGAGGAGGAGATTTGTCCCTAGCGATTACTATAGGGATTTGCATCAACGACTACAAACCTTGACACAAGGTTCCATGAGTGTTGATGAGTATCACAAGGAGATGGAGATAACCATGATAAGGGCTAATGTGGATGAAGATCGTGAGGCCACCATGGCTCGATTCCTAAGTGGATTAAATAAGAACATTGCTGATCTTGTAGAATTGTAACATTATGTGGAGATTGAAGATATGGTAAATGTGGCCATGAAGATTGAGAGGCAACTCAAAAGAAAAGGCACAAGGTATGATTCAAAATCTTATTCGGGTTCTTCTTCTTCTTGGAAACCGAATTGGAGTAAAAAGGATGATAAACCCATTGTTAAGCCTAAAATTGATGAGACTAAAGGTAGAAATGAATTAGGCAACAAGGGTAAAGGTGAGAATCTACCTAATCAAACTAGAGGTATTAAGTGTTTTAAGTGCCTTGGGCATAGACATGTGGCACGTGAATGTCCTAATAAAAGAGTTATGATCATGAGGGATGGAATTGTAGAATCTGAAAGTGAGAAAGAGGATGATAAAGACATTCTAGAGGATACTAGTGATATAGAGTATGCTAAAGGTGAAAATCTAGTTGTTCAACGCATACTTAGTTTGCAAAATGAAAATGATGAACATGGTGAACAACGTGAAAATCTGTTTCATACTCATTGTTTGATTGCTAACAAGTTGTGTAATGTGATTGTTGATAGTGGAAGTTGCACAAATGTGGCAAGCACCTTGCTCGTGGAGAAACTGAAATTACCTACTATCAAGCATTCAAAACCTTACAAGTTACAATGGTTGAATGATAGTGGTGTAGTAAAGGTAAATCAACAAGTGTTAATTTCCTTTTCAATTGGTAGATATAAGGATGAAGTTTGGTGTGATGTGGTACCTATGTATGCTAGTCATATGTTATTGGGGAGACCATGGCAATACGATCGAAGGGTAATACATGATGGATTCAAGAACTGTTATTCTTTGATCATAGATGGACAGAAATATCAGCTTGGACCTTTGCCTCCAAAGACAATTTTTTATGACCAAATGTGCATAAAACAACAATATGAGGAGCTTGAGTCTTCATTAACCAAAACTTTGGGGAGGGAAAAAGAAAGGGAGAAAAAAGAAAATGATGAGTTGAGTAATAAAAATGAGAGTATACTTATCAAAAAAAATAAAAATGAGAGTATTGGGAAATACAAGGGGAGAGAAAACAAAGAAAGTTTGAGTAAAAGAAAAATTAGTGTTTATGCCAAAATGAGTGATGTGAAGAAAGCCTTAACCATGAGGCAGCCCTTACTTGTACTTATGTACAAGGATGTTCTGATTACTTCTAACAAAATTAACAAAAGTTTGCCTAGTGTTATTGTTGATCTTTTGCAGGAAAATGAGGATCTCTTTCCCGAAGAAGTTCCTAATGGTTTGCCACCAATTAGAGGAATTGAGCATCAAATTGATTTCATTCCAGGTGCAAGCATACCAAATAAGCCAGCATATAGATGCAACCCCGAAGAGACCAAGGAAATCCAAAAACAAGTAAGTGAGCTTATGAAAAAAAGGTATGTGCGAAAAAGCATGAGTCCATGTGCAGTTCCTGTTCTGTTGGTGCCTAAAAAGGATGGATCATAGAGAATGTGTATTGATTGCCGAGCCATCAACAAAATCACGATAAAGTATAGACATCCTATTCTTAGGCTAGATGATATGTTGGATGAATTGCATGGTTCTCGTGTGTTTTCAAAATTTGATTTAAAATCTGGATATCATCAAATAAGAATGCATGAAGGTGATGAATGAAAAACCGCTTTCAAAACTAAACATGGTTTATATGAATGGTTGGTTATGCCTTTTGGCCTAACTAATGCACCTAGTACTTTCATGAGATTGATGAATCATATTTTACGTGCTTACATTGGAAAATTTGTAGTGGTTTATTTTGATGATATACTTGTGTATAGCAAAAGTTTAGATGAGCATGTAACACATTTAAAAGCTATTTTTGACGTGCTTAGAAAAGAAAAGTTATATGCTAATATAAAGAAATACACTTTTTGCACTAATAAAATTACTTTTCTTGGATATGTTGTTAATGATAAATGATTAAGAAAAAGTAAAAGTTATTAGGGAGTGGCCAAAACCTACTAGTGTTAGTGATGTTAGAAGTTTTCATGGTCTTGCTAGCTTTTATAGAAGATTCATTAAGGATTTTTCTACAATTGCTACAACAATAACTGAATGCATAAAAAAAAATATGGGATTTAGATGGGGTGAAAAACAAGATGATGCTTTTAATTTGCTTAAAGACAAACTCTGTTCAGCACCTTTGCTTGCTTTACCGAACTTTGCTAAAACTTTTGAGATTGAGTATGATGCGAGTGGAATAGGAATTGGAGGAGTCTTAATGCAAGAAGGCAGACCCATTGCATTCTTTAGTGAGAAGCTAAGTGGAGCAAGTCTTCACTACCCAACATATGACAAGGAGTTTTACGCTTTAGTAAGAGTGTTAGAGACATGGCAGCACTATCTTTGGTATAAGGAATTCATTATACACACCGATCATGAGTCCTTGAAATATCTCAAAGGACAAGGAAAACTAAACCGTAGGCATGCAAAATAGGTGGAGTTTATTGAATCCTTTCCATACATCATCAAGTATAAACAAGGTAAGGAAAATGTGGTTGCCGACACTCTTTCTAGAAGGTATACTCTAATTTCTCAACTTGATGCAAAATTATTGGGTTTTGAGTATATTAAAAATTTATATAATTCTTCTGATCATGATTTTGCTAATGTTTTTGGGGCATGTGAGAAAGGGGGTTTTGATAAGTTCTTCAAGCATGATGATTTTCTTTTCAAAGAAAATAAGTTGTGTATTCCTCAATGTTCAATGAGAGAATTACTTGTGAGAGAGGCACATAGTGGAGGTTTAATGGGGTATTTCAGGATTAGAAAAACTTTAGATGTGTTAAGTGATCATTTCTTTTGGCCACACATGAAAAGAGATGTTGAGAGATTATATAAGAAATGCATTACTTGCAAACAAGTTAAATCTAAATTAATGCCTCATGGATTGTATACTCCTCTTCCTATAACTAGTGAGCCTTGGGTTGATATATCCATGAACTTTGTCTTGGGTTTACCAAGGTCAAAATGAGGGAGAGATTCTATTTTTGTTGTTGTTGACAGGTTTAGCAAGATGGCACATTTTATTCCTTGCCACAAAACAGATGATGCAACACATGTTGCGGGGCTGTTTTTCAAAGAAATTGTAAGATTACATGGCATTCCAAAGACAATTGTGAGTGATAGAGATGTGAAGTTCCTTAGCCACTTTTGGAAAACACTTTGGAGCAAGTTGGGTACAAGGCTATTGTATTCAACCACTTGTCACCCACAAACAGATGGACAAACGGAGGTGGTAAATCGAACTTTATCAACACTTTTGAGAGCCATAATTCAAAAGAATTTGAAATTTTGGGAGGAATGTTTGCCACATGTGGAGTTTGCTTATAACAGAAGTGTACATGCTACAACAAACCATTCCTCATTTGAAGTTGTGTACGGGTTCAATCCATTAACTCCTATGGATTTGCTACCTTTACCTTTGGAAAAGGCCAATTTGGATGGTAAGCAAAAAGCTGATTTTGTCAAAGCATTGCATAAAAGGGTCCAGATACAAATTCAAAAGAAAACTCTACAATATGAGAAACAACACAACAAAGGCTGAAAGCAAGTAGTATTTGAACCTGGTGATTGGGTTTGGGTACACTTGAGGAAGGAAAGATTTCCTAACCAAAGGAAGTATAAACTAATGCCAAGAGAGATGGTCCATTTCGAGTCTCTCAAAAAATCAATGATAATGCATACAAGTTGAAACTACCGGGTGAGTATGGTAATGTTAGTGCAACCTTCAATGTTTCTTATTTATCTTTGTTTGATGCAAGTGATGAAGACACTGATTCGAGGATGAATCCTTTCAAGGAAAGGGGGAATGATATGAATGAGTAAGTTGATTATAATTCTGCCAAAGACCCTTTAACTATTCATCGAGGACCAATGACAAGAGCGAAAACTAAAAGGATGAAAGAAGCCTTAACTTGTTTATTAGAAGGCATTTGGAAGGAGCAAGCTAGTCAAAACTTGGTCAAGGTTCTATGGATACAAGAAGTGCCTAAAATAATCAACCTGATTCAAATAAGTCAACATCATGAAGAGAAATTCCAACCTTGAGAGAAGGATGAATTTTTAGCCATCTTTGAAGAATAAAGGTCATTCAGCAATATTGGACCATATTAGGATTTGTGGGCTTATTCATGAATAATTATTCAAAACAATTCAATGTAGATTTATGAGTAATCTACATTCATGCATTAGGAATATAAATGTCATTTAATATATTCATTCCCTTTATACTTTGCCTTTGTACTATATAAACAAGGCTAACTCTCTTTGTAAGAGCACATTTTGGAGAAGTATATTCGACTTACAACACCGGTGAGTGTTTTGTTTTTAAGTTCTTGCATGAACTTTGGACTTATCAAGCATTTCTGTTTGTGGCGTTCAAAACCCAAGAAAAATCTTTGTTTTTCCTTTCAACTTATCAAGCTTCTTAGTTTGTGACGTTTTAAGGGAATCAAAGTACTATTCTAATTACTTCATCAAATTTTC
Source organism: Musa schizocarpa (assembly GCA_900464855.2). NCBI lineage: Eukaryota > Viridiplantae > Streptophyta > Magnoliopsida > Zingiberales > Musaceae > Musa > Musa schizocarpa. The sequence continues at coordinate 25,875,290 of LS990925.1, read as the reverse complement.
ATTGATTATGTGATTAGAATAGTTTTCCTAACTTCAATCTTGAACGATCCATCTTGTTTCAAATCGTTGGAGGGGGTCAATTTGCATTCCATATGTATCATAGCTCTTTAGCTATCGGGGTATATGGTTGCTAAGTTGAAGATTTCCATCAATTGGTAGTGTCTATTCCATATGAGATATGAAAATGAAAAAAATCTGATCTTAAGGTTGTTAAGATTTAGGGCTGCCTTGCCCACGTTAAAAGACATAACCCTGATAAGTTGGAATCGAGGACGGAGCGGTGCAAGCTCGTGGGATACCCCAAGAAAACTTATGGGTATTATTTCTATCTTCCCAAGGACCAAAAGGCCCTTATAGCCAAGAGAGCGGTGTTCCTTGAGAATGAACATATTCTTTACGGAGATAGTGGGAGCTTGATAGAATTGAGCGAGGTTAGAGAACCTAGCTCAAGCACCACTCTACAGCTAGAGTCTGTTCAGGTACCTAGCACATAAGCTCCGACTTTATGTAGGTTTAGTAGAGTATCGCATCCTCTTGAGAGATATATGAGATATATTAAAGGAGACGATATTGAGGATATTGATCATCAGACCTATGCAGAGGCTACTACGAGTATAGACTTTGGAAAGTGGCAAAAAACCATGAATTCTGAGATGGATTCCATATACTCCAACAAGGTTTGGAACCTAGTTGATGCACTCGAAGGTATTGTACCCATCGATTGTAAGTGGATCTTCAAAAGAAAGATCGAAGTAGATGGAAAGGTAGAGACCTATAAAGTAATGCTAGTGGCTAAGGAGTATCACCAAAGGCAATATGTTGACTGTGATGAAACCTTCTCACCCGTAGTCATGCTAAAATCTATCTGAATTCTATTAGCTATTGCAGCACACTATGATTGTGAGATCTGGCAAATAGATGTGAAAACTGTATTCCTCAATGGCAACCTCGAGGAGGAGGTGTATATGATACAGCTAGTAGAATTCTTATCCAAGGACTGCCCAAATAAGGTGTGTAGGTTGCTTAGGTCTATTTATGGACTAAAGCAAGCTTCCTAAAGTTGGAATATAAGATTTGATGAGGCAATCAGATCTTATGACTTCGTTAAGAACAAAGATGAGCCTTGTGTGTATAGGAAGGTTAGTGGGAGCATTATCACCTTCTTGGTATTATATGTGGATGACATGACTTAGGGGAAGCATCATATATCTTGGGGATTTCAGATCTATAGAGATAGATCCAAGAGGATGCTTGGCTTATCCCAGTCTAGGTATATAGACACCATTATCAAAAGATTTGGCATGAAAAATTTCAAGAGAGGTCTCATACCAATGAGACATGGAATATCGCTTCTATGAGTATATCCCCAAAGACTCTTGAAAAAAGGGCCAACATAGATAAAATACCTGATGCCTTAGCGATGGGGTCTATCATGTATGTTATACTATGTACTAGGCCTGATATAACGCATGCTTTGAGTGTCACGAGCAGGTATCAGGCAGATCCAGGCTTGGAGCACTAGAAAGCAGTAAAGTGTATCCTTAAGTATTTGAGAAGGACTAAGGATCTTTTACTAGTATATTGAGATAGTAGCCTCAGGGTTGAAGGCTACACGGACTCGAGTTTCCAGTCTGATGTCGATGATAGTAAGTTGAATTTGGGATATGTATACACCCTGAATGAAGGAGCAGTATGCTGGAAGATTTCCAAGCAAGATACTACTACTGACTCGATCATAGAGGCGAAGTACATTGCTGCAGCAAAAGCAACAAAGGAGGAAGTCTAGATGAAGAAATTCATCACAGATCTAGGAGTCGTGTCGGGCAACGAGGAGTCGATTCCCTTATATTACGATAAAAATGGGGTGATTGCTCAAATGAGGAAACCCGGGTCTCATCAGAAGTGTTATGAGGAGGTTCTAGCTAATTAGAGAGATCGTGACCTGAGGAGATGTAGCAGTGGAAAGAGTTTCGTCCGAAGATAATATCACAAATCTATTGACAAAGTTGTTTCATATTGTTATTGAGCATCATAAGGGTCTGATGGGGATCAAACATATAGGTGATTGGCTTTAGGTCAAGTGGGAGATTGCCAATCATAGGTGCCCTATAAGCCAATCACGTGAATGATGGCACATGTGACTTGACACGTAATCTTTTTGCTTTAATATATTGTGATGTCCATGGATCTGTGAAATGGGAATCGGATCATGATGAGATCACGATAATGAGATTGATTCACCTTTAAACACAAATCCTAAATAATCCTAGTCATAGGTTACTCGAGAAAGACATCGAGATAACCGAATAGACTAGTGTGATATATACCCATCCATATGATAGATGTAGCTAATCTCATAGCTGCTTGTGTGAGGACACTAGGGATACAGTAGAGGTGCTCATTGGAGAATGAGTTCATTGGTTGATTCGCTTACAAAATGCTGAATGGTTGATGATCTCTCATTGTCAGACAACGATTCTGTAGTTCCAATGGTGTATCTGGTCCTTAGACTTCAGACACCAAGGATATCATGTTTGAGTACTCCACTCTTTGATACCAGATTTATAGGTCTGGAGGTTCCAAATCTAGCACAACCGATCATCGGGAGTGATAGCCAACCTTACGAGGACTATTGAGTGTCAATATATGATCATCCACTCTCGGTGTCAGGAATATCCTATGTATTTTTGCTTAGACAAATCTCTGGCTAGGGTCATTCAGATTGAGAGAGAAAGAGTTCTCCGGGATAATTCGATTAGAGCGAGACTCGAGTAGAAACCGTATGGGTCTGACAGCACTATATCCGGTATACGATCTTTAGGATATTAGACAGACGAGAGACTATAGGTACATGGTAACTTAGGACAAACAAGTCCAATGGATTGGATTTCCTTGTATTGTTTGGGGACTGCGGCGTAGTGGCATAGTACGTCCGTAGTTGATGAGTCAAGTGAATTATTATGAAGATAATTATTCATTGAGCTAGAAGGAGTTCTAATATGTATGACTCATGGCCAGTTCGATATTGGGCCTAGAGGGTCACACACATATGGTAAGCGTTGCGATGAGTAAAAGTTCGGATATGAGATATCCGTCAGAGCCCCTATCTTATTAGATATCCAATAAGCCCCTGAATTATTGGATCCTATGGATGAGATCCAATACGAGCCAATGAGAGATTATTGGATAGAGATCCATTAATCTAAGAGACTTGGGTAGTTGGATAAAGATCTAATACCCAATATGGTAGGATCCATTAGGGTTAAGTTAATATGAGACATCTATAAATAAGAGGGAATCAATGATTCATAGGCTAAAGCCTTTTTGAGTTGCCTCTCCTATTCTCCTCTCCTTCTCCTTCTCAGATAGTAGGTTTAGAATTTTGAAGAGCATCGTCGCAATCCTATTATATGGATCACCGCTACAGAGAATGACGTTTGATATCCTTCACCCTCTCCTAGATATCTGCATGGATTAAGGGATATACGATCTCCCTAAGTAACATAATCTTTTATATATGTAGTTTTAAGGTTCGTGGTTTTTGCGCACCAATCTTCGCACGATGACGAATACATCTTTTGAAAAATTAAAGATTTTATTTTTTATATTTCTCTACTGTATATGTAATGTCGCCCCCTAAATTTTTCTACAATCCAGACCAATGATTTGAGAATTATAAGATGCTAATCTTACCACAAACATTCTAAATGCAGCTTCAACATAATTTACACCATATGAGGAAGAATGATGCAATACCACTTAATAAAGAGAGTTGTAAAAGAAAAGCAAAACTAATTCATAGAGAAGTTAAAAAAAGGGTACAAATTTTCTCCATAAACAAAAGATAGAAAACATCAGCCGACAGAATAACTACAGACTACGTAGTCATGCAAGTACTTTGATTATTGTTATCAGACCATTATTTTAGATGTAAAATATCCGATAATGTTTTAAACCTTTGACACTTAAATAAGTGCATCGATACATCATCGTCGTTAGAGTAATGTTTTAAGTATAGTAGTATATTTGATGATTTAATTATTATTGATTCTAAAGTCAGATGGAAAAACAAAAATGAAGGAATGTGTTTGATCACTGATTTGTTGGATATGTTTGGTTGTTGTTGTTGACTCCATACACACTCTCTTTGTTTAGTTTCAAGAGATTGGTAGTCTGTAATGCAACTTCTCATTATTATCATTAATTATCAAGCGAAACAAGTATCATCTGCTTTACAAGTCAAACCTCCAGCAAGACAGGGATGGACCACAAAGTGGAGCTGCCTTTGGTGAATGCACATATCTCAGACTTCAACTCTGGAAGTCTTTTTTGAACAGGTCAAACTTTGACTTCAAGCTGCTACCAAATTTATAGTTGTCATTGTTAATTCTGAAAATCTTTTTCTAATTCCAATTTGGCCTACCAATCAAGGATTTAAATCTCAATCCAATACTAGTCTGTATCAACTTACAAAATTGAGGTTTGAAAGTCTGATAGCAATCTCATAATATATTGTTTTGATAGGAATTATATTATAGGTGAGAGTTACCTCTGTAGTGCATAGTTGAATAAATCTGAACTCACTCGGGAGAAGTTGAAGAACAACACTATCAAACAGAGGAATAATAAAATTAAGAATACATGACATCAGAAGACATTCATCCATGATACACATAAATATTCAGATATGAATCCAATGGATTCATCATCTCATTTTTGTTTGGAGGAAACCAACTTCTATTTCAACAACTTGAGATTCAGGAAGACCCACAGAGGTGGGTCATTGCATATCATTTTTGAGTGAGTGCTTTGACCTGTTGGTTGCTGTCAGATAAAAGGAAAATTGCAACTTGAAGCTTCAGCTACAATTTTTCTCCATGAAGACCAAATAACACTAAAGAAGGCAGTGAATTCTTTTTAAAAAAAGCATAAAAAAACAATGAATTCCACACACCCATCAACTGAAAGTTGATGCCAATCACTCTTAACAGTAAAAATATGAGGGAATAGTCAAAAGTAATGTGCCTGCCAAATAACTTGGTAAGGATGACTCCCCATTTGGGCAAAGAAATCCATGCAACAGGTTATCACTGTGGTAACCAAGTATCTTGTAATGAATGGAAATATCTCAGGATGCATCCATGAAACAATGTAGAACTATCTTAAGGGCAGAAAACACGAGTATTCATAATGAACTACGCCAGAGGCATCTTGATTGACAAACATCACAAGGCTCATTCTTTACCAGAATCCATTGGCAACAAGAAGAAGAAGCCATGATGTCTCAACTATTCATGGTGAAAAACATAAATCTTTTTCCATCATATAACTCTGTATAAAATAATATCTCTAGTTAAATAAAAAACATTGTTTCTAATAAAATCTAAGACTATCCCTTATTGGATCATTAATAATAATCGATTTACCTTGTTCAACCACAAACATTAACAATGTCAACTGACTCTATTAGATAGCCTGTGTGCTTGCTATCATGTGCATAGTAAATTTTAATGCTCATTTATCAGACAAAAGTGTGTCTGATATGCTGAGATATAAATAAGAAATAAAAGGAAACAATTATAGCACCAGATAGGCAAACTGTGCCAAGTAAGCAAAATATCCATTGCATATAAAGATGAACAGAGTTTAATTTAATTACAGCAATGAGAAAAGGATATCGGAAACAAAAGAAAACAGATTTTTTTGCAAATGACAAGTGGTTGGGACAGTATATGATCCCAAGATCTTGCTATCAACACTCAAAGTGTTCACACATCCTCGAAAAGAAAACTGATTGCTGAATCTGAAACAGCATACATGGTTTAGGTGGCCTATACAGAGTACACCATAATGGTATCAAGAAGCGCCTGCACCAAGTTAGTTTGTCGAGACCATCTATGTAAAAGCATACAATTGTAATCTTTACAATGAATAATAATAAGGAATAGAATGAGACTTACAAAAGCATAAACTTAGTGTCATCCTCAGATTCAAGCAGTAAAACAAAAAAAAGACAAAAGATCCAATTTCACATACCAGGCCATTGTTCAAACTTGCATTCAGTGATTTGGCTTTCCAAGTTGTACAATAATAACAAAAGGTAACCAAAATGAGAGAACTGTTGCAAGAGGAAAACACTCTATAATGAAGAAAATATGTATTTTCCACTGGCAAGGTGACAGAATGCTTGAAATTCAAAGAATGGTGCATCAATGTGAAATAAACTCTTAAAATGATGCACCAAGAGAAACTAATGCAGAAAAGATCTTAACACAAAAGAAAAGACAAGAAACAAAAAGTAAAAGGTAACAGAAGTTCACATATAAATTCTAGAGTACGATTGCCGGAGTGTGTCACACATCTACGGTATAAACTTCATTTGATTTTTATTGTTCTAAAATCAGCTCAAAGATAACACAGATTTGCATTGACATCCAAGATCATCTCCAGCAGTAGATAACATCAGATACATGGTTTTTATGAACAATTATCTCTTTGACGAAACTTACCCATTAGCAAAGTGGCATGTATCAAGCAGGTGCAGAAATAATCTTTCTTTGAACCAGTGCAAACATTTGGTTAGCAAAAGCCAAACTTGAATATCTATAAAGAACAGAAGTCTAAATCCCTATATGACAGAAAAACAAAAGGGTCATAATTTAATTATCTCTTTATAGACATCAATCCAACAATAATGATTAGATTTTTCTTTTGTTTTGACATAATCAAGCAGAACTTGGAACCTTTGTAGAAATGAGCATTTGATAATTTCACAATCATTAACTTTACAACTACAAGAACATATTGTTTCATTGAGTATAATGGATGTATATAGGAGAAACTGGCCAGGAATTTTCCTGATTCAACCTATTACAACTCTCCTGGAGGTGAGTTAGACTTTAGAATAGACTTCCCAGTGAGTAGGGATGAACTTTTTATCTTCACGATCACTAAAAATTATCTGTGCATTCACCGACGCCTTTGTAAAGAGTGAGAGTTGTGACTGAAGAAAATGTAAGGAATCACGGCAACCATCCACTGTATTAATATATTCCTCTACCATAAAGTCCTTGGAAGTGATCACCATTAAAGACTCGAGAACACTAGCCTTTCCCAATAAAAATCTCACCAACTGCATCTCATTTCTGTGCCCGTTGAAGTTATTAATTTTTATTATTTTTAGGTACTTAAAATCAACCTCCGGAGGCTCCTCCTTCGGAACCATAAGGTAGTTCTCCACATAAGGGTCATTCATTGTGGTTGGAAGCTGCAAGAGTACACACCAATGAATTAGGAATTGAATTGAAAGATAAAAGTCCTGCTGGTTTACATCTAAATTTGATGAACTAACCTCTATGAACAGTTTCTCCAATCTAGGACATTTGCATATCCTAAAGAAGGTATATATGTTCGTTAGATTGTCAACAGTCATCATACCCATCAGCAGCTGCAGCTCTCTCAAGTTTCTAAAGTTGTTGCATTCTCTGGTTGCATTCCCACCTTCGATCGCAACGTACTAGGACGAAGAAAGAGGAAAATATTCCACTTCAACTATCAAAACTCTCACTAGAAACACAAATTCCATATCAATTCTCCCAGGAATGCATATCGATTACCTGAAGCGAAAGACTACAAAGGGTCAAGACCTTGATGTTGGATAGCCCGCCAAGGGTCTTCACCCAATTGCTTGGTGGGAGGCACGAAGGAGGGCCGCCCGAGCTCATGCACACCTCCTCCAATCTCTTGGGGCTGTCAAAGGAGTAGCTCGTGAGGTAATTTCCACTGTACCTGAAGCACCGGAGATCCGGCGCTGAGACCGTGACCTCCATAGCTCTTGGACAGTCGACGACCGTAAGGCTGGTGAGCCGACTGTTGGCAGTGATCACGATCCGACGGAGCTTCCGGCAGAGCCGGAGATCAAGCGACCGGAGGAGAGGGCAGGCAGCAACGACCCTCCTCAGGGCCGCGTCGGTGACGTGCCCCGCATGGAGGTCGAGAACCTCAAGGTCGGAGAGCCGCTTGATGTTCGCGCTGGGGCTCGAGAGGCGGAGCCCGGAAAGGGCGAGCCGGGTGAGATTGGAGCACTCGCAGATGGCGTGGAAGAAGACGGAGGAGACGGCAGCGCGTTCCTGTCTCCGGAGACGCCGGCCGGGGCGGGCGGAGGTGCCGGCGAGGGACGAAGGCGAGACGACAAGGCGGAGGTCCTCGATGCTGCAGGAGGCGGCGTACTCGATCCAGCGCTTGATGTCGGCGTCGTATCGGCGGCCGGGGGGGAGGGCGACGAAGAGGGTATCGATCCGGCGCCCGCGACCGCGCGCGGAGAGGAACCGGTCGACGCCCGCGACAAAGTCATCGGCGGAGGCGGCGACGGTGTGGGGGGAGAGGTCGAGGACGGCGGGGTGGGGCCAGCGGTAGCGCCAGAGGCTGCGCCACCGGGAGGAGAGGACGCCGGTGCGTATGGCGTCCTGGAGGGGAAGTTGGGCGAGGATGTGGAGGCGGATGATGTCAGGGAGCTCGGTGAGGCGGTCGTCGCCGTCCTTTTCAACGATATCGCCGCTGCTGCCGGAGGAGGAGGAGGAGAAGGAGGAGGAGGGAGGGGAAAGGGAGAGGTCGGCGGCCCAGCGGGCCTTCTTCGTCTTCCTCATGATGGCCTCGCAGAGAGGGCAAAGCTTGCGCCTCTCTTTGCCCTTCTTGGCTTTATGGACGGAAGAGGCGGAGATGGGGCTTAACCATTTAATTAAGTTAATGCGGTAAGGGAGGGAATAAAACTGAGCGGAGGAGACGGTAGTGGTGGTGACGCCGTGGTGGTGTCGGGTATAGGTGGGATTTAGGGAGGGTTTTATTTTTCCTATTATTTTATTATTTTTAGGGGGAAAAGATTATAAAAAAAAAAAAGTAGGGATCAAACTCTCGCCGAAGGATTCACCCCTGGACATCGTCAGGGATGATGTGGATGATGACGTCCTCACTAACGTTGGACCAGTGGACTCCACGTCTGACAACAGCCCGGATGATTTCCTCGGCTGACTTGCCCCCACCCGAGGGAGAACGTGGTAGAGTCCGAGCCATCTAACCAGTCGAACGCTCTTTTAACGTCAGCAATGTGTGGGACCCACGTCACGAGACGCCATACGTGGAGGTAAACAATCGGTAGGATTTAGGGGCGGCTTCATCTCGATTTCATCATCACTTATTTCCCGAGTAGGATATATGGTACCAGTCCAGCCGAAGATGATTTATTCCGACACCGAGGAACCAACAGTCTGGTTTCATTCAACGAACGTGTCGGCATTCGAATCGATTTCTTCGAGTCGTTTTGGTCCGTTGAACCGCGGGTCACTCTGAGTCGGGCCATGTGGCGTGTATATGAATTCCTTTAGTATATCTGACAAAGATTATCTTCCTGCCTCAATACGAATAATTCATGCATCATCAAAGTGATTTAAGGCTCAATTTTGATGTCACCAAATTTGTTCTTATTCGCAATTGGATGTATGCGACTACGTGGAAAAGATCAATCTTTATAAAACGTTCGTGTAGCGATACGAATGTGAAAAGATAGAAAGTATTTTCACTGTCAGCAATCACTACGAGTTCAATACTACTTCTAAATATTATATTATATAAAGAGTTTAGTAAGATAGACAAAATAGAAAGGCACATGAGGATCTTAAAAGTATTGTAAAGTTAGAAATGATTGATGTAGTTGATCTTAAATTATTATAACGTTGGGATTTATCCTTGTTTTGTTTCACATATTACATGCCTAAGTTCTCATGTCACGACGAGACATATAATATTATGTAAACATGTCCGTCCATTGTTTATATTCATCTTTAGATTTCACTTTGTGACCATCTTTAAACATAGCTATAAAAATGAGTTGAATCTCAGCCTATTCGGATATATAAATATGATTTAAGGTAAATAATTTTTTTTATACTGAACTGAAAGAGTGGCCTTATTGTAGAATTTATTTTTCCTGGGAAAAATTTACTTTTCTGATTGCTTCCTGTCAAGAACATCTCTGTCGAATTTGATTGTTGTATGTTTATTCCTATCAATATATATATATATATATATATATATATTTATATTTATATTTATATTTATATTTATATTTATATTTATAATTAAGATGTACCTCGCATCTTTTTTTCAAAGAGAATTAAAAATGATATAAGAAGTTTGGATGCTAACTTAAATAAACTCTAAGTATTCTGATTTCATAATAGACAAAATATTAAATAATTCAATCTAAGTAGTGGGATAAGGTACCAAGCAAGCATTACCGTTGGTTTAAACAACTTTAAGCCGTGGCCTCGGGGCCAATGCGGCTTGGTTTGGATCCGGACGATGGGGGTCTTTCCGGGACGACTCTCGAGACTGCTGAGGTGGCCGGCTGCAGTGGTCCGATCGAGACGGGGTCTCCATTTCCTCCGAGAGGGGGCTCCTTGCTTGGGCGTCTAGCGGGAGGCCTCCGTCTTCGCACTTGCACAAAGGTCGGGTCGGGGTGCTCGGCCCGACCCCTCCGACGATCAAGTTAGTGGATGGTAAAGGGGGGTTGTTCGTTCCTCCGCTCAGTTGTCTCCCCTTCCTCGTTTAGAATGCGATGGTATTTATAGGGAAGCTTATTGTTTCTTGATGTGCCCGCTTGCAAGGGGCAGGCTCGTACTCCTAGTAGCATCCGACACTGGTGTTGGCGTGGCGTGAAGAACCGAGCCTGAGCAGGACGTTAATCCGCCTTGTCCGACGTTCTGGTCCATTTAACCAGGTGCTGTCGGGTCGATCGAGACGTGAGGCATCATCTAGGGTAGCTGACGTCAACCCGAGTCTTGTCGCCATTATTATCCTCATCATATTCCCCCCCGAAAAGAAGCTATGCGTCGGTCGTTGTGACGGGAGTCCGAGGCATGGCTTCAGCTTTCAGTATTTGTTCTTGTCGAGCGACTGTTGGTCCGTTACCAGGGCCGCGGTCCAGATTTAGCAAATAAGGGAGGCTGGGCGTGCGGCGGTGGTCTTGGACAGCATGCAGCTTGAGGAGAACGTCTCAGGCGGGCAGGCCGCGCAGAGGAAGTGGTCTCGGGGAGCATGGAGCCGAGGAGCACGACGCAGGTGGGCTGGCCACACAGGTGTGGTCTCGGGGAGCATGGAGCCGAGGAGCACGACGCAGGCGGGCAGGCCACGCAGGTGTGGTCTTGGGGAGCATGGAGCCGAGGAGCACGACGCAAGCGGGCTAGCCGCGCAGGTGTGGTCACGGGGAGCATAGAGCCGAGGAGTACGACGCAGGTGGGCTGGCCGCGCATGTGTGGTCTCGGGGAGCATGGAGCCGAGGAGCACGACGACGAGCGGGCCGGGTGGCTGCGCAGTGGTCTCGGGCAACACGCCGTAGAACACGACGACGCAAAGCCAGGCAGGCCATCTGAGTGTGGTCTCGAGCAACACGCAGTAGAGAGAGCCACGGCAGCCGCCAGTGTGGTCTCGGGTAACACGCGGCTGAGGTACTAGTTATAGGTGCCCAATAAGCCAATCACGTGAGTAATAGCACGTGTGACTTGAAACAGAATCTTTTTACTTATTACATTTTGACATATATCACTTTATATATATATATATATATATATATATATATATATATATATATATATATATATATATATTATGATGTTCTTGGATTTGTGTAATGGGAATCGGATCGTGATGAGACCACGATAATAAGATCGATTCACCTTTAAACACATATCCTAAATAATCCTGATCATAGGTTACTCGAGAAGGACATCGTGATAACCGGACAGACTGGTGTGCTGTATACCTATCCATATGATGGATGCAGCTGGTCTTATAACTGCTCATGTAGAGACACTAGGGATATAGTACATGTGCTCATTGGAGAATGAGTTCACTGATTGATCCGCTTACGGAATGCTGGATGGTTGATGATGCCTTATTGTCAAACAGCGATTCCGTAGTCCTAGTGGTGTATCTAGTCCTTAGACTTGAGACACCAAGGATGTCTTGTATGAGTGCTCCACTCTTTGATACCAGACTTATATGTTTGGTTATCCTAGATCTAGTACAGTTGGTCATTGGGAGTGGTAGTCGACCTTACGAGGGCTATTGAGTGTCGATAGAGGATCATCCACTCTTGGCGTCATAAGAGGAATATCCCATGTGTTCTTGCTCAGACAAATCCCTAGCCATGGTCATTCGAGTTGAGAGAGAAAGAGTTCTCCGAGAGAATCCAATTAGAGCGAGACTCGAGTAGAAACCGTATGGGTCTGACAACACCATGCTCGATATACGGTCTCTGGGATATTAGATGGATGAGGGGCTATAGGTACATGGTAACTGAGGACAGACAGGTCCAATGGATTGGATTCCCTGTATCGTTTGGGGACTACGACGTAGTGGCCTAGTAAGTCCGTAGTCGATGAGTCGAGTGAATTATTATAGAGATAATAATTCACTGAGTTAGAAGGAGTTCTGACAAGTTTGACTCACGACCAGCTCAATATTGGGCCTAGAGAGTCACACACATATGGTAGGTATTGCGATGAGTAGAGGTTCAGATATGAGATATCCGACGGAGCCCTTATTTTATTAGATATCCAATAAGCCCTTGAATTATTAGATCCCATTGACGAGATCCAATAAGAGCCCATGAGAGATTATTATATAGAGATCCACTAATCTAAAAGGCTTGGATTATTGGATGCAGATCCAATACCCACTAGGCGAGGATCCATTAAGGTTTGACAGGAAACCTCTATAAATATGAGGGATTCAGAGCCTTATAGGCTAGAGCCTTTGCTTGCCTCTCCTATTCTCCTCCCCCTCTCCACCTTAGAGCAGGCCTGGAGTTTTGAGGAGCGTCGTCACAGCCCTGCTATGTGGATCACCGCTAGAGAGGCGGACGCTTGACCTCCTTCACCCTCTTCTAAAGATCTGCAAGGAAACATGGATATATGATCTCCCTAGGTAACACAATCTACTTTATACATAGTTTTAAGTTTCGCAGATTTTGCGCACCAATCTTCGCACGACGACGAACATCTCTTTGGGAATCGAGGATTTTGTTTTCTTATTCTTTCGCTGCTCATGTGATGTCGCCCCCCAAGATTTCCCAACATGAGGGGACACGGCCAAAAAGGCGGGCTTGCTACCGAGGTGGACTTCGGGTAGTCTATGACCGAGGACCACGGCTCAGCCAGGCGGCAGGGCCAGGTGGACTCGGTGTAGTTCTACCGAGAGACACGGCTCAGGCGGGCAAGCCATGCTGAGGTGGACTCGAGTAGTCTACGGTCGAGCCGTGTAAATACAGAAGGGGGTTAGGCTGGAGCTAACCGCGAGCCGGGAGGTGGTCAGGTAGATACTGAGCCTTCGCTCGGAAGAGAATAAGGCAGGGCCTAGATTCCTTTTACGAGGACTATATCAGATAGCCACCGCGGGTGTTTGACTTCTTCTACGGAGCCCGCTGCCAAAAGTCACTCCTCCTCATGGCCACCCAAGCCTCCGCCATGATGTACTGGTTAGCCCGCTCGAGCATATCTGGTACTGTGGTGGGGGGTTGCTCCACGAGGGACCAGCAGAATCTGGAAGGTCGCAGGCTTGTCATAAACGCCTGCATTAACAAAGAGGGATAAGCATCCGGCAACCCCCGAATTTGTGTTGTAAAGCGATTCACAAAATGGGAGAGGGGCTCGTCCTCCCTCTGGTTGAGTCTAAGGAGAAGCGTCGCGGAAGGCTTCGGCCGCGCATAGGCCACGAAGTGGATCTCGAAGTCCTTGACGAGCTGGTCGAAGGAAGCAATCATTCCAGTCTTCAAGCCGCCATACCACGCGTGGGCCGGCCCTCTCAGAGTGGTGGGAAACGACCTGCACATCAAAGCATCAGATGTTCTATACAGTGCCATATGGGCACGAAAAGTGGCTACAAGGTCCGCTAGGTCGGTGGAGCCGTCGTAAGCGTCCAGGGAGGGGAGTCGGAAGTTTGGGGGGATTGTCTGATCCTGTATCTCGGGTGTGAATGGAGACCCTTGGTATACGTCCTCCCCGAGCACTCCCCTCGACCTACGAACCTCCTTCTGCACCTCGTCCAGTCGCTGGCTGATGAAGCGCAACCGGACTCGAAGAGAGTCGGTAGGATCTAAAGATAGTGCATCGGGTTCCGGGTGGCCCCTCGAGTTCGTCGTCACTCGATCCCTGAGTGGGGCCAATGGGACCCGAGGTGAAGCGGGAAGCTCTCGAGGTGGTGTGCGGGCTTAAACGGGTGGCTCCTATTGCTGCAGTGGTTGGATCATAGGCGAGTGCACCAGATGAGAAACGAGCGGGATAATGGTTTGTACCATACCCGTCAGAGCTCGGACTTGATGAGCGAGGTCCTGAAAGGCCTCGGATGACATGGGCGACGGGTCGGTTGGGGCACCGTCGGGCAGCGACAGGCCCGGGTCATTAAATAACCGCCAATGACACTCTGAGGTTGTAGCGGGGTGTTCCCCCGAAGCATCGATCAGGTGTGACCCCTCAGCCACGAGCTCGTCTGAGTCGATCAGGCGATCCCTTGACATTCGGGCCCTCCTTCTAGCGCCAAAATATTGGTGTAAACAACTTTAAGCCGTGGCCTCGGGGCCGACGCAGCTTGGTTCGGGTCCGGACGATGGAGGATCTTCCCGGGATGACCCTCGAGACCGTTGAGGTGGCCGGCTGTAGTGGTCCGATCGGGACGGGGTCTCCGTTTCCTCCGAGAGGGGGCTCCTTGCATGGGCGTCTAGCGGGAGGCATTCGTCTTCGCACTTGTACAAAGGTCGGGTCAGGGTGCTCGGCCCGACCCCTCCGACGATCAAGTCAGTGGATGATAAAGGGGGTTTGTTCGTTCCTCCGCTCAGTTGTCTCCCCCTCCTCGTTTAGAATGCGAGGGTATTTATAGGGAAGCTTATTGTTTCCTGATGTACCCGCTTGCAGGGGGCAGGCTCGTACTCCTAGTAGCGTCCGACAATATTGACGTGGCGTGAAGGACCGAGCCTGAGCAGGACGTCTATTTTTACCGACTAGCCGTGTGCTGTTATTTGACAAGCTTTAAGTGCTAACTTTGCATAGCATTCCATATGTTTCATGGTTTGACAAAGGTGATAGTCATGATCAACTTTGATACGAAATATTCTTTTTGAAGGTGGGATAATTATTGCAGAGTATTATAATCCTATGCATCTATAAAGTTTAATCATGTGAATGAATTCAATGATGCATGACTAAGATACGTGGCAATTAGGCATTTAGATCTAATTGTACATATAACTAGCACATGATTAAAATAAATCATGAGATATTATTAGCCTAATGTAATGATGAGATTTTAATTAGCCTTAAACATGATACAGAAAGTTGAGCTACTTGGATATGTTGGATGGATCCTTGATCAATTGAAATGCTATATCTGTAATATATTTATTTTATATATACAAAAACAAACAGTTTTCCGAGTTTTGAATTTCTAATGTAATATTGAAAATATGTTAAGGAATTAAGTTTTGAGATACTTCTTGATTTAATTGGGTTATCTAAGGCCAGATTTATTGAATAAGAATATGGTTAGAATATATTCTATACTCAAATATGTCAAACTTAGAGCTAGACTTATCCTTTGACTTAGTTAAAGGGTAACATTTAAATTGAGAGCTAAATAAATAATCAATAGAACTTAATCTATACATATTTAGTGTCAGAGGAATTAAATAAGTATCGGTTAGTTTGGCTATTTATCTTTTAAAAAATATATAATTATGAGCAATTTATTCCAAATCAGACTTCCAATCCTGCCAAATTAAATTTTTTTTTGCAATAATTTCATTTTGGCAACAATTGTTTTGTGCAACAATTTTTTACAATGATGCAGACAATAGAGAACAATGACGGTACAAAAGATCAAATCTTGCAAATAATGTTTTCCCGATCCCTTGCAACAAGGTTTTCTGCAACAGTTTTGTTTACAGTGATTCGTACATACTCCATGTCAAATTATATATTTTTAAGCAACAACTTTTCTGGCAAAGATTGTTTTGTGCAACAATATCTTTCTTTACAATCATGCGTGCGAAAGATCAATTCTTGCAACATTTTTTCTTCAACGATCTTTTAAAACTATGATGCGTGTAAATCACAATGTTTTGGCGACAATTTGAACGTGACAAGCGTCATTAAAGATAATTCTGGCCAGTTTATTCCCATACCAATCCCCCTCCATGTCATATTGTTGTTTTTTTGTCGCAATAATTTTTTTTTGGCAACAATATTAGGTGGAAAACACCATGTTTGGAGAATTTTTTGAATGTTATGGTAAGTCTAACTAAAGATAATTATGACCAATTAACTATATAATATCATATTTTCATGATGAAACCAATTGATAAGTGTTTATGATTTAATCTGCTTTAATCAGGGAGAGAGAACTAAAGTAGGAAGAATTATATTTAGCCGGAGAAACATGTCAGAAGATTGGACGTCAGGCCGAAGGATTGGTCGATGTATTGACAGAAGGCTTCGGGCCATAGATTCGGGCATCGAGCTAAGAATAGCGGATATTGCGTCGAGGATATTGGAGTTGTAGAGGTCAACTGGCCGATTGGGCAATAAGCCGCAAGAGAGGACGATACGCCGAAGAATCGGACGAAGTGTCGATAGACTAATGACATGCCGGACGACATGATTCATGCTTAGTAATAATTGTCTAGATTGAAGTATATTTTTATATGTGCAGGATTAACTACAATAGCAAGGTATAAAGCAAAATAAAGTCCCGGAGTCAAGAACGCGATTTTGTTGGGAGTTCGAGAGTTCGTCGGAAGTCCGGACGTTTGTCGGAAGTTCTACCTGAATTGACCGAGAAGTCCTAGAGTTTGCTAAAGAAGCTCGTCGGAACTTGCCAAGAAGATCGTCGTGAAGTCCAGGAGCTTACCGAGAGTCCGTTGGAACATTACCGAGAGATCATCGGAAATTCACTGGAAAATCGTCAGAAGCTCGCCGAAAGAAACCAGACTTATCTTGCTTAGATTATGTCTTAGAAATCATAGTTAGCACATAATTAAAGTTATGATTGGAAGGTAATCCCATCAACTCTGTTAGGGGCCAATTGGGCTCGAAGGTGGGCTAGTTTGGGCCGGATTCAAGGCCCAACCAGAGTGCTAAAACCTTGGCCGACGATGTTATCGCCTAGGAAACATCACCCCAGGAAATCTGGGTGGTGGTACCGCCGGCAGCAATGCTGCCAGCAATGGTACCGCCCCTGTTCGACGGTGGTATCGCCCAGTAGCAAATCTTACGGCGGTAGTACTGCCCAGGAACGACGGTGGTACCGCTAGTACCCAGGAAACCTAGGATAAGACCTTGTTAGGCTCCAAGTTTGAATCAAACACAGAGAGTTTTAAAGTGAGAAAATGCTGTAGAAATCACTTAAGAAATCCCTCATCTAGATCTAACTTTAGAATTCTGTTTAGAGAGGAGTGTGTGTGCTTGTAAGGGTTGTCTCCTAAACCCAATAAAAAGAGAAGAGGGGTGTAAGAAGGAGGTTGATCTTCGACAATTAAGGGAAGATCGATAATGGATGCTGGTGGCCTCGACGGAAGAGGAATCGGCGAAGTGGATGTAGGTCACGATGACCGAACCACTATAAAAATATGGTTTGCCTTTACTTCTTGTAATTTACTTTTATAAACAAACTGTCTCTTCTTCTTACTGTGCTTTTACTACGCCTACACTCCGTGCACTTTCAAAGTTATTACCTTTACGAAACGGTTTTCGTAGAAATCAGATTTTATCGTATGAAGGTTTTTCAAACCGACGTAATTTTTACCGTTGCACTAATTCACCCCCCTTCTTAGTGCCGACTCGTTCCTAACATTAACTTCTAATTATATTCTCAAAGTCGGCTAATTACATATTAGCTCTTGTCCTTTGACCTTCTTAGCATTGTGGTCCTTGTACCTTAAAAATTTATATTAGATCCTTGTAATTATGAAAATAAAATAATATATTTTATTTTTCCTAATATCATTAGCTGCAACGACGAAAGGTACAACTAACATCACGTGTTGGATTATCACTGATTGATAGACAAAATAATTATTTTAAATTTTTTATTTCCTTTCATTAATCAACTCTAATTTGATCGAAAATTTAGAGCAACTAGAGGGCCTTGTTGGCCTCTATAGATCCACTATAACGAGTTCTCCTTGGTGGCCAGTAAAGTCGACACATACCCCTCCTTTGTTTCCTCACCCTTAGTCCTCGTGATCACTATCCATTGTTGTTCTCTTGACCCTCTTGTTGCCGGGGTCTATACCCAAAGCAATGTCATAGACGCCTCCTAGACCCTTCACTAGTTAGCCACAAATGCTAAACTTTGGCTCGGCTCTAGTACCCTCCTTGACCCATCGCTAAAGGTGGTAGGTTGGAGCTCCTGCCATGAGTCTTTTAAGGTGAAAGCCATAAGCCTCGTGACTAGCTTCCAAATTGAGAGCTCCACTTTAGGTTTGCGAGGACGATAAGAACATCGTATTTGTTATTGCCAATGAGTTGGTACTGGTGCTAGTAAGTCTTCTTAACTCCAGCACTAGTACCACCTCTTGTCATGAGATGAAGGAGAAGGTCGCAACAACAATCGCGAGGATCTCAACTGTGGAGAGTTGCCACCACCTCCTGCTAGTAGAGGGTCGAAAAGAATAGAAGATAAGAACAATTATTGTAGAAGATTTATTGAAGAAGAAGTGAAGAAGCTTTATTGAAATAACTTTAGCTTGAATACATTAACATATCCCTCTCCTATTTATACATATTAGGAGAGAGAATTTTCCTCAGAATAGAGGATTTCCCTCAACAGAATAGAGAGATTTCCTCATATAGTTGGGGAAATCTTATCTTCTATCATGCCCCCGCAAGATGGTGCTCATGTCAAGGATACCAATCTTGGATCGATGCAAAAAATGATTTACGAGCCAAAGTCTTCGTGAGTAGGGCAAGAGCAGATCACTACTGTTGTTGTGCTGTTGTTGTTGTTGTTGCGACTGCGACGGCGATGGCTGCAGTAGAGGAGAAAGCTCCAGTAATAAAAAAAAACTATAGCAATGCTGTAGTAGAGAAATAAGCTGTAGTAGAGGAGGAAGTTACAGCAGAGGAGGAAGTTGCAGCGATGTTGCAGCGATACTATAGCAGAGGAGGAAGCTACAGTAGAGGTGCAGCAGAGGAGAGAAAAGAAAGCTGCAATAGAGGTACAGTAGAGGAGGAAGTTGCAACGATGCTACAATAGAGAAGAAGACTACAGCAAAGGAGAAAAGGTGGGACAGTGCTGGTGAGCGTAGCACTAGAGACGCCACAGCGGAAGGGAACGAACATTGGTGCAGAGTGGCAGTGGATAAGATAGTTGCTGTTCGTCGAGGAGGAAAGATTGGCATGACGATGGAAAAGCAATAGTAGAAAGCTTTTTCTTTTGCCGCCGAAAGTGGAGAAGCAACAAATGAGTCGATAGCGAGAAGAGAGCTTGCTATAGGCAAGTGGCTCTGATACCATGAAGAAAAGAATAGAAGATAAGAACAATTATTGTAGAAGATTTATTGAAGAAGAAATGAAGAAACTTTATTGAAATAACTTTAGCTTGAATACATTAACATATCCCTCTCCTATTTATACATATTAGGAGAGAGAATTTTTCTCAACAGAATAGAGGATTTCCCTAAACAGAATAGAGAGATTTCCTTATAGTTGAGGAAATCTTATCTTCTATCAATCTGCCCTTCCTCAACCACCTCTAATGTGTCATAGAGTTACCTCTTATGTGTCCTGGAGTTTGAAGGAGGTGCAGTAGAGAAGAAGGCATGAGTGACCATTCAAACCCTAACACTAATCAAGGAAAACATAATAATCATCGGGTTTCGTGACGGGATCATAGCCCTCCTTGAAATCTATGGCACAAGAATACCTTCGGTCAAGCCATCATCACTATAGTGCTTAAGAACCTCCCAATGGTTCAAGAAATCCGATAAAACTTTCTATAAAATAATGGTGTTCTTGTCTATGGAGAATTTGCTAGCAAAATTTAATTTGAGTAAAATAAAAAAAATAAAATAAAATCATCATTTTGCCTATCGATTTAGTGTTAATATCACGTGCAACGTTTTCTATCAGTATAATAAATGATGTTAACAAAATAAAATAAATTATTTTACTTTCATAAATCCCTGTCTAAATGTCTGAAGTACATATACCGCAGTACTAAAACGGTCAATGATCCCACCCCATGTCATAATTACGAATCCCCTCTCCATCTCAGACTATAAATTGGCCCTCCCCCAAGGTATCAAGCAATTCCCGCGATCGAGCGCTTCTCCTCTTCAGCCATTTTTAGCGTTCTGGACTTCCCCTAGGGTTTCCTTCTTCCACTCTCCTCTTCAGAAGGGTGATCTAGATCCAGGAGCACTTCGAGGTCCCTCTTACCATCTATCTATAATCTTCTTATTCTTCTTCTGTTGATCTAAAGATACGCATCTTCTCTTATCTTATTCGTCAATATTTCTTTTCGTTATCTCCCTATATGGAAATAATGCAGGTATAATGCTTGTAGTAATGTTTATGGGGGAAGAAACAGCACGACACTTCAAAAAATTGATCATCGATTTCTTAATTATTGACTTTAATGGAAACAATAGGGGGTAGATCGGTTGCAAAGGTTACAAAGTGGTTCAAGACGTACCAAATTATGTTAACTGATGATCTCCTGAGATTTACATTAGTGATAATGTTAGGATTTTCTTTTGCTTCTTTATGTTATAATTCCTATGTGGAAGGATGTTCTTTAATTGTTGGGTAGTACGTTATGCTTGTACTGATGTATTTTGGGGAAAAAAGCTCAGGCACTTTGAAGAATTGATCATGGATTTCATAGATACTGACTTCATGGAAACATTAGGGAGTAGATTGGTTGCAAGGGTCATGAAGTGTTTCATGATATACCAAAGAATGTTAATAGATGTTCTGCTGAAATTTTCGGGTTCTGGATGTTCAGATTTGCAACATGCTTCATCCTAGGGTTCGTTCACTTAAGATACAATGCTATGCTTAATCACCTAATATGTGCAGTACCCCCAGAATTATGATGAAATGGCAGATATTTGCAGTTTTAGATATAAAAACAAACTAAATAGGGTCATTCCTATTTATACTGATTTGATTAAGCAACATCGGGAAGAATAAGGGAACATCACGGCTATAAGTTATTATGTATGTGTTTGCGGTGATTAACATTTTCCATTTTGACTATTAGTTAGTAGTGCCCAGAAGGAATGCAGTGAATATCTATGAAGTACATGTTAGTTAAGTATTCTGTAGATTAGTGTTTTCAAAAGGCATTGGGGTACTCGCTTAGGCGTTTAGGTGAGGCGTTTCAATCAAGTGCTGCTTGGGTGCTCGCTTGAGCCCATTCGTCAGGTGCCTCAGGCGAATGCCTGAGCCAAACCGGTTCGACTTCAAGCCTGGGTTGATTGGATGCATAAGTTGGTTCAATCAAACCATCTAATGTAGTTATCCTAACACCCCCTCTCGTGCCTAACCCAGCAAAAGAAACCAGAAGTGAAAGTGAAACCCTATGTTTGTCACCTTCGTATGCTCCATTCGCCATTGTCGGCAACCTTGTCTGTCGCCTTCATCCGCTTTATTCGTCACCTTCGTATGCTTTGTCCACTGCCTGTGTCTATTCACCATTGTAGCTTTGTCCACTACTCCCTTCTTTTGGCACCTTCCTCCACGATCGTCAGTTCTCTTCTCTTCTTTGTCCACCCTTTCTCATTTCAATTGACTTGCCCATATTGAGGTGGTGCATTATTACTCTGTTATGAGTTAAAATTGTTTAGCACCATATTGAAAACACTATTAGGAGTTTAATTTGGTAATTTCAATTTTATGTGTCATTTTTTTCTCATATTTATCAATCGTAATATATATTTTAAATTTTAATATTCGAGTGTGTCTCACTTTGTTTGAGCTCGTCTTGCGTCTCGGGTGTTTTGGGACCTAGCCCTTTTAAAAACAATGTTGTAGATGCTCATTAGGAGCTACAACTAGGGATTGTGGAATATAAAAGTTATCTTAAAAGAACGATCGTTAGCGTTGTGCCATGGGTAAAGATATAATAATGTTTGGCTGGGAGGATGTGGAAATCTGTCTTTGATATTTAGTTGATTTTCATGAGCAGGTGTAATGGGGTTTCTCTGCCTAGATATTAGAAGCAAGTGCATGGTTTTGGTGTTGAAACCTTGTTCTTTGTCTCTGCATAGATTTAAATCTCTTAAAGATGCTTAACCAACAAAATTAATAGAAAAGCCTGATCATTTCTCTTGGATGCATTTTGCAGTTTTCTTGAGATGGTACCGTAGATTTGCCTTAAGTAGATAATCTCACTTAATTGAAATTATTAATGTTTTGGATACTTACTGCATGTTTCTTATGAGAAAAGCATTCTGTGGCATAAAGTGGTAATGATCAAGGACATATCTTGCTATTTTTTGTATAGTTTCTGCTGGTTTCACTTTTTTATCATTTGTTGGTACCTGTGATCTTGATGAAGTTTTTTGTTGGCAGAATATTTATCTGGGTGTTTTTGATGAGCTAAGCAAGTTCGGAAAAATTGAAAGCCTAAATGTTTGTGACAATCTGGCTGATCAATTTGGTATTCGACATCCAAGATGTGATGATTGTTTTGGTTTATATTATTTTACCATTTTTCTGTGTTGTCTGACACTCTTCAGCCTCATTTACAGGTTGGTAATGTATATGTTAAATTCAGGGATGAGGATGATGCTGCAAATATACTGGTCAACCTGAAAGGAAGATATTATGATGGTGGTTTAATATTTAGGTGTTTTATCTCATGCTTAATGCATTTTGTCTCTTGTTTGTTAGTCTATTACTTGTATATCATATAATCTTTTTCCCTTTTTCTCAAATGGGGATTCTATTTGCAGGACATCCTATTATTGTTGATTTCTCCCCCGTTAATGGATTTCCGTGAAGCTACATGTAGGCAACACAAGGATAATGCGTGTAACCAAGGTGGATTCTGCAATTTTATTCACTTCAAACAAATTAGCTGGTATCTTCTGTACCTATCATCCACTACGTTTTGCCCGGACAATTCTTTAGCTTCGATAATTGTTGCATTATTTTCAGGGAGTTGAGTTTAAGATCTTAGGATTTTATCATGGAAGAAATAGGAGAAAAGGGGATGCTCACTTCGAGGGGATCAGTCTCCTTGATTACTTCGAGGGGATCAGCTTGATAGAGTTTGTCAAAAGACTTAATAATATTTCATTGTCTGTCGAAAAGAAATAATTACATCATTATTTATAGAGTTCCACCTAGAGTTCACAAGAACTTGGACTCTTAATAATAAATAAATATTAAATAAATCTCTATCGGACTCTAATTGAACTAAATAGACTGTATAAATATTACTCAAAAGTTCAGAAAATGAAATGGTCATAATAATTTCTCTCCTTTCAAATCAGCCTTGTCCTTAAGGTTGAGCAACATCAAACTTGGGGAGTTTCTCTTTCAGCACTTCAGTCATAGGATATCTATGACGCATCATAACTCGTTGATCAAGTAAGTACGATCTCTACTTTTTGATAGTGTAAGGAATAGGTCGGTCTTTCGGTGTTGCAGTCTTATGAAAATCCCTCTTCATTCGATGGCTAGTGGTAGTTGTGACTTTACTTCCATGTCTTCCCTTTAGGATCACATAGTTTTCATTAATAAAAAACTTCATGATTAGTTTAGAAAAATTTTACGAAACATCACCTAGGGTTTATCTAGTGTTTCGTTCGATCCTTCGACGCATCGTCCTTTCCTTCGACATATTGCTTAATTGGCATGTTGACTCTCGTAACTTTTGATCTCCTTAGTGCAATGTCTGATCCTTTAGCCCGATGCTCGAACTCACGGCACGAAGCTTTTTGCCGATACGTCGATTGATTCTCCGGTCCGTTGTTCAATCTTCTGACATGTTCCACTCTGGCCTAACGTTTGATTCCTCCTACTTTAATTGATTTGCCTTTTTTGATCGACATTAGTCCTGCGTCACTTAAAACACATAATAGATCGTAAACTCATCAATTGATTTTATCATCAAAATTCGAGATTCAACAGGTACCATCACTCAGTCTAGCGATACCACCGCCCAAAGACTAAGCCTCTACCAGTGCCATTGTCTGGACTGGCGGTGCCACCGCCTGATCCAACTTTTGGGCTACTGAATGGGTCTTTCTCTTGGTTCAAAACAACCCAACTTTGGGCCTAGTTGATCCCTAATTGAGTTGACTTAATTACATTCAAAACTAACCCAATTACAACTAAAACTACTTCAATCTAGATAATTATTACAAAATATTAATCACATGTTGTTCGATATGTCATTGGTTCATCGATGCTTCGTCCAATCCTTCGGTGCATTATCCTCTTTTGCGACCTTTTGCTCAATCGGCATGACCTCCGCAACTCTGATCTTTTTAGCACAATATTCGCTCTTCTAAGCCCGATGCCCGAACTCATGATATGAAGCCTTCTACCAACATGTCGATCGATCCTCCGGCCTAACGTTCAATCTCCTGACATGTTTCACTCCAACCCAACATTGATTCTTCCTGGTTTAATTATCCCTTCATGATTGAAGCTAGTCCTACGTCACTCAAAATGCAGATTAGATCATTAACTTTACCAATTGGTTTTATCATCAAAACCTGAGATTCAACAATCTCCCCCTTTTTTATGATGACAACTAATTGATGATGAAGTTTAAACCAAACTCCCCCTATCAATATGTCATATTGATAGAACATTGAATTCAAATAACATGTCATCATAAATTCATACATAATCAAAATTTCAATACATCATTCCATGCATGATTATCATAATTTCTCCCCCTTTATCATCAACAAAAAGGAGAAGTGCAACTATCAAATTTTAGAGATATAATTTCAAATCATTGCATTATAAACATAGTTTCAAGCTTTTGAAACATCATTGCATATTTCATTATGCAAGCTAGCAAGTTTTTCGGATATGAAGTTTAGCAAAACTTTTCAGATTTAAAGATGTGTAAGATAGCATATTTTATTTTCTTTGTGATGTTTAAGCTAGCAAGTTTGCTTTTCTTTGCGATGTGCAAGCCAGCGTGATTTGCTTCTTCTTGAATTGTGTAAGCTAGCAAATTTTAGTTCTATTTTGAGATGTGCACACTAGCAATTTTTTTCTCCCCCTTTGTCATTGGCAAAAAGAGGGGAATAACACAAAGGTGCAATTCATTTCTCTTTACATCAATTCTCTAAGTATCACATAAGGTATACAACCATAAATACAAAAGAATTATACATAATAAAAATCATGTGAACACCAAAAGACATTTATTTTGATCTCTTTTTTAAAAAAATGAAAAGAAATCTTAGGAGACCGAATAGTAAGAGAAATCTTAAGTCATGAATTCCGAAAATGATATTATCTTTAGTAAATAGCAAAAAGGAATATAGGAGAATAAAAGATCTCAATTCATGTATTAAAAAAATCTCAAGTTGTCAAGATCATAATTCATATATTAAAAATTTTCAAGTTATAATTCACAAGAAAAATCATGATTCATAAAAAAAATCTCCTCTTTAGTAAACGACAAGAAGAAAGGAGAACTTGGTTTATGCATAAAAAATATCGAGTCATTAGGTGAAGGAATCATGATTCATATGATAAAGATTATCAATTAATGCATTTAAGTTAATATTTTTTTAAACTATCATTACTTCAACTCATCGTACATAATTTTAAATTGTAAAACCATCAAGCATGGTATAAACATTTATTTTCAAAACATTTATCATTATTTTCAACTCATTCAATTTGTCAAATCATCAAAATCACTTTCAAGAGATTCTAGATTTATTAATCTCTTATTGAAAAATCGATAAGATAGAGATAGAGAAATTTTCAAAATGCATTCCCTTTTAGTTGTTTCAATTTAAGTGATTTGATTTCATACAAACATGTCCAAGTTTTTTTTATTTTCGCTAAAAAAAGTAAAACATGCATCATAGTTTAAAATCAAAAAAGTAAATCTCATCATAGAAATCATCAAGATCAATAAACCATAAATCACCCAAAATAGTAGAAAACTTTTTAACATAAAAGTTTTTAATTAAATATAAAATCATCAAGCATGATTTCATTAAACATAAAGTATTTTCAAAATCACTTTGTTCCGGATAGTGAGCTTTGTGTTGAATCTTCGGTCATAAG
Organism: Musa schizocarpa; assembly: GCA_900464855.2. Lineage (NCBI taxonomy): Eukaryota > Viridiplantae > Streptophyta > Magnoliopsida > Zingiberales > Musaceae > Musa > Musa schizocarpa. Next base: position 25,848,966 of record LS990925.1, on the reverse strand, counting down.
CCTTGAGCATCCACTATCAAAATTTTTACTCTAGCTTTCGATTGTAGATATTTCCACACGAGAGGTGAGTTTCCTTTGGGTATCCATTTGACTTTGGGTTTCTCATGGTTAGATCTAACTATCTTGATTTTTGGCATAGGATTATTTATGGTTCCTTTAGGAACCCAAACTAATTTATGCAAGCCATACTTCTTGAATAGACATTTATATGCAAAATGTTCACACCTACCATAAAAAATACATCTATTTTTATGAGAAATATGTAATGTGGGTCCTTTAACAAAAGTTGTTAGCTTTTGTTGAGTGTTACTCGCAAAGCCGATTCCTTTCTTTTTACGAACATAACTCTTATTTGCAAGAATCATGTTTAAAGATTTGCTACCTATTTTAAATTTATCTAACATTTATTGTAATAGAAAATTTTCCTTTTTGTATGAGTCTAACTCTTCACACTTAGTGCAATGAGTTAACATGTAATTATCATGCTCATTTTTTAATTTTTCAAATTCACTAGCAAGAGAAACATGATCCTTTTTTAGCAATTTAAAATTCTTACCAACTAATTTAAATTTATCATACAAATCATTGAATGCATAAAATAATTCATTGTAAGGTAATAATATTTCGGTTGAGTCATTTACCTCATTTTCAAGAGCCATCAAAGCGACGTTCGCCTCTTCATCTTTATCGGTTTGCTCTTCATCTACGGATGCACTTGTTTCATCTCAAGTCACCTTAAGTGTCTTATTCTTCTTTGACAACCTCTTCTTTTTAAGTTTATTTTTATTTTTTGATTCTTGTTTTATGAACTTTTAAAACTTTGTTGTTAGGAGTTCAAGGTCATCAGCACTTGAGTTTTTGCTCGGGTGGTCTTCTTTTGTTCTAATTGCAAAATCCTTCATGTTCTTTGGAAGGTTGTTTTCAAGTTCGTCATGTGACACAAGTCATTTCATAAGTCATCAAAGACCCGATAAGTTCTTTAAGTGGAAATTTGTTTAAGTCCTTTGTCTTTTGTATGATAGTTACTTTTGAATCACAGTTTTTAGGAAGAGAATGTAAAACTTTATTGATGACATCCGTAAAACGCGTGTACATGTCAACGATAGTTTCGCTTAGCTTCATTCGAAACAATTCAAAATCATACATTAAAAGATTAATTTTTGAATCTTTAACTCTACTAGTGCCTTTATGTGTGATTTCAAGAGTGTGCCTCTCATAAGCCATTTCGTAAATAGAAACTCGATTAAATTCATTTTTATCCAAAGCACAAAATAAAGTATTCATAGCTTTGACATTCAAAGAGAGATTTTTTCTCAAAATCACTTCATTCATTCATAGATTTAAAAGGTGTTTGAAAACCAAGTTCAATAATATTCCATAAATCAAAGCTCATAGAAAGTAAGAAAACTCTCATTCGAGTTTTCTAATAAGTGTAGTCCATCCTATTGAACATAGGAGAACGAATGATAGAGTGATCCTCTTGAAATCCGATGAAAGTCATTTCTCTTGGGTGTTAAACCAAATGAGAAAAACGTGGTTCTGATATCAACTATTAGGATCGAGTCGGCACTAAGAGTGGGGGGTAAATTAGTGCTATCGTAAAACTTACGTCGATTTGAAAATCTTCGTTCGATTTAAATCGATATCCGAAAAGAGTTTAACTTGAAAGCATTCATAAGCGTAGTGAATAAGTAAAGCAATTTGCAAAGAAAATAAAGAGCTTAAAGTAAATGCAAACCAAGTTTTATAGTGGTTTAGTCGTCGTGACTTACATCCACTCCTGATTCCTCTTCACTCGAGACCACCGGCTTCCACTACCGATCTTCCTTCAATGGGCGAAGATCAACTACCATTTTATACTCTTTTCTCCTTTTCATAGGCTCAGGAGAGAACTTTTACACCTCTCTTTTAGACCTCACTCCTCTCTTAGAAACCTTTTAACTCTAGAGGAAGAGACTCACTAATCTAGAGAGATTATAATTTTTACTCAAGTATTCCTTCCCCCCTCTTTTGCTAATATTCATGCTCTTCCATGCAGGAATAGTTAGGGTATTTATAGACCCCAAATGACTTCAAAATTGGAGCAAAAAAAGGTCTCATTCTAGGTTTCCTGGGTCCTGGCAGTACCACTGCTTGTGTTGGGTGCTACAACCGCCTGCAACATTGACACTAAACAATACCACCGCCCAGTCTAGCGGTACCACCGTTGGACACTAGGTGGTACCACCGCTCAGTCTGGTGGTACCACCGTCTGATACAGTCTTGGAGATTATATCTTGGAGACTGAGCCTCTAATGGTGCCACCGCTTTGACCTAACTTTTGGGTCAAATGAGCATTTCTCTTGACCCAAAATAGCCCCACTTTGGGCCAAGTACGCCCCTAATTAAGTTGGATTAATTACATTCTAAACCAACCCAATTACAACTAAAACTACTTCGATCTAGACAATTATTACAGAGGATTAATCACATGTTCTCCGGCATGTCATTGGTTCATCGGCGCTTCGTCCAATTCTTCGGCGCATCATCCTCTTTTGCGGCCTTTTGCCCAATCGACATATTAACCTCTACAACTATGATCTTCTTGGCGCAATGTCCACTCTTCTAAGCCCGATGCCGAACTCATGGCGTGAAACCTTCTGTCGACACGTTGATCGATCCTCTAACCCGACGTCTAATCTTCTAACATGTTTCACTCTGGCCCAACATTGATTCTTCCTATTTTAATTGTCCCTTCATGATCGAAGCTAGTCCCGCGTCACTCAAAACATAGATTAGATCATTATCTCTATCAATTAATTTCATCATCAAAATCCGAGATTCAATAAAGATCGCTCGCTATGTGAAGTACATAGATGACTCCACTCTTGCTTAGTGTTACATGTTGGGCTCTATGACTCCTTAGTTACAGATACAACATGAAAAGATGGATGCCATCTATTCTCCTACATGTTCGCAAATTGTTTGAGGAGCAGAGAATGACTCAACGATATGAGATATCCAAGAGCCCCTCTTTCGCGCCACGATGATTGAGGGGACATCGATTTATAATCATGTTCTAAAGATGATTGAGTGGATAGAGAAACTCACAGGTCTAGTAATGGTCTTAGAGGATAACCTATGTGTGAATCTTGTGCTTTAGTCCCTATCAGATTCCTTTTCACAGTTCATAATGAATTTTAATATAAATAAGCTTGAGGTGACTCTTCCTAAGCTCCTCAATATGTTGAGGGAGACAGAGAGCACTATCAAGAATGAGAAGCCAATTCTCTATATTGGTGAGACCAAAAAGAAAAGGAAGATAAAAAAGTCCCTTAAGAAAGGCAAGTCCACATATTATGAATGTAAGTATGTTCAAGAGGAAACGAGATGAGGTGAATAGTGTATATCTATGGTATTGTAGGCTAGGTCACAGCCATGAGGGAAGGATTCAAAAGTTACTAAAGGATGGATATCTAGATCCATTCGACTATGAGTCATATGCAACTTGCGAGTATTGCGCCTTCGTGGAAAACTAACCAACTCTCATTTTAGTGGAATTGGAGAGAGAGCCATTGAGCTATTGGAACTCTTACATAGTGATGTATGTAGACCTATATCAACTTATGTCATTGGTGGTTGCTCCTACTTTATTATTTTTACTAACGATTTCTCAAGGTATGGACATGTGTACTTGATGAAATACAAGTCCGAGGCCTTTGAGAAATTTTACTCCAGCCCAACCTCTGATTTCATTGCTTTAATCGATTTGTCTTGTGTCACTTAAACGTGCTAGTCATAGGTGCCCTACAAGGCAATCACGTGAGTGATAGCACGTGTGACATGATACACATTATTTTTACTTATTATATTTTAGTATTTTATCACTTTATATTGCTTGTTACATATATGCATATATATTGTGATGTTCATGGATCTATGCAATGAAAATCAGATAGTGATGAGATCACGATAATGAGACTGATTCACATTTAAACACAGACCCTAAATAATTCTGGTCATATGTTACTCGAAAGGGACATCGAGATAATCGAACTTGGAGACACTAGGGCTATAATGTAGGTGCTAATTGAAGAATGAGTTCACTGATTGATCCGCTCATGGATTGATGGATGGTTAATGATACTTTATTGTTAGATAGCGATTCCATTGTCCTAGTATTGTACTTGGTCCTTAGACTTGAGACACTAAGGATATCCTGTTTGAGTACTCCACTCTTTTATACCGGACTTATAGGCATGGAAGTTCCAGATCTAGCACAACTGGTCATCGAGAGTGACAACTAACTTTACAAGGACTATTGAGTGTCGATAGAAGATCATCCACTCTCGGTATCATGAAAGGAATATTTCATGTGTTCTTGCTTAGACAAATCCCTAGCTAGGGTCATTCAGATTGAGAGAGAAAGAGTTCTCTAGGAGAATCCGATTTGAGCGAGACTCGAATAAAAACTATATGGGTCTGACAACACCATACTCGGTATACGGTCTTTGGGATATTAGATGGATGAGGGACTATAGATACATGGTAATTGAGGACAGATAGGTCTAAACGATTAGATTACTCTGTACCGTTTGAGGACTACGACGTAGTGGCCTAGTACATCCACAATCGATGAGTCGAGTAAATGATTATGGAGATAATAATTTATTGAGTCAGAAGGAGTTCTGACAGGTATGACTCACGGCTAGCTCGATATTGAGCCTAAAGGGTTACACACATATGGTAGGCGTCGTGACAAGTAGAGGTTCAGATATAAGATATTCGTCGGAGCTCCTATCTTATTGGATATCCAATAAGCTCCTAAATTATTGGATCCTATGAAGGAGATCTAATATGCGCTATTGAGAGATAAAGATCCACTAATCTAAGAGGCTTGGGTAGTTGTGTGAATTAGTGCAATGGATAAAAACGACACCAGTTCAAAAATCTTTGTACGATGAAAATCGATATCGAAAATGTTTAACTTTAAAAGTGTATGAAACGTAGTGAAAGTAAGAATTCAGTTTGCAATATAAGGAAAAAGCACGAAGGAAATACAAACCAGATTTTTATAGTGGGTCGGTCGTCATAGCCTACATCCACTCCCGATTCCTCTTCACTCGAGGCTATCGGCTTTCACTATCGATCTTCTTTTAAGGGGCGAATATCAACTACCCTTTTACACCTCTCTTCTCCTTTTCACAGGTTTAGGAGACAACATTTTACAAGCATTCACTCCTCCCTAAACAGAATTCTAAACTTAGAACTAGAGGAGGGGATCTCTTAAGTGATTGCTACAGCGTTTTCCCACTTTTAAGCTCTCTGTGCTTGTGTGTGTTAACCAGAGATGAGAGGGATATTTATAGGCCTCAAGTGGATTCAAACTTGGAGCCTAAAAGTGTCTCATCCCCGGTTTTTGGGATACTGACGGTACCACCACCTGTGCTGGGCAGTACCACCACCTAGTCTAGCGATACCACAGCTTGGGAGATTGTGTTTGGGTGGTACTAACGCCCAGACTGGCGGTACCACCGACTGACAGTCTCGAAGACCGAGTTTGGGTGGTACTACCACCTAGATTGGCGGTACCACCGCCTGACACAGTCTCAGAGATTGTGCCACCGACGATTCCACCTGTTGGGTCACTATTTGGACCTTTCACTTGGCCCAACATAGCCCATACTTGCGCCCAATTGGCTCCTATTTGAGTTGGCCTAATTCCAACCTAATTATGCCTAAAACCTACTATGATCTAGACAATTATTATAAAGCTAATCAAATGTTGTCCTGTATGTCATTGGTTCATCGACACCTCGTTTGATTCTTCGACGTATCGTCCTCTCTTGCAGCCTATTGCCCAATCGGTTAGTTAACCTCTGCAACTTTGATTTTCTTTGCGCAATTTTCGCTCACCTTGACCCAATGCCCGAAACCATGGCTCGAGCCTTCTGCCGATACGTCGACCGATCCTCCGGCTCAACGTCCAATCTTCTGATATGTTCCATTCTGGCTCAACATGACTATTCCTACTTTTAATTGTCTCTCCCTGATTGAAGCTTCCTACGTCACTCAAAGCACAGATTAGATAAACACTATCAATTGGTTTCATCATCAAAATCTGAGATTTAACAATCTCCCACTTTTTGATGATAACAACCAATTGATGACGTAGTTAACCTTAACTTCCTCTATTAATATGTCATATTGATAGAACCTTGAATTCAAATTGAATTCAAGTCAAAGCAAATTTAATCATAAATTCAAGCAACATATCATCATAAAATTATGCATAATCAAAATTTCAATACATCATTTCATACATGATTGTCATCATAACTTCTCCCCATTTGTCATTAACAAAAAGGAGAAGTACATTTTTAGACATAATATCAAATTATTGCATAATAAACATAATCTCAAGTTTTATCATCATGCAAGCTAGTCATTTTCTTTCTTCTCTTTTGAGAAGTGTAATTTTTTTGCTTCCTTTGGAAAGTGTAAGCTAGCAAAATTTTACGTCATTTTACAACATGCAAGCTATCAACTTTTTTAGATATTTATGCATCATGAGTATTGCCTCTCTTAAGTTGTGCAAGATAGCATTTTTGCTTCCTAGCATATTTTTCTTCTTGAAATGTACAAGCTAGCAATTTTTCTCCCCCTTTGTCATTGTCAAAAAGAAGGGAAGAATACAACATTGTAATACTTTTCCCTTTATATCAATTTTCAAATCGTGACAAAGATAAAGTATCATTCTTAATTCAATATGTTTGTGCATTATTATAGTTCAAATTAAAACATGCATAATTTCAAAACTTTACATTTTATCTTTACTTCATACATAATACCAAAAATAAATCATTACTATGGGCATATAATACATGATACTCAAGCATTCATGATATATCATTTTGGGCATAACATTCATGATGTTAAGACATTAAAATTTTTAAGTATTTATCACTTCATGCATGAAATCGACATTTTGATCATGATACCAAACATTCATCATTTCTCTCATGCATGATGCTAAAGTATTCATTATACTAAATATTAAATCAATATTTTTAAGCATTTATCACTTAATGATTGTTTGTATCAAACATTCATCATTTCTTTTCTCCCCCTTTGTCATAGGAAAAAAGGAGAATCATTCAACAATGCAAGTGTTTGAAAGCATGTCAAGTAAGTTTTACACAAATTTATCCAAGCTAGCAAAACTATCTCCCTTAATGTGCAAAACTTTTCCTATTACTTTATTTTTCAAATCATCACATGAAATATATCAAGAAAAATTAACTTAATGATGAGATATACAATTCATGAGTATAAGGGAGTCACAAACTAAATTTCAAGTTGTGAATATCGAAAAATCAAGAGAAAAATTATGATTCCTTTTGGATGACTCATAGCGAAAAAAAAAAATCATAGTAAATGATCTTGATTCATAAAAAAATCTCATGTTATAATTCCAAGAATTCACAAGAAAAATCATGATTTATTTGACAAAAAGATTGTCGATTCATGCATTTGAATAAATATTTTTAAACCATCATCACTTCGACTCATCATGTATAATTTCAAAATGTAAAATCATCAAACATGATACAAATATTTATTTTCAAAACATTTCATTATTTTCAACTCATTCAATTTGTCAAAAAAACAAAGTCACTTTCAAGAGATACAAAATATAAATAGATTCATCACTAAAGATCTCTAAGACGAAAACTCGATAAGATATAGATTTTTTTAAGAAACATGCATTCTCCCATTTCTATTTCAATTTAAATGATTTGATTTCATACAAGCAAACCTTTGTCTTTTATGCTAAACAAAAATATGTATTATTGTTTAAAACCGAAAAAGCAACTTTCATTATGACAAAGATCAATAAGTCATAAATCACAAAAATCATCATGCATAATTTTAAAATATAAACTCATTCAGCATGATTTCATTGAACATAAGGCATCTTCAATCAAAATCGAAAAGCAATACGGAAATCATCAAGATATACCTTATTGCTTCTTAAAAACTACATAGGATTAATTTCATTAGGTGTACAAACATTAGATTTAAATTTAATATTTTGTTCCTTTATTATAAAGAAATGTAATTGTCATGATTAATTTTTTTAATTTTTCAAAAATACTAGATAGAAAAGCATGATCCCCTTTTATTTATTTATTTATTTATTTATTATATTTTATATACTAATTTAAAAATAACATATGAAATACATCAAGTAATTTCAAAATAAAATAAAGGAGTTTCGTTTGAGTTGTTTACCTCATTATCAAGAGTCACAAAAGCGAAGTTTGCCACTTCGTCTTCATTGGTTTGCTTCTCGTCTTCGGATGCACTCGTTTCATACCAAGTCACCTTGAGTGCTTTCTTATTCTTTGGTAACTTTTTCTTTTTAAGTTTATTTTTATTCTTAGTTTCATGTTTTATAAATTTTATAAATTTACTTGTGAGGAGTTCTATGTCATCACTTGAGCTTTCGCTCGAGTGGTCTTCTTTTGTTCGAAGTGTCAAATCCTTCTTATTCTTTGGAAGGTAGTTCTCATGTTCATCATGTGTCATACAATTCATTTCATACGTCATTAAAGACCTAATAAGTTCTATGAGTCGAAAATTGTTCAAGTTTTTCGCTTCTTGAATTACCGTTACTTTAGGATCCAAACTCTTTGGGAGAGATCTTAATATTTTATTAACAAGTTTAAAATTAGAAAAACTTTTACCAAGTTCTTTTAGACCATTGATGACATTCCTAAATCAGGTATACATATCTCCAATTGTCTTACTTGGTTTCATCCGAAACAATTTATAAGTATAGACTAAAAGATTAATTTTGGACTCTTTTACTTTACTAGTGCCCTCATGAGTGATTTCGAGTGTATGCCAAATATCGAAAGCCGTTTCACAAATATACACTCGATTGAACTCATTTTTATCTAAAGCGCAAAACAAGACATTCATAGCCTTGACATTTAAAGCGAAAGTCTTCTTCTCCATCTCATTCAAATCGTTCATCGGAAGAGAAGACTTTTGAAAGTCATTTTCCATTCCATAATTCAAAATCTATAGAAATTAAAAAAATCTTCATTCTAGTCTTCCAATAGGGGTAATTCGTCCCATTGAACATGGGTGGACATGTAATTGAGTGACCCTCTTGGTTATCGGCAAATGGCATCTCTCTTAGGTTTTAAACCAAAATAAGAGTGACCTCATTCTGATACCAATTGTTAGGATCGAGTCGACACTAAGGGGGAGGGAATTAGTGTAGTAGATAAAAACGTCGGTTCAAAAATCTTCGTACGATGAAAATCTATATTGGAAATGCTTAAATTTGAAAGCATATGGAAGCGTAGTGAAAGTAAGAATTCAGTTTGCAATATAAGGAAAAAGTATGAAGGAAATGCAAACTAGATTTTTATAGTGGTTCGGTCGTCGTGACCTACATCTACTCCCAATTTCTCTTTACTCAAGGCTACCGGCTTCCACTACCGATCTTCTTTCAATGGGCGAAGATCAACTACCATTTTACACCCCTCTTCTCCTTTTCATAGGTTTAGGAGACAACCTTTTATAAGTACTTACTCCTCCCTGAACATAATTCTAAACTTAGAACTAGAGGAGGGGATCTTTTAAGTGATTGCTATAACGTTTTCCCACTTTTAAGCTCTCTGTGCTTGTGTGTGTTAACCAGGGATGAGAGGGGTATTTATATGTCTCAAGTGGATTCAAACTTGGAGCCTAAAAGTGTCTCATCCCCGATTTTCGGGGTACTAACGGTACCATCACTTGGGAGACTGTATTTGGGTGGTACCACTGCCCAGACTGGTGGTACCATCACTTGATAGTCTTAGAGATTGAGTTTGAGAAGTACCTATTAGTTTGGCAAGTCCCATAGTCCCACATCGAAAAAATCAGACTTGTCTCGTCTTGGAACTATAAATAAGGGCCTGAGCTTTGAAGTCAGATACACCACAAGAGGCACCACAGCACCACAAGAAAAACCTAAGTGTTTGCTTTGGGTTTAAGTCCATACTCAGTTCAATAGTTTAGGCTTATAGTTGAGGTTTTTCTTGTTTAGTATTTTCGGGTGTTTTATGGCCTAGGAACATATTCCTAAGGCATTTGTAATTGTCCTTTTATAGTAGTAATTTGCTCCTCTTTCGTCCGTGGATATAGGTCAAAGTTAATTGACCGAACCACGTAAATCTGGTGTTCTTGTTGCTTCTTTTATTCTTTCGCTTTATTGTCTTTGTCGGGTTGCCAAAATTACCCTTTGGTAAATTTCACTGGGGCTAGCTCTAACAAACCGGTATCGAGCTTTGGTTTTGGGATCTTTTGGCAACAATGACAATATCAAAGATCGTTTGTCGAGAAATTCGGCCGTAAATGTTAACCGCATGTGGCAACTTAAGATGGAGGCCATTCTGGTTTTAAGATGGAGTTGATTTGGCACTATAGGGGTGAGAACATTCCGGATGGTGCGTCAATGGAAGATCTTCTTGGGTATGGATAAGAAGGCCCGATCCAAATTATTCTAAATCTCTCCTGAGGGTTTTCCCGGAGGTAGCTATTTGAGACTACTGACTAAGAGCATGTGGGACAAGCTTAAAGCCTTGTATATGAAGAGGACAGTAGAGAATCGTCTCTATTTAAAGCAGAGTTTGTATATGCTTTGGATGACTGAAGGTACATCTATACTCTCACATCTTGATAAGTTTGATTCTTTGGTTATGGATTTGGAGAATATAGATGCAAAAATTGATGATGAGGATAAGGCTTTGTTACTCTTGTGTTCTCTTCCCCAATCTTTTAAGTATTTCCATGATACTTTGATTTATGGAAAAGAAACAGTTTTGTATCAAGAAATTAAATCTGCACTGAAATCTAAGGAGCAGATAGACAAAAATATCAATCGGGAAAGTAGAGAGAATCAAAATTGGGTCCAGTTTGTTAGGGGAGAATGGATAAAAGAGAATTTGACAAGAGTAGATCTAAATCTAGATCTAAATCCAAACATAGAAATTTGGAATACAGATATTGTCATAAAATGGGGCACATTAAATCTGATTGCTTTAAATTGAAAAATAAATTAAAGCAAAAGGAAAAATTTGTTGAGAAAACTATTGAATCCGCTGAAGCTAGTGTAGCAACTGATGAGAATGTTGGAAATATTTTCTCTGCTATTGATGATAGGACGATGTCTAAAAATGAATGGATTTTAGATTCTGGTTGTTCTTATCACATGTGTCCTAATAGGGATTTGTTTTCCACATATGAATCTTGTAATGGTGGAATTGTTTTGATGGACAATAATGCAGCATGTGATGTTGGTAGAGGAACAATCCGAATTAAAATGCATGATGGTATTGTGAGGACGCTCACTAATGTTAGACATGTTCCTGATTTAAAAAAGAATATCATCTCTTTAGGCACCCTAGAGGCCCTTGGGTGTAAATACACAACTGAAGGTGGAGTTATAAAAGTTTCTAGAAATGCCCTTATTGTTATGAAAGCTTGTAGGTCTGGTAGCTTATATATTCTGCAGGGGAACCATCACATCACAGTCCGGTTCTGCAGTTTCATCATCATTGTCCGATTCGACATCACCAAATTATGACATATCGTTTGGGTCATATGAGCGAAAAAAAGTTTGAGCATATTGAGCAAAAGGGGTCTACTTTATGACAGAGTAATTGGGCCACTTGATTTTTTTGAACACTTGCATTTTTTGGAAAGCAGAAAAGAGTCACTTCACTTCTCCGAGTTCACAAAAACGAAAGGTACTCTTGACTATATTCATTCGGACCTTTGGGGGTCCAAAATTCAAGTTCAGTCTAAGGGTGGTGCTAGGTATATGTTGACTTTCATTGATGATTATTCCAAGAAAGTTTGGGTTTATTTTTTGAAGCATAAAAATGATGTTTTTCTAACATTTAAACAATGGAAGGCTTTGATTGAGAAGCAAACAGGTAAACAGATTAAGCGGCTTCGAACAGATAATGGCATGGAGTTTTGTGAAGGTGACTTTAATGAATTTTGCAAAAATGAAGGAATCGTTCGGCATCGCACTATTAGGATGACGCCTCAGCAAAATGGTGTGGCCGAACGGATGAACATAACACTTTTGGAGAGAGCAAGGTATATGATCTCAAATGTAGGGTTGACAAAGGACTTTTCGGCAGAGGCAATTAATATGACCTGTTACGTTGTCAACCGCGCTCCGTCTGCAGCACTAAACTTTAAAACTTCGGAGGAAGTTTGGTTAGGTACTCCTGCTGATTACTCTAATTTAAAAATTTTTGGGTGTCTAGCATACATGCATGTAAATGAAGGAAAATTAGAGCATCGAGAGAAAAAGTGCATTTTCCTTGGGTATGCTTCTGGGGTGAAAGGATACAGATTATGGTGTTCTGATCCCAAATCCCCAAAATTTGTAATCAGTAGAGATGTTACTTTTGATGAATTATCTATGTTATCTTCTAAAGAGGAATCTACTAGTTGTACAAATGATAGTGCGCAGAAGCAGGTGGAGCTTGAGATTGGTAGTTCTGATTCTTTTCAATCGAACTCTTCTACTCAAAGAATGATAGTAGATGGTCCCGAGTCTACTGACGCAGATGATCCAGAAGAAGAGCAATACTCCATAGCCAAGGATAGACCACGAAGAGATATTCGACCACCACAAAGATATGCAAATTTGGTTGCATATGCTTTGTCTATTGCAGAAGAAACAAGTGGAGTTGGTGAGCCTACTTCCTACTCAGATGCAGTTTCTTATGATAATTCCGCTAAGTGGTTCATTGCGATGAATGAAGAAATAGAATCTCTTCATCAGAATAGAACTGGGATCTTGTGAAGCCGCATTCGGGTAAGAAAATTGTTGGATGTAAATGGGATACCATTGCTGAGGGGAAAGTCCTTGTTCAGAAAATTCATACGAAGGACAATCCAACTAATATGCTTACGAAGCCTCTTCCGGTTTACAAGTTCAAGTAGTGCTTGGACTTGGTTGGTGTTAATTGTTGGTGATTGCTCGTTGGGGCTTTTATGAAGAAAGTGGAGCAAGTTTTGTTGGGACATGCCAAGGTGGAGATTTGTTAGTTTGGCAAGTCCCATAGTCCCACATCGGAAAAATCAGACTTGTCTCGTCTTGGAACTATAAATAAGGGCATGAGCTTTGAACTCAGATACACCACAAGAGGCACCACAACACCACAAGAAAAACCTAAGTGTTTGTTTTGGGTTTAAGTCCATACTCAGTTCAATAGTTTGGGCTTATAGTTGAGGTTTTTCTTGTTTATTATTTTCGGGTGTTTTATGGCCTAGGAACATCTTCCTAAGACATTTGTAATTGTCCTTTTATAGTAGTGATTTGCTCCTCTTTCGTCCGTGGATGTAGGTCAAAGTTAATTGACCGAACCACGTAAATCTGGTGTTCTTGTTGCTTCTTTTATTCTTCCGCTTTATTGTCTTTGTTGGGTTGCCAAAATTACCCTTTGGTAAATTTCCTGGGGCTAGCTCTAACAGTACCACTGCTTGACACAGTCTCAGAGACTGTGCCACTGACGGTTCCACTTGTTGGGTCACTATTTGGGCTTTTCACTTGGCCCAACATAACCCATACTTGGGCCCAATTGGCTTATAATCGAGTTGGCCCAATTCTAATCCAATTACGCCTAAAACCTATTTCGATCTAGACAATTATTACAAAGCTAATCAAATGTTGTCCGACATGTGATTGGTTCATCAATGCCTTGTCCGATTCTTCGGCTCATCGTCTTCTCTTACGACCTATTGCCCAATCAGCCAGTTGACTTCCATAACTCCGATTTCCTTGACATAATTTTCGCTCTTCTTGGCCCGATGCCCGAATCCATGGCCCGAAACCTTCTGTCGATACATCGACCGATCCTCCGGCTTGATGTCCAATCTTCTAACATTTTTCACTCCGGCCCAACATGATTCTTCATGCTTTCAATTGTCTCTCCCTGATCGAAGCTTCATACGTCACTTAAAGCACAGATCAGATAAACACTATCAATTGGTTTAATCATCAAAATATGAGATTCAACATCGTCAACTATTATCAGCGCTTCATAGTTGGGTACTTAAAGCATGCAGCTCCACTAACAAAATTACTGAAGGAGTTGCCTTGGTGATGGTCAGACAAATGTAAAACAATATTCTAAGACCTAAAGGCTGTTATGTTAGAAGAATTAATACTCAAACTACCAAATTATAAGAAGCCTTTTGAAGTCCATATAGATGCTTCAAACATTACTATTAGGGGAGTACTTATGCAAGAGGGTTACCCAATGCCTACGAGAGCCGCAAGCTCAATGAGATCGAACAACAATATCTTGTGCACGAGAAGGAGATAAGAGTGGTGGTTCATTGTCTATGAGTTTGATGGCACTACCATCTTAGAATGTAATTTGTGCTAAGTGTTGAATCTCGGATTTTGATGATGAAACCAATTGATAGAGTTTATGATCTAATCTGTGTTTTGAGTAATATAGGACTAGCTTCGATCATGAAGAGACAATTGAAGCAGGAATAATTAATGTTGGGCAGGAGTGAAACATATCAGAAGATTGGACGTTAAGTTGGAGGATCGGTCGATGTGTCGACAAAAGGCTTCGTGCCATGAGTTCAAGCATCGGGCCTAGAAGATTGGACATTACGCCAAAAAGATCGAAGTTGCAGAGGTCAACATGCTGATTGAGCAAAAGGTCGCAAAAGAGGGCGATGCGCCAAGGATTGGACGAAGCGTCGATGAACCAATGACTTGTCGGACAACATATGATTAATGTTTTGTAATAATTGTCTATATCGAAATAGTTTTAAGTTGTAATTGGGTTGGAATTAGGCCAACTCAATTAGGGGCCCATTGGGCCTAAGTTAGGGCTGAGTTAGGCTGGATGGATGGCCCACTCGACCACTTGGAGCCATGCCAAGCGGTGGCATCGCCTATGGTGGGCGGTGGAACCGCATGAGGCTCAGCCTCCTAGGAGGTCTGGGTAGTGGTACCGTCGGTAGTTAATACTGTCAAGCGATGGTACCGCCAGAGCCCAGTCTCTGAGGCTTTATTAAGCGGTAGTACCATTAGACTGGGCGGTGGTACCGCTTAGTGTTAGAGTTTCAGGCGGTAGTACCACTCAGTACTAGCGATGGTACCACCAGTACCCTGAAGACCTAGGATAGATTGGTTTTGGCTTCAAGTTTGAATCCATTTGGGGCCTATAAATACCCCTCTTATCCCTGCTCAGCAGAGATAAGAACTGAGAACAAGAACAAGGGAAAACTCTATTGTAATCTTGTGAGAATTCTCCTCCTCTAGTCAAAGTGTTGATTTCTGTTTAAGAGAGGAGTGAGTTGGGGTGTAAAGGTTCTCTCCTGAGCCTGTCAAAATGAGAATTGAGTTGTAAGGGTAGTTGGTCCTTGCCCATTGAAGGAAGACCGTTAGTGGATGCCGGTGGTCTCGACGGAAGAGGAATCGGTAGTGGATGTAGGACACGACGATCGAACCACTATAAATTAGTGTGCTTTCTTTCTTCGTTGTCATTTACTTACTTTGCAACTGCTTTACTTCCTCATTACTTTAGCTGCACACTCTTACGAACGTTTTTAAAGTTAAAACACTTTTTGATATGGTTTTATCGTACGAAGTTTTGAATTATCGATGTAATTTTACATACACACTAATTCACCCCCCCTTTTAGTGCCGACTTGATCCTAACAATTGATATCAGAGCCAGGTTCTTCTTTGTTTGGTTTAACACCCAAGAGAAATGACTTTTTTCAGCTTTCAAGAGGGTCTTTCTATCATTCGTCCTCCTATTATCAATGGGACGGACTATACTAATTGGAAAACTCGGATGAGAGGTTTTTTGCTTTATTTGAACTTTGATTTATGGAATATCGTTGAACTTGGTTTTCAAACCCCCTCTAAACCTATGAATGAATGGAATGACTTTAAGAAAAAATTGTTTTCTTTAAATGCGAAAGCTATGAATGCTTTATTTTACTCTATGGATAAAAACGAGTTTAATCGTATTTCGACTTATGAAACTGCACATGACATTTGGCACACTCTTAAAGTCACATACGAAGGCACAATTAGGGTTAAAGATTCTATAGTTAATTTTTTGATGCATGATTTTGAATTGTTTCGTATGAAACCAAGCGAAACCATTGGAGACATGTACACCCGTTTTACGGATGTCGTCAATGGTTTAAAAGCACTTGGTAAAAGTTTTTGAATCTTGAACTTATTAATAAAGTTTTACATTCTCTTCCTAAAAACTTGAATCCAAAAGTAACTGTCATTTAAGAAGCAAAGGACTTAAATAATTTTCTGCTTGAAGAACTTTTCAGGTCTTTAATGACCTATGAAATGAATTGTATGTCACAACACAAACATAAGAACAATCTTCTAAAGAACACGAAGGTTTTGATACTTAGAGCAAAAGAAGATCACTCACGCGAAAGCTTAAGTAATAATGACATAGAACTTTTGATAAGAAAATTTAAAAGGTTCATAAAATAAGAATAAAAAAATAAAAATGAATAAAAAAGAGATACAATCACTTGTTATGAATGCAAGAAGTCGGGGCACTCCAAAGATGGGGGTATAAAATTGAAGAAGAAGAAGACACTTAATGTGACTTGGGACGAATTGAGTACATCCGAAGACGAGGAGCAAACCAACAAAGACAAAGTGACAAACTATGCCTTGGTGGCTTTCGATAATGAGATAAGTGACTCAACCAAAACTCCTTTACCTTACTATGAAATTACTTAATGCATTTTATGAGTTATTTTTAAATTAGTTAGTAATAAAAAAATATAAAAGAAATCATGTTTCTCTTTCAAGTGATTTTGAAAAATAAAAAATGAGCATGACAATTACATGTTAACTCTTTATACTAAATGCAATGAGTTAGATTCACAGAAGAAGGAAAATATATTACTACAATAAACAATAATAAAAGAAAGATCTTTGGAATTAAAATGATTATTAATAAATTGAATCTTTTGTTTGAAGATACTTTGTTAGTTGACATAACTCATTAAGTATTTGTGTAATAAGTGATATAAATTTGAATCTAATGCTTGTATACCAAATAACAGAATGCTTAAATGTTTATCTTGATAATTTTCATGATAAAGCTTGTTTTTTTATTTTTAAATGTTGATGCATATTTTTATTTAGCATAAAAGACAAAGATATGCTTGTATGAAATAAATCACATAATTGAAACACATAAAAAGGGAAATGCATCTCTTTTGAAAATATCTTTATTTCTAAAGCTTATCAAGTTTTTCAATCCATGTATATTATTATTTTTTGAATCTCTTGAACTATGAAAGTGATTTTGATGATATGAATTTGAATGAGTCATTATCTAAATCATGATATTGATAATTATAACTTGGGATTTTTTATATAAATCAAGATTGTTCACTATGATTCTTTAGTTTTATTAAAGAGAATTATCCAAATGAATCATAATTTCTCTTTTGATTTCTCAGAATTATAACTTAAATTTTTTTTATGATTCATAATGAATTGAGATATATTATACATGAATCAAGATCCTTTATGTGTTCTTCCACGACTCTTTTTGTTATAGAAAAGTCTTTATCTATATCATGATATTGAATTCTCGATATTTAATACTTGAGATTTTTTTTTATAAATCAAGATCTCTGATCTCCTAAGGTTTCTTTTTATTATTTACTAAAAGGGAGATTTGTCAAAATAAATCATGTCTTTTGGTATTCATGACTTAATCCTTCATAATCTTTGATATTATATCTTTCATGATATAATTCCTTTGTATTTATGGTTAATATGCTTCATGTAATGATTGAAATATTTTGTACTGTTGTATCCTTCCCTTCCTTTTGACAATAACTAAGCGGAAGAGAAAATTACTATCTTGCACATCTCAAGAAAGGAAAATTGCTAGCTTGCAAAGAAAGATAAAACTTACAAGCTTGCACATCTCAAAGGAGAAAGTCTTGCTAGCTTGCGCATCACAAAAATTAGCAAAAAATGTGTTAGCTTGCATA
The DNA here is from genome assembly GCA_900464855.2 of Musa schizocarpa. Classification (NCBI taxonomy): domain Eukaryota; kingdom Viridiplantae; phylum Streptophyta; class Magnoliopsida; order Zingiberales; family Musaceae; genus Musa; species Musa schizocarpa. The sequence goes on along the minus strand of LS990925.1, from coordinate 25,830,882 downwards.
TTGTAAAGAGAAGAAAAAAATTACTATCTCAAGAGAAGCAAACAACTTTGCTAAATTTCACATTCTAAAAAATTGCTAGCTTGAACATTGCAAAGGAGGCAAAAATTACTAGCTTGCACTTCTTAAAAGAGAAGAAAGAACTCACTAGCTTGCATGCTCTAAAGTGATAAAAAATTTGCTAAATCGTTAAGCTTGTATATCTCTAAATCTTGAAAGTTGCACTTCTCCTTTTTGTTGATGACAAAGGAGGAGAAATTATGATGATGATCATGCATGGAATAATGTATTAAAATTTTGATTATACATAATTTTATGATGACATGTTGCTTAGATTCATAATTTATTTTTGAATTTATGTTTCTATTAATATGACATATTGATAAGGGGAGTTTGGTTTAAACTCCGTTATCAATTGGTTGTCATCATAAAAAAGGGGGAGATTGTTAAATCTCATATTTTGATGATGAAACCAATTAATAGAGTTTATGATCTAATCTACGTTTTGAGTAACGTAGGACTAGCTTCGATCATGAAGAGATAATTAAAGCAAGAAGAATTAATATTGGGTTGGAGTGGAACATGTTAGAAGATTGGACATCGAGCCAAAGGATCGGTCGACGTGTCAGCAGAAGGCTTCGTGTCATGAGTTTAAGCATTGGGCCTAGAAGAGCGGACATTGCGTTAAGGAGAACGAAGTTACGGAGGTTAACATACCGATTGGGCAAAAGGCTGCAAAAGAGGACGATGAGCCAAAAGATTGGACGAAGCATTGATGAACCAATGACATACTAGACAACATGTGATTAATGCTTTATAATAATTGTCTGCATCGAAGTAATTTTAAGTTGTAATTGGGTTGGAATTAAGCCAACTCAATTAGGGGCTCATTGGGCCTAAGTTAGGGCTAAGTTGGGTTGGATGAATGGCCCACTCGGCCACTTGGAGCTATGTCAAGCGGTGGCACCGCCCAGGGTGGGTGATGGAACTGCCTAAGGCTCAGCCTCCCAGAAGGTATGGAACGTGGTATCGTCGGTAGTTAATGCTGCTAAGCGGTGGTACCGTCAGAGCCCAGTCTCCGAGGCTTTATCAAGCGGTAGTACCGCCTAGTGTCAAAGTGTCAAGCGATAGTTGCTAGTCATAGGTGCCCTACAAGTCAATCACATGAGTGATGGCACATGTGACATGATATGTATTCTTTTTGCTTATTATATTTTGGTATTTTATCACTTTATATTGCTTGTTGCATATATGCATATATATTGTGATGTCCGTGGATTTGTGTAATGAGAATCAGATCGTGATGAGATCACGATAATGAGATCGATTCATCTTTAAACATAGACTCTAAATAATCCTAGTCATAGGTTACTCAAAAGGGACATCGAGATAATCGGACAGACTGGTGTGCTGTATATCAATCAATATGATGGAGGCAGTTGGTCTCATAGCTGCTCGTGTAGGGATACTAAGGATATAGTGTAGGTGCTCATTAGAGAATGAGTTCACTGATTGATTCGCTCATGAAATATTAGATAGTTGATGATGCCTTATTGTTAGATAATGATTCCGTAGTCCCAATAGTGTATCTGGTCCTTAGACTTGAGATACCAAGGATGTCCTGTATGAGTACTCTATTCTTTGATACCATACTTATAGGTTTTAAAGTTTCAAATCTAGTACAGTCGGTTATTGAGAGTGGCAGTCAATCTTACGAGGGCTATTGATTATTGATATAGGATCATTCGCTCTCGGTATCATGAGAGATATCCTGTATGTTCTTGCTTAAACAAATCCTTGGCCAAGGTCATTCGGATTAAGAGAAAAAGAGTTCTATGGGAGAATCCGATTAGAGCAAGACTCAAGGAGCAATCGTATGGGGCTTGACAGCACCATGCCCAATATATGGTCTCTACGATATTAGATGGTTGATGGACTATATGTATATGGTAACTAAGGACAGATATGTTCAAAGTATTGAATTCCTCTATATCGTTTGAGGGCTGCGGCATAGTAGCCTAGTACGTTCGTAGTCGATGAGTCGAGTGAATTATTATGGAGATAATAATTCACTGAGCTAGAAAGAGTTCTAACAGGTATGACTCACGGCCAACTCGATATTGGGCCTAGAGGGTCACACACATATGGTAGGTGTTGCGACAAGTAGAGGTTCGAATATGAGATATCCATTGGAGCCCATATCTTATTGGATATCCAATAAGCTCCTAAATTATTGGATCTCATGGATAAGATCCAATAAAAGTTAATAAGAGATTATTGGGTAAAGACCCACTAATCTAAGAGACTTGGGTAATTGGATGGAGATCCAGTACCCAATAGGACAAGATCCATTAAGGTTAACTAGGGACCTCTATAAATAGGAGGGAACAAAAGGCCCATAGGCTAGGGCTACTTGGTGGCCACCTCCTATTCTCCTCTCTTCTTCTCCTTATCATATAGTAGGCGTGGAGATTTGAGGAGCATCGTCGTAGCCCTATTGTGTGGATCACCACTATAGAGGACACTTGACCTCCTTCATCTTTTCCAACAAATCTATAGGGATTTAGGGATACACAACTTCCCTAGGTAACACAACTATCTCACATGTGGTTTTCTATGTCACAGGTTTTGCGCACTAATCTTCGCACGATGATGAACACATTTTGGGAAATTTAAGATTTTTATTTTCTGTTCTTTCGCTGTGCATGTGATGTCGCCCCTAAATTTTCCTACAATGGTATCGAAGCCGGGTTGTTCATGCGAAAGATTGGTTTTAAACGTGTGTTGTGTTTTAGAGAGGCTTTTGACATCAAAATTATTGACGCAAAAGCGAGAAAGGACAACAATTGTTGTTGCCCTTGCTACCCTCGCAAATGGCAGCCTTAGCTGCCATCTACGTGCAAGGGCCTGACAATTGGCGGGCTGTTGTCGGTGGTATGCGGCCTGCGACTTGCCTGCGGTAGGCGCCACCTACGGATTTGGCGTTGGTAGGCAGGACAGACTGTAGTGGCGACGCCCACTTGCAGGCCCCCCCCCCCTACAACGGTCTCCAGGGTGGCGATGGTTGTAGCACAACAAAAGAGATGGTGAGGGTTAGGGTTTTTTTTGAAAAAATATAGTTTTATCTCTCGAATTTATAAAATTTCTAAATTCTATCCTTTTATCCAAATTATGAAAATACCCCTCAAAATTTAGAAAATTTCCTATATATCCCTAATTTTAAAATTTATTAATTAATTAAAAAGTATTTAATTAATTATTATTCTTATTATCTAGTAGTCATACACAATGATATTTACTTGTGATGTATGATGTGGACGGATGATCATGGATTGTGTGATGTGTGTACTTATGATTATTATTATTGGGGCCCACGAGCCTCCATTTTTTCTTATTTATTGTCGGGCCTACATGCCTATGATTAAGTTGTAATTACATGAGGAGACGTAGCGGGAGCGTGGAAGCGATAATAGGACCCACGAGGCCGAGACAAACAATCGCGATGCATGGAGATGGGTTGAGATGCCGACGGTACCGATCAGGACGAGATGGATGATCACAGGGTATGAAGATGCACCGCTGCACACATAGATCTTGATGTGAGTGATTAGGCCCACTAGCTTGAGCTTGATCACATTAGGGTATGATCCATGATCATCTAGTGTGATTACTCATGTGATGTGTGATTACTTATACACCTACTAGATATATATATATATATATTTGTATGCGATGTAGATATATATTAAATATATATGTGTGATATATCATATTAGAAGACCAAATAAAAAATCCCTTCTTTATAACATTAAGTCGGTAAACATGAGGCAATTAGATTGATCCACGTGGTCTTTCATCGTTATAGGTCCGTATTCCTGATGTAGGTTGAGTTGGTCAAGTCACTCAAGGTTCACATATTTCGCGATTCGCTATCTTGCCTACGACATAGAGATGTCACCGGTGACCTAAGGACATGGTATGCTTGGTTGAGTTACTCGAGGGCATATTGTCGAATCAGACTCATCTTGTAGCGATGGTGAGGACTTAACCGAACACCATGATTGGTCGAGTCACTCGAGGCCACGGTGGTTCGGAGGCCAAATAGGACGAGAATCACAAGGAGTTGTGATTGGTAAGAGTTGCCTACCTTCACGGGCTTAGCGTAATTGGTTGAGCCACTCAAGATTACGTTAAGACGCAAATTGAATCCCGATCCCCACTAGAGATTTGTCGGGGGGCTCTAATTCACATACCAAATGAAGTTGTATAATTCGAGAAAATAATAGGAGTAGATTAAAATAGAAGTCCTTATCTTTATTTGTTTATTTTTCTATAAAATCTGCATGTTATTTATTTTTGCTACATCTTTATTTTCATAAATATGTCGCATTCAAATCCGTTACATGGCATACTTGATGTCAACCACTTCATTGGTCCAAATTACACCGATTAGCTCTGCAACCAGAGAATTACTCTCAAGACGAAGAAAATCGCGTATATCCTTGATATAATGATACCTAAACCTAATGAAAGGGCAAGCGAGGATGAGATCGCTCGCTACGTGAAGTACATAGATGATTCCACTCTTGCTCAATGTTACATGTTGGGCTCTATGACTCTTGAGTTACAAAGACAGCACAAAAAGATGGATATCATATCTATTCTCCTGCATCTCCGTAAATTGTTTGAGGAATAGGGAAGGACTTAGTGATATGAGATATCCAAGTGTCTCTTTCGTGCTAGGATGACTAAGAGGACACTAGTTCAGAACCATGTCCTTAAGATGATTAAGTGGATAGAGAAACTCACAGGTCTAGGAATGGTCCTAGAGGATGACTTGTGTGTAGACCTTGTACTTCAGTCCCTTCCAGATTCATTTTCTCAGTTCATAATGAATTTTAATATGAATAAGTTTGAGGTGACTCTCATTGAGTTATTTAATATGTTAAGGGAGACAAAGAGCACTATCAAGAAAGAGAAACTAATTTTCTATGCTGGTGAGACCATAAAGAAAAGGAAGGTAAAAATGTCCTTAAAAAGGGCAAGGGCAAGGGCAGATCGGGTAAAGCAAAGGTTGCTAAGAAAGACCCAACAAAGGATAAAGGTCAGTGCTTCCACTACGACAAAGATGAGCATTGGAAGAAGAACTACAAAAAGTACCTTGTAGAGAGGGTAAAACAGAAGTTTGGAGAACCTTCAGGTACATTCATGATCAGTCTCCATTTGTCAGAATTTTATGATAACATATGGGTATTGGATACCGGTAGTGCTTATCACATCTGTAATTCGTTGCAGGTTCTGGCAGGACCTAGGAGATTGGCGAGAGGTGAGAGGCGAGAGGTAAGATGGATCTTAAGATGGGCAATGGAACAAAAGTTGCTGTAGTGGCTGTTGGCGAGGTCACCCTACATTTTCCTGGTGGAGCTATTATTGCATTAGATGCTTATTATTTTATTCCTTCTATTATCAAAAATATTATTTTCATTTCATGTTTGACAGTTAGTGGATATAAATTAGTTTTCGAGAACAATGATTGTTCAATATTATTAGATGATGAGATAAGCACAAGAGGAACATTGCATAATGGTTTGTTTATGCTAGACACTGCTCCACATATTATGAATGTAAGTGTGTCTAAGAGTAAACGATATGAGGTGAACAGTATATACTTGTGGCATTGTAGGCTAGGTCATATCCATGAGGGAATGATTCAAAAGTTGCTAAAGGATGGATACCTAGATCCATTCGACTATAAGTCATATGCAACTTGTAAGCTTTACCTTCGTGGGAAGATGACCAACTCTCCATTTAGTGGAATTGGAGAGAGAGCAATTGAATTGTTGGAACTCATATATAGTGATGTATGTAGTCTCATGTCAACTCATGTCATAAGTGGTTACTCCTACTTCATTACTTTTACTGATGATTTCTCAAAGTATGGACATGTATACTTTATGAAGTACAAGTCTAAGGCCTTCGATAAATTCAGGGAGTATAAGAATGAAGTAGAGAATCAGACTGGAAAGAGTATCAAAACTCTTCGATTAAATCAAGAAGGTGAGTACTTGAGTACATAGTTCACCTAGTTCCTCAAGGATCATGGGATTCTGTCACAGTGGATACCTCCTTATACAGCCTAACTCAATAGTGTCTCCAAGAGGAGGAATCGCACACTATTAGACATGGTGCGGTTCATGATGAGTTTCGCCGACCTCCCTATCTCATTCTGGGGATACGCTCTAGAGACCGCAACTTACCTTCTGAACAGAATTCCCAACTAAGTCAGTGGTGTCTACTCCATATGAGATATAGAAAGAGAAGAAGCCCAATCTTAAGGTTGTTAAGATTTGGGACTGTCTTGCCCACGTCAAAAGACACAACCCCGACAAATTGGAATATAGGACAGAACGATGCATATTCGTAGGATACCCCAAGGAAAGTAATAAGTATTATTTCTATCACTACGTGGGCCAAAAAGTCTTTGTAGCCAAGAGAGTAATATACCTTGAGAAGAAACACATTCTTGGTGGAAATAGTGGGAGCGTGGTAGAGTTGAGCGAGGTTGGAGAACCTAGCTCAAGCATCATTCCACAACTTCAAATACCTAGCACACAAGTTTCGATTTTATGTAGGTCCGATAGAGTATCTCATCCTCTTAAGAGATATATGGGAAATATTAGGGAAGAGGATGTTGAGGATATTGATCCTCAGACCTACGAGGAGGTTATTATGAGTATAGACTCAGGGAAGTGGCAAGAGGCCATGAATTCTGAGATAGATTACATGTACTCTAACAAGGTTTGGAACCTAGTTGATGCACTCGAGAGTATTGTACCCATTGGTTGCAAGTGGATCTTTAAGAAGAAGATCGGAGTAGATGGAAAGGTAGAGACCTATAAAGCAAGGCTAGTGGCTAAGGGGTATCGTTAAAGGCAAGGTGTTGATTATGACGAAACCTTCTCACTTGTAACCATGCTAAAATCCATCTGAATTATATTGGCTATTGCAGCACACTGATTATGAGATCTGACAGGTGGACATGAAAACCACGTTCCTCAATGACAACCTCGATGAGGAGGTCTATATGATACAACCTAAGGGATTCGTGTCCAAGGATAGTCCAGATAAAGTATGCAAGTTGTTTAGGTTAATCTATGGACTAAAGCAAGCTTCCCGAAGTTGGAACATAAGATTTGATGAGGCGATCAGATCTGATGACTTTATTAAAAATGAAGATGAGCCTTGTGTGTATAGGAAGGTGAGTGGGAGCACTATCACTTTTTTGGTGCTATATGTGGATGACATCGTAATCATTGGGAATGATGTAGGAATGCTCTCCATAGTAAAGGTTTGGTTATCTAGACACTTCTCCATGAAAAACTTAGGGAAAGCATTCTACATATTGGGGATTCGGATCTATAGAGGTATATCTAAGAGGATACTTGGCTTGTCCCAGTCTAGGTATATAGACACCATTGTCAAAAGGTTTGTCATGAAAAATTTCAAGAGAGGTCTCATACCAATGAGACATGGGATATCACTTTTTAGGAGTATGTCCTCAAAGACTCCTAAAGAAAGGGTAGACATGAATATGATACCTTATGCCTCAACGATAGGGTCTATAATGCAGGTTATGCTATGTACGAGGCTTGATATAGCGTATGCTCTTAGTGTCACGAGCAGGTATCAGGCGGATCCAAGCTAGGAGCATTGGAAAGCAGGAAAGTGTATCCCTAAGTACTTGAGAAGGACTAAGGATCTTTTACTAGTATATGGCGGTAGTAGCCTCATGGTTGAATGCTACATGGACTCAAGTTTTCAATCTGATATCGATGATGTAAAGTCTAATTCGAGGTATGTGTTCACCCTGAATGGAGGAGTAGTATGTTAGAAAAGTTCCAAGCAAGATACTACTACTGGCTAGACCATAGAGGTGGAGTATAGTGCCGCGGTAGAGGCAACAAAAATGGGAGTCTGGATGAACAAGTTCATCACAGATTTTAAGAGTCGTGTCGGACAACGAGCTGATTCCCTTATATTGCGATAACTACAAGGCGATTGCTCAAATAAGGGAACTTGGGTCTCATCAAAAGTGTTCTGAGGAGGTTCTAGCTTATTACAAAGATCGTGACCCGAGGAGATGTAGTAGTGGAAAAAGTTTCATCCGAAGATAACATTGCAGATCCATTGACAACTGTTATCTCAGATTATCTTTGAGTGTCACAGGGGTCTGATGGAGATTAGACAAATAGGTGATTGATTTTAGGTCAAGTGTGAGATTACCAGTCATATGTGCTCTACAAGCCAATCATGTGAGTGATGACCCATGTGACATGATACACATTCTTTTTGCTTATTATATTTTAGCATTTTATAACTTTATATTACATGCTGCATATATGCATATATATTATAATGTCAATGGATCTGTGCAACGACAATCGTATCGTGATGAGATCACGATAATGAGACTGATTCACCTTTAAACATAAACCATAAATAATCCTGATCATAGGTTACTCGAAAGGGACATCAAGATAACCGGACAAACAAGTATGATGTATATCCATCCATATGATTGAGGCAACTAGTCTCAAAGCTACTCATACGGGGACATTAAGGATATAGTGTAGGTGCTTATTAGAGAATGAGTTCACTGATTGATCTGCTCACGGAATATTGGATGATTGATGATGCTTTATTGTCAAACAACTGTAGTCTTAATAGTGTATTTGGTCATTAGATTTAAGACATTAAGGATGTCCTATATGAGTACTCCACTCTTTGATACTAGACTTATAGGTTTGGAAGTTTCAAATCAAGTATAACTAGTTATTAGGAGTGACAGCCAACCTTACGAGGGCTATTGAGTGTTGATAGAGGATCATCTGCACTCGGTATCATGAGAGGAATATCATGTGTGTTCTTGCTCAAACAAATCCTTAGCCAAGGTCATTCGGATTGAGAGAAAGAGTTCTTCGAGAGAATCCGATTAGAGCGAGACTCGAGGAGAAACCATATGGGCCTAACAACACCATGCCCGGTATATGATCTCTGTGATATTAGATTGTTGAGGGACTATAGGTACACAGTAACTGAGGACAGATAGGTCCAAAGGATTGGATTCTCTTGTATCATTTGGGGACTACGACATAGTGGCCTAGTACGTCCGTAGTCGATGAGTCGAGTGAATTATTATGGAGATAATAATTCACTAAGCCAAAAAGAGTTCTGACAGATATGACTCACGACCAGCTTAATATTGGGCCTGGAGGGTCATACACATATGGTAGGTGTTGCGACGAATAGAGGTTCGGATATGAGATATTTGTTGGAGCTCCTATCTTATTGAATATCTGATAGGCCTCTGAATTATTGGATCCCATGAATGAGATCCAATAAGAGCTAATATGAGATTATTGAGTAAAGACCCACTAATCTAAGAGGCTTAGGTAATTTGATGGAGATCCAGTACCCAATAGAGCATGATCCATTAGGGTTAACTGGGGACCTCTATAAATAGGATGGAACAAAATACACATAGGCTAGGGCTTCTTGGTGGCCACCTCCCCTTCTTCTCCTTAGATAGTAGGCTTGGAGATTTGAGGAGCGTCGTCATAGCCCTGTTGTGTGGATCACCATTAGAGAGGAGGACGCTTGATCTCCTTCATCCTCTCTATCAGATCTATAGGAATTCAGGGATATACGATCTCCCTAGGTAACACATCTATCTCATATATGGTTTTCTATGTCGCGGGTTTTGCACACCAATCTTCGCACGACGATGAACACCTTTTGGGAAATTTAGGATATTTGTTTTCTATTCTTCCGCTACGCATGTGATGTTGCCCATAGATTTCCCTACAATAGTACCGCCCAATACTGGCAGTGGTAGTTTGGGGTTTTGGTTACCTCGTTGTCGAAAGTCGTTAAGGCGTAGTTTGCTACCTCGCCTTTGTTAGATTATTCTTCATCATCGGATGAACTTGATTCATCCTAAGCCACATTGAGTGTTTTCTTCTTCCTTTGTAGCTTCTTCTTTTTAGGTTCATTTTTATTCTTAGATTCTTATTTTAAGAATTTTTTAAGCTTTATAGTCGAGAGTTCAAAGTCATCATCACTTGAGCTTTCGCTTGAGTGGTCTTAATTTATTCTAAGTGCAAAATCCTTCATGTTCTTTGGAAGGTTGTTCTCAAGTTCATCATATTCAACATGTGTCATAAAACTAATTTCATAGGTCATTAAAGACCCAATAAGTCTTCAAGAGTAAGGTTCTTTAGGTCTTTAGCCTATTGTATTGCCGTTACTTTTGAATCCCAATTTTTAGAAAGATATCGTAAAATTTTGTTCATAAGTTCAAGGTTCGAAAAACTTTTACCAAGAGCTTTTAGACTATTGATGGCATCCGTAAAACGAGTGTACATATCTCTAATAGTCTCGCTTGGTTCTATTCGAAACAACTCAAAATCATGCATCAAAATATTAATCGTCGAATCTTTAACTCTACTAGTGCCTTTGAATGTGATTTTAAGAATGTGCCAAATATCGAAAGTCGTTTCTTAAATAGAAACTCGATTAAACTCAGTTTTGCTCAAAGCATAAAATAGAGCATTCATAGCTCTAGCATTCAAAGAAAAAATTTTCTTCTCCAAATCATTCCATTCATTCATTGGACTAGACTTTTGAAAATCGCTTTTAATATTCCATAAATATAAATCCAAAGAAAGCAAAAAAAACTCTCATTCGAGTTTTTCAATATATGTACTCCATCCCATTGAACATAGGAGGACGAATGATAGAAAATCCCTCTTGAAAGCCGAAAAGAGTCATTTCTCTTGGGTGTTAAACCAAATGAGAAAAGAACGTGGCTCCGATACCAATTGTTAGGAACGAGTCGGTACTAAGAGGGGGGGATGAATTAGTGTAGTGGTAAAAACATCAATTTCGTACTCAATTTTTCGTTTCGATTAAAACTGATTTCGGAAATGTGTTTGACTTAAAACACATTCGTAAGAGTGTGCAACTAGAGTAAAGAGAAAGTATAGCAGTTTGCAATAAATGTAAATAGCAAAGCAGAAATGCAAACCAGATTTTATAGTGGTTCAATCATCGTGACCTATATTCACTCCTGATTCCTCTTTCGTCGAGACTACCAGCATCTACTAACGGTCTTCCTTCAATTGACGAAAACCAACTATCCTTTTACACCCCTCTTCTCCTTTTCACAGGTTTAGGAGACAACATTTACAACCCCTTTTTATAAAGTTTCCCTCACACTCTCCCTTACAATGGTCTCTAAACTTTAAGAGGAGGGACTCTACACTTTATAATGGTTTTCAACTTTAGAAACATAGAGTTTTTGATCATTTGTCTTGTTACTCCATGCAGGAATAGCGGGGGTATTTATATACCCCAAATGGCTTCAAAACTTGGAGCTAAAATTCAAATCCTCGAGATTTCGAGGAACGGGCGGTACCACCACCTAGTCTGGTGGTACTACCATCTAACACACTGTCACTAGGCGGTACCACCGCTTGACAGCCTCGAAGATCGAGTTTTTCGAGTTTTCCAACTCACAGGCGGTTCTACCACTTGTTCTGGCGGTGCCACCACCTGGCCCAACATTTGGGTCATTGAATGGGCCTGCCTCTGAATAAGCCCAAATCACTCCCAATTTAGGCCCAATTAGCCCCTAATTGAGTTGGCCCAATTCCAACTCAATTATGTGCTAACTACGAATTTTAAGGCATTCACTAAGGTAAATAAGTTTGTAAGTCTAGGTTTCTTCCGGTGAACTTCTGACGATCTCTCGGCAATGTTCCAACGGACTCCCGGCAAGCTCCTAGACTTCACGACGATCTTCTTGGCAAGTTCTGACGAGTTACTTTGGTAAGCTCCTGGTCTTCTTGGTCAATTCTGATAGAACTTCCGACGAACGTCCGGACTTCTGACGAACTCTCAAACTCCCAACGAAATCTCATTCTTGACTCCAGGATTTTATTTTGCTTTATGTCTTGCTATCATAGTTAATCCTGTATACTTAAAACCCACTTCGATCTAGACAATTATTATAAAGCTTGAATCAAGTGTTGTCCGGCATGTCATTGGTTTATCGATGCTTCGTCCGATTATTCGACGCATTGTCCTCTCTTGCGGCCTATTGCCCAATCGGTCGGTTGACCTCTACAACTCTAATTTCCTTAGTGTAATTTTCGCTCTTCTTGGCCCGATGCCCGAACCCATGGCCCGAAGCCTTCTGCCGATACTGTTAGGAACGAGTCAGCACTAAGAGGGGGGGTGAATTAGTGCAGCGGCAAAAATTACGTCGATTAGAAAAACCTTCGTACGATAAAATTTGATTTCTACGAAAATCGTTTCGGAAAGATCTTTAAATTGAAAGCATACGAAAGTGTAGTTGATGTAAAGCAAGGAAGGCAGTTTGCAGTTAAGATAAATGGCAAAACAGAAATGCAAATCGATTTATAGTGGTTCGGTCGTCATGACCTACATCCACTCCTCCGATTCCTCTTCCATCGAGGTCACCGGCATCAACTATCAATCTTCCTTTAATAGGTAAAGATCAACCTCCTTCTCACACCCCTCTTTTCCTTTTACCGGGTTTAGGAGACAACATTTACAAGCACACACACTCTCTAAATAGAATTCTAAAGTTAGATATAGAGGAGGGATTTCTCAAGTGATTTCTACGGCGTTTTCTCACTTTAAAACTCTCTGTGCTTGTGTGTGTTAACTAGGGATGAGAGGGGTATTTATAAGTTTCAAGTTGATTCAAACTTGGAGCCTAAAAAGGTCCCATCCCAGGTTTCCTAGGTACTGGTGGTACCACCGCCGTTCCTAGTAGTACTACCGCCGTAGGATCTGGTATTAGGCGGTACCACCACCGAACAAGGGCGGTACCACCACCGAACAAGGGCGGTACCACTGCTGGCAGCATTGCTGTCGGCGGTACCACCGCCCAAGAATCCTGGGGTGCTGTTCCCCAAGCGGTGCCACCGTTGGCCAAGGTTTCAGCACCCTGGTTAGGCTTTGAATCCGGCCTAAACCAGTCCAACTTTAGGCCCAGTTGGCCCCTAATAGAGTTGATTAGATTACCTCCTAATCCTAACTCTAATTATGTACTAACTACAATTCCTAAGACATATTCTAAGCAAGATAAGTCCGATTTCTTTCGGTGAGCTTCTGGTGATCTTTCCAGCGAACTTTCGACAATCTCTCGACGATGTTCTGGTGGACTTTCGGCAAGCTCCTGGACTTCACGATGATCTTCTTGGCAAGTTCCGACAAGCTTCTTGGGCAAGCTCCTGGACTTCTCGGTTGGTTCCGGTAGAACTTCCAACGAACGTCCGGATTTCCGACGAACTCCCAACGAAATCACATTCTTGACTCCGAGACTTCATTTTGCTTTATGTCGTGCTATCGTAGTTAATCCTGCACACACAAAAATACACTTTGATCTAGACAATTATTACTAAGCATGAATCATGTTGTCCGGCATGTCATTGGTCCATCGACACTTCGTCCGATTCTTTGGCGCATCGTTCTCTCTTGCGGCCTATTGCCTAATTGGCCAGTTGACCTCGCAACTCCAATATCCTTGGCGCAATATCCGCTCTTCTTGGCCCGATGCCCGAATCCATGGCCTGAAGCCTTCTATCGATACGTCGACCAATCCTCCGGCCCGACGTCCAATCTTCTAACATGTTTCTCCGGCCCAACATGATTTTTTCTACTTTAATTATCTCTCCCTGATCGAAGCATCCCGCGTCACTAAAAACGCATATCAAATCATAAACACTTATCAATTGGTTTCATCATCAAAATATGAGATTCAACAATCTCCCCCTTTGATGATGATGGAGTTAACCTTATGTCATGACCCGAATGGGCTAACTAGCCTATCAACTTTGTTTGGTTTAAACCACTGACCGAAATACTTAAGATGAAGTTAATAGTAGTACACTCATCAGACCCTTATAAGTCAAATCTTAATCTTGCTCACTTTCGATGTGGGACTAATCAAGGGTGTTACAATCACCCCCACTCAAAGGCTTGACGTCCTCGTTAAGGCCCAACATAACCCCGATTTGGCCCTAGCACATTGCATGTGAGGCGTAGCGTAGTGGTGGCTCCACACCATGACGAGTCCTCTGACTCCATCTACGGGTAGCCCTTTTTTACTCGAGCCCTCTCACCATGCCCAAATGCTAACCTGGCTCTGATACCAAATGACCAAAATAGAGTTATTGGCCAGTTGGCTCATCAGACTCGGGTCGTGATACATTAACTCCCCCTATCAATATGTCATATTGATAAAACCTTGAATTTAAGTTGAATTCAAGTCGTTGTAAATTTCATCATGAATATTTGCAACACGTCATCATGCATAACATAATCAAACTTCTCCCCCTTTGTCATCAACAAAAAGGAGAAGTTCCAACTATCAAGTGTTTGAGATATAAGTTCAAATCATTGCATGAAAAACATAATATCAAGTTTTATCATCATGTAATTTGTGAGCTAGAAAATTTAGCAAGTGTTACATTATGCAAGCTATCAAGTTTTAGATATGCAAGGTAGTACGATAGCAAATTTACAATATACAAGCTAGCAAAAATTTCGAAAGCAAATGCAAGATAGCTTTCTTATTGAAGTGTGTAAGCTAGCGATTCTTGCTTCCTATTGTAATGTGCAAGTTGCAAGTTGCAAGTTTTGCTTCTTGAGATTGATAAGATAGTGATGTTCAAGATAGCAAGCTCTTTTTGAGAAATGTCATTTTTGCTTCTTTTACAAAGTGCAAGCTAGCAAAATTTTACAACATTTTAAAACATGCAAAATCATCAAATCATCATAAATTTTAATGATGTACAAAATTACAAAATTTGCAAGTTTGCATTTGTGCCTCTTGAGATTTGTAAGATAGCACTTCTTGCTTCTCTTTTGAGATGAGCAAGCTAACAAGTTTGCTTCTTTTGCAATGTGTAAGTTTCCAAATTTTACATCTTGAGCTAGAAATTTTTCTCCCCCTTTATCATTGTCAAAAAGAAGGGAAGAATACAGTTTTGTATCTCTTTTTCCCTTTACAATAATTTTCAAATCATGACAAAGGATGAATAATAAAAAAATCAAGTTATGAATGTCAAACTAATTTTTTTATCATGAATATTTTATCATTACATGTATCATTATCATAAGTTAAAGTATTGCATGCATAATATCATATCATCATTCATAATTACATTAATGTTTCAATCATTATTTCAATATGTTTGTGCATCATTATGGTTTCAATTTATAATATGCACAATTTCAAAACTTTGCATATGGTATCTTTACTTCATGACATAAATAAATCAATCACTATGGGCATATCATACATGATATTCAATACATCATTTTGGCAACAAATCATAGCATTTCAAATCATGATGGTATCTAAATGTCAAATTATATTACATCCTATCATGCATGATCATAACTTCTCATTTGTTTGCATAAATTCATGAGTATTTCATGCATAATTTCATATCATCACATGAAAAATATCAAGAGAATTTAGGTGATGAGATATACAAATCATGATGACAAATTGTGAATATCAAGAGACATATTATGATTCTTTTTGGATAACTCAAATAGCGAAAAGAAAGAATCATAGTAGACAATCTTGATTTATAAAGAGAATTTTCAAGTTATAATTATGAGAAATCAAGAGAAATCATGATTCATTTTAACAAATCTCCTATTAAATAAATAACAAAAATAATTCTTAGGAAATCATGATATAGAAAAAAATTCATTCAATCTTGTAGGAGAATAAGGTATTAATTCATGCATATAAAATCTCTTAATTAATTATTGAATCATAAAAATTGTAATCCCGAAAAATCATGATTCATCTATAAAATTCTCCTCTTTAGTAAACGATAAGAAAAAATATGGGAGTTCAAAAAATAAGATCTTAATTCTTTCAAGTTATAAATCACGAGAAATCAAGATCATAATTTTGATAAAATCTATTAAATTTAAATCATTTTCATAATCCATGAGATTCATTAAAGCATAATATACATGGATTCATTAATGAAAAATTAATAAGATAGAAAACATATTCCTCCTTTTTTTCTTTTTTATATATTTCATTTGAAGTTATTTATTTCATACAAGCATACATCAACTTTTAAAACGGAAAGATAAAAAATCATCAAGATCAAAACGTGTAACACATAATTCCAAAACATATGATTTCAAATCATTACTTCAAGTCCTCATGCATAAAAATCATCAAGCATGATGTAAATATTTATTTTCAAAACATTCATCATGATAAGGCATACAAGCTAAAGAAACCATTAAACATAAAGCATATTCATCAATCTTAGTTTCATTAAGCATAAGGCATTTTCAAACAAAATAAAAAATCATCAAGATACATATTATTTCTTCTTGAAAAACATACATAAGATTATCATTAGATTTAAATCTAACATTTGATTCCTTTAACATAAAACATATAATTTTTATTATCATTTTTAAAATTACTAACAAGATAAGCATGATCCTATTTTATTTTTACATTTTTCATTACATCATTAAACATGCAAATTTCAAGAAAAATAATTAAACTAAATTAAAAATAACTCATTAAAAGCATCATGTAATTTCGAAATAAACTAAGGGAGTTTCGTTTACCTCGTCGTCAAAAGCGTTAAGGCGTAGTTTGCCACCTTGCATTTGTTGATTTTCTCCTCGTCTTCGGAGGAGCTCGATTCGTCTTTCGGCAACTTCTTCTTGTGTTCATAGCAAGTAGTTCCGTTCTTTTTGTTCTTTAATTTTTATTTAATGAACTTTATAAATTTATGAGTAGTTCAAGTTCACCATCACTTGAGCTTATGCTCGAGTGGTCTTTAATTGTTCTTAGTCTGAAATCCTTCATATTCTTTGGAAGGTGGTTCTTGAGTTCTTTTTTTGCCACATTGTTCATTTCATAGGTCAATAAAGACCCAATTAGTTCTTCGAGTGGAAGATTATTTAGGTTTTTAGCCTTTTGTATGACAGTTACTTTTAAATCCCAATCTTTAGAAAGAGAACGTAAAATTTTGTTTACAAGTTCAAAATCCCAAAACCTTTTGCCAAGAGCTTTAAAACCATTGACGACATCCGTAAAACGAGTGTACATGTCAACAATGGTTTCGCTCGGCTTTATTCGAAATAGTTCAAAATCGTGCATTAAAAGATTGACCTTCGAAACTTTTAATCTACTTGTGCCTTTGTGAGTGGTTTCAAGAATGTGTCAAATGTCAAAAATCGTTTCGCAAATAGCAAGTAAAAACTCGATTAAACTTGTTTTTGTCTAAGGCGCAAAATAGAGCATTCATAGCTTTAGCATTTAAAGAAAAAGTCTTCTCCAAATCATTCCAATTGTTCATTAGAAAAATAGACCTTTGAAATCTATTTTCTACTATATTCCATAAATTTAAATCAATCGAAAGCAAGAAAACTCTCATTTGAGTTTTCTAATAAGTGTAGTCCGTCCCATTGGAAAAGGACGAATGAGAAAATGTCCCTCTTGAAAATCGAAAGAGCCATTTCTTTTGGGTGTTAAACCAAATGAGAAATCACAAGGCTCTGAGACCAATTGTTAGGAACGAGTTGGTACTAAGAGGGGGTGAATTAGTGCAGCAGTAAAAATTACGTTGGTTAGAAAAAACTTCGTACGATAAAATCTTATTTCTACAAAACCGTTTCGGAAAGATCTTTAAATTGAAAGCATACGGAAGTGTAGTTGATGTAAAGCAAGGAAGGCAGTTTGCAGTTAAGATAAATGGCAAAACAGAAATACAAACCGATTTATAGTGGTTCGGTAGTCGTGACCTACATCCACTCCTCCGATTCCTTTTCCGTCGAGGCCACCGGCATCCACTATCGATCTTCCTTTAATAGGCGAAAATCAACCTCCTTCTTACACCCCTCTTCTCTTTTTACCGGGTTTAGGAGACAACCCTTACAAGCACACACACTCCTCTCTAAACAGAAATCTAAAGTTAGATCTAGAGGAGGGATTTCTTAAGTGATTTCTACAGCGTTTTCTCACTTTAAAACTCTATGTGCTTATGTGTGTTAACCAGGGATGAGAGGGGTATTTATAAGCTTCAAGTTGATTCAAACTTGGAGCTTAAAATGGTCTCATCCCAGGTTTCCTGGGTACTGGTGGTACCACCGCCGTTCTTAGGCGATACTACCGTCGTAGGATTTGGTACTGGGCAGTACCACCACCGAACAGGGGCGGTACCATCACTGGCAGCACTGCTACCGACAGTACCACCGCCCAGGAATCCCGGGGTGCTATTCCCTAGGCAGTGCCACCGCCGGCCAGGGTTTCAGCACCCTAGTTGGGCCTTGAATCCGGCCCAAAACAATCAAACTTTAGGCCTAGTTGGCCCCTAACAGAGTTGATGAGATTACCTCCCAATCCTAACTTTAATTATGTGCTAACTACGATTCCTAAGACACATTCTAAACAAGATATGTTCGATTTCTTCCGGCGAGCTTTCAGCGATCTTTTTGGCGAACTTCCGACGATCTCTCGACAATGTTCCGGCGAACTTTCGGCAAGATCCTGGACTTCACGATGATCTTCTTGGCGAGTTCCAACGAGCTTCTTTGGCAAGCTCCTGGACTTCTCAGTTGGTTCCGGTAGAACTTCCAACGAACATTCGGACTTCCGACGAACTCTCGAACTCCCAACAAAATCACGTTCTTGACTCCAAGACTTCATTTTGCTTTATGCCTTGCTATCGTAGTTAATCTTGCACACACAAAAATACACTTCGATCTAGACAATTATTACTAAGCATGAATCATGTTATCCGACATGTCATTAGTCCATCGACGCTTCGTCCGATTCTTCGACGTATCATCCTCTCTTGCGACCTATTGCCCAATCGGCCAGTTGACCTCACAACTCCGATATCCTTGGTGCAATATCCGCTCTTCTTGGCCTGATGCCCGAATCCATGGCCCGAAGCCTTCAATCGATACGTCGATTGATCCTCCGGCCTGACGTCCAATCTTCTGACATGTTTCTCCGGCCCAACATGATTCTTCCTACTTTAATTGTCTCTCCCTGATCGAAGCATCCTATGTCACTAAAAATGCATATCAAATCATAAACACTTATCAATTGGTTTCATCATCAAAATACGAGATTCAACAGATAAGTCAACCAATCCTTCGGCTCGACGTCCAATCTTCTGACATGTTTTTCCCCGGCCCACATGATTCTTCCTGCTTTAATTGTCTCTTCCTGATCGAAGCCTCCTGCATCACTCAAAACACAGATCAAATCATAAACACTATCAATTGGTTTCATCATCAAAATTTAATATTTAACAAGTGTGTCCAAGAGGAAACGATATGAGGTGAACAGTGCATACTTGTGGCATTGTAGGCTAGGTCACATCCATGAGTGAAGGATGAATATCTATATTCATTCGACTATGAGTCATATGCAACTTGCAAGGGTTGCCTTTGTGGAAAACTCACCAAATCTCATTTTGGTGGAACTAGAGAGAGAGCCACTGAGCTGTTGGAACTCATACATAGTGATGTATGTGGACCCATGTCAACTCATATCATAGGTGGTTACTCATACTTTATTACTTTTACTGATGATTTTTGAAAGACGTGTACTTGATGAAGTACAAGTCCGAGGCCTTTGAGAAATTCAGAGAGTATAAGATTGAAGTGGAGAACCGGACTAGAAAGAATATTAAGACTCTTTGTTCAGATCGAGGAGGTGAGTACTTGAGTACAGATTTCACCAAGTTCCTTAAGAACCATGGGATCCTATCCCAATGGACACCCCCTTATACACCTCAGCTTAATAATGTATCTGAAATGAGGAATTGTACACTGTTAGACATGGTGCAATCTATGATAAGCTTCGTCAACCTACCTATCTCATTCTGGGGATATGCCCTAGAGACCGCAGCTTAGATTCTGAACAGAGTTCCAACTAAGTCGGTAGTGTCTACACCATATGAGATATGGAAATAGAAAAAGTATGATCTTAAGGTTGTTAAGATTTAGGGCTGCCCTGCCCACATTAAAAGACACAACCCCAATAAGTTGGAATTGAGGACGGAGCGGTGCAAGTTCGTGGGATACCACAAGGAAACTTGTGGATATTATTTTTATCATCCTGAGGACCAAAAGGTCTTTGTAGCCAAGAGAGCAGTGTTCCTTGAGAAGGAACACATTCTTGGTAGAGATAATGGGAGGGCGATAGAGTTGAGCGAGGTTGGAGAACCTAGCTCAAGCACCACTCTACAGCCCGAGTCTGTTCAAGTACATAGCACACAAGTTCCGACTTTACGTAAGTCCGACAGAGTATCTCATCCTCTTGAGAGATATGTGAGATATATTAGATGAGAGGATATTAAGGTTATTGATCATCAAACCTACAAGAAGGTTATTACGAGTATAGACTCCCGGAAGTGACAAGAAGCCATGAATTCTGAGATGGATTCCATGTACTCCAACAAGGTTTGGAACCTTGTTGATGCACCCGAGGGTATTGTACCCATCGGTTGCAAGTGGATCTTCAAGAAGAAGATCGGAGTAGATGAAAATGTCTCTACCTATAAAACAAGGCTAGTGGTAAAGAGGTATCGTCAAAGGTAAGGTGTTGACTATGACGAAATATTCTCACCCGTAACCATGCTAAAATCCATCCAAATACTATTGACTATTGCAGCATAGTATAATTATGAGATCTGGCAAATGGACGTGAAAATCACGTTCCTCGATGGCAACCTCGAGGAGGTGTATATGATACAGCTTGAGGGATTCGTGTCCAAGGACTACCCAGATAAGGTGTGTAGGTTGCTTAGGTTCATTTATGGACTAAAGCAAGCTTCCCGAAGTTGGAACATAAGATTTGATGAGGCAATAAGATCTTATGACTTCATTAAGAACGAAGATGAGCCTTGTGTATACAGGAAGGTAAGTGGGAGCGCTATCACCTTCTTGGTGTTATATGTGGATGACATCCTGATCATTGGGAATGATGTAGGAATGTTATCCACACTAAAGGCTTGGTTATCTAGACACTTCTCCATGAAGGACTTAAGGGAAGCATCATATATCTTGGGGATTCGGATCTATAGAGATAGATCCAAAAGGATGCTTGGCTTATCCTAGTCCAGGTACATAAATACCATTGTCAAAAGGTTTAACATGAAAAATTCCAAGAGAGGCCTCATACCGATGAGACATGGGATATCGCTTTCTAGGAGTATGTCCTCAAAGACTCCTGAAGAAAGGGCGAACATGGATAGGATACCGTATGCCTCAGCGATAGAGTCTATCATATATGTTATGCTATATACCCAGCTTGATATAGTACATACTCTGAGTGTCACGAGCAAGTATCAGGCGGATTTAGGCTTAGAGCACTAGAAAGTAGTAAATTATAGCATTAAGTACTTGAGAAGGACTAAGGATCTTTTACTGGTATATGGAGGTAATAGCCTTAGGGTTATAGGCTACACGGACTTGAGTTTCTAGTCTGATGTCAATGATAGCAAGTCGAATGGAGGAGCAGTATGTTGAAAGAGTTCCAAGCAAGATACTACTGGTGACTCGACCACAGAGGTGGAGTACATTGCTACAGCAGAGGTAGCAAATGAGAGAGTCTGGGTGAAGAAGTTCATCACAGATCTAGGAGTCGTGCCGGGCAACGAGGAGCTGATTCCCTTATATTGCAACAACAATGGGGCGATTGCTCAAGCGAATAAACCCAGGTCTCATCAGAAGTCTAAGCACGTTCTGAGGAGGTTCCACTTGATCAGAGAAATCGTAACCTGAGGAGATGTAGTAGTGAAAAGAGTTTCATCCGAAGATAACATCGCAGATCCACTGACAAAGTTGATGTCTTATATTGTCTTTGAGCATCACAATGGTCTAATGGGGATCAGACACAGAGGTGATTGGCTTTAAGTCAAGTGGAAGATTTCTAGTCATAGGTGCTCTACAAGCCAATCACATGAGTGATGACACTTGTGACTTGACACGTAGTCTTTTTGCTTATTATTATTATTTGGTATTTTATCACTTTATATTGCTTGTTGCATAAATATATTGTGATGTCCATGGATCTGTGCAATAGGAATTGGATCGTGATGAGATCATGATAATGAGACCGATTCGCTTTTAAACACAGATCCTAAATAATCTCGGTCATAGGTTACTCGAGAGTGACATCGAGATAACCGAACATATTGGTGTATTGTATACCCATCCATATGATGGATGCAACTGGTCTCATAGCTGCTCGTGTGGGGACACTAGGGATACACTGCAGGTGCTTATTAGAGAATGAGTTCACTCATTAATCCGCTCGCGGAATGTTGGATGGTTGATGATGCCTTATTATCATACAATGATTCTATCATCCTATTAGTGTATCTGGTCTTTAGACTTGAGACACTAAGGATGTCCTATATGAGTACTCCACTCTTTGATACCGGACTTATAGGTTTGGAGGTTCTAGATCTAGCATAGCTAGTCATCGAGAGTGGTAGCCAACCTTACGAGGGTTATTGAGTATCGATAGAGGATCATCCACTCTCGGTATCATGAGAAGAATATCTCATGTGTTCTTGCTTAGACAAATCCTTGGCCAGGGTCATTTAGATTGAGAGTGAAAGAGTTCTCCAGGAGAATCTGATTAGAGTAAGACTCGTGTAGAAATTGTATGGGCCTGATAGCACCATGCTCGGTATACGATCTTTGGGATATTAGATGGATGAGGGACTATAGATACATGATAACTGAGGATAGATAGCTCCAAAGGATTGGATTCTCCTATATCGTTTGGGGACTGCGACGAAGTGGCATAGTACGTCTGTAGTCGATGAGTCGAGTGAATTATTATAGAGATAATAATTCACTGAGCCAGAAAGAGTTCTGATAGGTATGACTCACGGCCAGCTCAATATTGGGCCTAGAGGGTCACACACATATGGTAGGCGTTAAGATAAGTAAAGGTTTGGATATGAGATATCTGTCGGAGCCCCTATCTTATTGGATATCCAATAAGCTCCTGAATTATTGAATCCTATGGATAAAATATAATAAGAGCTAATAAGAGATTATTAGGTAGAGACCCACTAATCTAAGAGGCTTGGGTAGTTGAATGGAGATCTAGTACCTAATATGACATGATCCATTAAGGTTAAGTTGATAGGGGGCCTCTATAAATATGAGGGAACCAAAGACCCATAGGTTAAAGGTTCTTTTTTGCTACCTCCTCCTATTCTCCTCTCTCCCTCTCCTCCTCATACTGTAGCTCTTATTTAGAGCGTGTGGACAGTAAGAAGGGGCAGCCCCTTCTTGATTGTGTGGTGCGCGCGAGAAAGAGTTTTAGGTAGCGATTTGATGAGCATCTTCGTAGCCCCTACCATGTGAATCACCGCTAGAGAGGAGGACAGCTGACCTCCTTCATCCTCTCCCAAAGATCTGTAGGTTTTCAGGAATATACGATCTCCCTAGGTAATTCTCTTACGTGTAGTTTTTCAGTTTTACAGGTTTTTGTACACCAACTTTTGCACGACGATGAAACCTTCCTTTCTACGGAAATTATGAGATTTTGTTTTTCTGTTCTTCCGCTGCGTATGTGATATCACCCTAGATTTTCCAACACTTTAGGCATAAAGTACATAAGGGAATAGTGCACAAGTATGAAGAACCCTTTTTTTATCAATAATAAGTTTTGTCTTTTCTCCCACCTTCAAAAGAATGAAGCATAGATCGACCACCTAATTATAATACGGTAGACAATGTATTCTACAAATTATAGCTGTCTATGTGGCTCAAAATTTACAATGTCTTTTATATGAATAACTTGAAAGCCTATCACTCATATTCGCAAGATACTTTCCGAAGTGTTCTAACTCGTTAACCTCCCATCAAAGCCTCCTACAAAAAGTGAGCTGAAGCCATTTTAGTTCATTGTAAGACAAAGGTACCCAATAGAGTAGAAAAGATTAAGTACACGATAGAGTGGCAAAAATTTCCCTAAACAGAAGCCAGTTGGGAGCCTAAAGACACCTTGCGATATAAAGAAGCAATCATCAAAGCCTACTAGGAAGTGTCGATAAGATTGTAAACAGTTTAAATGAGGGAGAATGTCACAAATAATTATCACGCACTCGCAACACCCTTGTCAGTGGATCATTCATTGATTTTGTTTGCTTGTACATATGCTTAACAACATATTTTTCTTTGTTTTGTGTGTTTTTGCTTGAAAACTGTGAACATAAATAGTTTGCAATGTTATAGAGCGATCGCTCACCAAAATATATAAAACTATCCCAAAATGATCTAGTTTTCATATGCCATGACCAATTTACTATATGTTATTATGTGGAGAAAAATGTTAATCATCTCAGCACCCAAAACCCCTTGCATGACACCTTGCTAGATGGGGATCTGGAGTAGTGTTGGGCATTAATTAGATTCACAAGTTCGCATGTTAAACCTATGGAAACTTGCCAACGCGCCTAACGCCTAGTGAGTATCATTTGCAAACTTGTGACTATTTGTTTATCTTCTAAAGACCTTGTTTTCTTCTTCTTTTGCACACTAAATGTTTACAAAATTATTTGTAAAACTATTCTCTTGGCGAAACGTCAAGACTTGTTTGCTGCTTATTTTTTAATTAATCAATTTGTTCTCTTATAAGTCAGCCAAGTGATATTATAATTATGCTAATCTTTGCAAATGAATAATGCAAAAGTACCTCATAATTTAAGAAATTTTAACTAGGTCTGTGATAATATAACCACAACATTATTCATAAATATTATGCTGACTTACTTCTTACATCGTGATGATTACAATTTATATTTAGAAATAAAAATTAGGGAAAATGACACATGCCAATAAGAAAAATTAAAATATTCATATAGAGTCGATCTATCTAGTCTAACATAGAATTTTAACTATTTAAAATCAACTACATGAATCTTTTACTGTTGTTGAGATATGCAAAAAAAAACTATATATTTAATTAAATTTAGAATACTTAAATATTTATTTATAATTTCTATTAAAATATTTTTAGAATTTTATCCTTACTGCTCCTCTTACTACTAACATTAATCCTTTTATCTCTTTTTATAATTACATCCAAAAGTTTCCTAAGCACATATTTATATCATTTTTTTACTTATCCTTTATCAAAAGAATTCCTAATTGTTCATAAATAAAAATATTTATTTTTTTATTATTCCTATTAACTTCACGTATCCTTCTCAACATCCTTCTAACATTCTTGATATATATATTATTTCTTAATTACCCAATACTACTTAGATCATAGTTTTAAAATCTGATGCATCCTATAAATGAAAGATATACATGAGAACTTACGGTGAATGGTGGTAAAAAAGAATCAATGCCACAATTATAAAATGCACCCAGCAGGATATTCAAAATTGAACCAAAGTTCTATGTAGAAAATTGTGTACATTGTGTTATCATATAATCATTGGATGGACTAAGGACATGAAAAGAGTTATATCTGTTGTAAAACATGAAATAGATTTTAACTTTAAACTAAAGAGTAAAGACGCTAATTCAAATTTTGTTGAATGCAAATGCAAGATCACCTGTAATTGATACAATTGAACCAGACTTATGTACATGTAGGATCACACAAAGTACACCAGCCGTTTCAAAAAATATGCAACTAGCCTCCTATTGGGCACTCGGCATATCAGTATGTAATGGTTGAGGTGGCAGAGGCTTGAGCAGAGATTTCAAGGAGTCCATGATACTAGAAAAAGCTGGTCTTTTCCATGGCTCACTGCAGTTCAACAGATCATTTAAGAACAGAAGCAGGCTGAAGAAGTATAAGAAGACTAATTACCAAGGAATTGCACTGTCCACATACTTGGCCCAACAGGACTCGATTATAGCAGCCACCTGTGGATTTACATCACTTGGAATCTCAAGCCATCTTCCTTTAAAACCAACCGCAGCAACCACCTGTCACATGACAATTTATTTCATATATTAGTAATTGTAATGATGGCACTTCTATGTCTCAGCACATGTAGAAAAACAGACTTGTATTAAATAAATGCATTTGCTAATCGGCAAGACATTGACAAAGTTCAAATGATTCCAAATTCATCGAACTAAAGCCCTCTAATCATCAATACCAATGGAATAAAAACAGCTACCTGAGCAGGATTTAAATTACTCCATGGTTGTTGCAATGTCATAAGCTCCCACAAAATCACGCCAAAACTGTAAACATCAGACTTCTCATTTGATGGTTCATCTCGAAGTACTTCCGGTGCCATCCACTCAGGCTAATGCGAACAAAGAAAATCAAAGTTGAAAACCAAAACAACTCAATTAACCCATTGTAAATCAACCAAATGGATTTAGTTAAAAGCATGTACAACACGAGCAACTTACGGTTCCTGCAAGAGACTTAGATGAGAGAAATGTGTTTGCCTTCAGTCTTGAAAGACCAAAATCACAGACCTGCAGTTCAACAGAAAGCTATCACTGCAGTAGTGGTACACAGAAAAACTAGGTATATATAGTCAATTGCAGTAGGATAAACCAAAAAGGAATCCGAGTTTGACAAATTGCATCTGCTTGACATGGCTGTAAAACAAAGAGTATGAGATACTGACAGACAACCTGACAGATGACACGGCACATATACAAAAATGAGCACATATATTTGTTATTTAATATTAGACCTTATGTAATATCGATGTTCTATGATCATCACACATGAAACTTTGTAAGAATCATAACAACCATTTATACAATTAGCAAACATTTACAAAATACCTTAAACATGTATACATAATACCAGTCAAAACTCAGAATCACATGTATATTGCCAATATTTGACATGTTTTGTAGCCCTTTAAAGATGATACAAGAGCCCTACAAGATACAACTCATTACTTTAGAGAGTAGATGATACAATTCATCTTAACATGCTTCAAGTACCAACACATGGTGGAAAGTTGCCAACGTGTATAGGGATAACACTGATATGACAACCATTTTGTAGGATCTCTTAGTATGAAGTAATAAAAGTTTTAAGATAGAAATACCATCTTGGCAAGGAAAAAAGAGATGTCAACAAGCCATAAGCATTCATGACAGAGAATACTAAATACATAATTTCACAACTGGTTAAAGGCATAATTGTCAATTCTTTTTATCAATGCTAGACAGAGTTTATAGGTAAATTGTTCAAATAGTTTGTCAACACAGACACAGAGTTCAGCACTCTACCTGCATCATGCACCCATTGGTGCAAATACACATCTTTTGCCAAATGCCAAAAAGGAACATTTATATATTGTTAGCTTCTACCAGCAGGCACATACCATACTGGCACATGAAGCAAACCTGCAAAAATAAATCCTTCTATTTCAAGACCTTACACATTCAGATTTGCTGCTCTTACATTTTCTCCACTATCAATTTGATTCAATCTCACAGTTGGTTTTTGCAAGAGATCAAACCTGTTGGAACTTATTAGAACTACAAGGCCTTTGGAACACCTTTCAAGAGGAAACCTACACCACATTCAGTAATTGATTCATCAAAGAAAGAAAAAAAGGAGCACCCAGTGCACAAGGCTCCTGCCAATACAGGGTCTGGAAAAGTTCAATACATGCAGCTTTACCATTAAATATTTAAAGAATCTGTTTCCGTAACTCGAACCCTGGTCTCTCATGTCATAAAAGAGCAACCTGATCATTGTACCAAGGCCCACCCTCATGAAAGAAAGAAATAATAAATCAGTTTACCAATCAAGAGAGAACTTATTCTTTTTCTTTGTCAATTATCATCTTTTATAATGAACAGGGCTATACTATGTGTTGCAATTGCATATGATGATGCCAAAGACAAAATATTGCATCTCTGGAATGATAATACGGACTAGAGTATGTGTTGCAATTGCATCTGATGATGCCAAAGACAAAATGTTGCATCTCTGGAATAATCATACTCTGTTATTGCTTGGTACAGTTCATGATATATCATCCAAGTAGGACTATTTGCCGGCTGGAAGGAGCTGCAACTTTGCAAACTTTTCTTCCACATATTAGCAGGATTGCAGATGTACATTGAATATACTAAGCTACTGAATTAATTTTGTAAATTACAAACATAGCATCTCCATGTCACAAAATAGCATGCATGTCATAGTTGACCTCTACTGGATAATCTCATTCAGCAACAAAGAAGTAAGATCATAGAAGCTAATACAAATTAACAGAAACAATTTTGTTGATTGGAGCACAATAAGAACACATGAAAAATGGAAAGAAAGCTCAGGTCTGTGGTATCAAGTGAAGCTCTTAGAAATTTAGGGTAGTTAAAAGTTAAAATATCTCTAGGACATTAGCAACAAAGCGATTTGAAACTTGAGATCAAAGCATGGTTTGAAAAACCACCAGGACCAGTACAAACCAGTTGATAAATAATGGTTCCATGGACAACCGGACCACAAACCAGCCCATTTCAAGCGTTTCAGGTCTGGTTTAGGGCATTTACCTCTATCTATATATATCACCAACAAACCCTTGAGCTAATTTCATAACCTCTCTCTCTCTCTCCTATCTTCTTCCTCTTCTTTTTATTCTTCTGTGTTGGTATGTACCAGACTCATACCAGTCTGACCAATGACTGGCACCAGCTCTGGTACCAAAATTTTACGCCATGAACAAAAGCATAACTAGAGCCATAGATGTTAAGCAGCTTATAATAAGAAATAATTCTGCAACCAAAGTCCAAAATATGTGAATACAATTCTTACTTTCACTGTGTACTTTTTGTCAACGAGAAGATTTGGAGACTTCAAATCTCGATGAACGATAGGAGGATTGCGTTTGTGAAGATAATTCATTCCCTTTGCCTGGAAAAGCAAATACCCATTAATAAATATGTACCCTGCATCACTGCAAAAGATTATTAGATATAAAGTTACCAAAAAAGAAATGGCCTTAGCCTTTCTGATTGCTGTACTTTAAAAATTGTGCTACGCTAAATGCAACTTATGCAAAAAAACTGAAATCTAATTAGGTAAAAAGCATACCACATCAAATGCCATACTTAATCTACGCCTCTCATCTAGAACTTCCCTTGCGCCATTTCTATGCAAAAGCCGATACAAGCTGCCTCTGAAATTCATCAAAAGAACTTATGTGTACTGACTTCACTGAGTCGTTTGATAGGTATGATTTTGTGAAATGTATAAAAGCACAAGATGAAGAAAGAGGAAAATACCTTGACAAATATTCAGTGACAATAGATAGGTTCCGTGGCTCGGTAACAGCACCCATGAACAAAACTATATTAGGATGCCTTAGGCTTTTCATTATAGCAACCTAATGTAGAATAATACAATAATCATGAATCTTAGGTGAAAGATAAAGAAAAAACATTCACATGCCGCTGTAGCATTCTTATGAAGCCCAAAAAAGATATCTCAATGTACATGTCTATTGGCAATGGTGTTCGCGAACTTCCAGAAAAATGATATTTAACTTATTGCAAGTGATCAGCATCTTAACCCAAATGCAGACAGTCCATTGTATTAAGAGAATCTGATTATTCAACACGTCTAACTATTTAAACGCTTTTCTTATAGAGAGGAAAGGGACTTGCTTTTACATTTCCAGCACTATATCTACATATATTACTCCTCTAAACTTCTGATATCAGGAAAGTCCTTTGCTCTCACTGAAACTTTCTAAATTTCTGTTATGGTTTGGCCATTTATCCATGTCTAGAGGTTAAGCAGTTAGTTTTAGAACCTCGCAGCAGCAGTAGTACAGATACCATGTGTTCCTACATGCAACCTCATGGTCAATTACATTTCTCTTCCTACAGACAATATTGTTTTTCTCTAAGGTTTTGCCTTCTTTAACATATCTTGATAATGAGCTAAGCATTGAACAGTAATGTGCCATAAACCCACTATATTCAGAGGTAACATTGACTTTTCCATAATATATGCAGCTGAAAAGTACAGAGATCTGAGTTCAGTCAAATGATCGACTATAATGCTTAAACCGGATTCTAAAAGTCAAAAAAGGATGAAAACTGGAGCACAAGACTGCCCAGTTTCTTTAATTAAATTCTTGATTCGAACTGTTGAATCAAAAGGATACATGTGAAAATCACATAGCCAGAACATGTAGTTTTAGCAGTTTATGTGATTAATGACTAAATTCCACCCAGAGACTTCATGCATAATGTACACATGTTGGAATAATTGATCAAACAAATCATAACAACAAGGGCCTGACCAGGTTATTAGTTAAGCTGATTACTATGACTTATGCTTTGTAGTCAACAGGCAGCGATAAATTTTATAAAATTAAAAAAAAAAATCTGTGACATTTATCCAGAGCAAACTGTTACATATTTACTTGAGCATACCTCTCTTAAGAACTCTTTTAAGCGCTCAGGATGGAGATCTTGTTCCATAAGTATCTTGACAGCAACATCCTACAGGTAAAAACTATCTCATAGCTTCAAAAGAACAAATTCTGCTTTTAAAGATTCTGAAATAAGATTTTAAGTTTAAAAGCACAAATTATAATGTCTTCAAAATTGAACATAAATTTCAATGTCCATGCTAGGTGACGGACATCATGGGTTAAGAGCAGTATGGGGTCCGAATGGTGTGAGCTTCTGAATGTGCACCACCTAAAAGAACAAATTCTGCTTTTAAAGATTCTGCAATAAGATTTTAAGTCACAAAATTTGATGTCTTCAAAATTGAACATAAGTTCCATCATCTATGCTTCTGAATGTACACCACCTAAGCGTTGAGAGATGAAGTACTTCTCTTAGGTAATTGCATGGATTCAGCAAGAGTCACTGAAGCATTGGTGGGAATAGAACCATTTTCACCTTTACTTTCGTAGTATAATTTAAAATTTTATTCTTCTGCAGTTGAAGTGATGCTGCTCAAGGCAGGAACACATTAGCATTGTTAAAGAGATTTGTAAAGCTAATTGTCAATCCAAATAGTTGCGGCAAGTACTGATGATTAATGATCACGATCACGTTACTATAATGGTAATTCTATGCTTGTCTGATAACCATAAAACCATAGGATGTTAAAGTAGCCACTCAATTTACAAATGATAAAGTATCAATATCTACAATAAACATCAATGAGCAGTTGTTTATGGCAACAATTAAATTAAAGACTCCACAGACAATATGGCCTAACGTAGCTCATGTTTATGGAACCACTTATCCTGAACATTGGAAACTGAAAAACAGAAAATTTTCCTTTATTTTAAGCATATAAAACAGTTTGTGATAAACAAAGAACATACCGAACCATGCCATTCAGCACGATGGACAGTTCCAAAAGAACCTGAAAAATAATACAGTTACAAACGAAAACATACAATCTAGTTTCTGCATATGGAATATGTTCATAGAATATAGATAACCAGAAAAAAAATGTGCATTTACCTGCTCCTATCCTCTCCTTCAGGACCAGTTCACTCCATGGAATATTTAAGTCATCTATGGCAAGGCTTATCTCATTGTTAGGTCTATTATGGCCCTGTTTAGAATCCTTTATAAGCCTGAAATCCTTTTTATCAGCCTTCAGATCAGGAGGAATGATATGGAGAACATCTTTATGTCCAGCTTTTGATGGCTCTGGCCGAGCAACCTTTTGAATGTGAGGCAGAGGTAGCTCACAAAGTTCAGTTCCAGTAGCTTCTAGTGGTGAAGATATCACCTCTACAGACTTCTCATCCAAAGGCCTAGAGGAAGATAAGTCCACAACATCTCCTTGAGCAACAACAGCACCTTAAATAGTACAACATGCAATTTCAGTTGATGCCCCTTACGATATTACTCACAAGAAATTAGTTGTCATAAAAGCTCATGCTGTTCAATAGATAGTGATCAAAATGGTGACTATCACATAAGTAAATTAGCAGTACCATGACTTGTAGTGACCAAGGAACTCTTGAAATTACAATTTAAGCGTTTAAATCCAGTCTAATAAACAACGAGAATCAATTGAAACCACATAACAATAAAGAAGAATTACAATCAACCACTGAATTCACAGTTAAAGACCTTTGTTCCAACCGTAGCTTTCAAAAGTAAACTTCAAGCATTACATGGATTTTCATTAAATTAAAGTTTCAATGAATGGACTGATGTGATTATGCTCGAGTCCACCATAAAATTTTGCAATCAAAGCACCTGATGAATGGCAAGATTTAACTTCAAGTAACAAACAAGCAGTGATGGTGCCCTCCAATTGTGAGGGGACATAAATTGTAATGTGTTAAATAGCTAATACAACTACAATGGAATGCTTGGATTGCTAGGCATAATGGAATTCACACAAATGTACTTCTCAATCCATTAAGTTTCAGTGTTTTCAGAAGAAAAAAAGATGCATTAGGATAAAGAAGAAGAAATCTCGAGTGAAGAACGTTCAATACTGTATGGACAACAGCCAAGCATCGTGACCATTTTAGATTCTCGAGGTTATTGAATAGTCAGACAAATACTAAATGCATAAGCTCCAACAGTCCCATTGTTACCAGAGATTTGTTGGATAAACAATGTTAGGTCATCTGGTTTTCAAGCAATCAATAAAAGCAACATGAACTGGTAGCAGAGTTAAAATACAATGACACATTCAAATCAATGTTAGTGTTATATTCATGGGAGTCACCTGCTGAAGCGTCATTGAAGAAGAGATTAAGTGATTGACAGTCCAGAAGATATTGCTTGGCCAAGGTTCTAAAATTCACAGTTACCTCGGTTGATTTGGCTTTTGGAGGACGCAAAGGTGAAGATATTGAAATGGAATACGGTCCATTCAGCAAAGAATCAGGTTCACACAGATTTCCTGGGTTCCTAATCAAATCAACTAAATATTCCCTGCCAATAGAGAAATTTTATCAATCAGTTGGCTTATTGAATATCAGTCCAAGATCTGTGAAGGTTGCAGAGTTAGGCACTTAAACAATCTAGGAAATGCTGATACTAGCTGTCATGCAGCATGAACATGCTACAGTGTCTCAATTAAAATCAGTTACAAGAATATGAGTGTTTGACTGTCTACTAATGTCCATTTTGTACAAGGAACTACAGAATATATGAGATAGTGCAGTGAGATCTAACTACTCTAAAGAATCATATAAATGGAAAATAATAATAATAATAATTATCGACATTTGTGACCTGTCATGGACAATCTAGAGTAATAGAAGTTTTGATGAAATTTCCAAGAGCTCGTGAACACCATGAAACATTGTAATTTTAGCCACTATATATTTCCTATTTGCACAAAGAGACTATATAGTTTCGGTCCCTGATCATAAAACTTAGAAAAAGAAAAGATTAGGAATATGAATTAGTAGCATAAGAGTGGCGTGGTCATAAAGGACTTGCAAATCAACAAAAATCTAAGTGAGAGATATGTTTATCATTTTAGTTGGCTACTAGAAACCTCAGAATCAGACTCTTAGGAAGTGATTGGTTATGCCATAAACAGGCCGACAATTAATGATCTTAATTCTCAACAGGATCCAGTATCTCACTCACTCACTAGATATGGAAGGATATGCAAGGTCTCTTTATATCGGAATAAAGATGCCCTTTATGAATCAGCCTATGTATTTAAGTGGCCACTGAAGCAATTTGAAGGAGATGCTCCAACACTATCAAGGTTACAGTTTCACTTGTATATTTCTCTTTATTTGCAACTCACTCACATGCAAATTGTTGCTTTGTTGCACTATTCCATGCTGTATCTGGGCCAGTTGCGCACAAGCAACTCAATTGCATTACGCTGTGGTCATACTGGTCTATTGAAATTGAAAAATTATACATCAAGAAATTCTATGAGGCACCCATCCATGATCAGTGCTGCCATGCCACAGGCACAGTACAGCACAATAAGTATAGGAAGTAATCATTCCACAGACCAAAACTCTCTAAAGTAACAGTTCATAATTAACATAATAACTTGGAAAATAGAGTCTGCACCTTTCAAGACCAAAGCGCACCAAACATGAGGAAGCATCACCAGTTTTGCAATATTTGCAGCCTTTGGCAACTCGACATGGCAAATTAATTGTGTCTGCCAACATCTACAGACACAAAAGAAAATTGACAAATTAGAAATTAAAAACATCCCAACAAAATCTTGTGACTTATGAATTTATTAATAGCAGAAGTTTAAGTTAACTTCATGCAATCAAACATACAAAAGGAACACAGAGTATTAGTCACCATTGAAAATGAGAAAACAAATGAGACATACGATGCTTGCTAAGATGAAATGTTATGTTCTCAATTAATCACACAACAAAATTAACTTAAATATGTTTTTGTTTATGAACAATTAAGTATCACTTTGATAGAGTATAAAATCAAGAAAGGTAGACAATTAAGTATCACTTTGATTAAGTATCACGACCTAAGAAAACTTTAATAAAAACTGTACATAAAGATTTAAATAATCTTAACTTAACTAAAGCTACGGTTCTTTATAGATCTCAATGGTGGTAAAAGTTGCATGTAGCTGACCCTAAATGGTTGGGACTTTGCGGCTTTGTTGTTATAACAAAATTAGCTTAAGTGAACCTAAGTTTAGACCTTTCAATTAAAAAAAACTTAATCAGCAAGATTACACAAAAACAATGGTGCCTTGCAAAATCACCTTAAAAAGCAATGCACGATGCCTGCAGAGACCAACTGATAGCTTCCCAATTGGAAGCACAACAGAACCTGAAGTAGCCTTGAGAGCCTCACTGCACTCTTTCCAGCGACGAAGAAGATCCTCTTCATTAAAAGCTGTACCTCTTGTGTAAGCAAATACATACTCATTATCAAAGAAACAAAAGGATCATATTGGTCATCTACATGTAGGGTGCTGAGAGCAACTTACCCCATGTGGGAGCAGACAAGGTTTGCTAGCTGATCCACCATATCTTTCGGTGTGGCACAGCTGCATGAAAGGCCAGCTGCCACAGTTTGTAACTGCCTTAGATCGGGATCATATTGTCTATCTACAATAGCCACTTCAATCAATGAATCACAGGGGTGAACAGTTTTCAGTGTCTCAACTGATGGAATCCGATTCTCTTCTTCCACATCAGTACATAGAGTCCATACAAATGGATCCATTCCCTGAATCAGATAAAAGCCATCCGGAATTTTGTCATGGTATGATAGGCATCCATTTACCTGATGAAAAAAAAATAAAAAAGTAAGTACAGTGTCATGTACATGGATCAATATTCACAGAATTAAAGAGTTTCTGGATTCGACAGAAGGAGAGAATAATATTAATAAAGGTGAGCAACAAGTAGTTATTAACAACTGGATACAGTGCACAAACGGAAGAGACCTAAGCTATGTCATCTATACACTGATAAATGGAGAATAACAACTTATAGTATGTTTTTTATGGTACCAGCTGCCAGAGAAACCATGTGGATTACATTAATATTTCAAGTGCAAATTAATTGGTAATCCACCTTACATAAAATATTTGCAAAGAATATTTGTGGGAAAAAGAGTAGAAATCTTTGAAGGTAGTCAATATATGTCGGTTTATTTTCTCACTTGGAAAGCAACATCTGAGCAAATAATCATTTACAGGTTTTAACAACTGAACAACAACAGAAGCATAAAGCTTGATAGTTATAAATTTATCATTTCCAAGGTCAAGCAAGAGAATGCAACATCAGCACCAAAAGGCCACTAGGTTGTGTGGTTTGTGTTTGTACAGACAATAAATGAGGGCCCATATATGTAGGTCATTATGGATAATGGATAAAGGTTCATGAAGGATGACTACTAAAAATAACGTGCATGTATTTTCAAGAAGAGAAGAAAATGAAAGAATACTACCAATTGATGACCCTCATGGAAAACCTTCTTCGTCGTTCATGTTGGACGATTCTAACAGTGTACTAAACACGTTGGTCTTTCATTGCTAAAGAGGAGAATTTTTGTGAATGATACTTGAATTAATTAACTAAATTCCAACTGGAGTATTCAAAGCAACAATGTATCTTGACGGATTAATCCCACATCGAAAGTGGAAAGACTAAGATTGACTTAAAATGATCCAATAGGTATACTAACTTGGCATATACATTTTGAGCTATTGGTTCAGATTCAACGAATTAATATCTGGTTCACCTTATTGGTCCATACCGATGTATCAACCAACTATCGATATTGTGTGTACCGAACGTACCAACTCATGACAAATGATCCACGCATTAATGTGATTCGTTGTGGTGAATGAACATGCCTTGGCAGCTTGGACTATGACAAACTAGCTTCCACTGGGTTCCAAAGTAAAAGTAACTAAACCGTTGAATCTAGTTATTCTGGCACCAAACGGAATCAGATTACGTGAAAAGAACAGAGCGGAGCAAAGAGATGGGGCGGTTATATACGAACCCAGAAGCGATGGGAGATGGACGTGGGAGAGATGCGTTCCGGAAGCACTGTTTGATCCAAAGCGTCCAAGAAATTGGGGTCGTCCGCGCACGCCGCCTCGGAGCAGAGCCGAAGCGCCAGGGCGAGCTGGAGCTGGTACGTCTCCTCGGCCTGCTGCGCCCAGCTCTTGGCCGACAACAACGACGACGCCTCCGCCACGGCTCCGTCCTTCGTCCGGCCCTCGCCCCCTCCGGCAGACGTCCGGGCCGCCATGCGGCTGAAAGCGTCCGCGTCTACGGTCGCGGAGGAGATCGTGGCGGGCACGTAGAAGTCCCCGCCGGAGAGGGAGCTCTCCCCGTAGCTGCTGCCGCTGGACTGCCGCTGCAGCGGCGCGACGGCGGGGGCGATCGACCAGTCGAAGGGGGAGGAGCGGGCGCGGGCCTTGTCGGTGGGCGGTGACTCGAACTTGGGCGGTGGCGGAGAGTCGTCGGGGGACTGGCTGAGGAGGGAGTAGTTGGATCGCCTCGCGGCCATGTCCATCCCCAAAAGGTAAAGACGGGGAACGGAAGGGAAAGATTGGAGGCTGACTTCACTTGATTATATTCATCCTGTTGTTTTCAGTGGATTTGTTTGTCTTCGGGGGCGGTGGCGGAGGTTGGTAGGGCCGGCGTCGAGGAGCTTCCGTCGATTCTGAGACCCGGAGGCTGGAGAGAGCCGATCGTCTCCGTCTACGCATCTCTCTCTCTCTCTCTGTCTGAGGGCCCCTTCTTTATTATTATTAGACAAAATTACAAATATATCCCTGTACGCCACTAAAGTTGAGCAGACCTTAAGTTAGACTCGTACCATTTGTGAACTTATTGCAAGTATTAAAAACATTAATATTGACTGCAGTTGATATTGCACACACAAAAAATGGTACCCATCATCTTATATAGATCATATAATCAGTCAAATTGATTTGATATAATATTTTTTAAATATTATGGCGTAAAAAATACAAATATTATGATGATTCTAATATTTATAATGATGGTCTTTATCACGGAGTGTGAAGATATTTCAAATAAAATTTAAAACTCTCAATTGGTTTGGTATATTATCATCAAGTGAATATTTACGATATAAATATATTAGATAAATATTTAGATTTTTAAATTTTATAAATTGATTTGTGTGAAAAAAATAATATATGTAAAGAAATTTGTTAGAATCCTTGTATATTCTAAGCTTGGGGTTGATCTCTTTAAGGGATCGGCCTCCTTAGAACTCTATAGGTTTCTTCCTCCAAGTTGCTGCTCAAAGGCTATATAAAAGATTTATTTATTACTTAAGAAAAGAGGATGAATACATAGCTATATATAGGGCTTCTAAGCCTCAACTCTTAATATGACTCCTACTCAAGACTCTTACTTCTAACTAACTCCTAATAGAAGTCCTACACAAGACTCATATTCCTTTATGTTGAATCTCGTATTTTGATAATTAAACCAATTGATAATTATGTTTATGTTTTAGTCTACGTTTTGAGTGACGCTGGATGCTTCGATCAAGATGATACAATTAAAGCAGGAAAAATCATGTTGGGCCGAAGGAACATGTCAAAAGATTGGACGTTGTGCCAGTGGATCGATCGACGTATCGACAGAAGGCTTTGGGCCGTGGACTCAGGCATCGGGCCAAGAAGAGTAGGTATTACGCAAAGGATATCGGAGTTGCAGAGTCAATTGGCCGATTGGGCAATAGGCCGCAGGAGAGGATGATGCGCCGAAGAATCGGACGAAGTGTTTGAGGGACCAATGACATGCCGGACAACTTGATTAATGCTTAGTATTAATTGTCTAGATCAAAATTTGTTTTACATGTGCAGGATTAACTACGATGGAAGTAAGACATGCAGCAGGAGTTACGCCGGAGTCAAGACCATGATCACATTGAGGGTTCGAGAGTTCGACGAAAGTCCGGACGGTTATCGAAGGTTCTACGGGAACAAATCCGGGAAGTCCAGGAGCTTGCCAAAGAAGCTCGTCGGAACTTACCAAGTGTTGCAAGTCCAGGAGTTTGCCGGAAGTCCGCCGGAGCATCGTTGAGGGTTCGTCAGATGTTCGTCGGAAGTTCGCCGGAAGCTCACCGGAAGAAGCGATTGACGCACCGGAGCAAGTTGCAGTAAATGTCTTAAGAAATATCATAGTTAGCACATAGATTAAGTTAGGAATGGGAGGTGTGTTAGGATCAAGAGCACTAAGAGGGGGGGAGGGGGGGTGAATTAGTGCAGCGGAAAACTTTCGACGATTTAAAATGACATTCGTATGATAAAAACGATTTCGGTAAGAAAGCCAATTCGAAAATCACTTTAAGTCGTGATCAAGCGAGATGTTTTTAAAGTAAAGATATAGAGGAAGTTTGCAGTTAAGATAGAGAACAGAATATAATTGCAAACCGAAAAACGACATTCGTACGATAAAAGCGATTTTGGTATGAAAGCCGATTCGAAAGTTGCTTTAACTTAGATTTGTTGAATCTCGTATTTTGATGATGAAGTCAATTGTCATTTGTTGTCTAATCTATGTGTTGAGATAAGTGTGCAGGATTAACTACGATGAAAGTTAGACATGCAGTAGGAGTTGCGTCGGAGTCAAGACAATGATCACATTGGGAGTTCGAGAGTTCGACAGAAGTTCGGACAGTCAACAGAGGTTCTACGGGAACAAATCCGAGAAGTCCATAAGCTTGCCAAAAGAAGCTCGTCGGAACTCGCCAAGTGGATCGTCGCAAGTCTAGGAGTTTGCCGGAAGTCCGCAGGAGCATCACCGAGGGTTCATCGGATGATCGACAGAAGTTCGCCGGAAACTCGCCGGAAGAAGCGATTGACTCACCGGAGCAAGCTGCAGAAATTGTCTTAGGATTTATCGTAGTTAGCACAATGATTAAGTTGGAAATGGGAGGTGATCCCATTAGCTTAATCTTGGGGCAATTAGGCCCCCAAAAAACCAAATTGGGCGAATGGATCTACCCATTCGGACCACGATCTTTATGAGGTGCAACCGCCCAAGCCAGAGGTAGCACCGCTCGGGCTAAGTCTCCTCAGGAGACCGGGCGGTGCAACCGCCCCGCCCGTAGGTAGCACCGCTCGGGCTCTCCGAAGGAGATCAAGCGGTGCAACCTCCCTTGACAGAGGTAGCACCGCCCGAGCCGGCCTTCGAAACTCCCGCAGCGGTGCAACCGCCCCCATCCCGAGGTGCAACCGCCTGAGCTCGGCTTCGAAGCCTGGCAGAGGTGCAACCGCCCAGAGGCTCAACTCGATCTTCGAAGCTCAGCGGTAACCAACCGCCCGAGGTGTAACTACCGATCCCCTAATTCCGAATTGACAATTTTGAGCTCCAAATTTGAACTGGGTTGGGGCCTATAAATACCCCACCCATTCAGCACTAAAAGAGCACAGACACACACCAAAATCTTGATCTTTTTCTGTGATTCTTAAAGCTCAAAATTATTGTAAAAGCCAAAAGTTCTCTTCTCTCTATTCTTCAAAGTTTTGAGTTGTAAAGAGAGGAGAGAAAATTTCTCTAAGGGTTGTCTCCTAAGCCCATCAAAAGGAGTGAAACTGTAAAAGGGTGGTTGGCCTTCGCCTATTGAAGGAAGGCCTCTAGTTGACGTCGGTGACCTCGTCGGTGGAGGAAGCCAAAAGTGGAGTAGGTCAAGATTGACCGAACCACTCTAAATCTCAGTTTGCATTTACTTTGAGCATATTATCTTTACTGCAAACCTCCTCTGAAGCTTACTGCTTTCTGATATATACCATCAGGTTTCAAGCTTTGCACTTTCCCTAATCATCGTTTAGGCGTAAATCTACTTTTTTTATTTGATCATCATATTTTTCGATTACGCTTTCACGTTTTGATTTTTATCATAACTGCAAACTGCCTTCATAGATTGACTTTAACATCATCTTGCTTGATCTTAAGTTAAAGTAATCTTAGAATCGGCTTTCAAACAATCGTCGCTTTTATCGCTCGAACGTAGTTTCGTTTTAATCGCAGAAAGTTTTCCAGCACACTAATTCACCCCCTTAGTGCTCTTGATCCCAACAATTGGTATCAAAGCGGGGTTAACTCTCTAACGGATTAAAACCCAAGAGAGATGGCATACGCCGGAAACCAAGAGGGCCATTCTATTACACGTCCACCCATGTTCAGTGGGACGGACTACACCTATTGGAATACCCGAATGAAGATCTTTCTTATTTCTATGGATTTTGAACTTTGGAATCTTGTCGAAAATGGATTTTCGAAGTCTTCTCTTCCAATGATCGATTGGAATGAATTGGAGAAGAAGGCTTTCGCTCTTAATGCAAAGGCTATAAATGCCTTATTTTGTGCACTTGATAAAAATGAGTTTAACCGTGTTTCAACTTGTGAAACCGCATTTGATATTTGGCACACACTCGAAGTGACTCACGAAGGCACAAGTAGAGTGAAAGAGTCAAAAATCAATCTTCTGTTACATTCTTTCGAACTTTTCCGGATGAAACTGAGTGAAACCATTGGCGACATATTTACCCGTTTCACGGATGTCGTCAACGGTCTAAAAAGACTCAGAAAAAGTTTTTCGGATTTTGAGCTCGTAAATAAGATTCTAAGATCCCTTCCTAAGAGTTGGGATCCTAAAGTCACTACTATTCAAGAGGCAAAAGATCTACGCAACTTCCCTCTTGAAGAACTAATCGGATCATTAATGACCTACGAGATGACTTGTAAAGCTCATGAAGAGCAAGAAGACATTCTTCCAAAGAACAGGAAGGATATGGCACTTAAAACTTCAGAAGGCCACTTGAGAGAAAACAAGTGATGAGGACTGTAACGATGACTTGGCACTTCTAACAAGAAAATTTAAAAAATTCTTTAAAAGAAACAAGTTTAAGAATGATACAAAAAATAAACTTGAACCCAAGAAGGACCAAGTTATTTGCTATGAATGCAAAAAACCGGGACACTACAAGAGTGATTGTCCCCAAGTCAAAAAGAGAACATCAAATAAGAAGGCGCTCAAAGCAGTATGGGATTGACTCGAGCCCGTCCGAAGAAGAGGAGTCCAACACTGAGCAAGTTGCTCATTACGCCTTAATGGCCATCGGAGATAAGGTAACAAATTTAATTGATGCAGATTTACCTTATCATGAATTATTAAATACTTTCCATGAATTATTTGATGAATATAAGATAATTAGTAGAAAATACAAATTGCTAAAAAAGGAGCATAATAGTCTTATTTGTAATTTTGATAAGTTAAAAGTTGAACATCATGATAGTTTAAGCTCATGCATAAAATGTCATGATCTAGAAACTCTCCAAAAGGAAAACTTGCTACTTAAGGACACCTTGAAGAAATTCGAGGTTGGTAGCAAGTCATTAAACATGATCCTTGCAAACAAGGGTCACGTTCCCAAAAGAAGTGGAATTGGATTTGTGAGAAGTCCTCACCAAAATCCAACCACCTTCATAAAAGGCCCCATCTTACATATTCGACATTAAAACAAATGCAACTTTTGTTGCAAATTTGGACACAAGACGCATTATTGTCCATTCAAGAAAATTAGTCCAAACAAATTGATCTGGGTTTCTAAAGGAACCATGATAAATTCTATGCAACATGATAGACAATATAGATCTATTTGTGAGGCACCCAAAAGCAAATGGGTACCTAAAAATCATCCTTTCTTGTAGAAAACTAAACCATCGCAAGCTAGGAGCAAGAGATGGTACCTTGATAGTGGATGCTCAAGACATATGACCAGAGATCCATCTCAATTTTATAAGCTCACTAGCATAGACGAAGGCTATGTCACCTTCGGAGACAACAACAAGGGTAAAATCATTAGCAAAGGAACCATAGGTAACAAATCCAACTTCTTTATTGAAGATGTTTTGTTAGTTGATGGTTTAAAACATAACCTTTTGAGCATTAGTCAATTATGTGATAAAGGATATATTGTCAGATTTGAATCTAATGCTTGCATCATTGAAAAACCACACAAAAACATATCTATGATTGCATTGAAACAAAATAACATATACACTATTGACATCAATGATTTGTGTAATGAAATGTGTTTTTCTGTTTTGAATGAGGATGCTTGGATATGGCATAGAAGATTAGGTCATGCTAGCATGAAACTAATCTCTCAAATATCATCTAAAGAACTTGTAAGAGGAATTCCTCATATCAAGTTCATCAAAGATAATGTATGTGATGCTTGCCAATTAGGTAAACAAATTAAGGGTAGTTTCAAATCTAAGAATCAAATAAGCACCTCTAGGCTCTTTCAATTGATCTATATGGACTTGTTCAGACCAATCTCCACATCAAGCCTAGGAGGTAGCAAATACGCCTTTGTCATTGTGGATAACTATAGCAGATACACATGGACTTACTTCTTAAAACAGAAAAGTGAATGCCTTAAATATTTTTCCAAGTTTTGTAAACTTGTTCAGAATGAGAAAGGTTCTATGATTTCGTCAATTAGAAGTGATCATGGTGGTGAATTTCAAAATCATGATTTCCAGGAATTTTGTGAACTCAATGGATACAACCATAATTTCTCTACTCCTAGAAATCATCAACAAAATGGAGTAGTAGAAAGAAAAAATCGAAATTTACAAGAAATGGCAAGAACCATGTTGAATGAACACAACCTACCCAAATATTTTTGGGCCGAAGCCGTAAATACTACATGCTACATTTTGAATAGAGTTCTAGTAAGACCCCTACTAACCAAAACTCCCTATGAGTTATGGAACAACAAAAAACCCAATGTTTCATATTTTAAAGTCTTTGGGTGTAAGTGTTTTATCTTGAATGAAAAGGATAACTTAGGAAAATTTGATGCTAAATCCGATGAAGGAATCTTTCTTAGTCATTCTTCAGTTTCTAAAGCCTTTCGTATATTCAATAAAAAAACTTTAATTATCGAAGAATCCATTCATGTTGTTTTCAATGAGATTTTCGAAATCAGGAAAAATGATTTTGATGATGATGTTAATTTTGATTCCTTGAATTTAAATGAAACCCCTTCTCCAACTAGCAACTTGGATGCATCCACTCCCGAAACATCCTTACCCAAGGATTGGAAGTATGTAGATGCTCATCCCAAGGAGCTAATCTTAGGAGACACGTCAAAGGGGGTTCAAACACGATCTTCTCTTAAAAATTTTTATACGAACGTCACCTTTCTCTCCCAAATTGAACCCAAATGTGTTGACGAAGCCATGAAAGATGATTCATGGATTATCATAAATGCAAGATGAATTGAATCAATTTGAGAGAAATGAGGTGTGGAAGCTTGTTCCTAGGCCAAAATGACCATTTAGTTATTGGTACTAAATGGGTCTTCAAAACAAGCAAGATAAAAAATGGTATCGTGGTTAGAAACAAGGCTAGATTAGTGGCCAAAGGTTTCAACCAAGAAGAAGGTATCGACATTTAAGAAACCTTCGCTCCTCCCTCTCGATTGGAAGCCATAAGGATGCTCCTTGCCTACGCTAGTAGTAATAATTTTAAGTTGTTTCAAATGGATGTTAAAAGCACTTTTCTAAATGGCTTTATTTTCGAAGAAGTTTATGTTGAACAACCTCCTGGATTTGAAAATAATAGCCTCCCTAATCATGTGTTTAGATTAACTAAATCTCTCTATGGTTTAAAACAAGCCCCAAGGGCTTGGTATGAGAGACTTAGTTCTTTTCTTATCGAAAATAATTTCACAAAAGACAAGGTTGATACTACATTGTTCATCAAGAATTTTGAAAAAAAATTTCTCATTGTTCAAATTTATGTTGATGATATTATCTTTGGCTCTACGAATGAATCTCTTTGTGAATCTTTTGCTAAAACTATGAGTCTTAAATTCGAAATGAGCTTAATGGGAGAATTAACATTCTTCTTAGGCTTATAAATCAAACAACTAAGCAATGGCATCTTTATTAGTCAAACTAAATATGCTATGAATTTATTAAAAAAGTTTAATTTGAATAACTCAAAGGCTATTAACACTCCTATGAGCACCTCCACTAAGTTAGAAATTGATGAAAGTGGAGAAAGCTTCAATCAAAAAACTTATAGGGGTATGATAGGAAGTTTACTTTACCTCAGTACAACCAGACCAGACATCATGTTCAATGTAGGACTTTGTGCTAGATTTCAATCAAA
This sequence comes from Musa schizocarpa, assembly GCA_900464855.2. Taxonomy (NCBI): domain Eukaryota; kingdom Viridiplantae; phylum Streptophyta; class Magnoliopsida; order Zingiberales; family Musaceae; genus Musa; species Musa schizocarpa. The sequence goes on along the minus strand of LS990925.1, from coordinate 25,786,152 downwards.
CCCTAAGATATCTCATCTCAAAGCAGTTAAAAGAATACTTAGATATCTTAATGGTACCATAAATCTAGGATTATGGTACCCAAAATCAGATAATTTTGAGTTAATTGCTTATGCTGATGCGGACTTTGCTGGCTGTAGATTAGATAGAAAAAGCACATCAGGATCATGTCAATTTTTAGGACATGCCCTTGTTTCCTGGTCATCTAAGAAACAAAACTCGGTTGTACTATCAACAACCGAAGCTGAATATATTGCAGCAAGTGCAAGCTGTGCACAAGTTGTATGGATGAAAAACACCTTAAAAGATTACAAAGTTAATCTTAAAAATATTCCCATTAAATGTGATAACACAAGTGCAATATGCTTAACTAAGAATCCTATACAACACTCAAGAACAAAACATATTGATATTAGATATCACTTTATACGAGATCATGTTACTAATCATGACGTAACCATAGAGTTCATTGATACTAAACATCAACTAGCTGACATTTTTACAAAACCTCTAAGCGAAGAACAATTTGATTTTATAAGATGAGAATTAGGAATGTTGATGTGTCCGAATAGATAAACTAGTTAAAATTATTTTTCGGACTTTATTGAATGATCAAATCACTTTATTGCCATTACATAACATGTGTTGAAATATTTTGTCTTCATGATTGTATTTGAAAATCTATAGCATAGTCTTGTCCGAATGCATGAAAGAGTTCATCTCATTTTCAGATTCGCTTAATAGTTGGAATGCTAAAAATCAAATTTTTTCATACACTCTTATGAAAAATATTTTTTTTCTGAAATGGATTTGATGAAATGATTCCTGCTTATGAATTCCATCTTGAAATATGGATGATAGTATTTTTACTTGCAAAAAGTTGTTTCAAACACATATCTTGACTCAAAGTAAACTCACAAATAGTTGGAATCACAAATGGCTTTCCTCCTTCATGCACAAAGGATTATAACAAAAAAAGAAGGAAGAAGTATTCAAAGCAATCTACGTATCATGCCTTCCTTTATATGCTTGATAACTTGCTTATATTGTTTTCCTGGTATCACAACTACCATGTTTTTTGTTGATGACAAAGGGGGAGAAATATATGAATTGATGCTATAAACACTGATGCTATGATTATGCCATGCTTGCATCACCAAGAGATATATGAACAGATGCTATAATTTGCATTATGCCTTGAGTTGATATCTTACCATGTGAAGAAATGCAACACTTGCTAAAATATTTGAAACGTGTACATCATGTAATGATATCAAAATCTTACTTCACAGCTTTACATGTTGATATCTTACAATATGATGAATTGTTACTATTACAATCATTCAAACTTGTAATGTAAAATCTGAAAATGAATGTCAAGCCTTGACATCATCTTCAGAGAGATACATCATGATGGGAATCATGATGGGAGTATTGATAAGTTCAAATGATTTAACTTATCAATATGTCGCTTGAATTCTTAGGTCTTGAATTCAAGAATGACTTATCTCAAGTATGGCATATAGACAGGGGGAGTTAAGTTTAACTCCATTATCAATTGATTGTCATAATAAAAAAGGGGGAGATTGTTGAATCTCGGATTTTGATGATGAAGTCAATTATCATTTGTTGTCTAATCTATGTGTTGAGATAAGTGTGCAGGATTAACTACGATGAAAGTTAGACATGCAGCAGGAGTTGCGCCGGAGTCAAGACAATGATCACGTTGGGAGTTCGAGAGTTCGACGGAAGTTCGGACAGTCATCGAAGGTTCTGCGGGAACAAATCCGAGAAGTCCATAAGCTTGCCAAAAGAAGCTCGTCGGAACTCGCCAAGTGGATCGTCGCAAGTCTAGGAGTTTGTCGGAAGTCCGCAGGAACATCACCGAGGGTTCATCGGATGATCGACGGAAGTTCACCGGAAACTCGCCGGAAGAAGCGATTGACGCACCGGAGCAAGCTGTAGAAATTGTCTTAGGATTTATCGTAGTTAGCACAATGATTAAGTTGGAAATGAGAGGTGATCCCATTAGCTTAATCTTGGGGCAATTGAGCCCTTGAAAAACCCAAATTGGGCCGAATGGATCTACCCATTCGGACCCTGATAGCTGTGGGAGGTGCAACCGCCCAAGCCAGGAGGTAGCACCGCCTGGGCTAAGTCTCCCAAGGAGACTGGGCGGTGCAACCGCCCCAGCCAGGAGGTAGCACCGCTTGGGCTCAGTCTCCGAGCGAGACTGGGCGGTGCAACCTCCCCTGACAGGAGGTAGCACCGCTTGAGCTCGGTCTTCGAGCTCTGGCAGGCGGTGCAACTGCCCCAGTCATGAGGTGCAATCACCCCTGACAGAGGTGGCACCACCCAAAGGTTCAGTCTTCGAGCTCTGCCAGGCAGTGCAACCGCCCCAGTCAGGAGGTGCAACCGCATGATCCCGGAATTCCGGGAATTGACAGTTTTGAGCTCCAAATTTGAACTGGGTTGGGGCCTATAAATACCCCACCCATTCAGCACTGAAAGAGCACAGACACACATCGAAATCTTGATCTTTTTCTGTGATTCTTAGAGCTCATAATTGTTGTAAAGGCCAAAAGTTCTCTTCCCTCTGTTCTTCAAAGTTTTGAGTTGTAAAGAGAGGAGAGAAAATTTCTATAAGGGTTGTCTCCTAAGCCCGTCAAAAGGGGTAAAACTGTAAAAGGGTGGTTGGCCTTCGCCTATTGAAGGAAGGCCTCTAGTTGACGTCGGTGACCTCGTCGGTGGAGGAAGCTAAAAGTGGAGTAGGTCAAGATTGACCGAACCACTCTAAATCTCGGTTTGCATTTACTTTGAGCATATTATCTTTACTGCAAACCTCCTCTGAAGCTTACTGCTTTCTGCGCATATACGATCGGGTTTCAAGCTTTGCACTTTCCGAATCAGCGTTTAGACGTAAATCTGCTTTTTCATACGATCATCATATTTCATATTACGTTTACGTTTTGATTTTTATCATAACTGCAAACTGCCTTCATAGATTGACTTTAACATCATCTTGCTTGATCTTAAGTTAAAGTAATCTTAGAATCGGCTTTCAAACAGAAATCGTTTTTATCGTTCGAACGTAGTTTCATTTTAATCGCAGAAAGTTTTCCGCTGCACTAATTCACCCCCCCCCCCCTCTTAGTGCTCTTGATCCTAACAAGATTAGGCGAAGTGCAATTAAAGTAAAGTTATGGAGGTAGTTTTTAGTTAAGATAGAGAACATAAAGTAAATGCAAACCGAGATTTAGAGTGGTTCGGTCAATCTTGACCTACATCCACTTTTGGCTTCCTCCTCCGATGAGGTCACCGATGTCCACTAGAGGGGGCGAAGGCCAACTACCCTTTTATAGTTTCACTCCTTTTGATGGGCTTAGGAGACAACCCTTACAAACTTTTCTCTCCTCTCTTAAAAGATCAAAACTTGGAAGAAAAGATGGAGGAGAACTTCTAGCCTTTACAACACTTTTGAGCTCTAAAAATCACAGAGTAAGATTGGATTTTCGGTGCCCTTTCATGCTGGAAAGGGTGGGGTATATATAGGCCCCAAACTGGTTTGAATTTGGAGCTCAAAAATATCTTTTCCCGGATTTTCGGGGTCCTGGCGGTACTACCTCCTGACTAGGGCAGTACAACCGCTTGGCAGCTTGAAGACTGAGCCTTTGGGCGGTGCCACCACCTAATAGGGGCGGTTGCACCGCCCAGTCTCACTCGAAGACTGAGCCCAGGCAGTGCCACCGCCTAACCCGAGTGGTTGCACCGCCCAGCTTTCCTGGGAGACCATCTCTTGGGCGGTGCCACCGCTTAGCAGGAATTCTAGTCCGAATAGGTTGAACCATTCAGCCCAATTTGGGTCTATCAAGAGCCCAATTGCCCCTAGATTAAGTTAATGGGATCACCTCCCATTCCTAACTTAATCTACATGCTAACTATGATATTTCTTAAAACATTTACTGCAACTTGCTCCGGTGCGTCAATCGCTTCTTCCGGTGAACTTCCGACGAACCTTCGGCGATGCTGTGGCGGACTTCAAGCAAACTCCTGGACTTGCGACGATCCACTTGGCGAGTCCCGATGAGCATCTTTGGCAAGCTCTTGGACTTCTCGGATTTGTTCCCGTAGAACCTCCGACGACCGTCCGGACTTCCGTCGAACTCTCGAACCCCCAACGTGATCATGGTATTGATTCTGGTGTAACTTCTACTGCATGTTTTACTTCCATTGTAGTTAATCTTGCACACTTATCTCAACATATAGATTAGATAAAAAATGACAATTGACTTCATCATCAAAATCCGAGATTCAACAAGATGATCCCATTAACTTAATCTGAGAGCAATTGGGCTGAATGGATCAGCCCATTTGGACCTAGATTTCTTAGCCGACGATGGCACCGCCCAGGAGCTCAGGAAAGCTAGGCGGTGCAACCGCCTGGGCTTAGTCTCCGAGCGAGACTAGGCGATGGTACCGCCTGGGCTCAGTCTCCGAGCGAGATTGGGCGGTGGTACCGCCCCTGTCAGGCGATGGTACCGCCTAAGCTTAGTCTCCGAGAGGTAGTATCGCCCAGTTATGGTGGTAGTACCGCTAGGACCCCGGAAATCCAGGAGATGACACATTTGAGCTTCAAATTCAAATCAGTTGGGGCCTATATAAACCCCACCCTTTCTTGCATGAAAGGGTAACTTAAAGGCACCGAAAATCTAATCTTACTCTATGATTTTTAAAGCTCAGAAGTGTTGTATAAGCTAAAAGTTCTCCCTCTTTTCTTCCAAGTTTCGATTATTCAAGAGATGAGTGAAAATTCTGTAAGGGTTGTCTCCGAAGCCCGTCAAAAGGAGTGAAACTATAAAAGAGTGGTTGGCCTTCGCCTATTGAAGGAAGGCCTCTAGTAGATGTCGGTGACCTCGTCGGAGGAGGAAGCCAAAAGTGGATGTAGATCAAGATTAACCGAATCACTCTAAAATTGCGGTGCTCTCTGGTTTGCATTTCTTCTTGCTGCTTACCTTATTGCAAACCTCCATATATGCTTTACTTCCTTATTACTTTTGCTGCACTCATTTACGAACTCGCTTTATATGCACTCATTTACTTCCATATATGCTCTCAGTTAAGCTCCGAAAACGATTTTATGTCGAAAACGATTTCATCGTACGAACGCAGTTTTAATCGTCAAAAGTTTTTTCGCTGCACTAATTCACCCCCCCCCCCCGCTTAGTGCTCTTGATCCTAACAATTGGTATCAGAGCCTCGTTATTTCTCACTTGGATTAATACCCAAGAGAAATGGCTCTTTTCGGCAACCAAGGGGGTCACTTATTGGAAAAATTGAATGAGAGTTTTCTTGCTTTCATTGAATCTTGATTTATGACATATAGTAGAAAATGGATTTAAAATGTCTTCTCTTCCAATGAACCATTGGAATGATTTGGAGAAGAAGACGTTTTCTCTAAATGCAAAGGCTATGAATGTCTTGTTTTGTGCCTTAGATAAAAATGAATTCAATCGGGTTTGTTTGTGCGAAACGACTTTCGACATATGACACACTCTTGAAATCATACACGAAGGCACTTCTAAAGTTAAAGATTCGAAAATCAACTTTTTAATGCATGATTTCGAGCTTTTTCGAATGAAGCCGAGCGAAACCATTGTTGACATGTACACCCGTTTTATGGATGTCGTCAATGGTTTAAAATCTCTTGGCAAATGTTTCTTGAATTTTGAAGTTGTTAGTAAAGTTTTACGATCACTTTCTAAAACTTGAGAATCAAAAGTAACAACAATACAAGAAACAAAGGATTTAAATATTTTTTCACTTGAAAAACTTATCGGTTCATTGATGACATATGAAATGGTGCGCAATGCACATGATGAACATGATAAACAAAACCACATTCCAAAGAACAAGAAGGATTTGGGATATAGAACATTTGAAGACCACTCGAGCATAAACTCAAATGATGGTGAACAAAAACTACTCACTAAGAAAATTAAAAAATTAAAGAAACAAAAATTTAAGAACAAAAAGAACGAAACTATTTGCTTTGAACGCAAGAAGAAGAACACAAAGTGGGATGAATGGAGCTCCACCGAAGACGAGGAGAAAATCAAGAAAGGTGAGGTGGCAAACTACGTCTTAACGATATTCAACGATGAGGTAATCAAAACTCCCTTAATTTATTTCGAAATTACATGATGCTTTCTATAATGCATTTTCTTTTTTAGTATAGAATTAATTTTCTTGAAAATTACATGTTTAAATAATATAACGAAAATGCTAATGAATTAGGATTATGCTTATCACGCTTACCTTTCCAATTATTTTAAAAATAATCATGAAAAACGCATATCTTATGATAAACAAACAAAATGATTTTTTATTGAAAATATGAAATCATGCTTGATGATTTAATAATGCATAATGATGTTTTAATACCATGATTGATGATTTTATTTTATACATGAGATTTTAAAGTTATACATGATGATTTTTGTGGTTTATTGATCTTGATGGTCTTTATAACGGAATTTATTTTTTGATCCTAAACGATTAATGATATATATTCTTTTTGACAAAGGCATGCTTCTATGAAACAACTAAATAGAGAAAAGCATTCTTCCAGAAAATTCTTTTTCTCTATCTTATTGACTTTGATGAATCTATTTTATCATCTTTTTATGAATCTCTTGAAAATGATTTTGATTTGATGATTTGAATTTGAATGAGTTTTATCTTAATTTTCTGAGATTTAAAACTTGAGATTTACTCTATAAAAATCGAGATCTTTTATCCTTAATGTTTCTTTTTGCCATCTACCATCCATATGAATCATGATTGGTATAATTGCTATATTTCTTCTTGTCATGTACTAAAGAAAAAATTTTCCTAAATGAATCATGATTTTTTGGAACCATAATTTTTTTATGATTCATAATGAATTGAGAAATTTTATATGCTTAAATTAATATCTTGTTCTCATATAAAATTGAATGAATTTTATCTATATCATGATCTCCTAATAATTTCTTTTATTTTTTTTATTTAAAGAGGAGATGTGTCAAAATGAATCATGTCTTTTGGTATTCAAGTGATTTTATCTTTCATGATGTGATTGTATTTATGGCTTGTATGTCTTGAAATGATTAAAATATTTTACACTATTTTGTTCTTCCCTTCTTCTTTCTTGTTTGCAATGATAAAATGGGGAGAAATTTCGATCATGCATGGTAGCATATAATTGCTATAATGAGAATTTAACACTATTACATGCCTTAATAACATGTTGAAAATTATGTATTTTGGATACAAAAAATTTCATGATGATGAGCATATTTTATCTTCATGATTGTGTTTGAAAATCTATAACAAAACCATGTCCAAATGCATGAAAGTGTTAAATTTTATTTTTGGATTTTCTTGATCCTAAATGATTTAGTATTTCTCTTCTGGACTTAATGTAGTTTTCATAAGCATATGTCATATCGAGTTTGTTTCCTATCATTGGTTTTTGATATATAAAATTAATTAACAAATGCATCTCTCGTAGACTTATCACGTGAAAAATATTTTTTTCGAGAAATGGATTTGATGAAATGATTCCTTCTTATGAATTCCTTCTTGAAAAAGGAAGATCTTTTTTAATATTTGCAAGGATTTGATTCACATACATATATTGATCCTTGCAAAAATGAAGCTTGATCCTTGCAAAAATGGATTTGATCCTTGCAAAAATGAAAATAAATATTTGTATCATGTTTGATGATTTTACATTTTAATAATATGCATGATGAGTTGTAGTGATGATTAATTTATTTTTAATATCATGCATAAAAAAATGAAATGTAATGTTTTGAAAATGTGCATGTTTTAATTTGAAAATATAAGGATATACAAATAAGATTGATACTTAACCCTTGTCATGATTTGAAGATTATAGTAAAGGGAAATGAATTACACTATTGTATTGTTATTCCCTTCTATTTAACAATGACATAGGGGGAGCAAATTTTCCTAGTTTGCAAATCTCAAGAGAAGCAATGTGTGCTAAGTTACACATTTTGAGAAGAAATTGCTATCTTGAAACATCACCAAGAGTTGCTAGCTTGAAATCTCAAGAAGAAGCAAAACATGCTAACGTGCACATCTAGCAAACTTGCATATTTCAAGAAGCAAGAGTTGCCTTCTTGAACATCTCTAATTTACTAGTTTGCATGTAGAAGTTGCTATCTCAAAAGAAGCAAAAGTGCTATCTTATATGTGGTAAAACTTGCATATCTAAAACTTGATAGCTTGAATGTTCTAAGCATGATGTAACACTTGCTAAATTTTCTAGCATCAAAATTGCATGATTATAAAACTTGATATTATGTTTTTTATGCAATGTGTTGAACTTATATTACAAACACATTAGAGTTGGAACTTCTCCTTTTTATTGATGACAAATGGGGAGAAGTTTGAAGTTATGTAGAAGTTTATGCATAAGTTCATGATGAATATTGCAATAACTTGAATTCAGTTTGAATTCTATGTTCTATCAATATGACATATTGATAGGGGGAGATTGTTTAAACTCTAGGAGTTAAGTTTAACTTCGTTATCAATTGGTTGTCATCATAAAAAAGAGGGAGATTGTTGAATCTCGTATTTTGATGATGAAACCAATTGATAATTATGTTTATGTTTTAATCTGCATTTTGAGTGACGCAAGATGCTTCGATCAAGATGAGACAATTAAAGCAGGAAAAATCATGTTGGGCCGGAGGAACATGTCAGAAGATTGGACGTTGGGCCGGTAGATCGGTCGACGTATTGACAGAAGACTTCGGGTCATGGTGTCATGGACAAACTTTCAAACAGGATGTTTGATGCAATGCTTATGTATGTCCGTGTCTTTTGGTATGTTCATGATTTGCCTAATATGTAGAGGGACAACCGAAGGCTTAATAGTCTCATTTAAGTTGGGTTTGGTGGCCGTTTTAGGCTTGTAAATAAAGGTTGTTTCATATGGACACTTGAGAGAGATTTTCGATCTATAGTAGACAATTTTTCCCTTTGTTGTGCAACTGTTCAGAGCTTGTAAAGTCTATTTATAATTTGCATTGTCTATGAAGTGTTTTCGGAAATGTTTGCTTGTGGATCCCGAATGATGCATTTTCTCTAACTCGTTCTCTCTTTTGTGGGTCTTAAGGGACATGAGAGGTTTCGGGGAGACTGACCTTTGCGGACGGACATGCAAGGGTGCCGCACGACTTAGGTAAAACCAGCTAAGTCCGTGATAGATGGTATCAGAGCAGGACAAGCACTCATAGAAACACTTAGCATGCAAATGTGGGGGACCTAGCAGGGTTGCGTTGAGGGCAGTCAGCACAAGCGCGACCGTTTGGGGGAAAATGGGCATGGAGATGTAGGAAAAAGGAGTCGCTCGGAGGAGCGAGCATATGAGATTGGCATTCAGAGGAATGGCCAACCCTTCGCGCAAGAGGCACCACAAGAACATGCAAGCTTAGAAGAATACGGAGCGCACAAAGGTTGGGATGGTTGAGTTTGAGCTATGGCTCAACGTTGACAACTATACTTGATGGTGCTCAAGGCAAGCGAGGCGCTTGGTAAAGGATGAGACCATGCAAGGTGGAATGAGTTGCTCAACGACTGTAAGAGTTGTGCAAAGCTCACAGAGGTGAGGGGAATTGCTAACTCAAAGAATTTGGTACTCATACATGGGCTTGTATGTGGACGATGGAATGTTCGCGGCCATCCCAAGGCGACCGAAACTCGGCGCCATGGAGCATTAAAACTTTCTCTTCGGCATGTGAAAGATACGTCCGTAGGAGGCTAAAGTGTGCAACGAGTTCAGCATATTGCTAGGCCTTGAGTGATGTAATGGGGGTTGTATTGACGTGGAGTCGTAATCTAGCAAGTGTGTTTGTAGGAGGCAGACCAATGCACTGTTTGTTCAGCAAATCAGAGTAGTCCAAGGGGATGGTGGTCTCTGAAACGAAGAGAGATATTGCTCCAACGAGACAATTATCCAAGAGGGATAAGTCTCAGCTCTCCAAAGGGAGAATCATGTGGGATGGACCTCACATGTTGAGGAGTACCTCAACAAACAACAACTCTACGAAGCACAATGGACCGAGTAAGCGACAAGGAGTCATCGCATGATCTCGCTTGAGAGAATGCATTGGTGGATGCATTACGAGATCAAGTGGGGGAGCGACCCAAAGCAACACAAATGAAGGCACACTTGGGGTCGATATGGAGATCGGACTTAAGGGAGGGCTGACCCATGGAATGGTGGGCGCGAGGGCCACCGTCAACTCAATGCAAAAACGAGGAGCGGAGCAACTTGAGTATAACTTGGCAAAGTACTCAAGCTGCATGAAGGGAGCCAGCATAGAAGATGGAACATGGAGCGGAGGCACAATGCTTTCATTGGACAGAGGTCAAGGACATGAACTCTTGCAGAGGCAAGAGCAGGATCATGTTGTTCTATGGGTCCTTCATTCTGATGAAGCAGACTCATCTTGCATGGTGCTAAAGACGAAGGGAGCTTCTGGGCACATGCACCTTATCTCGGAGAAGCATTTGATGGAGGAACTAAGGTGACTTAACTTGCAGAGGCGAAGTTAGGTTCAGAAGGCCTTAGCACGGGGCAAGAGGACGTGGAGGCAAGTACTCTTGAAGAATATGCCATAGTGTTTTCATTCAAGTTGTCATGAAGGAAGTGGTGCATAGTGAAGATTGTGCTGGTAGGGGTAGAGGCCTATGATCCAGACAATGGTGCACTAATTGTAGTGAAGTCGGGGAACTTTGGAAGCTACTGGGCGATGGACTGTCCTAGAGCGATGCTTCATCTAGGTGTAACCCAAGAGTGGGTGGATAAAGGTCGATTGCCAAAGGAGCGAACAAAATCGAAGGTGGAAGAGATCCTGCGATGTATTGGCCGAGGCCACACATGGAGGGACCACAATTCAAGTTCATCCCACAAGGATCAGAATGCAATGAAGATGTCACCAGGAGACAACATAGTGCAACAGATCGTGGTGGAACAGTTCGTGGCAATGTGATACACATGAATGAGTCCCGTGAGGGACTAGATCATACGGAGGTATGATCGGGAGCTACTGAAAGCTCCACTTCAGTGAACAACACGATGGCAAAGAAGGGCTATGGATTCAAGGAGTGAAGGCCATGGTACCGCAGAGGCAGGTCTTCCATACGTGCATCGAATTTTGCATCGGATGAAAGCCTTAGTCATCAGCATATGGGGGCTGTATTCCACCAAGGGAAAAGTTCGAATGTAAGTACCAGTGAGTCTCAGGGGAGGGACTTGATCATGCAGAGGTATGATCAAAGCAGCTGGAGAGTTAGACTACTCCAGAGCCCATATTCGCTTAAGGGAGCCCAACAAGTCAGAGGACAAGGTCGAGTAAGCGAACGTTGCTACCAAGGAAGCTAAGGAGAACATAATCGGTGCAAACTCTACAACGTGATGGCAGAGGCCATGCATGGGAGTTGCAATATGTCTTTCTATCGATCAAAGGGAGCTGCTTAGAGAACATAGAGGTGTTGAAGCAAAGGGTCAAAAGGGGCGAGGAAGCGACGATGAGTTTAAAGGAACTTAGCTACCCAAAATCAAGTATCAGTTAGAATGGAGGTAGACTCGGAGGAGTGCCACAGAGACATATCTACTGATCGTGAAGAAAAGGGATGTAGATGTGAGGCGACGGATAGTAGAGTCATGGGCATGGCAGCACCATGGTACCACAGAGGCGGGACTTCCGTGAAAGTCATTGATCCCTTGCTCTCATGGAGGGAGAGCGCTTGGTCGTGAAAGGGGCCGAGGAGGTGGAGCATGCAGAGGCAAACTCCAAGTACCGAGACAAGGCTGAAGGGTAGAGGCAAAGGAACTTCGTAAGACCGGTGTCAACGAGCTTCTCATCAAGATAGCCGAAAGTGAAGGACTTCGGGTCATGCAAGAGTGCACGACCAAGGAACGAAGTAGGCAGTACATAGTGCTATACCTTTACTACTCAGGGGAGTAGGCGACAGGGTTGATGGAGAAGACAGTACAATCCTAGAGGCGACCAAATCTATTAGAGAATTACTCCAAGTTGGGGTGAAAACTTCTTGCATTCTAGAAGTTCGATGGCATTGAGAAGGTGAATTATAGTAGCTAACTCAACGCAAGGAGTACAAACACTTCAAGTGCTTCAGAAGTGTGAGCAAAGAGCAGGCGAAGGTTAGTAACCAGCTCGATGTATGGAGTACAACCTCGAGGACATGGGCGAAGTCAAGTAACCTTTGCCTTCTCAACCCTTAAGAGAATGGGCGAAACCGAGTACCCTAATTCTCTTATCTATCCAGCAGAGGAGCTCTGTACAAGTTCAAAGACCCTTCGAAGATAATAGAAGACAATAGTTGTCAAATCCTCACCAACGGTGATCAGTGCTACTGAGAGTAGATTGTCCGCTTCATTTCCCAACAAAATGCCAATCGAAAGTGGAAATGATGCGAACCTACTTGGAAGTGACAACTAAGTGAAAGAATAGTCAATGGGCAAATTTTATGGAGGAAAGACCCAAAACTTCATAAGTTTGCGAGACGATGCTCGTTAATGCTCCAACAAGCATCCACCCAGTTCAAGCAGCATGAGGCATTTGAGAGACTGGCGTAGTAAGGTGTTAGGACCCTTTTTCTGAGCTTTTGAATAATGTTTATTGAGTCTGTTTAGTCCAGTTATTTATTGAGTCGGTTTGGTTCTGTTAGAGTCAAGTAGAGGTTTATTTAATATTTATTTAGTATTAGAGTTCAAGTCCTGATGGACTCTGTGCTAGTCATAGGTGCCCAGCAAACCAATCACGTGAGTGATGACACGTGTGACTTAAAACAGAATCTTTTTTCTTATTATATTTTGGCATATATCACTTTATAACTATTGCATAAATGCATACATATATTGTGATGTCCTTGGATTTGTGCAATGGGAATCGGATCGTGATGAAATCACGATAGTGAGATCAATTCACCTTTAAATACATATCCTAAATAATCCCGGTCATAGGTTACTCGAGAGGGATATCGTGATAACCGGACAGATTAGTGTGTCAGATACCGTCCATATGATCGATGCAAATGGTCTCATAGCTACTTGTGTAGGGACACTAGGGATACAAGATGTGTGCTCATTGGAGAATGAGTTCATCGATTGATCCGCTTACGAATGCCGGATGGTTGATGATGCCTTATTGTCGACAAATGATTCCGTAGTCCTAGTGGTGTATCCGGTCCTTAGACTTGAGACACCAAGGATGTCCTGTATGAGTGCTCCACTCTTTGATACCGAACTTATAGGTTTGGCTATCCCGAGATCTAGTACAAATGGTCATTGGGAGTGGTAGTCGACCTTCACGAGGGCTATTGAGTGTCGATAGAGGATCATCCACTTCTGCATCATCATGAGAAATATCTCATGTGTTCTTGCTCAAACAAATCCCCGCCGGTCATTCGGGTTGAGGGAAAAAGAGTTCTCCCGAGAATTCGATTAGAGCGAGACTCGAGTAGAAACCGTGGGGTCGACAACACCATGCTCGATATACGGTCTGCGGGATATTAGATGGATGAGGGACTATAGGTACACTGAATCGAGGACGACAGGTCCAATGGATTGGATTCCCCTCAGATCGTCTGGGGACTATGGTGTAGTGGCCTAGTACATCGAAGAGTCGATCAATCAGTGATTATTACGAGATAATAATTCCACCGAAGTTAGAAGGAGTTCGACGGTATGACTCACGGCCATTCGATATTGGACCTAGAGGGTCACACACATATGGTAGGCATCATGATGAATAGAGGTTCTGGATATGAGATATCCGGCCGGAGCCCCTTGTCTTATTGGATGCATCCAATACCCACTAGGGGAGGACCCATTAGGGTTTGACAGGGGACCTCTATAAATAGGAGGGATTCAGAGCCCCATGGGCTAGAGAGCTTTTGTTTGCCTTTTCCTATTCTCCTCTCCATCTCCACCTCAGAGCAGGCCTGAAGTTTTGAGGAGCGTCGTCGCAACCCTGCTGTGTGGATCACCGCTAGAGAGGAGGACGCTTGACCTCCTTCACCCTCTCCTAAGGATCTACAAGAAAATAGGGATATACGATCTCCCTAGGTAACACAATCTACTCTATACGTAGTTTCATGTTTCGCGAACTTTTGCGTACCAATCTTCGCACGACGACGAACATCTCTTTGGGAATCGAGGATTTTGTTTTTCTTGTTCTTCCGCTATGCATATGATGTCGCCCCCAAGGATTTTCCCAACACTCTGGGTGAAACTTTATAAATTAGGATGTAACAGCTTCATTTCAGTAATCTATGAAAAATATTATTCTGTCTTTTGACAAACCCTTGGAGGCCGATCCCTCGAAGCGATCAACGATCAAGGAGGGTCGATCCCCTCGAAGTGGTCAAGGAGGGCCGATCTCCTCGAAGTGATCAAGGAGGGTCGATCCCCTCGAAGTGATCAAGGAGAGCCGATCCCCTCGAAGCGATCAAGGAGGTCGATCCCCTCGAAGCAATCATTATCATTCCCATTTCTCCCCTTTCTTCGATGATAAAACTTTAGGGTCTTATCATTTGGTATCAGAGCATACGATAAGAGTTTAGGTCTTATTATTTGGTATCAGACGATTCTTGATGTTCTCGCTGTAGTATTGCCATAGCTATCTAAAAAAAAAAAAAAGAGAAAGAGATCGTTTGACAAAGGTTGAAGCCGGCGGCCACTTACCACCACCGCGAGAAGGAAGCTCTGCTTCCGGCCACCGACCACCACTGCCTTCTCCACCGACGCCGCTACTTTCCAGCCAGCGACCACCACCGCCACTGTTCCCTGGCCAGGAGACGACGCTGCCAGCGTCCATCCCAGCCCTACTGCCGCCGCCCGCCTCCCCTTGCGTTGCAGCGCAGCCGCTCGACCTCTCCTCCTCGGCGATCGTTGGTGACGCTGCTCCCAGCCGCGCCACCACCGCTACCTCTCCACCGCCGCCCGCCTTCCCTTGGGTCGCAGCCGCAGCGGCCGATTGTCGCCCTCCTCGCGGTGACCGAAACAGGGCAACTCACGGATTGCCCTTGTTCCCAACCGCGTCACCACCACTCGATCACCTGGCCAGCGATCTCTTCTCCTCGCGTCCCCATCTCGCTCGAGCGAGAAGGACCGCCGGCACCGCAGCCGCAGCCGCCAGTTGCCGCAGCCCCTCCTTGCAGCGGTTGCAGAAATATAGCTTCCTCTGTTGCCGCAGCCCCTCGTCGATCGCAGCCACGCCTCGAGCGCCGTCGCCTTCCAGCCGACCCACCACCACTGCCAGCCACCGTGCGACGACCGCTACTCGCCTCCCAGCCACCGCCACTCCCCCTTGCTCTGCCCCCTTGGTGACCGAAACAGGGCAATCCTCTTGCTGCTGTGAACGGTTGCCACCACCGTCGCCGCTGCTGCCCAGTCAGCGACGACGCCACTCGCCGCCCAGCCTGCCACCATCGATTCCTATTTTCCCCTGCAGCCTCAGCCTCGGCAACACCACTGCAGCCGGCCTCCAACAGCACACGCAGCAAGCTCTTGTGCGGCCGCTTCAACCTCGGCAACGCACGCACCGACTCCTCTTCTCAACCTCGGCCGCTTCAAGGACACCGTTGTGTCCTCAACCGCATGCGATCCCTCGACGTCACCAATGCCTCTGTAGTGCGGTAGAGACAAAGCAACGCTGGCTTCCATCCGCACCGTCGCAACCACTGCAGCGACAGGCCCTTGGCGACGCTGCCCCCAGCTGCAGCCACATCAACGCAGTCGTCTTTCAACCCCGGCGCTCTCACCCCACACAGCGATAGAAACAGGGCAGCTACTCTTCCTCCAACGTAGCGATCGCAGCACTGCCCTTGGCGTCCACCTCCTCGGCAACTTTGCATCGATAGTGTTGATACCCTTGACTGACACCAAAAACAAGAGTTGAGATTACAGATTTGCAGTCTTACGCAATGACCATTGATAACTCGGTGAAAGCACAAATGGAAGCATTGGAAATTAGAATTGAGAATCGACTGCAAGAAAGACTTAATGATTTCAAAAAGAGCCTACTGGAGAGCCTCAACAAATTTAAACAAAATTGGGGCTCAAGTTCTACATTGCACAGATATGAAAATACAAGACTTCAAGATTGTGACACAATCTACTCATACATGAAGGTGGATGGACAGCTCTCAAAAATTTGTCAGACTTCTACAGTATTGGAATATCAGAGTAGGTTTGAAAGATTATCAAATCAAGCTAGAAATTGGTTAGAACGATAACTTCTAGATACATTTATTGAAGGTCTTATTCCAGAGATCCGGTGTGAAGTTAAGGCTCGTCAACCTCCCAACCAAAGCCTTGACACCCGAAGACTAACCCAAGAAAAACTTAAGAAAAGATCAGCAAAGGGTTTGTACTATGATGAAAAGTGGAGTATGAAGCACCAATGTAAACAAGGGCAACATTTGATGATTGAGCCAATTAGAGAGGAACCGAAAGCGGAACCGAAAGCAGAAGAGTTGGACTCCGATCATGAAGATATAAATTCTAATGAAGATGTTGGACTTACCATACATACAATGCATGCATTAGCCGACTACTTTAACCCGCAAACTATGGAAGTTGGCGAAACTCTGGAACATCAGCCTGTTATAGTTTTGATTGATACTGGTAGCACTAACAATTTTATGGACAGTGAGACTGTTGACCGATTGGCCCACCACATTGAAGATTATGCCAGATTCGAAGTAAAGATAATTGATGGACGAATTTTCACGTGTGATAGCAAAGGTTCAAAGATAAAATTGATTATACAGGGTCAAAAGTTTCATGCAACGATTACTATACTGAAAGACCGACCTATTGCTTACACTATCAAAAAGTGGAGTCCATACTTACTTGATCAATAAGTTGTTACGCGTTGCAGATAGTCTATAGCTAAAGTGCTGAAAGAGAAGCTCCCCGAGATTGATGCTACTCAGCCTTGAGGACAAGGCTGATTTGAAGAGGGAGGAACTGTTAGGACCCTTTTTCTAAGCTTTTGAATAATGTTTATTGAGTTTGTTTAGTCCAGTTGTTTATTGAGTCGGTTTGGTTCAGTTAGAGTCAAGTAGAGGTTTATTTAATATTTATTTATTATTAGAGTTCAAGTCCTGATGGACTATGGGTGAAACTCTATAAATAGGGATTTAACAGCTTCTTTTCAGTAATCTATGAAAAATATTATTTTGTCTTTTGATAAACCCTAGGAGGCCGATCCCCTCGAAGCAATCAAGGAGGGCCGATCCCCTCGAAGAGATCAAGGAGGGCCGATCCCCTCGAAGTGATCAAGGAGGGCCGATCCCCTTGAAGAGATCAAGGAGGGCCGATCCCCTCGAAGAGATCAAGGAGGCCGATCCCCTCGAAGTGATCATTATCATCCCCATTTCTCCCCTTTCTTCGATGATAAGACTTTAGGGTCTTATCATTTGGTATCAGAGCCTACGATAAGACTTTAGGGTCTTATCATAAGGATGGTCTTTTCCTTCATCTGGAGGATCCGTAGGAACCAACAAGGATCAACACAACTTAGCCAACCCCACACTAGAGTTAGAGTCATTAGTGAGTTGAAGCAGTATGGCAAATCAAAGGTTCGACTACTCAAAAAATAGTAGTAGAGAGCAGTTGGGAGCCAGGAGGCGCATTGCAGCTAGAGCAGAAGATTGAAGACTTAGCAAAGGCAAGGAGTTATAGTGTCGGCAAAGGCTTCGATGAGGACGTCGAAGGAATAGGTGGGGGAGAATGTCATAGACAAACTTCTAAACAAGATGTTTGATGTAATGCTTATGTATGTCCGTGTCTTTTGGTATGTTCATACTTTGCCTAACATGTAGAGGGACAACCGAAGGCTTAATAGTCTCATTTTAGTTAGGTTTGGTGGTCGTTTTAGGCTTGTAAATAAAGGTTGTCATGTGGACACTTGAGAGAGATTTTCGATCTATAGTGGACCATTTTACCCTTTGTTGTGCAATTGTTTAGAGCTTGTAAAGTTTGTTTGTAATTTGCATTGTCTATGAAGTGTTTTCGGAAATGTTTGCTTATGGATCCCGAATGAGCCATTTTCTCTAACTCGTTCTCTCTTTTGTGGGTCCTAAGGGACATGGGAGGCTTCGGGGTGGCTGATCTTTGCGGATGGATACACAAGGGTGCCGCACGACTTAGGCAAAACCAGCTAAGTCCGTGACAGTGGACTCGGGAATAGGGCCAAGAAGAGCGGGTATTGCGCCAAGGATATCGGAGTTGCGGAGTCAACTGGCCGATTAGGCAATAGGCCGCAGGAGAGGACGATGCGCCGAAGAATCGAACGAAGCATTGAGGGACCAATGACATGCCGAACAACTTGATTAATGCTTAGTATTAATTATCTAGTTCGAAGTTTGTTTTACATGTGTAGGATTAACAACGATGGAAGTAAGATATGCAGTAAGAGTTGCGCCGGAGTCCAAACCATGATCACATTGGGGGTTCGAGAGTTAGACGGAAGTCCGGACGGTCGTCGAAGGTTCTGCGGGAACAAATCCGAGAAGTCCAGGGGCTTGCCAAAGAAGCTCATCGGAACTCGCTAAGTGGATCATCGCAAGTCCAGGAGTTTGCCAGAAGTCCGTCGAAGCATCGTCGAGGGTTCATCAGATGTTCGCCGGAAGTTCACTGGAAGCTCGCCGAAAGAAGCGATTGATCCATCGGAGCAAGTTGCAGTAAATGTCTTAAGAAATATTATAGTTAGCACGTAGATTAAGTTAGGAATGGGAGGTGATCCCATTAACTTAATCTGAGGGCAATTAGGCCCTTGACATACCCAAATTGGGCCGAATGGATCAGCCCATTTAGACCTAGATTTCCTGGCCGGCGGTGGCACCACCCAGGAGCTCAGGAAAGCCGGGCGGTGTAACCACCCAGGTTAGGCTGTGGTACCTCCTGGGCTCAGTCTCTGAGCGAGACTGGACGGTGGTACCGCCGGGGCTTAGCCTCCGAGCAAGACTGGGCGGTGGTACCGCCCTTGTCAAGCGGTGGTACCACCTGAGCTCGGTCTCCGAGAGGTAGTATCACCCAGTTATGGCGGTAGTACTGTCAGGACCCCGGAAAACCGGGAGATGACATATTTGAGCTCCAAATTCAAAACAGTTGGAGCCTATATAAACCCCACCTTGTCCTGCATGAAAGGGTAACCAAAAGGCACCGAAAATCCAATCTTACTATGTGATTTTTAGAGCTCAAAAGTGTTGTATAAGCTAAAAGTTCTCCTCCTTCTTTTCTTCCAAGTTTCGATCATTCAAGAGAGGAGCAAAAATTCTGTAAGGGCTGTCTCCTAAGCCCGTCAAAAGGAGTGAAACTGTAAAAGGGTGGTTGGCCTTCGCCTATTGAAGGAAGGCCTCTAGTGGATGTCGGTGACCTCGTCGGAGGAGGAAGCCAAAAGTGGATGTAGATCAAGATTGACCGAACCACTCTAAAATTACAATGCTCTCTAGTTTGCATTGTTAGGATCGGAGTGGCACTAAGTGGGGGGAGGAGTGAATTAGTGCAGCAGATTAAAACTTGTAAGTTCGAAAATGATTCCGTAAAATGCAAGGAGATTTTGCTTTGATTGTAACTTGGGTAAAGTAAGAAACCGGAAATGATTGCAGAAAGGTAAGTACTGACAGATTCAATGAACACACCAATTTAAAGTGGTTCGATCAAATGACCTACATCTACTTGCGAAGCCTTCTTCAATGAGGCTCCCAACTTCCACTAGCAAATCATATTGAAGGGGAAGGACTAATACCCCTCTTACAACCTTTACAAGTGGTTCACACTCTTTTAATTTTTTCAACAAGAAGAAAGGAGGTGAACGCTCAAGCAATTTGAAAACAAGACTTGCTAAGACTTTGCTAAGACTTTTTTCTCAATCTCTTGCTTTTCAAAGGTTGTGATCTCAACTAAGAATTGAGGGGTATTTATAGGCCCCAAGAGGATTCAAATTTGGGCTCCAAATTTTGAATTCTCTTGGGTTTCCGAGGTTGGCGGTGCCACCGCCGGACCTCTCGGGTGCTGGGCGGTGCCACCGCTCAGTCCAATGGTGCCATCGCTCAGTCCAGCGGTGCCACCGCTCAGTTCTCGAGTTCTGGGCGGTGCCACCGCCTAATCTGGCGGTGCCACTACCTACACAATTTTAGCTCACTGATTGGGCTCCAAACTTGGCCCAAACAAGTCCGAACTCGGGCCCAATTGGCCCCTAATTGGGTTATAGGATTAACATCTAATCCTAACCCTAATTAACATGCTAACTATGAATTTAAAGACATTTCCTAAGCTATTACAAAGTCCGTAAGTCAAGACGTCTTCCGGCGAGCTTCCGGCGAACTTTCGGCGGTCTTCCGATAAACTCTCGGAAACCATTCTGCGGACTCCCGACAAGCTCCTAAACTTCATGATTTGATCTTGGTGAGTTCCAACGAGCTTCTTCGGCAAGCTCCGATCTTTCTCGGCGAGCTCCGCGAACTTCCCACGAACCTTCCGACGAGATTCCGAAAAACCCTTCGGCAAGCTCCCTACTCATTCTCGGCTAGTTCCGGTAGCATTCCCGACGAACCTTCGGACTTCCGTCGAACTCTTGAACTCCCAACCAATCCTTCGTGCTTGACTTCGCACTTTGTTTTGTTTTATGTCTTCATCGTTATCGTAGTTAATCCTGCACACACAAGTGAAAACTCTACTACGATCTAGACAATTATTACAACGCAAATCGACATTCTGTTGCCCGGCACGTCATTGGTTGGCGCTTCATCTGATTCTTCAGCGCATCATCCTCTCTTGCGGCTTGTTGCCCAATCGGTAGTTGACCTCCGCAACCCCGATATCCTTGGTGCAATTTCGCTCTCCTTGGCCCGATGCCCGACATCCAAAGCCTTCTGCCATCCAATATCCTAACGTGATCTCCTACGGCGCAACATCAATTCCTCCCGCGTCAACTATTTAATCCTGATTGAGTAGACCTACATCACTCAAAATGCAGTTAAACATCTAAACACAATCAATTAGTTTCATCATCAAAATCTGAGATTCAACAATCTCCCCTTTTTTATAATGACAACTAATTGATGACTAACAAAGTTAACATTAACTCCCAGGAGTTTAACCAAACTCCCCCTATCAATATGTCATTGATAGAACACTTGGATTATCCCAAATCCAAGTAACATTCATCACATGTTATGAAAAATATTTAAACCATCATGCAAATATATTTAAAGTATTCAATTCAATACATGAAGTCATCAATATACTTCTCCCCCTTTGTCATCAACAAAAAGGAGAAGTAGCTCTAGCTATTTTAAAAGATATGCAAGTTTTTGCAATATGAAGCTAGATTTTTATCACAACATATAAGCACAAAAGCATAGCAAGATTCTAAGTTCAATCATGGCAATTCAACACTTGAATTTTTGTGCAAGATTGCACTTTGCTTTTCTTTGCAAGTAACAATATTTATGATGTTTGATATAGCAAATTTCTTCATTACAATGATCGAGCTAGCAAATTCTTCATTCAAGTGTGCAAGCTAGCAATAACTTTCTCCCCCTTTGTCAATGTCAAAAAGAAGGAGAGGAACCAATGATTTAGACTTTTACATCAACTTTCTATCAATCAATATTTCAATCATCACATGATGCATACAAGACAATAATGTAAAGAAATTATTTCATGAAGGATACCAATGTGAAAATTCACCAAGGATCACATGAAACAATCGCAAATCATGATATCATTATGCGATACATCATGAGATGATAATTTATCATATCAATGAAAGATATCAATTGTTAAACATGATATGATAATAGTCTCAAAAAATTTAATTTGCGATATATGTGATACATTGCGATACACTAAAAAATTTATTACGATGCTTTTAAGGATATCAACATATTTTTGATACAAAGCATGGCAAGAGCAATTTTGTTGCAAGTTTTCTAAGTTTTGCACTTTTTGCTTCTTTCGATAGGTAATATCTTTCTTCTCTTTTTGAGAAGTGCAAGCTTGCAAGTTTTACTTACTTAGCATGCTAGGAAATTTACTTTCATTTTCAATGCATAAGCTAGCAAAACCTTCTCCCCCTTTATCAAAGTCAAAAAGAAAGGGAGGACTCAATGACTAAAAATTTCAACCATTCAAATAGCTAAATATGCAAAGAATTCATGAAATATATCAATAAGGATCAATTCATGAATACCAAAGATATGATTCATGGTTCATTAAAATTCTTCTTAACAAGTTCACGATCAAGATTCATATAATTCATAATAAAGCAAATTGATGTACAATCATCACATAAGGCATACAAGGCAAAGAAATCTTGTTATTTCTATATTATGAAATATATGATATTAAGGCTCATGATTCATTTGAAAAGATATAGCACAAAGAGCAACTTGAAACAATCTTATCCAGATCACATTTTAAAATATTTCAAGTATCAAGTGTTTAGAGATAAAAAGTTCAATACATTGTATGAAAAAAATATAATATCAAGTTTTATCATCATGCAATATAGCAATTAAAGATGTGCAAGTTTAGCATTTTTGCTTTTCTTGAAATAGCAACTGTTTACTTCTCTACATACAAGCTAGCAAATTTGAAGATTTGCAAGTTAGCATATTTGCTTTTCTTTGCGATGTGCATGATAGCATTTTTTTGTAATGTTTAAGATAGCAAATTGTACATTATGCTAGCTAGCAAATTAAAGATGTTCAAGAAAGCAAGCACTTTCTTCTCTTTTGAGAAGTGTCATTTTTGCTTCCTTAGCAAAATGCCAACCTAGCAAGGGACAATGTTTTACATGAGGCAAGCAAACAATTTGGCAAGTGTTACATTTGTATCTTCTCTTTAGATGTGCAAGAAAGTAAGCAAGTTTTTGCATTTTCTTGACTTGTGCAAGCTAGCTAATTTCTTTTTGAGATGACCTTTTACATCAATTCAAGATAGCACATTAGCAACTCTTTCTCCCCCTTTGTCATTGGCAAAACGAAAGAAAGATTCAAGTCATGAATATCAAAATAATAATTTTATCATGAATATTTCATCATTGCGTGCATCATTATCATACGTTAAAGTATTGCATACATAATACTAAATCATCATATATATTTTTAAAACATATAAACTCATAATTATATGCATGATTCTAAATCATCAATCATATTATTTCAATCATTGTTTCAATCATCACTATAACTCATCATGCACAAAATGTAAAATCATCTAACATGATACAAACATTTATTTTCAAAATATTTACCACTATTTTCATATATGATAATAAAGTATTCATGATACACATTATATGCATATATCATCACAATAAAAAGCAATTGCATGCATAATTTCAAATCATAAATGTTTCAAATCATGATGGTATTAACTTGTCAAATTTTATCCTACCATTCATGATATAACTTTTCATCAAAATAAATTAATGAATATTTCATGTATTCATATCATCACGTAAGGAATATCAAGGAGAAAATAGTTAGGTGATGAGATAAACATTTCATGAATACAAGGAATTACATAAAAATCATACCATAAGATATTAGAATATGTGAATGCCAAAAGACATGATTTCTTTTTGAAAAACCTCCTCATAAATAAACAAAGGAAAATCTTAGGAGATCAAATAATAAGAGATTTTTAAATAAAATTTTAAGTCAAGAATTTTCAAAAAAGATATTCTCTTTAGTAAATCACAAAAGGAAACGTAGGAGAAAAAGATTTCAAATCATGCATAAGAACACTTATGATTCATATTGAAAATTTTCTCAAAATGTAAGAGAATAAAGAGTAAGAAATCTTGATTCATAAAGGATTTCATGTTATAAATTTCAAGAGATCAAGATCATGATTTCAATAAAAAATTATTCAAATTTAAATCATCAAAATCATTATCAAAATCCAAGAGATTCACAAAGATGATACAAATGGATTCATCAAAATCAATAAGATTGAGCAAAATAATTTTAAAGAATGTTTTCCTCTTTTCGGTTGTTTCAAAACATATGATTTTGTTTTATTTATGCCAAATAAAAACATATATCATGTTTAAAACCGAAAGTGTAAGATTTGTTACAACAAAGATTAATAAGGCATTTTCATTATGGTAAAAATCAATAATCCATAAATCACAAGATTCATCATGCATAATTTCAAATTTTATTAAGCATGATCATTATGCATGACATAAAATCATCAAGATACACATGCATCGATTAATCCTAAGCATTATCACATATCATATAATTATCATCCCTAATGTTGCATACATCATTCAGCATTTCAAAACATAACATGCATGAAACCTTAGCAATATACTTTTAATGATCAAAATTTTTTAATTTTTCAAAAGATGCTAAAAAGAAAAACATGATATAATTTTTGAAAAATAATTTTTTATTTCCTATTCCTACTATCTAAATTAAGCACTCATGAAAAACTTCAAATAATTTCAAAATAATTCAAAAGAGTTGAGTTACTTACCTTGTAGTCAAAGCCCATCAAAACCCAATTCACCGTTTCACCTTTGGAAGTTCTTGATTCATCCTTGGTTGCCTTCCTCTTCTTTGGCCTCTTCCTCCGTTCAAGTTTATTGTTTATTTTAGATTTTTGTAGATCAAGATTGACCGAACCACTCTAAAATTGACCGAACCACTCTAAAATTGGATGTAGATCAAGATTGACCGAACCACTCTAAAATTACGGTGCTCTCTGGTTTGCATTGTTAGGATCGGAGCGGCACTAAGAGGGTTGGGGGGGGGGGGGGGGGATGAATTAGTGCAGCGAATTAAAACTTGTAAGTTCAAAAATGATTCCGTAAAATGCAAGGAGATTTCGCTTTGATTGTAACTTGGGTAAAGTAAGAAACCGGAAATGATTGCAGAAAGGTAAGTACTCACAGATTCAATGAACACGCCAATTTAAAGTGGTTTGGTCAAATGACCTACATCCACTTACGAAGCCTTCTTCAATGAGGCTCCCAACTTCCACTAGCAAATCACTTTGAAGGGGAAGGACTAATACCCCTCTTACAAGCTTTACAAGTGGTTCGCACTCTTACAATTTTTTCAACAAGAAGAAAGGAGGTGAACACTCAAGCAATTTGAAAACAAGACTTGCTAAGACTTCGCTAAGACTTTTTTCTCAATCTCTTGCTTCTCAAAGGTTATGATCTCAGCTAAGAATTGAGGGGTATTTATAGGCCCCAAGAGGATTCAAATTCGGGCTCCAAATTTTGAATTATCTTGGGTTTCCGAGGCTGGTGGTGCCATCGCCTGTAAGTGGCGATGCCATCGCCGGACCTCTCGGGTGTTGGGCGGTGCCACCGCTCAGTCCAATGGTGCCACCACTCAGTTCTCGAGTTCTAGGCGGTGCCACCGCCTACACTATTTTAGCTCATTAGTTGGGCTCCAAACTTGCCCAAACCAGTCCGAACTCGGGCCCAATTGGCCCCTACTTGGGTTATAGGATTAACACCTAATCTTAACCCTAATTGACATACTAACTACGAATTTAAAGACATTTCCTAAGCTATTACAAAGTCCGCAAGTCAAGACTTCTTCCGGCGAGCTTCCGGCGAACTTCCGGCGGTCTTCCGATAAACTCTCAGAAACCATTCTGCGGACTCCCGACAAGCTCCTAGACTTCACAATTTGATCTTGGTGAGTTCCAACGAGCTTCTTCGGCAAGCTCCGATCTTTCTCGATGAGCTCCGTGAACTTCCCACGAACCTTCCTACAAGCTTCCGAAAAACCCTTCGGCAAGCTCCCTACTCATTCTTGGCTAGTTCCGGCAGCATTCCCGACGAACCTTCGGACTTCCATCGAACTCCCAATGAATCCTTCGCGCTTGACTTCGTACTTTTTTTCGCTTTATGTCTTCATCGTTATCGTAGTTAATCCTGCACACACAAGCCAAAACTTTACTCCGATCTAGACAATTATTATAACGCGAATCAACATTCTGTTGCCCGACATGTCATTGGTTGGTGCTTCGTCTGATTCTTCAGCGCATCGTCCTCTCTTGCGGCTTGTTGTCCAATCGGCAGTTGACCTCTGCAACCTCGATATCCTTGGTGCAATTCCGCTCTCCTTGGCCCGATGCCTGACATCCGAAGCCTTCTGCCGTCCAATATCCTGATGTGATCTCCTCTAGCGCAACGTCAATTCCTCCTACGTCAATTGTCTAATCCTGATCGAGTAGACTTGCATCACTCAAAATGCAGTTAAACATCTAAACACAATCAATTAGTTTCATCATCAAAATCCGAGATTCAACATGCATTTCTTCTTGCTGCTTACCTTATTGCAAACCTCTATATGTGCTTTACTTATTACTTTTGCTGCACTACTTTACGAACTCGCTTTCAAGTTAAGTTTCCGAAAATAGTTTTACGTCGGAAACGATTTCATCGTATGAATGCAGTTTTAATCATCGAAAGTTTTTTTGCTGCACTAATTCACCCCCCCCCCCCCCCCACTTAGTGCTCTTAATCATAACAAATGGTATAAGAGCCTTGTTATTTCTCACTTGGATTAATACTCAAGAGAAATGGCTCTTTTCGGCAATCAAGAGGGTCACTCTCTCATTCGTCCTCCATTCTTCAATGGGACGGACTACACTTATTGAAAAACTTGAATGAGAGTTTTCTTGCTTTCATTGAATCTTGATTTATGGCATATAGTCGAAAACATATTTGAAATGTCTTCTCTTCCAATGAACCATTAGAATGATTTGGAGAAGAAGACATTTTCTCTAAATGCAAAGGCTATGAATGCCTTGTTTTGCGCCTTAGATAAAAATGAATTCAATCGGGTTTCTTTGTGCGAAACAGTTTTCGACATATGGCACACTCTTGAAATCACACATAAAGGCACTTCTAGAGTTAAAGATTCGAAAATCAACTTTTTAATGTATGATTTCGAGCTTTTTCGAATGAAGCTGAGCAAAACCATTGTTGACATGTACACCCGTTTTACGGATGTCGTCAATGGTTTAAAAGCTCTTGGCAAATGTTTATTAAATTTTGAACTTGTTAGTAAAGTTTTATGATCACTTTCTAAAGTTTGAGAATCAAAAGTAACGGTAATACAAGAAACAAAAGATTTAAATATTTTTTCACTTGAAGAACTTATCGGTTCATTGATGACATATGAAATGGTGCACAATGCACATGATGAACATGATGAACAAAACCACCTTCCAAAGAATAGGAAGGATTTGAGACATAGAACATTTGAAGACCACTCGAGCATAAGCTCAAGTGATGGTGAACAAGAACTACTCACTAAGAAATTTAAAAAAATTAAAGAAACAAAAATTTAAGAACAAAAAGAACAGAACTACTTGCTTTGAATGCAAGAAGAAGAATACAAAGTGGGATGAATCGAGCTCCTCCGAAAACGTGGAGAAAATCAAGAAAGGTGAGGTGGCAAACTACGTCTTCACGACATTCAACGACGAGGTAATCAAAACCCCCTTAATTTATTTCGAAATTACATGATGCTTTCTATAATGCATTTTTTTTTTAGTATAGAATTAATTTTCTTGAAAATTACATGTTTAAATAATATAATGAAAATGCTAATGAATTAGGATTATGCTTATCATGCTTACCTTTCCAATGATTTTAAAAATAATCATGAAAAATGCATATCTTATGATAAACAAACAAAATGATTTTTGATTGAAAATATGAAATCATGCTTGATGATTTAATAATACATAATGATGTTTTAATACCATGATGATTTTATTTTATGTATGAGATTTTAAAGTTATACATGATGATTTTTGTGGTTTATCGATCTTGATGGTTTTTATGACGGAATTTATTTTTTAATCCTAAATGATTGATGATATATATTCTTTTTGACAAAGGCATGCTTCTATGAAACAACTAAATAAAGAAAAGTATTTTTCTTGAAAATTCTTTTTCTCTATCTTATTGACATTGATGAATCTATTTTATCATCTTTTTATGAATCTTTTGAAAATGATTTTGATTTGATGATTTAAATTTGAATGGGCTTTATCTTAATTTTTTTAGATTTAAAACTTGAGATTTACTCTATAAAAATCGAGATCTTTTATCCTCAATGTTTCTTTTTGCCATCTACCATCCAAATGAATCATGATTGGTATCATTGCTATATTTCTTCTTGTCATATACTAAAGAAAAAAAAATTCTAAATGAATCATGATTCTTCGGAACCATAATTTTTTTATGATTCATAATGAATTGAGAAATTTTATATGCTTAAATTAATATCTTATTCTCATATAAGATTGAATAAATTTTATCTATATCATGATCTCCTAATAATTCCTTTTATTTTTTATTTAAAGAGGAGATGTGTCAAAATGAATCATGTCTTTTGGTATTCAAGTGATTTTATCTTTCATGATGTGATTGTATTTATGGCTTGTATGCCTTGAAATGATTAAAATATTTTACACTATTTTGTTCTTCCCTTCTTCTTTCTTGTTTGCAATGATAAAATGGGGAGAAATTTCGATCATGCATGGTAGGATATAATTGCTATAATGAGAATTTTACACTATTACATGCCTTAATAACATGTTGAAAATTATGTGTTTTGGATACAAAAATTTTCATGATAATGAGCATATTTTATCTTCATGATTGTGTTTAAAAATCTATAGCAAAACCATATCCAAATGCATGAAAGTGTTAAATTTTATTTTCGGATTTTCTTGATCCTAACATGATTTAGTATTTCTCTTCTGGACTTAATGTAGTTTTCATAAGCAAATGTCATATCGAGTTTGTTTTATATCATTGGTTTTTGACATATGGAATCAATTAACAAATGCATCTCTCATAGACTTATCATGTGAAAAATATTTTTTTCGAGAAATGGATTTGATGAAATGATTCCTTCGTATGAATTCCTTCTTGAAAAAGGAAGATCTTTTTTAATATTTGCATGGATTTGATTCACATACATATCTTGATCCTTGCAAAAATGAAGCTTGATCCTTGCAAAAATGGATTTGATCCTTGCAAAAATAAAAATAAATATTTGTATCATTTTTGATGATTTTACATTTTAATAATATGCATGATGAGTTGCAGTGATGATTGATTTATTTTTAATATCATGCATAAAAAAAATGAAATGTAAGGTTTTGAAAATGTGCATGTTTTAATTTAAAAATATAAGGATACACAAATAAGATTGATACTTAACCCTTGTCATGATTTGAAGATTATAGTAAAGGGAAATGAATTACAATATTATATTGTTATCCCGTCTATTTGACAATGACATAGGGGGAGCAAATTTTCCTAGCTTGCTAGCTAGCTTGCAAATCTCAAGAGAAGAAATGTGTGCTAAGTTACACATTTTGAGAAGGAATTGCTATCTTGAAACATCACCAAGAGTTGCTAGCTTGAAATCTCAAAAAGAAGCAAAACATACTAACGTGCACATCTAGCAAACTTGCATATTTCAAGAAGTAAGAGTTGCCTTCTTGAACATCTCTAATTTGCTAGCTTGCATGTAGAAGTTGCTATCTCAAAAGAAGCAAAAGTGCTATCTTGTATGTTGTAAAATTTGCATATCTAAAACTTGATAGCTTGAATGTTCTAAGCATGATGTAACACTTGCTAAATTTTCTAGCTTCAAAACTGCATGATGATAAAACTTGATATTATGTTTTTCATGCAATGAGTTGAACTTATATTACAAACACATTAGAGTTGGAACTTCTCCTTTTTGTTGATGACAAAGGGGGAGAAGTATGATTTTATACATAAATTCATGATGACGTGTTGCAAGTATTCATGATGAAAATTGCAATAACTTGAATTCAGTTTGAATTCAAGGTTCTATCAATATGACATATTGATAGTGGGGGATTGTTTAAACTCCGGGAGTTAAGTTTAACTCCGTTATCAATTGGTTGTCATCATAAAAAAGGGGGAGATTATTGAATCTCATATTTTGATGATGAAACCAATTGATAATTGTGTTTATGTTTTAATATGTGTTTTGAGTGACGTAGGTTGCTTCGATCATGATGAGACAATTAAAGCAGGAAAAATCATGTTGGGCCGGTGGAACATATCAGAAGATTGGACGTTGGGCCGGTGGATCTATCGACGTATCGATAGAAGGTTTCGGGTCGTAGACTTGGGCATCGGGCCAAGAAGAGCGGGTATTGCGCCAAGGATATCGAAGTTGCGGAGTCAACTGATTGATTGGGCAATAGGCCATAGTAGAGGACGATGCGTCGAAGAATCAGACGAAGTGTTGAGGGACCAATGACATGTCGGACAACTTGATTAATGCTTAGTATTAATTGTCTAGATCGAAGTTTGTTTTACATGTGCAGGATTAACTACGATGGAAGTAAGACATGTAGCAGGAGTTACGTCGGAGTCAAGACCATGATCACATTGGTGGTTCGAGAGTTCGACGGAAGTCCAAACGATCATCAGAGGTTTTGTGGGAACAAATCTGAGAAGTCTAGGAGCTTGCCAAAGAAGCTCGTCGGAACTCACCAAGTGGATCATCACAAGTCCAGGAGTTTGCCGAAAGCCCGCTGGAGCATCACCGAGGGTTCGTCAGATATTCGCCGTAAGTTCATCGGAAGAAGCAATTGACGCACTGGAGCAAGTTGAAGTAAATGTCTTAAGAAATATCGTAGTTAGTACGTAGATTAAGTTAGGAATGGAAGGTAATCCCATTAATTTAATTTGAGGGCAATTGGGCCTTTGACAGTCCCAAATTGGGCCGAATGAATCAGCCTATTCGAACCTAGATTTCCTGGCCGACGGTGGCACCGCTTGGGTTGGCAGTGTCACCGCCCAAGAGCTCAAGAAATCTTAGCAGTGCAACCGCCCAGGTCAGGCGGTGGTATTGCCTGGGCTCAGTCTCCGAGCGAGAGTGGGCGGTGGTACCGCCCCTGTCAGGTGGTGGTTGTTAGGATCAAGAGTACTAAGAGGGGGGTGAATTAGTGCAGCGGAAAACTTTCGACGATTAAAACTAATTTCGTATGATAAGAGCAATTTCAGTAGAAAAGCCGATTCGTAAATCACTTTAACTTGTGATTAGGCAAAAAGCAGTTAAAACGAATCTATGAAGGAAGTTTGCAGTTGTGATGGAAATCAGAATGTAAGCGCAAACTGAAATACGATGTTCGTACGAGAAAAGCGATTTACGTCTAAACACCGATTCGGAAAATACTGAGCTTGGAAACGCAATCGTAAAAGCGCAGAAGGCAGTAAGCTATGAAGGAGGTTTGTAGTAAGGATAATAAGCTCAAAGTAAATGCAAACCAGAGAGCAGCGCGATTTTAGAGTGGTTCGGTCAATCTTGACCTATATCCACTTCTGGCTTCCTCCATCGATGAGGTCACCGACGTCCATTAGAGGCCTTCCTTCAATAGGCACAGGCCAACCACCCTTTTACAGATTCACTCCTTTTGACGGGCTTAGGATACAACCCTTACAAACTTTTCTCTCCTCTCTTGAAAGATCAGAACTTGGAAGAAAAGAGGGAGAAGAACCTTTAACTTATACAACACTTTTGAGCTCTAAAAAACATAGAGTAAGATCAAGATTTTGGTGGTTTTTGTTGCTCTTTCATTGCTGAAAGAGTGGGGTATTTATAGGCCCCAAACCAATTTGAATTTGGAGCTCAAAATTGTCATTTTCCGGAATTCCGGGGTCTGGCGGTTGCACTGCCTGACTGGGATGGTTGCACTGCCTGACAGAGCTCGAAGACAGCCTCTGGGCAGTGCCACCGCTTGTCAGGGGCGGTTGCACCGCCTGGTAGAGCTCGAAGACCGAGTTCAAGCGGTGCCACCGCTTGATTGGGGCGGTTGCACCGCCCGGCCAGAGCTCTGAGACCGAGCTCAAGCAATTGCACCGCTGTCAGAGGCAGTTGCACTACCCAGTCAGAATTCAGAGACTGAGCCCTGGGCGATGCCACCTCTGGGTGAGAGATCTGGGTCCGAATGGGTTGATCCATTCGGCCCAATTTGGTTCTTTTAAGGGCCTAATTGCTCCTAGATTAAGTTAATGGGATCACCTCCCATTTCTAACTTAATCATCGTACTAACTACGATAATTCTTAAGACTTTTACTACAGCTTGCTCTGGTGCGTCAATCAATTCTTCCGGCGAACTTCCGTCGATCAACCGATGAACCCTCGGTGATGCTCCTGCGGACTTCCGGCAAACTCCTGGACTTACGACGATCCACTTGGCGAGTTTTGACGAGCTTCTTTTGGCAAGCTCTTGGACTTCCCGGATTTGTTCCCGCAGAACCTCCAACGACCGTCCGGACTTCCGTTGAACTCTCGAACTCCCAACGTGATCATAGTCTTGACTCCGTTGCAATTCCTGCTGCATGTCTTACTTTCATCGTAGTTAATCCTACACACTTATCTCAACATATGGATTAGATAACAAATGACAATTGACGTCATCATCAAAATCCGAGATTCAACAATCTCCCCCTTTTTGATGATGACAATCAATTGATAATAGAGTTAACCTTAACTCCCCCTATCTATGTGTCATAATTGAGACAAGTCATTCTTGAATTCAAAGCCTTTGAATTCAAGAGACATATTGATAAGTTAAAATCATTTAACCTTATGAATACTCCCATCATGATTCCCATCATGATGTATTTCTCTATATGATGTCAAGACTCGACATCCATTTTCAAATTTCAAATATGAATTATAGTAATGATAGCAATTCATCATATGGTAAGATATCAACATGTAAAATTATAATACAAGTTCTTGATATCTTAACATGTTGCAAATATGACAATCATAGCAAATATGGCATGATCATAGCATCAATAATCATATGTCCGCTTCTTTCAACATAATATGGCATTTATAGCATCAATTCATATACTTCTCCCCCTTTGTCATCAACAAAAAGGATAATAATATAAGTAACTTTTGAATATACGTGTGATGCCATAAGTAGGTTCATGTCATTTATAGGATACAAACATCTCAAGAAGACCATGGAGATTATTCAAATAGAGTGAAAACTTCTTCCTTTTTATTTGTTATTATCCTTTTTGCATGAAGGAGGGAAGCCATTTGTATAGTTCAAATCGATAGCATGCTTTACAAGGATCAGGATATTTATGTGAGTAAAGTCCTTGCAAAAATATCTTCCTTTTATAAGAAGGAATCATCAAATTTATTTCTCAAAGATAATATTTTTCACATGACAAGTCTAAAAGCTATGCATTTGCTAGATGATTCTTTTTGTCAAGAATTAATGATGTGAATCAAAATCCGAAAGAGAATAATGTATTCATGAAATCCGATTGGAACTAAATATTTAATTAAACACTTTCATGCAAGACTATAAAGACATGCTCATCGTTTATGAAGATTTTTGTATTAATTTCCAACATGTTATTTCTGGCATGTAATGGAGATTAAGTGATTTGGTCATTCAATCAATAAAGTCCAAATAATAATTTTAACAAGTTTATGCATTCGGACACATTATCATGGCAATACATCAATATCATGGTATCAATATCATGGTAATACATCAAAATTATGTTATATGACACATCAATTTCAAGGCTATATTTCTATCACATTCATCATGGAAACCAAGACACAAGGTTTTCAAGGTTGGTATTATAGAAACATTTAATATCAACATGAAATCCGACAATGAGTAATGAGATTGAGCAATGTAACACTACATATTCTTGCTTCAAGTAATCATAAGGCATTGTGATCAAGGTGAGTAATATAAAGAGTTTACAACAACGTAGTTGTTCCAACAAGAGGTTACTGTATCCACATATATAAGCTTTATTCAAGAGGTGGAAAATTAAAGTACCTAAATAAAAAGTCAAATTGTCGATGAATTTGCTACAGTTTAGATAGGATTTAATCTTGTCGGTGTTCAAGCCGATTTGTCTTTGTTCAAATCGATCCATCTGAATCCCAATGTCTTCAATAGATGATGCATGAGCTTACACAAATGGATGTGTTTCCTCAAAGGGACAGATCGGAGGAGATTGAGTGCCCCTAAAGACTGGTGTTTCGGGTTCTGGTTCAGGTTGAGGGTGATCGGTTCTTCTAGGCATTCTAACCCAATTACCATTTCTATAAACACATCTCAATCGATGAAGTAGATTTTTGTTTATTATGCTAAACCTATCTACTTTCATCACTTCTTCATCGGGTGGGATTTGGATATCATAGGCTTTAAGGATTCTAGTGATTATGCCACCATATGGAAGCATAATGTCTCTCTTGGATAGTTCTATCATGTTTTGTTGGATGAGGTATCCAAAACAGATGTTATGTCCTTTCATGATCCAATACATGGTTCCTAACTCCATTTGACTTACTTCATCATGAAGATATTGTTTAGGGAGAATGATGCTAGTTAGGATATGATGAAGTACTTTAGTGTTTAGTGGTAGTAGGTGTTCACGGCTTTTAGGAACTGTCACTAATTTGGATTACCGAAAATTGTTCCTAAGGCTTCAACATATGTTGTCCCAACTGTTTCATTTTTCCATGATCCTCTAAAATAAAGTCCTCTATTTTTTACGGGAATACCTATCATGTCACAAATGAATTTATCCGTAATAGAGATGTGTTGCCCTAAGATATAGGTGGACATTCTTTCTTCTTCATCTACTTGTAGATTGTTGTAAAACAGTCTAACAAGTCTTGGATAGAAGGGTTTACTAATTTATAAAATAGGGAGTAGATCTAGGTTGGCAAACCATTGGATTGTCTCTAAGTCTCTTAGTTCATCTAAATCTACATGTTTTCCATTATTGACACTTCTAAATTCAAAGGAGGAAAATTTTTCAGCATGATACTTTGAATCAAAGAGGGTAAGATCAAAATCTTCCACTAATCTCCTCTTTCCTTTGTCCCTTGAGGATCTTCTAGAGCCCATAACTACTGTTATTTGAGAGGATAGTAATGAGCAAGAGTAAATGAATCAAAAACAGAATTTAGAGGGCTCTTAGAGAATACCTTAAGTGAGATCATCAAGAGAAGGAGAGATTTCTGATCTTTTGCTTCGAAATGAGGAGGATTTAGGATTCTAAGAAGGGAGAAATGGAGGTGGAGAGGCTTTGGAAGAGAAAAGAGGGGAAGGTAGTAAGTTGGGGTCGGTTCCACCGTCGGTCCTAGCTCGGTTTAATAGGGGGCAAGATTGCGGGCGGTTGCATCGCTGGTTGGGGCGGTGCAACCGCTTGCAACTCGTGACAGTCGGCGGTGCTACCGCCAGTTGGAGCGGTGCCACCGCCTGCAGGCAGTGAGCACTCGTTTTGAATGTTGTGTGGTCTGTTTTGAATGTTTCTTACTTGAGAAGAGTTTTTATTTATGGAGCAGTCAATTTTACTTACGTAACTACGTAAGAATTTTCATAGATGAGAAATTTGCACGATCAAGATAGATATAGTGACACGCATATTCTTCTTCAAATGTCGAATTCCTGTTTGTGACAGTTTGTCCACGTTGGTAAGCTTTGCAAGTTCATGACAAACTTTGCTTACAAGACGTAAGTTCATGATATAGTTGAATTTAAAAGTAACAAACTAATCAGTTTGATGGGATCCAAAATCCAGAGGATATGTGAAGGTAGAAATATGGGTTTCCAATTCTGAGGGATCAAATAGGTTTATATTACTCTTGTAGTTTTAGTTTTATAATCTTCTTTTTGTTATTTAGGCTTTGGGAGCATCGCGTGTTTTTTGGATCTCGGGTTATGAATATCGAGAATCCAAAGAGCAAGATATTTTCTTGCTCCCAGCTTGGGATGATTTACGTTTCTACAAGACAGGATAATTTCTAGGTACCCATTTACTTTTGGGTGCCTCAAAAGTTGATCTATATTGTTTGTCATGTTGTATAGAGTTTATCATGGTTCCTTTAGGAACCCAAATTAATTTGTTTGGACTAATTTTCTTGAATGGACAATAATGCGTTTTGTGTCCATGCTTGCAACAAAAGTTGCATTTGCTTTGGTGTCAAACATGTAGGATGGGGCCTTTTATGAAGGTGGTTGGATTTTGGTAAGAATTTCTCACAAATCCGATTCCACTTCTTTTGGGAATGTGACTCTTGTTTGTAAGGATCATGTTCAAAGACTTGCTACCAACCTCAAATTTCTTCAAGGTGTTAATGAGTAGCAAGTTATTCTTTTGGATAGTTTCTAGATCATGACATTTTATACAAGAGCGTAAACTATCATGATATTCAGTTTTTAACTTATCGAAATCACAATTAAGACTATCATGCTTCTTTTTTAGCAATTTGTATTTTCTACTAATAATCTTGCATTCATCAAATAAATCATGGAAGGTATTTAATAACTCATCAAATGATAAATCTACATCAATTAAATTTGTTACCTCCTCTCCGATGGCCATTTAATAACTCATGTTGCATAGAGTTTATCATGGTTCCTTTAGGAACCCAAATTAATTTGTTTGGACTAATTTTCTTGAATGGACAATAATGCGTTTTGTGTCCATACTTGCAACAAAAGTTGCATTTCTTTGGTGTCAAACATGTAGGATGGGGCCTTTTATGAAGGTGGTTGGATTTTGGTAAGAATTTCTCACAAATCCGATTCCACTTCTTTTGGGAATGTGACTCTTGTTTGTAAGGATCATGTTCAAAGACTTGCTACCAACCTCAAATTTCTTCAAGGTGTTAATGAGTAACAAGTTATTCTTTTGGATAGTTTCTAGATCATGACATTTTATACAAGAGCGTAAACTATCATGATATTCAGTTTTTAACTTATCGAAATCACAATTAAGACTATCATGCTTCTTTTTTAGCAATTTGTATTTTCTACTAATAATCTTGCATTCATCAAATAAATCATGGAAGGCATTTAATAACTCATCAAATGATAAATCTGCATCAATTAAATTTGTTACCTCCTCTCCGATGGCCATTAAGGCGTCATAAGCAACTTGCTCAGTGTTGGACTCCTCTTCTTCGGACGCGCTGGAATCATCCCATGTTGCTTTGAGCGCCTTCTTCTTTGATGTTCTCTTCTTGGCTTGGGGACAATCACTCTTGTAGTGTCCCGGCTTTTTGCACTCATAGCAAATAACTTTGTCCCTTTTGGGTTCAAGTTTATTTTTTGTGTTGTTTTTAAACTTGTTTCTCTTAATGAATTTTTTGAATTTCCTTGTTAGAAGTGCCAAGTCATCGTCACATTCCTCATCACTTGAGTTTTCTCTCAAGTGGTCATCTAAAGTTCTAAGTGTCATATCCTTCCTGTTCTTTGGAAGGATGTCTTCTTGCTCTTTATGAGCCTTGTATGTCATTTCATAGTTCATTAATGACCCGATTAGTTCTTCAAGAGGAAAGTTGCTTAAATTTTTAGCCTCTTGAATAGCAGTGACTTTAGGGTCCCAACTTTTTAGAAAGGATCTTAGAATCTTATTTACGAGCTCAAAATCTGAAAAACTTTTGCCGAATCCTTTTAGACCATTGACGACATCCGTGAAACGGGTGTACATGTCGCCAATAGTCTCGCTCGGTTTCATTCAGAAAAGTTCGAAAGAGTGTACCAAAAGATTAATTTTTGACTCTTTCACTCTACTTGTTCCTTTATGAGTCCCTTCAAGTGTATGCCAAATATCAAACGCGGTTTCACAAACCGAAACACGATTAAACTCATTTTTATCAAGAGCACAAAATAAGGCATTCATAGCCTTTGCATTAAGAGCGAAAGTCTTCTTCTCCAATTCATTCCAATCGATCATTAGAAGAGAAGATTTCAAAAAACCATTTTCGACAAGATTCCAAAGTTAAAAATCCATTGAAATAAGGAAGATCCTCATTCGAGTCTTCCAATAGGTGTAGTCCGTCCTATTAAACATGGGTGGACGTGTAATAGAATGGCCCTCTTGGTTTCCGGCGTATGCGATCTCTCTTGGGTTTTAATCTGTTTGAGAGTGAACCCCACTCTAATACCAATTGTTAGGATCAAGAGCACTAAGAGGGGGGGGATGAATTAGTACAGCGGAAAACTTTTGACGATTAAAACTGATTTCGTACAATAAGAGCAATTTCGGTAGAAAAGCCGATTCGTAAATCACTTTAACTTGTGATTAGGCAAGAAGCAGTTAAAACGAATTTATGAAGGCAATTTGCAGTTGTGATGGAAATCAGAATGTAAGCGTAAACTGAAATACGATGTTCGTATGAGATAAGCAATTTA
Organism: Musa schizocarpa; assembly: GCA_900464855.2. Taxonomy (NCBI): domain Eukaryota; kingdom Viridiplantae; phylum Streptophyta; class Magnoliopsida; order Zingiberales; family Musaceae; genus Musa; species Musa schizocarpa. The sequence continues at coordinate 25,747,786 of LS990925.1, read as the reverse complement.
CGTCTAAACACCGATTCAGAAAACACTGAGCTTGGAAACCCAATCGTAAAAGCGTAGAAGGCAGTAAGCTATGAAAGAGGTTTGCAGTAAGGATAATAAGTTCAAAGTAAATGCAAACCAGAGAGCAGCGCGATTTTAGAGTGGTTCGGTCAATCTTGACCTACATCCACTTCTGGCTTCCTCCACCGATAAGGTCACTGACGTCCACTAGAGGCCTTCCTTCAATAGGCGAAGGCCAACCACCCTTTTACATATTCACTCCTTTTGACGGGCTTAGGAGACAACCCTTACAAACTTTTCTCTCCTCTCTTGAAAGATCAAAACTTGGAAGAAAAGAGGGAGAAGAACCTTTAACTTATACAACACTTTTGAGCTCTAAAAATCACAGAGTAAGATCAGGATTTTGGTGGTTTCTGTTGCTCTTTAATTACTGAAAGAGTGGGGTATTTATAGGCCCCAAAGCAGTTTGAATTTGGAGCTCAAAACTGTCATTTCCCGAAATTCCGGGGTATGGCGGTTGCACCGCCTAACTGGGGTGGTTGCACCGCTTGACAAAGCTTGAAGACTGAGCCTCTGGGCAGTGCCACCGCTTGTCAGGGGCGGTTACACCGCCTAGCAGAGCTAGAAGACCGAGCTCAGGCGGTGCCACCGCTTGACTGGGGCGGTTGCACCGCTGTCAGAGGCGGTTGCACCTCCCAGTCAGAACTCGGAGACTGAGCCCTGGGCGGTGCCACCGCCGACCCAGGCGGTGCCACCTCTGGACGAGAGATCTGGGTCCGAATGGGTTGATCCATTCGGCCCAATTTGGTTCTTTTAAAGGCCCAATTGCCCCTAGATTATGTTAATGGGATCACCTCTTGCTAACTACGACAATTCTTAAGACTTTTACTACAGCTTGCTCCGGTGTGTCAATTGCTTCTTCCGTCGAGCTTCCGGCGAACTTCCGTCGATCATCCGATGAACCCTCGGTGATGCTCCTGTGGACTTCCGGCAAACTCCTGGACTTGCGACGATCCACTTGGCGAGTTCCGACGAGCTTCTTTTGGCAAGCTTCTGGACTTCTCGGATTTGTTCCCACAGAATCTCCGACGTGATCATAGTCTTGACTCCAGCGTAATTTCTACTGCATGTCTTACTTTCATCGTAGTTAATCCTACACACTTATCTCAACATATGGATTGGATAACAAATGACAATTGACGTCATCATCAAAATCCGAGATTCAACAGTGGTACCGCCTGGGCTCAATCTCCAAGCTAGACTAGGCGATGGTACCGCTCCTATCAAGTGTTGGTACCGCCTGAGCTTGATCTCCGAGATGTAGTACCGCCCAGTTCTGGTGGTAGTACCGCCAGGACCCCGGAAATCCGGTAAATGACACATTTGAGCTCGAAATTCAAATCAATTGGGGCCTATATAAACCCCATCCTTTCCTGTATGAAAGGGCAACCAAAAGGCACCAAAAATCCAATCTAACTCTGTGATTTTTAGAGCTCAAAAGTGTTGTATAAGCTAAAAGTACTCCTCCCTCTTTTCTTCCAAGTTTCGATCATTCAAGAGAGGAGTGAAAATTCTGTAAGGGTTGTCTCCTAAGTCTGTCAAAAGGAGTGAAACTGTAAAAGGGTGGTTGGCCTTCACCTATTGAAGGAAGGCCTCTAGCGGACGTCGGTGACCTCGTCGGAGGAGGAAGCCAAAAGTGGATGTAGGTCAAGATTGACCGAACTACTCTAAAATTATGGTGCTCTATAGTTTGCATTTCTTCTTGCTGCTTGCCTTACTATAAACCTCCATATGTACTTTACTTTCTTATTACTTTTGTTGCACTCCTTTACAAACTCGCTTTCAATTTAAGTTTCCGAAAATGGTTTTACATCGAAAATGATTTCAACGTACGAACGCAGTTTTAATCGTCGAAAGTTTTTTCGCTACACTAATTCACATCCCCCCTTAGTGCTCTTGATCCTAACACTTTTCAACTCCTAATTCTTCTCTAAGAAATAACCTCCTAACCCTAGTCGGCCTCTTCACCTCTTTAATAGGGGTCAGCTAGGTAGGTTTTACATGAATGCCCCTATCAATTAAGACTCTCCTAGCTAAAGTCCCAACATACTCGTCCTCTTCAAATCAACCTTGTCCTCGAGGTTGACGATCCATGAATTCTGAGAATTTGATCTTCAAGTCGTCATCGTTCTCCAAAGTTGCACCTTCTGCTGGTAAGTTCACCCACTGTATTAGCACTTTAGTAGTGGGTCGTCATCATCGAGCCACGATCCGTCGATCAATAATGGCACTTGGCTGGGTCTGGAGTTCTCCTTGGGTAGTCATATTTGGTAGATAGCTTTGGGTTGTCTCATTTTGTCCCAACTTGAGCTTTAAATATGACACATGAAAGACTGGATAGATTCGGGAGCTGGCGGGTAAGTCTAATATGTATGCTACAGTTCTGATACGCTCCAAAATTTGGTATGGTCCATAGAACCGAGGTGAAAACTTCATAGATGCTCTAGCCTGGATTAATATTTGCTTATATGGCTAGAGTCGTAGGAAGACCCAATCTTCTATTGAAAATTCTCTTTCATCTTTGTGTTGATCATATTGTTGTTTCATCCTTGCTTGAGCTGCAGTGAGATTATCTTTTAGCAACTTCAGCATTTTGTCTCTGTCTTGTAGTTCCCTGTCTACTTGTTCCACTTTAGAGGTGCCCAACACATATTTTGGGATCACAGGAGGAGGTCGGTCATACCAAGCCTTATAGAGAGTACATTTTTGTAGATGAATGATAAGTTGTATTATACCACCATTCGGCCTAGGGAAGCCACCTTGTCCACTCTTTTGGCCGGTCACTAGTGAAGCATCTAAGGTATGTCTCCAAGCACTTATTCACCACTTCAGTATGACCATCGGTTTGTGGGTGATACGTCATACTCCTTTTCAATTTAGTACTCTACATCTGGAATAACTCTGTCCAAAATATGCTCATGAAGATGCAAATAGAATTTGGCACAAGTACAATGCGTCCCTTATAGCGTAATTCTTTTGAGTCCCAACTATAATAAGCCACGGAGCTCGGTGATTCCTCCAATTTTGTTATGATATTACTGGTCTTCGGATCTTCCTATCATTCCCTCTTAATATCCTCAAGGAAGTCGCCGGTCGGAAGTGAAACGACTGAAAATTCAGCTTGCTCGGGTAGTCGAGAAAGTGCATCTGCAACAACATTTTCTTTTCCCTTTTTGTAAGTTATTTTATAATCATATCCAAGAAGCTTTGTTACCCATTTTTGCTACTCGGGGGAAGATATCTTCTGCTTTAAGAAATATTTTAGGCTTTTATAGTCGGCCTTGATTTGAAAGCATAGCCTGATCAAGTACGGTCTCCACTTGGCCAATGCATACACAATTGTGAGCATCTCCTTGTCGTAAATAGTCATCTTGAGATGAGAAGGACATAACACCTTACTGGTATAAGCAAGGGGGCGACCATCTTGCATTAGTATAGCACCAATTCTAACTCCGGAGACATCGACTTCAATAACAAAAAGTCTTGCCGAAGTCAGGTAGCGCTAACACGGGTGTTGTCATCATTGCGGCTTTAAGTTCGACGAAGGTGGTAGTGGTTTTGTCCGACCATTGGAAAACATCTTTTTTCAGCAAAGAAATAAGGGGTGTACTGATCTTTCCATAGTTTTTCACGAATTTGCGGTAATGGCTTGTTAAACTTAGAAAGCTGCATAGCAATTTTATGTTCCTCATGTTAGGATCAAGAGCACTAAGAGGGGGGAATTAGTGCAGCGGAAAACATTCGATGTTTAAAACTGTGTTCGTACGACAAGAGCAATTTTGGTAGAAAAGCTGATTCATAAATTACTTTAACTCGAGATCAGGTAAGAAGCAGTTAAAACAAATCTATAAAGGCAGTTTGCAGTTATGATTGAAATTAGAATGTAAGTGCAAACTGAAATACGATGTTCGTACGGTAAAAGTGATTTCAGTAGAAAAGTCGATTCGTAAATCACTTTAACTTGTGATTAGGCAAGAAGCAGTTAAAACGAATCTATGAAGGCAGTTTGCAGTTGTGATGGAAATCAGAATATAAGCGCAAACTGAAATACGATGTTCGTACGAGAAATGCGATTTACGTCTAAACACCGATTCGAAAAATACTGAGCTTGGAAACGCAATCGTAAAAGCGCAGAAGGTAGTAAGCTATGAAAGAGGTTTACAGTATGGATAATAAGCTCAAAGTAAATGCAAACCAGAGAGCAACACGGGTTTAGAGTGGTTCGGTCAATCTTGACCTACATCCACTTCTGGCTTCCTCCACCGATGAGGTCACCAACGTCTACTAGAGGCATTCCTTCAATAAGCGAAGGCCAACCACCCTTTTACATATTCACTCCTTTTGACGGGCTTAGGAGACAATCCTTACAAACTTTTCTCTCCTCTCTTGAAAGATCAGAACTTGGAAGAAAAGAGGGAGAAGAACCTTTAACTTATACAACACTTTTAAGCTCTAAAAATCACAGAGTAAGATCGGGATTTTGGTGGTTTTCCGTTGCTCTTTCATTGCTGAAAGAATGGGGTTTTTATAGGCCCCAAACCAGTTTGAATTTGGAGCTCAAAACTGTCAACTCCCGGAATTCCAGGGTCTAGCGGTTGTACCGCCTGACAGAGCTCGAAGACTGAGCCTCTGGATGGTGCCACCGCTTGTCAGGGGCAGTTGCACCGCCTGGCAAAGCTTGGAGACCGAGCTCAGGTGGTGCCACTGCTTGACTAGGGCGGTTGCACCGCCCAGCCAGAGCTCGGAGACCGAGCTCGGGTGGTTGCACCGCTGTCAGAGGCGGTTGCACCACCCAGCCAGAACTCGGAGATTGAGCCGTGGGCGGTGCCACCTCTGGCCAAGAGATCTGGGTCCGAATGGGTTTATCCATTCGGCCCAATTTGGTTCTTTCAAGGGCCCAATTGCCCCTCGATTAAGTTAATGGGATCACCTCCCATTTCTAACTTAATCATCATGCTAACTACGACAATTCTTAAGACATTTACTACAGCTTGCTCCGGTGCATCAATCGCTTCTTCCGGCGAGCTTCTGGCGAACATCCGACGGACCTCCGGCGATGCTCCTGTGGACTTCCGGCAAACTCCTGGACTTGCGACGATCCACTTAGCGAGTTCCGACGAGCTTCTTTTGGCAAGCTCCTGGACTTCTCGGATTTGTTCCCGTAGAACCTCCGACGACCGTCCGAACTTCCGTTAAGCTCTCGAACTCCCAACGTGATCATTGTTCCCGTAGAACCTCCGACGACCGTCCGGACTTCCATCAAGCTCTCGAACTCCCAACGTGATCATAGTCTTGACTCTGGTGCAACTCCTACTGCATGTCTTACTTTCATCGTAGTTAATCCTGCACACTTATCTCAACATATGGATTAGATAACAATTGACAATTGACGTCATCATCAAAATCCGAGATTCAATAATCTCCCCCTTTTTGATGATGACAATCAATTGATAACGCAGTTAACCTTAACTCTCCCTATCTATGTGCCATAATTGAGATAAGTCATTGTTGAATTCAAAGCCTTTGAATTAAAGAGACATATTTATAAGTTAAAATTATTTAACCTTATCAATACTCCCATCATGATTCCCATCATGATATATCTCTCTGTATGATGTCAAGACTCGACATCCATTTTCAAATTTCAAATGTGAATTATAGTATTGATAGAAATTCATCATATGGTCAGATATCAACATGTAAAATTATAATGCAAGTTCTTGATATCTTAACATGATACAAATATGGCAATTATAGCAAACATGGCATAATCATAGCATCAATAATCATATGTTTGCTTCTTTCAACATAATATGACATTTATAGCATCAATTCATATACTTCTCCCCCTTTGTCATCAACAAAAAGGAGAACGGCAACTTTTGAATATACGTGTGATGTCATAACTAGGTTCATGTCATTTATAGGATACAAACATCTCAAGAAGACCATGACATGGAGATTATTTACATAGAGTGAAAACTTCTTCCTTTTTATTTGTTATTATCTTTTTTGCATGAAGGAGGAAAGTCATTTGTGTAGTTCAAATCAATAGCATGCTTTACAAGGATCAGGATATTTATGTGAGAGTACTTGTAAAAAATATCTTCCTTTTATAAGAAGGAATAATCAAATTTATTTCTCAAAGGCAATATTTTTTACATGATAAGTCTAAAAGCTATGCATTTGCTAGATGATTCTATTTGTCAAGAATTAATAATGTGAATCAAAGTCCAAAAAAGAATAATGTATTCATGAAATCCGATTAGAACTGAAAATTTAATTTATCACTTTCATGCAAGACTATGAAGACATGCTCATCGTTTATGAAAATTTTTGTATTAATTTCTAACATGTTATTTTTTGCATGTAATGGCGATTAAGTGATTTGATCATTCAATCAATAAAGTCTGAATAATAATTTTAACAAGTTTATGCATTCGGACACATCATCATGGCAATACATCAACATTATGGTATCAACATCATGGTAATACATCAATATTATATCACATGACACATCAATTTCAAGGCTATATTACTTTCACATTCATCATAGAAACCAAGACACAAGGTTTTCAAAGATGGTATTATAGAAACATTTAATATCAACATGAAATCCGACAATGAATAATGAGATTGAGCGAAGTAACCCTGCATATTCTTGCATCAAGTAACCATAAGACATTGTGATCAAGGTGAGTAATATAAAGAGTTTACAACAACGTAATTGTTAAAATAAGAGGTTATTGTGTCCACATATACAAGCTTTATTCAGGAGGTGGAAAATTAAAGTGTCTAAATAAAGAGTCAAATTGTCGATGAATTAGCTGCAGTTCAGATAGGATTTGATCTTGCCAGTTTTCAAGTCGATCTTGTCTTTGTTCAAATCGGTCCATCCGAATCCCAATGTCTTCAATAGATGATGCATGAGCTTGCTCAAATGGATGTGTTTCCTTAAAGGGACAGATCGGAGAAGATTGAGTGCCCCTAAAGACTGGTTTTTCAGGTTCTGGTTCAGGTTGAGGGTGATCGGTTCTTCTAGGCATTCTAACCCAATTACCATTTCTATAAACACATCTCAATCGATTAAGTATATTTTTGTTTATTATGCTAAACCTATCTACTTTCATCACTTCTTCGTCGGGTGGGATTTGGATAACGTAGGCTTTAAAGATTCTAGTGATTATACCACCATATGGAAGCATCATGTCTCTCTTGGATAGTTCTATCATGTTTTGTTGGATGAGGTATCCAAAACAGATGTTATGTCCTTTCATGATCCAATATATGGTTCCTAACTCTATTTGACTTACTTCATTATGATGATATTGTTTAGAGAGAATGATGCTAGTTAGGATATGATGAAGTACTTTAGTGTTTAGTGGTAGTAGGTGTTCACAGCTTTTAGGAACTATCACTAAGTTGGGATTACCGAAAATTGTTCCTAAGGCTTCAACATATGTTGTCTCAACTGTTTCATTGTCCCATGATCCTCTAAAATAAAGTCCTCTATTTTTTACGGGAATGTCTATCATGTCACAAATTAATTTATCCGTAATGGAGATGTGTTGTCCTAAGAGATAGGTGAACATTCTTTCTTCTTCATCTACTTGTAGATTGTTGTAAAATAGTCTAACAAGTCTTGGATAGATGGGTTCACTAATTTATAAAATAGGGAGTAGATCTAGGTTGGCAAACCATTGGATTGTCTCTAAGTCTCTTAGTTCATCTAAATCTACATATTTTCCCTTATTGACACTTCTAAATTCAAATGAGGAGAATTTTTCAGCATGATACTTTGAATCAAAGTGGGTAAGATCAAAATCTTCCACTAATCTCCTCTTTCCTTTGTCCCTTGAGGATCTTCTAGAGCCCAGAACTAATGTTATTTGAGAGGATAGTAATGAGCAAGAGTAAATGAATCAAAAACAGAATTTAGAGGGCTCTTAGAGAATACCTTAAGTGAGATCTTCAAGAGAAGGAGAGATTGTTGATCTTTTGCTTTAAAATGAGGAGGATTTGGGATGCTAAGATGGGAGAAATGGAGGTGGAGAGGCTTTGGAAGAGAAAAGAGGGGAAGGGAGTAAGTTGGGGTCGGTTCCACCATCGGCCCTAGCTCGGTTTAATAGGGGGCAAGATTGCGGGCGGTTGCACCGCTGGCTGGGGTGGTGCAACCGCTTGCAACCCATGACAGCCGGCGGTGCTACCGCCAACTGGAGCGGTGCCACCGCCTATAGGCAGTGAGTACTCGTTTTGACTATTGTGTGGTCTGTTTTGAATGTTTCTTACTTTAGAAGAGTTTTTATTTATGGAGCAGTCAACTTTACTTACGTAACTACGTAAGAATTTTCATTTTAAGATGAGACATTTGCACGATCAAGATAGATCTAGTGATGCGCATATTCTTCTTCAAATGTCGTATTCATGTTTGTGACAGTTTGTCCAAATTGGTAAGCTTTGCGAGTTCATGACAAACTTTGCTTATAAGACGTAAGTTCATGATATAGTTGAATTTAAAAGTAACGAACTAATCAGTTTGATGGGATCAGAAATCCAGAGGATATATGAACGTAGAAATATGGGTTTCCAATTCTAAGGGATAAAATAGGTTTGTATTGCTCTTGTAATTTTAGTTTTCTAATCTTCTTTTTGTTATTTAGGCTTAGGGAGCATCGCGTGTTCTTTTTGGATCTCGGGTTATGAATATCGAGAATCTAAAGAGCAAGGTATTATTTCTTGCTCCCAGCTTGGGATGGTTTATGTTTTTACAAGACAGGATAATTTCTAGATACCCATTTACTTTTGGGTGCCTCAAAAATTAATCTATATTGTTTTTCATGTTGCATAGAGTTTATCATGGTTCTTTTAGGAACCCAAATTAATTTGTTCGGACTAATTTTCTTAAATGGATAATAATGCGTTTTGTGTCCATGCTTACAACAAAAGTTGCATTTGCTTTGGTGTCGAATATGTAGGATGGGGCCTTTTATGAAGGTGGTTGGATTTTGGTGAGAATTTCTCACAAATCTGATTCCACTTCTTTTGGGAACGTGACCCTTATTTGTAAGGATCATGTTCAAAGACTTGATACCAACCTCAAATTTGTTCAACTTGTCCATGAGTAGCAAGTTTTGCTTTTGGATAGTTTCTAGATTATGGCATTTTACACAAGAGCCTAAACTTACATGATATACAGTTTTTAACTTATCGAAATCACAATTAAGACTATCATGCTCCTTTTTTAGCAATTTGTATTTTCTACTAATAATCTTGCATTCATCAAATAAATCATGGAAGGCATTTAATAACTCATCAAATGATAAATCTGCATCAATTAAATTTGTTACCTCTTCTCCGATGGCTATTAAGGCGTAATGAGCAACTTGCTCGGTGTTGGACTCCTCTTCTTCGGACGCGCTCAAATCATCCCATATTACTTTGAGCGCCTTTCTTTGATGTTCTCTTCTTGGCTTAGGGACAATCACTCTTGTAGTGTCCCGGCTTTTTGCACTCATAGCAAATAACTTGGTCCCTTTTGGGTTCAAGTTTATTTTTTGTGTCATTTTTAAACTTGTTTCTCTTAATGAATTTTTTGAATTTCCTTGTTATAAGTGCCAAGTCATCGTCACAGTCCTCATCACTTGAGTTTTCTCTCAAGTGGTCATCTAAAGTTCTAAGTGCCATATCCTTCCTATTCTTTGGAAGGATGTCTTCTTGCTCTTCATGAGCCTTGCCTGTCATTTCATAAGTCATTAATGACCCTTTTAGTTCTTCAAGAGAGAAGTTGCTTAAATCTTTAGCTTCTTGAATAGCAGTGACTTTAGGGTCCCAACTCTTAGGAAGAGATCTTAGAATCTTATTTACAAGCTCAAAATCCGAAAAACTTTTGCCGAGTCCTTTTAGACCATTGACGACATCCGTGAAACGGGTATACATGTCGCCAATAGTCTCGCTCAGTCTCATTCGGAAAATTTTGAAAGAGTGTATCAAGAAATTGATTTTTGACTCTTTCACTCTACTTGTGCCTTCGTGAGTCACTTCGAGTGTATATTAAATATCAAACGCGGTTTCACAAACCGAAACACGATTAAACTCATTTTTATCAAGCGCACAAAATAAGGCATTCATAGCCTTTGCATTAAGAGCGAAAGTCTTCTTCTCCAATTCATTCCAATCGATCATTGGAAGAGAAGATTTTGAAAAACCATTTTCGACAAGATTCCAAAGTTCAAAATCCATTGAAATAAGGAAGATCCTCATTCGGGTCTTCCAATAGGTGTAGATCGTCCCATTGAACATGGGTGGACGTGTAATAGAATGACCCTCTTGGTTTCCGGCGTATGCCATCTCTCTTGGGTTTTAATCCATTTGAGAGTGAACCCCGCTCTGATACCAATTGTTAGGATCAAGATCACTAAGAGGGGGGAATTAGTGCAATGAAAAACTTTCGACGCTTTAAAACTGCGTTAAATGAATTTACAAGAGAAATTTCGGTAGAAAAGCCAATTCGTAAATTACTATAACTTGAGATCAGGTAAGAAGCAGTTAAAACAAATCTATAAAGGCAGTTTGTAGTTATGATGGAAATCAGAATGTAAGCGCAAACTGAAATACGATATTCGTACGGTAAAAGCAATTTCAGTAGAAAAGTCGATTTGTAAATCACTTTAACTTGTGATTAGGTAAGAAGCAGTTAAAACGAATCTATGAAGGCAGTTTGCAGTTGTGATGGAAATCAGAATGTAAGTGCAAACTAAAATACGATGTTCGTACGAGAAAAGCGATTTACGTCTAAACACCAATTCGGAAAATACTAAGCTTGGAAACGCAATCGTAAAAGAGCAGAAGGCAGTAAGCTATGAAGGAGGTTTGCAATAAGGATAATAAGCTCAAAGTAAATGCAAAATAGAGAGCAACGCGAGTTTAGAGTGGTTCGGTCAATCTTGACCTACATCCACTTCTAGCTTCCTCCACCGATGAGGTCACTGACGTCCACAAGAGGCCTTTCTTCAATAGGCGAAGGCCAACCACCCTTTTACAGATTCACTCCTTTTGACGGGCTTAGGAGACAACCCTTACAAACTTTTCTCTCCTCTCTTGAAAGATCAGAACTTGGAAGAAAAGAGGGAGAAGGACCTTTAACTTATACAACACTTTTGAGCTCTAAAAATCACATAGTAAGATCAGGATTTTGGTGATTTTTCGTTGCTCTTTCATTGCTGAAAGAGTGGGGTATTTATAGGCCCCAAACCAGTTTGAATTTAGAGCTCAAAACTATCATCTCCCGGAATTCCGGGGTCTGGCGGTTGCACCGCCTGGCAGAGCTCGAAGACTGAGCCTCTGGATGGTGCCTCTGCTTGTCAGGGGTGGTTGCACCGCCTGGCAGAGCTCGGAGACCGAGCTCAGGCGATGCCACCGCCCAGCCAGAGCTCGGAGACCGAGCTCAAGCAATTGCACCGCTGTCAGAGGCGGTTGCACCGCCTAGCCAGAACTCGGAGACTGAGCTGTGGGCGGTGCCACCGCCGACCCAAGCGGTGCCACCTCTGGCTAAGAGATCTGGGTCCGAATGGGTTGATCCATTCGGCCCAATTTGGTTTTTTCAAGGGCCCAATTGCCCCTAGATTAAGTTAATGGGATCACCTCCCATTTCTAACTTAATCATCGTGCTAACTACGACAATTCTTAAGACATTTACTACAACTTGCTCCGGTGCGTCAATCGCTTCTTCCGGCGAGCTTCCGGGGAACTTCCGACGGACCTCCGGCGATGCTCCTGCGGACTTCCGGCAAACTCTTGGACTTGCAACGATCCACTTGGTGAGTTCCGACGAGCTTCTTTTGGCGAGCTCCTGGACTTCTCGGATTTGTTCCCGCAGAACCTTCGACGACTGTCCGGACTTCCGACGAGCTCTCGAACTCCCAACGTGATCATAGTCTTGACTCTGGCGCAACTCTTACTACCTGTCTTACTTTCATCATAGTTAATCATGCACACTTATCTCAACATATGGATTAGATAACAAATGACAATTGACGTCATCATCAAAATCCGAGATTCAACACCTCGGGATCGGCCAGTTCTGCATTGCTTCAATTTTGGAAGGATTCACCACTACACCTTCCTTTGATATGATATTCTCTAGATATTTCACCTTCTATTGAAGAAAGCTGCACTTCAATTTTTTGACAAAAAGAGCATGTTCTCGCAAAATCGTCAAAACAAGTCGTAAGTGCCGAAAATGACTTTCAGGAGAAGGGCTGTAAATAAGGATATCATCAAAGAAAACCAACACAAACTTACAAAGATAATTCTGAAAAATATTATTCATAAGGCTCTGGAAGGTGGAGGGAGCATTGGTGAGACCATAGGGCATTACCAAAAATTTGTAGTGGTCGTTGTGTGTTCGAAAGGTGATTTTCGGTATGTCTTCTTCACACACTCGTATTTGATGATACCCGAATCGAAGGTCCAGCTTTATGAAGACTCGTGCTCCCTTTAATTCATCTACTACTAGAATAAGGTATTTGTCCTTGATGGTTATGCCATTGAGAGCTCGGTAATCAATGCACATTCGTCATGTTCCGTCCTTCTTTCGTATGAGAAGTACCGGTGAAGATTAGGGGCTGCAACTTGGCCGAATAACTCTTATTTTGAGCATCTCTTTTACAATCTTTTTTATTTCATCCTTCCGAAGATGTAGATACTGATATAGCTGAGTATTTGCTGGAGGTTTGCCAGGAAGAATCGGTATACAATGATCATGCTGACGGGTAGGAGGTCGGTTGCGTGGTTCCTCAAATATATCTGAAAATTCAGCAAGCAAAGGAAGTAGGTTTGGATCTTCAAATTATATTGTCTCTCCCTTAGTTTGCTCCTCCTCCATGTCTTCAAGAGGTTCAATCAGTAGGAGGTGGCCCCTTTTGCAGTGATGCTCGTGGTTCCATGGCTCATCGCAATGCTAAGATAGACCCTTTGTTGATCGATCACGTAGTTCTTCTCTTGTCAATTTTTTTGGCAGTGAAGGATAGCTGGGAGTAAAAGGAGATTTATATGCCATAGGCCTCAGAGAGGTTCTCATCCTCTGAGCATCTTGGTTGAGTCTTTCTTCTTGTATTCGGGCGAAAGAAATCGCAGTTGTCACAATACGAGGCTGTCGTGCCTTAACCTCCCCTTTTATCTTTGGCTTGAGTCATTCGATGAATGTTCCTAATAATTGATGGTCAGTCCAATCATGAGCAAGGTAGGATAGCTTCTCAAACCTAGTTTGGTACTCTTGAATCGTAAAGGTTTGTCGAATCTTTGCGAGTTGGCCATCAATATTTTCATACTCCGTAGGTCCGAAATGATTCAGCAGTGCATTCTTAAATTAATTCCACATTGGAGCCCTATGATTGTATTCCAACTAATTGTACCATTGAATAGCATCTCCTTCAAGGTGGATAATAGTAATTTTCACCATATCATCATCCGACGTTCGGTAGTAGCAAAAGTAACATTCGACGCACGAAATCCACCCCGCCGATTCTCCTTCTTCCCATCGCGGGAAGTCCACCCTCGTGCGTGGCTGCAGCATGTCTAAGGGCTATCCCTCCTCTAGAGGCCTCTCTAAACTCTCTCCTCACTGAAATTTGATTGGACTCGACGGTTGTCCAATTTTGAATTCTGCAAACAAAGCGTGTAATTTGTTCTCCAAGCACGATTCAAGCCACAATTCAATTTGAGATTCTCATGCTTCAAATTTAACATCAATTGGATCTTGAGAAGCCATAGTATATGTCTACAAATTAGAGATATCCCTATCTTTTTCCTTTTGATGGGTTAATAGCATGGGTGATGGAAGGTTCGGAAGAATTGAGGATCACGGAAAGGTACTACAGCAAATTTTTAGGTCTAAAGTATAGCAGCTTGGATGTAAAATATCAGTGATTTATATTAATTTTTTTTTAATAAAATCAAAGGAAAATCCGCTATTATGAAGTGCTAAAGCTGTCATAAAAATTTCATAGAGATTTGGATAGAAAAAATACAGTAGCAAGATAAAAAACTGAGCTATGTGGTTGGAATTCTATAGTGTATATTTTCAAGTGTAGTAGTTTGGACGTAAAAGATCAGTGGTTTATATTGAGAATTTTTTGATAAAACTAAAGGGAAATATGCTGTTAGGAAGTGTCAAAGCTATCATAAAAATTTTGTAGAGATTTGGATAGAAAAAATGCAGTAGTAAGATCAAACAGATTATGTTATGAGGTTGGTATTCTGTAGTGTATTTTTCATCGTAGAGATGAAAGCTTTGCGACAAAAGATTTATGCAGCAATGTAGGAATAATTTTTTTTTAAGATTTTTGAATAAGGATAACTAAATTGCAATAGCAGTAAGGTAGGAAACCAAAACCTATTGTAATTTACGGGGAGATTAAAGGATGATCTGCGGTGGTGGAGATGATGGTGGAATTCAACGATGATCTTTTAAGCAATTGTGGGAATTATGTTGGGCGGCTATGGAGGGCTAATGGATGGCTAGATTTTAAAATAAAGATAACTAAATTGCAGCAATAGTAAGGTAGGAAACCAGAACCTGTTGTAATTTATGGGGAGATCAAAAGATGATCCGTGGTGATGGAGATGATGGCAGAATTCGACAATGATCTTTTAAACAACTATGAGAATTGCTTTAGTGGCTATGGAGGGCTGATGGATGGCTGTGAAAGGACAGCGAGATGTCAAGAACGCTGCTCTGATACCAAGTGTTAGAACCTTTGCAGATTCTAAGCTTGGGATTGATCTTTTTAGGGGATCGACCTCTTTAGAACTCTATAGGGTTCCTTCCTTCAAATTGTTACTCAAAGACTACAGAAAAGATTCATCTATTGCTTAAGAAAAGCGAATGAATATATGACTATTTATAGAGCTTCTAAACCCCAACTCCTAATATGATACCTACTAATGACTCCTACTTCTAACCAACTCCTAATAGGACTCATACTTTTAACCAACTCCTAATATGACTCATACTCAAGACTCATATTCCTTTACAACTCATAATTCTTTTCTAAGAAACAACTTCCTAACCCTAGCCGGTCTCTTCACTTTTTTAATAGGGTCGGCTAAGTAGGTTTTACATGAATACTCATCTTAATTAGGACTCTCCTAACTAAAATTCTAACAAAATTATTAAATTAAAAGTGTAGGTGAGACACATGTTAATTTCATCATAGACTAAACCTGATAATCAAGACTACAAGCAGGGGGCATAATCGTTTCTACATAAGTTTCATGCTTATCGGTGTACTTGGTTTGTGATTAGAGACGATTAGATATAATCTTTGGTAGCATTGAATAACGATCAAGTTCACCTAAAGGGTAAATTAGGGTTGACGGATGATGAATTTACTTAATTAGGAAGGCCGTCAAGCCCTCGTCATTCAACGTCGCTTCAAAATTGAGTGCCCAAATCACTGCGTGTCAAACCATGCCATAAGGCGTATAGGAAATACTTCTTTTTCATTTTAATTTGTGAAACACGTTTCATCTGTTCACATATTGAAATTTGATGTTATACATCTGTCTATTTTCGTTGCAATCAAATTTATATAAATTGCAAAATTGTTTAGGTTTGTAATTTCTATTGCGCAAAGCATAGGATAGTAAAATATTCTATGAAAAAGATTTTGGTTAAGCCATGTTATACATATGATAAATATTTTCATTGGATAATCATTCATTCTAAAAGATTTGGTTATTAAATAAAAACTTAAAACATTTTTTATAAAATTTATCATTTTCCTTCATGGCATATAGAATTGGAACTCACATGCCATATGAAAAGATTAAAATATCATTTGTTAAAATAAAACATGCGATTATGGTGGCGAAAAATGGTGCCATCAGTGACATCGGCATAAGATGTCATTGCATATGCATGGCACATGCAAGTATAAAATTTATGAAATATAATGTAGGAAATATAATGTATTTTGAAGAGAATAACAAGAAAAGCACTTCGTTAAAATATAATGTATTAAATGATACTATCATTGACATCGGCATAAGATGTCATTGCATGTGCATGGCACATCGATAAAAAAAAAGCACGTGGTGTTTGATATGTATGCCACTTTAGAGACTGATCCTGCAGCACCATTGACATCGGCATAAGATGTCATCGCAGGTGCATGGCACATGGGATGTGGGTCAGCATCCATGTCTGGGTTCATGGCCCCATCTTTGTCATGCGGTATCTCGTGCCCTTCCCTTCCCACGTGACCAGAAATCGAAGACCTCCGTGAAGGCATGGAATGCATGGCTCCTCTTGTCCATGGTGACGCCATCACGTTGCCTCCATCGACATCCGGTGCTCAATTAATTGCATCCCAACAGTAATGTTACGACCTCTCTCATCAATGCGGCAAAATTTTCTTATATATATATATATATATATGAGTTCAAAATAATTAGGAAAAATTTCACGGGTATCGTGTCACGTGATTTGCGCGCACTCGAATGGGCGCCCACAGCGAGCGGCCTCCAAAGCCCACGTGGTCGAGAGGCTCGCCGTTGCCATTCTCGAATCTTCCCCGCCCTCTTCGTAGCATATTTACGGCCGCCGTTCTCCTCATTCCCTATCCGTCCTCTTCCCCTTTGTTACTGTTCCTTCGTCGTCTTCATCCTCCGATCGAACAACGATGTCGGCTTACTTCGGTAAGTACCACGGTAAACGATCCCTCGTTCCATCTCATGTCCTCTGCTTTCTTTGGGGTTAGAGTGATATGTCTCTGACCAAGAAAGGATGTTTTTATATCTCTTCTCCATGTGTCCATTCTTTACTCTCTTTTAGATAGATCGGGTCTCATGGATCTGTTTGGCGATTATATCTCGCTTTCTAATTAGATTTGTTACTGCTCAAGTTATCTGTGCTTCTCTGAGATCGAAGCACAAACATGGTATGAAGTGCTAAAGATTGATTCCTGGATCGTCTTGTTTCGATCGTATGGAAAATTTGGTGGTTGCTGCCGTATGGATGAAATCCATGAGGTTCGCAACTTTCACGCTTAGTTAGAAATCTATCTTCCTATTCATTTGAATCCCTAATCATCAAAGTCTTTGATAGTGCATTTGATTCTTCTTGAGCAGTTTGTTTGTGGTTAATGTTTCATCACTCACTCATGATCTCATCCCTTCACCCTATCGCTTTCACGTGAAAGTGAAAGCCATACATGTTTTAGAGATGCATCTCAATCCATCTTCATCCGTACTTATGTCGTGGCTGAGGTGCCTGTCCCGAGTGCGCAAGATCACCGGCGTGATATCTGAACTAGAGTGTATTGACTTGGAGTCGGGTTGAAGGCCGCGACCCAGGTTCGCCGGGTTGCAGGTTGAAGACCACTCCTTTCATCGTTTGTTGGGTTCCTGCATACAACATTATCATTACATGACGGCACTTGTCGATCGCTTACGAGACGCGAGGGTGCTGATTAGCCAGCTCTCCTGAGCCAACGTCGCACTGCGAGCCCAGTCAGAGCGGGCGAAAGAGGAGAAGAAGATTGCGGATATTTGAGTCGCGGAGCTATCCTCGCAGCGAGTGCTGGCTCGCCTTCGGGCCGATGATGTGGAGCGGCGCCTGGCAGAGGCGCACAGGGAGATTGACCTTCAGGTTGCCGAGCTGGATCTGGAACTGACTCTGGCCCTCCGACGTGCCGAGGAGATCGCAAGACGGGCGAAGGAGATTCAGGAAGAGGCGATGATGGCCAAGGGTATAGCTGCTGAAAGCATTGCAGAGGGTGAGAAGAAAGCATAGGCCCTCCGTTATGAGCTGCAAGATGCCCGCTGATGGCTGGGCGAGGCCACTGAGGAAACCCGACAACTTAAGGAGCAACTATCGGCCAATTCTGATGACCTGGTGTCAACTCGGTTGGAGGCCGAGGAAGTGAAGAAATCCTGGGAGGAGGAGAAACGATGCGCCACCTGTTGGTGTCAATAACCTTAGTCGTGGCCTCAGGGCCAACACGTCTGGGTTCGGGTCCGAATGATTGAGGATCTTCCTAAGCGACCCTTGAGACTGTTGAAGTGGTCGAATGCGATGGTCCGATCGCGACGAGACAGCAGTTTCCTTTGGAAGAGAACTCCTCGCCTGGGCACGCGGTGGGAGGTGTTCCGTCTTTGTCCCTGTACACAGGTCGGGTCGGGAGGCTCGACCTGACCCCTCTGGCGATCAAATCAGTTGATAGTCATAGGGGGTTTTTGTCTTTGTTTTCCTCTCCTCTTTCCTCCTTCTGAACGCGAGGATATTTATAGGGAAGGTTACCGCTGCCTTATGTGCCCGCTTGCAGGGAACAAGATCATACTCCTGGTAACGTCTGACATCGGTGTTGGCGTGGTGTGAAGGACCGGGCTCGGGCAGGATGTTAATGTGCCTCGGTCGGCGTTCCAGTCTGTTTTGGCCAAGCGCTATCAGGTCAACCGAGGCGCGAGGCGTCATCCGGGCGCAGCTGACGTTAACCCACGTCTCATCACCATTATTGCCCTCATCATATTCCCTCCCGAAGGAAGCAATGTGTCGATTGTTGTTAGGGGGGGTCTGAGGCATGGCTTCAGCTTTAAGAAATTGTCCCTGTCGGTCAGTAGTCGGTCCGTTACCATGGGTGTAGGAATCGTGGAGTTTAGCAATCGAGGAGGGTTGGCCGCACAACGGTAGTCTTGGGCAACATGCAATCGAGGAGCACGACTCAGTCGGGCAAGGCAAGTAGAGGTAGTCTCGGGCAACACGCACCTGAGGAGCACGACTCAAGCGGGCAGGCCACGCATAGGTGGTCTCGGGCAACATGCAATCGAGGAACACGACTCAGGCGGGCAGGCCGCGCAGAGGTGGTCTCGGGCAACACGCACCCGAGGAGCACGACTCAGGCGAGCAGGCCGCGCAGAGGTGGTCTCGGGCAACACGCACCTGAGAAGCACGACTCAGGCTAGCAGGCCGCGCAGAGGTGGTCTCGGGCAGCGTGCAACCGAGGAGCATAACTCAATCGGACAGGCCGAGCAGAGGTGGTCTCGGGCAACATGCAGTCGAGGAGCAAGACTCAGGCGGGCAGTGGTCAGGAGGTGGTCTCGGGCAACACGCACTGGAGAGCACGACTTCAAAGGCGAGCCAAGCCAGAGGTGGTCTCGGCAACATGCACCCGATGAGCACGACTTCAATAGGCGAAGCGCAGGGTGGTCTCGGGCAACATGTAGCCAAGAAACGACTTCGAGGCAGGCAGCCACGCAGAGGTGGTCTCGGCAACAGTCGTCGAGGAGCATGACTCAAGACTCAGGGAGTCTATTCGGTGAGGAAGGCCGTGTGCTCTTGGTCCTCGGGCGCCCTCCTCTTCTATGAAGCCCGCTGCTAAAAGTCGCTCCACCTCCTCACGACCATCCAGGCCTCCGCCGCGATGTACTGGTTAGCCCGCTGGAGCATCTCCAGTACCGTAGTGGGGGGTCGCTCTATGAGGGACCAGGAAAATCTGGAAGGTCGCAGGCCTATCATAAAGGTCTGCATTAACAGAGAGGAATGAGCGTCCGGCAAACCCCAGATTTGTGTGGCAAAGCAATTCACAAAATGTGAGAGGGGCTCGTCCTCCCTTTGGTTGAGTCCGAGGAGCAGTGCAACAGATGGCTTCGGCCGGGCGTAGGCTAGGAAGTTAAGCTCAAAGTCCCTGGCGAGCTGATCGAAGGAAGTGATCGCCATGAGCTTCAGACTATTATACCATGCACGGGCTGGCCCCCTCAGAGTCGTGGGGAACGCCCTGCACATCATGGCGTCTAAGGTTCCGTAAAGCGCCATTTGGGCACGGAAGGCGATTACATGGTCCACTAGGTCGGTGGCGCCGTCGTACGCGTCGAGAGAGGGGAGGCGGAAGTTCGGGGAGACTGCCTGATCTTGTATCTCAGGCACGAACGGAGACCCTTGGTGCGCATCCTCCCCGAGCTCTCCCTTTGACCTGCGAACCTCCTTCTACACTTCATCGAGCCGCTGGCTAACAAATCGTAATTGAGCTCGCAGGGAGTCCATTGAATCCGAAGATAATGCCTCGGGTTCCAGGCGCCCGCACGGGTTTGCCATCACCCGATCCCCGAGTGGGGCTGATCAAACCCGAGGCGAAGTGGGGAGCTCCAGAGGTGGCGTGTGAGCCCGAACGGGCGGCTCTTGTTGCTGCAGCGGTTGGATCGCAGGCGGGTGCGTCGGACGAGAAATGAGTGGATAATGGATTGCATCATACCCGTCAGAGCTCGGACTTGATGAGCGATGACCTGAAAGGCCTCGGACGACATGGGCAATGGGTCAGCTGGGGCACTATCAGGTGGCGACAAGCCCGGGTCGTTGAATATCCGCCAATAGTGCTCTGAGGTCGTGGCAGGGTGTTCATCTCAAGGTTCTCTATGTGGGGGGTGTTCCCCCGAAGCCACGATCGGGTGTGACCCCTTAGTTGCGGGTTCGTCTGAGTCGATCTGCCGATCCCTCGACATTCAGGCCCTCCTTCTAGCGCCAAAATTGTTGGTGTCAACAACCTTAAGCCGTGGCCTCGGGGCCAACACGGTTGGGTACGGGTCCGAATGATTGGGGATCTTCCTGAGCAACCCTTGAGACTGTTGAGGTGGTCGACTGCGGTGGTCCGATCGCGACGAGACAACCGTTTCCTCTGGAAGGGAACACCTCGCCTGGGCACGCGGTGGGAGGCGCTCCGTCTTCGTCCCTGCACACAGGTCGGGTCAGGAGGCTCGACCCGACCCCTCCGACGATCAAGTTAGTTGATAGTCACAGGGGGTTTTTGTCTTTATTTTCCTCTCCTCTTTCCTCCTTCTGAATGCGAGGGTATTTATAGGGAAGGTTACCGTTGCTTGATGTGCCCGCTTATAAGGAGCAGGATCGTACTCCTGGTAACGTTTGACACCGGTGTTGGCGTGACGTGAAGGACCGGACTCGCGCAGGATGTTAATGTGCCTCGGTCGACGTTTCAGTCTGTTTTGGCCAAGCGCTGTCAGGTCAACCGAGACGCGAGGCATCATTCGGGCGCAACTGACGTTGACTCGCGTCCCATCATCATTATTGCCCTCGTCACCACCAAGCGGGAGGGGAGGGTCGTAGTCTCCTACAAAGAGTCTGGAGGGTTTCGCTGTGGCCTTCAACGCGCCAGTCAAGTGATACGAGTATTGATACCGAATAGCTTACAATCGCTTGAAGGCTCGGTACCCGAAACTCGAAGTTGACGAAGATTCGTTTGCAGAACTCTCCCCTGACGCGATGGTGTTTGCTTTGGCGGAGATCTCTTTTGACGACTGCCGGTTGCTCCTACAGCATTGCCTCATGCTACATGACGCGTTTGCATCTCAAATGTCTTTTTTGTCCTTATTGTATTTTGCGACGTTTTGTTTGGCTAATGACTCTCTCCCTCTGAGCGTAAAATTCGGCTCGGCCTAGCCTGGGAAGGCAGGATGCCAAAACTTGATTTCCCTTCAGTAAGGTTTCCTCTTTCTTGACTGATCAAAAGGGCTTATTTTTTATTGGGGGGTCAAAACTTAATTTTCATAAATCAATTCTGATGAGGGAAATAATGGCGACAAGACTGGGGCTGACGACACTTGTCCCAGATGACGCATCACGCCTCAGCACCTTGTCACGGACAAACTTCGAAACAGGATGTTTGATGTAATGCTTATGTATGTCCGGGTCTTTCGGCATGTTCATGCCTTGTATAACATGTAGAGGGGCGGCCAAAGGCTTAATAGTTCCATTTTAGTTGGGTTGGTGGCCTCTTTAGGCTTATAAATAAAGGTTGTGTCATGTGGACGCATGAGAGATTCTCATCAGAATGGACCATTTTACCCTTTGTTGTTGTCTGCTCGTGAGCTTGTAAAGTTTGTTTGGAATTTGCATTGTCTATAAAGTGTTTTTTTTGAGATGTTTGCTTGTGGATCCCGAGTGAGGCCTTTTCTCCTCATTCTCGCTCTCTTCGTGGGCCTAAGGGACCATGGGAGGCTTCGGGAGGTCGACCTTTCAGGATCTTTACACGCTAGGGTGCCGCACGACTTAGGGCAAAACCAAATAAGTCCGTGACAGATGGTATCGAGCCGGACAAGCACTCATAAAACACTTAGCATCAAACGGGGGACCTAAGCGGGGTCAAGCGTTGAGGACAACCGAGATTTACCACACCGCTTTTGGGGGAAAACGGGCATGAGATGTAGGGAAGAGGAGTCGCCGGAGGAGCGGGTATCCGAGATCGGCATTCGAGGAATGTCCAACCCTTCAAAGCAAGAGGCACCACGAGAAAACGCATAAGCTTGGAAGAATGTGAAGCCTAATAAAGGTTGGGATGGTTGAGTTTGAGTTCTGGCTCAACGTTGACAACTATACTTGATGGTGCTCAAGGCAAGCGAGGCGCTTGGTAAAGGATGAGACCACGCAAGGTGGAATGAGTTGCTCAACGAACCAAAAGAGTTATCAAAGCTCACAGAGGGTGAGGGGAATTGCTAGTTCGAAGAATTTGGTACTAAATACATGGGCTTGTATCTGAACGAATCACGGAATGTTCAGGGCCATCCCAAGGCGAATCAAACTTCGGCCCATGGAGCATCAAACTTTCTCTTCGACATGTGAAGGATACGTCCGGGGAGGTCAAGGGTGCAACTAGTTCAAAGATGTTGCTAGGCCTTGAGGGGTGCAAATGGGTTGTATTGACGGAGTCGCATCTAGCAAGTGTGTTTTTGAGGCGAACAATGCACGCTTTGTTCAAATAGACGGAGTAGTCCAAGGGGATGGTGGTCTCCAAACGAAGAGAGATGTTGCTCCAATGGGACGATTATCCGGAGAGATAAGTCCCGCTCTCCGAGGGGAGAATCATGGGGGACGGACCTCACAAGTTGAGGAGGAGTACCTCAACAAACAACAACTCCAATGGCTCAATGGGTTGAGCAAGCGGCGAGGAGTCGTCGCGTGATCTCGCCAGAAATGCATTGGTGGATGCATTACGAGATCAAGTGGGGGAGTGACCCAAGGCAACACAAATGAAGGCACACTTGGAGCTCGATAACGAGATCGGGACTCAAGGGAGGGTCGACGACCGGAATGGTGGGCGAGGGGCCACCATCAACTCAATGCAAAAAAGTGAGGAGCCGAGCAACTGGGTGTAACTTGGTGAAGTACCCAAGCCGCTTGAAAGGAGCCAACATAAAAGTTGGAACATAGAAAGCGAGGCATAGTGCTTTCCTTAGATAGAGGTCAGGACATGAACTCTTGTAGAGGCAAGAGTAAGATCATGTTGTTCCATGGGTCCTTCATTCCCGACGGAGCGGACTCATCTTGCATGGTGCCAAAGACGAAGGGAGCTTCGGCACATGCACCTTATCTCTGGAGGAGCATTTGATGGAGGAACTAAAGGCGACTCAATTCATGGAGGCGAAGTTGGGATCGGAAGGCCTTAGCATCGGGCAAGAGGACGCAGAGGGGTACTCTTGAAGAATATGCCACAATGTTGTCATTCAAGTTGCTATGAAGGAGGCGGTCTTGTGAAGATTAGGCTTGGGTAGGGACGAGGCCCGATCCGCATAATGGTACACAAATTACAAATAAGTCGGTGGACTTGGGAGCTACTAGCGACGGACCGTCCTAGAGCGGTGCTTCATCTAAGTGTGACCCAAGAGTGGGTGGATGAAGGTCGATCACCAAAGGAGCCGAACAAAATCGAAGGTAGAGAGGAGACCATGCGATGTATTGGCAGAGGCCACACATGGAGGGTTCACAATTCGAGTTTTTCCACAAGGATCGAATGCAATAGAGATGTCATCGAGGCGACATGGTGCAAATGGATCGTGGTGGAACAGTTCACGGGCAACGCGATTCACACAACCTAGCCCCGCTGAGGGACTAGATCATACCTGAGGTATGATCGGGAGCTACCGAAAGCTCCACTTGGGTGAACAAACACGACGGCGAAAGTGCTATGGATTCAAGGAGTGAAGGCCATGGTAATCGCCAGAGGCGGGTCTTCGTCGTGCATCGAATTTTACATCGGATGAAAGCCTTGGTCATCAAAGATATATAGGTCATGTTCCACCGAGGGAAAAGTTCGAATGCAAGTACCAAAGGAGTCCCATGGGAGGGACTTGATCATCACAAATGTATGATCGGTAGTGGAGAGTTGGATCGCCCGTGAGCTCATATTCGCTAAGGGAGCCCACAAGTCGGAGGACAAGGTCGAGTGCGACGTTGCTACCAAGGAAGCTAAGGAGAACGAATCGCCGCAAACCCTACAACATGATGGCGCAGGCCGTGCATGGGAGTTCGTGTCATCTTTCCATCGACCAAAGGGTCTTGCTGGAGAACACGAGGTGTTGAAGCAGGGGGTCGAAAAGGGCGAGGGAAGCGACGACGAGTCCAGAGGGGACTTAGTTACCCAAAATCATGTATCGGTTAGAATGGAGGTGGACTCGGAGGAGTACCACGAGGCATGTATACCGACGATTGTGAAGAAAAGGGATGCAGATGCGAAGTCAACGGATAGTAGTGCCATGGGCATGGCAACGCCACGGTATCAGCAGAGGCGGGGACTTCCGTGAAAGTCATCGATCCCTTGCTCTCATGGAGGGAGAGCTTGGTCGTGAAAAGGGCCAAGGAGGTGGAGCACGCAGAGGCAAACTCAAGCACCGGGACAAGGTCAAGGGCGAGGCCAAGGAACTTCGAAGACCGGTGTCAATGAGTTTCTCATCAAGATAGCCGAAAGTGAAGGACATCGGTCATGCAAGAGTGCACGACCAAGGAACGGTGTAGTCAATACGCTCTTTGGACCTTCGCTACTTTTGAGAGAGGCGGCAGAGTTGATGGAGAAGACGGCACAATCCCGAGGGCGACCAAACCTATTAGAGAATTACTCCAAGTTGGGGTGAAAACTTCCCGCATTCCGAAGTTCAATGGCATTGAGAAGGTGAATCACAAGTAGCTAACTCAACGCGGAGTGCAAACACTTCAAGTGCTTCTTTGGCGTGTGAGCAAAGAGCGAAGCCCAAGAACTGCTCGATGCATGGAGTACAACCTCGAGGAGGCGGCAAAAAGTCAAGTAACCTTTGCCTTCTCAACCCTTAAGAGAATAGGCTAAACCGAAAACCCCAATTCTCTTATCTATCCAAATAGAGGAGCTCTGCAGATGTTCAAAGACCCTTCAAAGATAACAGAAGACAATAGTTGTCAAATACTCACCAATGGTGATCAGTGCTACTGAGAGTAGATTGTCCGCTTCATTTCTCAACGAAATGGCAATCGAAAGCGAAAGTGATGCGAACCTACTTGGATGTGACAACTAAGTGAAAGGAGAGTCACTGAGCAAATTTTGTGGAGGAAGGACCCAAAACTTCAGAAGTTTGCGAGACGATGCTCGTTAAAGCTCCAACAAGCATCCACCCACCCGGCAAACGTGAGGCATTTTGAGAGATCAAGCCAGTAAGAATGGTCTTTTCCTTCATCCGAGGGATCCGCAAATCAACAAGGATCAACACAACTCACCAACCCCACACCGAGTCGAGTCATTGGTGAGTTGGAGCGTATGGCGGATCAAAGATTCGACTATTTCAAAAACTAGCAATGGAGAGCGGTGGGAGTCAACAGCACATCAGAGGAAGCGCAGAAGATTGAAGACTCAGCAAAGGCGGAGTTGTTGATGTCGACAAAGGCTTCAACGAGGACGTCGAAGGGATAAGTGGGGAGAATGTCACGGACAAACTTCAAACAGGATGTTCGATGTAATGCTTATGTATGTCCGGGTCTTTTCTAAGATGTTCATGCCTTGATAACATGTGAGGGGCAAAGGCTTAATAATCCCATTTTAGTTGGGTTGGTGGCCTCTTTAGGCTTATAAATAAAGGTTGTGTCATGTGGACACGTCTGCGAGATTCTCGATGCAGAATGGACCATTTTACCCTTTGTTGTGCAACTGTTCGTGAGCTTGTAAAAGTTTGTTTGAATTTGCATTGTCTATAAAGTGTTTTTCGGAGATGTTTGCTTGTGGATCCCGAGTGAGGCCTTTTTTCTCGTCCCCTGTTCTCTCTTTCGTGGGACCTAAGGGACCATGGGAGGCTTCGGGAGGTCGATCTTCATGGACGGACACGCGGGGTGCCGCACGACTTAGTAAAACCAAATAAGTCCGTGACAACCTGGTCAAACGGATCGGAACGCCGATCGAGGCATATTAAACATTTTGCCCAGGCTCGGTCTCGCACGCCACGCCAACGCTAGTGTCAGACGCTACCTGCCCCTGCAAGGGGGTACATCAGGCACAGTAAGCTTCCTTATAAATACCCTCGTATGCTAAAGGGGAAGGGGGGACGAACTCACACACAACACTTGTATGGAGGCATCTCTTCCTCCAAAACCCTCTCCACATCGCTAACTTGTCGTTTGGAGGGTTCTACGAGCCTCGCCCGACCTTTCTGCAGTGCCCGAGGCCACGACTCTTCCAGCGCCAAGGGCTCAGCTTCCCCGACCACCTGCCGATCCGACCGCCGACCCGAATCCGTCCCGCCCGAACCACCGGTGCTTCTGGCCGTCGGAAGACCTCGAGGGACGCCCCAGACCCCGACATCCGGACCCCAACCGAACCCGAAGCGGACGGCCCGGTTAACGGCTTAACATGATGCCCCGCCATCGATCCTTTGCATAGCCCGAGTCGCTCCAATTCGATCTCCACCATGCACTCACCGCCCGCACTATAGCCCGAGTCGCTCCGGTTCGATCTCCGACTTGGGATTCGCCAAACCCTGCACCATAGCCCGAGTCGCTCGCTTCGATCTCCGGGACTACCTGTTCGGCTCCATAGCCCGAGTCACCCGGTTATTCTCCGACTTGCGACTCACCGCCCAACCCGCCCACCGCCTTATGCTCCTCGGCTCAGATTACTACGAGACCACGCTTACGCTGGCCTGCCCGCTTCGTTGTCCTCCTCGACCCGCCTTCGAGCTCAGGCATGGCACGACCACCTTCCTTATTTGCTAAAATCCGGACTCCGCCCTCGGAACGCATCACCGCCAGATGTTCTACGAACGAAAGCCCTAAAAGCGGGTTATGCCTCGGACCCCTCTACAACAACAGCCGATCGTGGCTCCCTTTAAGGGGAATATGATGGGGAAATAATGGCGACAAGATCGGGTCGACGACACTGCCCCGGATGACGACGATCACGCCAAAGACCGTCAAACGGACCGGAACGCCGACCGAGGCACATTAAACATTCTGCCCAGGCTCGGTCTCGCACGCCACGTCAACGCCAGTGTCAGACGCTACCTGCCCTTGCAAGGGGGCACATCAAGCACAGTAAGCTTCCCTATAAATACCCTCGCATGCTAAAAGGGAAGGGGGGACGAACTCACACACCACACTTGTATGGAGGCATCTCTTCCTCCAAAACCCTCTCCACATCGCTAACTTGGCTGTCGGAGGGGTCGGGCCGAGCGCCTCGGCCCGACCTTTGTGCAGGTGCCCGAGGCCACAACTCTTCCAGGCGCTGCGGCGGAGCTTCCTGTCGACCCGACCTGCCGATCCGACCTGCTGACCCGACCCGACCCGACCCAACGTCCCGACCCGAACCACCGTGCTCGGCCGCCGGAAGACCCCGAGGGACGCCGCCCGAGACCCCCGACATCCGGACCCCCGAACCGAGCCGCGACGGCCCTGAAGCCACGGCTTAACATGATGCCCCTGCCGCATCATTTTGGCGCTAGAAGGAGGGCCCCGAAAGTCGAGGGATCATCCAATTGGCCCAGACGAGCTCACAGTTGAGGGGTCACTCCTGATCGGAGCTCCGGGGGAAAGTCCCCCGCATGGAGATCTTCGAGACGAACACCCCGTCGCGACCGCAGAACACCACTGGTGTTTGTCCACGACCCGGGTCTGCTTCCGCCCGAGCGCGCCCCCAGCGACCCCTCGACCATGTCGCTAAAGGCCTTCCAGGACCTCGCTCATCAAGTCCGAGCGTTGACGGGTATAGTGTGAACCATTATCCCGCTCGTTTCTCATCCGGTGCACCCCCCTACGACCACCACGGCAACGAGAGCTGCCCGCTCGGGCCCGCCCTGCCTTAGTCTCTGCCAAGAGAAGGCTCAGTGTTTGCCTGACCGCCTCTTGGCTCACGGTTAGCTTCTGCCTAACCCCCCTCCTTTTTGCATTCGCACGACTCGGTCGTAGACTACCCGAGTCCACCTCGTCATGGCCGCCTCGCCCGAATCGAGCCCCGGCTTTTTATATCCTCGGCCATAGGCGATCGAGCCCACCTCGTTGGGGCCGCCTGCGTCATCATCTCCTCGACAACGTGTTGCCCGAGACCACCTCTGATCGGCTTGCCCGACGGAGTTGTGCTCCTTTGGTCGCGTGTCCGAGACACGCTTGCCAGCCGGGCCGCCCTTTGTCTCTCCTGCTCATAGCCCGAGTCGCTCCAGTTCGACCTCCGACTTGCGACTCGCCGGCTTGGCTCATAGCCCGAGTCGCTCCAGCTCGACCTCCGACTTGCGACTCGTCGGCTCGGCCCATAACCCGAGACGCGCCTACGCGGCATGCCCGCTTGCGTCGTGCTCCTCGGTCGCACGTCGTCCGAGACCATGACCTCTGCTCGGCTTTCCGATTGAGATGTGCTCATCGGTCGCACGTTGCCCATGACCCAAGACACACCCGCGCGGCCTGCCCGCCTGCGTCGTGCTCCTTGGCGCATAGCCCGAGTCGCTCCAATTCAATCTCCGACTTGCGACTCACCGGCCCAGACTATAGCCCGAGTCGCTCCAGTTCGATCTCCGACTTACGACTCGCCGGCCCAAACCATAGCCCGAAGTCGCTCGGTTCGATCTCGATTGCGATCGGCACCGGCTCGCACCATAGCCCGAGTCACTCGCCGATCTCGATTCATTCGCCCGGCCCAACCCCCGCCACCCGCTTATGCTCCTCGGCTCAGACTACCGAGACCACGCTGCCTCGACGCCTTTCGCTGCGTTGTGCTCCTCGACCCCCTGCTGCCCGAGCTCACCGCGGCACGACCAGCCTTCCTTATTTGCTAAATCCGAACTCCGCCCTCGGTAACGAATCAGCAGATGCTCTACGAGAACGAGCACTAAAAGCTGAAGCCACACCTCGGACCCCTCTTACAACAACAGCCGATGCGTGGCTCCCTTCAGGGGGGGGGAATATGATGAGGGAAATAATGGCGACAAGATCGGGTCGACGACACTGTCCGGATGACGATCACGCCAAAGACTTGTCAAACGGACCGGAACGCCGACCGAGGCACATTAAACATTCTGCCCAGGCTCGGTCTCATGACGCCACGCCAACGCTTAGTGTCGACGCCTTCGCCCCTCGCAAGTACATCGTGCACAAAGAAAGCTTCCTATAAATACCCTCGCATGCTAAAGGGGAAGGGGGGACGAACTCACACACAACACTTGTATGGAGACATCTCTTCCTCCAAAACCCTCTCCACATCGCTAACTTGGCGCTCGGCCCGACCTTTGTGCAGGTGCCCGAGGCCACGACTCTTCTAGGCGTTGCGGCGGAGCTTCCTGCCGACCCGACTTGCCAATCCGACCACACCGACTGACCAACATCCCCGGGCCAAAGCACCGTGTTCGGCGCCCGGAAGACCAGGGACGCCGCCCGAGACCCCGGATCCCCCCCAACCGAACCCATGACGGCCCCGCCAATTTTTAACATGATGCCCCCGTCGCATCAAATTCCTAGCCTGACCTGTTGGGGTTGGGAACCGCCGATTAACAATGCCCCTGAGCTTTCGTCTGCCATTGCGGGCACTGTCGTTCATAAGCCCCGACGTCCCAATGCATGGTCGGCTAGAAATATCCTTACTCTAGGGCTTTCAGAATGCTAGGTACCGTAGCGGAGGTAGATTGAGCGATCTGGGATAGGGTAAGCTATTGATCTTGTAGTGTCGGAACTGCATGCATCTGATTTGTTGAGCAGCGACTGAGTCGGTCGGCAACATCCCAACCTTCTCGTGGCATAAAATCTTTTTCAACTAGTTTGCACGACCTCAGTTGTGGCCGCGTTTGGGTTCGTAATGGACCGGCAAGGGAGCCCCTCGTTAACCAGGGAACTACTCCCGGTTCCTTGCACTGGGGCCCAATTTGGCCAGTACATTGGTCTGCGTGCTCTCCACCTTGGGAACCCTGGTCACTGAAAGGTGTTGGAAATTATTACCAAGTTGACATACCTCGAATAGGTATCTCGCTGTGGTCGAATCTCGCTCTTCGTCGTCTCCGTTGACGCTATTGTCACTAGTAGTAAGTCGTTGAAGACTTTTTGCTCCTCCGCATGTAGGTCCAAGGCCAGTCGGAGTGTTAGCGGCAGTGCCTCGTACTCAACCTTGTTGTCGGTGGCTTTGAACCCGGAATGTAGCGCACACTTGTGTAGCTGGGTGTCGGGTCCCTATAGGACGGGGCCGGCTCGTCCCCTCTTGGCATCGGCCAATCTGTCGACCTCTGAAAGTCATCTCAGGTGGCTTGGCAAGGTGCGCCTTTAGCCCTTTGAAGGCTTTTCGGGAGTCCACTTACAGTGGGTCACTGGGCTTCCTCAGAGGGGGCTACACCTCGCCCGGAACTTTTGGGGATTTGTGCTTGCACCCGTCTAGCGAATGACGAAGCCAAGGAGCTCGCTCGAGCTGACTCTGGGGACGCACATGGCGGGATTGAGATACCTACCGAACCTTCCGAGCATTCGGGCCATCTCATCGAGGTCTTCTAGGTGGGCTCCAACGACTTTGCTCCTCTCGATCATGTTCGACGCTCTGGGTTGTCGGCCGATCATAGTAGTCTTAAGGCGCGGGGGAAGAAGCTAGCCAAATCGTAGGCATGGGTAATAGCTGTCTACTGGACCAAATGCTAGTCGGTGGCCAGCGTTCTTACGACATCGGGCCCTCCTTCTAATGTCAAAAATATTTTACACCTTTATGTTATGATTGAAGTGTCAGCATGGTTTGACCCGTCCCGAGTGCGTAAGATCACCAACACGATCTCTGAGCTAGAGAGTATTAACTTGGAGTCGGGTTAAAAGGCCGTGAGCTAGGTTCGCCGAGTTGTAGGTTGAAGACCACTCCTTTTGTTGTTCGTCGGGTTCCTGTATACAGGTCGACATCAGGAAGGGACTTCTTGACTCGATCCCTCTGATGCTTAAGTTAGCAGGAGTTGAAGATGAGAGAGTTGGAATATGGGTGTGTACCAGACGCCCCCAGCGTTGTTTATGGGAGTAGCTTTTATACTTGTTCCTGCGTGCAATCGTAGCAGCCTTAATGATCCTCGGTCGTTGTCATACGTGGGTGTTTAATGCCCGCTGATGCCGCGGGCAATCGGCTCGATTTAATCTCGTTTGATGTTGCTTTCTGCCTCTTGTGTGGCCTAGTACATTGTCGCGCTGTCTCGTATAGCTTGGAGCGGAATGTAGAGGGATGACGTTAGGCAACTGGGTGACCTCGGGCTCATGATGTTGAGTAGGCTTGACAAGTTGACTTAGGAACGCCATGTCGAGTCTTTATGCCGTGGCTGAAACATGCTATATCACATGGGATCTATTTCATGGATTGGATGGTGGCGCAGTATTGCACCACTTTTACTTGTCTGCTAAACAATAAGATGTGATTTCCCATCCAAATGCATTTGAAGCATCTGCAGATCAGCTATCTAACAATGTCTGAACATTGGCACCCCGGGGAAGGGGATTCTCGCAGCTGATGGGTCCACGGGAAAAACTGGTAAGCGTCTGGCTAGCAGCAATGTCGAGAATGTCGAAGCCAACCATTGTGCACTACGTGAGCTCCTCTTCTGCACCCCTGGTGCCCTCTAGTATATCAGTGGTGTGATCCTCTTTGAAGAGAACTTGTACCAGAAGAGCATCGACAGGAAGCGTTTATTGAGGTCTTGAAGGAAGGAGGTGTCCTTCCGGGTATTAAGGTGGACAAGGGCACTGTTGAACTTGCCGGCTCCAATGGTGAGACCAGCACCAAAGGACACGATGACCTCGGCAAGTGCTGTGCCAAGTACTATGAAGCAGGCGTTCGGTTTGCCAAGTGGCGACACTAAATGATGTCAATGAATAGACCTCGTGATATTAATTGGTGTGCTGAGGTGACACAGAGGGTGCTTGCTGCCTGCTACAAAGCACTAAATGGCCACCATGTCCTCCTGGAAGGATATCTGCCGAAGCCAAACATGGTGACACCAGGGTTGGAAGCAGCGAAAGTGGCACCAGAGGTAGTGGCGGAGTTACAGAGTCCGCACCTTGCTAAGGACTGTCCCGGCAGCAGTGCCAGTCATTGTGTTCCTCTCTGGTGGGCAGAGCGAGGAAGAGGCTACTCTGAACCTGAACGCCATGACTGACTTAAAGGGGAGAAGCCATGGTCGCTTTCTTTCTCCTTTGGCCGAGCACTGCAGCAGAGCACATTGAAGACGTTGGCTGGGAAGGAGGAAAACGTGGAGAAGGCAAAGGCTGCTTTCTTCTCGAGGTGCAAGCCTGACTCAGAGGCGACGGTCGTTGCCTACAAGGGAGATGCTGCCAAAGGAGAAGGCGTCTCAGAGAGCCTCAATGTGAAGGACAACAAATTCTGACATTGGTAATGCCTCCTATTATTCTCTCTTTCTGTTAATAAGAGTAATATTTACATGTTGAGGATGTGTTTGGTAGGTATTTCCTGTGCTCTTTCTTTTGATGCTTAGAGTCCTTTTGGCCTTAAGGCATCATGTTCTAGTAATCCAGTAATCTTGCATTAGGAAAGAGCTTTGCATGCTTGTTAAAGTTCTGAGTATTTAGTGTTAATCCTGTGGTTTATCTTAGTTGAGTGTTTACTGCAACTTGCTAATTTACTAGTGATGCTAATTAAACTTTCAGTGTATGTACTAATCACTGATCATCTTATAACTCTATGATTATATCCTCAACTTTCATTGAATTATCAAATCCATTAAGAGCCAAAACAGGGGGAAATTGAAATCTTAGATCCAAACTAATATGAACTGCCTAAACAAGAAATTTTGGATGACGAAAACCAAGTTGTATTACTTACCACATCAGACAATATCTGGAGGTTGATAGTAGGGCTTAGCTAATCAGTGGTATAGAGTAATCAAATAACTGACTACTGTTCTTGTTAATTTCTGCCCTTAATTGTGGTATGTTTTATAGATCAAATTTATTGAAGAAAACAACAAAGAACAGAGAGTTTCATATCAACAATTCATCAACTATATTAATGTTCCTATCTTTCCGATCAACTATATTAATAGTCAACTCGTTCCTATCAACTATATTAATGCTCCTATCTTTCGTATCTACTATATTGATGTTCCTATCTTTCCTATCAACTGATCGGGCGGATCTCCTCTTTATTGGGTGCGCACAGCCGAACATTTCATATGACAGGGATTGCCACAAACCTATGAAAAGATTCATTCTGTAATCCTGGCTTGCTAATGCCCAAACTTTTATTAGAACCATTCAGTGAGGCAAACAATCATAGAGATTGTTTACTGAAAGGAAATTTATTAATAGACACCTTCCTATATAAATCTTACACATTTCAGTATTTGGATTCTGCCTATCAAAGGCAATCAACTTCGTGAATGATCCTTTTGGTTCACGGTTTCATCAGTAGTTGTTTGATTAAAGATAGAACCCCGGGCACATCGACTGTCCATGCAACTGATGCAGGTGTATAGCCTGTCCAAGGATTGCTCGTGATCCACCTGCAAGATAAGTACCTTAGGGTAAGTGGAGAAACAAGACTGTTAAGAGATGATTGAACGGAAGCTGGTAGAGCATTACCCTTTTAATCCATCGTCCATTAGTGTGTGGCCCATGCAAATACCCTGTGTTTCCACCCTCACGACCCCCTTTTTGAACGTGAAGAGATCTGGGCGGACTAATGCCGCAAAACTGACAGGATCATGCAGGAAAATACCTGCACTAATAATAGCTGTCATTTTTTATATATATCCCAAGTGTCATTTGAAGTGAAGTAGAGAGTGCGTGGAAAATGGTAATCTACCATGAACACCCTCAGACTGGACGTGCCAGTCTCTCAAGAATTTGCACATGTAACTTATGGTTTGCGAGTGCCTTCCTTTAGAGTTTCTTAGCTCAGATAGATCCGCATCTGAAGTCGCAGACCTCTCAGTTTATGTTCGTAAATGCAGGATGAGAAGAACATCAGCTTTAATACCTGTAAATTTGACTTGAGTCGTGATGTTTATTCCCACAACAGTTATGTCTGCTCCACATGTGAAGACAATGTCAGCTGCCTCTGGATCTCCATAAATCTGCAAGATCAGGGTAGAAGATGTTTAGAACCTCACCAAATCCATGCTAGCCATTCAACAAACAAAACAGGCTCAATTGTGAATGAACTAGAGATCTCATTTCCTCTTTAGAAAACAAAACAAGCATATTATAAATTGATAGTACTACACTCATTAGATCTTTATAAGTCAATCATAATCTTCTTTACTTGAAGTTATCGGAATATTATAATTTATAATTTTTTTCACGAGCTTGAGGTTCTCGTTACGAATTCTCTGGATACCAAATGTCATGATCCAAGCTTGATAAGTTAACTGATCTATCAACTTTATTTAACATAAATCATTGATTAAAATGCTTAGGTTGAAATTAATAATAACATATTCATCAAATCCTTATAAGTCAAAATGTTTAGATTGAAATTGTTAATAATATGCTCATAAAATCTTTATAAATTAATTTTAGTCTTATCTATTTCTAGTTACAAACATTCGGATGAAAGTTAGAATTTATGAAGTAATAGCTTTGGTAGGATAGTGAGTTGATGAAATTAGCTCTTCATTAAGTACTTTTCAGTGGGACGGGTCTTTAGCTGGAGATATCTCAGTAAAAGCATCATTTTTTTTTTATCATTAATGAGATCTCACTTGTCAGCAGCATAAGCAGTATCTCGGTATAAAGAATTAGTAGATATTAGGTTCCATCTCATTAATAGACTTCAAAAAAATTACGGTAAATCCTGTAGAGACCTATGGAAAGCATGGAGATAATTTGTAAGAAATAAGGAAAGGTTTCAAAAGAATGCTCGCAAGTTATGGTCAAAATAAAGCAGACTAGCACGCCCAGTTTATGTAGGTGTAATGGAAAATGTGTAAGAAAAAAGCCATAGGTGCTTTACTGACGAGTTCTCGGTCATTGCATTTTTTACTGACATAAATAACAGATAAAACCAAATAATCAATGCATAATTCATGTGAAAAATACTTTACATTTGCTTCGGCAGCCGGGTTGACATTTCCAGCAGTAAAGAAGGCCCCGCCAAGAATAACTATTTTCTTCACGTTGCTTGCGAAGCAAGGGTCTCTTTTGATAGCCTAGTCATACAATCAAAACACAGATAAGGCAAATTTAGTTCCTTGTTCGTAAAAGTCGGTCTTCTGAACATCTCGACAGATGCTTACCAACGCTAAGTTTGTTAAAGGACCCAATGCAAGGATGGTTACATCACCAGGGTACTGAGAAACCATCTCAACCAAAAACTCTGATGCGTTTTTATCCATCTTTTCTCCCACCGGTGGCGGTAGAAATATATTGCCAAGCCCATCAGATCCATGAATAAAATCAGCAATACTTGGCTCTTCTCCCTACAGGAAATAGAAAAGCACGCTTACCAGTTGTTGCAGCTAAATAGAGTTCAAACATGCAACTCCTAGTACAATCTAATTACGCCAATGCGAATAAAAAGCAGGTTTGGTTAAATTAAACAGGATATAAGATCAAACCATGTGGTTCTTGTTACTGAGAAGGTTCTGATTCATACCAAACTACGTGTACACAGGCCCTAATGCTTAGGAACTCCTCTTTCACCGTGCATTCTCACTATGGAAATGAGAAGACATCAAAGAAGCCAGCAATTGTTAAGGTTAAGGTTCTTCATATAGATGAAGACGTGAACATAAGTTGATGTCCCGGTGAGGAATCATCCTACAATTTGAGGCACTAAATATGCAGTTTATCTTTTGCCAACAAGCAATACGAATACAGAATACTAATCATTCGAGGTAAGTGCGTTATGCAGTCATGCATCAAATATAGGCAGTCATCAACAAGAATTATGACAACGATCGCTACCTTTAAAGGTTCATGGCTTCCTTCTGCTACTGGAACTTGAGGGTGTCCTGCGATCTCACACTATCGGATTTCAACATTACAGATTATAAGTAAAGACAGATGTGAAAGGAAAACAAGAACATAATCATGAAGTGGGAGGAGAGTACCAACAGCAAGGCATTGCGAGTGGCATCTTCGGTGCGCACGTTGCCAAATATTGTTGTCAGACCTAAGATTTCAATCTCTGGTAATTGAAACGCCATTAATATGGTCATACTGTCATCTGCAACCAAATTAAACACATGTATTCCACAGGTATGAAGTGTATCTTTCACCATGACCATGTACAGTAAAAAGCATAAGAGCAGGTATGTATGTAATCAGTGTATCTTCTTCTTATTCATCATCTAATGAAACGGATCGAGGAAGTGATTGGACGAAAGATGGAGTAAGCGTGATCTTGAATCACGCAGTGGACAAAATCTACTCGAGGAATCGAGAACTATCGAGGGAACCAATCTGGCCCTTTAACAGTTCGTCGAGAAGCAGAGGGGAGGACGATCAAATCAACTTATGCGCTAAAACCTGCTCCGTCGATTCAAGCAGCTCCCCTTTACATCCAGGCACGCACATACAGATAAAATACTCGATAGACAAAAAGATCGGAACGAAGAACGAAACATCAAGCCATAAACATCAGGACGAAGAGGAGGGGAGGGGAGGGCACCTATCCCGGGATCCGTGTCGATGATGACCTTCATGGGGCCATCAAGACACGCGTGGCTCCCGCTGTCGCTTGCCGGCGATCCATCGGCGGAATTGGACTTCATCGCCTCGCTCTATCTCCCTCGTCGAGCAAAGAGATCGAAGAGGAGGAGGGAGACGCAGAAAAGGGAGTTGGAATGGCGAGCGAGGGCAGCTTGCCTTTTGAAGGCAGGTTGCGGCGAGGAAATCCCACACGTGGCTAACGATAAATGGATCAGCAAGCCTATACGCTTTGGACCAGCGTTTACTCTTAGGAGACTAACATCAAAAT
Source organism: Musa schizocarpa (assembly GCA_900464855.2). Taxonomy (NCBI): domain Eukaryota; kingdom Viridiplantae; phylum Streptophyta; class Magnoliopsida; order Zingiberales; family Musaceae; genus Musa; species Musa schizocarpa. The sequence continues at coordinate 25,710,560 of LS990925.1, read as the reverse complement.
CGTAATGATACCTGCTTCGGTAGGCACCCACAAAACACCCAAGGATACCGTGCCATGTAAAGGGATGCAGCACGCGTGGGTGACACGTGGGCGTGCCGAGGAAGCCTTGTATTATTGTTTCGTCTTCGTGTTCGGATTTTTACGTAGGTAGGCTCTCCCGGAAAGTTAGTCCACGTGTCGATGGCATGCGGAGTGATTTTTACATACCTAGGTGGGGAAAAGATGGGACGGTTTGAGTGACCCAAAAGGAAGGCAACCTATCTAATGAAACACGTCCACGTGTCGAATTAGGGGACCCACGGTAGACGACCCAGTTCCCTCGCGTGTCACCTGCAAAAGTGTTGGTGATCTTAAATCAGATTAAAAGAGAAGAAAACCTACAAATTCTCCCATTAATATTCATTATCTCCCTACATTAAGATTCTCTTACAAATAATACTGCGGTTAATATTCATCCAAAATAAAGTATCTTCTAACCATAATTAGAATTAATTATATTTCCTAATCTTTATTTCAATAATAAGTCTTCAACAAATATTTAAGTCATTTATGGTTTTAACTAACTGCAAAATGATAGTTAGTTGATGGATAATAACTATAATGTAAATAAGTAAAATTTCTAAATTTGACAAGATATATATACCTATGTGAAATTTAAATATATAAAAATAAAAATAAATTTATTTTAAAAATAATAAATTTATTTGTGAATAATAATTATGTAACGTTTCAGGATAAGATGTGATAGAAAGTTGAAATCATATGAGCAGATGTAGAAAATGACCTAAAAATTTTAATAAAAAAATTAAATATTTTAAATTTAATTAAACATATAACCCTTTATATATATATAAAGATGGTGATAAAAAATTCATACACAAATCACTTATAAAAAGATGGAGAAAAAAGAATGTGATATATACAACTCGATTCTTTCTTAAATTTTCACTTATGATTCGAGTTTTTGTTTAAAAAACGAAATTCAAATTATTGCTATTAAGATAGATACAAATACATTATCGAACTTTCTTATGTCAGTGGAAAACAAGACATCGAATATAAAAGAAAATATTAATAGCAACGATGCCCACTTCAGGTGTGGTGTCATCTTCTTTTCTTTAACCCTCTTGGCCCACCACCACCTATTTCATCTTCCTCTTTGTCATAGAAGTCAAGATGATAGGGCATATCATTATCGAATGAGATATTCGCTACTAAGATGATAGGGCATATCTTGGGAATCTACCTCCGACCACTATTCTTAGTCACATTAGCATCAAGGACATCATGCTGGATTATACCCTCCGGTCAATACTAATTCCTGCAAAGGTTGAGACGACGTCAAACGAGTATCGCATCGACCCGTAAAGGTAGGGTCGACACGACATTGACCAAGTACAGCGTCGTCCCGCAAAGGTTGGGACGAGTATCGCATTGACCCGCAAAGGCAGGGTCGACACAACACTGACCAAGTACAGCACTGTCCCGCAAAGGTTGGGACGGCGCCGAATGAGTATCGCACCGACCCGTAAAGGCAAGGTCGGCACAGTGCCGATCGAGTACAGCACCATCCCGCAAAGGCTGGGACGGTGCCCGCTGAATACAACGTTGTCCCGCGAGGGCTGGGACAGCGTCAACCGATTACAACGCCCTCCCGCAAAGGCCGAGATGGCGCCCACCGAGTACAACGCCATCTCACGAGGGCCGGGGTGGTATCAACTGAGTACAGTACCGTCTCGCAAATGTCGGGACAGTGCCGACCGAGTACAATGCCAGTGATAATAAATATGATAGGTATGACTGGTCCCCTAGGGGGAGGATAAAAACCACTCATGGGGTCAACCAAGAAGAAGGTTTTTTTGGGCCAGCCACTCAGTATTAACAAGATCTTCGGAGGGGTCGAAGTTGGGAACCCTTTCCCGACCTCGACCTATGTGCAGGCACCAGAGGCCAAGCAGGCAGTCAACCCAAGGGAGTCCCAAGCCCTGAAGCCAAAGCCCGAGCCTGACCTCGCCAGGCTGTGATCCTCGATGACCGAACACCGACGTGGATGATTTTACGCATTTGGGACTAAACCAAGTCATGCTAGCTCGCTCTGCCATGGTGTAAAGGATCACTATCATATTAGCGCTAGAAGGAGGGCCCGATGATGAAGGATCAACCTCAATCAGGCAACCTGACTGAACGCCTGAGCAACGACCTCCTCCTAACCCACTCAACCCCCGGGCTTGGGGAGCAACACCCACCTCCCCCCGAACAGGAAGCTAACATAGCAACCCAGCAGTGCTACTGGAGGTTGTTCACTAACCTGGGGTTATCGCCTCTGGGAATGGTCACTACTCAACCTGTCGTCTCTGTAGAGGCGTTCCTCAGCCTAACACACCAAGTTCAAGTTCTGGCGGGGATGATGCAAACCATCGTCCCCCTCATCTCGCCCCCCGAACAACTCCCGACTCTCTAGCCGGCGTCACAGCGGGAGTTGTCGCCCCTGGCTCCCATGCAACCCCCACCCTCTCCTACACCACCCGTGGCTCCCCGACGGCCTACGACGACGATTGTCATTGCGTCGCCCGTGTTGGGAAATCTTGGGGGCGACATCACATGCACAGCGGAAGAACAAGAAAACAAAATCCACGATTCCCAAAGAGATGTTCGTCGTCGTGCGAAGATTGGTGTGCCAAATCCGTGAAACTGAAAACTGTGTATAGAACATATTGTGTTACCTAGGGAGATCGTATATCCTTGTTTCCTTGCAGATCCTTAGGAGAGGGTGAAGGAGGTCAAGCGTCCTCCTCTCTAGCGGTGATCCACACAGCAGGGCTGCGACGACGCTCGTTAAAACTCCATGCCTGCTCTGAGGTGGAGAGGGGAAGGAGAATAGGAGAGGCAAGCAAAGGCTCTAGCCTATGAGGCTCTGAATCCCTCATATTTATAGAGGTCCCCTGTCAAACCCTAATGGGTCCTCCCATAGTGGGTATTGGATTTGCATCCAATAAGACAAGGGCTCCGTCAGATATCTCATATTCGAACCTCTACTCATCGCAATACCTACCATATGTGTGTGACCCTCTAGGCCCAATATCGAGCTGGCCGTGAGTCATACCTGTCAGCCCGAACGGTGACGGAGCCCGATCGAGCGACGACTCAGCCCAAGGCTGGTGCCCGCACACGACACGCGGAGCCTTTGATGCCCTTGCATCGATAGCCCCGAGCCCGACACCTTATTGTCCGATTCAGCGGACTCCCTCCGAGCATAACTGCGCTCGATAAATCGACACCTAGACGAGGTTCAGCATGAGTTTTGTAAATCCAAGGAGGAGCTCGGAGAGGCCTCTTCAGGAGCGTCGCCTTTCACACCCGAGGTTCAAGACAAGCCAATCCCTCCGAGCTTCCGTCTCCCCATTCTCGAAGCCTATGATGGCGGCTCCGACCCAACAGAACATGTCGTCGCTTTTCGGGCCCAAATGACCCTATATGGTACTTCTAACGCCCTTATGTGCAGGGCGTTCCCCACCTCGCTCCGAGGCCTGGCTCGAATGTGGTACAACCGCCTCAGACCGGCCTCGATCGCCTCCTTCAACCAACTTGCCAAAGAATTCGAGCTCAACTTCATGGTCAGCATGCGACCAAGGCCATCCGTGGCTCTGCTCCTCGGTCTCAGTCAAAAGGACAATGAGCCACTTTCTTATTTTGTGACATGTTTTGCCATTGAAATCCAGGGGTTGCCCGACGCTCACCCTTCCTTGATAATGCAGGCCTTTCTAATGGGACTTCGACCTTCCAGGTTCTTCTAATCGTTGGTCGAGCGGTCCCCTACGACCATTCCCAAAATGCTTCAGTGAGCCAACCAATACGTGGTCGTCGAAGCATTAGTGGCGGGAAAGCGAGAAGAGAACAAGAGGCTACGACCGGAGCCGACCCGAGGGTAACCTCCGGTGCCGCCAAGAAGAAGAATCGATCGACCCAACGTGATGCTCCCAAGGCCCCCACTACCATCCTTGAATTCCTCTAGGATCAAGATATTCCTGCATATCAAGGAAAAGGGACTCCTGAAGCCCCCAAACCTGATGAAGGCATCGCGCGAGCTCAAGGATTGTTCAAAGTATTATCGATTTTCATCACGATTATGGACATCACACCGAGGAATGTCACGACTTCAAGAATCAAATTGAGGAGTTCATATGCTAAGGGCATCCGAGGCACTATATTAGGAGGACTCACAAAATGTCTCCCCGTCCCTCCGGCCTGGTCGAGAAGCAGATTGACGTGATCAGTGGCGGTCCGGCGATAGGGGGAGATAGCATGGTGATGTTGGGAAATCTTGGAGGCAACATCACATGCACATCAGAAGAACAAAAAAATAAAATCCCCGATTCCCAAAGAGATGTTCGTCGTCGCGCGAAGATTGGTGCGCAAAATCTGTGAAACTTAAAACTGCGTATAGAGTAGATTGTGTTACCTAAGGAGATCGTATATCCCTGTTTCCTTGCAGATCTTTAGGAGAGTGTGAAGGAGGTCAAGTGTCATCCTCTCTAACGGTGATCCACACAGCAGGGGTGCGACGACGCTCCTCAAAACTCCAGGCCTGCTCTGAGGTGGAGAGGGGGAGGAGAATAGGAGAGGCAAGCAAAGGCTCTAGCCCATGAGGCTCTGAATTCCTCCTATTTATAGAGGTCCCCTGTCAAAACCTAATGAATCCTCCTCTAGTGGGTATTGGATCTGCATCAAATAAGACAAGGGCTCCGTCGGATATCTCATATCCGAACCTCTACTCATCGCAATGCCTACTTTATGTGTGTAACCCTCTAGGCCCAATATCGAGCTGGCCGTGAGTCATACCTGTCAGAACTCCTTCTAACTTAGTGAATTATTATCTCTGTAATAATTTACTCGACTCATCGACTACGGACGTACTAGGCCACTACGCCGTAGTCCCCAAACGATACAGGGGAATACAATCCATTGGACATGTCTATCCTTAATTACTGTGTACCTATAGTCCCTCATCCATCTAATATCCCAGAGACCATATATCGAGCATGGTGTTGTCAGACCCATACGGTTTCTACTCGAGTCTCGCTCTAATCGAATTCTCCCGGAGAACTCTTTCTCTCTCAACCCGAATGACCCTAGCCAGGGATTTGTCTGAGCAAGAACATATGGGATATTCCTCTCATGACGCCGAGAGTGGATGATCCTCTATCAACACTCAATAGCCCTTGTAAGGTCGACTACCACTCCCAATGACCAGCTATACTAGATCTGGGACAACCAAACCTATAAGTCTGGTATCAAAGAGTGGAGCACTCATACAGGACATCCTTGGTGTCTCAAGTCTAAGAACCACATACACCACTAGGACTACGGAATCGCTGTCTGATAATAAGGCATCATCAACCATCCAACATTCCGTAAGCGAATCAATCAGTGAACTCATTCTTCAATGAGCACCTGTATTGTGTCCCTAGTGTCCCTACAAGAGCAGCTATGAGACCAGCTGCATCTATCATATGGACAGGTATACAGCACACCAGTCTGTCTGGTTATCACGATGTCCCTCTCGAGTAACCTATGACTGGGATTATTTAGGATCTGTGTTTAAAGGTGAATCGATCTCATTATCATGATCTTATTATGATTTGATTCCCATTGCACAAATCCAAGGACATCACAATATATATATATATATATATATATATATATATATATATATATATATATATATATATATATATATATGTAATAGTTATAAAGTGATATATGCCAAAATATAATAAGCAAAAAGATTCTGTATCAAGTCACATGTGCCATCACTCACGTGATTGGCTTGTTGGGCACCTATGACTAGCAGGTGAGACGAAAGGCTTATGCTCGAGCAGCCATAGAGAAGCGCCCAAGGCAACCCCAGGTGCCCAAGATCACCTTCCCAACAAGAGAGACCGAATACCCAGAGCACGATGACGTGCTGGTCATCTTGGCCAGGATCGCTAATGCTCGAGTTAAAAGGATCATGGTGGACATCGGGAGCTCCGCTGATATCCTATACTACGATGCCTTTCAAAAACTCAGCCTCACCAAGAGAGACCTTGCTCCGAGTCAATCGGCACTCATTGGATTTACCGGGAATTCCATCTCGTCTCTCGACACGACTGTTCTACCGGTCACCCTAGGCGAAGGCCCACAAGTCAAGACGGTCATGGTGACCTTTATGGTGGTGGAGCTCCCCTCGGCATACAATGCTATCCTGGGTCGCCCAACCCTCAACAAGCTCGGAGCAGTCATCTCCACATATCACTGTGCGATAAAATTCTCGACACAAGAAGGGGTCGGTGAAGCAAGGAGCGATCCTCGGGAGTCCTGACAATGCTACTTGGCGATCGTCACATTACCGAAGAAGCTGAGACATGAACAACCTATTGCCGACCCTCGGGCCGTCGCCAAACCAGCATAGCGACCCGAACCAACCGAGCACACCCAAGAAGTCCTGCTATGCTACGACCGACCAAATAGGGTCGTCAGGGTTAGGTCAGGGCTACCAGAGGAGGAAAGAGAATAGCTCATCAACCTTTTAGTTAAAAATGACGACGTCTTTGCCTGGTCACCAATAGACATGCCCGGGATCAACCAAGCGGTCGCACAACACCACCTGAACATCAGTCCTCAAGCGCGACTGGTGAAGCAGCGACCTCGGAAGTTGGCGCTTGACTGACAAAAAGCGGTAGACGACGAAATAGAGTGACTCCTGGCGGCGGGATTCATTACGGAAGCAAAATACACACGATGGCTGTCGAATGTAGTCCTCGTTAAAAAGTTGAATAGAAGTTGGAGGATGTGTGCTGACTACACCGACCTAAATCGGGCGTGCCCGAAGGATTGCTATCCACTACCAAGGATTGACCAACTAGTTGACACAACCTCAAGGCACGAGCTCCTTACATTCCTGGACACGTTCTCAGGGTACAACTAAATCAAGATGGCACCCGAAGACTAGGAACATATGACATCCATCACAAGTCAAGGAGTTTACTTCTACAAAGTTATGCCATTTGGGTTGAAGAACGCAGGGGCAACTTACCAAAGGATGATGAACAAGTCGTTCGCCCACCAGATCGGAGGGAACATACAAGTATACGTTGACGACATGATCGTCAAAAGCAAATCCGCCCGAACTCACCTAATGGATCTCACCGAGACATTCAAGACATTACGAAAATGCGGCATACGCCTCAATCCCGCCAAGTGTGTCTTCGTCTACTCGAGAAAATTCCTCGGATTCATAATCCACCAAAGGGGAATAGACTCCAACTTAGAAAAAGTTCGAGCAATCATCAACATGGAGCCCCCCCGGTCGGTAAAGGAGGTCTAGCGATTAGTCGGAAGGCTCACCTCCTTGGCCCGGTTCTTGTCTCGATCAAGGGATAAGTGCCTTCCCTTATTCCGAATCTTGAAAAGCTCAAAGAACTTTGAATGAACCACAAAATGTCAAGAGGCCTTTGACTGACTAAAGGAGCACCTGACGCACCTGCCCAGACTTGCTACGGTCTCTCCGGGGGAACCGCTCAGCCTCCACCTTGCGGCTTCTGAGCACGCCTTCAGTTCCATCTTGACCCGAGACGATTCCGGAGCACAACAATCGATCTACTACCTAAAGCCACGTCCTCAGCGGGCCAAAGGTGAGATATCAGCCGGTGGAAAGACTAGCCTTAGCACTCATCCTTGAAAGCCCCGATGGCCAGAAATTTAGGCACATACTCTGCTTCGGGTTCAAGGCCACCAACAACGAGGCCGAATATGAAGCACTCCTATCCGACCTCAAGTTGGCCCTCGAGCTACAAGTCAAAGGCATCCAAGTTTTCGTCGACTCACAGCTAGTGGTCGGCCATATCAATGGAGACTATATGGCTCGGGGCGACACCATGGCGAGGTACCTGTCTGAGGCAAAGAAACTCGTTAGTCGCTTCCATGGCTTCGCCATAACAAGGGTGCCCCGGACATAGAACGCGCAAGCCAATGCCTTGGTGAAGCTCGCCTCAAGTCAAGGCATTGAACCACCTCTAGAGATCAAACGACTTCTTTACCGAACTACTGAGACCAAAGAGGTGGCCACCGCGGATGTGACCCTAACCTGGGTCGAAGAAATCCTCCGCTACAAAAAAGATGGGACACTGCCAGTCGACAAGATGACCTCCCAACGACTCTAGCACACGTAGGCGTGGTATTGCGAGATGTGTAGGGAAATCCTTGGGGGCGACATCATATGCGCAGCGGAAGAACAAGAAAAACAAAATCCCTCGATTCCCAAAGAGATGTTCGTCGTCGTGCGAAGATTGGTACGCAAAAATCCGCGAAACATGAAACTGCGTATAGAGTAGATTGTGTTACCTAGGAGATCAGATATCCCTGTTTCCCTTGCAGATCCTTAGGAGAGGGTGAAGGAGGTCAAGCGTCCTCCTCTCTAGCGGTGATCCACACACACGGCCGGGGTTGCACGACGGCTCCTTAAAACTCCAGGCCTGCTCGAGGTGGAGATGGAGAGGAGAATAGGAAAAGGCAAACAAAGCTCTCTAGCCCATGGGGCTCTGAATCCCTCCTATTTATAGAGGTCCCCACAAACCCTAATGGGTCCTCCCCTCGGGTATTGGATCTGCATCCAATAAGACAAGGGCTCCGTGGATATCTTATATCTGAACCTCTATTCATCGCAATGCCTACCATATGTGTGTGACCCTCTAGGCCCAATATCGAGCTGGCCGTGAGTCATAATGTCGAGAACTCCTTCTAACTCGGTGAATTATTATCTCGTAATAATTCACTCGACTCATCGACTCTGGGGCGTGCTTCAGGCCACTACGCCAGTAGTCCCTAGATGATCTGAGGGAATCCAATTCATTGGACCTGTCGTCTCGATTACCGTGTTATAGTCCCTCATCCATCTAATACCCCGAGACCGTATATCGAGCATGGTGTTGTCGGACCCACACGGTTTCTACTGAGTCTCGCTCTAATCGGATTCTCCGGAGAACTCTTTCTCCCTTAACCCCGAATGACCCCGCCGGGGATTTTGTCTGAGCAAGAACACATGGGATATTCCTCTCATGATGCCGAGAGTGGATGATTCTCTATCGACACTCAATAGCCCTCGTAAGGTCGACTACCACTCCTAATGACCAAATTACTAGATCCGGGACGACCAAACCTATAAGTATGGTAACAAAGAGTGGAGCACTCCATACAGACATCCTTGGTATCTCAAGTCTAAGGACCGATACACCACTAGGACTACTGAATCGCCGTTCACGACAATAAGGCATCATCAACCATCCAAAGATTCGTGGCGGATCAATCAGTGAACTCATTCTCCAATGAGCACCTATACTGTATTCCTAGTGTCTCTACACAAGCAGCTATGAGACTAGCTGCATCCATCATATGGACGGGTATACAGCACACTAGTCTGTTCGGTTATCACGATATCCCTCTTGAGTAACCTATGACCGGGATTATTTAGGATATTAGTTTAAAGGTGAATCGATCTCACTATCGTGTCTCATCACGATCCGATTCCCTTTGTACAAATCCAAGGACATCACAATATATGTATGCATTTATGCAATAGTTATAAAGTGATATATGCCAAAATATAATAAGCAAAAAGATTTTGTATCAAGTCACACGTGCCATCACTCACGTGATTGGCTTGCTGGGCACGGCTTGCTGGGCACCTATGACTAGCAATCTCCCACTTGACCTAAAGCCAATCACATATGTGTCTGATCCCCATCAGACCCCTATGACGCTCAAAACAAATCTGAGACAACGGCTTTGTTAGTGAATCTACAATATTATCTTCGGATGGAACTCTTTCCACTACTACATCTCCTCGGGTCACGATCTCTCTGATAAGGTGGAACCTCCTCAGAACATGCTTAGATTTCTGATGAGACCTAGGTTCCTTTGCTTGAGCAATCGCCCCATTGTTGTCGCAATATAGGGAGATCGGCTCTTCGCTACTCGGCACGACTCCCAAATCTATGATGAACTTCTTCACACAAACTCCCTCCTTTGCTGCATTTGATGCAGTAATGTACTCCGCCTCTGTGGTCGAGTCAGCAGTGGTATCTTGCTTGGAACTCTTCCAGCACACTGCTCCTCCATTCAAGGTGTACACATATCCTGAATTCGACTTGCTATCATCGACATCGGACTGAAAACTTGAGTTAGTGTAGCCTTCAACCTTACGGCTATTACCTCCATATACTAGTAAAAGATCCTTAGTCCTTCTCAAGTACTTAAGGATACACTTTACTGCTTTCCAGTACTCCAAGCCTGGATCCGCCTGATACCTGCTCGTGACACTCAGAGCATGCGCTATATCAGGCCTAGTACATAGCATGGCATACATGATAGACCCTATTGTTGAGGCATAAGGTATCATATCCATGTTCACCCTTTCTTCTGGAGTCTTTGGGGACATACTCGTAGAAAGCGATATCCCATGTCTCATCGGTATGAGACCTCTCTTGGAATTTTTCATGCCAAACCTTTTGACAATAGATTCTATGTACCTGGACTAGGACAAGCCAAGCATCCTCTTGGATCTATCTCTATAGATTCTAATCCCCAAAATATAGGATGCTTCTCCTAAGTCCTTCATGGAGAAGTGTCTAGATAACCAAGCCTTTACTGTGGATAACATTCCTACGTCATTCCCAATGATCAGGATGTCATCCACATATAACACCAAAAAGGTGATAGCGCTCCCACTTACCTTTCCGTATACACAAGGCTCATCTTCGTTCTTAACGAAGTCATAAGATCTGATTGCCTCATCAAATCTTATGTTCCAACTTCGGGAAGCTTGCTTTAATCCATAAATGGATCTAAGCAACCTACACACCTTATCTGGGCAGTTCTTGGACACGTATCTGTTAGGACTCTAGCTAGGAGAGTCCTAATTGAGAGGGACACTCTGTTAGGACTCTAACTAGGAGAGTCCTAATTGAGAGGGACATTCTGTTAGCAGGTTTTTTCTTAGAGAAGAATTAGGAGTTGTAAGGGAATAGGAGTCTTGAGTATGAGTCATATTAGGAGTTGGTTAGAAGTAAAAGTCTTAAGTAGGAGTCCTATTAGGAGTTAGGGTTTAGAAGCCCTATAAATAGCCATGTATTCCTTCTCTTTTGATAAGCAATAGATGAATCTTTTCTGCAGCCTTTGAGCAGCAACTTGGAGGGAGGAACCCCTATAGAGTTCCAAGGAGGTCGATCCCCTAAAGAGATCAACCCCAAGTTTAGAATCTGCAAGGGTTCTATCACCTGGTATCAGAGCAGCGTTCTTGGTGTCTCGCTGCCCTTCCATAGCCATCCATCAACCCTCCACAACCATCCAAAGCAATTCCCACAATTGCTTAAAAGATCGTCGCCGAATTCCGCCATCATCTCCACCACCGCAGATCATCCTTTGATCTCCCCGTGAATTGCAATAGCAAACTTTCACTGATTTCTATCAAACCTATACATGCCTTTAACTCGTCAACAAAAGAGAGATCTTAACATCACAGATTTGGAGTCATATACTATGGCATCTGAGGAGGCAATCAATGCTAAATTTGAAGCCTTTGAGGCACGAATGGAGGATAAGATTCGACTCTCCTTACCAATTCAGTCCCGCCGACCACCAAGCCCAAGAAATCACATCAAGGAGAGAGCTCTAACCAATCACATCATGCCCAAAGAGATAACTTCCAAGAGAGGGGAGACTCTATGACCAACTCCAACTATTCACAAGATGAGAGTGGACTTCCCTAGATGGGAAGAAGGAGACCCAATTGGTTGGATCATGCCATGAGAGCTTATATTTTCGGTACCATAAAACTGCGGATGCATCCATGGTGGAAATTGCATCTATACATCTTGAAGGGGATGCCATACAATGGTTTGACTGGTTTGAACATACTTATGGAGTCCTTTCATGGCGACAATTCAAAGAAGGACTACTGATCCGCTTCGGACCAACTTATTACGAGAACATTGACGGACAACTAGCAAAGATCCGACAAACCTCTACCATTCAGGAGTACCAAACCAGGTTTGAAAGGTTATCTAATCAAACTCGTGATTGGTCTGAAAAACAGTTATTGGGGACTTTTATTGAGGGCCTAAAGCCGGAGATCTGAGGAGAAGTTAAGGCGCGACAACCATACACGCTTATGGCAGCCATCTCTTTCGCACAACTTCAAGAGGAGCGATTGAACCATGAAGCCCGGAGGACTAGGATCACTCCACGACCTACAATACTAAAGCCCTCAGCCCCCCCTACTATCAACCGAGTCCCTGCACCGAAAAGGTTAACAAGAGAAGAACTTCGGAGCGATCTGCTGCGGGGGTTATGTTGGCATTGCGACGAAGTTTGTGGAGCCATGAAAGCATCACTGTAAAAAAAAGGTAGACTTCTTATGATTGAACCAGTAGAAGAAGAGGTCATTGAACATCTAGAAGAGAGCCTTGAACATGAAGAAGAAGATATGGAAGAAGATCCACAGCCGACCGACATTACGGTACACGCACTAGCCGGCTACTCAAATCCGCAAACGATGAAAGTTGGAGGCCTTCTCAAACAACAGCCGATCACTGTTCTCATCGACACGGGTAGCACTAATAACTTCCTGAATAGTAAGGTTGCTGCTCGGATGGCACTGCATATTGAAGGTTGCAGCAAGTTCGACGTAAAGGTTGCCGACGGCAGAATCCTAAAGTGTGACCAAAGATGCCCACAGGTGAAACTATTACTGCAAGACCAAGAAATTATCACCGATTTCTTCCTCCTACCTATCGATGACTATGAGGCAGTGCTTGGTATAGAATGGCTGACTACACTAGGTGATGTCTCTTGGAACTTTTCTAAATTAATTATGAAATTCTACTGTAAGGGCAAACAGATCATCCCACGCGGAAGCGCCGAAAGCAACGCTACCAATCGTTTCGACCCAACGAATGGAGAAAGTTTTACATAAGGTAAATGGTGCCTTTTTGATGCACCTCCAGCAGCAACCAAAGGGGAAGAAAATAGAATTTGAAGATCAAAATCTTGCCCAATTGCTTACTGAATTTGCCGACATATTTGCTGAACCGCACGGTCTTCCTCCTTCTCGGCAACATGACCATCGAATTCCAATCCTTCCGGGCAAGCCACCAGCGAACACTCGACCATACCGATATCCTCACCTCCAGAAAGATGAAATTGAAAAGATCGTAAAGGAGATGCTTGAAACAGGGGTGATTCGACAAAGTTGTAGCCCTTATTCCTCACCGGTGCTACTTGTACACAAGAAGGACGGAACTTGGCGGATGTGCATCGACTACCGAGCTTTAAATGGCATCACCGTTAAGGAAAAATACCCAATACCAGTGGTGGATGAACTTCTTGATGAATTGAAAGGAGCTCGAGTCTTCACGAAGTTGGACCTCCGATCCGGTTACCACCAAATTCGGGTATGTGACGATGACATTCCAAAAACTGCATTTCGCACACATGATGGCCATTATGAATTCTTGGTAATGCCTTTTGGACTCACTAATGCTCCTTCAACCTTTCAAAGTCTTATGAATGATATATTTCGGAGCTTTCTTCGTAAATTTGTGCTGGTATTTTTCGATGATATTCTCGTTTACAGCCCTTCCCTTGAGACTCACTTTCAAAGATTTACGGATTGTTTTGATGATCCTTCGGAGAATACTCTTTTTTGTTAAGCAACCAAAGTGCAGCTTTCTCCAGCAAAAAGTAGAGTACCTTGGGCATATAATATCATAAGAAGGAGTGGCAGTAGACCCAACAAAAAAATTGAGGCAATGCAAGGTCAAAAAACCTACAAACGGAAATTACTACGGGGGGTTCCTTGGACTAACGGGCTACTACCGAAAATTTGTTAAGGACTATGGGAAGATCAGTGCACCACTCACTTCTTTACTGAAAAAGATGCTTTCCAATGGTCGGACAAAGCCTCTCCTGCTTCGACAAACTTAAAGCAGCCATGACAACGACGCCGTACTTGCGCTACTAGATTTCAATAGACCCTTCATCATTGAGGCCGATGCATCCGAGTCGAATTGGAGCCATTCTCATGCAAAATGGTCGACCACTGCATATACTAGCAAGGCATTATCTCCCTCCCATCAAAATATGTCAAGATATGATAAGGAGATGCTTGCCATTGTACACGTAGTAATGTGAGGTGGAGACCCTACCGATCGGCCGGCCGATTTCAAATTAAAACTGACCATAAAAGCCTCAAGTACTTTTTTTTTGGAGCAAAAGATATCATCCCCTGAGCAGCAAAAAAAAATGGGTAACCAAACTTCTTGGATTTGAATATGAAATTATTTACAAAAAAGGGGAAAGAAAACGTTGTTGCAGATGCACTCTCACCTGCCACTGAACAAGCTAAGGTTTCATCCATCTCCTTCCTACCACCGGTCTCCTCGAGGACATTAGGGAAGAATGGAAGAAGGATCCAGAGATCAGCAAGATCATAAAAAAATTGGAGGAGGATCCTAAGTGCAATAGCCCACTACACTGGGATTCGAGGGATTTACGCTTACAAAGGTCGCATTGTGCTTACACTCCCCTTGCATCGCAATCATCTTGCATGAAATGCACTCTATACCTTCAGTAGGGCACTCTGGATTCCTAAGAACCTACAAAAGAGTGAAGCAAAATTTTTATTGGAGAGGGATGAAAAAAATTATTGCTGAATTTGTGGCACAATGTGATATATGTCAACAGCACAAGGGTGAAACTATGGCAAATCCAGGGAAGCTACAACCACTACCTATACCAGACTCAGTGTGGACTGACATCTCCATGGACTTTATTGAAGGGCTACCATCTTCCAAAGGTAAAAGCACGATTCTCATGGTGGTTGATCGACTTACGAAATATGCTCATTTTTGTGCTGTGAGAAATCCCTACACTGCTGCTAGTATTACCCAGATTTTCATAGAAAATATTGTTAAACTGCATGGGATGCCAAGGTCCATCGTAAGTGATCGTGACAGGATCTTCACTAGTAAATTTTGGACCGAGTTATTTCAGTTATAAGGCACCAAACTCAAGATGAGCACAGCAGATCATCCACAAACCGACGGCCAAACAGAGGTGGTAAATAGGTGCTTAGAGACGCATTCCTCCGTTTTTAATAGCGAATCACCAAAAAGAGTGGGCGAAATGGCTTCCCTGGGCCGAATGGTGGTATAATACTACATATCATTCATCTATAAAATGTGCCCCTTATGAAGCATTGTATGGTCGACCAAAGACTGTGATTCCAAAGTATGTAATTGGCTCGACCAAGGTAGATCAGGTTGACCAAGAATTGATTGATAGGGACAAACTCTTACAACTATTAAAAGATAATCTCTCTACCGCTCAAGCCGAATGAAGCAGCAAGTTTAATACACACCACGAAGTGAAAGAGAATTTTCAGTGGGAGATTGGGTTTATCTTCGCCTACAACCATACAAGCAACTCTCTATCAACACTGAGCCTCCATGAAGCTATCCCCATGTTTTTATGGGCCCTATCAGATCACAGAGTGTATTGGAGCCGTGGCATCTGAGACTTAAATTACCTGAGGATGTCAAAATTCATCCTGTCTTCCACGTATCATGCCTAAAGCCCAAGTTGGGAGAACACGAAGTCACCCGCATCCAACTGCCCAACACAACCGAGGATGGAGTTATTCAAGCCCAACCACAGGCTATCCTCGATCGCAGGATCGTGATGCGTCGCCGACATCCCTCAACCCAAGTACTAGTGCATTGGAATAATCTACCACTTGAAGACGCCACATGGGAACCATATGAGGAGTCAAGACCCTGTTCCCGAAGTTCATGGAATCTCACCTTGAGACAAGGCTGATTTGAAGAGGGCGGGGTCATTGGGACTCTAGCTAGGAGAGTCCTAATTGAGAGGGACACTCTGTTAGGACTCTAACTAGGAGAGTCCTACTTGAGAGGGACATTTTGTTAGCAGGTTTTTTCTTAGAGAAGAATTAGGAGTTGTAAGGGAATAGGAGTCTTGAGTATGAGTCATATTAGGAGTTGGTTAGAAGTAAGAGTCTTAAGTAGGAGTCCTATTAGGAGTTAGGGTTTAGAAGCCCTATAAATAGCCATGTATTCCTTCTCTTTTGATAAGCAATAGATGAATCTTTTCTGCAGCCTTTGAGCAGCAACTTGAAGGGAGGAACCCCTATAGAGTTCCAAGGAGGCCGATCCCTTAAAGAGATCAACCCCAAGTTTAGAATCTGCAAGGGTTCTATCAGTATCCCTCAGGTTGCATCATATACACCTCCTCCTCGAGGTTCTCATTGAGGAATGCGGTTTTCACATCCATCTGCCAGATCTCATAATCATAGTGTGCTGCAATAGCCAATAGAATTCTGATGGATTTTAGCATTGCTACGGGTGAGAAGGTTTCGTCATAGTCAACACCTTGCCTTTGACGATACCCCTTAGCCACTAGCCTTGCTTTATAGGTCTCTACCTTTCCATCTCTCCGATCTTTTTCTTAAAGATCCACTTGCAATTGATGGGTACAATACCTTCGGGCTCATCAACTAGTTTCCAAACCTTATTGGAGTACATAGAATCCATCTCAGAATTCATGGCTTCTTGCCACTTCCCGGAGTCTATACTCATAATAGCCTCCTCGTAGGTCTGAGGATCAATATCCTCTACATCCTCTCCTCTAATATGTCCCACATATCTCTCAGGAGGATGGGATACTCTATCAGACCTGCAGTAAAGTTGAAACTTGTGTATTAGGTATCCCAATGCACTCGGGCTATAGAGTGGTGCTTGAGCTTGGTTCTCCAACCCTAAGCTTCAATTCTATCATTCTCCCCCTATATCTCCGCCAAGAATGTGTTCCTTTTCAAGGAACACTGCTCTTTAGCTACAAAAAACCTTTTGGTCCCTCGAGATGATAGAAATAATACCCACAAGTTTCCTTGGGTATCCCACAAATTTGTATCGCTCTGTCTTGATTCTAACTTATTGGGGTTATGTCTTTTAACATGTGAAGGGCAGCCCCAAATCTTAACAACCTTAAGATCGCTTCTTCCCTTTCCATATCTCATATGGTGTAGACACTACCACTTTAGTTGGAACTTTGTTCAGAAGGTAAGCTGCGGTTTCTAGGGCATATCCCTAATGAGATGGGTAGGTCAGCAAAAACTCATCATGGACCGTACCATATCTAATAATGTACGATTTCTCCTTTCGAGACACCATTGAAATGAGGTGTATAAGGAGGTGTCCATTGGGATAATATCCATGGTCCTTAAGGAACCTGAGTGAACTCTATACTTAAGTACTCACCTCCTCGATCTGATCAAGAGTTTTGATACTCTTTTCGAGTCTGTTCTCCACCTCATTCTTATATTCTCCGAATTTCTCAAAGGCATCGGACTTGTACTTCATTAAGTACACATATCCATACCTTGAGAAATCATCAGTAAATGTAATGAAGTAGGAGTAACCTCCAATGGCATGAGTTGACATGGGTCCACATACATCACTATGTATGAGTTCCAACAACTCAGTGGCTCTCTCTCCAGTTCCACTAAATGGAGAGTTGGTCAGTTTTCCACGAATGCAAGGCTCACAAGTTGACACATAGTCGAATGGATCTAGATATCCATCATTTAGCAACTTTTGAATCCTTCTTTCATGGATATGACCTAGCCTACAATGCCATAGGTATGCACTGTTCAACTCATCTCGTTTTCTTTTGGACACATTTACATTCATGATATGTGGAGTAGTGTCTAATATAAATAAACCATTATGCAATGTTCCTTTCGTGATGATCTTATCATCTAATAATATCGAACAACCATTGTTCTCAAAAACAAATTTATATCCACTAACTATTAAACATGAAATGGAGATAATGTTTTTGATAATTGAAGGAACAAAATAACATGCATCTAATGCAATCAAAGTTCCACTAGGCAGATGTAGGGCGACCTCGCCAACAGCTACTACAGCAACTTTTGCTTTATTACCCATCTTGAGGTCCATCTCGCCTCTCTCTAGTCTCCTAGTCCTTGCCAGAACCTGCAACGAATTGCATATATGATAAGCACTACCGGTATCCAATACCCATATGTTATCATAAGAGTCTGACAAATGGAGACTGATCATGAATGTACTTGAAGCTTCATCAAGCTTTTGTTTCACCCTTTCTGTAAGGTACTCTTTGCAGTTTCTCTTCCAGTGCCCATCTTTACCACAGTGGAAGCACTGGCCTTTGTCCTTTGCTGGTTCTTTCTTAGCAACCTTTGCTTTACCTGGTTTGACCTTGCCCTCTCCCTTCTTAAGGGACCTTTCTGCTTTCCGTTTCCTTTTGGTCTCACCAGTGTAGAGAACTGGCTTCTCTTTCTTGATAGTACTCTCTGCCTCCCTCAACATATTGAGAATCATTCCTAGACCTGTGAGTTTCTCTATCTACTCAATCATCTTTAGGACATGGTTCTGAACCGATGTCCCCTCAGTCATCCTAGCGCGGAAGAGGCTCTTAGATATCTCATATCGCTGAGTCCTTCCTTGTTCCTCAAATAATTTGCGGACATGTAGGAGAATGGATCTGGCATCCATCTTTTTATGTTGTCTCTGTAACTCAGGAGTCATAGAGGCCAACATATAGCACTGAGCAAGAGTGGAGTCATCAATGTACTTCACGTGAATGAAATTCTCTCATCCTCGTTTGCCCCTTCTCAAGCAGGCATCACTATATCAAGGGCGCATTACCATTTTCTCCGGCTGTGAGAACAATTCTCAAGTTACTTTTTTTAATCCATATAATTTGGACCAAAGGGCGGTTGACATCAAGTATGCCACGTAAGGGATTTGAAAGCGACATTTTTCAAAAATAAAGATGCAGCAGTAAATGAATAGCATGCAGATTTTGCAAGAAATAAACTATCAAGATATGGACTTCTATCTTAATATGCTCCCACTATTTTACTAACGAGTCACGCGACACCCTCAAAGATTGAAACGGAAGTCTCCGCGCACTTCTAGTGGGGATCAGATTCTAATCGGCGTCTTAGTGTAACCCTCGGGGACTCGACCAATCACACTAAGCCTAAAAGGTAGGCAACTCTTGTCGATCACAATTCCTTGTGATTCTCGCCCCTGTTCGCCTCCGAATCACCATGGCCTCGAGGGACTCGACCAACCATGATACTTTCGGTTAAGTTAACACCTTCGTTACAAGATGAGTCCGATTTGATGATATACCCTCGGGGACTCGACCAAGTATACCATGCCCTCGGTCACCGGGACATCTCTATATCGTAAGCAAGATAGTGAATCGTGATATAGGTGAGTCTCGAGGGACTCGACCAACTCAACCTATACCGGAATCTGTTCCTACTTATAACGATGGAAGGCCACGTGGGTCAATCTAATTGCCTCAATGCTTACCGAATTTAATATTATCGAGAGATATTTCTATGATTTGGTCTCCTAATATGACATGTCACACATATACATATTTAATATATATCTACATCGCATGCAAATATATATACATATCTAGTATGTGTATAAGCAATTACACCGATGATCATGGACCACAACCCAATATGATTAGGCCCGAGCCAAGGGCTAATTACTCACATCAAGATCTATGTATGCAATGGTGCATCTCCATGCCCTGTGATCGTCCATTTCGTCCTTGTTTGCCTGTTCCGTCGACATCTTGATGCATCTTCATGCATCACGATCGTCCGTCTCATGGGTCCCGCTTATCGCATCATCGCCCCCGCCAGCCTCCTCATGTGATTACAACTTAATCATAGGCATGCAGGCCCAACAATAAACGAGAAATATAATGGAGGTTCGCAGACCTCAATAATAATAATCACAAGTACACACATCACACGGTCCATGATCATCCGTCCACACATCATACATCACATGTATAATTAATCATCATCATGTAGGACTACTAGATAATAATAAAAAATAATAAATAACTAAATTTTTTAATTAATTAATATTTTCTTAAATCAGGGACATTATAGGGAATTTTTGAATTTATAGGGGTATTTTCGTAATTTGGACAAAAGACAGAAACTAGAATTTCTCAATTCCGAGGGGCAAAACTATCTTTTGCCCAGAAAACCCTAATGGTGTCGAGAAAATCTGGAATTTCTCTTCACGAGAAAAGCTTCCTCTCCACATCGCTGACTCGATCGTCGGAGGGGTCGAGCGGAGCTTCTGACCCGACCTGTGTGCAGAAACGAAGGCGAGGTCGCTTCTTCCCCGGCGTCGCAGCGAAGCCCTCCCCTGACGGGACATCCGGATCACCGCGACCGGCCACCCTGGCGACCCTGAGGAACGCCCGCCGAGATCCCCGACATTCGGACCCGAACCAAGCCGCGTCGGCCCCTGAGGCCACGGTTAAAAAAGTTATTCACCATAACAGATTGGCGCTAGAAGGAGGGCCAATGTCGAGGGATCCTCAGGTTGATCCCGACGAACTCCCTGCCGAGGGATCGTACTTAGCAGGGGCGCAGGTCGTGCGTCCCTCGTGTGACGGACCTTGGGCTGACGACCTCCCCGCGACCTCTGAACACGGCTGGCATCCGTTCACCAGTCCGAATCTATTTCCGCCCGAGGGCGCTCCAAGCATCCCCTCGCCGGTGTCATCCGAGGCCTTTCACGACCTCGCTCGTCAAGTCCGAGCTCTGACGGATATGGTGCAAACCATCATCCCACTCGTCTTCCAACTAACGCCCCCACTTATGACTCAGCCGCTACGGCAACAAGAGCCACCCGCTCGAGCCCACATGACGCTTCCAGAGCCTTCCACTTCTCCTCGGGTCAGACCGACCCCACTCGGGGATCCAGTAAGGACAAACCCGAGCGACCGCCCGGAGCCCAAGGTATTATCTCCGGAATCAACATACTCCCTACGAGCCCAGCTATGCCTTCTTAGTCAGCGGCTCGATGAACTAGAGAAGGAGTTTCGCAACTCGGAGGGAGAGCTCGGGGTGGACGCACACCGAGGATCTCCATTCGCACCGGAGATACGAGATCACACCGTTCCCCCGAACTTCCAACTCCCTTCTTTGGATGCATACGATGGCGCCGCTGACCCAGCGGACCATGTCACCACTTTCCGTGCCCAACTGGCACTGCATGGAACGTCTGACGCTCTAATGTGTAGGGCATTTCCCACGACCCTGAGGGGTCCCGCCCACATATGGTACGGCGGCCTGAAGACCGGAACGATCAGTTCCTTCGACCAACTTGCCAAGGACTTCGAGCTCCACTTCGCAGCCCATGCCCGGCCAAGGCTCTCCGCGGCACTACTCCTCGGACTCAAACAAAGAGAGGACGAGCCCCTCTCACGTTTCGTGGATCGGTTTACCACGCAAATCCGGAGCTTACCAGACACTCACCCCTCTTTGTTGGTGCAGGCGTTCATGGTAGGCTTGCGATCTTCCAGATTATGTTGGTCCCTCGTAGAGCAACCCCCCACCACAGTACCAGATATGCTCCAGCGAGCCAACCGGTACATCGCGGCGGAAGCTTGGGCGACCACAAGGAAGGGGAGTGACTCTGGGCGACGGGCCCCGTAGCAGCGGTTAAGCACCCGCGTCTACTATCTGGTGTAATCCTCATGCCAGGAATCTAGCCCCTTCCTCGGTCTCTTCCAAGCGAAGGCTCCAGGTTTGCCTGATCGCCTCTCGGCTCATGGTTAGCTTCGGTCTAACCCCCCTCCTTTTTGCATTCGCACGGCTCGGCCACACGCTGCCGAGCTCCCCTCAGAGCGGCCTGCCCGCTTGAGCGGTATCACTCGACCGTAGCCTGCCTGCGTCGAGCTTCTCGACCACACACTGTCAAGTTCACCTCAGCGCGGCCTGCCCGCCTGAGTTGCTTCTCGGCTCGAGCCTGCCTCCTCGGCCGCTTAATCCCGAGGCGCACTTGTGCGGTATGTCCGCCTGCGTCGTGCTACTCGGCCGCATGGCCCTCGTGACCATGCCTGCGCGGTCAGCTCGCCTGCGTCGTGCTACTCGGTCGCATAGCCCTCGCGAACACGCCTGCACGGTCTGCCCGCCTGCGTCGTGCTCCTCGGCTCTCCGGCTTTACGCCGCCCGAGACCACACCTGCGTGGCCCCAGCCCGCCTGCGCCGTGTTCCTTGGCCCCATGTTCCCGAGATAGACCTACGCGGCCTGCCCGCCTGCGTCGTGCTCCTTGGCCCCATGTTCACGAGACAGACTTGCGCGGCCTGCCCGCCTGCGTCGTGCTTCTTGGCCCCATGTTCCCGAGACATAGCAGCGCGGTCGGCCCTCCTGCGCTGAGCCCCTCGGCCACACACTACCGAGCTCACCTCGGAGTGTCTTGCGCGCCTGAGCGGTGTCACTCGGCCGCAGCCTGCCTGCGCCGAGCTTCTCGGCCACACACTGTCAAGTTCACCTCAGCGCGGCCTGAGTTGCTTCTCGGCCCGAGCCTTCCTCCTCGGCCGCTTAATCCTGAGGCGCACTTGCGCGGTATGTTCGCCTACGTTGTGCTACTCGGCCGCATGGCCCTCGCGACCACGCTTGTGCGGTCAGCCTGCCTGCGTCATGCTACTCTGCCGCATGGCCCTCGCAAACACGCCTGCACGGTCTGCCCGCCTGCATCGTGCTCCTCGGCTCTCCGGCTTTACGCCGCCCGAGACCACACCTGCGCGGCCCCAGCCCGCTTGCGCCGTGTTCCTTGGCCCCGTGTTCCCGAGACAGACCTGCGCGACCTGCCCGTCTGCGTCGTGCTCCTTGGCCCCATGTTCCCGAGACACACCGGCGCGGTCGACCCTCCTGCGCCGAGCCCCTCGACCACATGCTGCCGAGCTCACCTCGGACGTCCCCGCCCGCTGAAGGTGTCACTTTCGGTGCAGCCGCTCACTGCGTAAGCTTCTCGATCATTCATCGTCGAAGTTCATCTCGGTAGCCCGCCCGCCGCTGGAAGTTGTCTCTTGGCCCGAGCCTACCTCCTCGGCTGCATAATGCCCGAGGCGCACTTGCGCGGTCTATCCGCCTACGTCGTGCTCCTTGGCCCCATGTTCCCGAGACCACACCTGCGCGGCCCCAGCCGGCCTGCGCCGTGTTCCTTGGCCCCATGTTCCCGAGACAGACCTGCGCGGCTAGCCCGCCTGCGTCGTGCTCCTCGGCTCTTCGGCTTTATGCCACTCGTGACCACGCTTGCGCGGCCAGCCCGCCTGCGTCGTGCTCCTCGGCTCTTATTTCGCCACCCGAGACCACGCCGCCGCGACGCCACCGCTGCGTCGTTATCTCCTCGACTCGCCGGCTTTATGCCACCCGAGACCACGCCAGGTGTGACCAGCCACGTCGTGCTCCTCGGCTCTTCGGCTTTATATCGCCACCCGAGACCACGCCTCGCTGCCAAATTTTTGCTTCGTCGTGCTCCTCGATAACTCTTCGACCACCCGAGACCACGCCTCAGACCGACCCGCTGCGTCGTGCTCCTCGGCTCTTCGGCATTATGCCACCCGAGACCACGCCTGCGCGGCCAGCCCGCCTGAGTCGTGCGCCTCGGCTCTTCGGCTTTATGCCACCCAGGACACACCTGCGCGGCTAGCCTGCCTGCGTCGTGCTCCTCGGCCCCTCGGCTCCGTTCTCCCCGATACTGCGTCCGCACGGCTAGCCTACCTGGAGACAGAAGCCATGCATCGGACCCCCCTGGCGTGACAACCGATGCATAGCTCCTTTCGGGGGGGGAATATGATAAGGGCAAAAATGGCAACGTGCCACGTCAGCCATGCCAGGTGGAAGCACTGCCCGAGGGAGCAGGCATTAATGCCGACTCGACATGCACCAACGTCATCAGCTCTCAGCCAACAACCTCAGCATTCGACCACGTGCGCTCGACCGAGGCACGGGAGCACATTGACCGAGGCTCGCCCATACCCTACGGTAGCCCGGTTCTCCACGCAACCCCAGTGGCAATGTCAGACGCCACGCGAGGTATGGTCCTGCCCCTGCAAGCGGGCACATCAGGTAACATCAAACTCATCTATAAATACCCCGGAGTTCTAAACGAACGGGAGGAGACTTCTTCACGAGAAAAGCTTCCTCTCCACATCGCTGACTCGATCGTCGAAGGGGTCGGGCGAAGCTTCCGACCCGACCTGTGTGCAGGAACGAAGGCGAGGTCACTTCTTCCCCGGCGTCGCAGCGGAGCCCTCCCCTGACGGGACATCCGGATCACCGCGACCGGCCACCCCGACGACCCCGAGGAACGCCCGTCGAGATCCCCGACATTCGGACCCGAACCAAGCCGCATCGGCCCCCGAGGCCATGGCTAAAAAAGTTATTCACCATAACACCCAGACTAAAGACTTGGCAGCCTTCTCGATCAGCACTTTGGAAGGCGAACCATATAGCTATCTGGCGATGTCTTGAATAAGAGCACCTCAGGCATAAGTCGCGGAAGTCGCGCCGTCCGTCCAAACCTGATCGCCGAGGGTCAAACTCGACCAGCGTGTCACAAGAGGGTTGGACGCCTCGCCCTCGAGCAGCTCACCCATGGAGAGAGCTTGGAAAGGCTCATCCTTGGAGCGGGCTCGAGTGCGGTAGAGATCTCGCACCGTGGCTGGACCGGCCGCCTTGGCCGACCCCGACTTCCCGGCTCGATCCTTGCCCTACGAGCTCTCAGCGGCCTCCCTTGGGATGGGACCTCGGGACTGCCCCCTCAGGCTACTCCCAGCTTTGGTAGCAGCCTCCCGAGCTATGACAGAGGCAGGCATCTTCGGCATCCCAGTTTTCGGCCTCTTGCATGGATGGTATGGCTCCAGACCCCCCAATTGACCCGGATCTCTCGCGGGTTGCGCAACGGGAAGATCAGATGGAGGAGCTGCAGAAGCGCGAGGCATTCCCCGCAGGTTCCTGAGGTCCATCATATTTGCCCAAGAAATCAAGATTGTTAGTGACGTCAAGCGACGCTGAGATGACTAGTAAAAGGGGATTGGCCCGAGCCGTACCCCGAAGTGCCGAACTAAGGCCGACCTCAACCAACTATTCCTCGGTCATGTCCCTAATAGCCTGCGAGGTAGTGAGAATCCCCTTTAGCCGCTCTAGCTACTCGCGCTCATCGTTAGACAACCCGGGATAACTGTTGTTGATTACTTGAGCAGACCATCTGAGGCTAAACCCCCACCCTCAACTACAACTAACCAAAAAAGTAACGACTCTTCCACCCTTTATTGTTAGAGGGTGCACTACTAACCTAAAAGTCCCTGCAAGAGGACAAAAAATAGCCACCCGACCCCTTCGACAAACGGAAGCAAGATAGGAAAAGAGAGCGGGTCGGAGTGATGGCCGCCCCTTGGCACTCCCTGAGGAAGGCAACCATATACCTCCATGAGTTGGGAGCCATCTATGATGGCGAAATTCACCACCAAGAGAGGCAGGCCTTGATTACCGGGTGGAAGGGGAACCTAAGCCCGGCCGCAAGGGCATCGAGGGTCAATACGAACTCGCCTGAAAACAGGTCGTAAGCCCTTTGCCCGGACCAAGGAATGTGCAGCTCATACTCACTCGGGATACTATAGCGATCCCTCACGCGGTCGAGCCACTCTGCGGCCACGACATAATTAGAGTCGTGTAGGGATTTCATGGCCTCCAGAGCCCGAACCATCCTCTCACTCACAGGAGACGTCCCACCCGACGATAGACCACTACTTGAAACAGACACTACGTCCTCGGGCACCAACCTAACAAAAGACGAAGAAGAAGAGGAAGAGGTAGAGGAAGAAGAGGTGGACATCTCGACCGACTTGAGCTGTCTACCGACCAAGGAGAAAATGAGGGAGCAAGAACCCAGAGCATAGGAGTGGATTGATAGGGCGAAGCCCCGCCAACCGAGGCAACCCCTCGCCTCCCCCAAAAAGCTAGTGGTTGCTTCCCTTGCCTTAATGATTCTGAAGAAGCACAACTTCTGAGACAAGCAGTGGGACATCTCTCTCCTCCTTTTAGCGGGAAACTTCCCACCAGCGCTAAAACTTCCTACCAAGGTAAAGTCGTCGAGGACAAAGGTTTCTCGCCAAAAACTGACGTGGCGGGAATCCATCGCTTGGCCGCATCAATCATACAGTGCTGAGTCATGTCGCTCGGCCGCATCAGCCATACTGCGCTTGAGTCATGTCGCTCGACCGCATCAGTCAAGTAGTGCCCGAGTCATGTCGCTCGGCCACATCAGTCATACAGCGCCCGAGACATGTCGCTCGGCCACATTAGTCATACAGCGCCCAAGTTGTGTTGCTTGGCCGCATCAGTCATATAGCGCCCGAGTCATGTCGCTCGGCCACATCAGTCATACAACGCCCGAGACATGTCGCTCGGTCGCATCAATCATACAGCACTCGAGTCGTGTCGCTCGGCCGCATCAGTCATACAACGCCTGAGTCGTGTCGCTCGGCCGCTTCAATCATGCAATGCCCGAGTCATGTCGCTCGGCTGCATCAGTCATATAGCGCCCGAGTCATGCCGCTTGACCGCATCAGTCATACAACGCTCGAGACGTGTCGCTCGTCTGCATCACTCATACAGCGCCCGAGTTGTGTCGCTCAGTCGCATTAGTCATACAGCGCCCGAGTCATGTCACTCGGCCACATCAATCATACAATGCCCAAGTTGTACTGCTTAGTTGCATCGGTCATATAGGGCCCGAGTCATGCTCCTCAGTCATGTCAATCTCGATCACATCAACCTGAGCCGAGATTCATACCGACTCTAATTGAATCACCGCCCCCAACGTCGAACGACGCCGCTCGACCAACCACAATCCCAACAACCTTTCCCAACATGCCTTGTCCACGAATGATCCCTGCCCCTAGAGGCCCCTGGGACACCACCAAATGCTACAAGTCAGACTCGAATTACAAGATCGCACCACACCATGCACCTGGGCCCTCGGGAAGCGACCTGGTGCAAGCCGCTCACTAAGGGGGGAAGAGAATCATAGGGAAAATCTTGGGAACCTACCCCCCAACCACTATTCTTAGCCACATCAGCATCAAGGACATCACGTCGGATTGTACCCCCCGGTCAACGCCAATTCCCCAAAGGTTGGGCGGCGCTGACCAAGTACAACGCTGTCCCGCAAAGGTCGAGACGGCGCCAAATGAGTATCGCACCAACCCACAAAGGCAGGGTCGGCATGGCGCTGACCAAGTACAGCACCATCCCGCAAAGGTCAGGATGGCGCCGAACGAGTATCGCACTAACCCGCAAAGGCAAGGTCGACACGACGCTGACCAAGTATAGTGTCGTCCCACAAAGGTCGGGACGGCGCCGAACGAGTATTGCATTGACTCGCAAAGGCAGGGTTGGCACAATGCTGACCGAGTATAGCACCATCTCACAAAGGCCGGGACGGTGCCCACCGAATACAACGTCGTCCCACAAGGGCCGGGATGACGTCAATGGAGTATAGCATCATCCCGCAAAGGCTAGGACAACGCCCACCGAGTACAACGTCGTCTCACGAGGGCCGAGGTGGCGCCGACCGAGTACAGCACCGTCCCGCAAATGCCGAGATGGCGTCAACCGAGTATGTCATTCCGCAAAGGTCGGGATGGCACCCACCGAGTACAATGCCATCCCGCAAAGTCCGGGACAGCGCCCATTGAGTACAACGCTGTCTCGCAAGGGCCGGGGCGGCACCGACCGAGTACAGTGTCGTCTCGCAAATGCCGGGACAATGTCGACCAAGACAATGCCGACAATAATAAATATGACAGGTATGATTGGTCCCCTATGGGGAGGATAAAAACCCCTCGTGGGGTCAACCAAGAAGAAGGTATTTTTAGGCCAGCCACTTGGTACTAACAAGATCTTCAGAGGGGTCAAAGTCGGGAACCCCTTCCCGACCTCGACTTATGTGCAGGGACCGAAGGCCAAGCATGTGGTCAACCCAAGGGAGTCCCAGGCCCTAAAGCCAGAGCCCGAGCTCGACCTCACCAGGCTGCGATCCTCGACGACCGAACGCCGACGTGGATGATCTTGCGCACCCGGGACTGAACCAAGCCATGCCAGCTCGCTCTGCCATAGTGTAAAGGATCACTATCACAAGACAATCACATTATTAATTATTATGAGTTGTGATATGACTTAGGTATTGACAGTAGTGCTATGTTATAAAATATGTAATATGTTATTATAAGTTATGTAAAAATTTTTATACCAGGATTGAAATCAAATAACAATATATTATATTTACGATGCATATTTTTTTATGTTTTCTGAAAAATATCTCTGTCTGATTTGCAAAGATACTATTCTCTTGATTTGAATATCACAATGACGTTGATCTACAAAGAGAACTAGACACTTCTTCTCCTTTTTTCCTATGTTTTCACATGACCATTGTTATCGATGGTTCAAAGAGATTGAGAGAGAAACTATAATCTCTCAATTGTATCATGTTTTCTTATTTTATATCCCTAGAATATTTTGTCTATTTATAGGTGAGAGCAGATAATTTAGAATAAGTTATTAGGAGAGTTACTTCCATCTATGGTATCCCCTAAGGAATCATACTATAATATGAACTTCTTTTCTATTGGCTAATATCTATCATCAGAATCCAATTAATTCTATTATAATCTAACATTCTCTCACTTGACCCATTAATTGATAAGATATTAAAAGATATTCAAAATCAAAATAAACAAAATAAAATTTATTTGAAAACCTAATTAGATTCTGAAAAATTTTGAAAAGCATTTTATACATGACAATAAATTTTAAAACAAGCCAATAAGTCCAATAAATATAATAATACTACATTAAGTTCAATTATCAATGTGAGTCATAGTGATAGTATATCATCATATCATACTCCCTTCTATATACCATAATATTGTTAGTCTTTTCTAATATAGTCCATAATGACTCATGTAATCTGTTTTGTCAAGACAATCCTATTATTGCATTTAATCATAATATGCATAAACATAAATATAATCAAGATAGTAGAAACAAATAACTTTAATTATGCAAAAGAAATGTCAATAATAGTATTCAACTAAACATGCATCACAAACCTCATTCTAAGAACATATTCTTTAAATATTTTATATTGTAAAGCTTTTATAAATGGATCAACAATCATCATAATGGTGCTCGGGTTCTCGATTGACACATGTTGTTTCTGGACTCTTTTTCTAACCATCAAGTACTTTATCTCGATGTGCTTGGAACCGCTAGAGTACTTGTCATTCTTAGAGAAGAAAACTGCTGTGGTGTTATCACAAAATATCTTTAGCGGCTTGGTAATTGAGTCGACCACACCAAGTCCTGAGATAAAATTTCGTAGCCATAAAGCTTGATTTGTGACCTCAAAGCATGCAATAAATTCAACTTTTATTATTGATGATGCAATAAGCGATTGGTTTACACTTTTTCAAGAAATTACCCCTCTAGCTAACATGAATTTATATAAATCCTGAAATAAACTTCTTATTATCGAGGTAATTTATAAAATCAGCATATGAATATCTCGTTACTTCAAGCGAATATGATCTCTTGTATATAAGCATATAATCTTTCATCCTTTGCAGATATCTCATTACTTTCTTTGTAGCTTTCCAATGTTTAATTCCTGGATTGCTCTAGTATTTATTCTGCATTGCAACTGTAAAACTGATATATAGTCTTGTATAAGTTTGAACATATAATAGACTTCCAACTACGCATGCATAAGGAATATCCTTCAATTTATTTTTTCTAAATTATTTTTCGTGCACTAGTTTTGGCTGAATTTTCCACCTATAGTAATAGATATATCATTGGTTGAGCAAAGTTGCATATTAAATCTCCCCAAGATACAATTAATATATTCTTTCTGAGATAGTCCTAACAATCATTGAGATTTGTCCATGAATATCTCAATGCCAATAACATAGGTTACCTTATTCATATCAACCATCTTAAAGTTAATATATTCTTTCTGAGATAGTCCTAACAATCATTGAGATTTGTCCATGAATATCTCAATGCCAATAACATAGGTTGCCTTATTCATATCAACCATCTTAAAGTTCTTATTAAGAAATATATTGGTTTTATGTAATAAATTGAGATCACTACTAGTCAGAAAAATATCATCAACATATAAGACCAATATAATAAACTTCCTCCCACTAACCTTCAAATATATGTATTGATCAATAGTGTTTTCTTTAAATCTGAATGAAGTAATGGTATCATTAAACTTTGTATACCATTATTTGAAAGCTTGTTTAAGACCATAAATGGATTTCTTAGGCTTACATGCCTAACTTTTCTTTTTCTTTTCTATGAATCCTTCAGATTGGTCTATTTAGATTTCCTCATCTAGATCCCCATTCAGAAATATTATTTTCATATCCATCTAGTGTAACTCAAGATTATAATGAGTTATTAATGTCATAACGATTCCCAACAAGTCCTTTTTAGAATCTGAAAAAAAAGTCTCGTTGTGGTCGATGCGTTCTTTCTGAGAAAAACCTTTGGCCACAAGTCTAACTTTATATCATTCGATATTATCTACTGAGTCATGTTTTGTCTTAAAGACCCATTTACAATCGACTATTTTACAATTATGGAGCAATTCAATGAATTCTCAAACACCATTATGGTCCATCAATTTTAACTCTTCTTTCATGGCATCATACTTATTTTTCATAATCGTTACTTTTTATGGCTTGTGAAAACAATAAGGGGTCTTTTTTTATTCTTATATCATAATCTAATTCTTGTAAATATACCACATAATCATCAAAAATAGTATGTTTTTGTTTCTTTTGAGATCTTCTCAAAGCTACCAATTGTGATTGTTCTATAAGATCATCAATGATGAAATCAACATCATGTGAGAGTTTATCAATATTATTTTGTTGTTCACCCTTGTTAGTTCTCTTATTAATTTGAGGAATAATAATTCTCGAATAGAAGATGAAACGTCGGAATTAATCTGAATATCCTCAATATCAAAATTGATCATTCGAGATTTTTTACTCCCACTAATTTTGTTATTTTTTTGGAATCTTGCATTATTATATTCTACTATCCTCATATTATGATTAGGGTAATAAAATATGCATCTCTTGGACTTTTTTGGATAACCAAAAAAATATCCAAAAATAGTTCCACGATCTAATTTCTTTTCATACGGATTGAATACTCTTATCTCTGTATTACACTCCCAAATACGTAAATGTCTCAGACTGGATTTCCTACTAATCTATAACTCAAATGGAGTTGATAGAACCGACTTACTAACCTATCCTAAGAGCTTTACCCCACATTGACTCAGGTACAGAGAAATAACTCATCATGCTTTTTAACCATATACATAAGAGTACGATTTCGCCTTTCAGTAACACTATTCTATTGTGGCACACCTAGTAAGGTATACTAAACACAAATAACCTGTTGTTTTAGGAATCTAGCAAATGGATCAATATTCTGATCGAATTCATCGTATATGCCATAAAATTCATTACCCTTATCAGATTTGATAATTTTAACTTTTTTATCTAATTGTCTCTCGACCTCATTTATGTACACTCCAAGAGTGTCAATAGTTTGAGACTTTTCATGTATTAGATAAACATAGTCATATCTAGACAAGTCATCTATAAATGTGATGAAATATCTTTCTCCACTAAAATAGGAAATATATAGTGGTCCGTAGATATCAATATAAATAATCTCAAAAAGAGTTCTTTACTTCTTGTGACATTTTTTTTGTATGCTTAATTTATTTTTCCTTAATGCAATCTATACAAATATCGAAATTAGTGACGTCTAAATCTTTCAAAATATTATCCTTCACTAATCTTTCAATTCTTTCCTTGGATATATGCATCAATCGCCTATACCACAATATATAAGATTTTTCATTATTGAAACTATGTTTCAATCCAACATTTGATTTTAGAGTCAATAGTGTATATACAAACTTAAGATTTAAATTAATTTTGTATAAACAATCACATAGAATTTTAAAATCAACTTTTATTGAATTATAAAATATATTGAGTTTACCATTACCAAAAGAAAAATAATATCCTAACTTATCAATTCTAGATAAGAAAACTAAATTTCTAGAAATAGTAAAAACATAATATATGTCAACAAGATCGATCAGATGACCTATCTCTAGGCGTATGCGATAAGTTTCCATTGATATCACTTTTGCTTTGAGATAATTTCCCATAATAATAAATATTTCATGTCCTTTTGGTTTTCGAGTTAAAAGAGATTCTTGCATATTATTAGTCACATGAGTTAAACTACCAGAATCAATTCACAAAGTATTAGAAGAAACTTCGTTTGATTCAAAACATACAAAGGTCGAGTTCATACCTTTCTTTTAGAATCAAGTTTTGTGTTTAATGTAGTCTTTTTTTATATGTCCTTTCTTGCCAAAAAAAAATACTTTACTATAGAAGCTTTCTTTTCATTAGTCTATTTAACATTTCTAGAGCCGACAAATTTCTTTGATGGATGATGCTTCAACTTTCTTTCTTGTAACATCTCCTTGAGTAGTAATCATAACATTATGATAACTTTCCTACTTTAATCTTAATTCTTCTTTAACACACATACTAGTCAACTCATTCAAGTCTCACTTATCCTTATGTGTATTATAATGAATCTTGAATGGGCAACATTGAGGAGGAAGAAAATTAAGAATGAACTGCATGAGGAAAGACTCGTCAACATCCATGCCTAATGTTTTAAGTTTTACAGCTTTGTCAGCCATGTTGAGAATGTGATCCTTTCTAGTCATAAGTGGCATACAAGCCAATCGCATGGTGATGACACGTGTGACATGATACACAATCTTTTTATCTATTATTATTATAATATTTTTTATTTTATATTACTTATTGCATACATATATTGTAATATACGTGGATCTGTGCAATGAGAATTGGATTGTGATGAGATCACAATAATGAGACTGATTCGCCTTCAAACATAAACCCTAAAAAATCTCGGTCATAAGTTACACGAGAAACTGATATACTGTATACTGTATACCCATCCATATGATAGAGGCGACTGATCTTATGGTCAGACAATAGGGATACAATGCAGGTGCTCATTGGAGAATGAGTTCACTAATTGATCCACTCACAAAATGCTAAATGATTGATGATACCTTATTATCAAACAACGATTTCATCGTCATAGTGGTGTATTTGACCCTTATACTTGAGACACCAAGGATGTCCAGTATGAGTACTTTACTCTTTGATACCAGACTTATAAGTCTAGAAGTTTCAGAACTAAGACAATCGGTCATCTGGAGTAGTAGCCAACCTTGTTAGGATCGGAGCGGCACTAAGAGGGGGGGGTGAATTAGTGCAGCGGATTAAAACTTCGGTTTTAATAAATCTTTCGTACGATAAGAATAATATTTCGTTGGAAACCGTTTCAATTGCGTTGAAAGCATACGTAATAAGATGAGGGTAGTGAACTTAGCAAAATAAAGGTTTGCAGAAAGATAAATGCATAAACATAAACGCAAACCGGAGATTACGCCGATTTTAGAGTGGTTCAGTCAAATGACCTACATCCACTTGCGAGGCCCCTCTTCGATGAGGCTCCCACCTTCCACTAGCAAATCTCTTGAAATGGAAGGGCAAATACCCCTCTTACAACCTTTTACAAACAATTCAACCTCTTACAAATTTTCAGCAAGAAAGGAGGAGAACTTTTCCAGCAAATTGAAAACTAGACTTGCTAAGACTTTCTAAGACTTTTCTCTCAATCAATTGCTGCTCAAAAAGTTGTAATCTCAGCTGAGATTTGAGGGGTATTTATAGGCCTCAAGAGGATTCAAATTTGGGCTCCAAAATTTGAATTCTCTTTGGGTTCCCGATGCTGGCGGTTCCACCGCCTGTCAGTGGCGGTGCCACCGCCTGTCAGTTTCTGACCCAGCTCTCGGGCACTGGGCGGTGCCACCACCCAGCCCAGGCGGTGCCACCGCCTATAGTGTTTTCAGCCCACTACAGTGTTTTCAGCCCACCGCCTACAGTGTTATAGGCCCCTACTTGGGTTATAGGATTAATACCTAATCCTAACCCTAATTAACATGCTAACTACGAATTTAAAGACATTTTATAAGCTATTACAAAGTCCATAAGTCAAGACTTCTTCCGGCGAGCTTCCGGCGAACTTTCGGCGGTCTTCCGATAAACTCTCGGAAACCATTCTGCGGACTCTCAGCAAGCTCTTAAACTTCACGATTTGATCTTGGCGAGTTCCAACGAGCTTCTTCGGCAAGCTCTGATCTTTCTCGGCGAACTCTACGAAATTCCCACGAACCTTCCGGCGAGCTTCCAAAAAACCCTTCGGCAAGCTCCCTACTCATTCTCGGCTAATTCCGGTAGCGTTCCCGACGATCCTTCGGACTTCCGTCGAACTCTTGAACTCCCAATGAATCCTTCGTGCTTGACTCTGCACTTTATTTCGCTTTATGTCTTCATCGTTATCATAGTTAATCCTGCACATGCAAGCCAAAACTCTACTCCGATCTAGACAGTTATTACAACGCGAATCGACATTCCGTTGCCCGGCACGTCATTGGTTGGCGCTTCGTCCAATTCTTCAGCGCATCGTCCTCTCTTGCGGCTTGTTGCCCAATCGGCGGTTGACCTCCGCAACCCTGATATCCTTGGCGCAATTCCGCTCTCCTTAGCCCGATGCCCGACGTCCGAAGCCTTCTGCCGTCCAATATCCTGACGTGATCTCCTCCGGCGCAACGTCAATTCCTCCTGCGTTAGTTGTCTAATCCTGATCGAGTAGACCTGCATTACTCAAAATGCAGTTAAACATCTAAACATAATCAATTAGTTTCATCATCAAAATCCGAGATTCAACAATCTCCCCCTTTTTTATGATGACAACTAATTGATGACTAACGGAGTTAACCTTAACTCTCCGGAGTTTAACCAAACTCCCCCTATCAATATGCCATTGATAGAACACTTGGATTATCCCAAATCCAAGTAACATTCATCACATGTTATGAAAAACATTTAAACCATCATGCAAATATATATATAATATTCAATTCAATGCATGAAGTCATCAATATACTTCTCCCCCTATGTTATCAACAAAAAGGAGAAGTAGCTCTAGCTATTTTAAAAGATATGCAAGTTTTTGCAACATGAAGCTAGATTTTCATTACAACATATAAGCACAAAAGCATAGCAAGATTCTTAAGTTCAATCATGGCAATTCAACACTTGCTTCTTGTGCAAGATTGCACTTTGCTTTTCTTTGCATGTTCTAACTAGCAAAAGCTTTCTCCCCTTCGTTTTTGTTGAAAAGAAGGGAAGAGTACAAGCTAGCCAACATCTGCCTTGATCTAGCAATCTTTCTCCCCCTATGTCATTGCCGAAAAGAAGGAGAGGAACTAATGATTTAGACTTTTACATGAACTTTGCATCAATCAATATTTCAATCATCACAGGATGCATACAAGACACTAATGCAAAGAAATCATTTCATGAAGGATATCAATATAAAAATTCTCTAAGGATCACATGATACAATCGCAAATCATAATATCATTATGTGATACATCGCGATACACTAAAAAATTTAATACGATGCTTTTAAGGATATCAATCTATTTTTGATACAAAGCATGCAAGAGCAATTTTGTTGCAAGTTTTCTAAGTTTTGCACTTTTTGTTTCTTAAGATAGGCAAGCTTGTGATGTTCAAAATAACAAGCTCTTTCTTCTAGAAGTGTCATTTTTGCTTTCTTTGCAAAGTGTAAGCTAGCAAAATGTTTGAAAAAGTGATCAAGTTTTGCAACATACAAGCTAGCAAAAATGCCAAACTAGCAAGAGATAATATTTTACATGAGGCAAGCAAACAATTTGGCAAATGTTACATTTGCATCTTCTCTTTTGAGAAGTGCAATTTTTTGCTTTCATCTTGAATTGTGCAAGCTAGTTAGTTTGCCTCTTTTCATGATGTCCACGCTAGAAATTCTTGCTCCCCCTTTGTCATTGTCAAAAAGAAGGGAAGACCCTTATATCAATTTTCATATTATGACAAAGGTAAGTATCATTCTTATTTGTGCATCATTATATATTCAAATTAAAACATATGTATATTTTCAAAAACCTTATATTTTATTCATGCACGACATTGAATAAATCAATCGACATTATGAGGATATCATACATGATACTAAAATTTTTAACTATTTATTAACATTTTGATCATGATACCAAACAATCATCATTTAGAGCATTCATGATACAAAACATTAAGTCAACATTTATCATTTTAGCAACAACTCATAGCATTTTAAATCATGATTTACATCATATGCAATACATCACATCATAATTAGAAAGCACAAGTATTGCATGTATCATTGCCAATCATAAATGTTTCATAATGGTATCAATTTTGTCAAATTATATCCTACCATGCATGATCAAATCTTCTCCCTATTTTATCATTGAAAACAAGAAAGAAGTAGGGAAGAGCATAAAAGTGTAAAATATTTCAATCATTTCAAGGCATTTGTATCATAGATATAAAGAAATCTTATCATCAAAGATAAGACCATTTGAATACCAAAAGATATGATTCATTTTATCAAATCTCTTCCTTTTATAAATAACAAAAATTATAGGTGTACAAAGAAGAGATTGTGATTAAAAAAGAATCTCAAGTAGTAAATCCAAGAAATCAAGATCATAATTTGAATACAAACTCATTCAAATTTAAATTGTCAAATTCCTCAAAATCTCAACATTACTTTCAAGAGATTCAAAATGGTATACATAGATTTATCATAATAATCAAGGGAAAATCTTAGGAGATCATGATATAGATAAAATTCATTCAATCTTATAAGAGAACAAGATATTAATTCAAGTATATAAAATTTCTCAATTCATTATGAATCATAAAAAGAATTATGGTTCCGAAAAATCATGATTCATTTAGGAAAATTTTTCTCTTTAATGCACGATAAGAAGAAATATAGCAATGATACCAATCATAATTCATTTGGATAGTAGATGCTAAAAAGGAATATTGAGGATACAAGATCTTGATTTGTATAGAGTAAATCTCAAGTTATAAATCTCAAAAAATCAAGATAAAGCTCATTTAAATTCAAATCATCAAATCAAAATCATTTTCAAGATATTCATAAAAAGATGATAAATAGATTCATCAAACCAAGAATTTTCAAGAAAAATACTTTTATCTATTTAGTTGTTTCATATAAGCATGCCTTTGTCCTATTTGTGCCAATATATATATATATATATATATATATATATATATATATATATATATATATATATATATATATATATATATATATCATCAATCATTTAGGATCGAAAAATAAATTTCTTCATAAAACCATCAAGATCATTATGTATAACTTTTAAAATCTCATGCATAAAATGGTATCAAAACATTTAATATTTTCATTCCATCATTTTGAATTGGTTTTATTGAACATAATTTTGAATGATTCTTATAGATAACTAAAACTTTTTTTGTTTTAATTTATACGATTGACTTTGTCTTAGCATGCTCAAATTTTGTTCATATGTCAAAACCATACATCATATTTAAAAACCAAAGATAAGGTTCAAAAAAAATCATCAAGCCTTCCATTCAAAAGCCATGTATCGTCATTGAAAATCAATATGAAAATCGTCAAAATATACATTCTTACTTCTCAAGCACATACATAAGATTAATCTTACTAGGTGTATAAGCATTAGATTTATATCTAACATTTTATTGCATTAACATAACACATGTAATTTTCAATAAAATTAATCCTAAACTAAATTAAAAATGACTCATGAAAGTATTATGTAATTTCGAAATAAATTAGGGGGATTTCGATTACCTCGTTGTTGAGAGTAGTTGAGGCATAGTTTGCCACCTCGCCTTTCTTGATTTTCTCCTTGTCTTCGGAAGAGCTCAATTCATCCCAATTTTTGTTCTTCTTGCGTTCAAAGCAAGTAGTTCCATTCTTTTTTCTTTTTAATTTTTGTTTCATTTGTAGTTGAAGTTCACCATCACTTGAGCTTATGCTCGAGTGGTCTTCATGTGTTCTATGTCCCAAATCCTTCCTGTCCTTTGGAAGGTTGTTCTCGAGTTTTCGTTTTGTCACATTGTTCATTTCGTAGGTCATTAGAGACCCAACAAGTTCTTCAAGAGGAAATGTTTTAAGGTCCTTGGCCTCTTGAATAGCCGTAACTTTTGGTTCCCAACTTTTTGGAAGGGATCTTAAGATTTTAGTGACTAGTTCAAAGTTAGAAAAACTTTTACCAAGAGCTTTGAGTCCATTGATGACATCCGAGAAACGGGTGTGCATGTCTCCGATGGACTCACTTGGTTTCATCCGGAAAAATTCGTAAGAGTGCACAAGAATTTTGATTTTGGACTCTTTCACTCGGCTAGTGCCTTCATGAGTGACCTCAAGAGTTCTCCAAATATCAAAAGCCGAATCACAAATTGAAACACGATTAAATTCGTTTTTGTCTAGTGCACAAAACAAGGCATTCATAGCCTTTGCATTTAAAGCAAAAACCTTCTTCTCCGATTCATTCCATTCGCTCATCGGAAGAGAAGATTTTTTAAATCCATTTTCAACAATAGTCCAAAGCTCAAAATCCATAGAAATGAGGAAGATCCTCATCCGAGTCTTCCAATACGTGTAATCCGACCCATTAAACATAGGTGAACGTGTGATAGAATGGCCCTCTTGCATGCCGGAGTAAGCCATCACTCTTGGGTATTAAACCAAATATGAGAGATAACCTTGCTCTGATACCAATTGTTAGGATCGGAGCGGCACTAAGAGGGGGGGGTGAATTAGTGCAGCGGATTAAAACTTCGGTTTTAATAAATCTTTCGTACGATAAGAATAATATTTCGTTGGAAACCGTTTCAATTGCGTTGAAAGCGTACGTAATAAGATGAGGGTAGTGAACTTAGCAAAGTAAAGGTTTGCAGAAAGATAAATGCATAAACATAAACGCAAACCGGAGATTACGCCGATTTTAGAGTGGTTCGGTCAAATGACCTACATCCACTTGCGAGGCCCCTCTTCGATGAGGCTCCCACCTTCCACTAGCAAATCTCTTGAAATGGAAGGGCAAATACCCCTCTTACAACCTTTTACAAACAATTCAACCTCTTACAAATTTTCAGCAAGAAAGGAGGAGAAATTTTCTAGCAAATTGAAAACTAGACTTGCTAAGACTTTCTAAGACTTTTCTCTCAATCAATTGCTGCTCAAAAAGTTGTAATCTCAGCTGAGATTTGAGGGGTATTTATAGGCCTCAAGAGGATTCAAATTTGGGCTCCAAAATTTAAATTCTCTTTGGGTTCCCGATGCTGGCAGTGCCACCGCCTGTCAGTTTCTGACCCAGCTCTCGGGCACTGGGCGGTGCCACCGCCCAGCCCAGGCGGTACCACCGCCTATAGTGTTTTCAGCCCACTACAGTGTTTTCAGCCCACCGCCTACAGTGTTTTCAGCCCACCGCCTATAGTGTTATAGGCCCCTACTTGGGTTATAGGATTAATATCTAATCCTAACCCTAATTAACATGCTAACTACGAATTTAAAGACATTTTATAAGCTATTACAAAGTCCATAAGTCAAGACTTCTTCCGGCGAACTTTCGGCGGTCTTCCGATAAACTCTCGGAAACCATTCTGCGGACTCCCAGCAAGCTCTTAAACTTCACGATTTGATCTTGGCGAGTTCCAACGAGCTTCTTCGGCAAGCTCCGATCTTTCTCGGCGAACTCTACGAACTTCCCACGAACCTTCCGGCGAGCTTCCAAAAAACCCTTCGGCAAGCTCCCTACTCATTCTCGACTAGTTCCGGCAGCGTTCCCGACAATCCTTCGGACTTTCGTCGAACTCTTGAACTCCCAACGAATCCTTCGTGCTTGACTCCGCACTTTGTTTCGCTTTATGTCTTCATCGTTATCGTAGTTAATCCTGCACATGCAAGCCAAAACTCTACTCCGATCTTGACAGTTATTACAACGCGAAACGACATTTCGTTGCCCGGCACGTCATTGGTTGGCGCTTCGTCCGATTCTTCAGCGCATCGTCCTCTCTTGCGGCTTGTTGCCCAATCGACGGTTGACCTCCACAACCCCGATATCCTTGGCGCAATTCCGCTCTCCTTAGCCCGATGCCCGACGTCCGAAGCCTTCTGCCGTCCAATATCCTGACGTGATCTCCTCCGGCGCAACGTCAATTCCTCCTACGTTAGTTGTCTAATCCTGATCGAGTAGACCTGCATTACTCAAAATGCAGTTAAACATCTAAACATAATCAATTAGTTTCATCATCAAAATCCGAGATTCAACAAACCTCACAAGGGCTATTGAGTGTCGATGGAGGATCATCTACTCTCGATATCATGAGAGAAATATCTCATGTGTTCTTGCTTAGACAAATCCCTAGTGTTAGTATAAACAACTTTGAGCCGGGGCCTCGGGGCCGACACAGCTTGGTTCGGGCCCGGTTGGCGAGGGGATCTTTCCGAGGCGGGCTTCGCGTCCGTTTGGGTGGTCGCATATGGTGTCGCTGGCTCCTCCAGGAGCCTAGCGGGAAGTCGTTGTCTTTGTACCTGCACAAAGGTCAGGTCGGAAGCTCGGCCCGACCCCTCCAACGATCAAGTCAGTTGACGTGGAAGGGAGCTTTTCTGGTGAAGAAGTGTCCTCCCAGTTCGTTTAGAACTCCGGGGTATATATATGAGTTTGATGTTGCCTGATGTGCCCGCTTGCAGGGGCAGGACAATACCTCACGTGGCGTCTGACATTGCCATTGGGGTTGCGTGGGGAACCGAGCTACCGCAGGGTATGGGCGAGCCTCGGTTGATGTGCTCCCGTGCCTCGGTCGAGCGCACGGAGTCAACTGCTGAGGTTGTTGGCTGAGAGCTGATGGCGTTGGCGTGAAGGACTGAGCTCAGGCAGGGCGTTAATGTGCCTCGGTCGGTGTCCCGGTCTGCGTTGACCTGGGGGTATGAGGCATTATTCAGAACAACTGACGTCACTCGCGTCTTGTCGCCATTATTATCCTCATCATATTCCCCCCCCCGGAAAGAAGCTATGCATCGGTCGTTGTAACGGGAGTCCGAGGCATGGCTTCAGCTTTTGAGCAGGCTAGTCGCGGAGGTGCGGTTTTGGGGATCATGGAAGCCGAGGAGCACGACGCAGGCGGGTGAACCGCGCAGGTGTGGTCTCGGGGGCTGGAGGCCGAGGAGCACGTCGCAGGCGGGTGGACCGCGCAGGCGTGGTCTCGGGAGCTGGAGGCCGAGGAGCACGACGCAAGTGGGTAAACCGCGCAAGCGTGGTCTCGGGAGCTGGAGGCCGAGGAACACGACGCAGGCGGGCTGGCCGCACAGGTGTGTCTCGGGAGCAGGAGGCCGAGGAGCACGACACAGGCGGGTAAACCGCGCAGGCGTGGTCTCGGGAGCTGGAGGCCGAGGAACACGACGCAGGCGAGCTGGCCGCGCATGTATGTCTCAGGAGCTGGAGGCCGAGGAGCACGACGTAGGCGGGTGGATCGCGCAGGCGTGGTCTCGGGAGCTGGAGGCCGAGGAGCACGACGTAGGCGGGTAAACCGCGCAAGCGTTGTCTCGGAGGTGGAGGCCGAGGAGCACGACGCAGGCGGGCTGGCCGCGCAAGTGTGGTCTTGGGAGCTGGAGGCCGAGGAGCACGACGTAGGCGGGTGAACCGCGCAGGCGTGGTCTCGGGAGCAGGAGGCCGAGGAGCACGATGCAGGCGGGCTGGCCGCACAGGTGTGTCTCAGGAGCTGGAGGCCGAGGAGCATGTCGCAGGCGGGTGAACCGCGCAGGCGTGGTCTCAGGAGCGGGAGGTCGAGGAGCACGATGGAGGCGGGCTGGCCGCGCAAGTGTGTCTCAAGAGCAGGAGGCCGAGGAGCATGATGCAGGTGGGCTGGCCGCGCAGGTGTGTCCCGGGTGTCGAGCGACCGAGTAGCACGACGTAGGCGGGCGAACCGCGCAGGCATGACCTTGGGCGTCGAGCAACCGAGTAGCACGACGCAAGCGGGCGGACCGCACAGGCGTGGCCTCGGGCGTCGAGCGACCAAGTAGCACGACGCAGACGGGTAGGCCATGCTGGCGTGGGCCTGAACACCGAGCGACCGAGTAGCCACTTGGGCAATGTTTCAATGCCTTATTTTTTCAGCGATGCGTGCGTGCGAGCGGTCAGTCCGTTTTCCCTGGGGGAGGCCAAAGGGTTGCTTTTTGGGGAAGCGCTGGTTTTCGAGGCTGATGGGATTTAAATGCCTTGGGGTTCGTATCGAGGGCGGGGGCGATGCCACATCGGGCCGCATTTATGGTGGGGTGTTGCTGGGGCTTTCCTCGAGATGGTGCAGGGGGAGAGGAAGGGTTGTCTTTTTGCCGGGATTTAGCCTATAAATAGCGCGTAGTCGGCCGTATACACGTCTTGTTATCGGATTTTCCTTCCTGGTGGATTCTGTTTTTCCCCCATCGACCGTCCTTCTTCTCCTTCCAAAATTTGGTAAGGATTGCCTCTTCCTCTTCTTCCCCTTTGCCACTGTCCATTCTGCCTCCCTCTTCCGGCAGCGCCGGAGAGGGGGGGTCACCGACGAGCCCTTGTTCATCGTCGGATGAGAAAGCAGCACGAGCGCTTGAGTCGCTGATGTGGCCGCACGATCTCGATTCTAATGTGACCGAGTCATCGCTAGGCCAGCTCCGGGGTCACTATGGTATCCCGGAGGAGTTTTCACTCATCATCCCTGAGCCGGGGCAACGGGTGTACGACCCCATCCCAAGGGGTTTCGCCCTGACCTTGGATGCCTTTGAGGCCGGGTTGCGCCTGCCACTTCACCCCGTCGTGAGCGCTTGCGTCTCATGGTGGCATATCTCTCCTTCTCAGATGGCGCCAAACTCCTGGCGCTATCTCGTGGCGTTCCTGGGGGAATGCCATTATGTTGGCATCACTCCTAGTCGGTCTCTCTTCCTTTCTTGCTTTCGCCTCTCCAGGGGGGCGGGGGGCTACTATTTGTCTGCTCGGTCGAGTTTCCGTCAGCGGAGCTCCTTCCAATAACAAGGGGTGGAAGGAGCGCTTCTTCTTCGTGAGCCATCCCAGAGGTTGGAACTTTGGGCTCCGGTGGGCGGCGCGCACCATCGACAATACCGTCCCGACTCTAGATGACGGGGAGCGCAAGGCTCTCCCACGACTTAAGGAAATTCTTCCGGCTTCTCGGGTCATTCGGGAGATGACCGAGGCGTGGCTGGTCGAGGCGGGTCTGAGCCCAATGCCTCGAGGTATGAGTAGTAGCTGGGTTTCGGGTTCTTTGTTCCTTATGGGATCTTAAATGCCGTTGTTTCTGTGCAGAGATGGTGAACTTAATGTTGGTGCGCGAGGGGCGCTCTTCCTCGTCGCCGCGTCGTTCGTCCGATCTGAGTGTCGGTACGAGGGAGGCGCCGGTGGTGCTTGAGGGCGACCGTCCTCGGAAGAAGGCCAAAAAGGCTGTCCCGAAGAAACCGGCCCCTCCGGTGGCTCGGCCAAGGGAGGTGGCGGCAGAGTCGGGTGGTCGTGACCGTCGGCCTGGTTCCAACCGAGGGGAGGCTGGACCGAGCAACGCGGGGACCGGGAAGGCGCCTCGGGAACCTTCCATCTGGGATCTATGTCGTCTTCCGGCGACGGCGCAGGGCGAGCCTTACCAGGCCCGGGCGATGGGCGGGCTCCCCGAGGGCCGACCTTCCGACCCATTGGAAGCCCGATGGGCAGGGTTGACCCGCAGGCATCGGGTGTGGGCGGACACAGAAGCCGCGGTTTTGTTCGCCCGAGGCGGGCTTCACCCCGATATGGCTCAGGATCTATACATGATGCCCTCAGACGTTCTTCTTAGCAAATCTACCAAGTCGCTACTGTGGGTAAGTGCTCCTCCTCAGGTCACCTTCTTGTATTTTGACGTATTCATACTGGCGTGTCTTTTACTTCTCGTAGGGCCAACACTACGCTATGGCGCTGGCCAACCGCGTGCGCGATGGGGGTCGGGCTCTCGGCATTCTATGCGATCGGAATGCCGAGTTACGCAAGGAAATCAAGGAGGTCCGTGCCGGGGCGGCTCTTGAAGCGGTCGCGGCGACCGAGCAGCACTCCTCAGAATTAGAGGTAGAGGTGGCGCGCCTGAGGACCAAGGCGACAGCGGCTGAGGCGGAAATCTCCCGTCTCAAGTCGGAGGCGAAGGCGTCCGACGAGCGACACGAAGAGCTCTAGGGGGTGCTAAGGGTGGCCAGGACCGAGGCGCGTCTTGCCCGGAATGAGGTGGCTGCCCTTGCCAAGAAATGTGAGGAAGCTTCGGCTGAGGCGAAGGTGGCTTCCGACGCCCTGGCCGTGGAACAGAGCCTGCGGCCGGAGAAGGACAAGAAAATAATCGAAGATTATAAGCAGTCCTCGGGCTTCCAGTTGGGACTGGTTCGGTCGGGGCAGGTTACCTATGAATATGGGTACCGGATTGCCCTAGGCCAGT
Source organism: Musa schizocarpa (assembly GCA_900464855.2). Lineage (NCBI taxonomy): Eukaryota > Viridiplantae > Streptophyta > Magnoliopsida > Zingiberales > Musaceae > Musa > Musa schizocarpa. Next base: position 25,665,937 of record LS990925.1, on the reverse strand, counting down.
TTAAGGCATGTCACCCCGGTCTGGAGGTCGAAGCGAACCCCTTCGCCTCTCTCCCCGAAGATCACAACCTAGATATGCCGGACGAGGTCCCCTTCGACGATAGTGTCGATGAACCTGGTGTCTAGGTCGTGTATGTAACTGTAGATTTTTCGTCGGTCTTCGTGTCGGTCTGGTCCTGTAACTCGAATTTTTTGAATACAAGTTTTTTGTTCAAATCTTTGTTTGGCTGTACAGGCTTGATTTTGTAATTTCCCGACTAAGAAAGCTTTGTCCAGATCCTTGCTCCGTTTTAAGTTTATATAAAGAACTTCTTGAGATTTTGCACGTTCCAAGTTCTTGGCAAAGGGTGGCCTCCCATGGTCGCGAGCCGATAGGTGCCGAGCCGGATGACGTCAATAACCCGGTATGGTCCCTCCCAGCTAGCGGCAAGTTTGCCGCGTGTTCTAGTCGGGTCGCTAACTTCGGCCCTTCGTAGGACTAAGTCGTCCATTTTGATAGGCAGAGGGCGCACCCTGCAGTTATAGATCCGAGCTACGACTCTCTTGTAAAAAAGATCTCTTAGGTGTGCGTCGACGCATCGCTCCTCGATTAGATCGAGGCCGGCGCGCAGTCCTTGGGCCGACGTCCCTTCGTGATATTCTTCCACTCGAGGGGTAGGAATTATTACTTCGGGGGGTAGGACGACTTCGGTCCCGTACGAGAGGCTATAAGGTGACTCCCCAGTGGCGGTTTTAGGGGTGGTCCGTAAGGACCACAGGATGCTGGGGAGCTCCTCCACCCAGGCTGTTCGGGCGGCTGTTACCCTCCTTTTGAGTCCGTCTAGGATGGATCGGTTGGTTACCTCAGCCAGTCCATTCATCTGGGGGTGGGCCACCGAGCTGTATTTTAACCAAATCCCATAGTTCACGCAGAATTCTTGGAACTTCTTGCTGGCGAATTGGGATCCGTTGTCCGTGACGATGGTCCTGGGAAGTCGAACCGTGTTACGATGTTCCTCCATATGAACTTCTCGATTTGTCGTTTCGTGATCGTTGCTAGCGGTTCGGCTTCCGGCCATCTGGTGAAGTAGTCTACCGCGACCACAATATATCTCTGTTGTCCCGAGGCTAGAGGGAAGGGGCCGAGGAGGTCCAGGCCCCATTGCGCGAATGGCCATGCGTAATTGATGGGAGCGAGCAGGACCGCCGGCTGTCAGGGGGTTCGGGCGTGCCTTTGGCACGGGCCGCACTTCTACACATAGGTTTTTGCGTCACGGACCATGGTGGGCCAGTAATATCCTTGGCGGAGGATTTTGTAGGCCAGGGTTCGGCTGGCGATGTGCTCTCCGCAAATCCCTTCATGGACCTCGGCCAAAACTGTTGATGACTCTTCTGGCTCGAGGCACCGTAGAAGCGGGTGAGAGAAGGACCGCTTGTAAAGCCGTCCGTTTGCTTCGGAGTACCATGCTTGCGCTCGGCGGATACGCCGAGCCGAGGCCTCGTCGGCGGGAAGGGTCCCGTCGCGTTTGTAGCGCAGCATCTCCCCTACCCATGTGGCTCGGGTGTCAGCCATAGACACACATGAGACCGAGATGGAGCGAGAGGGGAGCTCCTCAACCTCGAGGTGGGCACTGGAAGCTGACTTTGAGGCCAGTTTGGCTAGCTCGTTGGCTCGCTCATTCTGACATCTTGGCACCCTAGATATCGTAAAATGAGCGAAATAGGAGGCTAGGCTTTTTACCTCCGCCAGGTATTTTGCCATGGTGGGTTCTCTGGCCTCATACCCACCATTAAGTTGCTCGGTCACAAGCTGCGAGTCGGTGAGGACGTTGATGGCATCGACCTGCATCTCGCGGGACAGTCTGAGCCCCGTCAGGAGTGCTTCATATTCAGCTTCGTTGTTGGTCGCATGAAACCCGAAGCGGAGGGAACGCTCGAACGACTGTCCATCGGGGGCCGATAGCACTAGTCCCGCGCTGGCCCCCGTCGAAGCGGATGAGCCGTCCACCTGTAGGACCCATGCTTCGCCTAGTTGACTGGAAGGCTGTCCTTCGGCGTGGGCGAGCTCAGAAATGAAATCGGCCATTGCCTGCGCTTTAATGGCAGCCCTCGGTGCGTAGTGTATGTCGAACTCTCCGAGCTCCACCGACCACTTAAGGAGTCGACTTGCAACATCGAATTTTGACAACACCTGCCTGAGGGGTTGGTCGGTGATTACCTTGATCGGATGGGCTTGGAAGTAGGGACGTAATTTTCGGGCCGCCAATACGAGCGCAAGAGCGAGCTTCTCGATTGGTGGATACCGCTCCTCGGGTCCATTCAGGATATGGCTGGCGTAGTAGACGGGCAATTGCTCGCCGGAGGTTTCCTTGATGAGAACGGAGCTGACCGCATGTCGTGAGGCAGCCAAGTAGATGCTGAGTTCTTCCCACATAGTCACTGAAGCGAGGCGGGGAAGGTTGGCCAAATGCTGCTTGACTTGTTGGAAGGCCTCCTCGCACTGGGGCATCCACTGGAAATCCTTCGGGTTTCTCGTAGCCCGGAAGAAAGCGAGGTAGCGATCGCCCGACCGGGACAGGAATCGGGATAGAGCAGCCAGCCTTCCATTCAGTCGCTGCAGGTCTTTAACCGTCCGAGGGGCTTGCATGTCAATGATCGCCTGGACCTTTTCTGGATTGACGTCGATTCCTCTTTCGTGTATCATGAATCTGAGGAATCTTCCCGAACTGATGCTGAAGGCGCACTTTGCTGGGTTGAGTCGCAGGCCGTAGCTTCGAAGCGTGGCAAATGTCTCGGACAAGTCGGCTAGGTGGTCTTCCAGGGCGTGACTCTTTACAATCATATCGTCCACGTAGACCTCTATGTTTCACCCTATCTGATGGGCAAACATCTTGTCTATAGCCCTCTGGTAAGTTGCGCCCACATTCTTCAGCCCGAACGGCATTACTTTGTAAAAATATACTCCCAGGTTGGTGATGAAAGTCGTGTGTTCCTGGTCCTCAAGCGCCATTTGGATCTGATTGTATCCAGAGAAGGCGTCCATGAGTGAGAGGCGGGCGTGCCCGGCGGTTGCATCCACGAGCTGATCGATCCTCGAGAGCGGGTAGCAATCTTTAGGGCATGCCCGATTGAGGCTGGTGTAGTCAACACACATTCGCCAGTTCCCATTGTGTTTTTTCACCAGAACTACATTGGACAACCATCGCGGGTACTTGACTTCTTCTATAAAGCTAGCCGCTAGGAGCCATTCCACCTCTTCGCGGACAGCTTGTTGCCTGTCCGGGGCCTGGGGTCGCGGTTTTTGCATCACCGGCCGGGCGTCAGGCGATATGTTGAGGTGGTGTTGGGCGGCCTTTGGATCCACGCCCGTCATGTCGGATGGCGACCAAGCGAAGACGTCGGCATTCTCTTGCAAGAAGCCGACAAGCTGTTCCCGCTCCTCCAAGGGCATGTCTAATCCAACCTTGACGGTTCGGTCCGGGCGATCCTTTATCAATGGCACATCGCAGGTCGGTGCTGACTGCTCGGGACGCGGGTTCGACCGCTTCTTTTCCCTTGGATCGTCCGGGGGTGCATCGACCTTCGCCCTTTTGTGCAGGGAAACCGCCATCAGATAGCACTACCTGGATTCCCGAGGGCTCCCCCAGACCTCTCCTATTCCCGCGTGGGTCAGGAACTTCATGGTCTAGTGGTAAGTGGAGATTAGGGCTCTGATTTTGTTGAGGGAGGGACGACAAAGGATGACATTGTATGCTGTGGGGAGATCCACCACTAGGAAGGTGGACATCACCGTCTTGGTCCTAGGCGGCGTTCCCAGGGTCAGAGTCAGCGTGACGACTCCCAAGGGCGAAATCGAGTCGCTAGTGAACCCAGTGAGGTCCGAGCGGATGGGTTCCAAAGCCTCCTTCGCAAGTCTCAGCCTCTGGAAGGCGCCGTGGAACAATACGTCCGCCGAGCTTCCGGTGTCAATCATAATTCTTCTTACCTGGGCATTGGCGATTCTGGCCATTATTACGAGTGTGTCATCGTGCTCTGGCCGCCCAGCACCCTCGGGGGGAAATGCGACCTGGGGGTCGGGGGCTCCACGGGGAGCCTCATCCCTTGTCGAGCGGGCGTACGCCTTTCTTCCGGACATGCTAACCTCGTCGGACGCCGAGCCCCCTGTGATGATGCTGATGAGGCGTTTGACGGGGCCATCCGGGCGGGGCGATGGGTCCCTGCCCGTTTGAGTGTGCGGGTCGAGGTGCCCTTCGCGACGGAGCTCATAGATTTGCCGCGACAGCTCGCGGCATTCCTCGGTGTCGTGTCCCTTTTGCCGGTGGAAGCGGCAATACTTGGACCGGTCGGCCAACTCCCGCGGGCTTTTCATCGGGAAGGGGGTCTTGAGCAGTCCCCTTTCCTTTATTTGGAGAAAGATCTCCGTTCGGGATGCACCCGCAGAAGGTGGGTGGGGTCTTAGCGGGGGAGGATCAGACCGGGGGAGCTTGCGTCTGGGCGCGGGAGGGGGTTGCCCCCGAGCCGGCTCCGATCTTTCCCTCTTGTGTTCCTGCCGCTTCCCCACCATCCAGGCCTCGGCCTCCACGAACTGGTTCGCGCGCTGGAGCATTTCGGGGACCGTGATAGGGGGTCGTTCCACGAGAGACCAAAAAAGCCTAGAGGGGCGTAAGCCTATCACGAATGCCTGCATTGACAAAGAAGGGTGAGCGTCCGGCAGTTCCCAGATTCTTGCCACGAAGCGATTTATATAAAGGGTGAGGGGCTCGTCCTCCTTCTGGTTGAGTCCGAGGAGGAACACCATGGAAGGCTTCGGCCGTGCGCAGGCTATGAAGTGGAGCTCGAAGTTCTTAGCGAGCTGGTCGAACGAAGTGATTGTTGCGGTCTTCAAGCCGCCATACCACGCGAGGGCCGGCCCCCTTAGAGTGGTGGGGAATGCCCGGCACGTCAAAGCGTCTACGGTCCCGTATAGCGCCATCTGGGCACGGAAGGCCGCCACATGGTCGGCCGGGTCGGCGGAGCCGTCGTAAGTGTCCAAGGGGGGGAGTTGGAAGCTAGGGGGGACCGCGTGCTCCAGTATCTCGGGCGCGAACGGTGATCCCCGGCGTATACTTTCCACAAGCTCCCCCCTCGCCCCGTGGACCTCCTTCTGCACATCGTCAAGCCGCTGGTTGACGAGACGCAACTGAGCGCACATGGAATCTGCAGAGTCCAAGGATGGTGCCTCGGGTTCCGAGCGGCCTCCCGGGTGGATCATTGCGTGGACCCCGGGTTGGGATAACGGCGCCCGAGGCGAAGCGGGGAGTTCCCGGGGCGGAGTGGGAGCTCGACTAGGTGCCCCCTGTTGATGTGACGGTTGGGCAGCCGTGGCGCGCGATGGGCGGGAGACAAGGGGGATAATGGATTGCACCATGTCGGTGAGTAGCCGGACCTGATGAGTGAGGTCATGGAAGGCTTCGGACGACACAAGCGACGGATTGATGGGGGCTCCGTCGGGCGGCGACAAGCCCGGATCGTTGAATATCCGCCAATAGCGCTCCGAGGCCATGGCGGGACATTCGTCACGAGGTCCCCGAAGCGGGGGGAGTTCCCCCGAAGCCTCGATTGGGTATGGCCCTCCAATCGTGGGTTCGCCATAGACGTCCTGATGATCCCTCGACATGCTGGGGCGGACCCTCCTTCTAGCGCTAAAAATGTTAGTGTAAACAACTTTGAGCCGGGGCCTCGGGGCCGACACGGCTTGGTTCGGGCCCGGTTGGCGAGGGGATCTTTCCGAGGCGGGCCTCGCGTCTGTCTGGGTGGTCACGTATGGTGTCGCTGGCTCCTCCGGGAGCCTAGCGGGAAGTCGTCGTCTTTGTACCTGCACAAAGGTCGGGTCGGAAGCTCAGCCCGACCCCTCTGACGATCAAGTCAGTTGACGTGGAAGGGAGCTTTTCTAGTGAAGAAGTGTCCTCCCAGTTTGATGTTGCCTGATATGCCCGCTTGCAGGGGCAGGACAATACCTCGCGTGGCGTCTGACATTGCCACTGGGGTTGCGTGGGGAACCGGGCTACCGCAAGGTATGGGCGAGCCTCAGTCGATGTGCTCCCGTGCCTCGATCGAGCGCACGGAGTCAACTGCTGAGGTTGTTGGCTGAGAGCTTATGGCGTTGGTGTAAAGGACTGAGCTCAGGCAGGGCGTTAATATGCCTCGGTCGGCGTCCCAGTCTGCGTTGACCTGGGGGTATGAGGCATTATTCAGGACAGCTGACGTCACTCGCATCTTGTCGCCATTATTATCCTCATCACCTAGCTAGGGTCATCCAGATTGATAGAGAAAGAGTTCTCCGGGAGAATCCGATTAGAGCAAAACTCGAGTAGAAACTGTATGGTCTTGACAACACCATGCCCGGTATACGGTCTCTGGGGTATTAGATAGATGAGAGACTATAGATACACAATAATTGAGGACAAACATATCCAATATAGATTGGATTCCCCTGTATCGTCCAGGGACTACGACGTAGTGGCCTAGTACGTCCGCAGTTGATGAGTCGAGTGAATTATTATGAGGATAATAATTCACCGAGCTAGAAGGAGTTTTGACAGATATGACTCACTGCTAGCTCGATATTAGGCCTAGAGGGTCACACACATATGGTAGGTGTTGCGACAAGTAGAGGTTCAGATATGAGATATTCGTTGGAACCCTTATCTTATTGGGTATCCAATAAGCCCTTGAATTATTATATCTTATGGATGAGATCTAATAAGAGCTAATAAAAGATTATTGGATAGAGATTCACTAATCTAAGAGGCTTGGGTAGTTGGATAGAGATCCAATACCCAATAGGGCAGGATCTATTAGAGTTAAGTTGATAGGGGGCCTTTATAAATAGGAGGGAACTAAAGGGCCATAGGTCGGGCCTTCTTGGCTGTCGTCTCCTATTCTCCTCTCCCCTTCTCCTCCTCAACCAGTAGGTATGGAGATTTGGGGATTGATTCAAGGAGCGTCTTCACAGCCCCTACCATATAGATCACCGCTATAGAGGACACCTAACCTCTTTCATCCTCTCCCACAAATCCGTAGGATTTCAGGGATATACGATCTCCCTAGGTGACACAACTATCGCACATATGTTTTTTAGTTTCGTAGGTTTTTGTGTATCAATCTTCGTATGATGACAAACACCTTTTGGGAAATATGGGATTTTTATTTTTTGTTCTTCCATTGCGCATGTGATATCGCCCCTATTAGAGTACGTAGCTTATCTTTTGAACAGAGTTCCAGTCTACATCATATGAGATTTGGAAAGAGAAGAAGCCCGATCTTAATATTGTTAAGGTTTGAGATTGTCTTGCCCACATTAAAAGACACAACCCTGACAAGTTAGAATCCATGACGAAATGGTGCAAGATCATAGGATACCCTAACGAAACTTGTGAGTATTCTTTCTATCACCTCGAGGACTTAAAGGTCTTTGTAGCTAAGAGGACAGTGTTTCTTGAGAAGGAACACATTCTTGGTGGAGATAGTGGGAGTGTGATAAAGTTAAGCAATGCTTGAGAACTTAGCTCAAGCACTATTCCATAGCCCGAGTCTGTTCAAGTACCTAGCACACAAGTTCTGACTTTACGTAGATCCGATAGAGTATCCCATCCTCATGAGAGATATGTAGGACATATCAGATGAGAGGATGTTGAGAATATTGATCCTTAGACCTATGAGGAGGTTATTATGAGTACAGACTCTGAGAAATGACAATAAGCCATGAATTCTGAGATAGATTTTATGTACTCCAACAAGGTTTGAATCCTAGTTGATGCACCCGAGGGTATTGTACCCATTGGTTATAAGTGGATCTTCAAGAAGAAGATCAAAGTAAATGGAAAGGTAGAGACCTATAAAGTGAGGTTAGTGACTATGGGGTATTGTCAAAGGCAAGGTGTTGACTATGACGAAACATTCTCACCCGTAGCCATGCTAAAATCTATCTGAATTCTATTGGCTATTGTAGCACACTATGATTATGAAATATGACAGATGAACGTGAAAACTTTGTTTCTCCATGGCAACCTTAAGGAGGAGGAGGTGTATATGATACAACCTGAGGGATTCATGTCCAAGGATAGTCCAGATAAGATGTGTAGGTTGCTTAAGTTCATCTATCAATTGAAGCAAGCTTTCCAAAGTTGGAACATAAGATTTGATGAGGCGATCAAATCTTATAACTTCGTTAAGAATAAAGATTAGCCTTGCGTGTATATGAAGGTAAGTGAGAGCACTATAACCTTTTTGGTGCTATATATGGATGACATCCTAATCATTGGGAATGATATAGTAATGCTATCCACAATAAAGGCTTAGTTATCTAAACATTTCTCAATGAAAGACTTAGAGGAAATATCCTATATCTTAGAGATTCAGATTTATAGAGATAGATTCAAGAGGATGCTTAGCTTGTCCCAATCTAGGTACATAGACACAATTGTCAAAAAGTTTGGCATAAAAAATTCCAAGTGAAGTCTCATACTTATGATACATGAGATATCATTTTTTAGGAGTATGTTCTCAAAGACTCTTGAAGAAAGGGCACATTTAGATTGCTAGTCATAGGTGCCCTGTAAACCAATCACATGATTAATAATACATGTGATATGATACACAATCTTTTGCTTATTATTATTATTATATTCTCTCACTTTATATTTCTTATTACATATATATATATATATATATATATATATATATATATATATATATATATATATATATATATATATATATATATATATATATATATATATATATATATATATAATGATGTCTATGTATCTGTATAATGAGAATCAGATTGTGATGAGATCACGATAATAAGACCGATTCACCTTTAAACATAAACTCTAAATAATCCTAGTCATTGGTTACTTGAGAGGGATATCGAGATAACCGGAGCTATATGAGTACTCTAGTCGAGACTCGAGGAAAAACCATATGGGCTTGACAACATCATGTCCGATATACGATCTTTGGGATATTAGATGAATGATAGACTATAGGTGCATGGTGTTGAATCTTGGATTTTGATGATGAAACTAATTGATAAGTGTTTATGATTTAATCTGCATTTTGAGTGACGCAGGATGCTTCGATCAGAGAGACAATTAAAGTAGGAAAAATCATGTTGGGCTAGAGGAAAACATGTCAGAAGATTAGACGTCAGACCGGAGGATCGATCGACGTATCGATAGAAGGCTTCAAGCCATGGATTCGGGCCAAGAAGAGCGGATATTGCGCCAAGGATATCAGAGTTGCAGAATCAAATTGCCGATTGGGTAATAGACCGCAAGAGAGGACGATACCCCGAAGAATCGGACGAAGCGTCGAGGGACTAATGACATGTCGGATAACATGATTAATGCTCAGTATTAATTGTCTAGATCAAACTATGTTTCACATGTGCAGGATTAACTACGATAGCAAGGCATGAAGAAAAATGAAGTCTCGGAGTCAAGGACGCAATTTTATTGGGAGTCCAAGAGTTCGTCGGAAGTTCTGTCGGAACCAACCGAGAAGTCTCGGAGCTTGCTAGAGAAGCTCATCAGAACTCTCCAAGAAGATCATCGTGAAGTCCAGGAGCTTACCGGGAGACCGCCTGAACATTGCCGAGAGATCGTTGGAAGTTTGCCGAAAGATCGTCGGAAGCTCGCCGTAAGAAACCAGACTTATCTTGCTTTGATTATGTCTTAGGAATCGTAGTTAACACATAATTAGAGTTGGGATTGGGAGGTAATCCCATCAACTTTGTTAGGGGCCAATTGGGCCCTAAGTTGGACTGGTTTGGGCCAGATTCAAGGCCCAACAAGGGTGCTAAAATCCTGGACGATGGTCTCACCACCTGGGGAACATCACCCTAGGAAACCTGGGCGGTGATACCGCCCAGGCTAGTCAGTGGTACCGTCGATAGCAATGCTGCCAGCGATGGTATCGCCCCTGTTCAAAGGTCGTACCGCCCAGTACCAGATCCTGAACGACGGTAGTACCGCCCAGGAACGGTGGTGGTACCGCCAGTACCCAGAAAACCAGGGATGAGACCTTTTTAAGCTCTAAGTTTGAATCAAATTGAAGCCTATAAATACCCCTCTCATCCCTGGTTAATACACATAAGCACAAAGAGTTTTAAAGTGAGAAAATGCTATAGAAATCACTTGAGAAATCTCTCCTTTAGATCTAACTTTAGAATTCTGTTTAGAGAGGAGTGTGTGTGCTTGTAAGGGTTGTCTCATAAATCCAGTAAAAGGAGAAGAGGGGTCTAAGAAGAAGGTTGATCTTTGCCTATTAAAGGAAGATCGATAGTGGATGTCGGTGACCTCGACGAAAGAGGAATCGACAAAGTGGATGTAGGTCATGACGATCGAACCACTCTAAAATCTAGTTTACATTTTACTTTGAGCAATTTATCTTTACTGCAAACCTCTTTAATAGCTTACTGCTTTCAATACATTTACGAACTTGTTTCAAGTTAAGATATTTACGAAACGGTTTTTTATCAAAAACGGATTTAATCGCAATGAAGTTTCAAACTTGCTAGTCATAGGTGCCCAGCAAGCCAATCACGTGAGTGATGGCACGTGTGACTTGATACAGAATCTTTTTGCTTATTATATTTTGGCGTATATCACTTTATAACTATTGCATAAATGCATATATATATTGTGATGTCCTTGGATTTATGCAATGGGAATCGGATCGTGATGAGATCACGATAATGAGATCGATTCACCTTTAAACACATATCCTAAATAATCCCGGTCATAGGTTACTCGAGAGGGACATCGTGATAACCGGATAGACCGGTGTGTCAGATACCCGTCCATATGATGGATGCAAAATGGTCTCATAGCTGCTCGTGGTAGGGACACTAGGGATATCAAAGATACGGTGCTCATTGGAGAATGAGTTGACTAATTGATCCGCTTACTTTAATGTTTGGATGGTTGATGATGCCTTATTGTCGACAAATGATTCCGTAGTCCTAGTGGTGTATCCGGTCCTTAGACTTGAGACACCAAGGATGTCCCAGATGAGTGCTCCACTCTTTGATACCGACTTATAGGTTTGGTCGTCCCGCATCTAGTACAAATGGTCATTGGGAGTGGTAGTCGACCTTACGAGGGCTATTGAGTGTCGACAGAGGGATCATCCACTCTCTACAATAATGAGAGGAATATCCCATGTGTTCTTGCTCACACAAAACCCTCGCCGTGGTCATTCGGGTTGAGAGAGAAAGAGTTCTCCGAGAACTCCGATTAGAGGAGACTCGAGTAGAAACCGTATGGGTCCGGACAAACACCATGCTCGATATACCGGTCTCCGGGATATTAGATGGATGAGGGACTATAGGTACATGGTAATCGAGGACGATGGTGTCCAATGGATTGGATTCCCCAGAGATCGTCTGGGACTACGGCGAGTGGCCTAGTACATCCATCCAGAATCGATGAGTCGAAAGTGAATTATTACGAGAGATAATAATTCACCGAAGTTAGAAGGAGTTCGACAGTATGACTCACGGCCACTCGATATTGGGCCTAGAGGGTCACACACATATGGTAGGCATTGCGATGAGTAGAGGTTCTGATATGAGATATCCGGACGAGCCCTTGTCTTATTGGATGCATCCAATACCCACTAGGGAAGGACCCATTAGGGTTTGACACCTGATCTCTATAAATAGGAGGGATTCATAGTCTCATAGGCTAGAGTCTTTGCTTGCCTTTCCTATTCTCCTCTCCCTCTCCACCTCGAGGGCTTGGAGTTTTGAGGGAGGGTCGCCGCAACCCCGGCCGTGGTGGATCACCGCCAGAGAGGAGGACGCTTGACCTCCTTCACCCTCCCTAAGGATCTGCAAGGAAAACAGGGATATACGATCTCCCTAGGTAACACAATCTCTATAATGCCAGCTTTGTGTTTTATGGATTTTTACACCAATCTTCGCACGACGCACATAACATCTTTTTGGGAATCGGGGATTTTTGTTTTCTTGTTCTTCCACAAGATATGATGTCGCCTTGATTTCCCAACAAAGGGTATCGAGCCAGTTGTTCGTATGAATGATTGGTTTTGAACCGCGCGGTGTTGTGTTTAGGAAGAATATTGACGCCAAAAATCGCTGGAGCAAAAGCGAGGAAGGGCAGCAACAGCTTGTTGCCCTTGATCTCAGATGCCCGCGAACCACCACCGCAGAAGAAATTACAGCCACGCCAGCACCATTAACGCCGGCCAAGATGCTAAGCCGCCAGGTTCAGCAGCAATCGGCCGGCGGTCTGCTTTGCAGCAGACTTATGGTACGGCTGGGTCGGGCAGCCCGCGGTAGAGGCGCAAGGTGTCACGACCCCCTGGCGGCAAAGATCGCAGGCGGCGCCGCCCGCGGTCGCCGCTTCCCACCGGCAAAAAACCCAGGGCGGCCGCCACGAGGGTAAAGACCGACTGGGCGCTGGCGTGCCCTCAGAACCACCATGGCGAGGCGGCCCCGGGCGCCCACATAGCGGCAAAGAAGACAATTATGGGGCGCGTACCGCGCAGCGAGGGGGATCGCCTCACCCTCGCCCCGCCAAAGCCGCCATGGTGGTGGCTGCGGCGGCAGCAGCAGAGGGAATTAGGGTTTTGGGCCAAAGGACAGTTTTGCCCCTGTGAATTTGAGAAATTTTAGTTTCTGTCTTTTGTCCAAATTACGAAAATGCCCTTAGGAATTGAGAAATTCCCTACATGTCCCTGATTTCAGGAAAAATATTAATTAATTAAAAGGTTTAGTTGATTATTATTTTTTATTATTATTTAGTAGTCCTACATGATGATGATTATTTATACATGTGATGTATGATGTGTGGACGGATGATCATGGACCTTGTGATGTGTGTACTTGTGATTATTATTATTGAGGTCTCATTAACCTCCATTATATTTCTCGCTTATTGTCGGGCCTGCGTGCCTATGATTAAGTTGTAATCACATGAGGAGGCGAAATGAGCGCGGATACGATAAGCGACCCACGAGATTGACGATCGTGATGCATGGAGATGCATCAAGATGTCGACGAACCGACGAGGACGAGATGGACGATCACAAGGGCATGGAGATGCACCGTTGCACATATAGATCTTGATGTGAGTGATTAGGCCTCATCGCTCGGCCTAATCATATTAGGTTATGGTCCATGATCATCCGATGTGATTGCTTATATACATACTAGATATGTATATATATTTGCATGCCATGTAGATATATATTAAATATATATATGTGTGACATGTCATATTAGGAGACCAAATTATAGAAACATCTCTCGATAATATTAAGTCGGTAGACGGAGGCAATTAGATTGACCCACGGGCCTTCCATCGTTATGAGTAGGAACCGATTCCCTGTAGGTTGAGTTGGTCGAGTCCCCGAGACTCACCTATATCGCGATTCGCCATCTTGCTTACGACATAGAGATGTCACCGGACCTGAGGACATGGTATGCTTGGTCGAGTCCCTCGAGGGTATATCATCAAATCGCACTCATCTTGTAACGAAGGTGTTGACTTAACCGAGCATCATGGTTGGTCGAGTCCCTCGAGGCCATGGTGATTCTGAGGTCGAAACAGGGCGGGAATCACAAGGAGTTGTGATCGGCAAGAGTTGCCTACCTTTTAGGCTTAGTGTGATTGGTCGAGTCCCTCGAGGTTAACTAAGATGCTGATTGATCTTGATCCCCACTAGAAGTTCTGGCCGAGACTTCCGCTTCACGGCTTGAGGGTGTTGCGTGACTCGTTAGTAAAATAGTGGGAGCATATTAAGATAGAAGTCCATATCTTGATAGTTTATTTCTTGCAAAATCTGCATGTTATTCATTTCTGCTATATCTTTATTTTCAAAAAAATGTCGCTTTCAAATCCCTTACGTGGCATACTTGATGTCAACCGCCTTTTACGGTCCAAATTATACCTGATTGGCTCCAGAATTTGAGAATTGTTCTCACAAATGAGAAAATCGTGTAATGCCCTTGATACAGTGATGCCTACGCCTCAAGAAGGGGCAAGCGAGGATGAGATCGCCGCCACGGAAGTACATTGATGACTCCACTCTTGCTCGCTGCTATATGTTGGGCTCTATGACTCCGAGAGTTACAGAGACAACATGAAAAGATGGATGCCGATCCATTCTCCTACATGTCCGCAAATTGTTTGAGGAACAGGGAAGGACTCAACGATATGAGATATCCAAGAGCCTTTTCCAAGCTTAGGATGACCGAGGGGACACCGGTTCGTAACCATGTCCTAAAGATGATTGAGTGGATAGAGAAACTCACAGTGTCTAGGAATGATCCTAGAGGATAACTTGTGTGTGGACATTGTGCTTCAGTCCCTACCAGATTCCTTTTCACAGCTCATAATGAATTTTAATATGAACAAGCTTGAGTTAACTCTCCCAGAGCTCCTCAATATGTTGAGGGAGGTAGAGAGTACTATTAAGAAAGAGAAGCCAGCTTCTACACCGGGTGAGACCGAAAAGAAAAGGAAAGCGTAAAGGTCCCTTAAGAAGGGAAAGGGCAAGAGCAAACAAGGTAAAGCAAAGGTTGCTAAGAAAGACCCAAAGAAAGGACAAAGGCCAGTGCTTCCACCGTGGTAAAGATGGGCATTGAAGAGAAACTGCAAAGAGTACCTTGCAGAAAGGGCTAAACAAAAGCTTGATGAAGCTTCGTGTACATTCATGATCGATCTCCATTTGTCGACTCTTATGATAACACATGGGTATTGGATACCGGTAGTGCTTATCATATATGCAATCGTTGCAGTGTTCTGCAAGGCCTAGGAGACTACAGAGAGAGGCTTAGATGGACCTCAAGATGGGTAATAGAGCAAAAGTTGTTGTATTAGTCAGTTGGCAGGTCGCCCTACATCCGCCTAGTGGAGCTTTTTATTGCATTAGATGCATGTTATTTTGTTCCTTCTATTATCAAAAAATTATCTCCATTTCATGTTTAACAGTTAGTGGATATAAATTTGTTTTTGAGAACAATGGTTGTTCGATATTATTAGATGATAAGATCATCACGAAAAGGAACATTGCATAATGGTTTATTTATGTTAGACACCACCCACATATCATGAATGTAAATATGTCCAAAAGGAAACGAGATGAGTTGAACAAAGGCATACCGTGACATTGTAGGTTAGGTCACATCCATGAAAAGAAGGATTCAAAAGTTGCTAAATGATGGATATCTAGATCCATTCGACTATGTGTCATATACAACTTGTGAGCCTTGCATTCATGGAAAAACTAACCAAATCTCCATTTAGTAGAACTGAGAGAGAGCCAATGAGTTGTTGGAACTCATACATAGTGATGTATGTGGACCCATGTCAACTCATGCCATTGAGGTTACTCCTACTTCATTACATTTACTGATGATTTCTCAAGGTATGGATATGTGTACTTAATGAAGTACAAGTCCGAGGCCTTTGAGAAATTCAGAGAGTATAAGAATGAGGTGGAGAACCGTGACCGAAAGAGTATCAAAACTCTTCGATCGATCGAGGAGGTGAATACTTAAGTATAAAGTTTACTCGCCCTCAAGGACCATGGGATATTATCCCAATGGACACCTCCTTATACACCTCACCAATGGTGTCTCTCGAAAGGAGAAATCATACATTATTAGATATGGTGCGGTCCATGATGAGTTTCACGACCTACCCATCTCATTCCTCGGGATATGCCCTAGAAACCTGCAGCTTACCTTCTGAACAGAGTTCCAACTAAGCCGGTAGTGTCTACACCATATGAGATATGGAAAGGGAAGAAGCCCCCCATCTTAAGGTTGTTAAGATCTGGGGCTGCCCCCGCCATGTTAGAAGACACAACCCCATAAGTTAGAATCAAGGACGAAATGATGCAAATTTGTGGGATACCCCAAGGAAACTTGTGGGTATTATTTCTATCATCTCGAGGACCAAAAGGTCTTTGTAGCTAAGAGAGCAGTGTTCCTTGAGAAGGAACACATTCTTGATGGAGACAAGGGGAGAATGATATAATTGAGCGAGGTTGGAGAACCAAGCTCAAGCACCACTCTACAGCCCGAAACCCGTCTGTTCACCTACCTAATACACAAGTATCAACTTTTACGCAGGTCCGATAGAGTATCCCATCCTCGTGAGAGATATGTGGGACATATTAGAGTAGAGGATGTAGAGGATATTGATCCTCGGACCCACGAGGGAGGCTATTATGAGTATAGACTCGGAAGTGGAAAGAAGCCATGAATTCTAAGATGGATTCTATGTACCCAATAAGGTTTGGAACCTAGTTGATGCTTCCCAAGGTATTGTACCCATCGGTTGCAAGTGGATCTTTAAGAAAAGATCGGAGTAGATGGAAAGGTAGAGACCTATAAAGCAAGGCTAGTGACTAAGGGGTATCGTCAAAGGCAAGGTGTTGACTACTTACGAAACTTTCTCACCCGTAGCAATGCTAAAATCCATCAAAATTCTATTGGCTATTGCAGCACACTATGATTATGAGATCCGCGATGGATGTGAAAACCGCATTCCTCAACGGAACCTACCCGAGGGATTCGTGGTCCAAGAACTGCCCGATAAGGTGTGTAGGTTGCTTAGATCCATTTATGGACTAAAGCAAGCTTCCTCGAAGTTGGAACATAAGATTTGATGAGGCAATCGATCTTATGACTTCGCTAAGAACGAAGATGAGCCTTGTGTATACGAAAAGGTAAGTGGGAGCGCTATCACCTTTTGGTGTTATATGTGGATGACATCCTCATCATTGGGAATGACATAGGAATGCTATCCATAGTAAAGGCTTGGTTATCTAGACACTTCTCCATGAAGGACTTAGGGGAAGCATCTTATATCTTGGGGATTAGAATCTATAGAGATAGATCCAAGAGGATGCTTGGCTTGTCCCAGTCAGTGTACATAGAAACTATTGTCAAAAAGGTTTGGCATGAAAAAATCCAAGAGAGGTCTCATACCGATGAGACATGGGATATCGCTTTCTGATAATATGTCCCCAAAGACTCGAAGAAAGGGCGAAACATGGATATGATACCTTATGCCTCCCCAGCAATAGGGTCTATCATGTATGCCATGCTATGTACTAGGTCCGATATAGCGATGCTCGAAAGTGTCACGAAAGCAGGTATCAGCCGATCCAGGCTTGGAGCATTGGAAAGCAAGAAAGTGTATCCTTAAGTACTTGAGAAGGACTAAGGATCTTTTACTAGTATATGGAGGTAATAGCCTTAAGGTTGAAGGCTACACCGACTCAAGTTTTCAATCTGATGTCGATGATAGCAAGTCGAATTCAGGGTATGTGTACACCTTGAATGGAGGAGCAAGCAGCTGGAAGAGTTCCAAGCAAGATACCACTGGCGACTTTCGACCACGAGGCGGAGTACATTGCGCATCGATGCAGCAAAAGAGGGAGTCCGGGTGAAGAAGTTCATCACAGATTTGGGAGTCGATACAGATAGCGACAAGTCGACTTCCTTATATTAAAACAACTATGGGGTGATTACTCAAATAAGGGAACCCCGGTCTCATCGAAATGTTCGAGGAGGTTCCAAAATTTATAAGAGAGATCGTAACCCGAGGAGATGTAGCAAAGGGAAAGAGTTCCATCCAAGATAACATTGCAGATCCACCGACAAAGCCGTTGTCTCATTTTGTCTTTGAAGTCCACAGGGGGTCCTCGATGGGGATCGACACATAGGTGATTGGCTTTAGGTCAAGTGAGAGATTGCTAGTCATAGGTGCCCAAAGAAGCCAATCACGTGAGTGATGGCACGTGTGACTTGATACAGAATCTTTTTGCTTATTATATTTTGGCGATATCACTTTATAACTATTGCATAAATGCATATATATATTGTGATGTCCTTGGATTTATGCAATGGGAATCGGATCGTGATGAGATCACGATAATGAGATCGATTCACCTTTAAACACATATCCTAAATAATCCCGTCATAGGTTACCGAGAGGGACATCGATAACCGGATAGACTGGTGTGCTTTGTATACCCGGCCCATATGATGGATGCAAACTGGTCTCATAGTCGCCGTAGGGACACTAGGGATACAAGATGAGTGCTCATTGGAGAATGAGTTCATCATTGATCCGCTTACGGAATGCTTTGGATGGTTGATGATGCCTTATTATCGACAAATGATTCCAGAGTCCTAGTGGTGTATCTCGGTCCTTAGACTTGAGACACCAAGGATGTCCTGTATGAGTGCTCCACTCTTTGATACCAAACTTATAGTTTTGGCTGTCCCGCATCTAGTACAAATGGTCATTGGGAGTGGTAGTCGACCCACGAGGGCTATTGAATGTCGACGGAGAGGATCATCCACTCTGGCCATGAGAGAATAATATCCATGTGTTCTTGCTCACACAAATCCCTGGCCGTCATCATTCGGTTGAGAGAGAAAGAGTTCTCCTGAGAATCCGATTAGAGTGAGACTTCGAGTAAAACCGTATGGGGTCCCACAACACCATACTCGATATACTGATCTCTGGGATATTAGATGGATGAGGGACTATAGGTACATGGTAATCGAGGACGAGGGCAGGTCCAATGGATTGGATTCCCCAGAGATCGTTCGGGGACTACTGAGTGGCCCTAGTACGTCCGTGAATCGATGAGTCGAAAGTGAATTATTACTGAGATAATAATTCACCGAAGTTAGAAGGAGTTCGGACAGTATGACTCACGGCCAGCTTCGATATTGGGCCTAGAGGGTCACACACATATGGTAGGCATTGCGATGAGTAGAGGTTCTGGATATGAGATATCCGACGGAGCCCTTGTCTTATTGGATGCAGATCCAATACCCACTAGGGAAGGACCCATTAGGGTTTGATACGGGATCTCTATAAATAGGGAGGGATTCACAGTCTCATAGGCTAGAGTCTTTGCTTGCCTTTCCTATTCTCCTCTCCCTCTCCACCTCGAGGCCTGGAGTTTTGAGGAGGGTCGCCGTAACCCCCCTGTGTGTGGATCACCGCTAGAGAGGAGGACGCTTTGACCTCCTTCACCCTCTCCTAAGGATCTGCAAGGAAACAGGGATATACGATCTCCCTAGGTAACACAATCTCTATACGCAGTTTTGTGTTTTGCGGATTTTTGCGCACCAATCTTCGCACGACGACGAACATCTTTTTGGGAATCGGGGATTTTTGTTTTCTTGTTCTTCCGCTGCGCATATGATGTCGCCCCCTTGATTTCCCAACAAAACTGACATAATTTTTACTGCTGCACTAATTCACCCCCCCACTTAGTGCGACTCTTGATCCTAACAATTGGTATCAGAGCCTCATATTTCTCATTTGGTTTAACACCCAAGAGAAATAGCTCTTTTCGGCTTTCAAGAGGGTCACTCTCTCATTCGTCCTCCCTTGTTCAATGGGACGGACTACACTTATTGGAAAACTCATATGAGAGTTTTCTTGCTTTCCTTAAACCTTGATTTATGGAATTTTATTGAAAACGGTTTTCGAATGTCTTCTCTTCCAATGAACCATTGGAATGATTTAGAGAAGAGATATTTTCTTTAAATGCTAGAGCTATGAACGTTATATTTTGCGCTTTAGATAAAACTGAGTTTAATCATGTTTCTATGTGTGAAACATCTTTCGACATTTGGCACATTCTTGAAACCATACACGAAGGCACTAGTAGAGTAAAAGTTTTGAAGATTAATCTTTTGATGTATGATTTCGAATTGTTTCATATAAAACCAAGCGAAACCATTGGAGACATGTACACCCGTTTTATAGATGTCGTCAATGGTTTAAAATTACTTAATAAAAGTTTTTCGGATTTTGAACTTGTAAACAAAATTTTACGTTCTCTTTCTAAATATTAGGATTCAAAAGTAACTGCCATACAAGAGGCTAAAAACCTAAACAACCTTTCACTCAAAGAACTAAGTGGGTCTTTAATGACTTATGAAATGAACAATATGGCAAAAAGGGAACTCGAGAACAACCTTCCAAAGAACAGGAAGGATTTCAGACTTAGAACAATTGAAACCACTCGAGCATACCTCTCCTTAGATGAATCTAGACCAAATCACCTTTATTAAACTCCACATATTTTCTGTGTTTGTTGGCAGCTTGCATGTACCTCTCATTTTGCTTCTCAATGGTTGCTTTAACACCCTCATGCAGCTTCTTTATCTACTTAGCTCTTTCATCAGCATCTACACTAAATTTCTTAGTTATAGAATGTGGGATTAAGTCCAAATGACCAACAGGATTAGCACAATAAACTACCTTAAAATGACTCTTACAAATACTATGATGCATGGAACGATCGAAGGCAAACTCAATTTATGGAAGAATGAGATCTCATTATTTAATGTTTTTGCCAACATAGCTTCTAAGTAAGTTTCCCAAGCTTTTATTCATTACCTCAGTTTGCTCATCAGTTTGTGGATGATGAGAGCTACTGAAATTCAAAGAAGTATCCAACTTCTTACGAAGAGTTCTCCAAAAATAATTAAGAAATTTTGAATCTCAATCAAACACCATAGTTCTTGGAATACAATACAATTTAACAATCTCCTTAAAATATAAATCAACAATATGAGATGCATCATTCGATTTATTGTAGGGAACAAAGTGAGACATCTTTTAAAATATGTCAACAACAACCATAATAGAATCCTTGTTCTTTTGAGTTCTTGGCAATCTCAAAATGAAATCAAGACTCACTTCCTCCCATGGAGCATTTGACACTGGTAAAGGAGTGTACAAACCAGAATTTTACTTCTTGTTTTTGCCAAATGACACACTCGATATTGCTTTACATATCTCTTAATATCTCTGAACATCTTAGGCCAATAGAAATTTGATTGAACAAGAGCTAGAGTCTTGTCCCTACCGAAATGTCCTTCCAAAGCACCATTATGAGCTTCAGCTAGAATTACTTATCTCAAAGAACAAGATGGAACACACAATGCATTAGCTCGAAAAAGAAAATCATCAAAGATAAAAAAATTATTGAAAGGAACTTGATTTGCAATTCTATCATATTGAGCCAAAATCTAAATCATTCTCATCAAGATCTTTAAATATCTTAAATCCAACTACTTTGACTTTCATTACTGATAATAAAGAATTCTTTATGCTCAATGCGTCAGCAACTATATTTTGAACATCAGATTTGTGCTTGATTGTAAAATTATAAGATTGCAAGAACTCCACCCAAGCTACATGCCTTTCATTTAGCTTGTGTTGGTGATTAATGAACTTTAATGCCTCATGATCAGAATATAGGATAAATGACTTAGAAAGAAGATACTGACTCCAATGAGATAAAGTTTGATAAATGACATAAAACTCCTTGTCATAGATAGAATATTTCCTTCTCGTATCATTCAGCTTTTCACTAAAAAAGGCAATAGGCTTTCCGTCTTGACTTGAAACACCATCAATTCCGACATTAGATGTGTCACATTCAACCTCGAACACATTGTCAAAATTTAGTAGAACTAAGATAGGAGGTTCGGTCACCTTTCTTTTTAAAAGCTCAAAGGCATCATTAGCCTCACTATTCTATTTGAATTTATCACATTTCAGGCATTCAGTGATTGGAGCGATAATAGAGTTGAAACCCTTGATGAATCTTCTATAAAAGGAAGTTAAGTCATGAAAACTCCTCACATCATGCAATGAAGTAGGTGTTGACCATTTAAGAATAGCTTCTACCTTGCTTTGATCCATCATGATTTCATTTTTTGAAATAACATACCCCAAAAACACCACACTATAAGTAAAAAAATCACACTTCTTTATATTAGCATAAAGCTTTTGCTATCTCAAAATAAAAAAGATCTCTTTAAAATAAGTCATATGCTCTTTTTCAGTCTTGTTGTGTACCAATATATCATCAAAGTAAACTACAACAAATATTCCAATGCATGACTTAAGTATGATTCATAAATCTCTTGAAAGTGCTAGGAGCATTATATAGCCCAAATGACATAACCAACCATTCATATATGCCTTCTCTAGTTTTAAATATTGTTTTTCACTCATCTTCAGGCCTCATTCTTATTTGGTGATAGTCACTCCTCAAATCAATTTTAGAGAAAATAGAAGCAACACATAATTGATCAAGTAAATCATCTAACCTTGGAATGGGAAAACGATAATCCATTATGATTTTGTTGATAGTGTGGTTGTTCACACACATTCTCTAAGAACCATCCTTCTTAGGCACCAACAAAGCTGGAACCGCACAAGGACTCATGCTCTCCCGAATTAACCTTTTTTTTATCAATTCATCAACTTGCCTTTGAAGTTTTTCATGCTCCTCGGGACTCATTCTGTATGCTGCCTTATTAGGTGGAATAGCCCCCGGAATAATATCGATATGATGTTGGATGTCTCTCAAAGGTGGAAGGTTATGTGGAATCTCTTCCGGTATAACATCTTAAAATTCCTCTAGGATTGGTTTCATGAGTGTCGGTGTCTCCTTATGTTGTTCATTCTCCTCTACTACCACTAGGGCCAAAACACGACCACTCTTGTCTAATTCACCTTTGCATTCACCATAGGACATAAAAGCGCTAACTTCCTTCTTTGGTGCACTGATTTTGGAATGTTATAATGAAGCTAAGATAATCTTCTTTTCATTCACCTTAAAAGAATAAGTATGTTTGTAGTCGTCATACAACATCCTTCTATCATAATGTCAAGGTCTTCCCAACAACAAATGACAAGCGTCCATAGGAGCAACATCACACCATACTTCGTCTTTATAATACTTGCCAATAGAAAACGAAACTAAACATCTTTTAATTACCTTGATATCATTTTCTTTTTGCAACCAACATAATTGGTACAGATGTAGATGAGGGATTGTGTCCAACTTTAGCTTCTACACCATCTCCAAAGATACCATATTCTCAAAGCTGTCGTTGTCGATGATGACCAAGCACACCTTGCTAAGAGAAGTGCATTTAGTATGAAATATGTTTTTTCTCACCCAACTTTCATCCTCAGCCACCTAAGACACTTGTAAGCTACATTACAATACAAGAGATAAATCATGATCTGCATAAGTAACCTCTTCCTCATCTTCATCATATTTTGGTTCGTCGTCGGCTTCATCTTCTTCTCCATCACTATGATCTTCAACAAAAGTTGCAATCCTCCTATTTGGGCAATCTAAAGCAATATGCCCAAAACCATGACGTTTGAAGCATTTTCGGCCACTTGGGGTAGAAGAATTAGGTGTTTTTTTTGCTGCTAGCAGATTCTTCACCCTTTTCTTGCACCTTTGATATCACCTTGCTTTGAACAGTAAGCTTGGAACTTTCTCCTTTTGTATAGCCTTCTTATGAACCGTACCGAGAACTCTTTTCAAACTTCTGTTGTTTTTCAACTTTTAATGTCAGCTTGCTCACATCATTTAAAGACCAATATAGCTGCAGTTGATCAACTTTAGTAATCTCGTACTTCAGACCTCCTAAGAATCTTACAATAGTTTGCTCTTTTGATTCTACAGGCTCTCCTTTTAATATTAGATTATCGAATTCTACTATATACTCTTCCACACTAAGATCTTTTTGCTTAAAATCATGGATTTTGATAAAGATCTCTTGTCGATAATTGTAAGGTAAATATTTTCTCTTCAGCTCCCTTTTCATTTTTTCCCATGTCACGAACTTACTCTTCCCCTCACGTTCTCTTTGTTTCTTCATATTTTCCCACAAAAAAGATGCATTTCATCTAAGTTTGAGTACCACAAGTTTTACCTTCTTTTGTTCTTATAGTTCAAGAAAATCAAAAATTCTTTCTATTGTATTAAGTCAATCGATAAATTCATCAACATTTATTTTACCTTCAAACTCTGGAATATCCAATCTTGGGTTGTATTTGTTCTACCACTAGTTTTGAACTCTATGTCTTGTCCTAAATCTTCTCGACTCCCTTGGATGAGGAGGTGTATCATCATTAGAAGTAAATTCATGGATATCATTTTTATGCTGGTTGTGTCTACTTTGAAGTTCTTCGATTATTTCATTTTTTTTCTTATAGACTACGTAGCAATCTTCGTAGCTGCAGCCTCAATGACTCAGCATCATCTTCATGACAACTACCTTCACCAACTGTATCTTTTTCATTCCGCATTGCCATGATCTTTAGCCTTTAGCTCTAATACCAAACTGATACCGGTGTGATGCAGAATAGGGGAGGGGAGGGGGGTGGGTTTAAAGTAGAATAGATTTCGAAAGAAAAAAAACTGATGGTATAATTTTTCGGATAGAAAATGTATGAACTCACGATAATACTTCAATAAGATCGAAAAACAGCTCCCTACCAAGTTTAAAATCACAAAAAGATACAAAAAGTTTACCACTCCAAGGAAATTAAACAATGATACAGAACTAAAAATAAAAGACTCACCACTCAATGAAGCATCCAAGAGATACGGAGTTTAAGAGAGAACTCCAAGAGAGTTTTTGCCAGAGTATCATCAGTTTCTAAAGTTCTTTCTAAGCCCTAAACAACCAAATAAGTACTAGTGCATGAAATAACCCTTCATGCATAGGAAATTTTGAAATTAAGTGTTTTACAATTGGTAACCAACTTCTTTATTACATTCCTTAGTCATGAAGAAAAGCACCATGAAACAATTGTAACTTCATCTAAAGAATGTGCTAATGAGCTGTCATATTTGAGTAGGTTGAATTGAAAACCATGAGTCAACATTATGGGCTGAAAACAATACCATAGCATCAACAAGATCCATATGAGCAGATTATAGCAAATTAGGCACTCTCGTGTCAACCTACAAGCTAATCACGTGAGTGATGGCATGTGTGACATGACACCAATCTTTTTACTTATTATTATTATGGTATTTTCTCACTTTATATTGTTTATTACATACATATATTGTGATGTCCACATATCTGTGCAATGAGAATCGGATCGTGATAAGATCATAATAATGAGACTGATTCGTCTTTAAACATAAACCATAAATAATCTCGGTCATAGGTTACTCGAGAGAGATATCGAGATAACCAGACAGACTAGTGTACTGTATATTCATCCATATGATGGAGGCAACTAGTCTAATAGTTGCTAATGTAGGGACATTATGGATATAGTGTATGTGCTCATTGGAGAATGAGTTCACTAATTAATTCACCCACGGAATGCTAGATGGTTGATAATACCTTATTGATAACGATTCGTCATCCCAATGGTGTATCTGACTCTTAGACTTGAGACACCAAGGATGTCTTGTATAAGTATTTCACTTTTTGATATCGAACTTATAGGTTTGAAAGTTTCAGATCTAACACAACCGGTCATTAGGAGTGGTAGTCAACCTTACGAGGGTCATTGAGTGTCGATAGAGGATCACCCACTCTCGGTATCATAAGAGAAAGATCTCATGTTTTTGCTTAAACAAACCCTAGCCATGGTCATTCGGATTGAGAGAGAAAGAGTTCTCCGGGAGAATCCGATTAGAGCGAGACTCGAGTATAAATCGTATGGGCCTGACATCACCATGCTCGGTATATTATCTCTAGGGTATTAGATGAATGAGGGACTATAGATATATGATAACTGAGGACATATAGGTCCAATGGAACTGTGGTGTAGTGGCCTAATACGTCCACAATTAATGAGTCGAGTGAATTATTATAAGGATAATAATTCATTAAGTCAGAAGAAATTCTAACATTAATGACTCATGACCAGCTCAATATTGGGCCTAGAGGGTCACACACATATGGTAGGTGTTGTGACGAGTAGAGGTTCGGATATGAGATATCCACTAGAGCCTCTATTTTATTGGATATCTAATTAGCCCCTAAATTATTGGATCCTATGGATGAGATCCAACAAAAGCTATTGTAAGATTATTGGATAGAGATTCACTAATCTAAAAGGCTTGGATAGTTGGATGAAGATCTAGTACCCAATAGGCTATGATTCATTAGGGTTAAGTTGATATGGGGCCTCTATAAATATGAGGGAACCAAAAGGTCATAAGTTGGGCCTTCTTGACTGCCACCTATTCTCCTCTTCCCTTCTCCTCCTTAACCAGTAGGTATGGATATTTGGATAGCAATTCAAGGAGCGCCTTCGCAGCTCTTGCAGCGTGGATCACCACTAGAGAGGACACTTAACCTCCTTTATCCTCTCCCACAAATTTGTAGGATTTTAGAGATATACGATCTCCCTAAGTAACACAATTATCTCACATGTGTTTTTTCAATTTTACGGGTTTTAGCACACCAATTTTTACACGACGATAAACACCTTTTGGGAAATCTAGGATTTTTGTTTTCTATTCTTCCGCTATACATATTATGTCGCCCCTAGATTTCCCTACAATCCTGAATTCCTCGAGTGTTATCATATTGAGTCGTAGTCAATTATTTTATTAATATGTCAACCAATGACTTATCATCATATTTAAATCTAACTTCAATAGTCTTTAAATATTTTCACGTGCCAATTACACTCAATAATGAAATATTTATATCATTTGCAATCATCATTTTTATGAACATTAAACTAAGCTATTAGATATTTTCCAAGCATTTATTTTATTAACCTATTCCATAATACTTTTATCAATCAAATCTACGGACCTTTTAATAAGCAATACTAAGTCAAGATTTAATACGTCCAATATGAATCGCACATACTCTAATTATTCTGAATAATTTGATCTAGAAAGTACAGGGACATCGGAAGCATGAGAATGTATGGAAGGAAGTACCATTGTAAAATATAAAATAATATTAATGCTTTGAATTTTTTAAAATATGATGAACTATTGATATCATCTATATATTACCTCTGGATAAAATATTGACATATCTAATGTTCACTTAAGATCATTTATGGAGGACTAATACCATCCTTGTAGAATATTATTGCTATCTATGGGTATATAATTCTAAGATGCAAGAATATCCAAAATAGTATCATCCTATCCAATGGTATAATTATTTGAAAGAGATTCTCCTTTGGAATTATCAAAATCTCATAATTATGTATGTTATTGTGAATATTATTTCCTTAATGTCATTTAAGACTAATTCCTTAATGTGACTACAAAACCAATACAATAATATAAAATACAGTTTAAAATGTCACATAAATGATAAGATTTTTATTATAATTCATACCTCATAAGTTTACCATTCCAAGCCACTTTGATAGCTGCCGGTTAGATAAAAACTTAAAGAGATAAATTATAAATAATATTCATCAATTTTTTTATTCTAATTTATACTAAAATAGTTCAATAATAGAATAATAACTATAATAATTATTAAATATTAATCAGTAAAAGAAAAAAAACTCATGATAATTATAATCATGATATCAAATAAATCATGAAGGGTTTTTATGTAAAAGATAAATATTATTTTATAATTTTAAACATATATATTTGAATAACCAAATAAATATGCAAGAACAATAATTAGATTTTATTTACCACTTACAATCAATAAATCATATGAGAAAACTATAAAATAAATAATAATTTATTTTTTTTAATTTTCACATAAAATATTAAATTAAACCAATCGATTTTATTTAATTTTGAACATGCTAAACATCAACCCAATTAAACAAGTCTATCAAAATAAAAAATTATTCAAAATTTAATCATTTTTAAATTTGATCAAAACTAAATTCAATTAATAACTAGTTAAAATATAGTGATGATCAAATTCAATTAAATTATATTGATTTATTTTATAATTAAGGATATAAATAAAAAAAATTATTAATTTTATAAGGGTAAAGCTATAATTTTCTTGATAGCATATAAAGTGAAATTATGAGATTTATAGAGAGTAGAATTGTCAAAATATTAAAAGGAATTAATAAAATACATAAGGGTACAATTGTAATTTGATTAAGAAACCCTAATCTCCGTCATCATTGTTTGTGTAGTTGTTGCTTGTGTGACCGTTGCTTGCGGGCGACTATTGCCTATGCAACCGTTGCTTGAGTGCAACCTCTGCCCGTGTGAGGTTGCCACTTAGACGTGGTAGCCGCTTGGGCACGATTGTTGCCTGCATGCCACCGTCACTTAGACATGACCTCTACTTGCGTGCGACTACGGTTATGCGGTCATCACGTGTGCGTGCTACTGCTTGTGCGGTTGCCACTTGTACACGATTACTTGCGCGCTTATGTGCGGATGTCACTACGTGTAGTCAATCGTGGCATACGACTCGTCGCCTTGTAGCCGTTTGCGGTCGCTATAGTGCGGATGCTACTTGGCACAATTTCCTACTACAGTAAGTTCGCCATAGCGACTACATGTAGTGAGGTTGCTGCGACTACCATCGGCAACGGTGCTCCACAGCAACCATCGCTGCTTCGTGATCATCGAAGATCGCAATACAAAAGCAAATCTCATGTCGCCCCCAAGCAGATGACACGATTGACCAGATAGGAAGATAGATCGATAATATACACAAATCATTCAAGTATCGTAAATAAAAAAAAAACAAATCTAAAGTATTTAATTTCAAAAAATTAGGCTCTGATACCAATTGCAAAAATAAAATCTATAATATGCTATAAGTCATATAGAAAACTTTTCATGTCAAGATTGAAATCAAATAATAATAGATGATGTGTATCTTTCAATAATCTACAAAGGCACTATCTTCCGGATCCGTATATCATAGTGACGTCGATCTACAAGGAGAACTAGACACTCGTTCTCCTCTCTTCCTATCTTTTTATAGGATCATTATTATTAATAATTTAGGAAAGTTGAGAGAGAAAGCGTAATATGCATTATGTTTTCTTATTTTAAATCTTTAAAATATTCTATAGCAAAGAGCATATCAAGGGCATCCCTTAAGAAATCCTACTATAATATAAATTTCTTTTGACTAATATTTATCGAGAGAATAAGACAATAAGAAGAGTTGTCAGATGATTTTATTCTCTATTATGATTATATTCTCTTTCTCTTGTTCTTGACAAAGACATTTACCGTGATTATGCCTCGACTCCGATGAAAGGAAACAATGCGCATGCTTTACGAGTTCTCATAATTTAGTTGTACAAAATTTTCATGTTCGGGGATAAGGCTTGACAACATGATGAGATTATTTTTGACTTGGGTAGGGTACATCCATTATTTCTGGGCCATGCACATCAATGGAAATGAGAAGTATAAGGATATATTATTTATAAAGGAAAAAAAATGACAGGGCATGTATTTAATCCAACAGTATTCTCTCTTTAGAAGCTTTTGTAGTGTCTGCAGATTATAAGACTAAACCAAGATGCTAAACGAAGACTAATCCAAGACAAAGATTTAAATATTGTTATGTCATCATCCAAAAGAGAAAGAACTTGAATTTCAATCTTTAGGAGAATTTCTTAATCCCAATAACATATTGAATCCATGCCAAATCCAACCTTTAGTGGACATCATCTTGCACTAACAAACGCATTTTCATCTGATTTGCCAAGAAAAGGTTAACGAGCATGCATAAAGTCAAATGGCACAAAGTGTTTGGTTAAAATACAGAGATCCTCGAAGCATCTTTAAAGAAGGGAGCTGAAAGCAAAAAATGGCGCAAGACTGGAATCTGTTACTTCAGGATGTAGTAAAGGAATAAGATGAAGAAAACCTAACATCAATAATTATGGGTAACTACAGCAACAACTATTGATGGTCTATTAGCTAAAACATGAGACTGGAGTGTAGTCTCTGAACTCGGATGGCTTCAGGGAGAAGATCAGTTCATGAAGCAACGGAAAACAAAACAAGAGAAGCCTCCAAGAACATAAAAATGTAATTTGGGATTTTTCATCAGAGAAGTGAAATCACATGGCAACTCAGAAAATTGTAAAATGGAACATCTCTTCTAAAATGACAAATTCAAAGTAATATATACGAACTATCTGATGCAAGGACTAGGAAACCAGCACAAAATAGCAATTACAATAAGAATGAATAACTAAACAGAACATGAAATGCATAAGGACAAGAACACATAATTCCATAATCAATTTCCCTCCATTTTTTTCTGGAGAATAGTAGCAAAGTTGAGTGGAAGTCACCCCAGAAGAAAACAACAAACCAAAAACCAAATTTCTATTGATATTTCCTTCTTTGTTAAAACATAATGTACAAAAACAACAATAGGTCGACTAAATGAATCTCTTGCTACTATTGATCTTTGTCTAAGATGATATTTTTGATAGAAAATCATATTATAAGTAAATATGAAATGATAATCTTGTATTTCTTATATGTTCTAATCCTCAATCAATCTATGATTTGAGGATAAATCATAAATTTAATATATGATTTGAATACATGATTGAGGAAAACCTCTCCCTCACAATCTGGTATAGTCTTCTTACAACCCCTATACCCTTTCTCCATACTAGTGATATCAATTATCATAAGAAATAATTCTTGTTAGTTTTATTTTCGATCAGAGTTGCACTTAGAATTCACGAGTAAAAATATTTCTCATTCTATTTTGTAGTTATACCACGTGTGTCTAGGTACAGGAGGAGTGGCTTACCGGACAAAAGAAAAAAAATAGAAGAAACATTTCCACCAACTTGAAAGTTTAGTTAACTGATGAAAATGCTACTCTATGATGGCTGTACGAACCGATTGCTATGGAAGCCCAGTGGCCTCACCTGGCTGAATCTCTTGTGTAGAACCATAAGAGCAAATTATTCCAATTTTCTGAATCCCTTTGAATGCGCTGTCTTACATGAATTGTTAAAAGAAAGGACAACTTAATCCTAAGAACAGAATATACTCAAACAGATTCACATCCCAAATCAACCATTTAGTTTATACTGCCAACTGAATCTCTTCAACCCAAATCAACAGGGAAAGGAAGCCGAACTTTTAGCTTAAAGAGCAGAGCAACCTCTTTAACTAAGATCGAATGCATATTATGTATCAACAGAATGTGATCATGCTCTCAATACATCTCCCTCGTGAATCCTACATTTATCCACATTGATCTTCAAATCAAGACATCTAGTCGCCAAACACACACACATTTTGACACCATTATAGCCATTGAAAGGAGCAGATCCCTAGAATTAAATGGAAGACAAAGCTCAAGCGGTACCTACATATTGACCACTGGCGA
The DNA here is from genome assembly GCA_900464855.2 of Musa schizocarpa. NCBI lineage: Eukaryota > Viridiplantae > Streptophyta > Magnoliopsida > Zingiberales > Musaceae > Musa > Musa schizocarpa. The sequence continues at coordinate 25,634,767 of LS990925.1, read as the reverse complement.
TTTCTCGGGCATGGTGAGGCAACGCACTGAACCGCTGGGGACGGGCCTAACGGGGAATAGGTGGCCACATAGGTGGAGGCTAAGCCCTCCGATGGAGGATGGAGGTGGCTGAAGTGGGTAAGGGGGTCCGCGCCATTTATAGGTTGATCTTTGAGTGGGCTTCATCCGTGATGGACTTATTAGGGCCCAAAACAATCAGTTCTTTGTGTAAGACGCATCTTGTTTAATTTCGAGCCCATTAAGTTTGTAAGTTTATCTGTAGTGACTCACTCAACCACTTTGATCGTGCTTGATCCAAGTCGAACTTGATTAGCGTAGCCTAAACCTGACTCCAATCATATTCGATTCACGTCCCAATCCAAATTATTCACTCGTATAATTGGATCAATCATCACGTTAGCCATGAACCTATAAATTTTGCAACGTTATTATATATATCACGTTAGCCCTAAACCTCACTACTCCATCTCAATTTGATTTCTTCTAAACCATCTAACTGAATTGGCACCAACAGGTTGGTGCCATGTCTGTTCTAATCCAACTCAACTTTGTCTTGACCACTCAACTTTGTCTTGTTCTAATCCAACTTTACCAATCCTTTTAATATCTTGAGTTAGGTCTAGTTGCATATATATGGCCACACTTTGCCCTAAAAAGCACTTCCCTATTACTGTTTTTTGTACCTAGAAAAAACATGCATATCAATTCTTTTAGTGCCTTTTTGTCGCTAACAGTTATTCCAGTTCAACAGCCATATATAACAAGAAATGCCAAAGGAGGCTTCGAAGCACCTCGCTCTTGCTTTTTCTGCTGAAGTCTCTGTATGCATGAGAATTCAATCATAATACAACATGCATGCTATATGTTTCAGGAGTACTTATTTCAGAAGCCTGAAAAATGATCTTGCATTGATGGATGAACAATTTGCAGGTCTGTTGTCGAAGAGCCAACACTGTCATCTCCAATCAAGTTCCTGCGGTAAGATATACGTGCAGTAGTATTCATGTAATTGTAGGAAGCTATAACCAAATAACAAATACCAGAAAGAGTGAGCACAAGATGTTTAGAATTAAATGCTAATGATTGAAAAGGCATGAAGCGACTAGATCATTAATTGTTGTATTTAGGCATGAAGCTAATGCTTCCAATTACCTGGGTGGTCAGCTATACGGGTTCTACTCAACAATCGAGCTCTATATATAGAACAATGTTCCAAATGAGATCATTAACAATCAAACCCCTTTTCCATTATTTCTTGCAAAGTTTTTCTCTTGATCCTCACATTAGTCATTCTAATCTATTCAAATTCATCGAACCACATTTTTTTTTCTCATTATATCTTTCATTAAAGATATATGCACCTTCTTTTCCACTAATGAGAGCTTTCTTTATTTTATCTTTCTATAAATTCAGATATCCACGATGAATAGATTGTATCAAAAGATCATCTGCGTATACACTTGAGAAATCATATATGTATGCTTGATAGAAGCTTACGATGATCCCTTAACCAAGGAATTAACTATAGATAGCACAGATGGTGCATGTGCTAAATATAAAGAAAAAACTAGCTAGCATGATTAGTAGACTTACTGCCGAGGCCGAGAAGCCCACAGGGAGCTCAGAGCACGTAGACGGGTATAGTACTCTCCGATTGCGACGAAGCATCTTGCTGCTTGTCTGCTCGTTAAGATCCGACGCAATTGGTGCAACGTCTCTTGCCTCAAGTTATCAGCCTGCAGAAGCACCAATTTTGGAGTTAGTGTGAGATGTTATTGACATGCGATAACCTGTACAAGGTTAAGAGAAGCATCAGTTGGAACCCCATATCTTGTTGAAGAGGGTTTGGGCTGTTTTAACTATAAAACATCAGGGAATATTTCCATTACTTTATTAAAGGACAAAAGGGAATCTCCTTTATGTTATTCCCATCAAGCTTATTGGGTGTGACATGGTGGTTCCGTCTTCTATTGGAAATGAAATGAGTTATTAGACTACCATTTATTGGAGCCTTGACATATTTAACATGCTCTATCTTATGAAGATAAGCTATTCACAGTATAGAGATAACACCAGGGCAAGGCAGACCCAGTTGACTTTTATTCAAACCATCTCCCTCAGTTAAAGGGTACTCTTTCTACTTTTTTTTTTTTCTTCTCTAGGTGAGTCAGTACAGATTTATCGATAGATTTACTTTCAGCAATCACATACGTTAGATATAGTTGAGCTATTAGATATGCAGGCATACTAACAACATATAGTAAGTAATCCTTTTGGGGTTAAAGCAACTTTTGATAATTGAGAGTAAAGACCTGGCGGACGAATCCTTCGAGGTGGGCAAGCTTCTCTAGTGCAAGGACCATGTGGCCCATATAATTCCCGACGTAGACGCCATCGCTGAGAGGACCACCGGCAACAGTGTCCGCCAAAGACTGGTGAAGCTGCTCGAGGCCCTGTGAGAGAGCCTCCTCCGCCTGCTGTGACGATTGCTTCAGGTTGTAGATCAACTGTTGCTCCGTCGACGGATCCAACTGAGGGATCAGTATCTGCCCAGCTCATCAACGATCAGACGAGGGTTAGTCGTACTGCATACAGCAGCTTGAGTTGTGAAAAAGGAAAAGGAGAGAGTTTTAACCTGGAGAAGCTCAGAGGGCCTAAATCCACCCATCCACAAGAAAGAGCGCTCTGCTGGTGTCGTCCATGATCCACTCAAGAGGTGGAAAACGTCGGATTTCGCGACTTCAGCTTTCAGTTGGAAGAGCTCATCGTAGTTCATGATGCATTGATCTACAATTACTGTAAAACTGGCTTCAGGAAGGTGAGCCTGCAACGCCCCTCGAAGCTCCGACATGAGCTTGCAGTTCTCGTCCAGCCATCGAGCATGTTCCATGTCAAACATCGCCGCGCCTGCAGCGCAGAAGCTACAGTTACAACTAGCCGAAGAAGAATGACGAAATCCTCTCTCAAAGCTATCAAAATGGTGCAGAAACAAACTCGTATCCAAACTGGGATGGGAAATAGCTTATTACCGGGACTGATAGCTTCATTTGAACTGCCTGCTACTCCTAAGAAGAGACCCTGACACCAAACAAACATAAAAGATTGAACGGCTGAAAACATTATATAATGCACAGGTAGGAGCTACTATACCTGTGATCTTGCTCTCTGGAGTTCTTGCTCTAGCTGCTTAAGTCTAAGTCTGCTGGACTCCAGTTGTTGGACGTAAGCCTGTTTATTTGGGATAATTGGATACGTCCATCAGATCGATCCATTAAACAAATATGATAACATCAAAGCCAGGTTTGGTTTTTATAGAGATTTGAAGGGTGCACCTTTTTCTTTAGTCGGCTCTTTCTTGCTGCCTCCCGATTTTGAGCTAGGCGCCTTAGTGTCTAATAGGGAAATAAATCTCAAGTAAATGAATTCCCTCTAAAGAAAGCAAAGCACTTGACGTATATTCAAGTGGGTTTTTCGTCTAGTATTTTACAAAGCACAAGCAAACTCCTTTTTTCTTTTTCTTTTTTTTTGTTAGGCTGTTTCAATTAGGATTTTCAAGAAAGAACCTTATTGTTGAATCAATAATAAAATGAGTGCATTTGTCGATTAGCATCAAGTTAAAATGAGTGCATTCATTTTAACTTCTTCTCTTTCGGCTTCAACAGACGGGCACCAGAGAGAGAGAGTACCTTGGCATCAAGTTGCTTTCCATGTTTCTCTATAGTTGAATCAGTCATCTTTCTCTGCAACGTGCAATACATTATTCGTTGTTTAGGTTGAAGTCAAAAGAGAAGAAGTTCAAATGAATGTTATATACATATGAGAGAGGAGACCAAAATATTTTCCGCTGTGCAAGTCCAAAACCCGAACAGAAAAAGAAGAAATAATAATGATATGCTTAAAGTGGATGGATTACCGTTGCCACTGATCTAAAAATCACTATTAAAAAAAAGAATCCCATAGCTGGAACCGCTACAGTAGGAACCATGAGCCAGTCATGTCAGAACTCAAACTGCATGGCCCATAATAAAAAGAAAATGTAATCAAGAAAGAGAGTAAGACCTACTGAGTTTATGACAGTAAAAAGGGACAAAGAGGCAGCTCTTATAGGGATCCGTTTTGGCATTATACGACTGTTATGGGTTGGCTTTTCAGTGAACCGTCCGTACTTTGCAGTAGTTTGAGGCTAGGGCATGAACGTAAAGATTTTTGATCTGTTACGTAGGGAATTGAGCTGCTGATACTGTATAATAAAGCAATCAAACAGTACCTTGTCTTGGGATGTGGGTTGAAGAGTTGGCGTTGTTCCTGTCATGGAGGCACCACTTGTCATCATCATCATCAGCGTCTCCTTTCTGCTAGATGTAGAGTCTGATCCTGGATGAGATGGAGTGTTTTGAGCTGAGCCTGAATCAGTGCTCCTTGCGGAATGTGCCTTCCCCTGGTAGAAATAGAGTCGGAGACAAATCATAAATGGAGCGGCAAACCAGTTCTTCCTTTTGATTCATCTTTATACTTCTTCCCGCACCAAAAGCCCAAATCAGAAGGACAAGGCCTTACTCTAGGGGTTTGCTGGAATCTCATTGGCCACGATGGGAAGATCTCAAGTGTTGCAGGCCTGGGTCCAAAAAAAGCTGCAGGAACAGGAGATGCAGATGATCAAAGATCTCTAATAAATGATATAAAAACAAAGAAGCAGATGTTCGTACTAGAAAGGAAACTTATTCCTTCCACTCGTAGGAACCACAGAGTTCATGGAACTCTTTAAACTTGAGATGGAATGTGAGATTCTATCTATCTGTCTATGGGGAGTCATAGCATTCGAAATGAACATATGATCATTTAAGATATAATCTCTGTTACAGATGTGGCTAAAGTTGGAAGAATCACCAAAGAAAGAAAGAGAGAAGACCTACACTTTCTATCTTCAATTTCTCTTATGCCATCTACTCCCTGCATGAGAGCCTCCTCCAACTCCCCAAAATAAGCAGCTCCTTCTTGGTCACTGTTGGGCAATTGGAAGTCCATCTAACTCATCAAATTTAATTTAGACTAGGAACAAAAGCACAAAGAAATTGCTTCACATCCAGGTTGCTGTTTTAGAAACCCAAAGAAAATAACTAAAATGGATCTTTTCACTCTATGAAAATAGAGAAAAGGAAACAGTAAGTAGAACAAAGAAAGGGAGAGATGCGAAGAACAGAGAAGAAAAAATACATGGATTAGGTCAAAACTTTCTGAAAATGTTGGGCATAGGTGTACTACAATAAGAACACGATATAAGATAATAAAGAGCCCACTGAACTATTTGAAAAATGGTATATGAAAAAAGATGTGGTGCCATGGTGCTAGCCCATTTAAAGTTACTTGCTTTGTTAAACAATGAATCCTCTGCAGTGACATGTAAAGCTGACATGATACTGGGGAAAAGGATGAGATCTGGCTAAGAGCTGTGAGCATAAATCTCAAGGATAAAGTTTCAAACAAGAAGGAGAAGAACATAAGCATAAAGGAGAGAAACTTAGGAACAGTACAAGAAATTAGATGCGGCAAGACTGGTGCCATGAACTCCATAAGAAACAGATCGAGTTGAAGGTCCAGAATCAGAAAGGCCTGTTTCGCCAATTCTATGAGTTGCCATCCATGCCTCTTCTTCTCCTTCTCGCACCATTCTGAAACTTCCAGGACACTTCATTTATCGCTCTATCACACTCTTTGGAGCCTCTACAAGCATTTGCCGAACCCTCTTCCCTTCTGCAGTGATCAACAGAAAGATTATGGTGAGCAGAGCTTAAGAAAAAGGAACTTGTAGAATGATTCAGAGAAAGTCTGAGTACAGAACCAAGGCAACCATGCTAACCCAGGATTGTTGAATATAAGGAGTGCTCTTCCCAGTTTTCCTTCAAAAGTGGCCACAGGATTGTAGTATTTTTATATAGCTGAATCATCTGATGGACCATGAACACTGGTACTCTTCTTTCCTCTTGTGACTAGTAATTATAATCAACTCTTGGGTTCCTCCATAGTACCTGTCCTATTGGGATTGTCTGCAGATTTTATGAATGCGAGAGAGAAAGAGGGAGAGAGAGAGAGGGAGCAAATAATGGTAGAAATTTGGCAGGAAGCTGCTAGTACTGTCTCAAACTGCAGTCCTTGTAACCAACTGTGTTATCTCATTGGCTGTTCAGAAATATGAACAGCAAATTTGCATTGAATGGGAAACAGACAAGCCAAAATACAATAAAAAAAAGGCCAGAAAAGTTCTAGCTTAGTCTCTATTATATGCTCTAAAGGGGTGAGTGAGTCTACTTTGACAAAAAGGATAGACATATAGCCTGTTGTATGTGACCCATGCCCACCCAGACAACACACTAATATAAAATCAGCCAACAAGCAAGCCCACTTATCTTAATAATCTTGTCACTCCCAATGGATTTGTTTGAGATTATCCCTTCTTTCATGGGTCTACATCAGATACCTAAAAACAAGATTGATTACTTGTGGGCACATTTTGAGGGGTTACAGAGCAGTCCTGCATTATGTTGCTCCTCCATGAGGCTCTTTTCCTGTATTAGGTATGGGTTGTGGGTCTGATACAGCTTCCTCAGAGATGGTCATCAGCATTCATGGACTTGTAGCCAACCATCTACTTAAAAAAAAAAATTGGGGAGGGTCGTTTTCAAGCCGAGGTGGAAGGTTGATAGCTAATGCCGGTTGCATCCTCCACTTGCTCCATAAAATATGACGCTAGGAATAACCATATCCCCTTTTCTTCTGCGAGAAAAAGCCGTTACAAGCATTAGCAGAAAAGTAATTGATTTGACAGGCGAATTTTAAGCACCAACATGAGGAGAACATCACCTTTCTTCCAAGGAAAACTGCAAGAATGTCAACCTTCTTGGATACTGAACCGATAACAGTAAGTAGGTTATGGATGAATGTAGATATCAAATGATCACATCCAGTTGAAGGAATTGATTGGGAACCTCTTTTTCTCGTCAAACCAAGGGGTTAAAGTTGGTGTCATACAACAGTTTCTGCAACTCAGGACATTGTAGCATTCAGAGTAGAACTGCACTCAAGAGCATGATTTTTTTTTTTTTTTTTGCAACTCATGAGCATGATAAGATTGACAGTTGACATGGCAATTGAGAGCATTTCACTTTGAGTATATTGGGGATTGCCAGCAATTTGTAGATGAATGTACAGAAACCAAACATTTCACCATTAGCTTAAAAGCATTCCATGTGCAGGAATAACCCTGGTTATAACTTTTTACCTAATCAAGTCCTAGCAAACTCATGCTGAAATGTATGCAACATAAATTCGGCCCCCGTGTACCTGTTGCATAGAAAGGAAAAGAAATATCAACACAGATGTCACTGGTGTATCTCCAACAGCATGAAAACATACAGAATCTGCAAGGAACAAACAACTGCCATTAGACAAGTCTATAAGATATTCAACAAGTAAACAACAAATTAAAGAAATTGAAATTACTGATGGAGAACCCTACAAGAAACCAAAATATAGGAGGTATCACAACCAACAATGATAATCCTCCAATAATTGTAGGCATGATCTAGCTCCAACCATGAATCTAATGGTATGAATAATTTAATTGATCAGTTCCTTAAATAAAAGATCAGCTACAGCCAAAGAAAAAAGAAAACTACACATATCTAGCCCTACTCCTTTTATGTTATTAAAGATAAGAACCAAGCTTTCTAATTCCAGATTAAGGAATAAGCTCCCAAGTCAACCGCTATTATTCTTTTCAAATATTTGTCATAATATCTATTCAGCATGCCACAATAAAGAATAGGGTTTCCCAATCAGCCACAGCAACTAGATTTATGTATCATATATATGAGGCTTATAGGCCAAGTCTCATATTTGACCCTTAGTAAGGTATTGACCAATATCCCTCTTGCCCCCAAAAGAGAGAGAATGTGTTTGTGTGAGAGAGAGAGAGAGAGAGAGAGAGCGAAAGAGAGAGAGAGGAAATAAGCTAGGTGTCTTCAAGGACTTGTAGGACAAAACATGTGAATTTTGCAGCTCTAGTCTATATGAGTTACAGCCTAGTTCTAAAGACTATATACAGCATGAACTGACAAAAAATGGAGATGAAAGTTCATTTTCTACAGCAGTTCATTTTTTCTGTAAACAACTCCTGAGTGTAATTTCAATCAACTGAAGAAAATTAACCTAACTATTTGTAGATTTTTAATGCTATGTCATTTAGTGCTTCACAAATTACTTCTCTCTTAACTTAATGGGTCCAAACCTGCACCATAAATCACTGGCCAAATTGAGATAATGTCATGAATCATGCCACAGACAGAAATTAGGTGGATCTGGCAAGCTTGGACCTAATGTAAAAAAAAGAAATGTAAATACTACTTAGTACCAAATATGTCATTCGGTAATCCCAAAAAGAAACGGTGCTTAACAGTAAGAATGATTCTTTGTTTGTCAACTTTTGCCTTCTGTAAAGAAAGACTATGTAAACATTAAACAATTTATTGATATTAAGTAACTGAAAACAGATTTAACAAATTCCTTAACAAATAATTAAGAGAAATCAATAGATAAGACACCCTTATATAACAAAGAATTAAATTTATACAGATCTGAGAAATTAACCCTTAAATAACTGAAAACATTACCAAAAATTAATAAAACTAATTACAGAATCAAAACCATAAAGCATAGTTTATCTTATAACAATCATATAAATTTTTTCTTTCAACCTAAGAGGCACACAATGAACATACAGTACTCCTAACACCCATCTACTCTTTAACATTTTGCATTAGTTCCACAAATAATATCTTCATCATTCTCCCCTTCCCGTTAAACAATAAATCCAAGATATTTAAAACGTTTTTTTTTTTACATTTTACCTTGAGAAAATTTTACTACTAGTAGCTTCTAAGGTATCTTCTGTCAGGATTGCTAAAGTTCATTTTGCATATTTTATTTCAATCCCACTTAGATTAAACCCTTGATTTCAAGTTTCACATCCATAATTCAAGTTTTGAGTCAATCCGAACTAAATTCTTCACAGTATAAATAATATCAGTAGGAAATAATATACAAGAAGTCTGTACTAAATTTGATGCAAACTTCCATTCTCCTGGTAGATCTGACAACTTCAAAATGTGTGCCTTCTGTAACATTAGTATAGAAAGTAAACATTCTTCGTATCAAAGCTTGCCATAAGATATCTAAAAGCATTCAATTGTAGGTTTCTTTAAATGATCTAAACATATTGGTTCTCTGGATCTTAAGACATATGATTGGAAGAGATAGGATAACAGAAAATTAATTACATGAATCAGCTCATAGTCCTACACTCCTACTAACAATAAAATTAATTAATTACCTTTTTCAAGAACAAAAAATGGATATCAGATATCTAATTAACAGCCAAATTGCTTTAGCCTCATTGAAATATCAATAACAAGAAACACTACGACGATCCACATCAACAATTCAATATCACAATAGTAAAGAAACCATATAGATTACGAGGGATTTCACCTAGCACAAGACCAAACTCGACATCAGACATCTAATTAACAGCAGAGTTGCTTTACCCACATTGAAATCGCAATAACAAGAAACACCACAACGATCCAACAGTTCAATCTCATAGTAGTAAACAGACCATACAGATTACGAGGGATTTTACCTAGCACAAGACCAAACTCAACTCGCTTTGCCCCAAAAACTTCAAGACCGGAACAGGTACGGGCATAGTTCCAGTGATCGCGTTCCCTTCACATCATATGCATCTACATTCCAATCTAAGCCATTCATGAAACAAAGAATGAAGCGTAGAGGGGTACACAAACCGAGAAATTCCAGAGTCGAAAGATCCATTCCAACCGACCCTATCAGTCGTATTGCCGCTGCAAGAAGCCATCATCCCCGGGCTCCAAAGCCAGTCGGTGCGGCCGCCTTCCCGCTTATGAAAATCCCTCAGTTCCAAGTCACCGTCGAAGAAATCCCATCGCCGCCGCATCCACGGACCGCAGGAGGAGTTCGATTCGATTGCGATGAAGGGTTCGGTGTCTGGATTCGGAGGAGATTGGGAGCGGAATTAGGGTTTCGAATGACTGCTCTCGTTCGAGAACCGACCTCGGCGCGGGAAGTTACGTATACGAGCGCATTTAATACCGAGTGCGTCACGAGCCGTTCTTAAGAGCGTGGAAACGAGGAAGTGATGATGTGAGCCGGAGTCGCGTGGAAAGCACGTGGTTGGGAGAGTTAAATTACAGTTTTCAAGGAAGAATACGCCGTTTCGTGATTATAACAGACAATAGTAATTAACATTTCTTTTCATAAATAATAACTGCATAGACTTGTAATTTCAGTTACTATGGCCCAATATTTTTAATGATGTTTTTACTTTCCTGTTTAATAACTTCAGAGTCAAACCAGACATGGATAAACATAAAAGATTTAATCTTAGTCTTCATAATACCACAGTAACTAGCTTGTAATTTATAATACAGAACACTGAGTAGAAATACCAACAATAAAATTACATGCATGATTGGGAAGGATACATCATAAACCTATAAAGTCATGACATACTGAGACATCAATATTAATAATAACAATCTTGTAGTAACAATCCAATCATGTTTTAAGGAGGCTTTGGTGTTAGTAATTAGAAAGAAAGATATAGTCCCAAAATATAAATCCAATAAATATTATCTTTTGTTGTTTTGACGATGGATAATAATTTACAATGTATATCATCCAAAATATAAGTAGAAATAATATTGATTTTTATATATATATATTATGGAATGTTCAATGATTTCTTTCAACCCATAGGTGATAGATAGAAGTATCCTACTGGATGTAAGATGGTAATCATATTTTTTTCTTAATCGTAACTAATAGGAGTGTGAGATAACTGATATTTAATCAATAGTATTTTTTATATCTCTGAGGGATAAATATACTTAGAGAATAAACGATGGATAGTGTATTCTTATATACGATACAATAAGTCTTCTTGTTCAACAAAAGAAATTATTAAGTATAAAAAATTTATTAATAAAAAATAATCATGTAATTAGAGAGAATTATGACTGTGTAAAAAAAATCATTAATTCATAATGTTGTGGATAGAGTTAAGAGTAAAGGACACTAAAATAGATCATTTCTATACAATGGAGCATCAACAATGATCAGATAAACACACAATATCCTTTGGTTCATCTAATGAATTGTATACTAAAAAAGAATAAGAGTGAAGATAATTAATCATCGATTAGCCACCATTTAATATGAAAAACATAAGTTAGCGAATTAGATATGAATTCAAAGGATATACCGTCTCCAATAATAAGATGATGAACACATATGGGATAGCAATGTAGATATTTTTCTCTAATAATACATTGAATAAGTGATTTGATAAGTATTTGAGTTTAAAAAATATTTTTGATGTTCCAAAAACAAGGGACAAATGTAAAGTCTATATCGATTCTCTTTGAATATTGATTAAAAATCTACTTAGTTTTTTTCAAAAGAATTATCTATGAGATACAATTAAGTCATATGCCTCGTATGTCATGACCCTCCTCTTCTTTAAAATAATATACAAATTTCAAAGATATCCTTACGATTTTTTCTAGAACAAACGAAATGACTATAAACTATTCATTCATAACATTACTAAGAAGTCGTAAAAAGGAATAATAATACATGATTTTACATTAGATCATCCTTGATAAGTTCCAAGTCAGGGGAAAGAACTCTAGAGATTTAATATTGTATTTGTGATATGATAAATTTATTAAAAGGTAGATAATCTTTGAATGATTAGTAGACTTCCAATTAGCCAGTTTCAGATATATATTACTGTAGCTTATTACAGCAGCATGCAAAGAAAATATTAGATTTGTGTAGAATTACACTATAAGAAAACTTAACCAAAATATCACAAATAATAATAAAAGAGATCATATCGGTATTAGAGAATATAAATAGGTCATTTATAAAAGACAAGTGAGTAACAAACGAGAAAACGCAAAATTTATAAGGAGTTAGAAAGCTATCTTAAGCAGCATTATTTAACAAATCAAAGAAATTCTGCATAACGATCGTGAAAAGAAAAGGTGTTATGGGAGAGCCTTGATGAAGTCATTGAAATCCTTGAAAGAAACCCACATTAGAACCATTAATATTGATAATAAAAAATAAATTTGGAACACAAGCTTTGATCCATCCAACAAATTAGGTTGAAAATCTAAATTTACCTTAGAAGATGAAGAAGAAAGTCTCAACATACTTAATCATAAGTTATTTAAGAAGATGTTATGCATACACTAATGATAAAAGATGATATTCTTATGAAAGCATGTTGGTTTGCATTAATATTTCTAAGAAGAAGCTACTGTAATCTATTCTTTAGTATCTTGGAGATAAAGCGATAAATAATTTTACATACAATAAAAAGTATGTGTGTTTTGTCTTTTCGAGACTAAAGTATAAGAAGCAGTATTGACCTTACTAAATAATTTATCGTTTATAAAAAAAATTAGATAACAGTAACAAGATTTTGGTTGATAATATGCCAATAAAATTGAAATAAATGAGCATTAAAACTATCTATCTATCCCCAATTTTGTTGTCAAACTTAGAGTTGAAAATAACCTATTAGATTTCTGATATAAATTAGAGAGTAGTTAATAGGATGATTCAAAATATAATTTTATAGATAAAAATGAGACTGTATGAAGCCTCAATAAGCGGAGAGGCAAGAAGATTATTATAGAACCCGATAATTTCATCACGTAGATAAATATCCCACACAAGCTGATTCTCTTCATTTAAGATAAATAAAATATTATTTTTATTCAATCAAGTATGAAGAGAAGATATATGAAAGTAAGTATTTGTTTTTCGATAACATTACAATATTTTTATTGAGGTGCTGAAAACGTCGTAAAATTATTAAAAACACTGTAAATAATATCATATTGTATCTCTTTCGGATCATTATGATATCAAATTTTTAGGTTTAAAATTGGTTTGCTTGAAATCGATTATATGAGTTAATTTTGAAATAAACTTTATACTGTTTTTGTTATGATGATCAAAACAGACCAAAATACTATAAGAAGCAAAAACACTCTAATGGATGAGAAAATATTATCAGGATTATGAAAGTTATTTTAGATATTATTGGTACCATATGGGAGAAAATAAAAACAGAAGATATCTATTGAGAAAAAAATAAAACAAAAATCCTCTTTTTGACGGAAATCGCCCGGACATTGGTAGAAGGGTTATCTGGTGCTGGGAGTTCAATATTTCCAAAATGTACAAGGATAAATATGTAAAACCACATTATTTATTTTAAATATCTTAATTGACCGAACTCAAGTTGACCCAACCGAACCGAACCGAACCCGAACCCGTCACACTAACGTCATGGTCCAATAAGGAAAGCATATCAGCCGTTGGATCCAAATCGAACGGCAAAGTTGGGCACTCGTCGCATCAGTGCGCAGTCTAGGGTCTATAAAAGCATCGCGCGTTCTGTGCCGTATCGCGATGCATCGGTAGGGCTTTCTTCCACCCAGAACCCTCGCGGAGGCTGGTGGTCAGTCTTCTACACTTCGCTTCCTGATCCGCTTCTGGTGGTGCGCTTCTCCAAGTCCATATGTTTCTTTCGATCCATCTGTTGTTGATGGATGAGCTCATTAAATTTTGTTTTTTCTTGAAGGATCGAAGGAAGAAAGAGAGACATCTGAGCAATGAGGTATCGCAAGTTCTGATTTCTCTCATATGGCTTGATATACTTCATATCGTTTTTTGGCTATTATTTTCTTGTATTTTTTGGGTCAATATCTTGTCGAACGAATTGCTAGTTGTTGCTGTAGAGAATCTTAGGAGCCATGCAAATGGTCCATTCTGTTATATATGTCTCGGTGAATGTAGGATAATGAATTATGTGTGAGCGATTAGTTTCTCGAGCAGCGCGCGTAAATTTCTTTTTATGTCGTTCATCAATATGTGTCGAGAACTAGCAGCAGACTCTACAGATTGTTGTTTTTCTTTTATTTTTTTAGCTTATTTACTCTCTTAGCAATTCTAGGCATAAACGTTCTGTTGTTCTTTTTTCTGTTCATGATATTTGTTCTGATGTATCAAAGAAGTGAACATGATAGATTGATCACAGCAAACAGCAGTTCTTTAAGGTTGTTTGTAATTATTAAATGATTAATTAGAAGTTGTAGATAATTTAAATATTATGTTTGATAAACATAATAAATAATTGGCCTAGTCGAATTCCTTTGTGCTTAGATAATATATAACATGCATTCAATTTGCCTTTAATTTTGATTTGTGGGAGACAATTTCAGCCTTCTAAGCTTTGCCTATCATTGTCTAGAAGTTTTTTTTCTATTAGTCGTGTGAGTATTTATTTTTCTTTTAATGTCATTTGGAAACTCATTACTGGTAATCTGTTGTTTTCTTGCTCTCTTCTATTTGTACTGCATTTTTAAATTGTGCAGATTTATTCATTGTTTTGTTTCGTATTCATTTTTTCTATGTACTAATTACTTTATAGATTCTGTACTGCATTTGTAGTTTCATCCTAATGTGGTTATTATGTTGAACTCACTTTTCAAGCACGTTGTTATTATCACAGCAAATTACAGAGTGATGTCCTGAGGGAAGCAATCTCCCAGGTTGTTGGTGATTCTCGGGAGAAGAAACGGAAATTCACCGAGACAGTCGAGTTGCAAATTGGTCTGAAAAATTATGATCCTCAGAAGGACAAGCGTTTTAGTGGGTCTGTAAAGCTTCCTCATATTCCTCGCCCTAAAATGAAAGTATGCATGTTGGGAGATGCTCAACATGTCGAGGAGGTAAAGCATATTGGTATTTTATGTATGTTTATTTATGGATTTCTTTTGGTATAAGAATTATTTAGTGTCCCTTGTTTTAATGTCTCCTGATCCATTAGAGTTATACTTTTTTAATTCCTGTAATCATTAACTGGCTCATTACTTACAGGATGGTCTTCTCTGTGAATCATAGATTCAAATGCTGGAAGGTCATGGTTTATCGTTTATTGTGGTCAACTATGTATTTAGTTGTGTTGCTCTGCTGCTAAAATGAGTACCAATCAGTATTAACTAATGTTTTGCATCTACCCCCATCAGTCATGCTGCAGACATATTTGTGTTGTTTGCATGTGTGTGATTTCAATGTAGCTCTTGAAAATATCTGCAACAATGAATACAACCTATATGATGATGATATGAATGGAACATTTCAAATCTATTTTCACCTTATCTTGACATGAGAACAAAAATATTTTCTGTTAAATATCATGATCTCCATTTTTTTTACTTGTGGATACTTATAGTTCTGATTCTTATGTTTTCGTGCACATCTTATTGCAGCATGTTATTCTAATGCTTGCTTTTATCGCCCCCAGGCAGAGAAGATAGGGCTAGATTATATGGATGTTGAAAGTTTGAAAAAGATGAACAAAAATAAGAAGCTGGTTAAGAAACTTGCTAAAAAGCACCACGCTTTCCTGGCATCAGAGGCTATCATCAAACAGATTCCGCGTCTTCTTGGCCCTGGTCTGAACAAGGCAGGCAAGCACTATGGCTTTTAACTTTTACTGCATCCTCAATGCATCTGATCAGACAACTACTTTTTTATGCCGGTGGAAATTTTAGCAAATCATAACAAGGTTTAAGTTATCATATTTTAACAATTTTCTTCAATGTAATCTTGTTTGAAAAATGAACATTACAGTGACATATAACATAGTCAATTAATGGTTATTGATCAGTAGCCATTCATGAGTCAATCAGCAAGTTCACGAAGCCATCTATTTAAGAATAAAATATCATAGTAGAGAGCAATTATTGAATTATTTTTTTGGAAGTTAAACAAGTGTATATAGAAGGGTTTATTTTGTTGCAATTACTTCTTTGAATCCCTAAATAGCTTTTTGGCCCTTTGGAAATTTTATTCATTTCAGTTGGTATACTTATTGAAATAAATATGTATAGTTTCCATATAATGAGAATATCATCATTAGCAACAACAACAACAATATCCAGGAGTAATATTCCAACTTAGTTAGATCAATTAAAGGCGCTATATGAAAAGCAAAATATTTTTGGGAGTGGCACTGACGTTAGTGATATTTTGTTTTATTTGAGGTTGGTTTTAATGATCTCAAACTATGCTCCATTTATATGAGAATGTTGTTTGGGGTATTGGTAAGAAAAACTATAATTAATCTTACCACTTAATGTTAATTGCATCTTAATGAAAATCTATTCTGATGCTTGATTGTTATTGTTTTTGCCATGGCCCTTTGTTCATCTTACTTCTTGGGTAGGTTTCAATCTCCATTAGATTCAACTTGAAATCTTCCAACAATCTTTTTGAAATTTGATCATGTGTGTACATGTGTTCTTGCTCTTCTGTTAGTTTGTTGAATTTAGATCTCTGTATTCTAGGTTGACCGATATACATTTATATATGTTCTCCTGTATGTAGTTTCTGTTCTGTTATATCTTACTCATCTCTGGTTGTCTTTTAATTTGATTTGCTATGCAGGGAAATTTCCCACTTTGGTCACTCACCAAGAATCTTTAGAGTCAAAAGTTAATGAGACAAAAGCAATGGTGAAGTTTCAACTCAAGAAAGTTCTTTGCATGGGTGTTGCAGTGGGTAACTGTGCAATGGAGGAGAAGCAGATCTTTCAGAATGTGCAACTCAGCGTGAATTTCCTTGTCTCTTTGCTGAAAAAGAACTGGCAAAATGTGAGTTCTTGTCATCCCTGTTAGTTGATTTTTTTTTCTCATGTTTCACTATTTTCTCTTAGAATTAATCATCATTCAAACTGGTAGGTTTTTTTTCTAATTGGTACCAAGGGTTTTTTTTGTTAGATGCTTATAGAAATCAATCCAAATTACTCATTGTTTTTATTGATGTTTTGGATTATTCAACTTTCTTTTGCTTCTTTACTAATTTTGATTAAATTTTGTAGAGCTTGTAACAATATATTATTAAGTTTCTTTCTAGAAAAACAACTTTATTAGTCTTTTTCCTTGGCTTATTGGCATTAGTGTCTTTGAGGCTGAAATGACTTTTATTGACAGGCTTTGATGTTTATTTTGTTTGCGTTCCAATTTTTCTTTCTTATTTGTTGTAGTTTTCATACTAAAAAAAACTCGTGTTGATCTGTAGTGACTGCTTTGTGTTAAAATATAGACTGTATTTTTTGTCCCGTCACTGATGTTTGGTGGTTTCCCAGGTGAGATGCTTGTACCTGAAGAGCACCATGGGGAAGCCATACCGAGTGTTCTGAGTTAGCTCCTGTCTCAGGCTGGTGATCCATAAAATCTAAATTCTACTTTATCTTCCATATTTTGTTCATTAAGCAGTATTGAAGGTCTAGGTTTATTAAAAGCTCATGTTCTGTTTGGTGTCAACATCCATGAGAAGGTATTTATTCTTGTTATGCTTCTAATATTTCGGTGGACATTTGAGTTTTATTCTTCTTTTTGTGAACATTATCAGCCCTTTTCCCCTCTGTAGGCCTGATCAGTCATTCAAGTGTTTGTGATTGAAAACTGAACAACTTTTAAGAGTCTCTCCTTGTTAATCTTTGTGGTTGATTCCGGGTGTTCAATGAAGATTAGGTTAACCACTTCGTGGTTGTCTCTGTCGAGACATCACAACGTAGTTATTTATGGAAGGAAATTAGTTTATAAGAAGTTAAATTATAGTTGACCATTCGTCAAAGGATCAACTAGAAATAAGGTGTCCAAAAGCGTTGATGCAAACGATTAGCTTTCCAGGAGGCCGAAGCATATGTCAATTTTAGTGATGTGCGGGTAAATTGCAGTAACTTTCAGGGAAAAAGAAGGTAAGAATTTGACATCTTTTTAATTATATTAATGTATTTTACAAAAGGTAAAGTGGGATCTTGTAATGATTAGGTAAGGTTTTTATTAATTAAGTTAATCAGCACTTTCAAATGCATTAATATTGTATTGTCTACTCTAGTTATAGTGATAAATAAATAATTTTTCATGATGAAACAAATAATAATATCAATAATAAATCATTTCTCTGGCCAAAAGCTGCTCTTATAATACAAGAAAACTACTGGCATCCGAGTCTGCCACCTGGTATCATCATTGACACTTGTTTTTATTTGATGATTTGGTTATGACACGGTGGTGGTTAGTATTTTCAAGCAAGGTCTGTCGTATCGTATTGTATCGACGTTTCGATCCGGGATCGATATCGGTATAATACGATATATCGTTCGGTACACCGGGTGTGTATCGAAAATCTTTAGCTAATCAGTAGTAGTGCTCGGTATATTGTTATATTGCTATAATGTTGATGCGGTGCGGGGGGTCCGTATCGTTGGTGCGCCGGATCGGGACTACTTCTACGGTGTCTTTGTTACGAGTGCTACAAAGATTCGATGCGATGATGCAGGATAATCCACGTATCGTTGGCCTATCACATCGGTACGTACCATCCGTACCGAACGGTATGGTCCGATACGACAGACCTTGTTTTCAAGCATACTAGTATTTTCGTCCACGTGCCGCCCACGTCGAGACACAAGAGAAGACGTCTCCACTACCATCACTTCGTGGCGGAGCCCGTCGGAATATCTAACCCGCCCAACGCAACCGAACAAGCTTTTCATACGGGTGGGTCCCGCACGTAGCCAAGTACGGCCGTAGGAAAAGCGTGTCGATCAATTCTTCTTACGACGCACAACCTTCTATGGCGAAGGGAGAGGTTAGCCGCGGTGGGGGCCACCGAAACGCTTGGTGATCATTGGCTGGATCCCCTCGACCGCGCGCCGTGTGCCGCATCGAATCCGAGCTGGAAGAGATGAGGGGGATATCCTATCTGCCGTTTCTCGTCCCTCGGTTGGGGCACTCTTCGATCGCCCGGTCTCTCGAAGAGGATTCCTGGATCTTCCTTCGCCATCTTCCACCCTCTCTCGATTTCATCCTTGGGTACCCGATTCCTCTTCTTCTTTCTTTTTTTCATTTACTCTTCATTCTTGTTTTTGTTGATCCATTTCGATTTCTGGATTGCAGCAAATGAACGTGCTCCAAGTGCTTATTTTCTGGTTATAAATGCTATACTTATTTCTCTGTAGGGATTTTGCCCTTTCCATGTTTTTTTCTATACGCACGCAAGGCTAAGCATCCTTCACAGAACAATTCCCCTCATATATATATATATATATATATATATATATATATATATATATATATATATTGTAAGACTGGTACTAGGGAAAAGAAGCCACCTTTGTGTGTGTGTGTGTGTAGGACTGGAAATAGGAAAAGGAATCCAGGTTAGATTGATGCGATGCCGTTAGTGGAAGTTTTGCGGGGATAATATGTTAAGAATCTTGCTGTGGATACTTAGAATTGATGTCGACACCATGGTGTGATCTGGGATAGTCATAACATGGCTAGATAAAAATTGGTTCTTGATAGTAATATCGCTATAATGCAGCCAGAAAAGCTAGTGGAGCTCATGTCATCTTGCATTCCTCTGAAACTGCTGTTTGCCACATGCAAGTTTTGAGATCTTATTTCGCAAAAGATGCAACTCTTTTGTGTGTACAATGATGACCAGGTTCACCAAATGCATATTTATTTTGTTTGTCCTGAACTTCTTCCGATTCGAAAGGAGAGCCTTGCAGGGTTATTCACCTTTTGAAGCACCAACTTATAGTTTTTGATTTGGCTTGTAGACAACTATTAGATTCTGCATGCATTTAATGGAGACAATAAATTTCTTGTCGGATCAAAATTTTGGCAATTCTGTTGTTGTTTCAGCTGCCTGTTCAATTTATAGTACATTTCTGATGGACGTTCTTTTCCCCTAGCAATTAAACTGCAGTGAAAGAGAAGCACAGAATTTCCTTAAGAATTAGTTAAGGACTAATGTTCTAAAGTTGATCGCAGGGATGATGACTCATCGCTAGGTCATCCATTTGCATTCTAAATTAGATTCTTGTTTCTTTTGTTTGAGGTTGTCGTGACTAGTGCTGTAAGACAAGGGATTTGAGTAGTGTTTCATACATGATGTCAATGACAAAAAGACTGTTCTTTTTATTTCGGTGCAAATTTTCTTTTGTGCTGTACAAGTACAAACAATGATTTAGGATTCTGGTACTGAAAGAGAATATTTCTGTGCACAAATGTGAAACTTCAATTGTATCTCTACCTGGACCTCATGCTACCCTCAAGTCAAGTGTTGCATGTGCATCACATCCAGAAACAATTGATTGGCCTTTCTACCGATCAAGCATTGACAAATACTTTGATGATTATTATATATTCATATTCCTGCATTCAGTTCTTGGTGACAGATACTTAAAAAATAACAGAAACATAAATCATCCATGCATCAACCTGAGGATAATTGCCCACCTTTTTGTAGTACAAATGTGTCCACTGGCCATAATAGATGCAAGACTGTATTATCAATCTATGAAACTTTGTGGGCCGATTGTGGATGAAGTTGTGCGCAAGGATTCCTGGCTTGCCTAGTTCTGAATGTTCAGCTCTGTTGGTTTGAGCAGCAACTATTAAGTCTTATCTGTGCACAATCATTTCCATGTGAGGACTTGTGAATTTGTACCTCCCTTACATGTCTATTTGATCATAAGTGTCATGCTTTCACCTAATTGCACGTACCAAGTAGACACTTTGATCTGGTGCCAAAAAATACTAGTTCTGTAATGAACTGATTGTATTCGTTGTCTGTTGGACAAGCTTTTGTCCAGTCGATATAATGATACTCTTTCTAATTTGTTTTGGGTTTTCAGGAGACACAATGGTGACAATTGCTCTCCCATCTTCCTGTATGCTCAAGAGCAGCTCCAAGGGCTGGCTTTCTTCTGCGTTGATTAGGGGTCCATCCTCGCTTAGCTCCTTGAGGTGCATCACAAAAACATCAAGCTTAAGGATGGCCAACCGCTTCAGGGCATCGGCTATGGCCGTTTACAAGGTGAAGCTCATTGGACCAGAGGGGCAGGAGCATGAATTTGATGCTCCAGATGATGCCTACATTCTGGACTCAGCTGAGACGGCAGGAGTGGAGCTGCCGTACTCATGTCGTGCCGGTGCGTGTTCCAGCTGTGCAGGCCAGATGGTGTCTGGTGCTGTTGATCAGTCAGATGGATCCTTCCTTGATGATTCACAGATTTCAAAGGGTTACATGCTGACTTGTGTTGCCTATCCCAAGTCAGATTGTGTCATTCAGACACACAAGGAAAGTGATCTGTACTGATGGTCGTTGATCAGTTTGTTGTGCTTCACTCTTCCTCTGGTTTGAACCTTATCAGACTGTATTGTGGGTCAGGTTTTTGTTGCGTTCAAGAATCTGCTGTTTCTTACAAGGATTTTAATCTTAATAGTTTGTTCCCAGCATCATATTCCTATGCTCTATCTAATTCCAGATGGATAAGATAGTTTCTTCTTTACTTGGTTATGATATGGGCTTGGAAGTTCCAAATTTTGTTTGAATTTCCATGCAAATTATGATATCTAAGTTTGAGTTTCCCTAATATTTTTCTACTCCGATTTTTAATTTTTTTTGTATAGAAATCTTGTACAAATATTATGATATATATATATATATATATATATATATACACACACTTATACACACACACACATATATATATATATATATATATATATATATATATATATATATATACCTTGATTCATCTAGACCAAAAATAAAAATATCAAATTGACTGAATATAAATTTCAAATGCAATTTTTTCGATTATGAAAATGTAGTAAAGATCATTGAAACTATGCAGATTCTTTTGCAACAAGTAGTTTCTGAACCTCTTATTAATGGAACACTCAAGAGGTGTGTCTACTTTGTGCTCTTCTCACTATCATCTCCTCTCAGAATCCTCTTCATCTGTTCCACAAGCTCCTGCATCTGCTTCCTCGAGTGGAGCGGCGAAGGGTACACGCAAGCACAGTCGAGCTGGCCATCTCGGATCGTATCGAACACGGCGATGGAGGGGCCAACCCCATGGGAGGAAGCACAGCCGACGTAGTCGTCCAAGCCGAGCTGGTGCTGTAGCGCCGCCGACGACTCGTACACGACGGGCTCTTCGAACACGGAGACGAGCGCGGTTCTGAGGGCTGAGGAATTGGTGAGGTGGGGGTGATCGATGGCCCTGCCCATCAGGTAGTTCACCTCGCCGATGTCTTTGAGATGCTTCTTGTTGGTCATGGCGGTGGAGTAGGAGCATTGGCATCTCTCCGCGACCTCCCATAGTCCTTCTCCCCCATGAATGCTGTGTGTGTTGATGAGGGCCGAGTGATAGAATCCTGCAAAGATTAGACGGCGGCCCAATAGTTGAGCATACTGCATGCCAATCTGATATCGAGAAACACTCAAATTCTTCATTATGAAACTAATAAATTTAAATTGTATGATTCTTTAATCAACTAAAAGTCCTCTCACATAAAATAGTATAACTCAAGACTAACACATATGAGATCAAACAACAATACAACTTAAAAAGTATAAGATATGACTTGATCTTTAGAAATGTGAGGCTGTCCTCTTAATCCATCTATTTTCACCTCATGCACATAAATATTTTCAACAATTCAATTAAATTTTTAATTTTTTTTCTTCTTCATGCAATACTATTCCAAATTGAACTCCCAAGCAACATATTTTCAATAAAATATTTAAAAGAAATGTTTGCCAACCCTCATAGTTATTATCCATCTTAGCTTGAGGTTTTCGCCTTTTGGAATGTCTCCGATTTCGCCTCATGATTACTAAGATTTAGATTTTTGAGTACGAAAGAGGAGTGAAAGTTCATGAATTTTACACACTTTTACAAGATTTACATGCTTCGTGCTTAGGTGCTAGTAAGAAACAGTACTAAAACTAGAATGAACAACATTATTCTCCTTTGCTATTCTAATTCAGTTGATCACATTTACGATGCAATTCAAATTGTGTCCGCATAGTTATGATTTCTTTTTCCTTTAAAAATGTCATGCCAAATGATAAGATTATAATGGTTTGTCATACTGCGGAATACAGCGGTCAAATGACAAATTGTTGCAGGTTTTGTAGGCCTTACCGATGTTGTGATCATGCAGAGGCGGATCGAGATACTTGCGGCAATCGATGAGGGTGATGACCGAGTAAGTCTCGTAGCGATCATTGTCCCATTGTTTTGATGCACGCGTAGCCACCATTGCTGCAGCTGATAAGGCTCCACACAGCTTAATTCCCCTCTTTCTGCATGCCTGGGATTCAAAATTATTAAAGTTGATATGAACGTGGCAATTAGCAAGAAAGTATCATTTAGCATGGTAAGATGATGATCATACATGCTCTTAAAAAAATCACAAAAAAATAATCTTCTGTGGATTTCGATCACTAGCAAAAATATCATCAAAATAAATAAATCAAAAACAAAAAAATAAAGCTCAAAATTAGTCTTTTACTTAATAGATATAAAATCATCTTTATCATTGATTGCATCGATATATTAGATTAATTAGTCGGAACACAAGTTTACTTATTAAATATTATAATCCTATACTATATTAATAAGTTTATAGAATATATATAAGATAATATTATCAAAATAAATATTGTAGTTGAAATAAATAAGAGAATATAATGAAAATGGATGATAGAGACGACAATAAAATGGTAGAGACGTGATAGGAACTAAAGATCAAAGAATATAAAATGATTTCCTTCTGTTATATTTTTATAAAAAAATATTTATCTTTGAAAATAATTTAGACACCTCTAATATTTTGCTTAGGTATATTGCTGGAAGCTGCTTAGGTTTTCTACTTTCAGAAGTCTTGTTTAGTATAATATATGCGGTGCATATGATATTTATGTGGGAGGAATTGGATCAAGATCATATTTTCTTCACTTGCCCTTTTGCTTGTAAAGTTTAACAAGGATCCAAGAATAGATTAAGAATCAAGTTTTAGGTTTATGTTGGGGCTTTGGAGCTTGGGTAAAGAGAGGAGGACGTCACCAATCTACCTGGGTGGACCTCCAGTTTTAGAGCCCTTATTGTTTCTAGGATAGAAGGCTCGAAATGAGGAACTTTCAAGGCAGTGAAGGATGACCTTTGTTGTTCACTCTTTGGGTTTGGCCCAAAGATTTTTGTTGGCTGAAAGCCTAAAGTCCTGAAGAAAGAGAAACCCACACGCATAAACAAGAAGAAACACAGCAAGAGAGGAATCAGGAAACCATCTCCATTGTGAACAACAACAATAACCGGATAAGTTGTTTTGAGTTGCATATTTTCTTGGATGTCCACATCTCTACTCTCCTACCGAAGAAAAGAGCAATCGGAGTGACCACTCATCATCCTATTTGTCAGCCTCTGTAATCCACCAATTTATTTAAATTTCAGTCTAAATTGAATTCATACATTATATATCTTAAATATTTTATCTTTATATATACTTTTTAACTGAAAATAAATTTATTATGATTAAAATTGGTTAATCTTACAAACCTTGCTTTTTTATCTTATAGTGTGGGAAACTATCTATGTATCTTAATGCATTGAACAGTGTGAGGATGATCAGAGTCCACACTAACCGTAACGGCCTCGCAGGATGGACGGTATGAGATGAGGGATCAGACAGATCCTACGGTCATAATGCAATGTATAGTGTGCAGTATAAGCAGGGTATCCGAGCGTACAAGGAAGCAAAACAAGAAGAAGAGGAGGCACTCACGGTGAGAAGTTTCTGGGTGTCGTCGGTGCCCAACACCAGCCTCGCCACCTGCGACCGCCGCTCGGAGGCAGCATCCTCGAACCGGAGGGTCGATGTCCTCAGGGCGTTCAACGAGTAGCCGACCAAATCCTTCCCCCGCGCCCAGAACGGCTTCCAGGCGTCCTGCTTCGGAATCAAGTCATCTATCCCCCGATTGAACCCATCCGCCTCTCCGTGGATTCTCTCCCCCGAAGCGTCCATCAAGGCCAGGAGCTCCTTCAGGACCGCCACGGCGGAGGTGCGATCGCAGACCGCGGTGTGAAGCCGGAGCGCGAGGGTGGACCGGCCGGGCTCGGGCATCTCGTAGAGCGTCGCGAAGAGGACCTGGTGAGTCGGGCCCCCGTCGGACCAGGGGTTCTGGTTGAACTCATGCTCTAAGAGGGCGTGGAAGGGCGAAACCGACACCGCCGACGCCGATGCCGGCGGCGGCAGGAGGAGATCGGAGGAGGAGAGGAGCCGGAGGACTTCCGACCGGGGGGTGGCGATGACGAAGAAGGGGTGTCTGGAGGCGACGGTGACGAGGTGGGCGCGGAGGAGAGGGTGGGAGGATTGGAGCTGGTGGAGAGCGGAATCGAGGAGGGGGCGGGAGACAGGTCGGGAGAGGAGGAGGGCGAGGACAGTGATGCCGGTCCCGCCCTCCACGGCCCGGCACCAGCTGTACTCGGTGCCGCCGACGGGCCGTCCATCGGCGGTCCCGTCGTCCATTCCCGGGGAAAGGGTGGGGGAAAAGCTAGAGGAGGGAACTCGATCGATGGCTCGCTTTGGCCGTTCTTATCTTTACCCAAAGAGGAGTCTTTTCTTCGTACGTAGCTACTCTCCGTTGAAGCCGCACACTTATGGAATGGGAGGATATTCTTTTATTTAAAAAATAAAAAATAAAAAAAATTCGTTACATCAAATCAAACGACCGACCCTATTCACACATGGAATCGAACTGCAGAATAATATATTAATCAATTCGAATATTTTAATATAAATAAATAAATTTTTTTTATTTAAGAATAAATTTGATCTTTACTTCAAAGTCATTCTTTTCGTATGTGGACAATATTCGGGATAGGAGGTATATGACAGGACGAATTAATGAGGTATGAAATTGTACCAAAATCATCGTCCCCACATCAAAATCGATCATATCAATTAACTTACCTAATTCCACCCTATCACTTGACAAGTGCCACATTGCCCAACTCATCGAGCTTTGCTATCGGAATATGACTACGCACTTAACTACAGGACAAACCGAGCGGCAGACGGAAACACTCACTTCCTTACCGTGTTGTGATTGGATATAATAGTCGGGATTTTTTTTATTATTATTATTCTCACAAGTGCGTCAACTTCTATAAATAAACATCCGAAAGTAAATTTAATTTTAATAATTTATTATAAGATCTTAGATTCGAATTTTATCTCTTTTTTTTTTTAAATAAGTGTCCAAATTGTATGAATTGAATATTTAAGTGCCCACTTAAATATGCGTGTGTACGTGTTTGATGCTTCCGGAGCCACTTTCCAAGTGAAAGCATTGCATTGCTTCCGCATAGCTCGAGTGGGCACGTTGAGAGCCACTTGAATCAAAATTAGAGCAAGTTAGATAATACCGTTTTAGACAATTAATGGAGTCGTACAGAAAGAAAAGAAATATTATGATGAGTTTTAATAAATAATTATATATTCATTAATTATATTATTATTATTATTATTAAAGATGATTATGATAATATAGTCACTCGTTTTAGAATGATAGAAAGTTTGACTAATGAGTTTACTATTAATATAAGGTTACATCTATTAAGTTATTACATTTTTTTATATTGATGATTAATAAATTTATTTACTATTTATAAGATAGACTTGGATGGTGTATATATTTTTTGTGATGATATTATATTAATTGACTATAGTTTAAATGAAACTAATTCTAAACTTAAGATAACAAGATAATCCTTAAAAACTAAAGATTTTAGATTAAATATTATTAACACTAAATATATAAAATATACTTTTAGTTATATTAGGAATAAATATGAGGATATAATTAAGTTAGATTTACAGGAGGTTCTATTAAGTAAAAACTTTATACATCTTGAATTAATTATTAAACAAGATGAATAAATTGATTATTCATTGACTGAAAATAGAATGATTAAGAAGATAAGAACTGTGAAGAGACTTACGTGACAATTAATTACTTTTGAGATTAAAAAAATATAATATAGTTATTATACCAATAATACTTTATGAATTTCAATGCTGAGCAGTTAAAACATAATATATACAAAGATAAGTTTATACTCTAGAGATGAAATTATTGATGTGGATATGTGAAGTTACTAAAAAAATAAAAAAAATATATTATTTATGAATAATTATGTATAACTCCAATAAAAAAATAAAATAAGAAAAAAATACTTAGCATGACCATATGCTCAAGAGACTTATTAAATAGATAGTTAGAGTATATAAAATAATTACTATTAGTGGTGTGAGAAAATATAGTAAGAAGATCTAAAAAGAACATAGTAGAAATCATATATAAAAAATTAGATGGTTTTAACTTATATGACTTTTTACATATAATAAAATTTAGATAGATAGTTATGATTTTATTGTTATTGTTATTATAGATAATACTGTTTTATCATAAATTTTAGTGCCGAGAATTCAAAGCCAACATGGGTTATTGTGAAAGCTTAACATCAGTTTAGTATCAAGAGATAATTAGATTTAATATGGATTCACATAAAAATTATATCGAGATAGATATATTTGACAAAGTTTCTCTTATGTTTAAAATAGTATTTGGAAATTAATATGATAACTAAGAATTCAGAGGGTCCGAGAAATTAAAAGTTGTATAGAGTCTCTCTTGTAATAACATAATATTTATTATATAATTTATTAATCATCGGAAGTAAATGAGAGTTAACTAAGATCAATGATTATAATCATGCGAACCAACAAGATGTTCAAGTGTATGTCCGACTATCCCCTTATTATGGCTCATTTCTAGAAAAAGTGGATGTAAGTTTTCAATCAATATTTCATGTTTATTATACTAATATTTTTTGTATTTAATTCAAAGATGTTAAATATTTTAAATAAAACATAACGGGAGGGACGTGAAATGGTTAGTTAGGTATAATGCCACATTATAATTATATTATTTACTTTTATAGTCCCTTAATATTTAAATTTACTGTTTATTTTTCCTAATGTGACATCTTCAGTCACTATTAATCTGGCTATATTGTATTGCCATAAGATTAAATGATACCAATATAAAATTATACTTTCAATGATTATGTATTATACTGGTGATTAATTAGTTCATAGTTATTTATGATGGCTAGGATTAATGGATGTCCCTTTTTTTCTTTTTTTTTTTCTTTCAGCCCATGTACAGTATATGGAACCAATGGGATTAGTTGGAACATAAGGAAGGCAAACAAAGAGGACTAATTATATATTATTTGATGTAATTATATCTTTCTATTCTTAAACTTAGAAAATTTATATTGAGATCTTAAGTATGAAAGTAAACTATTTAATTCTATTTATTATAATATAATCGATTTTATCAATGAAAGACCGAAAGTAGAGGGATGAAGCATCTATGTCACGTTCGAGGGAGAGAGATGAGGTATATGTGTCGGTGTCGGACTACTTTGCCTCATCGTCAACTACACATATGCCTCATTTGTTTCTTCTTTTTCTTTTATTAATGTAAATACAGAATGATATAACAAAAATTAGAAGACTGAGAGATACTACATCGATAATATTTTTATACAATTTTGCAGCGTCTACATTGTTGAGATCAAGGTCTGTCGTACCGGATCATACCGTCGGTATGAAGGCGACGCATCTCTGGTCCGACAGTCATATTACACGGACCGTCTGTATTGATCTACATCAGTAGTCAGTAGCATCACGCATGCTGATGCCATGTACACTGAGTGTACCACTTTCGATACACCTGGTACCGAAGATATATCGATCG
Organism: Musa schizocarpa; assembly: GCA_900464855.2. Taxonomy (NCBI): domain Eukaryota; kingdom Viridiplantae; phylum Streptophyta; class Magnoliopsida; order Zingiberales; family Musaceae; genus Musa; species Musa schizocarpa. The sequence goes on along the minus strand of LS990925.1, from coordinate 25,605,889 downwards.
TGATCGATCTCGAGCCCGAGCCCAAACGCCGATACGATCACGAAAGTGCTACGAAGGTTTCGGTACACCTGAGTGTACCACTCGATACACCTGGATGTACCGAGCGATATATCGTATCGTATCGATACTGAGCCCGGGTCGAAACATTGATATGATACGATACAGTACGACAGACCTTGGTTGAGATCGCTTTTGAACGGTGAAAAAATATGCATGCAGCAGCTGTCGGAGCAGTAAACATGCTGCCAACATTGATGCACGCATAAGGTAAAATGTTCACTTTAAAATTCATTGATATATACATATGTCTCGTAAACCAGTAATTTGGTTGCAGGGCGGTCATGGACGGTAATGATACATCAGGGAAAGCAACCGCAAAGAGCAGTGTAGATATCATTAAGTACAAACATAGACTTTTAGGTTCTGACGAATCGTGTGATCAAGAGTTTAAAGTGCTTCGTGTGGGATCTCGAATTAAAAGTCTTATCTATATATTTTTTAAGATTTCTAAGGAACTATTTTTTTTAAGATTTCAAGAAATTAATTCTTTACATACATAGATATACAAAAGTATCACATGATTTAAATAGAATTAATTAAGTTTGTAACATACGCTTGACTTTCTTTTTTTAATGTGTCGTAAGTCAAGCGTATGCTCAATTACTTGATCATCTAAGCAAATTAATCTGAATCATGTGATACTTTTGTATATCTATATATGTAAAGAATGCAGAGAGCGTGAAATGGCAGCAGCGTCTCATTATCCTAGCGAGCGATTCCAGGATTACGAGCGTACCGAGGAAGCTCCTGTGAGATCAGAACTGGATATACCAAGCAAGGGGATTAGCGAATCACTTCGAGCCATGCCGATGGAAGCTCTGCCGGAGTTCCGAGAAAACCACCCTCGTGAGTCATCCTAAGAGCCCAAACCATCTTTCATACCACGCTTCTCCAAATTGACGTCTTATTGAGTATAATCTGCTCTCGCTTTAATCTTGTTTCGTGCACAACGATGATTCGGAGCTGAAGGGATTTTATCTTATAAGTCCGAGCTTAGAACACTTTTTATATCCACATGAGACGTTAGGGGTATTGTCGCTAAGTTGTCTTTATAAACCTGAATTCTAGATTTTAAAATTTTATATTAAAATCTTTATAATTTTAAAAATTTATACTAAAATCTTTATAATAAGATTGAAACATCTAGATTTATGTATTATAATATCATCAATTTTATCAATAGAAATATAAAAATAATAAATAAAAAATAATTTTAATATTTTAATTAATGATAATAAATGATAATCGTTCTATAACCATCGAATCATATCGTCCGTCGTTATTAACTGAAATATTAAAATTATTTTTTACTTATTATTTTTATATTTTTATCAATAAAATAAATAGTGAATATAAATGTTTTACTTTCATAATTAGAAAAAAAATAATATAAATTTTTTAAATTCAAAAACTAAAATATTAAAAATATCTAATTAAAAAATATATAATTAACCCTAAAGAAACACTACATTCCTCCGAACAGGTGGATGAATTCTTATGAAACGGATTGACTTGTGTTGAGATTTACCCGCTGACTTCATAAGTTTCCACCCCAAATTTTTACCTTTTTGCCACAAGTCTTCATGCTTCTTTTTAGAATATATAATGTTTCGTGAAATTTATTCTTAAAAAGCGTATACGAAAGAAGGTATTTGCGCAATGAGTAGACACGACCTTTAGAAACGAATTAGATGTAAAACCTTTTGCCTATTGTGTAGACTATAAAAGGGACGACCTTTAGAAACGAATTAGATGTAAAACCTTTTGCCTATTGTGTAGACTATAAAAGGGCATAAAAAAGGCGATGAACACCTGAAGGAAGAAGGTTATGTAGCCAACCAAAGAGTTATCCGGTTTGAATTGAGACACAACCAGGAAATATAAAGATCATATTAAAGCACAATACTCGGGAAACGGCTTCAACAAACCCTAACTACTACAAAATTCACGAGCCTTCTGCGTTTGCATCAAGTGACCTGTCACTTGAGATCCATAAAGACTACCTACAACCCACATTAGATCAATGCAAAACTCAATGGGACTTGACATACTCCTGAACTATATGAAGACCCTCCGATTCTTCACCATAATCCTGCCAAAGAAAAATATTAACACATATTTGGAAGTCATGTCCGAAAATGTCAAAGAAATGACAAGTATAATGTTCTTTTTCAATTGATTACAGTACCTTGATTACCACACATGAACAACCCACAACTTTCCTAGCCTTTCCCTCTGAATCAATCTTGCATAGCTGCATTCCAATAACACAATAGAAAAGCATTCAGAATCGTCAGATAACAGCAAATCACAAAGAGATACAACCACGGCGCATACATCCCTGATTAACCAAGATAATAACAAGTGTGATGTAATACCATTTTTCCTGTCAACCAACTGCCCTTTATAACCAGATACCGATTACAAAGGACATAAGAAAGAGCACTAGGAAGAAGCAGTCAAGCCTATAAAATAACAGCAGCATAAACGGCTGCAAACCATGGACACATCAATATGCCTACCAGAGAATAATACGTGACATAATATTTGCCTGTTTATGCATATTTGTCACACAACATCAATGACGAAACAACATAGTTGACAGAGAAAAAATAAATTGAAATCATCAACCACCATAAATGCATATTATATTTTAATGTTGTTAGACTGTAAAATCTTAAAGAAAGAAAAATCTGACAAAGAAGATGCATTTCTACCATTATCATCTTGGCTCATATTTGAAGTTCACAAGAAAAAAGAAAGGATTTCAAAAAATGTCTGACAAAGCAGGCTGGATCAGAGTCTATATTTACTAAGGTTGTGACAATTTATATACATGTAACACAGATAAGCAAAAAAAGTCGAGGAAAAATATTTACAGGACAATATTCAGCTAGCTTGCTTGTACATGCAGTTTTGTGATATTTGACTAGGAATATAGACTGCTAACTGCGTTTTTGTTTTGCTTTAAGCAAACATTAGAAAAGAAGTTTTTTTCAAAAAAAAAACAACCCCATGAATCATTTGGTGCAACCAAATACAAAATGAAAAAAAAAAGAGAAACATGAAGAGATACAAACCCCTGCCCACTCGCCAAGGGTTTTGGCACTTGGAACCATTACTAGATGCACATTATGATCAGCACAGAGGGCTTTGACTAGCTTGACATAGTCAGCCTGGTTGCAATCCTCAGCCAGAATGCAAAGCTGTGCTGCATGCTTCTCGATTACCTTGGCAGCTTCGTGAAGACCACGAACAAGCCCATCATGAGCCAATGACTTCTTCATCACAAGTTGGAGAGCTGTCATCAAGTCCATGGGCTCTCCAAGAGCTGGAGCAGTTTTTTCAGGCTCTTCCCTGAGAAGCACAGGGAGAGAGTGTAAAAACGGTGTAAGAGGGCTTAAAACAACGTGTAAAGGTGAGCTCACTGCTCATGCAAGAAATTCAAATAAAAACCATGCATACCAAGAAGCAAATCGAAGGAAAAAAAATCAGGAGCTAACTGATGCTTTAAAACAAAAGTAGCTTCTAAATGTGGATCGTTTATTCAGTATACAACACAATGTTAAATGCACAGTCAAAAACCAATAATAATGATGTTGAAAATCAATAAATTATAACTTAATCAAGCTAAATATTTAGCCATTATCCCTCCATAAAGTTTACTGCCAGCTCAACAACAAAACTATGCATTGCCTCATTGGCTCATTGCATTGTTTATGAACATAACTTATTATGAGTACCATAGAAAAGTGGCAGTGCTATTGCCATCCAATTGCACTGATGACTAGATAAGCCATATGTAATGGAAGTGAACAAGTTAAAATTAAGCAAAGTATGGATAAAAAAGTCACATGAAGATAACATCCAAAAGTTGAAATCAAGAAACAAGATTAGTTATAGAGTGAAGGTTCATGACTCCACCTGTTGGTAGTACTGGCCAGCCAAAAGAACTATGTCTGCCGAGTTTGATATAGATCAAGACTAAACACCCTAGTACAAGAAGTTACAATTGTCTAACTAAGCACATCCTTTCACCAGGAAACCCAGAATAAACTTGGGCGCAAAATTACTGTTAGATGGTCTTCAGTATGGACAGTTACTGTTACTTTGGACCATGACAGATACTGCATCAATATAGTTACTTTTTTATTACTTTCCATTAGTAAAATAATTCAAATGACTCATATCATGAACATCAATTAAACCTCCAAAATCATTAAATTTCCTTATAAGGGTGCTTGGTCAAAGCATCTATGGCATAAAATTTCATTAGTTAAACAGTCCATTATTTAATTCTTAGAGTACAAGTGCTAACATCTAACTGAAGAGATGAGCTTGATCCTCTGAAGGAACCTTTCTAATCACGACTTATTCTGAATAAGTTTTGTTTAAAACAGCTTGAATGATTCAGAAATCTCCTCCCGACGCCATGTTTCCCTAGCTCAATATTAAAAAACCCATCTTATCATTAGATTGTCATCTATAACATGCTTTGCACTATCAACTAAGAGTTTACTACTATATAATTCATGTCATTAATGAAAAAGAGAAGAGCAATAATTCAATCGTGAGTTATTGAGACTTAAATCTAGTCCATGTGTAGGGCTACCAATGCCCGATTCACCTAAATTATCTAGGAAGATGAATGTTTCTAAAAAAAATTTATTAAATTACACAAGCTAAGCTGAAAATAACAGACAAATTTCTCCGTGCAAAGCATGAACTATAGGCAACTGTACACATGTACATGTCTCTACTTGTCAGTATTTTCTGCGACAAGACATACTGCACTGCATGCTGCAGAAAGAATTCCATTTCAACACTCATTCCACTTGATTGAGAAAACAACCTACCAAGAAGCATGAAATACTCAACCAAAAACCTCTTATGATCCCGATTGACTTGGTTCTAAGATGGGCAAGCTGAGAAACCATTATAGACATTACAGAACTTTACCATGGGCATTCAAGATTGAGGTGAGTCTCAATTGGTCTGTTATTACTACTTATTAGGAGCTTGAACTTTGTACAAGCAGCCAAAGTACATAGTCAAGGGAAGTAACTATGTGATAGATACAACAACAACAAAGCCATAAGTCCCAACTATTTGGGGTGACTATATGGATCTTTTGCCACCAATGAAATCTGTTAAAAGCCACATGTTAAGTCCAGAGAGCTTAGATCTTTATTTATAATTTCTATTAAAATGTTTTTAGGTCTTCTTCTACCTCTCTTTGTACCGCTAACATTAATCATTTCACCTTTTCTTACTATCACATCTAGAAATCTCTTAAATGTGTTCATACCATCTTAAATATTTTCTCATCTTATCCTGTATTGAAGCGATACCCAGTCGTTCACGAATAAATTTTTTTTTTTTCTTAGCTTTCCTAATAACTCTACACATCCAACTCAACATTCTCATCACGGTAGCACAAACTTTTTGTATATGTTATTTCCTAATTGTCTGACACTCAGATTTATAAATCATTATTGGTTTCACAACTGTCTTATAATTTTTTTTTTTAATTTCAACGATATCTTATGATTACACAAGGCGCCTGATGCCTCTCATCAAGAGTCTCTACGAACAATATCTTCATCAATCTCTCCATCTTGTTGAATAATTGATCTCAGATACCTAAAGTTTTTTACTTAGAGGGACTTTCTATCCATCCAACTTAACTATATTCTCTCTACTATTCCTAGAATCATTAAAATTATATTTTATATATTTAATTTTAGTCCTACTTCATTTAAAACTTTTAGTTTCGAAGGCTTGCCTCCATAACTCAAGTTTATAATTAATTCCACTCAGGCTCTCATTAATTAAGATAATAAAATAAGTAAATAATATACACCAGGGAGATCAATCATGTGAAAATGATAGAGACTTAATGTGGATCTTTCATGTAATTCCATGCGAATAGGAAACTACTAGACACACTTCCTATAGTTATAACATTGGCAGCAACATTAGCATACATCTTTCTTTTTTAAATCCTGCCATAAAAAATATCTAAGAACCCTATCATAGGCTTTCTCTAAATCAATAAAAATCATATACAATTTTTTTTTCTCCATATATTTATTAATTATCTTAATAAATAAATAACTGCTATAATTGATCTCGAAGCATAAAACCAAATAGATTTTCAAAGATATTTATTTCAAGCCTTACCATACTTTCAATAACGCTTTCCCAAAATTTAATAGTCTGACTCATGATTTTAATTCCTTTATAATTCGAATAATTTTGCCATCATTATTTTTATAAATTGGCACTAAAAAACTTTTTCCATTCATTAAATATCTTGTTGAATCTTATAATTTTGTTAAATAAGCTAGTTAGCAAAGTTACTCACTTGTCCCATATAACTTTTTAAACCTTAATAAGGATGCTATTAGGCTTCACATTCTTAACTATTTTTATCTTCTTTAATGAGTATTTTATTTCACTAACTCTAATTTTATGAACAAATCTATGATTATTAAATCTATCATTATTATTTATCATTAAATTTAAATCATGTCTACAATATTTATTAAATAATTTATAAAAATAACATTTTCATCTTTCCTTAATCTTCTTATCATTAAGGAGTATTCTTTGATCTTCACCTCTAATGCATTTAATATTACCTAAATCCTTACACTTTATTTCCTTAGCTTTAGCAATTCAATGTATAGTTTCTCCCCCATCTTTAATACGTAATTTATTATAAAAATATCATAGGCTTTATATTTTATTATACTAACCACTTTTTAACCTCTTTTTTAGATTCTTCACATGTTTAAAATTTTCTCATTTTTATAATTTTTCCAATCTTTAAAACATTATCGTTTTGTAAAAATTACATTTTAAACTTCCTTCTTATCATGCGATCAATCTTAAAACTCCATACATGAGGAAGATACCTAAGCAAAACCAATTGATAGAAACAAAGGACTCATATGACGGCCATTCTAACCCCGATGAGATGAATACTCCACCTCTATACATGAATAGGATCCTAAACAAAATCAATTGATAGACACAAAGGACTCACATCATGGCCATTCTAAGCCTTAAAAGATGAACATATTTGATAGAAATTTATAGTGTAAATATAATACAAGTAGAAACCCCCGATTTCGTACAAGAATTCAGCTTATTACGAAAAAGTTGAAACATCATGTATCTGAACAAAAAAAAGAGGAAAAGCAAAATGTCTTTCACGGCTGTCGAAATAGAACGGAAGAACAAAGTGGGGGTAATGGATTACTTACGCGGCCATCTCTTGACAGACGAGCTCGACCTGAAGAACAAGAAAAAAAAAAAGAAAAAGGAATCGTAAGAACAAGAGGGAATGGTTCGAAGGAGACGATGAGGATAAGAGGGGAGGCGGGGTGGCGCCACAAACCTGAGATGAGATGCGCGGGTTGTAGGATTAGGGTTTCGGGATGGCGAGGCGAAAGGCGAGGTTGCGGTCGTTTACATATATACATATGGGAAGGTGGTTTCCCCTGACCCGCTTTTTGGGTTGGGCGGAACCCAACATGACCCATGTGGGTTCGGATTATCCGAACCACTTGAAGTTTGGGCTCGCCGGTTCCCTGATCGATTGGGTTGGACGACTTGGGTCTGGTGACGTAGAGGAAGAACGGCAGGCACTCGCGCATACATACGTACGCCCATTATCTTGGCGTGTCACGGACAGTTATGCTAAGCTTTTGATAGCCGAAACATCATGGGATCACATGACATCAATATTCTGATGAGACGAGGAAAACCTACAGCATGATATCAATTAAATGCAGACAATTATAGGAAACAGCAAGAAGATGATGCGGGCTTTATTATTCGAACTAACATCGATGTGCATTTTTTCAGAATATATCGATCATCTATACTTAGGTCACAAGCACCAAAGATGGGTTAGAACGTAAATCATATAAGTCTGTCATATAACCAGAAAAAGAAATAAAAAAGGTCGCATCACTATCCGAAGCGAGCGTTACCATGGGTACAACAGTAGTCCTATGTTTCAATATGATCAACAACCATTTTTAACACCGTTAAGCATCAAAGGGTACAACAAAGAAACAAAAAAGAACAAAATAGGAGTGAGCAGCTACATGCCAATGATATTATTGGCACCAATCAATTTCAACTTCCACGCACGGCGAGAAAACATGAAGACAAGTTGCCAGTGCCTCCTTATGTTAGATTGGCCTGTCATTTGTACAGCAGTGATAGGTCAACAGTAAATGGCAGAACAACATATCAGCCCTCGTACCATAAAAGCCTTCTCCCAAGATGTACAGGGCTCTGCAGTTTTTACAGCGAGCAACAATGTCCAGGTTACCATCTGAATGGAGCAACCATCATTGGATCAATATAGAGCTGGTGTTGTCCATCTTGAACTCACTTCCCCACATTGTCAGCAGTCCTCATGTTCTGAATCTTCAGCAGCAGATTCATGTCCAAGTGGCTCCGAACTTAAACCAGCGTTGGTGATTTGAGGAGATCCAGGTGAGTCCCCACATAGATTACACTTACTGGACTCTGGTAGTTCTTCAGCAGGAACGTCAGTAGGTCCTGGTGATCCATCTTCATCCACATCTGGTCTCTCTGTTTCTGCGTCTCCAGATGAAGGCTGACAATCATCTGTACTAGGTGTGACTTCATTATCCACATCTTTCTCCATCTCAAACTGACCATTCGGAATATCTGCAGTTGGATTTATACCAGCTATGTCAGACCCCAGCGTCTCTCTCCATTCAACCCACCCTGGTGGTTTCTCATCCTCACTTATACTTGAGTCACTAGTGCCCTCTTTGGGCTCATTGATAGGACCATTCCCTGAGACAGTAGCCTGAGTTTCTCCTGAAGTGGTTCCTAGAACTGTCGCTTGCAAAGATGTTCCCATGTCATTTAGATCTTTGTTATCACCAATAACCACCTCATCGGGCTCATCTACATCAGGTGATTTCTCATTTGAATTCGGTGACGATGAAGTAGGAGAATCTGTAAGACGATCGTTGACCCCTCTATCATTTTCAAAAGCAAACCAGTTGGAATTTGTGAAGATGGAACTGCACAAGCCAGAGAATTTCAATCAGCTTGATCAACCAAGTGGTTGGCGGGCAGGCATATCAGGGATGTTCACAAAAATTGCAACTACCTGTCCTGGTCATCCCCCAGACGCAAAGACGAAATGACAACTTCTGCAGATTCATCATCAAAGTAAACATCCTGCAAAAATTATCCAATATCTAAATGCCTTTGGACCAGATGAATACAAACTCAACTATATGGTTGAAGAGCACTGACAAGTTCACCATGTCCTACCTCATCCAGATTTGGATAATAGCATGAGAAGTGAAATAGTAGAAAATCAAGTGAAACCTTCATGTAATTGGCATATCAAATAGAATCAAGAAAATAAAAAGAAACAGCTTATTTCTTTGAGACTGCATCCAACCAACACCCCAAGGTTTATGACCCAACAGTTACCCATTCCATCACTAGAAAACCTTTCAAAAATTGACAACAAAAACAAAAAGTATTAACTGTGACATTGTACCATACCTCATCATCATCTCGTTCAAAAGATCCTTGAGCCTGCACCCAGCAGCCAAAAACATTGATAAATTATCAATAACAACGACTCCAGATAGTATATACACAATCCTGTGTCTTGAGATAATTTTTTATCATTTAACTATTGTGGGAATGGTGAAAATCAGGTTTGCAAATATCTTTGATGTTACCAAATCATTAAGCATAATTAATGTCTCACAATGTCAGCTCTAACAAAACAAGAAAGGTGTTTGCTTCCAAGCAATCTATTTTCCAGAACTAAATAAGAATGATGTGTTTGTTTATCATGCTAGAACAGCTGTGAGTACACCTCTAATAGTCTCTTACATGTTAATCAGAAAAGGACACATCCACTCCAATATTACACATGTCAAACTCAATCCTACACAACATTGCCAAGCAAGGTTTGCTTAAGCTATTGTGCACATGCTAATAATTGTTTGTTGTGGTATATATCATTCATCGTGCCATGCAGTTATCAAGCCAGTAATAAGACCAGAAAGGATTGCTGAAGCTAATCCTTAATCAAGCCACTCATATCACACATGTCAAACTTAATTTTACACAACATTGCCAAGCAAGGATTGCTGAAGCTATTGTGCACATGCTAATAATTGTTTCTAGTGGTATGTATCACTCATTGGGCCATGCAGTTATGAAGCCAGTCATAAGACCAGCAATTACTCAAATTTTGATATGGGCAATACATGGCTTGCATCAGAAGCATATTGGACTAGATGTATTCCTATTCCAAGGGCATGCTGAAACACTGCAGGAATTGTGTCAACCCAAGCCCATCACCACCTTGGACAGTAGCAAGTAACGTGCAGCCTTTGATCACCGCACACAGTGTGATAAGTGAAATTTAAAGGTATATCAAATCAAACCAAACTTACTGCAGATAGTCTGAAAAAAGAAATGATTCACAGATGAAACTTAACAGTAAGCAAGCAAAAACAATATTTTTAATAACATAGACGGTTCAGGTGCATCCTTATGTTACCTCTTCAATATCATCATTAGTATAAATCCCCAATCGAAATGCCTGACTCAAATTATTAGCCAGTGCTGCCACATCAAAATCCCTGTCTCGGAAGTCCTCATCATCACTATCCCTAACTCGGTCCTGTAGTGTAGTTGGACGCCTAATAAATAGTGAAAACCATTTTAATCCATGGAATATCCAACAAGGTGTAGATGGTCACAAATGTAAAAAGTTCTTAGTCTGTACAAATAGCATAACTTTTATTAAATAATTTAGTGCAGCATAAAGTTGGGAATGGTTCTGTAAAAACAATGGTACAAAATTTCAAATATGTTACTAAATCACTGAGCAAGCAATCAGTTTACATAATTCAAGTATTTGAATAAATCATACCTAAAAGAGAAAAACAATGGAGATTATTAAGGAAGCTCTAATGCTTTGACAAATTGTCATGTAAAGATGAACCAAGTTCAATTACTGTAGGTCATCAATCAAGTGAACTCTCCTAGAAAATTCTATTTTTATGAATATCTGCCTGTTTCCAGCCTTGGACAGCTTAAAATACCAGTATCCAGATATATGCATGAAAATAAGTATATAATACTGCAATATATGAGATAACCAAGTTCCAAAATAGTCCACAAGAGCATGTTCATTCTGATTTTTTTAGTATAGGATGCACCAAAGGTTTTAAAAAATGGTACTAATATTATGTAAGCACTCAATCCATTATATATAAAACAACTACAATCATGGCTTTGATCGTAATATGACGAATGATGATACATTTAAACCAATTCCTATGCATAACCATCCAGTGATTGCAAAAGGCGCTCGGGAGAGGCGAGGCGAGGCGAGGCCCGAGCGCCTCGCTAATGTCCCCAAAGGCAGCGCTTCAAACAAGCGCCGCCGGCGGCCACGCCCAGAACCCGGTATTTGGAAACGGCGAAGCCTGGTAAACCAAAGGCGACCAACCAGAATTTTAGGTCCAGTTCGGTTGTTAGTTGGTTCAATCGAACCAACTAAACCGATATAACCCCAACCCTAACCCTAACCCTAACCCAACACTAACCTGCTGCCGCTGCCGCTCTCGATCCCGATCCCGATCGCGATCTCGTCCGCTCATTTGCCACGCTCCCATTCACGGTTGCTCGCGCTCCCACGAAGCCTTCCCCGCTGCTTCCGCCTCCTCCGAAGCCCCTCCTCATTGCTTTCAGCCCTCCTGCGAGCCCTCCCCATGAGCCTTCCCATTTTGCTCGCGCCTCCCTCGAGCCATCCCGGGCGCTCCGCCCCCGCAGAGCCCTCCATTGCTTTCAAGCCTCCGTGAGCCCTCTCATTACTTCGCGTCTCCTGCGAGCCCTCCCATGAAGCCTTCCTCACGCCACGCCTCCCTCGAGGCCTCCTCCCATTTTCTCACGCTTTCCGCCCTTTCCTTTCCCTTTCCTCATTTTTCGCATTTGCCGTTGCCATTGCTTGCTTTTTTGGCCACATTACTTTTATTGCCGCTCTTCCTCGTTTCTTTTCATCGTGGTTTTATCTTGTTAATGTGATTATATTTATTAATTATATTATATATTTTTATATTTTTATTTAAAATTTTAAATAATTATATTTATTAATTATATTTTATATTTTTATATTTTAGCGCCTCGCTTCGCTCGGGCGAGCGCCTGGGCGAGCACCTAGCGCCTCGGGCGTTTTTGGACCTTGGCACCTTTTGGCGCCTAGCGCTTTTTAAATCACTGTAACCATCCTATATAATCAACTAATAGAAGGAAAAAGCTATATATGCTCTAACTGCCATAATTAGCCAAAACTGTGGCCTTATCAAGATTTACGTGGAAACAAAGTTTATAAGTACAAGTTGGTTACTGGTTACATCAACTGGTCAAACCCATTTGGCACACAAGGTGGTACGAAGAAAAAACTTAAATAGTAACTGATACTACCTCTATGGTCTAGTTGTGGTGCTTGGTCAAACTAGCAAATACCAGGTTGTGGTGCTTGGTTGAACTAGCAAATACCAGGCAATACATACAAGTCCAACCAATATTTGAAAATTTCAATGGAATATATAAAATTTTAAAGTCAAATATGCATCCCCAAAATTCTAAAAACTGATAAACAATGGCAAAGATCTAAATTGAAATGATCACATTCACCATATATAACAAAGATGAGAATGCAAAGAATAGTCAAATTTGTTGCACTGTTGACATCTACAAAGCAAAAGAATGTTCCCCCTTAATAAAAATATATAGAGAAAAACGACAGCAATAAAATGAGATAATTTTATGTTAAAAACTTAAAAAGTTAAAACCCATCCATAGAAACTTTAAAATGAAAACAACCATAAAATAACAAAGTACACAAAAACCAGAATTTAAGAGAGCATGTCGGACACTGAAAACTCTCACTATCCTACTACATGAATAGTTCTTTTGCTATCAACTGCATATTCTATAGACTCATCATTCATAAAAAAGGAAGTAAACTGAACTCAGAAACCATATTAGGTTGTAGTCTCAAATGAACAAAAACAAAATCTACAGAAAAGCAACACATGGAAAAAAAATAAAGGTTAAGCATCTTAGTGTGACCATTTAAACCCTGAAATAACCTACCCACAAGCCCATTGATGTACATTTTCTACAGAATTCCGCTTGAGCAAGACATTGCTATGCCAATCAACCCAATCACTATTTTCCTGCAGGTAAGACCAGGCCATAAGAATGAGTGTTTATACAATGAAGTATAGCATCAGAAGCAAAGGTAATTAATACAATTACAAGCTTTGAAATTTAATTGAAGCACAATCTGCAGAAAAGTAAGAAAGGAATAGTCCTAAAGTGCATGCAAGTAGCAAGATTGTCTTCAGAACTTGGACAGCAAGAGTATCCAATCATAACAGGAAGTAATGTAATAGAGTAAAAAGTGTCTATAGACTCATAGAAAAGAAGTTAGGCAAACGATAAACCAATCAAGATAAGGATGTCCAAACCAAGGTTTACAGTTTCGAATAATACTACCCGGTTCGGGCGGTATGTATCGGCCCGACAGCAAACCAGTACGCGGACCGCCCGCTACTAGGCAGAACGCTTAATATCGCCCCGTATCAGATGATATGGGGGCGGTAATGGTCGAAATTTCAACCGTTACCGATCAGTAACAGTGCTCCAATGGTCAACTCATAGGTTTTTAAACTCTTTTTCACCCCTATTTCACTCCATTTCATTCTCATACTCTCAAACTATCTCAAACTTTTTTTTCTCATATTTGAGCTCTATTAAACTCTACAAAACAATAATTTGTGAATTAAATCGAGGCTAATTTGGGAAGATTAAGAGGAAGAACTTTCTAATGAAGAGGTATGCATTCTCTTTCTTTAATTAAAGAGAGAGTAATTAATATCTTTAATATTATGATTAGTGTGTTTAATTGATTAATTCAAAATTAGATACTTAATAGGTCACATATTTATATTTCATGCATATTAATTATTGAAAGATATTTATGATAGTAAAATAAGTTTAATTAGGTTTTATTAAAGTTATTGAATGCTGTGATTAGTCATTTTAATGATAATTTAATCAAAATTTGATCGATTTTATGTCAATTCAATATCTTTAATATCTATTAGGGTGTTTGATCTGTTTATAGTGTTGAAAGAGAACTAATTAGTAGTAATTAACTATGTTAATCATGTAATTAGTGTATCTAACGATGATTTCATCATAATTTGAACTATATTGGATCAAATTATGTATTTAATGTTTCTTTTATGTGTTTGACATATTTATGATGGTAAACTAGGTTTAATTAGGTTAATTAGGTTTTATTAAAGTTATTTAAGGCTACGATTAGTCATTTTAATGATGATTTAATCAAAATTTGATCAATTTTAACTCAATTTAATATCTTTAATACCTATTAGGGTATTTGACATATTTATAGTGTTGAAAGAGAAATTTATGCCTCAGGAGCTGCCTCGGACAAATGTAATTAATGACGATCAACCTACGATCATCACCACATTGATGCACCAATGACATACGGTGTATCAATACACTATGTCGTAGGATCAATTTCATAATTAAGCCCAACAGATATATCATATTGAAATGCAAATGTATAGGATCGAGGACCCCAATCCACTACCTATGGAGGCCTGTCGTTCGTTTTGGTGGTAGGATCAATAATTAGATATATCTACATATATGATTATTTAATTCATTTGAAATTTAGAGTTTATATTGTAACAAAATAATCTAACAATTCAAATGATTTTTTGCAGCTATTTCAATATTTACAGAAAGACAATCCGTAATGGACTGTAATACGAACCTTGCACAAGACTATTTCTCAAAGTCTGAAAAAGATATGTGATACTATTCTTACCTAATTTACATTAATTTTGCTAAACTTATACTATTACTATATTTATTTCTAACTTAAAAACTCTATCCTAACTTTTTTTTATTTTCGAAGGATTTTACGCCTAAATTAGGTGTACCACTCGGTATGCCCTAGTGTACTACTCGGTACACGGTACTATACCGTACCAAACCAAGCTCAAAACATCGATACGATACGGTATTTCAATCCTTGGTCCAAACACCAAAGTTTTCATTATAAAAAACCTTTGAATGACAGGTAAAGCTTCTAACTGCCGCATCAAACAAAGTCCACATTACACCCAATTTTTTCATCAATTTGGCTTTTAAATTTGACCATGATAAATTTCAATATGTTTACAAACCATACTTCTATTAAAATTAAGAAAGTCGACTGACCTGCAAGTGTGTCTGGATTATGCTCCTGTTATTTCCCAAGTGAACAAGCTTGTTTGCAATGCGTGTCATGTGACCTATATTTCCTATTCTTGGAGGTATCCGTCCCTCTGCAGACACTGTAGCCTACAATGAAATTTTAAACTTGCAAGGTTGTTAAAGATCATCCTGATGTTATCTTTAAGAAAGAGAACAAATGAATAATATACAAAACAAAGTTAACTTGGGGACTGAGGCACACATATAGAACATGACGAAACATAATCTTAAGAATTCTAGTAGCAAACTGTTATATTATCTAGAACAACTTAGGTATTATACAAACTCCATACCTTAAAAGAATCAGTTGACAAGGAAGGCTGCTTTTCTGCCGCAAGAATTTTGCCAACAACGTCACAATCATTCAAAATATGTTCGATTAACAGAGTCCTCTTACTCTCTAAGCACGATCCTATAACATTCTCGACATGATGATGCAAAAAACTATTGAAAGGGTACCTACAATTTCCATGAAGTTTCAATGCTATAAATTTTAGTGATAAGGTCAATAGTTGACCAAATAATAAGTCATTCAGATGCGCTACTTACTCAAAAAACAAATCTATGACATGCTTTATTACTCCAAGCCGGATCAATTCTTTTTCAACAGCTTCACTACCGATTGTCAACAAAACAGAGATGAACTCCACAATCTGAAAACAAAAAAAAGCCATTTTAAACTATTATTAGCATGAAGACATCATGAAAATTTTGGGTCAAGTTAATCCCACATAACATGAGCAAGTACTTCAATGCATTATTTAAACATTAATAAATCTAGAAAAGTCATTCCGTACTTCTGAAGATATATGCAGCCCAAATGGTAAGCCATCATCATCATCATAAGGCATAAACTACATGAATTTGGCATGTAGTTTGAACTTTTAGGCAATAAAGCATATATCAACATATTAACAAATAATTATGCATTTTCAGACAATTAAAGTGTTTTTAGTTATGTAATAAATGCCAAATTAATATGGTGCCTATAACATGAGATAAATATTATATCTTGTTCTAAGTTAGATATCCAAAAACTACAAGTTTACACTAAAAAGGACATTATTATTCATTAACTTTGGCAAATATAAACTCATAAACACAATCAAACTTCACACAATACCTTCAAACGTTGTTTCCCAAGAGGAGGCTGTAGTTTACCATATGTGGCCGGTAAGTCACTATCCGATGAAGTAATATCCAACAATTTCAGTAAATCACCTGTTTCATGTTTGAATGAATAGAAAAGCAAATACAGAAGCTGATATAGAGAACACCAAAGTTATAAACAATTATAGAAAACTTCACATAGAAACTTTTAAAGACTACTACCAAGAAAAACACAAAAAAAATAAATTCAGTATAATACTTTACTATCAAAATGGAAGTTGGGACAGACAACAAAGAATGCAATGCATGACAACATTTGTGCTTGATACCATAAAAATATATACCCATAACAATATTTAGAAGTCTTATGAGATGAACTTCGACTTTAGTCTCAAGTAAGAACTTTCAACATGTTTGAATATTTCCTACAACTGGAAGCTTTCGAGGTTTAAACTTTAAAGCACATAATAGTGTTGATGGATAAAAGATGAAAAATTAGAATGAAGTGTAATGAAATGTCAGCAATTATGTGCTTAAAAAAGTACAGGTAAGAAATAGAAAATCAGGTAATAATTAGGAAATCATCACTTCCTAGTGATCGTTCGGGAGTAAGAATAAAAAAAATAGAAATCTCATGTAGAAAAATAATTATAATGAAGTTGAAGTTCAATATATAGCAATTGAATCATGGTCTTCAAAATCTTATTAAACCTAGTGGATTTAATAAGCTACTACTATTGTATTGAAGCCAATGTAATTGTAAACATTCATAGGTCCAAAAGAATAAATCAGAATCTGTTGTGTAGTATTCGAGCACTTATCTCTGTGTTGAAAAGTATTGCAAGCACACACATTGTTAGGAGGAACCCCACTCCATTTCTGTTTGGCCTTCCTCAATGGCCTTTGGACTAGGGAAAATAATCTATCCTTTTACTGTCAAAACCAATGCTAGGTTTTGACTTTACTGGTGGCAATAGCATTAGACAGCTGTCCAAACCAATGATGGGTTTGACTTTACTGTCAAAACCAATGTTTGGTCGCAATAGACAGATGGATTGCTACTGATGTACCAACATGTTAAATTGATCAGTACCGCCAAGGGAAGGATAAGACAGGAGGATTGCCAAAGGAGAATGAAAAGGTGGAAGAGGAGACAACAACCTAGAAGAGAAAGCAGCAACATGGCAGAGTGAAGGAGGAAGAGATGACAGAGGAGAGAAGGGGGAGAGAAAGAGAGAGAGGGAGGGAGGAGGCACATGAGAGGAGAGAAAGAAAGGTAAAGAAACGACAGCTGTAAAAAAAAAAAATTGATATGGGTATCAACTGACAAGCGAATAGAGAATTTGCATGAAGAGAGAGAAAGAAAAAGAACAATTATCACAGCTATCATAAATAAAAAAAAGTTTCAAGACTAGTACCGGGTTGTGGACTTACAATCTCACACTGATTTGCTTATCTACTGGAAGTTCACCAAGCAATACAACCCATACCAGACCAAACCAAGTGAAATCATTCTGTTCACATTTCAGCTGGATGCCAGACTGGTAAATACCAACTTGTACTGACCAGTATGCACAGTATTTTTAACCATGAATATTGTGGCAATGAGATACGATCCAAGACCGTGGTAATGATATATGATCCAAGGCTGTGGCTAGGATCAAACCATAAAATCTTAAAGGTCATCCTCTCAAGGTTTGTTGTTTCATCACAAGGAATACTCATGTAACCACTAAACTTTAAAAAAAAGCCTAATCAGATGTTGATTAATTGATTTCCTGATGTGTATAGAATCAAGGCTTTAAAAGAATATACATTTATTACACTTGCTAGAAAAGAAGACTACTGTTGCATCTAATTTCAAGATCCCACAGGACCCATACAACACCAACAAGAATCATATAATCCAAACAAAAAAGTTGGCATGGAGAGGATTCTGTAAGTTTTTTTTAGAAAGAAATTGTCAATACATTAAATAGCATATAAGACGTCATACATAGAATTGAAACCGAGACCCATCAATCATGCAATAGTGCACTAACCAATGTCTCAACAGACATATAATGGAAGTTGTTAAATAAGCAACTCAAAGTCTGAAATTATTTTGAGATATAGGATAATGATGGGCAATAAAGCCAAAAATAAAAGGGAATAATAGAGCTGGTTGTAATTTATCACAACCATCCTAATCTACTAAAACTTGAAACTCAAAATATTAAACCTATAAAAATAAGATAAACAAATTGTAAATCTTACAATAGAAGTATCCCAAGCACAAACAAAAGCAACAACATACCTAGTCTCCCAAGCATACCCTCAACTGTTTCTTGACTAGCAATAACTAATGATCCATGAGTTAGCTGGCTTCTAAACGCTTGATAGGAAGATGCTACCAGTCGTTTAGGATCTAACAAACATATACAGAAAGACAAGGCGTGCACTAGCACAGATTTAGGTCTTGAATCTTCCAGTGCATGATGAAACAATCTTCCCACATAACTGCATTGTGAAAACATAATAAAATAATCAGAAGATAGAACAAAGCTCAAGATCCAAATGATCAACAGGTTCACTTCTATGACAAGATTGCATTAAACAGAACTCTTATATCATGTTTACCTTGGGCTACAAATTTTAGCTGCGAGTGCTGGAGGGGCACATCGAGTAATGGCACAAAGAATTTCTGCTACATTGGAATGGACTTCCGGTGAGTCCTGTTCAAAAATTGTCAGATTAGAAAGAAGTCACCCATTCAGATAATTAGGATCAAGAAATTCTTTTACTTGGCTATAGATCATACAATATTAATGGTGGAGAAAGACAGAAAATGACCTAATGAGACTGTATTAGAAACAATTTAAAAAAGATTTCAATAATCCTGATTTAAATATATTCTTGGACAAAGCTCAATCTCAAAAAAAGATCCATATTAGCTGATCCTAAATAGTTGAGACATTTAAAGCTTGTTATTGCACTTGTTGTTATTGTTGTTGGCAAGATTCATAATTTTGTATCGTACTGGAGTATCATGCTCAGCTCGGTACGGTACAAGTATACCGAGCGGTACATTCTGGCATACCACTCAGTATATAAATATAATAAAAAAGTTAAAAAATTAAAAAAGGGGGACGTCGCCTCGTTTCTTCTCGTTGCCGAGGCTTCTTCTCCTCGCGTGGATGAGGAAAAGTTGCCGACGACACCGAGGCCTCGTCACCTCAAACGAGGAGGTGACATCTCATATGCGGCGTCTAGTGAGGGAGGGCAACGACAGATCCAGATCGTCAAGGGAGAGCAACGTCGGATCTCCAGATTCTCCCTTTTCTTCTCCCTCTTCTTCCTTGTCCCTCGACTAATACCGCCCCGTAGCGGGCGGCGACAGTCAAAATCAACCATTGTCGATTAATCTGGTAGCGGGCAGTCCACGTACCGGTCCGCTGGCGGATCGGTACGTACCACCCGGTACGGACAGTATCATTCGAAATTAAAAACCTTGGTTGTTGGTAACTTGGTATATAGCTTATGTCTCACAGAGGAACATGTCTTCTTTATTTCCTTATAGCAAGTCTCCAAAAAGGACTAATCTAAAATGATGATACAAGACATATCACATACCGATGACCTGAACTTATCCACGATCATCTCAAGAATATCAGCATCTTCCAAACACTGAATTGTGTCCGTGTAGTTGGAGTGCATATTTTCATCAGCACCAATCAATCGAATGAGTACCTGCCTTACATGTCAACATCAGAACTAGAAGAAGAAAAAAAAAAAAAAGCTAGTAGCTCTGTGTTTTCATAGTTGCATATCAACTTCACATAAACATAATGAAACTGAACCACTAACCTCCATTATAGATGTGATCCCAATGAGGTCCACAAGTTCACGAATTATTTCTGGGTGACCCTAGACAATAACAAGGAAATGTCAAGTGCAAGTACTTATTTATGCAAATGATATCAGAAAACATGTACAAACTGGAACATGAACTTTGGTAAATAATACATAATTATGTACTGATAGTTAATATCCCTTTGGAAATCAAACTATCTGGCTTGCAGAAGTTGTAAAACAACTTTAAAACACAGGTTCAAGACAGTGGAGAAAGCAGCGCAAATTACATTGCTCCTGCACATTGCTTGTGGTGTCTCTTCCACAGAAGATTTCAACCCTCAACAACTAATGATAACATCATTCAACTTTTTGACTCTTTTCACCAAAATACAGCAGAACCTGTACAAAATGCTCTTTTTTAACACAACAACATCTAACAAGCCTTATCCAGTAACTAACACATAAAAAAGATAGATGTTTCTTCCACCTTTCTCAGTGACACCCTTTGTGAATAAAGGGTAATCAGCCCTCTTGATCATGGCTACCATACATGCCAAGATGCAGAATTTAGTTCACTCAACGGCACTTTTATACAGAGATAAGTTAGTACCATCTACGGTTTTAAAAATTAAATCAAAATCTCAGAAGGCAAACGAAAACTGATGACAGGGTTCAGAAAGTGTCATCCACATAGGCAAAACTGCTCTCATGCAAGTATTTATATTTTTGGAAAGAGGGGTGGTTGTTCTAATGTAGACTAGTTCAGTATTTTGAACCACAATAAACACCTAAGACAAAAATGGCACATCCTCTCTTGTTTTTCCTGACAATTCAATCTTCTAGGGCCCAAGCTATGTGGAATCAGATATGAAGACAAGACAAAGCCAAGATGACTTGCCACTGAAGAGATTAATCGTGAACGCTAGGGCAAAGATCAGTTAAGCAGGTATCCCTCCCTCCCTCCTTTTCTCTCTCTTTAATTTGCTTCCTTTTGTCTTTTTTTAATGAGAACTTTATATAAAAGCTGCCCCGCAACATGTCAGTCACCAGCTAGGAGAGGAATGTGGATGATGATTATAATCCCATTTAAAACAATGAAATATGATCGTAGAGGTAAGTTATATTATGTTTTATATCATAGTTTCTACCATTTCTTTTCCCTTTTGTTGGAAACTTCAGAGACTTTTGCAAAAGAAAGAAAGATATATGCAGATCTGAAATAAGGCTCAATAAGGCTATTGCATAAAAAAAAAGTCAGAAAGAAACCACAAAAATCATCAACCTATGTCTAGAAATAGTCCATTGATGGGCAATTCAAAAAAAGTGAATAGAAAAAAACAGATAGTTATGATATCAAACTATCACATTATACATCAGCACACCAATAGGATGCGGTCATCCTCCTTACCAGTACTATCCTAAAGCAAAACATGCATAAAGAAAATGCATGCCAAATGATGATTCTCAGACATTTGGTTCTTTGAACATACAGGAAGGATCAGTTTTCCTTTATCAGTGTTATGCAATGTACATTTCTAAATGTCTTCAACAGGGTTATCAGCAAAAAGCATACAAGTAGCAACTCATTATACAATTAAATACACATGGAAGATGAGACTAATAACAAAAGCCACAAAACCCAAGTGAACAAATGTATCAGGTCCCATGTACAAGACTAACGCAACTACATCAAATGAGATGAATTCCACACTGTGCAATTGTTACAGTCAATCCAAGGCATTGGATTGTCTGAAAATGTAATTAACGATCCCAGGCTTAATCACCTTTACCAGTGGCAAATTAATAGTAATGTGCCCACCAAGTATGAAAATTGTGTAATGCCCCTAACAAGCTTATCAGCATGCTCCTAACAAGCTTGATTTTCTGCAAACATGCTCCTGCCATCATTGATCAAGCAAAACCCAACGATAGTCCATTGTTTGATTCAAGTTTAGCATTCTTAACATATTACTTCAGGTGTGTGCTAATTTAGTCATTCACCCCGAGCTGATAATTTTAGTGAAGGAAATTTCTACTGTGGGGAAGTTGAGCAATTCCCCAAAGCCCGATGCTGCTGCTGATTAGCCAAATCATCTTCCTTCCTAACAGAAGATTGTTTCTAGATATGCTTTCAGTAAATTTGTAACTGAATTTCACAACAAAGATATATACTAATGTAACTAATCAACAAATAACACAGGGAAAAAAAAGTTTCTTGTTTGACTACATGAACTGCACATACCTGAACATAGTTGAGAAAAAGGCCTGTCTTCCGCATCATTAGGCATATCACAACCTTTCCAAACAACATAACATTTGCAATAACTGCTGTTAGCCAGAAAGAAGAGCTTAAAAATGCTGAAGAATCACTTATGACATGTTTGGCTAAATCCTACACAAAGGATGTTATGGATACCTTACTAAAGTAACCAGCCAACAATGTACTATGCGGGTGATCCGGCTTGAGGAAGGAAAATAACTTGTCCATAAGCTGAAACAAGCGAAAAAAAAGGAGGTGCAGTCAGTAGCAATTTGAAAAAGAGTGGTGATCTTCAATAATGCACAGGCTGTTAAAGGTTTAATAGAGACATTTACCTGTCCATCGTCAACTAAAGCCCTCAATATGATATCAACCTCACAAGTAAATATCTCACATGCAATAAACGGAAACCTATATTGAAGACCAAATTCAACAAATAATCATGTGGCAGAAGTGTTGAAGCATGAGTAATATGACAAACAAATTATGGCTCACTTGAAACTATGCTTCTTATCGGCATCCTCAGGCGGCTCCTCCGTTATATAATGAAGCAATTGCTCCACTTGGACCCTTTCTCTCAAACTACATATGAAACAATAAGAAAACAATAAATGGCTAATGAAGACCATTGAAGAGATCGAAAAAAGTGCAATTCATGCAAAACCTAAGTTCCACATTCAACAATAATAAAAATGTTGAATAAAAGGACATATAAAAATAACTATAATAATTACACCACATAATTTACTATGTTAAATAGAATAAAATATTATAAAAATTATAAAAGACCTCTCATGATTGCTTCCAATTTCAAATTTGATGTGTAACTGGGAAAGTACTTGTTTCTTATAGAGGAAAAAACTGATAGACAATTCCAACATCATAAACATCATAAAGAAGAGTTAGATACATTGTTGGAAAAGTTCAAAGCAGTACTAGTTTTTAAAATGTAGAGTCTAATAAGTATTGAGGCATCTGGCAATCCGAAAAATAGCTCATGCCCAGGCATGCATCTAATGTCAACTACTTTAGGTTGATACAGGAGGCACTTTATACTTGCAGAGAAATGAAATACTTTTTCCCCTCCCTACTAGATAAATGGTGGTTTATCCCTTTTTATAAGTATACCATTTTATTGCCCAAAACCAAAAAGATCAGCATACATTTAGAGTCATACAGAACTAAGACAAGGAACAAACTATCCCGAAAAAACTTTCCTAGCTAACACCATGTACAATCAATCAACTAAATTACAATTACATCATAATAGAACTTAATATCATGAGGCTGTACTTCGTACTTTACTTCTTTTACATACTAATTAAATGGAAAATGAATTTGAGAAACAGCGAAAAGAGGTACAGATGTTACACAGTGTATACCTATGAAAGCATAAATGAGAGTACAACTAAAAGAAGAAAAAAAAAAAGCAAACAAGCAACCATCAACAACCAAAGGGGAAACAGGATATCACCATTAAAGGTTCCTGATTGATTCCTGTGAAAAAGATAGTTGAGTAATTTTATTACTAGCTAGAAAAATTACTAAATCAAATAGTTATCTGTGATTTAGTCTTTCAACTACTTTTAACTAATCATCCATGCGCTAGATGCCCTAACATGTGATGTTACTACTCTATCCACCCCCTGAAAAAAATAAACAACCACACACACCTTTTCTCTCCCTTGCCGGTGGGAGTGGCAAAAGCCAGTGTAGCACAGCGCATCGGCTGTGGCAGTGCAAGTAGTTCCTTGATCCACTCTACTTTTCCTACCATCTTTCCTTCTTTCTCATGTTCTTTCACTAAAAACTTTTTCATGCCTAAAATTTTCCAAATTGCACAATTTTTGTTCCTCAATTTCATCATTCTGTTTCTGCTTAGACATTCCGATGCAAGTAAATATAAACATTCCAATACAAGAATGTATGCGCTGAAGATCATAAACAATTCAAACAACTTTACAGTCTGTTATATTAGCATAATTAATTTTCTCAAAGCTAGACAGGTTGATTGCTAGTTCCATTCTTGAACCCTTTTTTTTTTCTTTTAACCTGGTTATTAATATATTTATCTGAGCAGTGTGTGCTGTTTTTCCTAGGTTTTTTTGTGAGAATTTCTTTCTTTTGCCTCGTGGAAAGGGAGCACTGCCACAGCCACATGCTGGTGAAGTTATTGGCATTTGGTTAAATAAATTCATAAGAATATTCCACATTTCAATTTCAATTGATTTTGTACCACCCATTGCTTCTTTGTGACTAACTAATAGACAAATGGTCTGCTGATACAAAAAAGCATACACCAAGCAGTTCCAGGATGTTTCTGGTGACTTAGTTTATTCAGCATTAGCTACTACGCCAACGAATTGTGTATATAGAAAAGGATATGCTAATGTAATTTTTAGTATTCTTCTATAAGATCATTATCTCTCTATGTAACAGCATAGGATTAGAAGAAAGTCTTTTTGAAAATGGATCAGGCAAATCAACAAAAGAGTAAAACAAACTATTACAAATTTATAAGACGAGTATTTAATGCTTTGCATTCTTGGATTATTTCATCCTCATCAAGAAGATCTTCCAAGGTAAAATTCTCCTTCTCCAAAATGGCGTCCACCTGAAACAAATAGGAACTAGTATGAAAAAAATGCTTGTTTTACATGCATTATAAACTAATAGCAACAATGCAAATGTAGGAGAGAAAACAGTAAAATTCACCAGCAGACGAGGATAAGTATTGATAAGGAAAACTGCATTCAGATGACTAGTATACAGAAAAAAAAAAGCCAAAAAGGTGAAGAAAAATAGTTTAAACATCCAAAGAAACGGTTCCAAAGTTCTCATGGTGAATAAAACCAAGCAACCACGTAGCTGTCACATATGTTGTAATTTGAAATTGTGGATACAAAGCCTCCAGAGCCAAAGAAGATAACAACATAAACATTAGCAACCGCAAGTCAGAAACCAAGCCTGTCCTGGCATATGATCAATTGAAGAGCATAAATCCAACTCAACAGCAAAATAATCCATTGAAATCACAGTAGAACTCACTGGTCTCCAAGAAAATAATAACTGCATAACATAGATGCATGTGGGCTACTAATATGGTGGAACTACTGCATATCAAGTTATCTGCAACAACAACCCTTAGGTCCCACATCAATTGCTCTAGCTATATAAACTCTTTTCAATCATTCAACATTACCGAGGACAATATCCTCCACTAACTCGAAGCCCAATAAAAGGCACACACCATTAGTTGCGATATCAATGTCATCTTATCCAGAACTAGGGCATGCCGTGCAAGAAAGTGTCATTGTGCACCATTACAGTATTGATGAAAAAATGCATGTATGTGATGGTAGGAATTTAATAACAAAATATAGTTTATCAAAGAAGCATTGCTCGTTCCAAGATCAAAATATAGTAAGACTGAACTCCCAAGTTTCTAAAACTGCTCAAGTGCCATCTAAGTTCTCAACTGCACCCCAGTGCACTAATTGGTACAGCCTGCACTACAGAATCTGAATAATCCAGTCAATCATCCTAACAAAGAAGTGATCGATGTTCTTCTCCTGCCGGATCATCCAAGAGATAATGTCAGACGGACGATGTCATCAAGCTAAGTGTAACTACCTAGGATAGGAAATGTTGGTGGAGAAAGAAGACATGAACGAAAAGTGTGCTGCAACCATACATTGTTCTCCACTGTGTTTGGTAACAAAAAGGACAGTTTGACCGTCAAAGTCAAAAAGCCAAATCTTTTGTCCTGTTGCCAAATCAAGAAAATCATACTTATTTAGTATCTCTTTACTAGTAGTATCGATGCCTTAAATCGTTTTCCAAGACAATGAACTAACCCACGGGATCGATCGAGTTCTCAGATTCAAAATACAAGGAAGGAAAAAAGAACGAAGATGCACAATGCACAGAACAA
Organism: Musa schizocarpa; assembly: GCA_900464855.2. Classification (NCBI taxonomy): domain Eukaryota; kingdom Viridiplantae; phylum Streptophyta; class Magnoliopsida; order Zingiberales; family Musaceae; genus Musa; species Musa schizocarpa. The sequence continues at coordinate 25,579,289 of LS990925.1, read as the reverse complement.
ACAGCTAACTGGAAGACTAAACCCTCGACAATTGCACGCGCCAAAACGAAACCAATTCTCAATCATCAATCACAACACGTAAAACAGAAGGCGGCAAGAACAAAAAATCACATCCACCAACACGGAGAGACTCACCGGAGACGCTTGAGACAATCCGGTCATGCGCCAGAACATCGTGACGGCCGCCAAATCGAAAGACACCGAGAGCTCCTCGGACGCCCCAACCCCAGATCTAGGGTTCCGGACTCGGGCACCTGCCCGCCAATTCGGTCTGCAGATCCCCCGGACGCAGCAAGAAGACCCGAGGGACGGGAGCAGAACCCTAGAACCCCGATCTGCGCCTCTATGAGGACTTCTTGAAGGGGGAGCAGATCGATGAACGGCAAAAGAACGCGATCCGGAGAAAGAAGGCGAGGCGAATTGGTCGTCAATAGGGGGAGAGGAAGGGAGGGCTCCAAGGGGATCGAATTCGAGGAGGCTTTGAGAGGAAGAAGAAGAAGACGGGGAGAGCGGAGAAGCGGCGAGGGGGATACGGGCGAACCCTTGAATCGCGGGACGAAGCGCTTCAGATGTAACGAGAAAGGGGTCCTATCGGTCCTACAGTAGCTTCTATACGTGCCTCGCAGGGCCTTCGAGTATTTATTTCCGATTTAAGATAAATAAATATATTTTTTTGTTTGCTTGTTTGTAATACATGTATTTGACAACCTATTATATAATATATGTATGAAATATTTTCACAATCAATCACGATTGATTATGGAAGAAAAAAAGTCGAATCACCCTTAGTCGAGTGATGGCATTAGAGGTTGTTATAGACTATCAGCCTATCAAGTATAAAAATCGACCCAAGGGTCCAACGTTTCTTAAAAAAAAAAAAATCGCTCACACTCTTATAACCTCCTGAATTAACTCAAGAGTTAGAGGGTCAGATCGAGAAATCGCTCCCAACACTTACCTTTATACAAGAACCCACAAAGAAGCCAGATTCCACGGAGTCGATCTCAAAATTATCTTGAGTAAGTTAAAGTTACATGAAGACCTCCTCGGAGCCACTACAATCACACCAAGGCCACCACAAAGGTCCCTAAGACATCCGTATACCTTTGGGTTAAGACCAAACTTAGTTGACTCAATCGTCAACAACACTTCCTCATAATATTTTAGCACTAGAAGGAGGGCCTCAAATTGTTATGATCAAGAGCACTAAGAGGGGGGGGGGGGGGTTAATTAATAGTAAAATGATAAAAAACGTCAACTTCGAAAAATCTTTTCAGACGATAAAAATGGCTTCCGGCGTAAAACCCATTTTGGAAACTTAGCTTGAAAGCATACATGTAAATGTGTTGAATGCAGTAAGCTATTGAAGGGGTTTGCATAAAGGTAATAGCAGGAAACAAAATGCAAACCGAGAAGACGAGAGTTTATAGTGGTTCTACTAATCGTGACCTACATCCACTCCTCCGATTCCTCTTTTCATCGAGGCCACCCAAGATCCACTAACCATCTTCCTTTACTAGGCTAAGATCAATCTCCTTCTTACACCCTTTTTTCCTTTTACCCAAGTTTAGGAGACAACCCTTATAAGCACTCACTCTCCTCTCTTAAACGTAATTCTAACACTTAAGCTAGAGGAGGGAAATTCTAGAGATTGCGATGGCGTTTTCTTTTTTTAATCTCTCTCTTGTTGTGTTTTTTACCCGTGGAGGGGTATTTATAGGCTCTAAACCAGTTTGAATTTTGAGCTCAAAACCGCCATCTCCTGCATTCCGGGTTTGGCAAGGCTTTACCTGCTTTGACAGGGCGGTTGCCGCCGGCCTTTCGGAGATCGAGCTCAAAGGCGGTGCCACCAGCCGCTTTCCTAGGAGACCCTCTCTGGCGGTGCCACCGCCTAGTAATTTTCTGTCCGAATGGGTTGATCCATTCACCCAATTTAGGTATGTCAAGGGCCCAATTGCCCCCGTGACAAGTTAATGGGATCACCTCTCATTCCTAACTTAATCTACATGCTAACTACGACAATTCTTAAGACATTTACTACAGCTTGCTCCGGTAATCAATCGCTTTTTTCAATGAAGCTTCCGACGAACATCCACGAACCTCCTGGCGATGTTCACCCGGACTTCCTAAACTTTGGACTTCATACAAATCCACTTGGCGAAGTTCCGATGAGCTTCTTTTGGCAAGCTCCCGGACTTCTCGATTTGTTCCCGCATATAACCTCCGACAACCGTCCGGACTTCCGGCCGAGCTCTCGAACTCCCAACGTGATCATAGTCTTGACTTTGGTGCAACTCCTAATGCATGTTTTTCTTTCATCGTAGTTAATCCAACACACTTAAAACAAAACTTCGATTGAGATAATTAATCATAAGCAATTAACTAAGTTGTCCAACATGTCATTGGTCCCTTGACGCTTCGTCCGATTCTTCGGCGCATCGTCCTCTCCTACGGCTTATTGCCCAATCGACCAGTTGACTCCGCAACTCCGATATCCTTGGCGCAATACTCGCTCTTCTTGGCCCGATGCCCAAGTCCTGAAGCCTTCTGTCGATATGTCGATCGATCCATCGGCCCAACGTCCATCTTCTGACATGTTCCTCCGGCACAACATGATTTTTCCTGCTTTAATTGTCTCATTCTGATCGAAGCATCCTGCGTCACTCAAAACACAAATTAAAATATAAACACATATCAAGTGGTTTCATCATCAAAATACGAGATTCAACAATCTCCCCCTTTTCGATGATGACAACCACTTGATGACGAAGTTAACCTTAACTCCCGGAGTTTAAAAAACTCCCCCTATCAATATGTCATATTGATAGAACCTTGAATTCAAACTAATTTCAAGTCATTACAATATTCATCATGAATACTTGCAACACGTCATCATGAACTTATGCATAGACTTATGCATTAACATGTCATGTCATCAACATACTTCTCCCCCTTTGTCATCAACAAAAAAGAGAAGTACAACTATTCTTAAGACATTTACTACAGCTTGCTCCGGTGCGTCAATCGCTTCTTTCAGCGAGCTTCCGACGAACATCCGACGAACCTCTGGCGATGCTCCGACGGACTTCCGGCAAACTCTTGGACTTGCGACAATCCACTTGGCGAGTTCCGATGAGCTTCTTTTGGCAAGCTCCTGGACTTCTTGGATTTGTTCCCGCATAACCTCCGACAACCGTCCGGACTTCCGTCGAGCTCTCGAACTCCCAACGTGATCATAGTCTTGACTTTGGTGCAACTCCTACTGCATGTTTTTCTTTCATCGTAGTTAATCCAACACACTTAAAACAAAACTTCGATTGAGATAATTAATCATAAGCAATTAACTAAGTTGTCCAACATGTCATTGGTCCCTTGACGCTTCGTCCGATTCTTCGGCGCATCGTCCTCTCCTACGGCTTATTGCCCAATCGACCAGTTGACTCCGCAACTCCGATATCCTTGGCGCAATACTCGCTCTTCTTGGCCCGATGCCCAAGTCCTGAAGCCTTCTGTCGATATGTCGACCGATCCATCGGCCCAACGTCCATCTTCTGACATGTTCCTCCGGCACAACATGATTTTTCCTGCTTTAATTGTCTCATTCTGATCGAAGCATCCTGCGTCACTCAAAACACAAATTAAAACATAAACACATATCAAGTGGTTTCATCATCAAAATACGAGATTCAACAATCTCCCCCTTTTCGATGATGACAACCACTTGATGACGAAGTTAACCTTAACTCCCGGAGTTTAAAAAACTCCCCCTATCAATATGTCATATTGATAGAACCTTGAATTCAAACTAATTTCAAGTCATTACAATATTCATCATGAATACTTGCAACACGTCATCATGAACTTATGCATAGACTTATGCATTAACATGTCATGTCATCAACATACTTCTCCCCCTTTGTCATCAACAAAAAAGAGAAGTACAACTATTCTTGTGTTTGTAATATAAGTTCAACTCATTGCATGAAAAACATAATATTAAATTTTTATCATCATGCAATCTAGTAATTTTATAACATTTTAGAACTTGCAAGCTAGCAATTTAGATATGTTCAAGAAAGCAACTCTGGCTTCTTGAAATATGCAAGTTTTACATGCTAGCAAATTCAAAGATATGCAAGTTGGCATATTTGCTTTTCTTGAGATAGGCACAATAGCACATTTTTGCATTTTCTTGATATTTCAAGCTAGCAATTCTCGATGATGTTCAAAATAGCAATTTTTCTCTTTTAAGAAGTGTAATTTTTTGCTTTCTTCTTGAATTGTGCACGCTAGCTATCTCCCCCTTAGTCATTGTCAAAAAGAAGGGAAGACCCTTTCTAAAGAAGGGAAGACCCTTTATGTCAATTTCTAAATCATGACAAAGGTGAGTAATCATTCTTATTTCAAAATTCTATAATTGAGATAAACCTTGAATTTAAATTAAGGCAATTTTAATCATGATTTATATCATATGCAATACATCACATAAAAAGCATAAGTATTGCATGCATTATTTTAGCAACAAATCATAGCATTTCATCACATGACAAGATATCATTAAGTAAAATTACGATGCAAGTTCTTGATATCTTAATATGACGCAAATATGACATATGGCAATCATAGCATTTTGATTATCAATTTACCATAGATTTCGATATAAGCTTCTTTTGATATCTTAACATAATTCAAATTCAAATATGACACTTATAGCATTAATTCATATATTTCTCATTCAAATATGGCACTCATAGTATCAATTCATATATTTCTCCCCCTTTGTTATCAACAAAAGGAGAAGTAGCTCTAGCTATTTTAAAAGATATGCAAGTTTTTGTAACATGAAGCTAGATTTTCATCATAACATATAAGCACAAAAGCATAGCAAAATTCTTAAGTTCAATAATGGCAATTCAACACTTGCTTCTTGTGCAAGATTGCACTTTGCTTTTCTTTGCATGTTCTAACTAGCAAAAGCTTTTTCCCTTTTGTTTTTGTCGAAAAGAAGGGAAGAGTACAAGCTAGTCAGCATTTGCCTTGAGCTAGCAATCTTTCTCCCCCTATGTCATTACCGAAAAGAAGGGAGAAATCAATGGCCAAAAAATTTTAATCATTATACAGGCCATATTACAAAATCATGTCATGATATCAAGAAAATTCAAGAAGGACATGATTTATTCGATAAATTCTTTTAATAGAGCAAAAGAATTATACAACCAAGGATCATGATTAAAATATATCAATATCATAGATCAAGTCATGATTCGTGATTCATCATAAAGCAAATTAATTTTCAGTCATCACATAAGGCATTTAAAGAATTTTTGAAACATAGGAGAATGATTAATTTAAGCATGCAATGTTTCAATCAAATTCAAGTCATGAATACCAATACTTTCATATTATGAGTATCAATTCATGAATACCAAAAGATATTATTTGTGATTCCAATTTTGCAAGATCAAGATTATGATTTAGATAAAACTCATTCAAATCAAATCGTTAACTTGAAACTCATAATCAAGTCATCAAAATCAATTTTGAGATTCACAAAATATCATGAAATCATTAATCTGGATCAGATGGAAAAAGTATTTTTTTAAGTGATTATTTTTTATCTAAGTATGTCTTAGTCTTTATATGCCAAATCAAGATAATCATGAAAGTTCAAGACGTAAAGGCAAAATCTTATAAAACAACTCATCAAGCAAGATTTTAAACATCCATTTTCAAGCCATATAAAGAGTAAGTCAAGGATTCAATTATCTCATGTCATGAATTCCAATAGGCATCTCAAAATATCAATATCACATTAAAAAGATATTTCAAAAAGATATATCAATAAGTGATTCATTTGTATCATTTCATTCATTCAGAAGATTCTCCTCTTTGGTAAATAAATGTAGGAGAACAAAATAAATTAAGGAGTTGTAACATGATTGAAGCATTGAACATGATTCGTATTTAAAATGTATCTCATGTCATAAGTATGAATCAAGCATTTGTAAAATCCGAAATCATCCTCAAAATTACATTCAATAAATTCATACATGACAAGCATAGATTTATTGAAAAGATGATAAGATAGAGGATCACATTTCATTTTTATAAATTTCTATTCATGTGATTTGCTTCTTATGAGCATGTCTTTACCTTTAATAAAATAAGTGTCAACATTTAAGATAGAAAAGTAAAAAACAAATCATCATTCAATGATAAGATCCTTTTAATATCTTGATATTCATCATCAAATATGATTTCAAAAAGTATGTTAAAGAGAAATCATTAAGACCAAATGCATGATACACTCATTTATTTTCAAAATATTCATCATGTTTATTTTCATGAGATTCACAAGATTGGTAAAATAAATTTATTAATCTCAATAGGATAGAAAATTATTTCCATTTCATACAATTGATTTCATGTGAGGGTATTCAAGTCTTTTGTGAAAACATGTATCATCATTTAAAATCAAAACATAAGTTTCGTCATGAAGCCGTCAAGACCAAACACATCATGATATTACATCTATCATCAAAAGACTATCAAGAAATTCTTACATGGATGTATATGCACTATGTCATCTTAATATGTCATGAGAATGTCATCTTAATTCGTCATAGAAACGATTAGACCAAAAACATATTAATCTAAAATGAGAGTTTTAAATCAACATTTACTTCAAAAACTCATGCATGACATAAAATCATCAAGATACACCTGCATGGATTAATCCTAAGCATTATCACATATCATACTATCATCCATAATGTTAAATACATCATTCAACATTTCCAAACATAACATGCATGAAACCTTAGCAATATACTTTTCATGATCAAATTTTTAATTTTTCAAAGATGCTAAAACGAAAAAACATGATATAATTTTTGAAAAATAATTTATTTATTTCCTATTCCTACTATCTAAATTAAGCGCTCACGAAGGACTTCAAGTAATTTCAAAATAATTCAAGAGAGTTGAGTTACTTACCTTGTAGTCGAAGCCCGTCAAAGCCCAATTCACTGTTTCACCTTTGGAAGTTCTTGATTCATCCTTGGTTGCCTTCCTCTTTTTTGGCCTCTTCCTTCGTTCAAGTTCATTGTTTATTTTAGATTTTTGTTTAATAAACTTATTAAGATTTAGTGTTCAAAGTTCAAGTTCATTATTGTCCTCATCACTTGAGTCATTGCTCAAGTGGTATTCATTTATCCAGGATTTCAAATCATTCCTGTTCTTTGGAAGGTTGTTTTGTTTATCATGTTTATCATGTGCATTGTGCACCATTTTATATGTCATCAACGAACCAATTAGTTCTTCAAGTGGTAAGTTGTTTAGGTTTTTAGCTTCTTGTATTGCAGTTACTTTTGAATCCCACTTCTTAGAAAGAGAACGCAAAATCTTGTTTACGAGTTCAAAATCCAAAAAATATTTGCCAAGAGCTCTTAGATTATCGACGATATCCGTGAAATGGGTGTACATGTCGCCTATAGTCTCGCTTGGTTGCATTAGAAAAAGCTCAAAATCATGCAATAAAATATTAACTTTTGAGTCTTTGACTCTACTAGTTCTCTCATGCATGATTTCAAGTGTTCGCCAAATATCAAACGCCGTTTTGCATGTAGAAATCCGATTGAACTCATTTTTGTCCAAAGCGCAAAATAAGACATTCATAGCCTTTTCGTTTAGAGAAAAATACTTCTTCTCCAAATACGACCATTCGTTCATCGGTTTAGAGGGAAGTTGACAACCATTTTCAATAATATTCCATAGATCCAAATTCATAGAAATCAAGACAACTCTCATTCGAGTTTTCCAACAAGTGTAGTACAATCTGTTAAACAAAGGTGGACGAACAACCGAAAAACCCTCTTGAAAGCCATGAAGAGCCATTTCTCTCGGATGTAAATATAAAATGAGAAATACCGAGCTCTGATACCAATTGTTAGGATCAAGAGCACTAAGAGGGGGGAGGGGTGAATTAGTGCAGCGGATTAAAAACGTCAACTTCGTGAAATCTTTCGTACGATAAAAACCGTTTCCGACGTAAAACCGATTTTGGAAACATAGCTTGAAAGTATACGTAAATGTATTGAAGGTAGTAAGCTATTGAAGGGGTTTGTAGTAAGCTAATAGCAGGAAATAAAATGCAAACCAGAGAAAACGAGAGTTTATAGTGGTTCGGTCAATCGTGACCTACATCCACTCCTCCGATTCCTCTTTCGTCGAGGCCACGGGCATCCACTAACGATCTTCCTTTACTAGGCGAAGATCAATCTCCTTCTTACACCCCTCTTCTCCTTTTACCGGGTTTAGGAGACAACCCTTACAAGCACTCACTCTCCTCTCTTAAATATAATTATAACACTTAAGCTAGAGGAGGGAAATTCTAGAGATTGTAGTAGTGTTTTCTTTCTTTTAATCTCTCTGTGCTTGTGTTTTTTACCCAGGGATGGGAGGGGTATTTATAGGCTCTAAACCAGTTTGAATTCCGAGCTCAAAACTATCATCTCTTGGAATTCCGGGGTCTAGCGGTTGCACCACCTCGTAGAGCTCGGAGACTAAGCCTTTGGGCGGTGCCACCGATTGTCAGGGGCAGTTGCACCACTTGGCAGAGCTCGGAGACTGAGCCTCTAGGCGGTGCCACCGCCTGACAGGGGCGGTTGCACCGCCCAGTCTCGCTCGGAGACTAAGCCTTGGCGGTGCCACCTCCTGTTAGGGGCGGTTGCACCGCCGATCGCCTCGCCGAGATCGAGCTCAAAGCCATCGCCGCCTGAGAGGCGGTTGTGTTAGGATCAAGAGCACTAAGAGGGGGAATTAGTGCGGTGGAAAACTTTCTGCGATTAAAACGAAAATTACGTTGAACGATAAAAAAACGATTTTTGTTTGAAAGTCGATTCTAAGATTACTTTAACTTAAGATCAAGCAAGATGATGTTAAAGTCAATCTATGAAGGTAGTTTGCGATTATGATGAAAACCGAATATAAGCATAAACCGGAATACTGACGTTCAGATGAAGAAACCGATTTACGCCTAAATGCTGATTCGTAAATCATTTGATTAGACGAGACGCTTTGTTTAAGCAAGGGTATAAAAGGCAGTTTGTAGTTATGGTAAAAATCAAAACGTAAACGTAATCCGAAATATGATGATCATACGAAAAAAGCAGATTCGTCCCTAAACGCCGATTCGGAAAGTGCAAAGCTTGAAACCCGATCGAGCATGCATGAAAAGCAGTAAGCTTTTGAGGAGGTTTGCAGTAAAGATAATATGCTCAAAGTAAATGCAAACCGAGATTTAGAGTGGTTCGGTCAATCTTGACCTACTCCACTTTTTGGCTTCCTCCACCGAACGAGGTCACCGACGTCAATTAGAGGCCTTCCTTCAATAGGCGAAGGCCAACCACCCTTTTACAGTTTCACTCCTTTTTTGACAGGCTTAGGAGACAACCCTTACAGAAAAATTTTCTCCTCTCTTTACAACTCAAAACTTTGAAGAAACAGGGGGGAGAACTTTTTTGGCCTTTACAACAATTTTGAGCTCTAAGAATCACGAAAAGAGATCAAGATTTCGAGTGTGAGTTCTATTCTTTCAAAGTGCTGAATGGGTGAGGTATTTATAGGCCCCAACCCAGTTCAAATTTGGAGCTCAAAACGGTCAATTCCCAATTCGGATTAGGCGGTTGCACCTCCTCGATCAAGCGGTTGCACCGCCGGTAGAGCTCAAGATCGAGCCTCTAGGGCGGTGCCACCTTTGTCGGGCGGTTGCACCTCTCCGCCGAGCTTCGAAGACCAAAGCTCGGCGGTTGCACCTCTCGATGGGCGGTTGCACCGCCGCCAGAGCTTCGAAGACGAGCTCGGCGGTGCTACCTCCTCTGTCGGGAGGTTGCACCGCCAGCCTCGCTGAGATCGAGCCCGCGTGCTACCTCCTGGCTAGGGCGGTTGCACCGCCTAGTCTCCCTAGGAGACTTAGCCCAGGCGGTGCTACCTCCTGGCTTGGGCGGTTGCACCTCCCACAACAATCAGGGTCCGAATGTGTATATCCATTCGGCCCAATTTGGGTTTTTCAGGGGCCCAATTGCCCCAAGATTAAGCTAATGGGATCACCTCCCATTTCCAACTTAATCATTTTGCTATCATTTTGCTAACTACGATAAATCCTAAGACAATTTCTACAGTTTGCTCCGGTGCGTCAATTGCTTCTTCCGGTGAGTTTCTGGCAAACTTTCGTCGATCATCCAATGAACCCTCGGTGATGCTCCTGCGGACTTCCGGCAAACTCCTGGACTTGCGACGATCCACTTGGCGAGTTCTGACGAGCTTCTTTTGGCAAGCTTATGGACTTCTTGGATTTGTTCCCGTAGAACCTCTGACGATTGTCCGAACTTCCGTCGAACTCTTGAACTCCCAACGTGATTATTGTCTTGACTCCGGCGCAACTCCTACTGCATATCTAACTTTCATCGTAGTTAATCCTGCACACTTATCTCAACACATAGATTAGACAACAAATGACAATTGACTTCATCATCAAAATCCGAGATTCAACAATCTCCCCCTTTTTGATGATGACAATCAATTGATAATGGAGTTAACTTTAACTCCCCCTATCTATATGCCATACTTGAGATAAGTCATTCTTGAATTCAAGACCTAAGAATTCAAGCGACATATTGATAAGTTAAATCATTTGAACTTATCAATACTCCCATCATGATGTATCTCTCTGAAGATGATGTCAAGGCTTGACATTCATTTTCAGATTTTACATTACAAGTTTGAATGATGGTAATAGTAACAATTCATCATATTGTAAGATATCAACATGTAAAGCTGTGAAGTAAGATTTTGATATCATTACATGATGTACACATTTCAAATATTTTAGCAAGTGTTACATTTCTTCACATGGTAAGATATCAACTCAAGGCATAATGCAAATTATAGCATCTGTTCATATATCTCTTAGTGATGCAAGCATGGCATAATCATAGCATCAGTGTTTATAGTATCAATTCATATATTTCTCCCCCTTTGTCATCAACAAAAAGCATGGTAGTTGTGATACCAGGAAAACAATATAAGCAAGTTATCAAGCATATAAAGGAAGGCATGATACGTAGATTGCTTTGAATACTTCTTCCTTCTTTTTTTTTGTTATAATCCTTTGTGCATGAAGGAGGAAAGCCATTTGTGATTTCAGCTATTTGTGAGTTTACTTTGAGTCAAGATATGTGTTTGAAACAACTTTTTGCAAGTAAAAATACTATCATCCATATTTCAAGATGGAATTCATAAGCAGGAATCATTTCATCAAATCCATTTCAGAAAAAAAATATTTTTCATAAGAGTGTATGAGAAAATTTGTTTTTAGCATTCCAACTGTTAAGCGAATCTGAAAATGAGATGAACTCTTTCATGCATTCGGACAAGACTATGCTACAGATTTTCAAATACAATCATGAAGACAAAACATTTCAACACATGTTATGTAATGGCAATCAAGTGATTTGATCATTCAATAAAGTTCGAAAAATAATTTTAACTAGTTTATCTATTCGGACACATCAACATTTCTAATTCTCTTCTTATAAAATCAAATTATTCTTCACTTAGAGGTTTTGTAAAAATGTCAGCTAGTTGATGTTTAGTATCAATGAACTCTATGGTTACGTCATGATTACTAACATGATCTCGTATAAAGTGATGTCTAATATCAATATGTTTTGTTCTTGAGTGTTGTATAGGATTCTTAGTTAAGCATATTGCACTTGTGTTATCACATTTAATGAGAATATTTTTAAGATTAACTTTGTAATCTTCTTAAGTGTTTTTCATCCATACAACTTGTGCACAGCATGCACTTGCTGCAATATATTCAGCTTCGGTTGTTGATAGTGCAACCGAGTTTTATTTCTTAGATGACCAGGAAACAAGGGCATGTCCTAAAAATTGACATGATCCTGATGTGCTTTTTCTATCTAGTCTACAGCCAGCAAAGTCCGCATCAACATAAGCAATTAACTCAAAGTTCTTTGATTTTGGGTACCATAATCCTAGATTTGTGGTACCATTAAGATATCTAAGTATTCTTTTAACTGCTTTGAGATGAGATATCTTAGGGTTTGATTGAAATCTAGCACAAAGTCCTACACTGAACATGATGTCTGGTCTGGTTGCAGTGAGGTAAAGTAAACTTCCTATCATACCCCTATAAGTTTTTTGATTGAAGCTTTCTCCACTTTCATCAATTTCTAACTTAGTGGAGGTGCTCATAGGAGTGTTAATAGCCTTTGAGTTGTTCATATTAAACTTTTTTAATAAATTCATAGCATATTTAGTTTGGCTAATAAAGATGCCATGGCTTAGTTGTTTGATTTGTAAGCCTAAGAAGAATGTTAATTCTCCCATTAAGCTCATTTCGAATTCAAGACTCATAGTTTTAGCAAAAGATTCACAAAGAGATTCATTCGTAGAGCTAAAGATAATATCATCAATATAAATCTGAACAATGAGAAAATTATTTTCAAAATTCTTGATGAACAATGTAGTATCAACCTTGCCTTTTGTGAAATTATTTTCGATAAGAAAAGAACTAAGTCTCTCATACCAAACCCTTGGGGCTTGTTTTAAACCATATAGAGCTTTAGTTAATCTAAACACATGATTAGGGAGGCTATTATTTTCAAATCCAGGAGGTTGTTCAACATAAACTTCTTCGGAAATAAAGCCATTTAGAAAAACGCTTTTAACATCCATTTGAAACAACTTAAAATTATTACTACTAGCATAGGCAAGGAGCATCCTTATGGCTTCCAATCGAGCCACAGGAGCGAAGGTTTCTTCATAATCGATACCTTCTTCTTGGTTGAAACCTTTGGCCACTAATCTAGCTTTGTTTCTAACCACGATACCATTTTCATCTTGTTTGTTTCTGAAGACCCATTTAGTACCAATAACTAAATGGTCATTTGGCCTAGGAACAAGCTTCCATACCTCATTTCTCTCAAATTGATTCAATTCATCTTGCATTGCGATAATCCATGAATCATCTTTCATGGCTTCGTCAACACATTTGGGTTCAATTTGGGAGAGAAAGGCAGCGTTTGCACAAATTTTTTTAAGAGAATATCGTGTTTGAACCCCCTTTGACTTGTCTCCTAAGATTAGCTTGTTGAATCTCGGATTTTGATGATGAAAATAATTGATTGTGTTTAGATGTTTAACTGCATTTTGAGTGATGCAGGTCTACTCGATCAGAATTAGACAAGATTATCCAGAGGAATTGACGTTATGCCGGAGGAGATCACGTCGATATTGGACGGCGAAGGCTTCAACGTCGGGCATCGGACCAAGGAGAGCGGAATGCGCCAAGGATATCGGGGTTGCGAGGTCAACCGCCGATTGGGCAACAAGCCGCAAGAGAGGACGATGTGCTAAAGAATCGAACGAAGCGCCAACCAATGACGTCTTGGGACATGTAATGTCAATTCGTGTTGTAATAACTGCCTAGATCGGAGTAGAGTTTTGGTTTGCATGTGCGTGATTAACTACGATATAACGATGAAGGCATAAAGTGAAACAAAGTGTGAGTCAAGCACGAAGGATTCGTTGGGAGTTCAAGAGTTCGACCAAGTCCGGCGATCATCGGGAACGCTTTAAACTAGCCGAGAATGAGTAGGGAGCTTGCGAAGGGTTTTTTGGAAGCTTCGCCGGAAGGTTCGGTGGGAAGTTCGCAGAGTTTGCCGAGAAAGATCGAACTTGTCAAGAAGCTCGTTGGAACTTCGCCAAGATCAAATCGTGAAGTTTAAGAGCTTGCGGAGTCCATGAGAATGGTTTCCGAGAGTTTATCTAAGACCAAAAGTTCATTGAAGCTTCATGGGAAGAAGTCTTGACTTATGGACTTTGTAATAGCTTATATAATGTCTTTAAAATTCGTAGTTAGCATGTTAATTAGGGTTAGGATTAGGTATTAATCCTATAACCCAAGTAGGGGCCTATAACACTGTAGGTTTGAAAACACTTGTAGGCGATGAGCTGAAAAAACACTATAGCGGGCTGAAAACATCAGTAGGCGGTGGCACCGCCGTCAGGTGAACAGTGGCACCGCCCAGCACCCGAAAGTGCTGGGCGGTGACACCTCTGGGTGGCGGTGGCACCGCCCAGCACCCGAGCATTGGTGGTGGCACCGCTTGGTTTGGGCGGCACCACTGCCGAAGATCGGGAACCCAAAGAGAATTTGAATTTTGGAGCCCAAATTTTGGAGCCCAAATTTGAATCCTCTTGAGCCCTATAAATACCCCTCAAATCTCAGCTGAGATCATAACTTTTTTTGAGCAGCAAGAGTTTGAGAGAAAGGTCTTAGAAAAGTGTTAGCTTGTCTTCTTTTCAATTTGCTAGTGTTCACCTCATCTCTTCTCTAAAATCTGTAAGAGAGTGAACCGCTTGTAAAGAGTTGTAAGAGGGTATTTACCCTTCCATTTCAAGAGACTTGCTAGTGGAAGGTGGGAGCCTCATCGAAGAGGGGCCTCATGAAGTGGAGTAGGTCATTTGACCGAACCACTCTAAAATCGGCCAGATCCTTGGTTTGCATTTCATTATTGCTATTTACATTATTGCAAACCTTCTTATATACTTTAGTTCCTTATTACTTTTGCTTTAGATATTTAAGAATACGCTTTCAAGATTAAGCTTGTCAAGTTCCGCTCTTATCATACCTAAAGATTTTTTTAAAACCGAAGTTTTAATCCATTTGCACTAATTCCCCCCCCCTCTTAGTGCTGCTCCGATCCTAACAATTGGTATCAGAGCAAGGTTATCTCTCATATTTGGTTTAATACCCAAGAGAGATGGCTTACTCTGGCATGCAAGAGGGTCATTCTATCACTCGTCCACCTATGTTTAATTGGTCGGATTACACGTATTGGAAGACTCGGATGAGGATCTTCCTCATTTCTATGGATTTCGAGCTTTGGACTATTGTTGAAAATGGTTTTCAACTTCCCTCTAAACCGATGAACGAATGGTCGGATTTGGAGAAGAAGTATTTTTCTTTAAACGCAAAGGCTATGAATGCCTTATTTTGCGCTTTAGACAAAAATGAGTTCAATCGGATTTCTACGTGCGAAACGGCTTTTGATATTTGGCGAACACTTGAAATCACACACGAGGGAACTAGTAGAGTCAAAGACTTCGAAAGTTAACATTTTAATGCATGATTTCGAGCTTTTTCAAATGAAGTTTGAGCGAAACCATTGTTGACATGTACACCTGCTTTACGGATGTCGCCAATGGTTTACAAACTCTTTGGCAAATGTTTCTCGAATTTTGAACTTGTTAGTAAAGTTTTACGATCACTTTCTAAAGTTTGGGAATCAAAAGTTACGGCAATACAAGAAACAAAAGATTTAAATATTTTTCCACTTGAAGAACTTATCGGCTCATTGATGACATATGAAATGGTGCGCAATGCACATTATGAACACAATGAACACTTGAACCACCTTCCAAAGAATAGGAAGGATTTGGAACTCCGGACAAATAAATACCACTTGAGCGATGACTCAAGTGATGAGAACAATGATGAACTTGAACTTCGAACACTAACTCTTAATAAGTTCATTAAACAAAAATCTAAAATGAACAATGAACTTGAACGGAGGAAGAGGCCAAAGAAAAGGAAGGCACGCAAGGATGAATCAAGAACTTCCAAAGATGAAACGGCGAATTGGGCTTTGATGGGCATCGACTACAAGGTAACTAACTCAACTCTCTTGAATTAATTTGAAATTACTTGAAGTTTTTCATGAGTGCTTAATTTAGATAGTAGGAATAGGAAATAAAAATTATTTTTCAAAAATTATATCATGTGTTTCTTTTTAGCATCTTTTGAAAAATTAAAAACTTTGATCATGAAATGTATATTGCTAAGGTTTCATGCATGTTATGTTTTTGAAATGTTAAATGATGTATACAACATTAGGGATGATAATTATATGATATGTGATAATGCTTAGGATTAATCCATACATGTGTATCTTGATGATTTTATGACATACATGAGTTTTTTAAGTAAATGTTGATTTGATACTCTCATTTTGGATTAACATGTTTTTGGTTTAATCATTTTTATGACGAATTAATATGACATTCTCATGACATATTAAGATGACATAGTGCATGTACATCTATGTATGAATTTCTTGATAGTCTTTTGATGATAGATGTGATATCATGATGTTTTATTTTGATGTGTTTGGGCTTGACGGCTTTATGACCTAAACTTATGTTTTGACTTTAAATGATGATACAATGTTTTCACAAAAAAAGACTTGAACACTCTCACATGAAATCAATTGTATGAAATGGAAATGAATTTTCTATTCTATTGAGATTAATGAATTTATTTTACCAATCTTATGAATCTCATGAAAATAAACATGATGAATATTTTATAAATGAGTTGTCTTATAAGATTTTGCCTTTACATCTTGAACTTTAATGCTTATATTGATTTGGCATATAAAGACTAAGGCATGCTCATAAGAAGCAAATCACATGAATAGAAATTTATAAAAATGAAATGTAATCCTTTATCTTATTGATTTTTACCTAAGAGACCAATAAAACTATCTATGCCATTTTGAATCTCTTGAAAGAAATGTTGAGATTTTGATAATTTGGATGATTTGAATTTGAATGAGTTTTATTCAAAATCATGATCTTGATTCCGTGATATTTACAAATTAAGATTTATTATGAATCAAGATTTTTTCATTAATCGATCTCCTAAGATTTTTCCTTGATTATTTAAGAGGAGATTTTTCAAAACAAAATGTGTCTTCTATTATTATCTTTTCATGATATGATTTTTATACAATTCCTTGTATTCGTGAAATGTTTATCGCATCACCCAATTACTTTCTTCTTGATATTCCTTATGTGGTGATTAAAATTATGTATGAAATACTCTTGATATTATTTTGATGTATACAAATGAAAAGTTATAATCATGAATGATTGGATGAAATTTGACAAGTTAATATCTTCATGATTTGAAATATTTATACTTTGAAATTATGCATGCAATTGCTTTGTATTGTGATGATATATGCATCATGAATACTTTATTATCATACATGAAAATAGTGATAAACATTTTGAAAATAAATATTTGTATCATGTTAGATGATTTTACATCATGTGCATGATGAGTTATAGTGATGATTGAAACAATGATTGAAATGATATGAATGATGATTTGGAATCATGCATATAATGATGAGTTAATATGTTTTGAATATATGATGATTTGGTATTATGCATGTAATAATGATATACGCAATGATGAAATACTTATGACAAAATTATTATTTTGATATTCATGACTTGAATCTTCCTTTCTTTTTGCCAATGGCAACGGGAGAGAAAGAGTTACTAATGTGCTATCTTGAATTGATGTAAAGGGTCATCTCAAACAGAAATTAGCTACCTTGCACAAGTCAAGAAAATGCAAAAACTTCCTTACTTTCTTGCACATCTAAAGAGAAGATGCAAATGTAACACTTGCCAAATTGTTTGCTTGCCTCATGTAAAACATTGTCTCTTGTTAGGTTGACATTTTGCTAAGGATGCAAAAAATTGACACTTCTCAAAAGAGAAGAAAGTGCTTGCTTTCTTGAACATCTTTAATTTGCTAGCTAGTATAATGTACAATTTGCTATCTTAAACATTACAAAGAAATGCTATCATGCACATCGCAAAGAAAAGCAAATATGCTAACTTGCAAATCTTTAAATTTGCTAGCTTATATGTAGTAAAACTTGCATATCGTAAAAGTTGTTAGCTCAGAGAGAAGCAAAAGAATTGCTATCTCGAAAGAAGTAAAAATTGCAAAACTTAGAAAACTTCCAACAAAATTGCTCTTGCCATGCTTTGTATAAAAAATATGTTGATATCCTTAAAAGCATCTCAATGAATGTTTTAGTGTATCATAATGTATCACATGTATCACAAATTAATTTTTTTTTTTTAGACTATTATCATATCATGATGTATCGCATAATGATATCATGA
This sequence comes from Musa schizocarpa, assembly GCA_900464855.2. Taxonomy (NCBI): domain Eukaryota; kingdom Viridiplantae; phylum Streptophyta; class Magnoliopsida; order Zingiberales; family Musaceae; genus Musa; species Musa schizocarpa. The sequence goes on along the minus strand of LS990925.1, from coordinate 25,561,211 downwards.
TTTGTGATTGTTTCATGTGATCCTTAGTGAATTTTCACATTGGTATCCTTCGTAAATGTGAAATGGTTTCATTACATTATTGTCTTGTATGCATCATGTGATGATTGAAATATTGATTGATGCAAAGTTGATGTAAAAGTCTAAATCATTGGTTCCTCTCCTTCTTTTTGACATTGACAAAGGGGGAGAAAGTTATTGCTAGCTTGCCTATCTAAAGTAGCAAAGATTACTAACTTGCTTATTTCAAGAAGCAAAAGTTGTCTTCTTGAACATCACTATCTTGCCTATCTCAAGAAGCAAGACTTGCAACCTACACATTACAATAGGAAGCAAGAATCGATAGCTTACACACTCCAACAAGGAAGCTATCTTGTATTTGCTTTCAAATTTTTTGCTAGCTTCTATGTTGCAAAACTTGCTCACTTTTTCAAACACTTTGCTAGCTTGCACTTTGTAAAGGAAGCGAAAAATAGCACTTCTCAAAAGAGAAAGAAAGAACTTACTATCTTGAAACATCACAAAAAGTTTGCTACCTCACATGATATAAAATTTGCTATATCAAACATCATAAATATTGTTACTTGCAAAGAAAAAAGCAAAGTGTAATCTTGCACAAAAATTCAAGTGTTGAATTGCCATGCTTTTGTGCCTATATGTTGTGATGAAAATCTAGCTTCATGTTGTAAAAAACTTGCATATCTTTTAAAATAGCTAGAGCTACATCTCCTTTTTGTTGATGACATAGGGGAGAAGTATATTGATGACTTCATGCATTGAATTAAACATTTTATATATTTGCATGATGGTTTAAATATTTTTCATAACATGTGATGAATGTTACTTGGATTTGAGATAATCCAAGTGTTCTATCAATGGCATATTGATAGGGGAGTTTGTTTAAACTCCGGGAGTTAAGGTTAACTCGTTAGTCATCAATTAGTTGTCATCATCAAAAAAAGGGAGATTGTTGAATCTCGGTTTTTGATGAAAACTAATTGATTGTGTTTAGATGTTTAACTGCATTTTGAGTGATGCAGGTCTACTCGATCAGAATTAGACAATTAACAGGAGGAATTGACGTTGCGCGAGAGGAGATCACGTCGATATTGGACGGCGTAAGGCTTGAACGTCGGGCATCGGGCCAAGGAGAGCGGAATTGTGCCAAGGATATCGGGGTTGGGAGGTCAACCGCCCGATTGGGCAACAAGCCGCAAGAGAGGACGATGTGCTAAAGAATCGATCGGCGCCAACCAATGACGTCTTAGGCAAATGTAAATCAATTCGCGTTGTAATAACTGTCTAGATCGGAGTAGAGTTTTGGTTTGCATGTGCAGGATTAACTACGATAACGATGAAGGCATAAAGTGAAACAAAGTGTGGAGTCAAGCACGAAGGATTCGTTGGGAGTTCAAGAGTTCGACGGAAGTCAAGGATCATCGGGAACGCCGCCGGAACTAGCCGAGAATGAGTAGGGAGCTTGCCGGGGTTTTTTTTTGAAGCTCGCCGGAAGGTTCGTGGGAAGTTCGCAGAGTTTGCCGAAAACGATCGAGACTTCTCAAGAAGCTCGTTGGAACTCGCCAAGATCAAATCGTGAAGTTTAAGAGCTTGCCGGGAGTCCATGAGAATGGTTTCCAGAGAGTTTATCTAAGACCACCGAAAGTTCATTTGGAAGCTCATGGGAAGAAGTCTTGACTTATGGACTTTGTAATAGCTTATATAATGTCTTTAAAATTCGTAGTTAGCATGTTAATTAGGGTTAGGATTAGGTATTAATCCTATAACCCAAGTAGGGCCTATAACAACGTGAGGGTTTTGAAAACACTTGAGGCGATGAGTTGAAAACACTCATGTGGGTGAAAACATCAGTAGGCGGTGGCACCATGCAGCACTGGAAGGCCATGCACCGGCACCGCTGGCCTGAAGTGGCACTGCCAAAGATCGGGAACCCAAAGAGAATTTGAATTTTGGAGCCCAAATTTTGGAGCCCAAATTTGAATCCTCTTAAGCCCTATAAATACCCCTCAAATCTCAAATTGAGATCATAACTTTTGAGCAGCAAGAGTTTGAGAGAAAAGGTCTTAGAAAAGTGTTAGCTTGTCTTCTTTTCAATTTGCTAGTGTTCACCTCATCTCTTCTCGAAAATCTGTAAGAGAGTGAACCGCTTGTAAAGAGTTGTAAGAGGGTATTTACCCTTCCATTTCAAGAGACTTGCTAGTGGAAGGTGGGAGCCTCATCAAGAGGGGCCTCATAAGTGGAGTAGGTCATTTGACCAACCACTCTAAAATCGGCAGCGATCCTTGGTTTGCATTTCATTATTGCTATTTACATTATTGCAAACCTTCTTAGATACTTTAGTTCCTTATTACTTTTGCTGCGCATATTTAAGAATACGCTTTCAAGATTAAGCTTGTCAAGTTCCGCTCTTATCATACGAAAGATTTTTTAAAAACCGAAGTTTTAATCCGCTGCACTAATTCACCCCCCCCTCTTAGTGCTGCTCCGATCCTAACATAGCTCCTTGGAATGAGCATATACATACTTCTAATCCTTGGGTAAGGATGTTTCGGGAGTGGATGCATCCAAGTTACTAGTTGGAGAAGGGTTTCATTTAAATTCAAGGAATCAAAATTAACATCATCATCAAAATCATTTTTCCTGATTTCAGAAATCTCATTGAAAACAACATGAATGGATTCTTCGATAATTAAAGTTCTTTTATTGAAGATACGAAAGGCTTTAGAAACTGAAGAATAACCAAGAAAGATTCCTTCATCGGATTTAGCATCAAATTTTCCTAAGTTATCCTTTTCATTCAAGATAAAACACTTACACCCAAAGACTTTAAAATATGAAACATTGGGTTTTTTGTTGTTCCATAACTCATAGGGAGTTTTGGTTAGTAGGGGTCTTACTAGAACTCTATTCAAAATGTAGCATGCAGTATTTACGGCTTCGGCCCAAAAATATTTGGGTAGGTTGTGTTCATTCAACATGGTTCTTGCCATTTCTTGTAAATTTCGATTTTTTCTTTCTACTACTCCATTTTGTTGAGGATTTCTAGGAGTAGAGAAATTATGGTTGTATCCATTGAGTTCACAAAATTCCTAGAAATCATGGTTTTGAAATTCACCACCATGATCACTTCTAATTGACGAAATCATAGAATCTTTCTCATTCTGAACAAGTTTACAAAACTTGGTAAAATATCTAAGGCATTCACTTTTCTATTTAAGAAGTAAGTCCATGTGTATCTGCTATAGTCATCCACAATGACGAAGGCGTATTTGCTACCTCCTAGGCTTGATGTGGAGATTGGTCCGAACAAGTCCATATGGATCAATTGTAAGGGCCTAGAGGTGCTTATTTGATTCTTAGATTTGAAACTACCCTTAATTTGTTTGCCTAATTGGGAAGCATCACATACATTATCTTTGATGAACTTGATATGAGGAATTCCTCTTACAAGTTCTTTAGATGATATTTGAGTGATTAGTTTCATGATGGCATGACCTAATCTTCTATGCCATATTCAAGCATCCTCATTCAAAACAGAAAAACACATTTCATTACACAAATCATTGATGTTAATAGTGTATACGCTATTTTGTTTCAATGCAATCATATATATGTTTTTGTGTGGTTTTTCAATGATGCAAGCATTAGATTCAAATCTGACAATATATCCTTTATCACATAATTGACTAATGCTCAAGAGGTAATGTTTTAAACTATCAACTAACAAAACATCTTCAATAAAGAAGTTGGATTTGTTACCTATGGTTCCTTTGCCAATGATTTTACCCTTGTTGTTGTCTCCGAAGGTGACAGCCTTCGTCTATGCTAGTGAGCTTAGAGAATTGAGATGGATCTCCGGTCATATGCTTTGAGCATCCACTATCAAGGTACCATCTCTTGCTCCTAGCTTGCGATGGTTTAGTATTCTACAAGAAAGGATGATTTTTAGGTACCCATTTGCTTTTGGGTGCCTCACAAATAGATCTACATTGTAGGTCATTAATGACCCGATTAGTTCTTCAAGAGGGAAGTTGTGTAGATCTTTTGCCTCTCGAATAACAGTGACTTTAGGATCCCAACTCTTAGGAAGGGATCTTAGAATCTTATTTACGAGCTCAAAATCCGAAAAACTTTTTCCGAGTCCTTTTAGACCATTGACGACATCCGTGAAACGGGTAAACATGTCGCCAATGGTTTCACTCGGTTTTATCCGGAAAAGTTCGAAAGAATGTAACAGAAGATTGATTTTTGACTCTTTCACACTACTTGTGCCTTCGTGACTCACTTCGAGTGTGTGCCAAATATCAAATGCGGTTTCACAAGTTGAAACACGGTTAAACTCGTTTTTATCAAGTGCACAAAATAAGGCATTCATAGCCTTTGCATTAAGAGCGAAAGCCTGCTTCTCCAATTCATTCCAATCGATCATTGGAAGAGAAGACTTCGAAAATCCATTTTCGACAAGATTCCAAAGTTCAAAATCCATAGAAATAAGAAAAATCCTCATTCGGGTCTTCCAATAGGTGTAGTCCGTCCCACTGAACATGGGTGGACGTGTAATAGAATGGCCCTCTTGGTTTCCGGCGTATGCCATCTCTCTTGGGTTTTAATCCGTTCAAGAGTTAACGCTGCTCGGATATCAATTGTTAGGATCAAGAGCACTAAGAGGGGGGTGAATTAGTGCAGCGAATACTTTTTTTTTAATTAAAACGAAATAGCGTTCGAACGATAAAAACGATTTCTGTTTGAAAGCCAATTCTAAGATTACTTTAACTTAAGATTAAGCAAGATGATGTTAAAGTCAATCTATGAAGGCAGTTTGCAGTTATGATGAAAACCAGAATATAAGCACAAACTGAAATACGATGTTCGTACGAAGAAACTGATTTATGTCTAAATGCTGATTCGTAAATCACTTGATTAGGCGAGATGCTGTTTAAGCAAGGGTATAAAGGCAGTTTACAGTTATGGTAAAAATCAAAACGTAAACGTAATATGAAATATGATGATCGTACAAAAAAGTAGATTTACGTCTAAACGCTGATTCGGAAAGTGCAAAGCTTGAAACCCGATCGTATATGCGCAGAAAACAGTAAGCTTCAGAGGAGGTTTGCAGTAAAGATAATATGCTCAAAGTAAATCCAAACCGAGATTTAGAGTGGTTCGGTCAATCTTGACTTACTCCACCTTTGGCTTCCTCCACCGACGAGGTCACCGACGTCAACTAAAGGCCTTCCTTCAATAGGCGAAGGCTAACCACCCTTTTACAGTTTCACTCCTTTTGACGGGCTTAGGAGACAACCCTTACAAAAATTTTCTCTCCTCTCCTTACAACTCAAAACTTTGAAGAACAGAGGAAGGAGAACTTTTGGCCTTTACAACAATTTTGAGCTCTAAGAATCACAGAAAGTGATCAAGATTTCGAGTGTGAGTTCAGTTCTTTCAGTGCTGAATGGGTGGAGTATTTATAGGCCCCAACCCAGTTCAAATTTGGAGCTCAAAACTATCAATTCCCAGAATTCCGGGATCAGGCGGTTGCACCTCCTGACTGGGGCGGTTGCACCGCATGGTAGAGCTCAAAGACTGAGCCTCTGGGCGGTGCCACCTCTGTCAGGGGCGGTTGCACCTCTCCGCTAGAGCTTGAAGACCGAGCTCAGGCGGTTGCACCTCCTGACTAGGGCGGTTGCACCGCCTGCCAGAGCTCGAAGACCGAGCTCAGGCGGTGCTACCTCCTATCAGGGGAGGTTGCACCGCCCAATCTCACTCGGAGACTGAGCCCAGGCGGTGCTACCTCCTGGCTGGGGCGGTTGCACCGCCTAGTCTCCCTGGGAGACTTAGCCCAGGCGGTGCTACCTCCTGGCTTGGGCGGTTGCACCTCCCACAGCAATCAGGGTTCGAATGGGTAGATCCATTCGGCCCAATTTGGGTTTTTCAGGGGCCCAATTGCCCCAAGATTAAGCTAATGGGATCACCTCCCATTTCCAACTTAATCATTGTGCTAAATACGATAAATTCTAAGACAATTTCTGCAGCTTGCTCCGGTGCGTCAATTGCTTCTTCCGGCGAGTTTCCGGCGAACTTCCGTCGATCATCCGATGAACCCTCGGTGATGCTCCTGCGGACTTCCGGCAAACTCCTGGACTTGCGACGATCCACTTGGCGAGTTCCGACGAGCTTCTTTTGGCAAGCTTATGGACTTCTTGGATTTGTTCCCGCAGAATCTCCGACGACTGTCCGAACTTCCGTCGAACTCTCGAACTCCCAACGTGATCATTGTCTTGACTTTGGTACAACTCCTGCTGCATATCTAACTTTCATCGTAGTTAATCCTGTACACTTATCTCAACACATAGATTAGACAACAAATGACAATTGACTTCATCATCAAAATCCGTGATTCAACAGGTTGCACCGCCCAGCTTTCCTTGGAGACCCTCTCCTGGGCGGTGCCACCTCTTTGTAGGATTTCTGGTTCGAATGGGTTGATCCATTCGGCCCAATTTGGGTCTGTCAAAGGCCCAATTGCCCCCAGATTAAGTTAATGGGATCACCTCCCATTCCTAACTTAATCTACATTCTAACTATGACAATTCTTAAGACATTTACTACAGCTTGCTCCGGTGCGTCAATTGCTTCTTCTAGCGAGCTTCCGGTGAACATCCGACGAACCTCTAGCGATGCTCCAATGGACTTCCGGCAAACTCCTGGACTTGTGATGATCCACTTAGCGAGTTCTAACGAGCTTCTTTTGGCAAGCTCCTGGACTTCTCGGATTTGATCCTGCAGAACCTTCGACGATCGTCTGGATTTCCGTCGAGCTCTCAAACTCCCAACGTTATCATAGTCTTGACTCCGGCGCAACTCCTGCTGCATGTCTTTCTTTCATCGTAGTTAATCCTGCACACTTAAAATAAAACTTCGATCGAGACAATTAATCCTATGCAATTAACTAAGTTGTCCGACATGTCATTGGTCCCTCAACGCTTCGTCCGATTCTTCGGTGCATCATCCTCTCCTACGGCCTATTGCCCAATCGGCCAGTTGACTCCGCAACTCCGATATCCTTGGCGCAATACCCGCTCTTCTTGGTCCGATGCCTAAGTCCATGGCCCGAAGCCTTCTGTCGATACGTCGACCAATCCATCGGCCCGACGTCCAATCTTCTAACATGTTCCTTTGGCACAACATGATTTTTCTTGCTTTAATTGTCTCATTATGATCGAAGCATCTTGCGTCACTCAAAACGTAGATTAAAACATAAACACTTATCAAGTGGTTTCATCATCAAAATATGAGATTCAACACAAATGTCGCAGGAACATCCGCTCAACGAGCTATCACAAACGGTCATCGCGCACCCGCAACAACATTCTTCAATAAACTGTATGTCGCTTTTGCATGATTGTACCGAGACATGGCAGCATGTTTTGCCTTAGTTTATGTGTTTTTGCTTGTATAAATGCAAGTTCGAACAAGTTGTAGTGCTATAGTGCGATCGCTCACTGCGCCGGGCTGAACTGCCTAAAACAGCTCTATTTTCACGTATCATGACTTATTTTCTGCAAGCCGTAGCTACGCACAAAACACCAGCCATCTCAGCACCCTGGAAACACCAGCCATCTCAGCACCCTAAAAATCTCCGGGTTGGCAAAGGGAGTTCCCATAAAGATCGAAACATGTAGCGAGATTACGAACATGATGGCGGTGCTATTGGATGACTTCCAAGTGATTCTTAGAATAGAGTTTATGCAAACGACGAAGTTGGTGCCAATGATGTTCCTAAACTCCTTATGTATAATGGGAGGTGACGACCCCTGTGTGGTTCCCATCTCTCGAAGAGGAACCAAGGAACCCAACAGATTTTGGCATTACAACTGAAGCAAGGGGTACGAAAAGGTAAATTAACATTTATGGCTGCTATTAAGCTAGAGGCACTCGACAAGAAAGTCATTCATGAACCTACTGTGATGGCAAACATCCTGAAGGAGTTCACAGACATTATGCCACCTGAGTTACCGAAGACTCTACCGCCACGTAGAGGCGCAGATCATTCTATCGAGCTGAAACCAGGAGTGAAGCCTGTTAGGATCGGAGCAGCACTAAGAGGGGGGGGTGAATTAGTGTAGCGGATTAAAACTTTGGTTTTTAAAAAATCTTTCGTATGATAAGAGCGGAACTTGACAAGCTTAATCTTGAAAGCTCATTCTTAAATATGCGCAGCAAAAGTAATAAGGAACTAAAGCATATAAGAAGGTTTGCAATAATGTAAATAGCAATAATGAAATGCAAACCAAGGATCACGCTGATTTTAGAGTGGTTCGGTCAAATGACCTACTCCACTTGCATGAGGCCCCTCTTCGATGAGGCTCCCACCTTCCACTAGCAAGTCTCTTGAAATGGAAGGGTAAATACCCTCTTACAACTCTTTACAAGCGGTTCACTCTCTTACAGATTTTCGAGAAGAGATGAGGTGAACACTAGCAAATTGAAAAGAAGACAAGCTAACACTTTTCTAAGACATTTCTCTCAAACTCTTGCTGCTCAAAAAGTTGTATTCTCAAATGAGATTTGAGGGGTATTTATAGGCCTCAAGAGGATTCAAATTTGGGCTCCAAAATTCAAATTCTCTTTGGGTTCCCAATCTTTGGCGGTGCCACCCACCAAGCAAGTGCCAGCACCCCAGCCAGAGGTGTCACCGCCCAAACCAAGTGGTTGCCCCGCCGGCCCTCCTGCTCACTTGGTTTGGCTTACTTTTAGCCCAAACCAAATCTGACTTTGGCCCCAGTTGGCCCCTAACTAGGATATAGGATTATCTTCTTAATCCTAATCCTAATTACAAGTGAACTACATAACAAAACACATCCTAAGCAATTTATTAACCGCGAACGTCAAGTCTTGTTCCGGCGAGCTTTCCGACGAACTTCCTTCGACGGGGTCCAAGCACGCTCCCAAACTTGTGATGACTTTAATGAGTAGCTGAGACTTCTCGGTGATCTCTACGAAACTCCGATGATCTCTTCGACGAACTTCCAACAGGTTCCCGATTTCTTCTCGGTTGGTTCCGGCAACATCTCCGACGATTCTTCGGACTCTTAAACGTTCATCAAACTCGACTCCGGTATACTTGCTTTGTGTTTTCTGTTTATCGTAGTTAATCCTGCACACTTAACTCAATAATATGGATTAGATCAAATAACCCATCAATTGATTTTATCATCAAAATCCGAGATTCAACAATCTCCCCCTTTTTGATGATGACAATCAATTGATGACGGAGTTAAACATAACTCCCCCTATCTATATGCCATATTATGAGAAGATAAAAAAACACTTGAATTCCATCCCATTGGATTCAAGCATAACCCGATAAGTTCTAACCGTAGAGCTTATCGTGATCCTCATTAAACAATAGTGAGTACAAAACTTCTATGAAAATCATAAGTTAAATGAAAAGGGACGAATTTTACTACGACAAAAGATAAAGATTTTCAATATAAATTTTATGATTTAGATGTAAGGCATGCTTTCAATATGATCAATCAATCTTGTGATATTTTCAAGGATTTTGCAAGGCATATAAGTCATTCATATCAATCACTTTTCTCAAAGATTTTGCAATTCATATTTTGTCATGCTATTAAGAATGATATAAGTCATCACTTTTCTCCCCCTTTATCATCACTTTTCTCCCCCTTTATCATCAACAAAAAGGGAAATGAGACTTGAAGCACATATTTTGTCATACAACGATTTTATCATTGAAAATTAAGTATGCAAAAATATTTACGCAGAGTTCATTTTAGAGGAAAATTCAGCATGCATTCATATTATCTAATCTCTTCTTTCTATAAATAATAGAAATTGTAGATGTACAAGAGAGAGATTGGGATAAAAAAATTCAAGTAGTAATTTCACAAAGTCAAGATCATAATTCGAATACAAACTCATTCAAATCGTTAAATTCATTAAAATCTCAACATTACTTTTCAATCATCATATAAGGCATTTAAAGAATTTTGAAACATAGGAGAATGATTAATTTAAGCATACAATGTTTCAAGTCATGAATGCCAATACTTCATATTTGTAAGTATCAATTCATGAATGCCAAAAGATATTATTTGTGATTCCAATTTTGCAAGATCAAGATTATGATTTAGATAAAACTTATTTAAATCAAATCGGTAACTTGAAATTCATAATCAAGTCATCAAAATCGATTTCGAGATTTCACAACATGTCATATGGAATTTGAAGGAGAATGATTAGATTCACCGAGAGATGGAAAGAAGATGAAAGACTTTACGGAAAATTCAATCAAACAAGTTTATTGTTTAGGGACAATTTAACATACCTAATTCCCTTCTAATGAATTCAAATTGGTCTTCATTCAAGGCTTTTGTGAATATATCTGCTAATTGATGCTTTGTGTCAATGAATTCTAGAATAACATTATTGTTAAGGACATGATCGCGTATGAAATGATGCCTAACGTCGATGTGCTTAGTTCTAGAATGCTGAATTGGATTTTTAGTAAGACATATAGCACTTGTATTATCACATTTTATGGGAATATTTTTAAAGTGAATTCCATAGTCTTCTAATGTATTTTTCATCCAAACAACTTGTGCACAGCATACACTTGCAGCAATGTATTCGGCTTCCACCGTAGATAGTGCAACTGAATTTTGTTTCTTGGAAGTCCAAGAAACAAGTGCATGTCCTAAAAATTGGCATGTTCTGGATGTACTTTTTCTATCTATTCTGCATCCGCCAAAATCAAAGATCCAAGATAGGCTATTAAATCAAAATTTTCAGATTTTGGATACCATAATCCTAAATTTGGAGTTCCTTTAAGATACCTAAATATTCTTTTAACACTTTTAAGATGAGATAATTTAGGATTTGATTGAAACCTAGCACAAAGTCCTACACTAAACATAATATCCGGTCTAGTCGCGGTAAGGTAGAGTAGACTACCTATCATTTCCCTATATGTTTTTTGATCGAAATTTTCACTATTTTCATCCATATCTAACTTAGTCGCAGTACTCATAGGGGTGTTTATTGCTTTTGAATTATACATGTTAAATCGTTTTAACAATTCTAATATGTATTTAGATTGGTTAATAAATATACCATCCTTAAGTTGTTTGATTTGTAATCCTAAAAAGAAAGTTAATTCCCCCATTAAACTCATTTCAAATTCATGGCTCATAGATTTGGCAAATGATTCACATAATGACTCATCCGAAGAGTCAAAAATAATATCGTCAACATAAATTTGCACAATAAGAAAATTATTTTCAAAATGTTTAATAAACAATGTAGTATCAACCTTGCCTTTGGTAAAATTATATAAAATAAGAAAGGAAGTAAGCCTTTCATACCAAGCTCTAGGAGCTTGTTTCAAGCCATAGAGAGCCTTAGTCAATTTGAATACATGATTAGGAAGAAGAGAATTTTCAAATCCGGGAGGTTGTTCGACATATACTTCTTCGGAAATAAAACCATTCAAGAAGGCACTTTTGACATCCATTTGAAATAGTTTAAAATTATAACTACTAGCATAGGCAAGGAGCATCCTTATAGCTTCTAATCGAGCCACGGGAGCGAATGTTTCTTCATAATCGATACCTTCTTCTTGGTTGAAACCTTTGGCCACTAATCTAGCCTTGTTTCTAACCACGATACCATTTTCGTCTTGCTAGTTTCTAAAGACCCACTTAGTACCAATGACTAAATGGTCACTAGGTCTAGGAAAAAGCTCCCACACCTTGTTTCTCTCAAATTGATTTAGTTCCTCTTACATTGCAATAATCCAAAAATCATCTTTTATGGCCTCGTCAATGCACTTAGGTTCGATTTGAGAGAGGAAGGCGGCATTAGCATAAAAATTCTTGAAAGAGGAACGAGTTTGAACCCCTTTAGATGTATCCCCTATAATTAGCTCCTTTGGATGAGCATCTATATACTTCCATTCCTTAGGTAAGGAAATTTCGGAAGAAGGTGCATCCAAGTTGCTATTTTGAGGAGAGGGTTCATTTAAATTCAAATTATCAAAACCAAGATCATCATCAAAATCATTTTTCTTAAAATTTGAAACTTCATTAAAAACTACATGAATAGACTCTTCAATTACTAAGGTTCTTTTATTAAAAACCCGAAAAGCTTTCGAAACGGAAGAGTAACCAAGAAAGATGCCTTCATCGGATTTTGCATCAAATTTTCCTAAGGCATCCCTTTCATTTAAAATAAAGCATTTACAACCGAAAACTTTAAAATAGGAAATATTTGGTTTTTTGTTATTCCATAATTCATAGGGAGTTTTTGATATGGAATGTCTTATTAGGACTCTATTCATGATGTAGCAAGTCCGTATTTACTGCCTTTCTCGCCCAAAAATACTTAGGTAAACTATGTTCATTTAACATAGTTCTTGCCATTTCTTGTAGGTTTCTATTTTTTTTTCAACTACTCCATTTTGTTGGGGATTTCTCGAGTGGAGAAGTTATGGTTGTATCCATTAATTTCACAAAAATTTTGAAAGTCATGGTTTTGAAATTCATACCATGATCACTCCAATTGATGAAATCATGAACCCTTTTTCGTTTTGAGTGAGTTTACAAAATTTAGAGAAACACTTGAAACAATCACTTTTGTGAGCTAAGAAATAGGTCCAAGTGTATCTAGAGTAGTCATCCACAATTACAAAAAAGCATATTTGCTTCCACCTAGTCTTGTTGTATCAATTGGTCCAAATAAGTCCAAATGGATCAATTGTAACGGTCTAGTGGTGCTAATTTGATTTTTGGTTTTGAAGCTTGTTTTTATTTGTTTCCCTAGTTGACATGCATCGATACCTTATCTTTAATAAACTTCATATTCGAATCCCTCGTACTAATTCTTGAGATGAGATTTTAGATATTGTTTTCATGCTTGCATGGCCTAATCTCCTATGCCAAAGCCAAGCATCATCATTTATGGCGGAGAAACACATTTCATTACTTAGTTCATCAAGATTGATGGTATAGACATTATTTTGTTTTAAAGCAATCATAGTCATGTTATGATTTGGTTTTTCAATAATGCACATATTTGATTCAAATCTAACGATATAACCTTTATCGTATAATTGACTAATGCTCAATAGATTATGTTTTAATCCATCAACTAGTAACACATCATCAATGGAAAAACTTGATTTGTTACCTATGGTTCCCTTGCCAATGATTTTTCCTTTGTTGTTGTCTGCGAAGGTGACATAGCCTTCGTCCATGCTAGTGAGCTTGGTGAATTGGGATGGATCTTCGGTCATATGCCTTGAGCATCCACTATCAAGATATCATCTCTTGCTCCTAGCATGTGATGGTGTATGTTTCTACAAGAAGGAATTATTTTTAGGTACCCATTTACTTTTGGGTGCCTCAAAAACTAATCTAACTTGTTTATCATGTTGCATAGACTTGATCATGGTTCCTTTAGGAACCCAAATCAATTTGTTCGGACTAATTTTCTTGAATGGACATTGGTAAGTTATATGTCCATATTTGCAACAAAAGTTGCAATTGCTTTGATGTTGAACATGTAAGATAGGACCTTTAACGAAGGTGGTTGGATTTTGGTGAGTACTTCTCACAAATCCGATTCCACTCCTTTTAGGAACGTGACCCTTATTTGTAAGGATCATGTTTAAGGACTTGCTACCGACCTCGAATTTCTTCAAGGTGTCATTAAGTACTAAGTTCTCATTTTGGAGAGTTTCTAAATCATGGCATTTAACACATGGAGCTAGACAATCATGATATTCAGTTTTTAATATATCAAAAGCACAAGTAAGACTATCATGCTCCTTTCTTAGCAATTTGTATTTTCTACTAATTGTCTTACATTCATCAAATAACTCATGGAAGGCATTTAATAAATCATGATAAGGTAAATCTGCATTAATTAAATCCGTTACCTCTTCTTCGAAGGCCATTAGGGCGTAGTGAGCAACTTGCTCGGTGTTGGACTCCTCTTCTTCGGATGTGCTTGAGTCATCCCATGTTGCCTTGAGCGCCTTCTTCTTTGGTGTTCTCTTTTTGTCTTGAGGGCAATCGTTCTTGTAGTGTCCCGGTTTTTTGCATTCATAGCAAATCACTTGGTCCTTCTTTTGTTCAAATTTATTTTTTGTATTATTTTTAAATTTATTCTTATTTAAATATTTTTTGAATTTTTAAGTCAAAAGTGCAATGACATTGTTGTTAGGATCGGAGCAGCACTAAGAGGGGGGGGTGAATTAGTGCAGCGGATTAAAACTTTGGTTTTCTAAAAATCTTTCGTATGAAGAGAGCGGAACTTGACAAGCTTAATCTTGAAAGCGTATTCTTAAATATGCGCAGCAAAAGTAATAAGGAACTAAAGCATATAAGAAGGTTTGCAATAATATAAATAACAATAATGAAACGCAAACCACGGATCACGCCGATTTTAGAGTGGTTCGGTCAAATGACCTACTCCACTTGCAAGGCCCCTCTTCGATGAGGCTCCCACCTTCCACTAGCAAGTCTCTTGAAACGGAAGGGTAAATACCCCTCTTACAACTCTTTACAAGCAGTCACTCTCTTACAGATTTTCGAGAAGAGATGAGGTGAACACTAACAAATTGGAAAGAAAGCAAGCTAACACTTTTCTAAGATCTTTCTCTCAAACTCTTGCTGCTCAAAAGGTTGTATTCTCAGCTGAGATTTAAGGGGTATTTATAGGCCTCAAGAGGATTCAAATTTGGGCTCCAAAATTTGGGCTCCAAAATTCAAATCCTCTTTGGGTTCCCGATGCTGGCGGTGCCACCGCCCAGCCAAGTGGTGCCACCGCCCAGCGTTCGGGTGCTGGGCGGTGCCACCGCCCAGCCCAGGAGGTGTCACTACCCAGCACTCGGGTGTTGGGCGGTGCCACCGCCCAGCCAGGCGGTGCCACCGCCTGGCTCTCCGGTTCACTTGGTTTGGCTTTCTTTTAGCCCAAACCAAATCTGACTTTGGCCCCAGTTGGCCCCTAACCAGGATATAGGATTATCTTCTTAATCCTAATCCTAATTACAAGTGAACTACATAACAAAACACATCCTAAGCAATTTAATAACCGCGAACGTCAAGTCTTGTTCCGGCGAAGCTTTCCGAATTTAACTTCCTTCGACGGGGGGTCCAAGCATGCTCCCGAACTTGTGATGACTTTAATGAGTAGCTGAGACTTCTCGGTGATCTCTGCCGAACCTCCGACGATCTCTTCTGCGAACTTCCAACAGGTTCCCGATTTCTTCTCGTTGGTTCCTGCAGCATCTCCGGACGATTCTTCTGGACTCTTAAACGCTCATCGAACTTCGACTCGGTATACTTGCTTTGTGTTTTTTCTTTTATCGTAGTTAATCCTGCACACTTAACTCAATAATATGGATTAGATCAAATAACCTATCAATTGATTTTATCATCAAAATCCGAGATTCAACAATCTCCCCTTTTGATGATGACAATCAATTGATGACGAGTTAAACATAACTCCCCCCCATCTATATGCCATATTATGAGAAGATAAAAAACATTTGAATTCCATCCCATTGGATTCAAGCATAACCCGATAAGTTCTAATCGTAGAGCTTATCGTGATCCTCATTAAACAATAGTGAGTACAAAACTTCTATGAAAATCATAAGTTAAATGAGAAGGGACGAATTTTACTACGACAGAAGATAAAGATTTTCAATATAAATTTTATGATTTAGATGTAAGACATGCTTTCAATATGATCAATCAATCTTGTGATATTTTCAAGGATTTTGCAAGGCATATAAGTCATTCATATCAATCACTTTTCTTAAAGATTTTGCAATTCATATTTTGTCATGCTATTAAGAAAGATATAAGTCATCACTTTTCTCCCCCTTTGTCATCAACAAAAAGGGAAATGAGACTTGAAGCACATATTTTGTCATACAATGATTTTATCATTGAAAATTGAGTATGCAAAAATATTTACGCAGAGTACATTTTAGAGGAAAATTCAACATGCATTCATATTATCTAATCTATTCTTTCTATAAATAATAGAAATTGTAGATGTACAAGAGAGAGATTGGGATAAAAAAAAATTCAAGTAGTAATTTCACAAAATCAAGATCATAATTCGAATACAAACTCATTCAAATCATTAAATTCATTAAAATCTCAACATTACTTTTCAATCATCATATAAGGCATTTAAAGAATTTTGAAACATAGGAGAATGATTAATTTAAGCATACAATGTTTCAAGTCATGAATGCCAATACTTTCATATTTGTAAGTATCAATTCATGAATGCTAAAGATATTATTTGTGATTCCAATTTTGCAAGATCAAGATTATGATTTAGATCAAACTTATTTAAATCAAATTGGTAACTTGAAATTCATAATCAAGTCATCAAAATCGATTTTGAGATTTCACAACATGTCATATGGAATTTGAAGGAAAATGATTAGATTCACCGAGAAATGGAAAGAAGATGAAAGACTTTACGGAAAATCCAATCAAACAAGTTTATTGTTTAGGGATAATTTAACATACCTAATTCCCTTCTAATGAATTCAAATTGGTCTTCATTCAAGGCTTTTGTGAATATATCTGCTAATTGATGCTTTGTGTCAATGAATTCTAGAACAACATTATTGTTAAGGACATGATCACGTATGAAATGATGCCTAACGTCGATGTGCTTAGTTCTAGAATGCTGAATTGGATTTTTAGTAAGACATATGGCACTAGTATTATCACATTTTATGGGAATATTTTTAAAGTGAATTCCATAGTCTTCCAATGTATTTTTCATCCAAACAACTTATGCACAGCATGCACTTGCAGCAATGTATTCGGCTTCCGCCGTAGATAGTGCTACTGAATTTTGTTTCTTGGAAGTCCAAGAAACAAGTGCATGTCCTAAAAATTGGCATGTTCCGGAGGCACTCTTTCTATCTATCCTACATCCGCCAAAATCGGCATCCGCGTAAGCCATTAAATCAAATTTTTCAGATTTTGGATACCATAAACCTAAATTTGGAGTTCCTTTAAGATACCTAAATATTCTTTTAACACTTTTAAGATGAGATAGTTTAGGATTTGATTGAAACCTAGCACAAAGTCCTACACTAAACATGATATCTGGTCTAGTAGCGGTAAGGTAGAGTAGACTACCTATCATTCCCCTATATGTTTTTTGATCGAAGTTTTCACTATTTTCATCCATATCTAACTTAGTCGAAGTACTCATAGGGGTGTTTATTGCTTTTGAATTATCCATGTTAAATCGTTTTAACAATTCTAATGTATATTTAGATTGGTTAAGAAATATACCATCCTTAAGTTGTTTGATTTGTAATCCTAAAAAAAAGTTAATTCCCCCATTAAACTCATTTCAAATTCATGACTCATAGATTTGGCAAATGATTCACATAGTGATTCATCCGAAGAGCCAAAAATAATATCACAACATAAATTTGTACAATAAGAAAAATTAGTTTCAAAATGTTTAATAAACAATGTAGTATCAACCTTGCCTTTGGTAAAATTATTTAAAATAAGAAAGGAACTAAGCCTTTCATAACAAGCTCTAGGAGCTTGTTTCAAACCATAGAGAGCCTTAGTCAATTTGAATACATGATTGGGAAAAAAGAATTTTCAAATCCGGAGGTTGTTCGACATATACTTCTTCGAAATAAAACCATTCAAGAAGGCACTTTTGACATCCATTTGAAATAGTTTAAAATTATAACTACTAGCATAGGCAAGGAGCATCCTTATGGCTTCTAATCGAACCCACGGGAGCTAAGGTTTCTTCAGAACGATACCTTCTTCTTGGTTGAAACCTTTGGCCACTAATCTAGCCTTGTTTCTAACCACGATACCATTTTCGCCTTGCTTGTTTCTAAAGACCCACTTAGTACCAATGACTAAATGGTCACTAGGTCTAGGAACAAGCTCCCACACCTTGTTTCTCTCAAATTGATTCAGTTCCTCTTGCATTGCAATAATCCAAAAATCATCTTTTATGGCCTCGTCAATGCACTTAGGTTCAATTTTAGAGAGGAAGGCATTAGCAAAAAATTCTTGAAAGAGGAACGAGTTTGAACCCCTTTAGATGTATCCCCTATAATTAGCTCCTTTGGATGAGCATCTATATATTTCCATTCCTTAGGTAAGGAAATTTCGGAAGAAGGTGCATCCAAGTTGCTATTTTGAGGAGGGGTTCATTTAAATTCAAATTATCAAAACCAAGATCATCATCAAAATCATTTTTCTTAAAATTTGAGACTTCATTAAAAACTACATGAATAGACTCTTCAATTACTAAGGTTCTTTTTGTTAAAAACCCTAAAAGCATTCAAAACGGAAGAGTAACCAAGAAAGATGCCTTCATCGGATTTTGCATCAAATTTTCCTAAGGCATCCCTTTCATTTAAAATAAAGCATTTACAACCTAAAACTTTAAAATAGGAAATATTTGGTTTTTTTGTTATTCCATAATTCATAGGGAGTTTTTTTGATAAGGAAGGTCTTATTAGGACTCTATTCATGATGTAGCAAGTCAGATTTACGGCTTCGCCCAAAAAAATACTTAGGTAAACTATGTTCATTTAACATAGTTCTTGCCATTTCTTGTAGGTTTCTATTTTTTTTCTTTCAACTACTCCATTTTGTTGGGGATTTCTCGGAGTGGAGAAGTTATGATTGTATCCATTAACTTCACAAAAATTTTTGAAAGTCATGGTTTGAAATTCGCCACCATGATCACTCCGAATTGATGAAATCATGAACCCTTTTTCGTTTTGAGTGAGTTTACAAAATTTAGAGAAACACTTGAAACAATCACTTTTGTGAGCTAAGAAATAGGTCCAAGTGTATCTAGAGTAGTCATCCACAATCACAAAAGCATATTTGCTTCCACCTAGACTTGTTGTATCAATTGGTCCAAATAAGTCCAAATGGATCAATTGTAACGGTCTAGTGGTGCTAATTTGATTTTTGGTTTGAAGCTTGTTTTTATTTGTTTCCCTAGTTGACATGCATTGCATACCTTATCTTTAATAAACTTTATATTCGAATCCCTCATACTAATTCTTGAGATGAGATTTTAGATATTGTTTTCATGCTTGCATGGCCTAATCTCTTATGCCAAAGCCAAGCATCATCATTTATGGCGGAGAAACACATTTCATTACTTAGTTCATCAAGATTGATGGTATAGACATTATTTTGTTTTAAAGCAATCATAGTCATGTTATGATTTGGTTTTTCAATAATGCACATATTTGATTCAAATCTAATGATATAACCTTTATCGCATAATTGACTAATGCTCAATAGATTATGTTTTAATTCATCAACTAGTAACACATCATCAATGGAAAAACTTGATTTGTTACCTATGGTTCCCTTGCCAATGATTTTGCCTTTGTTGTTGTCTCCGAAGGTGACATAGCCTTCGTCCATGCTAGTGAGCTTGGTGAATTGGGATGGATCTCCGGTCATATGCCTTGAGCATCCACTATCAAGATACCATCTCTTGCTCCTAACATGTGATGGTGTATGTTTCTACAAGAAGGAATTATTTTTAGGTACCCATTTACTTTTGGGTGCCTCAAAAACTAATCTAACTTGTTTATCATGTTGCATAGACTTGATCATGGTTCCTTTAGGAACCCAAACCAATTTGTTCGGACTAATTTTCTTGAATGGACATTGGTAAGTTATATGTCCATATTTGCAACAAAAGTTGTAATTGCTTTGATGTTGAACATGTAAGATAGGACCTTTAACGAAGGTGGTTGGATTTTGGTGAGTACTTCTCACAAATCCGATTCCACTCCTTTTAGGAACGTGACCCTTATTTGTAAGGATCATGTTTAAGGACTTGCTACCGACCTCGAATTTCTTCAAGGTGTCCTTAAGTACTAAGTTCTCATTTTGGAGAGTTTCTAAATCATGGCATTTAACACATGGAGCTAGACAATCATGACATTCAGTTTTTAATTTATCAAATGCACACGTAAGACTATCATGCTCCTTTCTTAGCAATTTGTATTTTCTACTAATTGTCTTACATTCATCAAATAACTCATGGAAGGCATTTAATAAATCATGATAAGGTAAATCTGCATTAATTAAATCCGTTACCTCTTCTTCGAAGGCCATTAGGGCGTAGTGAGCAACTTGCTCGGTGTTGGACTCCTCTTCTTCGGATGTGCTTGAGTCATCCCATGTTGCCTTGAGCCTTCTTCTTTGGTGTTCTCTTTTTTTGGCTTTAGGGCAATCGTTCTTGTAGTGTCCCGATTTTTTTGCATTCATAGCAAATCACTTGGTCCTTCTTTTGTTCAAATTTATTTTTTATTATTATTTTTAAATTTGTTCTTCCTTAAATATTTTTTGAATTTTTGAGTCAAAAGTGCAATGTCATTGTCACTGTCCTCATCACTTGATGTTCCTTTCAAGTGGTCTTCTTGTGATTTGAGTGCCATATCCTTCCTGTTCTTTGGAAGGGGGTTCTCGAGCTCGTCATGAGCTTGACATGTCATTTCGTAGGTCATTAGAGACCCAATGAGTTCTTCAAGAGGGAATGTTTTAAGGTCTTTGGCCTCTTGAATGGCCGTAACTTTTGGATCCCAACTTTTAGGGAGGGATCTTAAGATTTTAGTTACTAGTTCAAAGTTAGTAAAATCTTTACCAAGAGCTTTGAGTCCATTGATGACATCCGTAAACCGGGTGTACATGTCTCCGATGGACTCACTTGGTTTCATTCGGAAAAGTTCGTAAGAGTGCACAAGGATGTTGATTTTGGACTCTTTCACTCGGCTAGTGCCTTCATGAGTGACCTCAAGAGTTCTCCAAATATCAAAAGCCGAATCACAAATTGAAACACGATTAAATTCATTTTTGTCTAGTGCACAAAACAAGGCATTCATAGCCTTTGCATTTAAAGCAAAAACCTTCTTCTCCGATTCATTCCATTCGCTCATCGGAAGAGAAGATTTTTGTAATCCATTTTCAACAATAGTCCAAAGCTCAAAATCCATAGAAATGAGGAAGATCCTCATCCGAGTCTTCCAATACGTGTAATCCGACCCATTAAACATAGGTGGACGTGTGATAGAATGGCCCTCTTGCATGCCAGAGTAAGCCATCTCTCTTGGGTATTAAACCAAATATGAGAGATAACCTGGCTCTGATACCAATTGTTAGGATCGGAGCAGCACTAAGAGGGGGGGGGGGTGAATTAGTGCAGCGGATTAAAACTTCGATTTTAAAAAAATCTTTCGTATGATAAGAGCAGAACTTGACAAGCTTAATCTTGAAAGCGTATTCTTAAATATGCGCAGCAAAAGTAATAAGGAACTAAAGTATATAAGAAGGTTTGCAATAATGTAAATAGCAATAATGAAATACAAACCAAGGATCACGCCGATTTTAGAGTGGTTCGGTCAAATGACCTACTCCACTTGCGAGGCCCCTCTTCGATGAGGCTCCCACCTTCCACTAGCAAGTCTCTTGAAATGGAAGGGTAAATACCCCTCTTACAACTCTTTAAAAGCGGTTCACTCTCTTACAGATTTTCGAGAAGAGATGAGGTGAACACTAGCAAATTGAAAAAAAGACAAGCTAACACTTTTCTAAGACCTTTCTCTCAAACTCTTGCTGCTAAAAAAGTTGTATTTTCAGCTGAGATTTGAGGGGTATTTATAGGCCTCAAGAGGATTCAAATTTGGGCTCCAAAATTCAAATTCTCTTTGGGTTCCCAATGCTGGCGGTGCCACCGCCTGGCCCTCCAGTTCACTTGGTTTGGCTTACGTTTAGCCCAAACCAAATCTGACTTTGGCCCTAGTTGGCCCCTAACCAGGATATAGGATTATCTTCTTAATCCTAATCCTAATTACAAGTGAACTACATAACAAAACACATCCTAAGCAATTTATTAACCGCGAACGTCAAGTCTTGTTCCGGCGAGCTTTCCGATGAACTTCCTTCGACGGGGTCCAAGCACGCTCCCGAACTTGTGATGACTTTAATGAGTAGCTGAGACTTCTCAGTGATCTCTGCGAACCTTCGACGATCTCTTCGGCGAACTTCCAACAGGTTCCCGATTTCTTCTCGGTTGGTTCCGGCAGCATCTCCGACGATTCTTCGGACTCTTAAACGTTCATCGAACTCGACTCCGGTATACTTGCTTTGTATTTTCTGTTTATCGTAGTTAATCCTGCACACTTAACTCAATAATATGGATTAGATCAAATAACCCATCAATTGATTTTATCATCAAAATCCGAGATTCAACAATCCTCCAGCGAGACCACCCTACCATATGCCCCCTCCAAAGTTGGTAGAGCTTAGAAAGTAGTTAGGTGAACTACTAAGCAGTGTTCTCATCTGTAGTTTTAAAGCACCATTCGGAGCTCTAGTTCTCTTCCAAAAGAAATAAGATGGGAGCCTCCAATCATGCGTCGATTATCGAGCCCTCAATAAAGTGGCGGTGAAGAACAAGTATCCCATCCCACTCATCGCAGACTTGTTCGATCAATTGGGCAAAGCCAAGTATTTCTCTAAACTCGACCTCTGGTCGGGGTACTAGCAGGTGCGCATTGCTAAAGGCAACGAAGTGAAGACTACTTATGTGACCAGGTATAGAGCATTTGAGTTCTAGGTGATTCCGGTTGGCTTAACCAACGCTTTAGCCATGTTCTGCACTCTTATGAACCAACTATTCAAAGAGTATTTGGATAAGTTCATGGTTGTCTACTTGGACGATATCGTCGTCTACAACCAAATGCTCGAGGAGTATGTCGAGCAATTTCGGATAATTTTTAAGGTTCTCAAGGAAAATACTTTGTTCATGAAAAGAGAGAAGTGCTACTTTGCTCAAATGGAGTTCTTATTCTTGGGGCATCAAATCGATGATGGCTCCATTCAGATGGACAAATTGAAGGTGCAAGCTGTTGCAAAATGACGAACTCCAAAGAAGGTGCCAGAGCTGAGATACTTCCTTAGTTTCGTCAACTACTATCTTTTGGGAAATCTCTGAGGGCGACATCACATGTGCAGCGGAAGAACAGAAAACAAAATCTCTAATTCCCAAAGATAAGTTCATCGTCGTGCGAAGATTGGTACATAAAACCTGTAAAATATAAAACCATGTGTGAGATAGATTGTGTTACCTAGGGAGATCATATATCCCTGAATCCCTACAGATCTCTATGAGAGGATGAAGGAGGTCAAGCACCCTCCTCTCTAGCGGTGATCCACACAGCAGGGCTGCGACGATGCTCCTCAAAACTCTAAGCCTGCTTTGAGATGGAGAGGGGGAGGAGAATAGGAGAGGCAAGCAAAGACTCTAGCTTATGAACCACTGAATCCCTCTTATTTATAGAGGTCCACTGTTAACTTAACCCTAATGGATCCTCCCCTATTAGATATTAGATCTTCATCCAACTACCCAAGCCTCTTAGATTAATGGATCTCTATCCAATAATCTCTCATGGGCTCTTATTGGATCTTGTCCAAGATAAATTTAAAATTGATAGTCAATCTTTAAATATAATTCTTGCCAATAAGAGTCATGTTTGTAGAAAAGAAGGAATCGACTCTATGAGTAAAACTCAATAAAAGCCAACCACTTTTGTTAAAGGACCCACGTTACATATTTCTCTTGAAAATAAATATAATTTTTATGATAGACATGGTCATTTTGTATATAAATATTCATTTAAAAGACATAACTTGCATAAATTGGTTTGAGTTCTTAAAGGAACCATAAATAACCTTATGCCAAAATTCAAGATAGATAAATCTAATCATGAGGGACCTAAAGTCAAATGAGTACATAAAAGAAACCTACCTTTTTTGTAGACATCTCTTCAATCGAAAGCTAGGAGCAACAAAAATTTTTTGATAGTGGATGCTTAAGGCTTATGACCAGAGATCCAGCATACTTCACAAAGCTCACTAGCCAAAACAAAATGATTTTGATTGAAAATACTTTATATTTAATGAAATCATGCTTAATGATTTTTTTTATGTGTTATGCTATTGATCTTTGTTGTGATGAACTTTGTTATTTTGGTTTTAAACATTGATGCATATTTGGCATAAAAGACAAAGGCATGCTTGTATAAAATAAATCACATAAATTAAGACACATAAAAAGGGAATGCATTTTGAAAATTTCTCTATCTCTATCTTAACGATTTTTCAATAAGAGATTGATAAGTCTATTTTTGTTATTTTGAATCTCTTGAAAGTAATTTTGATGATTTAAATTTGAATGAGTTTTATCTATATCATGATCTTGATTTTTTAGAATTAGAACTTGAGATTTTTTTTATATGAATCAAGATCCCTTATTCTCTATCCTTGTATTATTCTTGCATTCTATTAAAGAGAATATTTATCCAAATAAATCATGATTTTTCTCTTAATTTTTCGGAATTAATGACTTGAAATTTATTTTGAAGATCTTTTATCATTTAATCTCCTAAGATTTCTTTTTGATTATTTAAGAGGAGATTTGTCAAAAATGAATCATGTCTTCTAGTATTCATATGATCTTTGATATTATCTTTCATGACATGATTTTCATTATGTATAATTCCTTTGTATTTATGGTTATAAACCTTATGTTATAAGTAGAGCATTGATGTAAAAAAAATATATACCATTGTATTTTTCTAGCCAACTTCTTTCTTGTTTATAATGACAAAGAGGAGAAAGAAAATTGCTAGCATATAAAAAGAACTAAAAATGCTAGTTTAAATATTAAATTTATACAAATTGTTAAATCTCCCAAATGCATAAACTCTTCCTATACTTTTTTAGATAATGATATTGATTTCTTGATTTTTATAACTTGAGTTTTCCTTTTGAATCAAGATCATTTACTATGATTCATCTTTTTACTATTTGATTTATCCAAAAGAATCATAATTTGTCTCTTGATATTCATAACTTGAAATTTGTATTCATGAATTATATATCTCAACACTAAGTTAATTTTTCTACATGTATTTCATATAATGATTTGAAAAATGATGTAACGGGAAAAGTTTTGCACTATTGTAACCTTCCCTTTTTTTTTTTACAATGACGGGGAGAAAGATTTCCTAGCTTGCATAATTTAAGAAGTTAAAACTTGTTAGCTTGCATATCTCAAAAGAGAAGTAAAAAGTGATATCTTGCCTATTTTTAGATTTGCCCATCTCAAGAAGCAAAGAATTACTAGACTTGCACATCTCTAAAACTTGCTAACTTGAATGTTCTAAAATGATGTAAAAATTACTATTTACTATCTCATATTCTTTTTCAAAAACTTACTAGCTTGATGTCAAAGAAAAGCAAACATGCTATTTTGCACATATCAAAAGATGAAAAAATTTTGCTAACTTTCATATATGAATTACTTGCTAGCTTATATGATGATAAATGCAATGATTTGAAATTATCTTAAAAACTTGCTAGTTGTACTTCTCCTTTTTATTGATGATAAAGGGGGAGAAGGTATGATGATGATCATGCATGGTATAATGAAATTTTATTATGTATGATGGTTTGGATGTAATACTTGAACTTATGATGTAAGTAATAATATGATGTATTGCATATAAATCATGATTAAAATTACTTTTACTTGAATTCAAGGTTCATTTCAATATGGCATATTGATAGGGAGAGTTTAGTTTAAACACTATCATCAATTGGTTGTCATCTTAAAAAAGGAAATTGTTGAATTTCGGATTTTGATGATGAAATCAATTGATGAAGTTATAATCTAATCATCATTTTAAGTGATGCAAGACTAACCTCGATCAAAGAAAGGCAAATTGATTGACGCACGAAGAATCAAATGTTAGGCCGGAGTAGAATATGTCAAAAAATTGGACGTTGGGCCGAAGGATTGGTCGACGTGCCAGAAGAACTTCGTGCCATGAGTTTGGGCATCGAGCCAAAGGATCGAATATTACATCAAGGATATTGAAAGTTGTGGGAGTAAATATGTCGATTGGGCAATACGCCGAAGGAGAGGATGATGCACTGAAGGATTAGATGAAGCGTCGGATGAACCAATGATATGCCGGACAACATAGGATTCACGTTTGTAATCAATTATATCTAGATCAAGTTAGTTTAGGTCTAATTGAGTCGGTATTATGATGAAACAGTGCCAACTCAATTAGCGACCCATTGGGCCCGATTTAGGACCGTTTTGGGCCAAGAGAGGCCCATGCAGCAACCCTTAGTAGGCTTAGGCGGTGGCACCACTAGGGCTAGTGGTGGCACCACCTAGGACTCAACCTCCCAAGTTGTTTAGGTGGTGGTACCGCTCAGACACAGTCTTCAAGACTGTGTTAGGCGGTGGTACCGCCAGGACCCGAAAAACTTGGGATGAGATCTTTTTTGGCTCTATTTTTAAAGTTATTTTAGGTCTATAAATACCCTTGCTATTTCTGCATGGATAAGCAAAAAAATGAGTAGAAAGGGGTTGTGATTCTGAGATAAAAGTGTTAAAAAGTTGAGTTCCCTTCTCCTCGAGCTTAAATATTATTCTAAGAAAGGTGTAGGAGGGTTACCTTAAGGGGTGTAAAGGTTATCTCCTAAACTTGTGAAAAGGAGAAAGAGTTGTAAGGGTAGTTGATCTTCGCCCGTTGAAAGAAGGTCGGTAATGGAAACCGATAGCCTCGAGTAAAGAGGAATCGGGAGTGGATGTAAGTTGCGACGATCGAACCACTATAAAATTGGTGTACCTCCCTTTCTCTACTTGTTTACTTATTTTGCAATTGCTTTACCTATTATTACTACTCTTACAAATGTTTTAAATTTAAACATTTTTCTGATACGGCTTTATTGACTGAAGATTTCCAAACCAATGTGATTTTACGAAAGCACTAATTCACCCCCCCTTTTTAGTGTTGATTTCGATCATAATAGGAAAAACTTTGATCATGGACTTGAATAATGGAAGTAAAATCTAATATTTGGTTGGATAGCATCATGTTGGATGATTAGTTGACATACCGGAGGATAGACTTCGTACCATGAATTTGGGCATCGGACCAGAAGAATCAGGCATTGCGTTAAGATGATTGGATGTTGCAGGAGATTAACACAATTGGGCAATACACCAAATAAGAGGACTATATGCCAAAGGATCGAACGAAGTATCGGATGAACCAATGACATACTAGACAACGTAGGCTTCATAATTGTAATTAAGTCTTGGTCGAAGTTTAGAGTCTAATTTAGTTGGTTTTGAGTATAACCATGCCAACTTGATTGTAGGCCAATTGGGCCTAAATCAGGGTTAAATTGGGCTTATTGAAAACCCAATTCAATGTTCTGAAGCTGGCCTAAGTGGTGGTATCGCCAGGTTAGGAGGTGGAACCGCTTATGAGACAATGTATGTCTTCGGAAAACCCGGGCGGTGGTACCATTAGTGTTAGGTGGTGGTACTATCCAGATATAGTCTCCCAAACTATGTCAGGTGATGGTACCACCTTGACTAGACGGTGGTACCGCCCAATGTCAGTGTTGTAGATGGTGGTATCACTAGTACCCCAGAAACCCGAGATGAGACCTTTTTTGGCTCCATTTTTTAACTCATTTGGGGTCTATAAATACCTTAGTTATTTCTTCTTGGATGAGCAAGAAATTGAGTAGAAAGGGGAAAGAATGCTTGAGAAAAAAGAGATATAATCTCTTTTGAGATAGTGAGTCTCTTCATCCTAAAGTTAGAAGTTTTCTAAGGGAGGAGTGAGGTCCAATTGTAAAAGAGAGAAGTGTAAAGATTACCTCCTGAGCTTGTGAAAAGGAGAAAGAGTTGTAAGAGGGTAGTTGATCTTCGCCCATTAAAAAAAGATCAATAGTGAAAGCCAATGGCCTCGAGTGAAAAGAAATCGAGAGTGGACGTAGGTCAGGATGACCGAATCACTATAAATTGGTTTGCATTTCTGTTCTGCTTTTCATTTCATTACAAACCGATTTACTTAATCACTACGCTTATGAAAATTTTTAAGTTAAACATTTTCCCTATATGGGCTTTATCGAACGAAGTTTTCAATCATCATAATTTTTATGAAAGCACTAATTCACCCCCCTCTTAGTGTCATTTACGGTCCTAACAGTTAGTATCAGAGCCAAGTTTTTTTCGATTGCTTCAACACTAAAGAGAATGACTTTTACCGATAATCTAGAGGGTCACTCTATCACTCATCCTCCTATGTTCAATGAAATGAACTCCACGTATTGAAAAACACGAATGAGAGTTTTCTTGCATTATATAAGCTTTGATTTTTGGAATATTGTTGAACTTGGTTTTCAAACATCCTCTAAACCTATGAACAAATGGAGTGATTTTGAGATAAAATCATTTTTGTTAAATGTTAAAGCTATGAATGCTTTGTTTTGTGCATTAGATAAAAATAAGTTTAATTATATTTCGACTTGTAAAACTGCATACGATATTTGGCACATACTTGAAATTACTCATGAAGGCATACGTAGAGTAAAATAATCTAAAATCAATCTTTTGATGCATAGTTTTGAATTGTTTCAGATGAAACCAAGCAAAATCATTGAAGGTATGTACACCCATTTTATGGATATTGTCAATAGTTTAAAAGACTTAGTAAAAGTTTTTCTAACCTTGAACTTGTTAATAAAATTTTATGATCTCTTCCTAAAAATTGGGATCCGAAAGTAATTGCTATTCACTAAGCAAAGGACTTGAATAGTTTTTCTTTTAAAGAACCCATAGGGTCATTAATGACCTATGAAATGACTTGTATAACATATGACAAACATAAGAATATCAGAATAAGAAGGATTTGACACTTAGAATAAAAGAAAACTACTCGAGCGAAAGCTCAAGTGATAATGACTTTGAACTCATCACAAAAAAAATTAAAAAGTTCATAAAATAAGAATTTAAGAATAAAAACAAACATAAAAAGAAGAGGCTGCCAAGGAAGAAGAAAGAATTTGATGAATTAAGTACTTCCAAAGATGAGGAGCAAACTAACAAAGATGATGTGGTAAACTACGCTTTGATGGCTTTCGATGACAAGTTATACGACTCAATTAAAACTTCTTTACTTTACAACGATTTACTTAATGCTTTTTATGAGTTGTTTGAGGATTTTAAATTAGTTAGTAAGAAATATAAAATGCTAAAAAAGGATCATACTTCTCTTTCTAATGAATTTTAAAAATAAAAAAATGAGTTTTATAAATGCTTGTTAACCCCTTGCATTAAGTGTGAAGAATTAGATTCACTTAAGAAAGAAAATATAGTATTACAACAATCTTTAGACAAATTTGAAATTGGAAACAAATATTTAAACATGATCCTTACTAACAAAGGTCATGTACATAGAAAAGAAGGAATCGGTTTTGTAAGTAGCAACACTCAACAAAAGCCGACTATTTTTGTTAAAGGACCAACTTCACATATTCCTCCTAAGGTTAAGTATAATTTTTACGGTAGACATGAATATTTTGCTTATAAATGTTCATTTAAAAAGTATAGCTTGCATAAATTAGTTTGAGTTCCTAAAAGAACTATAAATGACTTTATGCCAAAAGACAAGATAGGTAGATCTAAACATAAGGGACCCAAAGTCAAATGTGTACCTATAGTAAACCCACATTTCTTTTAGAAATGTCTACAATCAAAAGTTAGGAGCAAAAGTTCAAATTTTGATAGTGAATGCTTAATGCATAGGACCGGAGATCCAAAATACTTAATAAAGCTCACTAGTCAAAACAACAATAATAAAGAAAAAATTATTAAAATTAGAATTATTGTCAACAAATATTTTGATTAAAGATGTTTTATTAGTTAATAGTTATTGATCTTGATAATTTTTGTGATAAATCTTGTTTTTTGATTTTAAATATAATGCATGGTTTGACATAAAAAAACTTGGGCATGCTTATATGAAATCAAGATTGATGAATCAATTTATGAAATTTTTGAATCTCTTGAACTATAAAAGTGATTTTGATGATTTGAATTTGAATGAGATTTTTCTAACCGAATCATGAACTTTCTCTCTTGACTTAAGGTATCTTTTATGGGAATCAAAATTTTTTTATCTTCTATGATTTCTTTTTTTTACTATTTACTAAATAGGAGAATTATGCAAACAAACCATGATCTTGATAACTATAACTTGAAATTTTTATATAAATCAAAATCGTTCACTATGGTTCTTTCATTTTATTAAAAAGAATTATCCAAATGAATCATGATTTGTCTTTTGATTTCTTAGAATAATAACTTGAGAATTTTTTTATGAATCAAGCTCTTCTATTATTTATTCTCGTATGATTTTTTCTTTTTACTAAAGAGGAGACTTATCAAAATAAATCATGATCTTTCGATATTCACAACTTGAGAGTTGTTTATTTCATATAACTCCTTTGTGTTTATGATATATATACCCCATCATAAATTGATCACTCTTGATGTAAATTTATCTTTATTATTAATATTTGTTATGATTTGAAAATTGATGTAAAGGGAAAAGAATTATAACATTATATTATTCCATTCCTTTTGACAATGACAAATGGGGAGAAAGAATTGCTGGCTTGCACACTATAAGAAGAAGCAAAAGTTGCTAGTTTGCATATCTCAAAAGAAAAGTAAGAATTGCTAGCTTGCAAATCTCAAATAAAAGCAAAAACTTGCTAGCTTGCACATCTTAAAAGAGAAGCAAAATTTGCTTGCTTGCATATTTCAAGAAGAAACAAAAAATTACTATCTTGCACATCTCAAGATAAGTAAAAATTTTGCTAACTTTTGCATCTAAAAAACTTGTTAGCTTGCATGTTCTAAAATGATGTAATACTTGCTAGTTGCATTTTTCTCTTTTTTGTTGATGACAAAGGGGGAGAAGTTATGATGATGATTTGAAATTTGAATCATGCATGATATGATATACTTTAATGTTTTGAAATTATGATGATTTCAAATTATGCATGCAATGATATTTTAACTCATGATTTGACATTATGATGCATATAATAATATTGTTTCGACTTGAATTC
The DNA here is from genome assembly GCA_900464855.2 of Musa schizocarpa. Taxonomy (NCBI): domain Eukaryota; kingdom Viridiplantae; phylum Streptophyta; class Magnoliopsida; order Zingiberales; family Musaceae; genus Musa; species Musa schizocarpa. The sequence goes on along the minus strand of LS990925.1, from coordinate 25,530,099 downwards.
AAAGGTTATCACTCTTTTTGAATTCGAGTTTACTTTATTTCGATATGGTATATTGATAGGAGGAGTTTAGTTTAAACTCCATCATCAATTGGTTGTCATCTTTAGAAAATGAGAGATTGTTGAATCTCGGATTTTGATGATGAAATCAATTGATGAAGTTATGAACTAACATACATTTAAGATAAACGAAGCAGGAAAAATTTCGATCATGGACTTGAATTATGGAAGCAGAATCTAATGTTGGGCTAGAGAGCATCATGTCAGATGATTAGTTAATGTGCTAGAGGATATACTTTGTGCCATGAGTTTGGGTATCATGCCAAAAGAATCGGGCATTGCACCAAGATTATCGGATGTTGCGGGAGGTCAACATATCGATTGGGTAATACGGTGAATAAGAGGATGATGTACCAAAAGATTAGACAAAGTGCCAAATGAACCAATGACATATTAGACAACATAGACTTCATGATTGTAATTAAGTCTTGGTCGAAGTTTAGAGTCTAATTGAGTTGGTTTTGGGTATAACCATGCCAACTTGATTAGGGGCCAGTTTGGTTAACTTGCTACGAATGCAAAATATCGGGGTACTTCAAAAGTGAATGTTCGTAATTAAAAGATGTTGCTCGCACAAAAGAAGAAAAAAGTACTTAAGACGACTTGAGACGAATCGAGTGCATCCGAAAACGAGGAGCAAACCGATGAAGACGAAATGGTGAACTACGCTTTGATGGCTCTCGATGACGAGGTAAATGACTCAACCAAAACCCCTTTGTCTTACAATGAATTACTTGATGCTTTCTATGATTTGTTTGATGATTTTAAATTAGTTAGTAAAAAATATAAATTGTTAAAAAAGGATCATGCTTTTCTCTCTACTACTTTTGAAAAATTAAAAATTTAGCATGATAACTACATGTTAATCCCTTGTACTTAATGTGAAGAATTAGATTCACTTAAGAAGGAAAATATAATATTACAATAAATTTTAGAAAAAAATAAAATTAGTAACAAATCTTTAAACATGATTTTTGCCAATAAGAGTCATGTTCGTAGAAAAAACGAATTAACTTTATGAGTAGTAACACTTAACAAAAGCCAACCACATTTGTTAAAGCATCCGCATTACATGTTTTCCTTGAAAACAGATGTAATTTTTGTGGTAAATATGGTCATTTTGCATATAAATGTTTATTTAAAAGATATGACTTGTATAAATTAGTTTGGACTCCTAAAAGAACCATAAATGAGGGACCCAAAGTTAAATAAGAACCTAGAACAAACCTATCTTTCTTGTAAACATATCTACAATTGAAAGCAATTAGCAAAAAATAAAATTTTGATAGTGGATTATCAAAGTATATGATTGGAGATCCAACACATTTCATAAAGCTCACTAGCTGAAACAAAATTATTTTGATTGAAAATGCTTTATGTTTAATGAAACCATGATTGATGATTTGAAATCATGCTTAATGAGTTTATATTTTGAAATTATGCATGATGATTTGAAGTAAGATTATTATGATTTATGGCTTATTGATCTTGATGATTTTTGTGATGAAACCATGTTTTATTGTGATGTTTTATTGATCTTGATGATTTTTGTGATTGCCATGATTAATCTTTTTTTTTTTTAAACATGATGCATGGTTTTGACATAAAAAAACTTAGGCATGTTTGTATGAAATCAATCGCATGAATTGAAACAACTAAAAAGAGGAAAACATTTTTCTTAAAAATTTCTCTATCCCTAAAGCTTATAAAATTTTTCAATAAGAGATTGATGAATCTATTTATGATTTTCTTGAATCTCTTGAACTATGAAAGTGATTTTGATGATTTGTCAAATTAAATTTGAATGAGTTTTATCCAAATCATGATTTCTCTTTTGATTTCTCATAATTATAACTTGAGATTTTTTCTATGAATCATGATCTTGATGACTTAAGATTCCTTATGCATGAATCGAGATCTTTTATTTGTTATCTTATGTCTTGTTTTGCCATTTACTAAGAGAAGTTTTTATCTTAATCATAATCTTGATTTTTTGATATTTATAACTTGAGAATTTTTTATATGAATCAAGGTCTTTTATTATTTGTTCTCCTATGTTCTTTTGTTGTTTACTAAAGAGGACATTTATCCAAATTAACCATGATATGTCACTTGACTTCTTAAGGTTTATGACTTGCGTTTTATGTATAATTCATTTGTATTCATGAATTCTATATCTCATCACTAAATTGATTTTTCTTGATATCTTCCGTGTAATAACTTGAACATTTACACTATTGTGTTATTCCCTTTTTTATAATGACAAAGGGGGAGAAAAAAATGCTAGCTTAAGAAAAGCAAAACTTGTTAGCTTGCTCATCTCAAAAGAGAAGCTCAAAAGAGAAGCAAAGATTGTTAGCTTACACATTTCAAAGAGAGGCAAAACTCGTTAGCATGCTCATCTCAATCGAGAAATAAAGATTGCTCGCTTGCACATTACAAAAGGAAGCAAAAATTACTAGCTTGCAATATCAAGTAAACGTGCTATCTTGCCTATCTCAAGAAGTAAAACTAGCAAACTTGCACATTGCAAAAGGAAGTAAGAATTACTATCTTGCACACTTCAACAAGAGGCAAAATTGTTATCTTGCACATCTCAAAAGAGACGTAAAGTTGGCTAGCTTATACACTTCAAGTAGATGCAAAAACATGCTATTTTGTACATATAAAAAAAAGCAGAAAAATTGCTAACATTCATATGTGAAAAATTTGTATATCTCAAAAGAGAAGCAAAAAGTGCTATTTTACCTATCTTTAGATTTGCTCATCTCAAGAAGCAAAAAGTGTTAGCTTGCCCATCTCAAGAAGAAGCAAAAATTACTATCTTGCAATCTCAAGAGAAGCAAAAATTTTGCTAATTTTCATATCTCAAAAACTTACTAGCTTGAATGTTTTAAAATGATGTAAAACTTGCGAGTTGTACTTTTCTCCTTTTTGTTAATGACAAAAGGGGAGAAGTTATAATGATGATATGAAATTATATATGAAATACTCATGATATTATGATGATGCATACAATGAGAAGTTATGATGATCATACACGGTAGGATGTAATATACTTTGATAATTTGATACCATGATGATTTGAAATATTTATGATTTGGAATGATGCATACAATACTCATGATTTTATAATGCATGCAATGATGTGAAAGTCAATTGTTCTCATTTTATGAAATTCAACGGTTATCATTTTATGAAATTCAACCTTATTTCATTATGGCATATTGATAGGAGCAGTTTAGTTTAAACTTCATAATCAATTGGTTATTATCATAAAAAAGGGGGAGATTATTGAATCTTGAATTTTGATGATGAAATTAATTGATGAAGTTATGATTTAATATGTATTTGAGTGATGCAGGACTATCTTCGATTAGAAAAGATAAATCGATTGAAGTAGGAAAAATCAGACATTGGGTCGGAATAAACATGTCAAAAGATTGGATGTCGAGCTAGAGGATCGGTTGATGTGCCAACAGAAGGACTTTGTATCATGAGTTCGGGCATCGGGCTGAAGGATCAGACATTACGCTAAGGAGATCGGATGTCACGGAAGGTCAATATGTCAATTGGGCAATACAACGAAGGATCGAATGAAACATCGAATGAACCAACGACATACCGGACAATATAGGATTCATGCTTGTAATCATCTATCAAAATTGATGTACTCTAGAGGGCTAATTGAGTTGGTTTCGGGTGTAACCATGCCAACTCAATTAAGGGCCCATTGGGCTTGAGTTAGAGCTATTTTGGGCCAAGTGGAAGGCCTATTCAGTGACCCTCAATTGGCCCAAACGGTGGCACCGCCTAAGGCTCGACCTCCTAGGCGGTGTCTAAGCGATGGTTATAATATCCCTCACTTCAAAAAATTATTTATAAGGACCTATTTATAAATTAGATGACCTATATGTAAACATAGTAAATTTAATGACTAAACTGTTAGGTTGCAAAAAAAAAAAAAAAAAATATAGTTTTATCACACATGGGAAATAGAGGAGAGGGAGTGCGTTGGGGAGGAGAAGGAAAGAAGAAGGGAAGAAGAGGAGAAGAAGAGAAGGAGAAAAAGAGGGAGAAGAGAAGAAAAGAAGAAGAAGAAGGAGAAGAGAGGGAAGAGGGAAAGGAGAGGGAGGTGGCTGCAACTAGGGCTGCAGCACCTCTATTTCCCCACAGGAGGAAATAGAGGAGAGGAGGTGTGGGGCATCGGGGAGGAGAAGGGAAGAAGAAGAAGAAGAAGAGGAAGAAGAGGAGAAGAAGGGAAGAAAAAGAAGAGGGAGAAGGTGGCTATGACACCTCTATTTCTTGCATGAGGAAACAAAGGAGAGGAGATGCTATGTGTCGAGGAGGATTAGGGAAGAAGAGGAGAAGAAGGGAAGAAAAGGAGAAGAAGAGAAGAAGAAGAAGAAGAGGGCGAAGAGAGGGAAGAAGAGGAAGAGGGGAAGGTGGCTGTGGTTGGGAAGGAAGAAGAGGAAGGAAGAAGGGAAGGAGAGGAAGAAGAGAAGGGAAAGAAGAAGGGGCTGTGGCGACAGTGGTGGTAGCAGTGGTGGTAGCTGCAGCTGGAAGAAAAGAAGCAGAGGAAGAAGAGCAAGGGAGGAAGAAGAGGCTATGGTTGTGGCTGCGACAGCTACTTTAGGAAAGAAAAAGAAGGAATGAGAGAAGGGAGAAAGAAAGTAGCACAGTGGAAGGGGCTATGGCCATGGCTGCGATTGTGGGAGTGGCAACTGCGGCTAGGAAAGAGAAGAAAATGAAAGAGGAGGAGAGGGGAAAGCAGGTGACTGTGCCTTTACGTTCTGCATGAGCTGTAGTTGTGGAGGAAGAAAGAAGATATATGCAGAAAATGAAATAGGGAGAAGAGACGGAGGAAGAGTAGAAGGATTTGAGCTTACACTTTTGGATCAAAATATTTGAAAGGTAAGTGTTTCGATCTTTCTTACTGCAAGTGTTCAGATATTTTCTCCTGTAAGTATTCTAATCTTTATTTATTGTAATTTTATCTCTACATTTGCTTTGAATATGAGAAAATTTGAATTATTCTAGCCTTGTATCTAATATATCTATTATTTAGATGATATAATCAGAATCTAGAAAACTTCTAAGATTTTGACCTTTCTACCTTATTATAACTATAACCTTCTATATTAGTATCTGATTTAGGCAAAACTAAATTCATCTAGACTCATAAATCTTATGAAAGATTTATAGTCCAAATTCCTGCCTAGTTATCTAATGAACCCTATAAATTATGTAAAATAGAGATTTTATTCTCTGACCTTTAGTTACCAAATTATTTGTAACTCTCTGTTTGAAAGTTTGATTTATATAAAACTTTATTCATATTAAAGTAGATAGAAATATCTTTCCAACGATATATTTCTTGAGTAAATTGGAGCATAATTGATAGTGTGAATTATTTGTTCAATGTCTCTCAAATTCTACCAGAATCGAGCTTTGATCAATTTCATCTATTCTTGTTGTTAAATCTCGGATTTTGATCATAAAATCAATTGACGTGTTTATGATCTGATCTATATTTTGAGTGATGTAGGAAGCTTTAATCAGGGAGAGACAATTAAAGTAGGAAGAATCATATTGGACCGGAGTGGAACATGTCAGAAGATTGGACGTCGAGTCGGAGGATCGGTCGACGTATTAGCAGAAGGCTTTGGGCAATGGGTTTGGGTATCGAGCTAAGAAGAGCGAAAATTACCTCAAGGAAATCGGAGTTGTAAAGGTTAACTGACCGATTGGGCAATAGGCTATAAGAGAGGATGATGCGTCGAAGAATCGGACGAGACGTCGATGAACCAATGACATGTCAGACAATATTTGATTTAGTTTTGTAATAATTGTCTAGATTAAAGTAGGTTTTAGGAATAATTAGGTTGGAATTGGGCCAACTCAATTAGGGTCCAATTGGGTCTAAGTTTGGGCTATGTTGGGCCAAGTGAAAGGCCTAAATAGTGACCCAAATTGGTGGAATCATTGGTGGCATAATCTCCGAGACTATGTAAAGCAATGGTACCGCCCAAAGTTAGTCTCCGAGACTATCAGGCAGTGGTACTGCCTAGACATAATCTCCCAAGCGATGGTACCTCCAGACTAGGCGATGGTACCACCCAATGTCAGTGCTGCAAGCGGTGGTACCTCCCAACACAGGTGGTGGTACCGCTAGTACCCCGAAAACCAAGGATGAGACACTTTTAGGCTCCAATTTTGAATCCACTTAAGGTCTATAAATACCCTTTTCATCCCTGGTTAACATACATAAGCATAGAGAGCTTAAAAGTGGGAAAACACTATAGCAATCACTTGAGAGATCCCCTCCTCTAGTTCTAAGTTTAGAATTCAATTTAGTGAGGAGTAAGTGCTTGTAAAAGGTTGTCTCCTAAACTTGTGAAAAGGAGAAGAGGGGTGTAAAAGGGTAGTTGATCTTTGCCCATTGAAAGAAGATCGATAGTGGAAGCTGGTGGTCTCGAGTGAAGAGGAATCGAGAGTGGATGTAGGTCACGATGACCGAACCACTATAAAAATCTGGTTTGCATTTTCTTCATGCTTTTTTCCTTATATTGCAAACTAAATTCTTACTTTTGCTATGCTTTCGTATGCTTTTAAGTTAAGCATCTTTTCAATATGATTTTATCAAACAAGATTTTCGACTCGATGTGATTTTTATTCGCTGTATTAATTCACCCCCCCTCTTAGTGCTGACTTGATCCTAACAGTTAGTATAAAAGCCATGTTCTTTCTCATTTGGTTTAACAATCAAGAGAAATGGCTCTTTTCGGCTTTCAAGATGGTCACTCTATCATTCTTCCTCCTATGTTCAATGGGACGGACTACACATATTGAAAAATTTGAATAAGAGTTTTCTTGATTTCTTTATATTTCAATATATGAAATATCATTGAAAATAATTTTTAAAATTCTTCTAATCCAATGAATGAATGGAATGATTTAGAGAAGAAAATTTTTTCCTTGAATGCTAGAGCTATGAATGCTCTATTTTGTGCCTTAGACAAAAATGAATTTAATCATGCTTCTATTTACGAAACCGCTTTCGATATTTGGTACACTCTTGAAACCACACACGAAGGTACAAGTAGAGTAAAAGATTTAAAGATAAATCTTTTGATGTATGATTTTAAATTATTTCGTATGAAACCAAGCAAAACCATTGAAAATATGTACACCCATTTTACGGATATCGTCAATGGTTTAAAATCATTTAGTAAAATTTTTTTGAATCTTGAACTTGTTAATAAAGTTTTATGATCTCTTTTTAAAAATTGGGATTTGAAAGTAACGACAATACAAGAATCAAAGGACTTCAACCATTTTCCGATTGAAGAACTTATTGGGTCTTTGATGACCTATGAAATGACTTGTATTGAACATGAGAACTACCTTTTAAAGAACAGGAAGAATTTGACACTTCAAATAATAGAATACCACTTGAGTGATGACTCAATTGATGATGATGATGACCTTGAACTCCTCACAATAAAGCTTAAAAAATTCTTAAAACATGAAACTAAAAATAAAAATGAACTTAAAAAGAAAAAGTTGCCAAAGAACAAGAAAACACTCAAGGTGACTTATTATGAAATGAGTGCATCCGAAGACGAGAAGCAAACCGATGAAGACGAAGTGGTGAACTTCGATTTGGTGATTCTCGACAATGAGGTAAACAACTCAAATGAAACTCCTTTACTTTATTTTAAAATTAATTAATACTTTTTCATGAGTTATTTTTAAATTAATAAGTAAAATAAAAAATAAGAAATTAAAAATAAAAATATCATGCTTCTTTTTTTAGTGATTTAAAAAAAATTTAGCATGAAAATTGCATATTAAACTCCTAACACTAAGTATGAAAAGTTAGATTCATTTAAAAAGGAAAAATACGTTACAAACAAAATGATTTTGATTTTGATTGAAAATGATTTATGTTTAATGAAATCATATTTGATGATTTAATGATGCATAATGATGTAAGACGTAATAAATATTAAAAGTCTTAGTACCATGCTAAATGATTTAATTATGCATGATGATTTGAAGTCTTGGTAATGTTTGTGATGAATCTTGTCTTTGTCTTTTGGTTTTAAACGATGATGCATGCTTTGATTTAGCATAAAAAAAACTTGGGCATGCTTGTGTGAAATAAATCAAATAAAAAGGAGGAAAATATTTTTCATAAGAATTTCTCAATCCCTATCTTATCGAGTTTCAAAAAGGAGATTAATGAATCTATTTGTACGAATCTCTTGGACTATGAAAAAGATTTTGATGATTTGAATCTAAATGAGATATCTTCTATTTTATGTGAATCAAGATATCTTCTTTGTTCTTCTATGTTTCTTCTTACCATTTACTAAAGAGGAGATTTTCTATATGAATCATAATATTTCTTATGCATGAATTGAAATCTTTTTCTCCTATGTTTCTTTTTGCGATTTACTAAAGAGAATATCTTTTTCAGAATTCATGACTTAAAATTTTTTTTGAAGATATTTTATTATTTGATCTCTTAAGATTTCCTTTTGATTATTTAAGAGGAGATTTGTCAAAATAAATCATGTCTTTTGGTATTCACATGATCTCATCTTTCATGATATGATTTTTTCTTTGTATAATTCCTTATATTCATGAAGTATATCTCATCACCAAAATTTTCTTGATATCTTCCATGTGATCACTTGAATATTTACACTTTTGTACTTTTCCCCTCTTTTTGTCTATGACAAAAGGGGAGAAAAAATTGCCAGCGTGCACATCTTAAGAAAAGCACATTGCTAAGAAAGACAAAACTTGCAAGCTTGCACATTAAGGGAGATAGTTTTGCTAACTTGGATAAATTGGTGTAAAACTTACTTGACATGCTTTCAACCACTTGCATTATTGAATGATTCTCCTTTTTGCCTATGACAAAGGGGGAGAAAATAAAATGATGAATATTTGGTACCAACAATCATGAAGTAATAAATGCTTAAAAATATTGATTTAATGTTTGGTATCATGAATAATTTAGTTTCATGATCAAAATGTTGATTTAATGTATGAAGTAATAAATGCTTTTTTAATGTCTTAGCATCATGAATATTATGCCAAAAATGATGTATCATGAATTCTTAAGTATCATTTATGATATGCACATAGTGATGATTGATTTATTTTTACTTTCGTGCATGAAGTAGGGATGAAATGTAAGGTTTTGAAATTGTGCATGTTTTAATTTAAAATTATAATAATACACAAATATATTGAAATGAGATTGATACTTTACCTTTGTCATGATTTGAAAATTGATTTGAAGGGAAAAGAATTGCAATGTTGTATTCTTCCCTTCTTTTTGACAATGACAAAGGGAGAGAAAAATTGCTAACTTGCACATCGCAAAGAGAGGCAAATCTTGCTAGCTTGCTCATCTCAAAAGAGAAGCAAGAAATGATATCTTGCAAATCTCAAGAGAAGCAATGTTTGATAACTTACACATTTCAAGAAGATGCAAAAATAGGTTATCTTGCTCATCTCAAAAGATGTAAAAATTTAATAACTTTCATATATGAAAAACTTGCTAACTTACATATTTTTAACTTGCTATTTATTATCTCGCATTCTTTTTTAAAAGCATGCTAGTTTGAACATCGTAAAGAAAAGCAAAAATGCTAACTTGCACATCTAGCAAAATTTACAAACTTACAAAACTCAAAATTGTTGCTTGCTTGCATGTTGTAAAATGATGTAAAATTTTGCTAGCTTGCGCTTTGCAAAGGAAGCAAAAATTACTAGCTTAAATATTGCAAAGGAAGCAAAAAATTGCTAGCTTACACTTCTCAGAGAAGAAAGAACTCACTAGCTTACATGTTCTAAAGTGATGGGAAAGTTGCTAAATTCCTAAACTTATACCTCTAAAACATTGATAGTTACACTTCTTTTTGTTGATGACAAAGGGGGAGAAGGTATAATGATGATCATGCGTGATATGATGTATTTTTATATTTTGAAACATTGCATAATTTTCTGAATTTAAAGGTTCTATCAGTATGACATATTGATAGGGGGAGTTAAGGCTAACTCTATCATCAATTGATTGTCATCGTAAAAAAGGGGGAGATTATTGAATCTCATATTTTAATGATGAAACCAATTGATGTGTTTATGATTTGATCTGCATTTTGAGTGATGTAGAAGCTTTTATTAGGGAGAGATAATTAAAGTAGGAAGAATCATGTTAGGTCGGAGTGGAATATGTCAGAAGATTGAACGTCGAGTCGGAGGATCAGTCAATATATCGGCAGAAGGCTTCGGGTCATGGGTATGGGCATCGGGCCAAGAAGGGCAAAAATTGTGCCAAGGAAATTGGAGTTGCGGAGGTCAACTGGCCGATTGGGCAATAGACTGTAAGAGAGGACAATATGTCGAAGAATCGGACGAGACGTCGATGAACCAATGACATGCTAGACAATATTTTATTTAGCTTTGTAATAATTGTCTAGATCGAAGTAGGTTTTAGGTGTAATTGGGTTGAAATTAAGCCAACTCAATTAGGGTCCAATTGGGACCAAGTTTGGGTTATGTTGGGCCAAGTAAAATGCCCAAATAATGACCCAAACTAGTGGAACTGTCGGTGGCATAGTCTCCGAGACTGTGTCAGGCGGTGGTACCACCAGTCTGGATAGTGGTACCATCCAAACTCAGTCTCTGAGACTGTCAGTCGGTGGTCCCACCCAAACATAGTCTCCTAGGTGGTGGTACATCTAGACTAAGCGATGCTACCGCCCAGTTTCAGTGTTGCAGGCGGTGGTACCACTAGTACCTAAAAACCGGGGATGAGATACTTTTAGGCTCCAAGTTTGAATCTACTTGAGGCCTATAAATACCTCTCTCATCCCTGGTTAACATACATAAGCACAAAGAGCTTAAAAGTGGGAAAACGCTATAGCAATCACTTAAGAGATCCCCTCCTCTAGTTCTAAGTTTAGAATTCTATTTAGGGAGGAGTGAGTGCTTGTAAAAGGTTGTCTCCTAAACCCGTGAAAAGGAGAAGAGAGGTGTGAAAGGGTAGTTGATCTTTGCCCATTGAAAGAATATTGATAGTGGAAGCCGGTGGCCTCGAGTGAAGAGGAATTGGGAATGGATGTAGGTCATGACGACCAAACCACTATAAAAATCTGGTTTGCATTTCCTTCCTTCTTTTTCCTTATATTGTAAACTAAATTCTTACTTTTACTATGCTTCTATATACTTTCAAGTTAAGCATCATTCCGATATGATTTTATCGAAAGAGATTTTTGACTCAACGTGATTTTTATCTGCTGCACTAATTCACCCTCCCCTCTTAGCGCTGACTTGATCCTAACACTTGTTTCATTCCCTTTGGAAATTGATTTCATCTAGAATTCTTTTTTCAATTGAGCTTTATATTAATATTTTGAATTCTTATATGCATTTATCCTTAAATTATTTGTATACTTGAAACCTATTATGTAAATTTTATATTGTATCGTATTGTTTTGTATGGGTAAATGTATGTTCCGTTGTTCTGCATTTACTTCCGATATATGCTAAAATCCTTATATGCTCTTGTTTTTATTTCTTTTCAAATTTGAATGCATTTGTAAATGAATATGTTTGCATTATAATGACTCATAAAGGCACATGTACGTTTCATTATTCTACATGTGCTTTTGATATGTACCATTTTTATTATTCACACGGTCCTTTTGTACTCTGGTGTTTGTGGGATAATGTGAACCTTTGCCAGAAATGACAAAGGGAGATATGCTTAGAGCTCGTGATGCTCTGTTGGCCTCCTTTGACTTCACTTAAACGTGGGTGGATGGAGCTCCCAAACGTGGGAGACTTATATTTGGTGGTCATTCAGAAATGGATGAACCATATTATATTATGAGCTCACTTCACCTTCTATATGTTTGATATGATTTCCAAAGCTTTGGTTTTGTGCTTTTATGTGTGCTTTCGATAAAAATGATATGAATGCAACGTCAAGTGCAACGTTTGAGCTTTTGTTTCGTATTTATTTTTTGATAAGTACCAAAATGTTTCATATGCCTTTGATTTGCTTCGAAATATTTCATATGCCATTGATATATTTTGAAATATTTTATTTACTATTAATATTCTCCGAAGCATTTCATACGTCATTGATATACCTCGAAATGCTTCTTATGCCTCTGAAATGTTCATATGTCATTGATACGCTTTGAAATATTTCATACACCCTTGATATGCTTCGAATTATTTCATATACCGTTGATATGCTCTGAAACATTTCATATGTCATTGATATGCTCCGAAATGTTTCATATGCCTTTGATATGCTCCAATTACTCTCTATTTCATTTGTTATAAACCAGATATAATTTGATTGAAATAACATTTATGATTCTGTATCTAATAAGATTATATCTATGAACTCTTGTATTCTACCTTGCATTGAGATACCAAGTTTGCTTATAGCTATGCCCTTTCTTGTTTTAGATATATTTGTCACTTGTTGAGCTTTTTAGCTTACTCTATTGTTATGTAAATCTTTCAAGTTAGCTTGTCTCTCACTGAGATGTTTGAATTGGGCTAAGATAGTGGATAGCTATTCAGATTTTGGAAAAGTTTTATTGGTTGATATATTGTGGTTATTGTGTAAGTATATTTTGTATGTAATAAAATGTTATTGTTGAATCTGAATTGATATATCATGTAAAAGTTTTAAAAGACCTATTTCATTTGGAATTTTGAAATGTTATGTTAGTTTACGATGATATGAATTCATTGTAAATGGTTGGAGTTTTGATTATATAAATTGTTACGTTTTTGGATTTATAAGTGTGGTTAATGTTTGGTTAAGTCGGCTTGAGTTTTCATAAATGTAAATTATTGAGTGACATGGTGTATAATTATAAACTATATAGGTTTTATGGATGTGAATTTGATAAAATATTTCTCAGAATCCTCAAATGTTAGTTTGGATCTTGGATTGGTTTGTTGATAAAATTTTTTAATATTATCGATTAAAGACAAGGTCACACCTCTTGAATGTGGTAATTCGAGGGAGCCGTGACAAAGGTGGTATCAGAGCATGGTTTAAGGCTCATTGAAATATTTGATAAGTTTAATATATAAAATACATTGAGGTCTAGTAAACTATAGTGATCGGTGAAAATTTTCTTTAATATCTTTTAGGAATCTAAGATGACGAGGACATCTGGTTGTCTTGGTTAATCTTTTGTTGAGTAATTAAGTGGGATGAAAGGGGTGATCCAGGATATCAAATCAGAGTGGCGCAGCGAAAGCATGGTGAACCTAATCCATTGGTGGTAGAATAGTGGCAGAATAATGGATGATGCGAATAAAGCAGATATTTGATGTACTAAATTGTTTTGATGATTAGAAGATTTCTTTTGCCACCTTTATGTTAGAAGAAGAGGTTGAGCACTGGTAGAAAACTATAAAAAAGAATATTTGGAGATCAGTGATAGGAATGACAAGGATACATTTACCAATAAAAATACAAGAGGAAATAAATTAGAAAGTAATAACAAGAGGGTCAAAACATCTAGATTTGAAAAGAGAAGTCACCATAAAGGACTCAATTATATGTAAAATACGGGTTAAATTATGAAACGAGTTTGCATTTTCAAGTGACTGGAGCCTATTTTGCTTATGAGAAGTTAGATTATAAATTAAAAGACTGCCCTTTGAACAAGAAGAAAGAGTCACTACCTCCTGAATCATCATCCCATGTTAGAGTATACGCTCTCACTTGTTGAATCTCATATTTTGATGATGAAACTAATTGATAATTATGTTTATGTTTTAATCTGCATTTTGAGTGACATAGGATGCTTCGATCAGGATGAGACAATTAAAGCAGGAAAAAATTATGTTGTGCCGGAGGAACATGTCAGAAGATTGGACGTCGGGCCGATGGATCGGTCGACGTATCGACAGAAGGCTTCAGGCCGTGGACTTGGGCATCGGGCTAAGAAGAGCGGGTATTGCGCCAAGGATATCAGAGTTGTGGAGTCAACTAGCCGATTGGGCAATAGGCCGCAGGAGAGGATGATGCGCCGAAGAATCAGACGAAGCATCGAGGGACCAATGACATGCCGTACAACTTAGTTAATTCCTTAGGATTAATTGTCTCGATCGAAGTTTTGTTTTAAGTGTGCAGGATTAACTACGATGAAAGTTAGACAAGCAGCAAGAGTTGCGCCGGAGTCAAGACAATGATCACGTTGGGAGTTCGAGAGCTCGACGGAAGTCCGGACGGTCGTTGGTGTTGAATCTCGGATTTTGATGATGAAATCAATTGATGGGTTAATTGATCTAATCCATATTATTGAAGTTGAGTGTGCAGGATTAACTACGACAACCTAAAAACATAAAGCAAGGATACCAGAGTCAAGTTCGATGGACGTTTGAGAGTCCGAAGATTCGTCGGAGATGCTGTCGGAACCAACCAAGAAAGATCGGAGACTTGTCGGAACTTTCAGAAATCTGTCGAAGAGATCGTCGGAGGTTCATAAAGATCACCGAGAAGGCTCGGCTACTCGTTGAATTCGTCACAAGATCAGGAGCCTGCTGGGAGTCCGCTGGAAGAAACCCGAGGGTATATCGAAAGTCCACCAAAAGAACACGGGAAAGCTCGTCGAAACAAAACTTGACGTTGGCCGGTTAAACACTTGGTTAGGATTATGTTTTTAGGTATGTAGTTCACATGTAATCAGGGTTAGGATTAAGGGACAATCCTATACCTTGGTTAGGGGTCAACTGGGCCCAAAAGTGACTTGGTTTGGGTTGGACATGAAGCCCAACCAGAAATTTGTAAGGACAGGCGGTGGCACCGCCCAAAACCCGAAGTGTCAAGCGGTGGCACCGCCAGACTAGGCGGTAGCACTGCTCAGCACCCGAGACCAGGCGGTGGCACCACCAATACGCCTGCTTGACAAACATTGACAGGCGGTGGCACCGCCACCGACAGGCGGTGGCATCGCCAGTCTCGGAAACCCAGGAGGAATTCAAAATTGGAGCCCAAATTTTGAATCCTCTTGGGGCCTATAAATACCCCTCAATTCTCAGTAGAGAAGACACCTTTTGTAAAGAAATAGTTTGAGATAAGAGCCTTAGAAAAGTTTTAGCAAGTCTTGTTTTTTCAAATTTATTGAGTGTTCACCTCCTCCCATCTTGTTGAAAAGAATTGTAAGAGTGTGAACCACTTGTAAAGGTTGTAAGAGGGGTATTAGTCCTTCTCCTATAAAGAGATTTGCTAGTGGAAGTTGGGAGCCTCTTCAAAGAAGGCTTCGCAAGTGGATGTAGGTCATTTTGACCGAACCACTTTAAAACTGCTGTGTTATCGGGTTTGCATCCTACTCTTGCCATTTACATACTGCAAACTTCTTTACTTAGTCACTACGCTTCCATACGCTTCTATATTATCAAGCTTCCAAAATCGCTTTTCATCGATATTGGTTTTTATCGTACGAAAGTTTTTAAACCAATGTTAGTTTACCGTTGCACTAATTCACCCCCCCCTCTTAGTGCTACTCTAATCCTAACAATTGGTATCAGAGCGAGGCTCACTCTCATATTTGGTTTAATACCCAAGAGAGATGGCTTACTCTGGCATGCATGAGGGATATTCTATCACACGTCCACCTATGTTTAATGGGTCAGATTACATATATTGGAAGACCTATATGAGGATCTTCCTCATTTCCATGGATTTCGAGCTTTAGACTATTGTCAAAAACGGATTAAAAAAATCTTCTCTTCCGATGAGCGAATGGAATGAATCGGAGAAGAAGGTTTTTGCTTTAAATGCAAAGGTTATGAATGTCTTGTTTTGTGCACTAGACAAAAATGAGTTTAATCGTGTTTTAATTTGTGATTCGGCTTTTGATATTTGGAGAACTCTTGAGGTCACTCATGAAGGCACTAGCCAAGTGAAAGAGTCCAAAATCAATATCCTTGTGTACTCTTATGAAGTTTTCCGAATGAAACCAAGTGAGTCCATCGGAGACATGTACAACTGTTTCACGGATGTCATCAATGGACTCAAAGCTCTTGGTAAAGATTTTTCTAACTTTGAACTAGTAAACAAAATCTTAAGATCTCTTCCTAAAAGTTGGGATCCAAAAGTTACGGCCATTTAAGAGGCCAAAGACTTCAAAACATTCTCTCTTGAAGAACTTATTGGGTCTCTAATGACCTACGAAATGACGTGTCAAGATTATGACGAACTCGAGAACTCCTTTCTAAAGAACAGGAAGGATATGACACACATCATAAGATCACTTGAAAGGAACATCAAGTGATGAGGACAGTGAAAATAACATTGCACTCTTGATTCAAAAATTTAAAAAAATTTTAAGAAAGAACAAATTTAAAAATAACACCCAAAACAGACTTGAACATAAAAAGGACCAAGTGATATGCTATGAATGCAAGAAGTCAGGGCATTTCAAAAATGAATGCCCCCAAGCCAAGAAGAAGCAACCAAAGAAGAAGAAAGCTCTAAAGGCAACTTGGGACGATTCAAGTGATTCTGAAAGTGAGGAAGCTAGCAACAAAGAGGAGGCAAACTTCACGCTAATGGCTTTAGGAGAAGAGGTATGTGATTTAATTAATGAAGATTTATCTTTTGAAGAACTCTCTATCGCTTTTCATGAATTATTTGATGAATGTAGAACTATTAGTAAGAAGTTATGTTTCTTAAAGAAAGAGCATGTTTTACTACAAAATAAGTTTGATAGTCTTCAAACTCCTCCATGCTCTAAATGTGAGCATTTAGAAGCAATAAAAAATAAAAATTTGCTTCTTAAAGAAACCTTAAATAAGTTTAAGGTTGGTAGCAAAGGATTAGATATGATCCTTGCAAACAAGGGTCACGTCACAAAAAGAAGTGGAATTGGATTTGTAAAAGGATCACATCAAAATCCTACCACTTTCATAAAAGGACCTATAGTACATGTTTCATCGTATATGAAATGTAACTTTTGTTGCAAATCCGGACATATTACCTACAAATGTCCATTTAGGAAAATTAGTCCATAAAAATTAATATGGGTTCCTAAAGGAACTATAAATGATTCAATAATGAATAACAAAATTAGTGGATCAATTTTTGAGGCACCCAAAATCAAATGGGTACCTAAAAATCATCCTCTTTTGTAGACAAACCCACAAGCTAGGAGCAAGAAATGGTATCTTGATAGTAGATGCTCAAGACATATGACTAGAGATCCATCTCATTTCTCTATGCTCACTAGCAAAGAAGAAGGGTACGTCACATTCGGAGACAACACCAAAGGCAAAATCATTGGCAAGGGAACTATAGGTAACAAATTAAGTTTTTTTATTGATGATGTTTTACTAGTTGATAGATTGAAACATAATCTCTTGAGTATTAGTCAATTATGCGATAAAGGTTATATCGTTAGATTCGAATCAAATATGTGTATTATCGAAAAACCAAACAATAACATCATTAAAACAAAATAATGTCTACACCATCAACCTTGATGAACTAAGTAATGAAATGTGCCCTCTGCTCTAAATGATGATGCTTGGCTTTGGCATAGGAGATTAGGCCATGCAAGCATGAAATTAATATCCAAAATCTCATCTAGAGAACTAGTACAAGGGATTCCAAATATGAAGTTTACTAAGGACAAAGTATGCGATGCATGTCAACTAGGTAAACAAATAAAAACTAGTTTCAAACCAAAAAATCAAATTAGCACCACTAGACCACTACAATTGATCCATTTGGACTTATTTGGACCAATTGACACAACAAGTCTAGGAGGAAGCAAATATGCCTTTGTAATTGTGGATGACTATACTAGGTACACTTGGACCTATTTCTTAGTTCACAAAAGTGATTGTTTCAAGTGCTTCTCAAAATTTTGTAAACTCACTCAAAACGAAAAGGGCTTCATGATTTCATCAATTTGGAGCGATCATGGTGACAAATTTCAAAACCGTGATTTCCAAAATCTTTGTGAAGTTAATGGATACAATCACAACTTTTCCACTCCAAGAAATCCTCAACAAAATGGAGTAGTTGAAAGAAAAAATAGAAACCTACAAGAAATGGCAAGAACTATATTAAATGAACATAGTCTATCCAAGTATTTTTAGGCCGAAGCCGTAAATACGGCTTGCTACATTATAAATAGGGTTCTAATAAGACCGACTTCATCAAAAACTCCCTATGAATTATGGAATAACAAAAAACCAAATGTTTCTTATTTTAAAGTTTTCGGTTACAAATGCTTTATTTTGAATGAAAAGGATGCCTTAGGAAAATTTGATGCTAAATCCGATGAAGGCATTTTTCTTGGTTACTCTTCCGTTTCTAAGGCTTTTTGTGTTTTTAACAAAAGAACTTTAGTTATAGAAGAGTCTATTCATGTAGTTTTTAATGAAATTTCTAATTTAAAGAAAAATGATTTTGATGATGATCTTGGTTTTGATAATTTGAATTTAAATAAACCCCCTCCTCAAAATAGCAACTTGGATGCATCTTCTTCTGAAATTTCCTTACCCAAGGAATGGAAGTATATGGATGCTCATCCAAATGTGCTAATTATAGGAGATACATCAAAAGGGGTTCAAACTCGCTCTTCTTTCAAGAATTTTTGTGCCAACGCCGCCTTCCTTTCTCAAATCGAACCAAAATGCATTAACGAGGCCTTAAAAGATGATTTTTGGTTCATTACAATGCAAGAAGAATTGAACCAATTTGAGAGGAATGAGGTATGGAAGCTTGTTCCTAGACCTAGTGACTATTTAGTCATTGGTACTAAATGGGTCTTTAGAAACAAGCAAGACGAATGTGGTATCGTGGTTAGAAACAAGGCTAGATTAGTGGCCAAAGGTTTCAACCAAAAAGAAGGTATCGACTATGAAGAAACCTTCGCTCCTGTGGCAAGATTATAAGCCATTAGGATGCTCCTTGCCTATGCTAGTAGTAATAATTTTAAACTATTTCAAATGGATGTCAAAAGTGCTTTCTTGAATGATTTTATTTCCGGAGAAGTATATGTTGAACAACCTCCCGGATTTGAAAACTCTCTTCTTCATAAACATGTATTCAAATTGACTAAGGCTCTTTATGGCTTGAAACAAGCTCCTAGAGCTTGGTATGAAAGGCTTACTTCCTTTCTTATTTTAAATAATTTTACCAAAGGCAAGGTTGATACTACATTGTTTATCAAACACTTTGAAAATAATTTTCTTATTGTACAAATTTACGTTGATGATATTATTTTTGGCTCTTCGGATGAATCACTATGTGAATCATTTGCCAAATGTATGAGTCACGAATTTGAAATGAGTTTAATGGGTGAATTAACTTTCTTTTTGGGATTACAAATCAAACAACTCAGTGATGGTATATTTCTTAACCAATCAAAATATACATTAGAATTGTTAAAACGATTTAATATGAATAATTCAAAAGCGATAAACACCCCTATGAGTACTTCGACTAAGTTAGATATGGATGAAAATAGTGAAAATTTCGATCAAAAAATATATAGGGGAATGATAGGTAGTCTACTCTACCTCACCGCGACTAGACCGGACATCATGTTTAGTGTAGGACTCTGCGCTAGATTTCAATCTAATCCTAAATTATCTCACCTTAATAGTGTTAAAAGAATATTTAGATATCTTAAAGGAACTCCAAATTTAGGATTGTGGTATCCAAAGTCTGATAAATTCGATTTAATAGCTTATACAGATATCGATTTTGGCGGATGCAGGATAGATAGAAAAAGTACATCCGGAACATGTAAATTTTTAGGACATGCACTTGTTTCTTGGACTTTCAAGAAACAAAATTCAGTTGCGCTATCTACGGCGGAAGCCGAATACATTGCTACAAGTGCATGCTGTGCATAAGTTGTTTGGATGAAAAATACATTAGAAGACTATGGAATTCACTTGAAAAATATTCCCATAAAATATGATAATACAAGTGCCATATGTCTTACCAAAAATCTGATTCAGCACTCTAGAACTAAGCATATAGATATTAGGCATCATTTCATACGCGATCATGTCCTTAACAATAATGTTGTTCTAGAATTTATTGACACCAAGCATCAATTAGCAGACATTTTTACAAAAGCCTTAAATGAAGATCAATTTGAATTTATTAGAAGGGAACTAGGTATGTTAAATTGTCCCTGAAAATAAGATTGTTTGAATGTATTTTTTGAAAAATGTCTCATCCTTGTTCCGTTCTTTTGTGGATTTGATTTCATCCTTCTCTTTTGATTCCAAACGATATATTAAAGTACAACTCAATATCTCAACCTATCTTGAGTCAAACACCTTTGAAAATCAAGAAGGGGGAAGAAAGAATTTTTTTTCTTCTCTTCCGCGGCAAGCCAGCGGTGGCACCGCCAGGATCGGCGGTAGCACCGCTTGTTTTGGCGGTGGCACAGCCTGAGAGCCCCTTTATAAGTCAAGGGGTTAGGGCCAGCGGTGACACCGCCCCTAACCCGTGAGAAATGCCTCAAGCTCTCCCACAACCTCTCTAAACCTTCATTTAGAAGCCTTGGAGAGTGATTCTTGTTGGTCCAAGCTCTCCATCTTCTAAGAGATTCTCAATAAGGTAAAATCTGAAATTTTTTCTCTCTTCTCATTGTTTTACCTACTCCTTACAGTTTCATCTATCATCTTGTCTAGATAATGGCTCCTAAAAGATCAAAAGGGAAAAGGGTTGAAGGAGATTCATATGACCAAGACCTTTTTAGATCCAAAGAAGTAGCTCTTAGGTTTCCAAACTTCGAAACAAGATGTAACCATAAGGGCAAACACGTTGATCTCAATGAACTAGGAAACCTAGAACCCATTAGGTGGTTTGCACATCTAGATGCCCTACCTCTGCTATAAATAAATGAACCAATCTTTCCTAGGTTAGTTAGGCTATTTTATGCAAACTTATATGTGGATAATGATAGCCTAAGTACTTACCTACTAGGGACACAACTTAGAATTTTTGATAGTACTATTTGTGAACTGATTGGAATCACTGAAAAAGATAAGGGATGTTATTTTAGAGGTAAATGGGATGTCAATATAATTAGAGCAACTTACTCCGAAGTCGTCGAAACTATTTTTGCAAATCCTGACCTCGGCATAATACCCAAGAGTTGTGAACACCTACTGCCCTTTAACTTTAAAATCCTTCATCATATCATAACTAGCATACTATTCCCTAAGCAATTTCATCTTGATGAAATGAGTCAAATAGAAATAAGCACTATATATTGGATCATGATCGGTCAACATAACTGTTTTGGATACTCAATCTGGCAACACATGCAAGATATTATAGCTAAAGACACTATGTTGTCATATGGAGGGTTAATCACTCGATTCCTACTTGCCCATGACATTTGTATCCCACCCGATGAAGAAACAATTCAAAGTAATCGGTATAACATTATCAATAGAAATCTGCTGAAAAGACTTAGGTGCACATTTAGCAACGGTATATGGGTTAGGCAACCTAGAAGGACTGATCCAATTCCCCCACCAGTAGAATACCCCGAAACACCAATTCTTAGGGGAAATAAATCTCCTCCTCCTCCTAGTCCCTTTGGTGCAGCACCTTCGGCTCCTATTTCATCCTCCGAAGAACTCATTATGGCAGAATTAAATCAGATCAAATCGCAGCAAGAACAAATTCAAATCCAGCAAATTGAAATTTTGAAGGAACTATGACATATGAATCAAAAAATAGATGTCATATATCAGCACTGTGGCTTACATCCTAAGGATTAATTGATGTAGTTTCTTATTCTGTTTTGATTACTCTTAATGTGAAGTTAGAAGTCTATCATCTTCTTTTGAACAAAAACTGAACCTTTGTTTAAGATGTATTGTTAAATTCTGGATAATTGCTGATTTGGTTTTGAATCTGGATAAATATTTCTTGCGAGATTAATTTTGAATGATGAATTTTGTATGATTAATCTTTATGTTGACTTCTTTTGATTTTATGATCACAAACTGTGTGTTTCAAGTCTCATCTCCTTATTTTTTGTTGATGACAAATGGGGAGAAGTGATGACTTGTATGACTTATATAAATTGCAAAAGCTTGTCTTATATGCCTTGTTTGTCTTATATGTCTTAATCTTTGAGTATATCGCAAGATTGGTTGATCATATGAAATCATTCCTCACATTTATATTATGAAATTCATGTTGAAAATCTTTATCATATTTTTTATCTCTCGTCAAAGTGAAAATTGTCTCTTATCATTTGACTTGAAAATGATTTTCAATAGCTGAAAATTATGAGAAATACGAAGGTTCGTATTTGCTCATGCTTAATAAGACAACGATAAATTCAACATTAGAACTTATCGATTTATGCTTGAATTCAAAGGGATGAAATTCAAGTGGTTTTATCTTCTCACAATATGGCATATAGATAGGGGGAGTTATGTTTAACTCCGTCATCAATTGATTGTCATCATCAAAAAGGGGGAGATTGTTGAATCTTAGATTTTAATGATGAAATCAATTGATGGGTTAATTGATCTAATCCATATTATTGAAGTTGAGTGTGCAGAATTAACTACGATAGCCTAAAAACATAAAACAAGGATACTAGAGTCAAGTTCGATGGACGTTTGAGAGTCCGAAGATTCATCGGAGATGTTGTCAGAACTGACCAAGAAAGATCGGAGACTTGTCAGAACTTTTGGAAGTCTGTCGAAGAGATCGTCGGAGGTTCGTAGAGATCACTGAGAAGGCTCGGCTACTCATTGAATTCGTCACAAGATCGGGAGCCTGCTGGGAGTCCGCCGGAAGAAACCCGAGGGCATATCGGAAGTCCACCGGAAGAACGCGGGAAAGCTCGCCGAAACAAAACTTGACGTTGGCCGGTTAAACATTTGCTTAGGATTATATTTTTAGGTATGTAGTTCACATGTAATCAGGGTTAGGATTAAGGGACAATCCTATACCTTGGTCAGGGGCCAACTAGACCCAAAAGTGACTTGGTTTGGCTCGGACGTGAAGCCCAACCAGAAATTTGTAAGGACGGGGGTGGAACCGTCGGATTGGGCGGTGGCACCGCCCAGAACCCGAAGTGTCGGGCGGTGGCACTGCCCAGCACACGAGACCAAGCGGTGGCACAGCCACCGACAAGCGGTGGCACCGGCAGTACGCCTGCCTGACAGGCATTGACAGGCAGTGGCATCGCCATCGACAGGCGGTGGCATCGCCAGTCTCGGAAACCCAAGAGGAATTCAAAGTTGGAGCCCAAATTTTGAATCCTCTTGGGACCTATAAATACCTCTCAATTCTCAGCAGAGAAGACACCTTTTGCAAAGCAATAGTTTGAGATAAGAGCCTTAGAAAAGTTTTAGCAAGTCTTGTTTTTTCAAATTGTTTAAGTGTTCACCTCCTCCCATCTTGTTGAAAAAAATTGTAAGAGTGTGAACCTCCTTCCCTTACAAAGAGATTTGCTAATGAAAGTTAGGAGCCTCTTCGAAGAAGGCTTCGCAAGTGGATGTAGGTCATTTTGACCGAACCACTTTAAAACTGTTGTGTTATCTGGTTTGCATCCTACTCTTGCTATTTATATACTGCAAACTTCTTTACTTAGTCACTATGCTTCCATACGCTTCTAAGTTATCAAGCTTCCAAAATCGCTTTTCATCGATATTGGTTTTTATCGTACGAAAATTTTTAAACCAACATTAGTTTACCGTTGCACTAATTCACCCCCCCCTCTTAGTGCCGCTCTGATCCTAACAGTTGGAGGTTCTATGGGAACAAATCCGAGAAGTCTAGGAGCTTGCCAAAAGAAGCTCATTGGAACTCACCAAGTGGATCGTCGCAAGTCCAGGAGTTTGTCGGAAGTCCGCAAGAGCATCACCGAGGGTTTATCGGATGATCGACGGAAGCTCGCCGGAAGAAGCGATTGACGCACCAGAGCAAGTTGCAGTAAATGTCTTAAGAGATTCGTAGTTAGCACGGTGATTAAGTTAGAAATGGGTGGTGATCCCATTAATTTAATCTTGGGGCAATTGGGCCCTTGAAAGACCCAAATTGGGTTGAATGGATCAGCCTATTCGGACCCAGATTACTTGGGCAGAGGTGGCACTGCTTGGGTCGGCGGTAGCGTCGCCCAGGGCTCAGTCTCCGAGCTCTGGCTGGGCGGTGCAACTGCCTTTGATAGAGGTGCAACCGATTGAGCTCGATCTACGAGCTCTGGCAGGAGGTGCAACTGCCCCTGACAAGCGGTGGCACCGCCCAGAGGCTCAGTCTACGAGCTCTGCCAGGCGGTGCAACCGCCAGACCCCGAAATTCCGGGAGATGACAGTTTTGAGCTCGGAATTCAAACTGATTTGGGGCATATAAATACCCCACTCTTTCAGCAATGAAAGAGCAACCAAAAACCACTGAAATCCTGATCTTACTCTATGATTTTTAGAGCTCAAAAGTGTTGTATGAGTTAAAAGTTCTCCTTCCTCTTTTCTTCCAAGTTTTGATCTGTCAAGAGAGGAAAGAAAATTCTGTAAGGGTTGTCTCCTAAGCCCGTCAAAAGGAGTGAAATTGTAAAAAGGTGGTTGGCCTTCGCCTATTGAAGGAAGGCCTCTAGTGGACGTCGGTGATCTCGTCGGTGGAGGAAGCCAAAAGTGGATGTAGGTCAAGATTGACCGAACCACTCTAAATCTCGGTTTGCATTTACTTTAAGCATATTATATTTACTACAAACCTCCTCAATAGCTTACTGCCTTCTGCGTATTTACGATCATGTTTCAAAGTTCAGTATTTTCCGAATCGGTGTTTAGACGTAAATCAGTTTTATCGTACGAACATCATATTTCATTTTACGCTTATATTTTAATTTCCATCATAACTGCAAACTACCTTGATAGACTTGCTTTAATTGCATCTTGCTTGATCACAAGTTAAAGTGATTTACGAATCGACTTTTCTACCGAAATCACTCTTATCATACGAATGCAGTTTTAATCGTCGAAAGTTTTTCGCTGCACTAATTCACCCCTCCCCCCCCCCTTTTAGTGCTCTTAATCCTAACAATTGGTATCAGAGCCTGGTATTTCTCATTTCGGATTTACACTCGAGAGAAATGGCTCTTCATGGCTTTAAAGAGGGTTTTTCGGTTGTTCGTCCACCGTTGTTTAACGGATTGGACTACACTTATTGGAAAACTCGAATGAGAGTTTTCCTGATTTCTATGAATTTGGATTTATGGAATATTATTGAAAACTGTTTTCAACTTCCCTCTAAACCGATGAACGAATGGTCGGATTTGGAGAAGAAGTATTTTTCTTTAAACGCAAAGGCTATGAATGCTTTATTTTGCGCTTTGGATAAAATTGAGTTCAATCGGGTTTCTTTGTGCAAAACGGCTTTTGACATATGGCACACTCTTGAAATCATACACGAAGGCACTTCTAGAGTTAAAGATTTGAAAATCAACTTTTTGATGCATGATTTCGAGTTTTTTCAAATGAAGCCAAGTGAAACCATTGGTGACATATACACCCGTTTTACGGATGTCGTCAATGGTTTAAGAGCTCTTGGCAAATGTTTTTCAGATTTTGAACTCGTAAACAAGATTTTGCATTCTCTTTCTAAGAAGTGGGATTCAAATGTAACTGCAATACAAGAAGCTAAAAACCTAAACAACTTACCACTTGAAGAACTAATTGGTTCGTTGATGACATATGAAATGGTGCACAATGCACATGATGAACATGATGAACAAAATCACTTTCCAAAGAACAGGAAGGATTTGAAACTCCGGACAAATGAATACCACTTGAGTGATGACTTAAGTGATGAGGACAATGATGAACTTGAACTTCGAACACTAAATCTTAATAAGTTTATTAAACAAAAATCTAAAATAAACAATGAACTTAAACGGAGGAAGAGGCCAAAGAAAAGGAAGGCAACCAAGGATGAATCAAAAACTTCTAAAGGTGAAACGGCGAATTGGGCTTTGACGAGCTTCGACTACAAGGTAAGTAACTCAACTCTCTTGAATTATTTTGAAATTACATAATACTTTTCATGAGTTATTTTTAATTTAGTTTAGGATTAATTTTCTTAAAAATTACATGAAAATAAAAAAATTAGAAATCATGCTTATCATTCTAGTAATTTTGAAGATAATCATGAAAATTGTATGTTTATGATAAACAAAATGATTTTGATTAAAAATACCTTATGAAATATGATATCATGCCTAATAAATTTATTTTTTGAAGCTATGCATGATGATGATGAGTTTTGGGTAATTTATAGTTTATTGATTATTGATGATTTCCATAATGATCATGCTTAATGATGTATTTTTTTGATTTGACATAAAAGTGCCTTTAAAAAAATGATGTATGTTTTGATTTGACATAAATGAAATAGGCATGCTTATATGAAATAGTGAAGTGTCATGCTTGACAATTGTATAATTAATGATGCATAAAGTTGTAATGAAAATATTAAAATTTTAATACTATGATTTGATGATTTTATGCATGACATTGTAAAGTTATATATAATGATGCATAATGATGAAATTGTGTAATAAAAATATTAAACATTTTGAAACCATGTTTTAGTGTCATGCATATTGATCATGCTTAATAAATTTCGAAATTATGCATGATGAATCTTGCGATTTATGGATTATTGATTTTTACCATAATGAAAGTACCTTATTGATCTTTGTTGTAATAAATCTTACTCTTTCGGTTTTAAACATGATACATGTTTTTATTTGGCATAAATGAAACAAAATCATATGTTTTGAAACTTTATGTATACCAAGAATGTTCATCATGATTCTCTCTTTGAATATTTAAAGAGGAGAATTTTCTAGAGGAATCATGCTTGATGATTTGTTTTTTTTTTACCTTTCCGTCTTAAATGTTGACACTTGTTTTATTAAAGGTAAAGGCATGCTTATAAGAAGCAAATCACATGAATATAAATTTATAAAAACAAAATGTGATCCTCTATCTTATCGTCTTTTCAATAAATCTATGCTTGTCATGTATGAATTTATTGAATGTGACTTTGAGGATGATTTCGGATTTTACAAATGCTTGATTCATACTTATGACACGAGACACATTTTAAATATGAATCATGTTCAATGCTTCAATCATGTTACATCTCCTTAATTCATTTTGTTCTCTTACATTTATTTACCAAAGAGGAGAATCTTCCGAATGAATGAAATGATACAAATGAATCACTTATTGATATATCTTTTTGAAATATCTTTTTAATGTGATATTAATATTTTGAGATGCCTATTGGAATTCATGACATGAGATAATTGAATCCTTAACTTACTCTTTATATGGCTTAAAAATGGATGTTTAAAATCTTGCTTGACGAGTTGTTTTATAAGATTCTGCCTTTACGTCTTGAACTTTCATGCTTATCTTGATTTGGCATATAATGACTAAGGCATGCTTAGATGAAAAATAATCACTTAAAAAATGCTTTTCCCATCTGATTGAGATTAATAATTTCATGATATTTTGTGAATCTCGAAATTGATTTTGATGACTTGATTATGAGTTTCAAGTTAACGATTTGATTTGAACGAGTTTTATCTAAATCATAATCTTGATCTTGCAAGATTGGAATCACAAATAATATCTTTTGGTATTCATGACTTGAATTTGATTGAAACATTGCATGCTTAAATTAATCATTCTCTTATGTTTCAAAAATTCTTTAAATGCCTTATGTGATGACTGAAAATTAATTTGCTTTATGATGAATCACGAATCATGACTTGATCTATGATATTGATATATTTTAATCATGATCCTTGGTTGTATAATTCTTTTGCTCTATTAAAAGGATTTGTCGAATGAATCATGTCCTTCTTGAATTTTCTTGATATCATGACATGATTTTGTAATATGGCCTGTATAATGATAAAAATTTTTTTGCCATTGATTTCTCCCTTTTATTGTTGACAAAGGGGGAGAAATATATGAATTGATACTATGAGTGCCATATTTGAATTTGAATTATCCAAAGAAGCTTGTATCGAAATATATGGTAAATTGATAATCGAAATGCTATGACTGCCATATGCCATGTTTGCATCATGTTAAGATATCAAGAACTTACATCGTAATTTTACTTGATGATATCTTGCCATGTGATGAAATGCTACGATTTGTTGCTAAAATGATGCATGCAATACTTATTCTTTTTATGTGATGTATTGCATATGATATGAATCATGATTAAAATTGCCTTAATTTGAATTCAAGGTTTATCTCAATTATGAAATTTTGAAATAAGAATGATTACTCACCTTTGTCATGATTTAGAAATTGACATAAAGGGTCTTCCCTTCTTTAGAAAGGGTCTTCCCTTCTTTTTGACAATGACTAAGGGGGAGATAACTAGCGTGCACAATTCAAGAAGAAAGAAAAAATTGCACTTCTCAAAAGAGAAGAAATTGCTATCTTGAACATCACCGAGAATTGCTAGCTTGAAACATCAAAAAAATGCAAAAATGTGCTATCGTGCCTATCTCAAGAAAAGCAAATATGCCAACTTGCATATCTTTGAATTTGCTAGCTTGTAAAACTTGCATATTTCAAGAAGCAAGAGTTTCTTTCTTGAACATCTCTAAATTGCTAGCTTGCAAGCTCTAAAATATTGTAAAATTGCTAGATTGCATGATGCTAAAAATTTAATATTATGTTTTTCATGTAATGAGTTGAACGTATATTACAAACACAAGAGTAGTTGTACTTCTCCTTTTTGTTGATGATAAAGGGGGAGAAGTATGTTGATGACATGACAAGTTATGCATAAGTTTATGCATCTGTTCATGATGACGTGTTGCAAGTATTCATGATGAATATTACAATGACTTGAATTCAGTTTGAATTCAAGGTTCTATCAATATGGCATATTGATAGGGGGAGTTTGTTTAAACTCCGGGAGTTAAGTTTAACTCCGTCATAAATTGGTTGTTATCATAAAAAAGGGGGAGATTGTTGAATCTCGTATTTTGATGATGAAACCAATTGATAATTGTGTTTATGTTTTAATCTGCGTTTTGAATGATGCAGGATGCTTCGATCAGGATGAGACAATTAAAGCAGGAAAAAATCATGTTATGCTGGAGGAACATGTCAGAAGATTGGACGTCAGGCCGATGGATCAATCGACGTATCGACAGAAGGCTTCAAGCCATGGACTTGGGCATTGGGCCAAGAAGAGCGGGTATTGCGCCAAGGATATTGGAGTTATGGAGTCAACTGGCCGATTGAGCAATAGGCCGTAGGAGAGGATGATATGCCGAAGAATCGGACGAAGCGTCGAGGGACCAATGACATGTCGGACAATGTAGTTAATTTCTTAGGATTAATTGTCTTGATCGAAGTTTTGTTTTAAGTGTGCAGGATTAACTACGATGAAGGAAAGACATGCAGTAGGAGTTGTGTTGGAGTCAAAAACTATGATAACGTTGGGAGTTCGAGAGCTCGACGGAAGTCCGGACGGTCGTTGGAGGTTCTACGGGAACAAATCTGAGAAGTCTAAGAGCTTGCCAAAAGAAGCTCGTCAGAACTCGCTAAGTGGATCGTCGCAAGTCCAGGAGTTTGCCGGAAGTCCGTAGGAGCATCACCGAAGGTTCATCGGATGATCAACGGAAGCTTGTCGAAAGAAGTGATTGACGCACCGGAGTAATTTGTAGTAAATGTCTTAAGAGATTCGTAGTTAGCATGATGATTAAGTTAGAAATGAGAGGTGATCTCATTAACTTAATCTTGGGGAAATTGGGCCCTTGAAAGACCCAAATTGGGCTGAATGGATCAGCCCATTCGGACCCAGATTACTTGGCCAGAGGTGGCACCGCTTAGGTCAGCGGTGGCACCGCCTAGGGCTCAGTCTCCGAGCTCTGGCTGGGCGGCACAACCGCCTCTTACAGAGGTGCAACCGCCCCTGACAAGCGGTGGCACGGCCTAGAGGCTAAGTCTCCGAGCTCTGCTAGGCGGTGCAACCGCCCTAGTCAGGCGATGCAACCGCTAGACCCCGGAATTCCGAGAGATGATAGTTTTGAGCTCGGAATTCAAACTGGTTTGGGGCCTATAAATACCCCACTCTTTCAGCAATGAAAGAGCAACCAAAAACCACCGAAATCCAGATCTTACTATGTGATTTTTAGAGCTCAAAAGTGTTGTATGAGTTAAAAGTGTTGAATCTCGTATTTTGATAATGAAACTACTTGATATATGTTTATGATTTAATCTGCGGTTTGAGTGACGCAAGATGCTTCGATTAGGATGAGACAATTAAAGCAGGAAAATCATGTTGTGCTAGAGGAACATGTCAGAAGATTGGACGTCGGGCCGGTGGATCGGTCGACATATCGACAGAAGGCTTTGGGCCGTGGACTCGGGCATCGGGCCAAGAAGAGCGGGTATTGTGCCAAGGATATCGGAGTTGCGGAGCCAACTGGCCGATTGGGCAATAGGCTGCAGGAAAGGACGATGCGCCGAAGAATCGGATGAAGCATCGAGGGACCAATGACATGCCGGACAACTTGGTTAATTGCTTAGGATTAATTGTCTCGATCGAAGTTTTGTTTTAAGTGTGCAGGATTAACTACGATGAAAGTTAGACAAGCAGCAAGAGTTGCGCCGGAGTCAAGACAATGATCACGTTGTGAGTTCGAGAGTTCGACGGAAGTTCGGACTGTCGTCGGAGGTTCTGCGAGAACAAATCCGAGAAGTCCAGGAGCTTGCCAAAAGAAGCTCGTCGGAACTCGCCAAGTGGATTGTCACAAGTCCAGGAGTTTGCCGGAAGTCCGCAGGAGTATCACCGAGGGTTCATTGGATGATCGAAGTAAGTTCGCCGGAAACTCGTCGGAAGAAGCGATTGACGCACCAGAGCAAGCTGCAGAGATTGTCTTATGATTTATCGTAGTTAGCACATTGATTAAGTTGGAAATGGGAGGTGATCCAATTAGCTTAATCTCGGGGCAATTGGGCCCCTGAAAAACCAAAATTGGGTCGAATGGAGCTACCCATTCGGACCCTGATTGCTGTGGGAGGTGCAACCGCCCAAGCCAAGAGGTAGCACCGCTTGGGCTAAGTCTCCCAGGGAGACTGGGCGGTGCAACCGCCCCAGCCAAGAGGTGGCACCGCCTGGGCTCAGTCTCCGAGCGAGACTGGGCGGTGCAACCGCCCCTGACAGGAGGTAGCACCGCCTGAGCTCGGTCTTCGAGCTTTGGCAGGTGGTGCAACCGCCTCAGTCAGGAGGTGCAACCGCCTGAGCTCGGTCTTCGAGCTCTGGCAGGCGGTGCAACTGCTCCTGACAAAGGTGGCACCGCCCAAAGGCTCAATCTTCGGGCTCTGCCAGGCGGTGCAACCGCTCCAGTCAGGAGGTGCAACCGCCTGATCCCGGAATTCCGGGATTTGATAGTTTTGAGCTCCAAATTTGAACTGGGTTGGGGCCTATAAATACCCTACCCATTCAGCACTGAACACACACAGACATACACTAAAATCTTGATCTTTTCTGTGATTCTTAGAGCTCAAAATTGTTGTAAAGGCCAAAAGTTCTCCTCCTTCTGTTCTTCAAAGTTTTGAGTTGTAAAGAGAGGAGAGAAAAGTTCTGTAAGGGTTGTCTCCTAAGCCCGTCAAAAAGAGTGAAACTGTAAAAGGGCAGTTGGCCTTCGCCTATTGAAGGAAGGCTTCTAGTTGACGTCGGTGACGTCGTCGGTAGAGGAAGCCAAAAGTGGAGTAGGTCAAGATTGACCGAACCACTCTAAATCTCGGTTTGCATTTACTTTGAGCATTTTATCATTACTGCAAACCTCCTAAATAGCTTCTGCCTTCTGCACTTTTACGAACGAGTTTCTAAGTTCAGAACTTTCCGAATCTGCGTTTAGACGTAAATCGACGTTTTCGCACGATCATTACATTTCAGTTTACGTTTACATTTTGATCCCAATCATAACTGCAAACTGCCTTCTGCGCATTTATAAAATATATCTCAAAGTTCAGTATCTTCAAAATTGACATTTAGACGTAAACCGATTTTATCGTACAAACGTCGCATTTCAGTTTGCGCTTGGATTCTGATTTTCATCATAAACTGCAAACCGCCTTTGTAGATTTACTTTAACGTCATATCACTTAATCTTAAGTTAAAGTAATCTTAGAATCGGATTTTACATCGAAATCATTTTTGTCGATCGAACGCAGCTTTCGATTTTAATCGTAGAAAGTTTTCCGCTGCACTAATTCAACCCCCCCCTCTTAGGGCTCTTGATCCTAACAATTGGTATCAGAGCCCAGTTTTTCTCATTTCGGATTTACACCCGAGAGAAATGGCTCTTCATGGCTTTCAAGAGGTCTTTTCGGTCTTTCGTCCACCGTTGTTTAACGGATTGGATTACACTTATTGGAAAACTCGAATGAGAGTTTTCTTGATTTCTATGAATTTAGATTTATGGAATATTATTGAAAATAGTTTTCAACTTCCCTCTAAACCGATGAACGAATGGTCGGATTTGGAGAAGAAGTATTTTTCTTTAAACGCAAAGGCTATGAATGCCTTATTTTGCGCTTTGGACAAAAATGAGTTCAATCGGATTTCTACGTGCGAAACGACTTTTGACATTTGGCGAACACTTGAAATCACGCTCGAGGGAACTAGTAGAGTCAAAGACTCAAAAGTTAACTTTTTATTGCATGATTTTGAGCTTTTTCGAATGCAACCAAGCGAGACTATATGCGACATGTACACCCGTTTCACGGATGTTGTCAATAGTTTAAGAGCTCTTGGAAAATATTTTTCGGATTTTGAACTCATAAACAAGATTTTGCGTTCTCTTTCTAAGAAGTGGGATTCAAAAGTAACTGCAATACAAGAAGCTAAAAACCTAAACAACTTACCACTTGAAGAACTAATTGGTTCGTTGATGACATATGAAATGGTGCACAATGCACATGATGAACATGTTGAACACAATCACCTTCCAAAGAACAGGAAGGATTTGGAACTCTGGACAAATGAATGCCACTTGAGCGATGACTCAAGTGATGAGGACAATGATGAACAAAACAACCTTCCAAAGAACAGGAAGGATTTGGGACATAGAACATTTGAAGACCACTCGAGCATAAGCTCAAGTGATGGTGAACTTAGACTACAAATGAAACAAAAATTAAAAAGCAAAAAGAATGGAACTACTTGCTTTAAATGCAAGAAGAAGAACAAAAATTGGGATAAATCGAGCTCCTCCGAAGACGAAGAAAAAATCAACAAAAGCGAGGCAGCAAACTACGCCTTAACAGCCTACGACGTTGAGGTAATTAAAATGCCTTTGGTTTATTTTGAAATTACTTGATGCTTTCATGATGTAGATTTCTTTTTAGTTTAGAATCAATTTTCTTGAAAATTACATGTTTAAAAATAAAAATACAAAAATTATGATCATGATAGTAATTTCGAAAATGATGATATTGCATATTTTATGATAAACAAACAAAATGATTTTGATTAAAAATATGATATCATGTTTGATTAACATTGTTGAATGAAAACATGTTTAATTTGAAGTAATACATAATGATGTAATATTAAATGTTTTTGACACAATGATTGACAATTTTATGCATGAGATTTTAAGTTATCCATGATCATGAGCATGTTTTGATCTTCATGATTTAATTTGAAAATCTATAGCAAAAATCATGTTTGAATATATGAAAGTGTTAAATCTCATTTTCGGATTTTCTTGATCCTAACAATTCATTTTTTAGAATCTATTGATCTTGTGGTTTTATGACGAAACTCATTTTTCGATCCTAAACGTTGATGCATGTTTTTATTTTACATAAATGAAAAAGCATGCTAACATGAAATCAATTGTAGGAAATGGAAATAATTTTCTATCCTATTGAGATTAATGAATTTATTTTACTAATCTTGTGAATCTCATGAAAATAAACTTGATTAATATTTTGAGAATAAATGAGTGTCTCGTACATTTAATCTTAATGATTTCTCTTTAACATACTTTTTGAAATCATACTTGATGATGAATATCAAGATATTAAAAGGATGTTATCATGGAATCATGCTTGATGATTTATTTTTACCTTTCTGTCTTAAATGTTGACACTTATTTTATTAAAGGTAAAGGCATGCTTAGATGAAAAAGAATCACTTAAAAAATACTTTTCCCATCTGATCAAGATTAATGATTTCATAATATTTTGTTAATCTCGAAATTGATTTTGATGACTTGATTATGAATTTCAAGTTAATGATTTGATTTGAATAAGTTTTATCTAAATCATAATCTTGATCTTGCAAAATTGAAGTCACAAATAATATCTTGTGGTATTCATGAATTGATACTCACAATATGAAAGCATTGATATTCATGACTTGAATTGGATTGAAACATTGTATGCTTAAATTAATCATTCTCCTATGTTTCAAAAATTCCATAAATGCCTTGAAATGATTGAAATATTTTACACCTTTATACTCTTCCCTACTTCTTTCTTGTTTTCAATAATAAAACGGGGAGAAGTTTTGATCATGCATGGTAGGATATAATTTGACAAAATTGATACCATCATGATATGAAACATTTATGATTTGCAATGATGCATGCAATACTTGTGCTTTCTAATTATGATGTGATGTATTGCATATAATGTAAATCATGATTTAAAATGCTATGAGTGCTAAGTTATACATTTTGAGAAGAAATTGCTATATTAAAACATTAATGTAATTATGAATGGTGATATGATATTATGCATGTAATACTTCAACTTATGATAATGATGCTGCAATGATAAAATATTCATTATGAAAAATTATCTTGACATTCATAACTTGATTATTCATCTTTTGTCATGATTTTGAAATCGTTGTAAAATGAAAAAAGAACTACAAAACTGTATTCTCCCTTTCTTTTTTACAATAACAAAGGGGGAGATAGCTAGCTTGCACAAGTCAAGAAGATGCAAAAACTTGATTGCTAGCTTGCCTATCTTAAGTAGCAAAGATTGCTAACTTGCTTATTTCAAGAAACAAAAATTGTCTTCTTGAACATCACTATCTTGAATATCTCAAGAAGCAAAACTTGCAATTTGCACATTGCAATAGGAAGCAAGAATCATGAGCTTACACAAGAAAGCTATCTTGCATTTGCTTTCGAAATTTTTGCTAGCTTATACATTGTGAAACTTGTACATCGTAAAAATTGCTAGCTTGTGGTATAAAGAGAAGCAAAAAGTTGTTATCTCAAAAGAAGCAATTGTGCTATCTTGCCTATCTCAAGAAGCAAAACATGCTAACTTGCGCATCTAGCAAAGTGGAAAAAATTTTCATATTTCAAGAAGCAAGAGTTGCCTTCTTGAACATCTCAATATTGCTAGCTTGCATGATGTAGAACTTGCTATCTTGAACTTTACCAAAAGTGCTATCTTATATGCTATAAAACTTGCATATCTAAAACTTAATAGCATGAATGATCTAAGCAAGTTGTAACACTTGCTAAATCTTATAGCTCCAAGATTGCATGATGATAAAACTTGATACTATGTTGTTCATGCAATGAGTTGAATCAATATCACAAACGCTTGATTGTAGTACTTCTCCTTTTTGTTGATGACAAAGGGGGAGAAGTATGTTGATAACATGACATGTTATGCATAAGTTTATGCATAAGTTCATGATGACGTGTTGCAAGTATTCATGATGAATATTGCAATGACTTGAATTCAGTTTGAATTCAAGGTTCTATCAATATGGCATATTGATAGGGGGAGTTTGTTTAAACTCCAGGAGTTAAGTTTAACTCCGTCATCAAGTGGTTATCATCATAAAAAAGGGGGAGATTGTTGAATCTCGTATTTTGATGATGAAACTACTTAATATATGTTTATGATTTAATCTACGGTTTGAGTGACGCAGGATGCTTCGATTAGGATGAGACAATTAAAGCAGGAAAATCATATTGTGCCAGAGGAACATGTCAGAAGATTGGACCTCGGGCCGGTGGATCGGTCGACGTATCGACAGAAGGCTTCAGGCCATGGACTCGGGCATCGGGCCAAGAAGAGCGGGTATTGTGCCAAGGATATCAGAGTTGCGGAGTCAACTGACCGATTGGGCAATAGGCTGCAGGAGAGGACGATGCGCCGAAGAATCGAACGAAGCGTCGAGGGACCAATGACATGCCGGACAACTTGGTTAATTGCTTGGGATTAATTGTCTCGATCGAAGCTTTGTTTTAAGTGTGCAGGATTAACTACGATGAAAGTTAGACAAGCAGCAGGAGTTGCGCCGGAGTCAAGACAATGATCATGTTGGGAGTTCGCAAGTTTGACGGAAGTTCGGACTGTCGTCGAAGGTTCTGCGAGACAAATCCGAGAAGTCCAGGAGCTTGCCAAAAGAAGCTCGTCGGAACTCGCCAAGTTGATCGTCACAAGTCCAGGAGTTTGCCGGAAGTCCGCAGGAGTATCACCGAGGGTTCATCGGATGATCGACGGAAGTTCGCCGGATACTCGCTGGAAGAAGCGATTGACGCACCGGAGCAAGCTGCAGAGATTGCCTTAGGATTTATCGTAGTTAGTACATTGATTAAGTTGGAAAAGGGAGGTGATCCCATTAGCTTAATCTTGGGGCAATTGGGCCCCTGAAAAACCAAAATTGGGCCGAATGGAGCTACCCATTCGAACCTTGATTGTTGTGGGAGGTGCAACCGCCCAAGCCAGGAGGTAGCACCGCCTGGGCTAAGTCTCCCAGGGAGACTAGGCGGTGCAACCGCCCCAGCCAGGAGGTGGCATCGCCTGGGCTCAGTCTCCAAGCGAGACTAGGCGGTGCAACCGCCCCTGACAGGAGGTAGCACCGCCTGAGCTCGGTCTTCGAGCTCTGGCAGGTGGTGCAACCGCCTCGATCGAGGTGTGCAACTGCCTACGAGCTCGGTCTTCGAAGCTCGGCAAATGTGGTGCTGCTGCCCCGACAGAGGTGGCACCGCCTGCAGGCTCGATCTTGAGCTCTGCTGGGTGGTGCAATCTGCTCCCAGTCGAGGGTGCAATCACTTTGATCCCGGAATTCCGGGATTTGATAGTTTTGAGCTCCAAATTTGAACTGGGTTGGGGCCTATAAATACCCCACCCATTCAGCACTGAACACACACAGACATACACTGAAATCTTGATCTTTTCTGTGATTCTTAGAGCTCAAAATTGTTGTAAAGGCCAAAAGTTCTCCTCCTTCAGTTCTTCAAAGTTTTGAGTTGTGAAGAGAGGAGAGAAAAGTTCTGTAAGGGTTATCTCCTAAGCCCGTCAAAAGGAGTGAAACTGTAAAAGGGCAGTTGGCCTTCGCCTATTGAAGGAAGGCCTCTAGTTGACGTCGGTGACCTCGTCGGTGGAGGAAGCCAAAAGTGGAGTAGGTCAAGATTGACCGAACCACTCTAAATCTCGGTTTGCATTTACTTTGAGCATTTTATCATTACTGCAAACCTCCTAAATAGCTATTGCCTTTTGCGCTTTTATGAACGAGTTTCTAAGTTCAGAACTTTCTGAATCTGCATTTAGACGTAAATCGACGTTTTCACACGATCATTAAATTTCAGTTTACGTTTACGTTTTGATCCCAATCATAACTGCAAACTGCCTTCTGCGCATTTATAAAACATATCTCAAAGTTCAGTATCTTCAAAATTGACATTTAGACGTAAACCGGTTTTATCGTACAAACGTCGCATTTCAGTTTGCGCTTGGATTCTGGTTTTCATCATAAACTGCAAACTGCCTTTGTAGATTTACTTTAACGTCATCTCGCTTAATCTTAAGTTAAAGTAATCTTAGAATCGGATTTTACATCGAAATTGTTTTTGTCGATCGAACGCAGATTTCGATTTTAATCGTAGAAAGTTTTCCGCTGCACTAATTCACCCCCCCCTCTTAGTGCTCTTGATCCTAACAAAAAGTTCTCCTTCCTCTTTACTTCCAAGTTTTGATCTGTCAAGAGAGGAAAGAAAATTCTGTAAGGGTTGTCTTCTAAGCCCATCAAAAGGAGTGAAACTATAAAAAGGTGGTTGGCCTTCGCCTATTGAAGGAAGGCCTCTAGTGGACGTCGGTGACCTCGCTGGTGGAGGAAGCCAAAAGTGGATGTAGGTCAAGATTGACCGAACCACTCTAAATCTCAGTTTGCATTTACTTTGAGCATATTATCTTTACTGCAAACCTCCTCAATAGCTTACTGCCTTCTGCGCATTTACGATCGTGTTTCAAAGTTCAGTATTTTCCGAATCGGCATTTAGACGTAAATCAGTTTTATCGTACAAACATCATATTTTCAGTTTACGCTTACATTCTAATTTCCATCATAACTGCAAACTGCCTTCATAGACTTGCTTTAACTGCATCTTGCTTGATCACAAGTTAAAGTGATTTACGAATCGACTTTTCTACCGAAATCACTCTTATCGTACGAATGCAGTTTTAATCGTCGAAAGTTTTCCGCTGCACTAATTCACCCCCCCCCCTCTTAGTGCTCTTGATCCTAACAT
This sequence comes from Musa schizocarpa, assembly GCA_900464855.2. Lineage (NCBI taxonomy): Eukaryota > Viridiplantae > Streptophyta > Magnoliopsida > Zingiberales > Musaceae > Musa > Musa schizocarpa. The sequence continues at coordinate 25,491,412 of LS990925.1, read as the reverse complement.
CACTGAATAAGATTCTAAAGCTTCTAAGTCAGTGGTTAAAGATATTATTCATGTTTATGAAAGTACAAAAAAAATTTTGTTTGACCATGGTTCCTACTAGTCATAGGTGTCTAGCAAGCCAATCATATGAGTGATGTCACGTGTACCATAATACACTCTTTTTGCTTATTATATTATTTAATATTTTATTATTTTATATTACTTATTACATGAATATACATATATATATATATATATATATATATATATATATATATATATATATATATATATATATATATATATATATATATATATATATATATATATATATATATATATATATATATATATATATACGAGGGCTATTAAGTGTCGATAGAGGATCATCCGTACTCAGTGTTATAAGAGAAATATCCCACGTATTCTTGCTCAAACAAATCCTTGGCCAAGGTCATTCGGATTAAGAGAGAAAGAGTTCTCTAGGAGAATCTGATTAGTGTGAGACTCGAGGAGAAACCATATGAGTCTGACAACACCATGCTTGGTATACGGTCTCTAGGATATTAGTGTTAGGATTAAGAGTCGGTGCTAAAGGGGGGGTGAATTAGTGTAGAGGTAAAATCACATCTTCAAAAACTTCATTTCGATAAAACTGGTTTACAACGTAAAATCGTTTCATAAATATCATAACTTAAAACATGTTTATAAATGAATTGAAGACAGTAAGCACTTAAAGAGGTTTGCAGTAAGGTAATAGCAAGAATAAAATGCAAACCAGTAAACATGATAGTTTTAGAGTGGTTCGGTCAATGTGACCTACATCCACTTTCGGCTTCCTCCTCCAACGAGGTCACCGGTGTCCACTAGAGGCCTTTCTTCAATAGGCGAAGGCCAATCACTTTTTACACCCCTCTTCTCCTTTTCACAGGTTTAGGAGACAACCCTTACAAACACCCACTTACTCCTCTCTCAAACTAGTCTAACACTTTAGAAGAGGGGGAGGAGATCACACAAGATTTTAGCAGTGTTTCTTTGCTTTTAGACTCTCTATGCTTGCGTGCTTTAACCAGGGATGAGAGGGGTATTTATAGGCTTCAAGTTGATTCAAACTTGGAGCCTAAAACTTTCCCATCCCGGGTTCCCCGGGCACGGGCGGTACCACCGCCTAGTGTTAGTCTGGCTGACACTGCCCTAGGCGGTACCACCACTTGGGGGGCAATGCTGGGCGGTACCATCACCTAAACTAGTGGTACCATAGCCTGGCACCTTGCCAGGGGCGGTACTGTTGAATCTCAGATTTTGATGATGAAACTAATTGATTGTATTTAGATGTTTAACTGCATTTTGAGTGATGCAGGTCTACTCGATCAGGATTAGACAGTTGACGTAGGAGGAATTGACGTTGCGCGTGAGGAGATCACGTCAGGATATTGGACGACAGAAGGCGTCAGACGTTGGGCATCGGGCCAAGGAGAGCGGAATTGCGCCAAGTATATCGGGGTTGCGGAGGTCAACCGCCGATTGGGCAACAAGCCACAAGAGAGGACAATGCGCTAAAGAATCAGACGAAGTGCCAACAATGACGTGCCGGGCAACAGAATGTAAATTCGCGTTGTAATAATTGTCTAGATCGGAGTAGAGTTTTGGCTTGCATGTGCAGGATTCACTACGATAATGATGAAAACATAAAGCAAAACAAAGTGCGGAGTGAAGCGCAAAGGATTCGTTGGGAGTTTGAGAGTTCGACGGAAGTCCGAAGGTTCGTCGGGAATGCTGTCGGAACTAGCCGAGAATGAGTAGGGAGCTTGCCGAAGGGTTTTTCGGAAGCTCGCCGGAAGGTTCGTGGGAAGTTCGCGGAGCTCGCCGAGAAAGATCGGAGCTTGCTGAAGAAGCTCATTGGAACTCACCAAGATCAAATCGTGAAGTCTAGGAGCTTACCAGGAGTCCGCAGAATGGTTTCCAAGAGTTTATCGGAAGACCGCCAGAAGTTCACCGAAAGCTCGCCGAAAGAAGTCTTGACTTACGGACATTGTAATAGCTTAGGAAATGTCTTTAAATTCATAGTTAGCATGTTAATTAGGGTTAGGATTATGTGTTAATCCTATAACCCAAGTAGGGGCCAATTGGGCTCGAGTTCGGACTGGTTTGGGCCAAGTTTGGAGCCCAACCAGTGAGTTGAAATAGTGTAGGCGATGGCACTGCCACCGACAGGCGGTGGCACCACCAGCCTCGGAAACCCAAGAGAATTCAAATTTTGGAGCCCAAATTTGAATCCTTTTGGGGCCTATAAATACCCCTCAATTCTTAGCAGAGAATACAACATTTGAGAAGCAAAAGATTGAGATAAAAGTCTTAGCAAAGCCTTTAGCAAGTTTTTGTTTTTAATAGCTTGAGTGTTCACCTCCCTCTTTCTCTTTGAAAATCTGTAAGAGGGTGAACCACTTGTAAAAGGTTGTAAGAGGGGTATTTGTTCTTCCCCTTCAAAGTGATTTGCTAGTGGAAGTTGGGAGCCTCATCAAAGAAGGCTTCGCAAGTGGATGTAGGTCGCATGACCGAACCACTATAAATCGGTTTGAGTTTATCTTATTGTCATTTATATTACTGCAAACCATCTTCACTTTGATGCTCTACTTCTTTGTCTCCTTCTTACGTATGTCTTTAAGTTAAAATGCAATCAAAATGGTTTCAAACGAAATGTTGCTTTTATCATACGAAGTTTCCGAAAGTGTTTAAATCGTTGAAAGTTTATCGTACTTTACCACTGCACTAATTCACCCCTCCCCCCCTCTTAGTGCCGCTCTGATCCTAACAACCACCCAGACTAACGGTACCACCGCTTGACACAGCCTCAAAGACTGTGCCATGACGGTGAGATTTCTTGGGGCATTGTTTGGGCTTCTTATTGGGCCCAACACAGTTCTTACATGGGCCTAGCTAGCCCTTAATTGAGTTGGCCCAAATCCAATCCCAATTCGTGCTAACTACGATTCCTAAGACATATTCTAAGCTAAACAAAGTCCATAAATCTATTCTTCCGGCGAACTTCTGACGATCTCTCGGTAATATTCCGGCGGACTCCCGGCAAGCTCCTAGACTTCACGATGATCTTCTTGGCGAGTTCCGATGAACTTCTTTGGCAAGCTTCGAGACTTCTTGGCTGGTTCCTCCAGAACTTTCGACGAACGTTCGGACTTCCAACGAACTCTCGAACTCCCAACGTAATTACGTCCTTGACTCTGAGACTTCATTTTGCTTTATGCCTTGCTATTTTAGTTAATTCTGCATATGTAAAAATACACTTCGATCTAGACAATTAATACTAAGCATTAATCAAGTTGTCTGGCATGTCATTAGTCCCTCGATGCTTCGTCCGATTCTTCGGCGTATCATCCTCTTTTGCAGCTTATTGCCCAATCGGTCAGTTGACTCTGCAACTCCGATATCCTTAGCACAATATCCGCTCTTCTTGGCTTGATGCCCGAATCCATGGCCTGAAGCCTTCTTTCGATACGTCGACCATTCCTCTGGCCCGACGTCAAATCTTCTAATATGTTTTCCCCCAACACAACATGATTTTTCATGCTTTAATTATCTCATCCCGATCGAAGCATCCTGCATCACTCAAAACATATATTAAAACATAAACACATATCAATTGGTTTTATCATCAAAATATGAGATTCAACAATCTCCCCCTTTTTGATGATGACAACCAATCGACGACGGAGTTAACCTTAACTCCCGGAGTTTAAACAAACTCCCCCTATCAATATGCCATATTAATATAAACTCTTGGATTCGAAAATCCAAGCAATATGTAATGATCAAATCATGCATGACATCAATATACTTCTCCTTTATCATCAACAAAAAGGAGAAGTCCACTATTCATGTGTTTGGACATACAAGTTCAAATCGTTGCATGAAAAAATATAATATCAAGTTTTATCATCATGCATAGAACATTCATGCTATCAAGTTTTAGATATGCAAGTTTTACAACATACAAGCTAGCAAATTTAAAGATGTGCAAATTGGCATATTTGCTTTTTTTTTGTGATGTGCAAGATAGCATTTCTTTATAATATTCAAGATAGCAAGTTCTATATCATGCAAGCTAGCAAATTAGAGATGTTCAAGAAAGCAACTCTTGCTTCTTGAAATATGCAAGTTTGTAACTTTAGCTAGGTGTGCAAGTTTAGCATGTTTTGCTTCTTGAGATAGGCAATATAACAATTTTTGGTAATATTTAAGATAGCAATTTTTGCCTCTTCTTAAAATGTGTAACTTAGCACACATTGCTTCTTTTGAGATTTGCAAGATAGCACTTTTGCTTTTTTTGAGATAGCAACTCTTTGCTTCTCTTTAGATCATAAGCTAGCAATTCTAGTAAATTTTACATCATGCAAGGTTGCAAATTTTTGTGATGTTCAAGATATCAAGTTCTTCTCCTTGTAATTTTTGCTTTCTTCTTGAAGTATGCAGCTAGCAAGCTAGCAAATTCGAAAGTAAGTATCAATCTTATTTGTGCATCATTATATATTCAAATTAAAACATGCACAATTTCAAAATCTTATATTTCATTTTTCATGCACGATATCGAAAAATAAATCAATCATCATTATGAGTATATCATACATGATACTAAAGTATTCATGATACATCATTTTGGCAACAAATCATAGTATTTTAAATCATGATGTCAAATTACATTACTCCCATATTTCATGCATATTTTTATTTCATCACATTCATTTCATCTCATCAAGAAAAAATAATTAGGTGATGAAAACAAGGAGTTATACAAAAATAAATCATATCATGAGAGATAAGATCATAGAAATACCAAAAGACATGATTCATATATTAAATCTCCTTATAAATAAAATACCGACAAGAATCATAAGAGAAAAATTAATGAAAAATCCTGATTCATAATAAATCTTAATTTGTAAATATCAAGGAATCAAGATCATGATTTGGATAAAAAAATATTCAAATTTAAATCATCAAAATCATTTTCAAAGTCCAAGAGATTTATAAAAATGATACAAATGGATTTATCAAAATCAATAAGATAAAAGAAAAATAATTTTCAAGAAAAATACTTTCCTCTCTTTTTGTTTCAACTTATTGATTGATTTCATATATGCATGTTCTTTTCTTTTATGCCAAATCCATGCATCATTCATTAGCGCCGAAAAAGAACTTTCAAAAGATCACAAAGTTCGATAATCACAAAAAACATCAGGATCAATAAACCATAAATTATTTAAAAATCATCATGCATAATTTCGAAATTTAAATTTATTAAGCATAATATCAAATTACATTATTTAATCGAGTATGATTTCATATTTTCAATTAGAATCATTTTGTTTGTTTATCATAAAATATGTATTTTTCTTTTAAGGTGAATATAACTTTTCAAGCTTAGTTTTCTATACAAAATCTATGCATCATCATTAAGCATCAAATCATCATTACATTATTTCATCAAGCATGATTTCATAAAGTATTTTCAATTAAATATGAAGATCATCAAGATACATATTATCACTTTATCACATAAAAACATCTAATATGATTTAGGTCTAATTTTTTGTTCTTTTATCATATGTAATTTTTATGATTTTTTTTAAAATTACTAGCATGATCATAATTTTTGTATTTCCATTTTTAAACATGTAATTTTTAAGAAAAATAATTATTCTAAACAAAAAAAATAAATGCATCATGAAAAGCATCGTGTAATTTCGAAATAAATTAAGCGGGATTCGATTACCTCATCGCCGAAAGTCGTTAAGGCGTAGTTTGCCACCTTGTCTTTTTTTATTTTCTCCTCATTTTTGGAGGAGCTCGATTCATCCCAATTTTGTTCTTCTTCTTGCGTTCAAAGTAAGTAGTTGCATTCTTTTTGTTCATTAATTTTTGTTTTATGTGTTAGGATCAAGAGCACTAAGAGGGGGGGTGAATTAGTACAGCGGAAAACTTTCGTTGGTTCAAAAAGACTTCATTTGAAAACCCTTACGGAAATATCTTTAACTTGAGAGCAAATGGAAATATAGTTGATGTAAATAAATGGAGGCAGTTTGCAGTTAAGATAAAGAGCAGAATGTAAATGCAAACGGAGATTTAGAATGCTTCGGTCAACGTGACCAATATCCACTTTCGGCTTCCTCCTCTGACGAGGTCACCAGCGTCCACTAGAGACATTCCTTCAATAGGCGAAGGCCAATAACCTTTTACACCCCTCTTCTCCTTTTACTAGGTTTAGGAGACAACCTTTACAAGCACTCACTTACTCCTCTCTCAAACTAGTCTAACACTTAGAAGAGGGAGAGGAAATCATACAAGATTTTAGCAGTGTTTCTTTCTTTTTAAACTCTCTATGCTTGTATGCTTTAACCAGGGATGAGAGGGGTATTTATAGGCTTCAAGTTGATTCAAACTTGGAGCCTAAAACTTTCCTATCTTGGGTTTCCCGGGCACCGGCGGTACCACCGCTTGCGCTGGGCGGTACCACCGCCCAGTGTCAGTCTGACGCTAACACTGCCCTAGGCGGTACCACCGCCTGGGGGTAGTGTTGGGCAGTATCACCACTTAGACTGGCGGTACCATTGCCTGGCACCCTGCTAGGGGCGGTACAACCACTCAGACTGGCGGTACCACCGCTTGACACAGATTTGGAGATTATACCATAATGGTGTCACCTCTTGGGGCACTGTTTGAGCCTATTATTGGGCCCAACACAGTTCTTATATGGGCCTAGCTGGCCTCTAATTGGGTTGGCTCAAATCCAAGCCCAATTGCATACTAACTACGAAATCCAAAGACATTCGCTAAGCTAAACAAGTCCTTATGTCTATTCTTCCGATGAGCTTCCGGCGATCTTCCGACGATCTCTCGGTAATGTTTCGGCGGACTCCTGGCAATCTCCTGGACTTCACGATGATCTTCTTGGTGAGTTCTAATGAGCTTCTCTGGCAAGCTCCGAGACTTCTTGGCTGGTTTTGCCAGAACTTCCGACGAACGTCCGGACTTCCGACGAACTCTCGAACTCCCAACGTGATCATGTCCTTGATTCCGAGACTTTATTTTGCTCCATGCCTTGCCATCATAGTTAATCCTACATATGTAAAACATACTTTGATCTAGACAATTAATACTAAGCATTAATCAAGTTGTCCGGCATGTCATTGGTACCTCGACACTTCGTCCGATTCTTCGGCGCATCGTCCTCTCCTACGGCCTATTGCCTAATTGGCCAGTTGACTCTACAACTCCGATATCCTTGGTGCAATGTCCACTCTTCTTGGCCCGATGCTCGAATCCATGGCCTGAAGCCTTCTGTCGATACATCGACCGATCCACCGGCCCGACGTCTAATCTTCTGACATGTTCCTCCTGCCCAACATGATTTTTCCTACTTTAATTGTCTCATCCTGATCGAAGCATCCTGCATCACTCAAAACATAGATTAAAACATAAACACTTATTGATTGGTTTCATCATCAAAATTCGAGATTCAACAATCTTCCCCTTTTCGATGATGACAACCAATCGATGACGGAGTTAACCTTAACTCCTGGAGTTTAAAGAAACTCTCCCTATCAATATGGCATATTGATAGAAACTCTTGGATTCAAAAGTCCAAGCAACATGTCATGATCAAATCATGCATGACATCAACATACTTCTCCCCCTTTCTCATCAACAAAAGGAGAAGTTCCAACTCTTATGTGTTTAGAGATATAGATTCAAATTATTGCATGAAAAACATAATATCAAATTTTATCATCATGCAATTTGTAAGCTAGAAAATTTAGCAAGTTCTACAACATACAAGTTAGCAAATTTTACAATATTTTAGAACATGCAAGCTAGTAGTTTTGAGATGTTCAAGAAAGCAACTCTTGTTTCTTGAAATATGCAAGTTGCAAGCTAGCAAATTTTTGCTTCCTTTGCAATGTTTGAGCTCACAATTTTGCTTCCATTGCAAAGTGCAAGTTTAGCATGTTTAGCATCTTGAGATAGGTAAGATAGCACATTTTTGCATTTTCTTGATATTTCAAGCTAGCAATTATTGGTGATGTTTAAGATAACAATTTCTTATCTTTTGAGAAGTGCAATTTTTGCTTTCTTCTTGAATTGTGCAAGCAAGCTAGTTTGCCTTTTTTCATGATGTCCATGCTAAAAATTCTTGCTCCCCCTTTGTCATTGTCAAAAAAGAAGGGAAGACCCTTAATATCAATTTTCAAATTATGACAAAGGTAAATAGTATAGATGAAAATTCAAGTCATGAATGTCAAAACAATTATTTTTTCATGAATATTTCATCATTGCATGCATCATTATCATAAGTTAAAGTATTGCATGCATAATACCAAATCAGCATTTATAATTACATCAATATTCTAATCATTATTTCAATCTACACATCGTGAGAACAATAAATTTGCACTATAGACAATCTCATGTTTTATCATTCAAGCTAGCATATATTTTTGTTCTCTTTTGCAATATGCAAGCTAACAATTTCCTTTTTCTTTTATAACAGTGATTCAATCATATCATGCGATAAACAAATCATAATTACAATGGAGTATTGGATCATAAAAAAAATCAATTTATGCATAAAATGTTCCAAGCATCAAGGTACATTTTCTCAAATTGTGGGTATCAAAAAATCAAGAGAAAATAACTTACGATTCATTTTAAAAAATATTCTCTTTGATAAAACGAGAGGATCATGATTAACAATCTTGATTTACATAAACTTTCAAAAACATAATTATCAAGATCATGAATACTAAAAGACCATGAACCATTCTGACAAATCTCCTTTTAAATCGAAAACAATCTTGATCCATTCAATAGAAAATTCAAATTATAATTGCAGGAAATAAAGATAAAGCTCATTCAAATTCAAATCATCAAAATCATCAAAAACATTTTCAAAATCATTTTCAAGAGATTCACAAAAGTGATACAAATAGATTCATTAATCTCTTTTTTGGAAAACACGATAAAATAGGAAAAATAAATTTATCAAGGAGAAACCTTTCTTCTTTTTAGTTGTTTCAATTCATGTGATTTATTTCATTCAAGTATGTCCTTTTTTTTTTATTTATGCCAAATAAAAACATGCATCAAACTTTAACACCGAAAAAGAACTTTCAAAACCGTAAAAGTCGATAATCCATAAATCTCAAGAATCATCATGCATAATTTCGAAATATAAATTTATTAAGCATGATCTCAAATTACATTATTTCATCAAGCATGATTTCATATATTCGATTAAAATCATTTTATTTGTTTATCATAAAATATATATTTTTCATGATTATTTTCAAAATTACTAGCATGATAAGCATGATTCCTAATTTTTGTAATTTCATTATTAAACATTATTAAACATTCAATTTTCAAGAAAAACAACTAAACTAAATTAAAAATAACTTATGAAAAATATCATGTCATTTCAAAATAAACTAAAGGCACTTTGATTTCCTCATCGTCGAAAACTGTTAAGGCGTAGTTTGTCATCTCACCTTTGTTGGATTGTCCTTCTTCGGATGAACTCGTTTCGTCCAAGATTGCTTCCTTCTTCTTGCGTTCATCACAAGTAGTTGCGTTCTTTTTAAGTTTATTTTTGTTCTTCAACTTTTGTTTTATTAACTTTTTAACTTTTTTTGTGAGTTCAAGTTCACCATCACTCGAGCTTATGCTCGAGTGGTCTTCAATTATTCTAAGTATCAAATCCTTCATGTTCTTTAGAAGATGGTTTTGTTCATCATGTGCATTGTGCACCATTTCATATGTCATCAATGAACAAATTAGTTCTTCAAGTGGTAGGTTGTTTAGGTTTTTAGCCTCTTGTATCATAGTTATTTTTGAATCCCAATCTTTATAAAGAGAACGCAAAATCTTATTTACAAGTTTAAAATCCGAAAAACTTCTACCAAGTACTTTTAAACCATTGACGACATCCTTAAAACGGGTGTACATGTTAACAACGGTTTCGCTTGGTTTTATATGAAAAAGTTCAAAATCACGCATTAAAAGATTAACTTTAGAATCGTTAACACGACTTGTGCCTTCGTGTGTGATTTCAAGAATGTGCCATATATCAAAAGTCGTTTCCCACATAGAAATCCGATTAAACTTGTTTTTGTCTAAAGCGCAAAATAGAGCATTCATAGCTCTAGCATTTAAAGAAAAAGTCTTCTTCTCCAAATCATTCCAATGATTCATTGGAAGAGAAGACCTTCGAAAACCGGATTCGATAATATTTCATAAGTTCAAATCCAAAGAAAGCAAGAAAACTCTCATTCAAGTTTTCCAATAAGTGTAGTCCATCCCATTGAAAAAGGGGGGACGAATAAGAGAAAGTCCCTCTTGAAAGCCAAGAAAAGCCATTTCTCTTGGGTGTTAAACCAAATGAGAAATCACAAGGCTCTGATACTAATTGTTAGGATCAAGAGCACTAAGAAGGGGGTTGTGAATTAGTGTAGCGGAAAACTTTCATCGGTTCAAAAAGACTTCATATGAAAACCGTTTCGGAAAGATCTTTAACTTAAGAGTAAACGGAAGTATAGTTGATGTAAAGTAACAGAGGCAATTTGCAATTAAGATAAAGAGCAGAATGTAAATGAAAACTGAGATTTAGAGTGGTTCGGTCAACGTGACTTACATCCACTTTCGGCTTCCTCCTCTAACGAGGTCACCAGCATCCACTAGAGGCCTTCCTTCAATAGGCGAAGGCCAATCACCTTTTATACCCCTCTTCTCCTTTTACTGGGTTTAGGAGATAATCCATACAAGCACTCACTTACTCCTCTCTCAAACTAGTCCAACACTTTAAAAGAGGGAGAAGAGATCACATAAGATTTTAGCAGCGTTTCTTTCATTTTAAACTCTCTATGCTTATATGCTTTAACCAGGGATGAGAGGGGTATTTATAGGCTTTAAGTTGATTCAAACTTGGAGCCTAAAACTTTCCCGTCCCGGGTTCCCCGAGCACAGGCGGTACCACCGCCCAGTGTTAGTCTGACGCTGACACTGCCTTGGGCGGTACCATAGCCTGGGGGGCAGTGCTGGGTGGTACCACCTCCTGGCACCCAATTGGCCCCTAATTGGGTTGGCCCAAATCCAAGCCCAATTACGTGCTAACTACAAAATCTTAAGACATTTGCTAAGCTAAACAAGTCACTATGTCTATTCTTCCGACGAGCTTCCGATGATCTTCCGACGATCTCTCGACAATGTTTCGGCGGACTCCTGGCAAGCTCCTGGACTTCACGACGATCTTCTTGGTGAGTTCCGATGAGCTTCTCTGGTAAGCTCTGAGACTTCTCGGCTGGTTCCGTTAGAACTTCCGACGAACGTCCAGACTTCTGACGAACTCTTGAACTCTCAACGTGATCGCGTCCTTTTCTTTAGGACTTCATTTTGCTCCATGCCTTGCAATCGTAGTTAATCCTGCACATGTAAAATATACTTTGATCTAGACAATTAATACTAAGCATTAATCAAGTTGTCTGGCATGTCATTGGTCCCTCAACGCTTCATCCAATTCTTCGACGTATCGTCCTCTCTTGCGGCCTATTACCCAATTGGCCAATTGACTCCACAACTCTGATATCCTTAACGTAATGTCTGCTCTTCTTGGCCCAATGCCCGAATCCATGGCCCGAAGCCTTCTATCGATATGTTGACCGATCCACCGACCCGACGTCCAATCTTCTGACATGTTCCTCCGGCCTAACATGATTTTTCCTGCTTTAATTATCTCATTCTGATTGAAGCATCTTATGCCACTCAAAACGCAGATTAAAACATAAACACTTATTAATTGGTTTCATCATCAAAATATGAGATTCAACATTATTAACTTTTTAAATTTCATGAGTAGTTCAAGTTCACCATCACTTGAGCTTATTCTCGAGTGGTCTTCAATTGTTTTAAGTACCAAATCCTTCATGTTCTTTAGAAGATGGTTTTGTTCATCATGTTTATCATATGCATCGTGTACCATTTCATATGTTATCAATGAACCGATGAGTTCTTCAAGTAAAAAATTATTTAAATCTTTTGTTTCTTGTATTGCCATTACTTTTGATTCCTAACTCTTATTAAGAGAACGCAAAATCTTATTTACAAGTTCAAAATCTGAAAAATATTTCCCAAGAGCTTTTAAACCATTGGCGACATCTATAAAACGGGTGTACATGTCAACAATGGTTTCACTAGGCTTCATTAAAAAAAGTTTAAAATTATATATTAAAAAATTAACTTTAGAATCCTTAACTTTGCTAGTGCCTTTGTGTGTGATTTCAAGACTATGCCAAATGTTGAAAGTCATTTTGTATATGAAACCTGATTAAATTCGTTTTTGTCTAAGGCATAAAATAGAGCGTTCATAGCTCTAGCATTTAATGAAAACGTCTTATTCTCCAAATCATTCCAATCTTTTATTGGAAGAAAATACCTTTTAAAACCAGATTCGATAATGTTCCATAAGTTTAAATCCAAAAAAAGCAAGAAAACTCTCATTCGTGTTTTCCAATTAGTGTAGTCTGTCCCATTGAAAAAGGGAGGACGAATGAGAGACTGACCCTCTTGAAAACCGAAAAGAGTTATTTCTCTTGGGTGTTAAACCAACTGAGAAATAACGAAGCTTTGATACCAATTGTTAGAATCAAAAGTCGGCACTAAGAGGGGGGGGTTAATTAGTGCAACGGTAAAATCACATCTTCAAAAACTTCGTTTCGATAAAATCGGTTTACGATGTAAAACCATTTAGTAAATATCTTAACTTGAAACACGTTCATAAATGAATTGAAGGCAGTAAGCACTTAAAGAGGTTTGCAGTAAGGTAATAGCAAGAATAAAATGCAAACCAGAGAACATGACAGTTTTAGAGTGGTTCGGTCAACGTGACCTATATTTACTTTCGGCTTCCTCCTTTGATGAGGTCACCGACATCCACTAGAGGCCTTTCTTCAATAGGCGAAGGCCAATCACCCTTTACACCCCTCTTCTCCTTTTCATGGGTTTAGGAGACAACTCTTACAAGCACTTACTTACTCGTCTCTCAAACTAGTCCAACACTTTAGAAGAGGGAGAGGGGATCACACAAGATTTCAGCAATGTTTCTTTGCTTTTAGACTCTATATACTTGTGTGATTTAACCAGGGATGAGAGGGGTATTTATAGGTTTTAAATTGATTCAAACTTAGAGCCTAAAACTTTCTTATCCCGGGTTCCCCGGGCACGGGCAGTACCACCGCCCAGTGTCAGTTTGGTTGACATTGCCCTTGGCAGTACCACTGCCCAAGTCTGGCGGTACCACCGCCTGGGGGGCAGTGCTAGGTGGTACCACCACCCAAACTGGTGATACCACCACTTGGCACCCTACTAGGGGCGGTACAACTTCCTAGATTGGCGGTACCATCGCCTAATATAGTCTTGAAGATTATGCCACGACGGTGAGATTTCTTGGGACACTGTTTGGACTTCTTATTGGGCCCAACATAGTTCTTACATGGGCCTAGTTGGCCCCTAATTGGGTTTGCCTAAATCCAATCCTAATTATGTGCTAACTACGATTCCTAAAACATATTCTAAGTTAAACAAAGTCCGTAAATCTATTCTTCCAGTGATCTTCCGGTGAACTTCCGACGATCTCTCGACAATGTTCCGGCGGACTCCCGGCATACTCTTGGACTTCATGATAATCTTCTTGGTGAGTTCCGATGAGCTTCTCTAGCAAAACTTCCGACGAATGTCCGGACTTCCAACGAACTCTTGAACTCCCAACGTAATCGCATCCTTGACTCCGGGACTTCATTTTGCTTTATGCCTTGCTATCGTAGTTAATCTTGCACATGTAAAAGCACACTTTGATCTAGATAATTAATACTAAGCATTAATCAAGTTGTCCGACATGTCATTGGTCCCTCGACGCTTCATCCGATTCTTCGGCGTATCGTCCTCTCTTGCGGCCTATTGCCCAATTGGCCAGTTGACTCCACAACTCCGATATCCTTGGCGCAATATCTGTTGTTCTTGGCCCGATGCCCAAATCCATGACCCGAAGCCTTCTATCGATACATCGACCGTTCCTCTAGCCCGACGTCCAATCTTTTGACATATTTTTCCCCGGTACAACATGATTTTTCTTGCTTTAATTATCTAATCCTGATCAAAGCATCCAACATCACTCAAAATATAGATTAAAATATAAACACATATCAATTGGTTTCATTATCAAAATACAAGATTCAACAATTAGATGGATGAGAGACTATAGGTACATGGTAACTAAGGATAGATATGTCTAAAGGATTGGATTCGCCTATATCGTCTAGGGGCTACGGTGTAGTGGCCTAGTACATCCGCAATCGATGAGTCGAGTTATGAAAGGTGTTCTGAAAGGAGTTCTGAAAGGTGTGACTCACGACCAACTCGATATTGGGCCTACAGGGGCACACACATATGGTAGGTGTTGCGACGAGTAGAGGTTCGGATATGATATATCCGCCAGAGTTCCTATCTTATTGGATATCCAATAAGCCCTTGAATTATTGGATCCTACGGATGAGATCCAATAAGATCCAATAAGAGATTATTGGATAGATATCCACTAATATAAGTGTCTTTGGGTAGTTAGATGGAGATCCAATACCCAATAGAGCAGGTTCTATTAGGGTTAAGATGATAGGGGACCTCTATAAATATGAGGGAACCAAAGACTCATAGGCTAGAGGTTTCTTAGTTGCCACCTCCTATTCTCCTTTCCCCTTCTCCTCCTTAGATAGTAGGTGTGGAGATTTGTACAGCGATTTGAGGAGCGTCGTCGCAGCCTTATTATGTGGATCACATCTAGAGAGGAGGGCGCTTTACCTCCTTTATCCTCCTACAGATTTGGAGGGATTCAGGAATATACGATCTCCTTAGGTAACACAATTATCTCACACGTGAATTTAAGTTTCGTGGGTTTTGTGTACCAATCTTTGCACAACAATGAACACCTTTATAAAAAATTTTAGGTTTTTTATTTCTATTATTCCGCTACATATGTGATGTCACCCCTAGATTTCCCTACAGTGGTATTAGAGCTAGGATGTTTATGCGAAAGATTAGTTTTGAACTATGTGTGTTGTGTTTTAGAAAGACTTTTGATGTCAAAATTGTTAATGCAAAAGGTGAGAAAAGATAGCAACTGTTGCTACCCTTGTTGCAAATAGCCAAAGGCTGCTTGCAGCATTGGCCATCTGCAACGATCGGTTGGCTGTGACCGATAGCCCGCGGGCCATAGGCATGCGTCGTGCGGTTACATGCTGTCACGCGCCCTCCCCCGGATGAATTTTCACATTCAAGAAGCATGAATCTATCTTAAAATCAATAATATTATAATTCAATAATAATCCAAAATCCAAACACACATTTGAGGCTACTAAGAAAACATTCAAGTCAACTCACTAAGACAATAACCACCTCATAATCCACAAGTGGTATTCTATACAATCACAAAAAAACTAATATTTACCACATGTTTATATCATTACACAAATTAAACTTAACATTCCAAAGTCCTAAATATGAGAGGTCTTTTAAATTTTTACAAAACTCATAAGTTCATATTTACCATCAACATTACATTAGACACCAAGTGTACTTAAACAATAAAAACATATCATCCACTAAAGGTTTGCCCCAAAATCTTCTAGCTTTCCACAACCTCAGTCCAATTTAAACATTTTAACAAGCGACAAGCTATCATAAAAAAATTATATAGCAACAAAGTGAGCATATAAAGCTCAGCAAGTAACTAATATATCCATGGTGAAAGAGGACAGTTTTAAATAAATAAGGTACCAAATACAACACAGGGATATAAGAGTTTATAGATAGCCACTTAATGAATGTAGAATTACAATGCCATTTCATTCGAAACATATTTTATTCATAACAAAAGAGTAAATACTAATTGGAGCATATCAATGACGTAAGGATATTTTAGGGCACATCAATGGCATATAATATGTTACGGAGTATATCAATAGCATGTGAAACATTTCAAAGTATATCAAGGGCGAAAGGAAAATGTTTCAAAGCATATCAATGGCATATGAAATATTTTGGAGCATATCAATGGTGTATGAAATATTTCGAAACATATCAATAGCATATAAAATATTTTGGAGCATATCAATGGCGTATGAAATGTTTTGGAACATATCAATAGCATATGAAACATTTCGGAGCATATCAATGGTGCATGAAATGTTTCGGAGCATATCAATAACAAATGAAACATTTCGGAGTATATCAATGACGTATGAAATGTTTTGAAGCATATCAATGATATAAAAAACATTTCAAAATATATTAATGGCGTATGAACGTTTCAGAGGCATAAGAAGTATTTTAGAATATATCAAAGAAAAAAAATGAAATAGAAGCTCAAATATCGTATTTGATGTTGCATATATTTCTTTCTTATCTAAAGCACACATAGAAGCATATAATCAAAGCTTAGAATATCATATAAAATACATGGAAGGTGAAGTGGGATCATAATATAATATAATCCATTTATATCTAAATGACCACTAAACATATATCTCCCACGTTTGGGAGCTCCATCCACCCACGTCTAAGTGAAGTCATAGGGGGCCGATAGGACATCGCAGGCTCTAAACATAACTCCCTTTACCATTTCTGACAAATGTTTATATTATCCCACAAACATTAGAATATAAAAGGATATTGTGAATAATAAAATTGGCACATATCAGCAGCATATGTGGAACAACAGAATGCATATGCCTATACGAAACATTACGATACAAACATAAAGTCTACATAACAGATTTAGGTATGCAAATACTTATAGGATAAGAGTATACAAGAATCCAAAGTAATAATGTAAAGCTCATTTGAAGTAAAGATTTTAGTTGAAATCAATTTCCAAAAGAGATGAAACAAGAATAGGTAGAATCTACAAAAGCTCGATTCTAGCAGAATTTGAGAGGCATATTTCATAAACTATTTGAATCACCAATTATACTCAAGTTTATATAAAATAGGTGTCGTTCGAAAGTTGTTTCAATCTAATTTAGATAAATCAAGTTTTGTATGAATTAGAGTTTTGAAAAAGGAGTTATAAATAATTTAGTGCCCAAAGGTCAGATAACATTATCTCTGTTTTGCAAAATTCATAGAGTTGATTAGAACAGATGCTACAATAGACATTTATGTTTCAAATCTTTCAAATTATGCATAAAAATATTTATGAGTCTAGTTTCTAATAAATCTATTTTGCATAATTCAGAGTTTCCAATAGAGAGTTATAAGCAAGAGAGTACTAAAAGGTCAAAACCAATTGTCTCTATTTTATAGATTTTATATGGTCAGTTGAAATAACAGTTTGGATAGGTAATTAGACTTCAAATTTGTCAATCTTAGTATTAAAAGAAAGAACTATAAGTCTATTTGTTAAATCTCAAATTTTCATAATGAAACCAATTGATAAGTGTTTATGATTTGATATGCGTTTTGAGTGACACAGGAGGTTTCAATCAGGATGAGATAATTAAAGCAGGAAGAATCATGTTGGGCTGGTGGAAAATGTCGGAAGATTGGACGTCGAGCCGGAGGATCGGTCGATATATTGACAGAAGGCTTCGGGCTATGGATTCGAGCATCGGGCTAAGAAGAGTAGATATTGTGCCAAGGATATCGGAGTTGCAGAGGTCAACTGGCCGATTGGGTAATAGGCCATAAGAGAGGACGATGAGCTGAAGAATCGAACGAAGCATCGATAGACCAATGACATACCAGACAACATGATTCATGCTTAATAATAATTGTCTAGATCGAAGTGTGTTTTACATGTGCAGGATTAACAATGATAGCAAGACATGAAGCAAAATGAAGTCTCGAAGTCAAGAACGCAATTTCATTGGGAGTTCGAGAGTTCGTCGGAAGTCCAAACGTTCGTTAGAAGTTCTGCATGAACCAGCCGAGAAGTCTCGGAGCTTGCCAAAGAAGCTTGTAGGAACTCACAAGAAGATCGTCGGAAGATCGCCGGAAGCCCGTCGGAAGAAACCAAGACTTATAGACTTGTTTAGCTTAAGTATGTCTTAGATTTCGTAGTTAGCACGTAATTGAGATTGGATTTGGGCCATCCCAATTATGGGCTAGTTGGGCCCATGTAAGGATAGTGTTAGGCCTAAACAGTGACCCAAGAAGTGACACCATCAGGGCACAGTCTTCAAGACTGTGCCAAGCGGTGGTACCGTCAGTCTAGGTGGTGGTATCGCCCTTGGCAGGGTGCCAGGCGATGGTACCACTAGTTTGGGCAGTGGTACTACCTAGTGACCCAATGCCAGGTAGTGGTACTGTCAGACTGGGTAGTGGTACTGCCCAGTGCAGTGTCAGTGTTAGACTATCACTAGCGGTGGTACCGCCCAACACAAGCAGTGGTACCGTCCAGACCTAGGAAACCGAGGATGAGATAATTTTATGCTCCAAGTTTGAATCAACTTGAAGCCTATAAATACCCCTCTCATCCCTAGTTAAAAAAAACACAAGCATAGAGAGTTTAAAAGTGAGAAAACGTCATAGAAATCACTTGAGAAATCCCTCCTCTAGCTTAAACTTATAATTTGTTTAGAGAGGAGTTTGTGTACTTGTAAAAGTTGTCTCCTAAACCTGTGAAAAGGCGAAGAGGTGTATAAAAGGTAGTTGGTCTTCGCCTATTGAAGGAAGATAGATAGTAGATGCTAGTGGCCTCGATGGAAGAGGAATCGGCGAAGTGGATGTAGGTCACGATGACCGAACCACTATAAAATTGGCGTGTTCTCTGGTTTGTATTTTTATTATTGCCATTTACTTTATTGCAAACTATTTTACTTGCTTATTGCCTTCAAGACATTTACAAACATGTGTTTCAAGTTAAGTTTCTGAAATCGATTTTTATCGTACGAAAGAATTTTTCGAAACCGACGTATTTTACCACTGCATTAATTCACCCCCTTTAGTGCTGACTCTTTTCCTAACAGTTGGTATCAGAGCCTCGTATTTCTCATTTAGTTTAACACCTAAGAGAAATGGCTCTTTTCGGCTTTCAAGAGGGTCTTTCTCTCATTCGTTCTCCCTTGTTCAATGGGACAGACTACATATATTGGAAAACTCGAATGAGAGTTTTCTTACTTTCTTTAGATTTAAATTTATGGAGTATTATGGAAAATGATTTTCCAAGGTCTTCTCTTCCAATGAACTATTGGAATGATTTGGAGAAGAGGACTTTTTCTTTAAATGCTAGAGCTATGAATGCTCTATTTTGTGCCTTAGATAAAACCAAATTTAATCGGGTTTATACTTACGAAACTGCTTTCGATATTTGGCACACTCTCAAAATTACACACGAAGGCACAAATAGAGTAAAAGATTCAAAGATCAATATTTTAATGCATGATTTTGAACTATTTCATATGAAACCAAGTGAAACCATTGGAGACATGTACACCCATTTTAGGAATGTCATCAATGGTTTAAAAGCATTTGGTAGAAGTTTTTCGGATTTTGAACTCGTTAATAAGATTTTATGATCGCTTTCTAAAATTTAGGATTCGAAAATAGCGACAATACAAGAATCAAAGAACTTGAATCATTTTCCAATTAAAGAACTTATAGGGTCTTTGATGACCTATGAAATAACGTGTAATATATGTAAAGAACTTGAGAATCACCTTCTAAAGAACAGGAAGGATTTTGGACTTAGAACAATTGAAGACCACTTGAGCATAAGCTTAAATGATAGTGAACTTGAACTCCTTGTGAAATTTTTAAAACAAGAATCGAAAATTAAAAATAAATTAAAAAAGAAGAAAAGGTGACTTTTAACGAATTGAGCTCATCAGAAGATAAGAAAAAAATCAACAAAGGCAAAGTGACAAACTAAGCATTAACGACATTCGATAATAAGGTAAACAACTCAAACAAAACTCCTTTAATTTATTTCAAAATTACATAATACTTTTCATGAGTTATTCTTAAATTAGTTTAGAAAAATTATCTTTTTTTTAATTTCATATTTAATAAAAATATAAAAATAAAATTAGATTATGCTTACCTTTCTAGTGATTTTAAAAGTAATCATGAAAATTACATGTTTTATGAAAAATAAATAAAATAATTTTAATTAAAAATACCTTATGAAATCATGCTTGATGTTTTAATAATGTAAGAGAATGTTAGATATAAATCTAATGCTTGTATACCTAACAAGATGAATCATATTGTTTCTCAATTTTGATTGATGATGCTCTATGATTAATGAAATCATGTTTGATTTAAAGTAATGATTTGATATCATGCTTAATAAGTTTATGTTTCGAATTTATACATGATAATTCTTTAAATTTAAGGATTATCGATTTTTACAATAGTGAACGTGGCCTTTTCGATTTTAAACTATGACATATGTTTTCATATGAAAAAAAAAAAACTTGATCATGCTTATATGAAATCAATCACTTAAAATGAAACATATAAAAAGGAAATTATATCTTAATGAAAATATAATGATGACTTGAAAGTATGCTTAACAAGTTTATATTTCGAACTTATGAGGCCACTAAGAAAACATTTAAGTTAACATTTCTTCCATAATCCATAATTCATAAAACCTATTCAATTTAAAACTATATACCACATCACTCGATGAATCATAAAATCTAAAGCTAACTCACCAAGACAATAACCACCTCATAATCCACAAGTATGGTATTCTATACAATCACAAAAAAATCAATATTTACCACATATTTATATCATTACACAAATTAAACTTAACATTCCAAAATCCTAAATATGAGAGATCTTTTAAATTTTTACAAAACTCATAAGTTCAGATTTACCATCAACATTACATTAGATACCAAGTGTACTTATACAACAAAAATATATCATCCACTAAAGGTTTGCCCCAAAATCTTCTAGCTTTCCATAGCCTCAGCTGAATTTAAACATTTTCACAAGCGACGAGCTATCCTGAAAAATTTATATAGCAACAAAGTGAGCATATAAAGCTCAGCAAGCGACTAATATATCCAAGGTGAAAGAGAACAGTTTCAAATAAATAAGATACCAAATACAACATAGGGATATAAGAGTTCATAGATAGCCACTTAATGAATGCATAATTACAATGTTATTTCATTTGAAACATGTTTTATTCATAACAAAAGAGTAAAGACTAATTGGAGTATATCAATGACATAAGGAGAATTTCGGGGCATATCAATGGCATATGATATGTTACGGAGCATAATAATAGCATATGAAACATTTCGAAGCATATCAAGGGCGAAAGGAATATGTTTCAAAGCATATCAATGGCATATGAAACATTTTGGAGCATATCAATGGCGTATGAAATGTTTCGGAACATATCAATAACATATAAAATATTTTAAAGCATATCAATGGCGTATAAAATATTTCGGAACAAATCAATAGCATAAGAAATATTTCGGAGTATATCAATGGTGCATGAAATGTTTCGGAGCATATCAATAACAAATGAAATACTTCAGAGTATATCAATGATGTATAAAATGTTTTGGAGCATATCAATGATATATAAAATATTTCAAAGCATATTGATGGTGTACGAACATTTCAGAGGCATAAGAAGTATTTTAGAATATATTTCTTTCTTATCTAAAGCACACATTGAAGCATATAACCAAAGCTCAGAATATCATATAAAATACATGGAAGGTGAAGTGAGATCATAATATAATATGATCCATCCATATCTGAATGACCACTAAATATAAGTCTCCCACGTTTGGGAGCTCCATCCACCCATGTCTAAGTGAAGTCAAAGGGGGTCAATAGGGCATCGCAGGCTCTAAGCATAACTCCTTTTACCATTTCTAGCAAAGGTTCACATTATCCCATAAACATTAGAATACAAAAGAACATTGTGAATAATAAAATTGGCATATATCAGAAGCACATGTGGAACAATGGAATGCATATGCTTATACGAAACATTGCGATACAAACATAAAGTTTACATAATATATTTAGGTATACAAATACTTGTAGGATAAGAGTATACAAGAATCTAAAATAATAATGTAAAGCTTATTTGAAGTAAAAATTTTAGTTGAAATCAATTTCCAAAAGAGATGAAACAAAAATAGGCAAAATCGACAAAAGCTCGATTCTGGCAGAATTTGAGAGGCATGTTTCATAAACTATTTGAATCACCAATTACACTCAAATTTATATAAAATGGGTGTCATTAGAAAGTTGTTTCAATCTAATTTAGATAAATCAAGTTTTGTATGAATTGGAGTTTCGAAAAAGGAGTTATAAATAGTTTAGTAACCAAAGGTTAAATAACATTATCTCTATTTTGCAGAATTCATAGAGTTGATTAGAACAGATGCTTTAATAGACATTTATGTTTTAAATCTTTCAAATCATGCATAAAAATATTTATGAGTGTAGGTTCTAATAAATCATGTTTTGCATAATTCAGAGTTTCCAATAGAAAGTTATAAGCAAGAGAGTACTGAAAGGTCAAAACCAACTATCTCTATTTTACAGATTTCATATAGTTAGTTGAAATAACAGTTTGGATAGGTAATTAGAGTTCAAATTTATCAATCTAAAACCAACTATCTCTAATTTACATGTTTCATATGGTCAGTTGAAATAACAGTTTGGATATGTAATTAGAGTTCGAATTTGTCAATCCTAGTATCAAAAGAAAGAACTATGAGTCTATTTGTTGAATATCAGATTTTGATAATGAAACCAAGAGATAAGTGTTTATGATTTGATATGCATTTTAAGTGATGCAGGATGCTTCGATCAGGATGAGATAATTAAAGCAGGAAGAATCATGTTGGGCTGGTGGAACATGTTAGAAGATTGGATGTCGAGCCGGAGGATCAGTCGACGTATCGACAGAAGGCTTCGGGCCATGGATTCAGGCATCGGGCCAAGAAGAGCATATATTGTGCCAAGGTTATCAGAGTTACAAAAGTCAACTAGCTGATTGGGCAATAGGCCGCAAGAGAGGATGATGAGTCGAAGAATGGGACGAAGCGTCGATGGACCAATGACATACCGGACAACATGATTCATGCTTAGTAATAATTGTCTAGATTAAAGTATGTTTTATATGTGCAGGATTATCTATGATAGCAAGGCATGAAGCAAAAGGAAGTCTCAAAGTCAAGAATACAATTTCATTGGGAGTTTGAGAGTTTATCGGAAGTCCAGACATTTGTCAGAAGTTCTGCAGGAACCAACCGAGAAGTCTCAGAGCTTGCTAGAGAAGCTCGTTGGAACTTGCCAAGAAGATCGTTGGAAGTTCGCCGGATGATCACCGGAAGCCCGTCAGAAGAAACTAAGACTTACGGACTTGTTTAGCTTAAGTATGTCTTAGATTTCATAGTTAGCACGTAATTGGGATTGGATTTGGGCCAATCCAATTATGGGCTAGTTGGGCCCATGTAAGGACTATTGGGCCTAATGAAAGGCCCAAATAGTGACCTAAGAAGTGGCACCGTCATGGCACAGTCTTCGAGATTGTGTCAGGCAGTGGTACCGTCAGTCTGAGCGGTAGTACCACCCCTGGCAAGATGTCAGGCGATGGTACCGTCAAACTGAGTGATGGTACTACCCAGTGTAGTGTCAGTGTTATTGAATCTCATATTTTGATGATGAAACCAGTTGATAATTGTGTTTATGTTTTAATCTGCATTTTGAGTGACGCAGGATGCTTCGATCCAGATGAGACAATTAAAGCAAAAAAAATCATGTTGTGCTAGAGAAACATGTTAGAAGATTAGACGTCGGGCCGGCGGATCGGTCGACGTATCGACAGAAGGCTTCGGGTCGTGGACTCGAGCATTGGGCCAAGAAGAGCGGGTATTGTGCCAAGAATATTGGAGTTGCAGAGTCAACTGGCCGATTGGGCAATAGGCCGCAGGAGAGGACGATGCGTTGAAGAATCGGACGAAGCGTCAAGGGACCAATGACATGCCGGACAACTTAGTTAAATGCTTAGGATTAATTGTCTCAATCGAAGTTTTGTTTTACATATGCAAGATTAACTACGATGGAAGTAAGACATGCAGTAGGAGTTACGCCGGAGTCAAAAACTATGATCACGTTAGCAGTTCGAGAGCTTGACGGAAGTCCGGACGGTCATCGGAGGTTCTACGGGAACAAATCCGAGAAGTCCAGGAGCTTGCCAAAAGAAGCTCATCGGAACTCGCCAAGTGGATCGTCGCAAGTCCAGGAGTTTGCCGGAAATCCGCAGGAGCATCGTCGGAGGTCCGTCGGATGTTCGCCGGAAGTTCGCCGGAAGCTCGCCGGAAGAAGCGATTGACGCACCGAAGCAAGCTATAGTAAAAGTCTTAAGAATTGTCATAGTTAGCACGATGATTAAGTTAGAAATGGGAGGTGATCCCATTAACTTAATCTAGGGGCAATTGGGCCCCTGAAAGAACCAAATTGGGCCGAATGGATCAACCCATTCGGACCCAGATCTCTCGCCCAGATGTGGCCCCGCCTGGGTCGGCGGTGGCACTGCCCAGGGCTCAATCTCTAAGTTCTGGCTGGGCGGTGCAACCAGCTATGATAGTGGTGCAACCGCTTGAGCTCGGTCTCCGAGCGATGGCTGGGCGGTGCAACCGGCCCAGTCAGGCGGTGGCATCGCTTGAGCTCGGTCTCCAAGCTCTGCCAAGCGGTGCAACCACCCCTGACAAGCGGTGGCACCGCCCAGAGGCTCAGCCTTCGAGCTCTGTCAGGCAGTGCAATCGCCCCAATCAGGCAGTGCAACCGCAAAACCCCGAAATTCCGGGAGATGACAGTTTTGAGCTTCAAATTCAAACTGGTTTGGAGCCTATAAATACCCCTCCAATCCCTGGGTAAAATATACAAGCACAGAGAGATTAAAAGAGAGAAAACACTGCTATAATCTCTAGAATTTCCCTCCTCTAGCTTAAGTGTTAAAATTCTATTTAAGAGAGGAGAGTGAGTGCTTGTAAGGGTTGTCAACTAAACCCAATAAAAGGAGAAGAGGGGTGTAAGAAGGAGGTTGATCTTCGCCTAGTAAAGGAAGATCGTTAGTGGATGCCGGTGGCCTCGACGGAAGAGGAATCAGAGGAGTGGATGTAGGTCACGATTGACCGAACCACTATAAACTCCCGTCTTCTCTAGTTTGCATTTACTTTGAACTGATTATACTTACTGCAAACCTCCTTCATAGCTTACTGCCTTCTGCGCTTTTACGATTGAGTTTCCAAGCTCAGTATTTTCCGAATCGGTGTTTAGACATAAATCGCTTTTCTCGTACGAACATCGTATTTCAGTTTGTGCTTACATTCTGATTTCCATCACAACTGCAAACTGCCTTCATAGATTCGTTTTAACTGCTTCTTGCCTAATCACAAGTTAAAGTGATTTACAAATCGACTTTTCTACTGAAATCTCTTTTACCTTACGAACATCGTATTTCAGTTTGCGCTTACATTCTGATTTCCATCATAACTGCAAACTGCCTTTATAGATTTGTTTTAACTGCTTCCTACCTGATCTAAAGTTAAAGTAATTTACGAATCGGCTTTTCCACCGAAATTGCTCTTGTCGTACGAACGCAGTTTTAAACGTCGAAAGTTTTCTGCTGCACTAATTCACCCCCCTCTTAGTGCTCTTGATCCTAACAATTGGTATCAGAGCATGAAATTTCTCATTTTGGATTTACACCTGAGAGAAATGGCTCTTCATGGCTTTAAAGAGGGTTTTTCGGTTGTTCGTCCACCGTTGTTTAATGGATTAGACTACACTTATTGGAAAACTCGAATGAGAGTTTTCTTGATTTCTATGAATTTGGATTTATGAAATATTGTTGAAAACAGTTTTCAACTTCCCTCTAAACTGATGAACGAATGGTTAGATTTGGAGAAGAAGTATTTTTCTTTAAACGCAAAGGCTATGAATGTTTTGTTTTGTGCACTTGACAAAAATGAATTTAATCGCGTTTCGATGTGTGATTCAGCTTTTGATATGTGGAGAACTCTTGAGGTCACTCATGAAGGCACTAGCCGAGTAAAAGAGTCCAAAATCAACATTCTCATGCATTCTTACGAACTTTTTCGAATGAAGCCTTGCGAAACCATTGTTGACATGTACACCCGTTTCACGGATGTCGTTAATGGTTTAAGAGCTCTTGTCAAATGTTTTTTGGATTTTGAACTCGTAAACAAGATTTTACATTCTCTTTCTAAGAAGTGGGATTCAAAAGTAACTACAATACAAGAAGCTAAAAACCTAAACAACTTACCACTTGAAGAACTAATTGGTTCATTGATGACATATGAAATGGTGCACAATGCACATGATGAACAAAACAACCTTCCAAAGAACATGAAGGATTTGGAACCCCGGACAAATGAATACCACTTGAGCGATGACTCAAGTGATGAGGACAATGATGAACTTGAACTTCGAACACTAAATCTTAATAAGTTTATTAAATAAAAATCTAAAATAAACAATGAACTTGAATGGAGGAAGAGGCCAAAGAAGAAGAATGCAAAGTGGGATGAATCAAGCTCCTCCAAAGACGAGGAGAAAATCAAGAAAGGCGATGTGGCAAACTACGCCTTAACTGCTTTCAATGAAAAGGTAATCGAAATCCCCCTGATTTATTTTGAAATTACTTGATGCTTTCATGATGTTTTTTTTTTTTTAGTTTATAATTAATTTTCTTGAAAATTACATGTTTAAAAATAAAAATACAAAAATTATGATCATGCTAGTAATTTCGAAAATGATAACATTGCATATTTTATGATAAACAAACAAAAAGATTTTGATTGAAAATATGAAATCATGGTTAAGAAGTAATAATGTGTATCATATTTGATTAACATTGTTGAATGCAATCATGTTTGATTTGAAGTAATGCATAATGATGTAATGAAAATATTAAATGTTTTTGATACAATGATTGATAATTTTATGCATGAGATTTTAAGTTATACAAGATGATAAGCATGTGTTATTTTCATGAGTGTATTTGAAAAACATATGGCAAAACCATGTCTGAATGCATGAAAGTGTTAAACTTCATTTTCGGATTTTCTTGACCATAATAATTAAGTTTTTAGAATATATTGATCTTGATGGTCTTATGACGAAATTCATTTTTCGATCCTAAACGTTGATGCATGTTTTTATTTAACATAAATGAAAAAGCATGCTAACATAAAATCAAATACTTAAAAAAAGGGGGGAAAATATATTATGAAATCATGAATCTACCTATGTTATGAATTTTGTGAATCATAAAAGTGATTTTTATGATTTAAATTTGAAATGAGTTTTATCAAAATCATGATATTGATTTTTTGGAATAACATGAGATTACCTTTGATGATCATTTTGATTCATGGAATTTTGGATTCATGACTTGGTCTTACATTTGCTTATGAGATGGTTGAAATCTTTGTACCTTTGAATTCTTCCCTTCTCCTTTCAATTTTTGAATTTATGCATGTTATATGTTGAAGATTTAAAACCATGTTTTGGTACCATGCATATCTAAGAAATATTGATGTGACAAATTGAAAATAAATGATGATTTTTCTCTTGAATATATCTTGTGATATTTATTATATAAATCATTATTTTGATTTCTCGACATTTAATACATTAGATTTTATTATAAATCAAAATTTCTCATTAATCGATCTCCTACGATTTGACTTGATATTCTCTTGAGAGGAGATTTTCAAAATTAATCATGATTTTTCCTTGTGAGTTCTTGGAATTATTACTTGATTTTCTTTTAAAACAAGATCTCTTCTTTGTACTCCTATGATTTTTTTGATATTTTATTTAAAGAAGATATTTACCATATGAATCATGTCTTTTGGTATTCAAATGATTTTATCCTTCATGACATGATTTCTTTGTATTTATGGCTTGCATGGCTTAAAATGTTTTGATATGATGCATGCAATGATGAAATATTCATGAAGTTAAAATGATGCATGCAATACTTATGATAATGATGTACATGATGTATTTATTGCACATGATGTGTATCATGAATGCTTTAAATAATGAATGTTTGGTATCATGATCAACATGTTGATAAATGCTTAAAAATTTTAATGTTTGAGTATCATGTATGATATGCCCATTAATGATGATTGATTTATTTTTCGTTATCGTGCATGAAAAATAAGGTTTTTGAAATTGTGTATGTTTTAATTTGAATATATAATGATGCACAAATAAGATTGATACTTACCTTTGTCATAATATGAAAATTGATACAAGGGTCTTCCTTTGTTTTTGACAATGACAAAGGGGGAGCAAGAATTTCTAGCGTGGACATCATGAAAAGAGGTAAACTAGCTAGCTTGCACGTTCAAGATGAAAGCAAAAAATTTCACTTCTCAAAAGAGAAGATGCAAATGTAACATTTGCCAAATTGTTTGCTTGCCAGCTTGTGATGCAAATGTAAAACATTATCTCTTGCCAGTTTGGCATTTTGCTAGCTTGCACTTTGCAAAGAAAGCAAAAATGACACTTCTCAAAAGAGAAGAAAGAGCTTGTCATCTTGAACATCACAAGCTTGCCTATCTTAAGAAACAAAAATTACAAAAGTACTATCTTGCCTATCTCAAGAAGCAAAACTTACAACTTGTACATTGCAATAGGAAGCAAGAATCAAGAGCTTACATAAGAAAGTTATCTTGCATTTGCTTTCAAAATTTTTGCTAGCTTATATATTGTGAAACTTGCATATCGTAAAAATTGCTAACTTGTAGTCTAAAGAGAAGCAAAAAGTTGCTATATCAAAAGAAGCAAATGTGTTATCTTGCCTATCTCAAGAGGCAAAAATGCTAACTTGCACATCTAGCAAAACTTGTCAAATTTGCATATTTCAAAAAGCAAGAGTTGCTTTCTTGAACATCTCAAAACTGCTAGCTTGCATCTAAAATATTATAAAATTTGTTAGCTTGATGTTACGGAATTTGCTATCTTACTACCTTGCATATCTATGATGATAGCAAAATTGCATGATGATACTATGTTTTTCATGCAATGAGTTGAACCAATATTACAAACACAAGAATAATTATACTTCTCCTTTTTGTTGATGACAAAGGGGAAGAAGTATGTTGATGACATGACATGTTATGATGATGTGTTGCAAGTATTCATGATAAATATTGCAATGACTTGAATTCAGTTTGAATTCAAGGTTCTATCAATATGGCATATTGATAGGGGGAGTTTGTTTAAACTCCGGGAGTTAAGTTTAAACTCCGTCATCAATTAGTTGTCATCATCAAAAAGGGAGAGATTGTTGAATCTCGTATTTTGATGATGAAACCAGTTGATAATTGTGTTTATGTTTTAATCTATATTTTGAGTGACACAGGATGCTTCGATCAGGATGAGATAATTAAAGCAGGAAAAATCATGTTATACCGGAGAAAAATGTCAGAAGATTGGATGTCGGGCCGGTGGATCGGTCGACGTATCGACAGAAGGCTTCGGGCCGTGGACTCGAGCATTGGGCCAAGAAGAGCGGGTATTTTGCCAAGGATATCGGAGTTGTGGAGTCAACTGGCCGATCGGGCAATAGGCCGCAGGAGAGGACGATGCGCCGAAGAATCGGACGAAGCGTCGAGGGACCAATGACATGCCGGACAACTTGGTTAATTGTTTAGGATTAATTGTCTAGATCGAAGTTTTATTTTACATATGCAGGATTAACTACGATGGAAGTAAGACATGTAGTAGGAGTTATGCCGAAGTCAAAAACTATGATCACGTTAGGAGTTCGAGAGCTTGACGGAAGTCCGGACGGTCGTCAGAGGTTTTACGGGAACAAATCCGAGAAGTCTAGGAGCTTGCCAAAAGAAGCTCATCGGAACTCACCAAGTGGATCGTCGCAAGTCCAGGAGTTTGCCAGAAGTCCGCAGGAGCATCGTCAGAGGTCCATCGGATGTTCGTCGGAAGTTCGCCGGAAGTTCGCTGGAAGCTCGCTAGAAGAAGCGATTGACGCACCGGAGCAAGTGTTGAATCTCGGATTTTGATGATAAAATCAATTGATGGGTTAATTGATCTAATCCATATTATTGAGTTAAGTGTGCAAGATTAACTAGAATAACCAGAAAACACAAAGCAAGGATACCAGAGTCAAGTTCGATGGACGTTTAAGAGTCTGAAGAATCGTCAGAGATGCTGCCGGAACCAACCGAGAAGAAATCGGGAACCTATCGGAATTTTCAGAAGTTCGCCGAAGAGATCGTCGGAGGTTCACGGAGATCACCGAGAAGGCTCGGCTACTCATTAAAGTCATCACAAGTTCGGAAGTTTACTAGGAGCCCGTCGGAAGAAGTTCGTCGGAAAGCTCGTCGGAACAAGACTCGACGTTCGCGGTTGAAAAACATGCTTAGGATGTGTTTTTGTTATGTAGTTCACTTGTAATTAGGATTAGGATTAATAGATAATTCTATATCCTGGTTAGGGGCCAACTGGGCCCAAAATTAGACTTGGTTTGGGCTAAATTTGAAGCCCAATAAGTGAATCAAAGAGTCTAGCAGTGGCACTACCAGACTAGGCGGTGGCACCGCCCAGCACTGTCAGCACCTGACACTGGCAGGCGGTGGCACCACCATTGATAGGCGGTGGCACCGCCAGCATCGGGAACTCCAAGAGAATTCAAATTTTGGAGCCCAAATTTGAATCCTCTTGAGGCCTATAAATACCCTTCAAATCTTAATTGAGATTACAACTTTTTGAGCAGCAATTGTTTAAGAGAAAGGCCTTAGAAAAGTTTTAGCTAGTCTTGTTTTCAATTTGCTAGTGTTCACCTCCTTCTTTCTTTCTTGCTAAAAATCTGTAAGAGAGTGAACCGCTTGTAAAAGAGTTGTAAGAGGGGTATTCACCCTTCCCTTTCAAGAGAATTGCTAGTGGAAGGTGGGAGCCTCATCAAAGAGGGGCCTCGCAAGTGGATATAGGTCACTTGACCAAACCACTTCAAAAACGACGTAATCTCTGGTTTGCATTTCATTACTGCAAACCTTCTTACTTGCTTTATTTCATCATTACCTTTGCTGCACAACTTTGCGAATACGCTTTCAAGTTAAGCACTTCCGATTCAGATTTTTATCGTACGAAAGAATTGTTGAAACCAACGTTTTAATCCGCTGCACTAATTCACCCAGGCCCCCCCCCCTCTTAGTGCTGCTCCGATCCTAACAATTGGTATCAGAGCAAGGCTCACTCTCATATTTGGTTTAATACTCAAGAGAGATGGCTTACTCCGGCATGCATGAGGGTCATTCTATCACTCATCCACCCTTGTTTAATGGGTCGGATTATACTTATTGGAAGACTCGGATGAGGATCTTCCTCATTTCTATGGATTTCGAGCTTTGGACTATTGTTGAAAACGGATTACAAAAATCTTCTCTTCCGATGAGCGAATGGAATGAATCGGAGAAGAAGGTTTTTGCTTTAAATGCAAAGGCTATGAATGCCTTGTTTTGTGCACTAGACAAAAATGAATTTAATCGTGTTTCAATTTGTGATTCAGCTTTTGATATTTGGAGAACTCTTGAGGTCACTCATGAAGGCACTAGCCAAGTGAAAGAGTTCAAAATCAACATCCATGTGCACTTTTACGAACTTTTCCGAATGAAACCAAGTGAGTCCATCGGAGACATGTACACCCGGTTTACGGATGTCATCAATGGACTCAAAGCTCTTGGTAAAGATTTTACTAACTTTGAACTAGTAACTAAAATCTTAAGATCCCTCCCTAAAAGTTGGGATCCAAAAGTTACGACCATTCAAGAGGCCAAAGACCTTAAAACATTCCCTCTTGAAGAACTCATTGGGTCTCTAATGACCTACGAAATGACATGTCAAGCTCATGACAAGCTCGAGAACCCCCTTCCAAAGAACAGGAAGGATATGACACTCAAATCACAAGAAGACCACTTGAAAGGAACATCAAGTGATGAGGACAGTGACAATGACATTGCACTTTTGACTCAAAAATTTAAAAAATATTTAAGAAAGAACAAATTTAAAAATAATACAAAAAATAAATTTGAACAAAAGAAGGACCAAGTGATTTGCTATGAATGCAAAAAACCGGGACACTACAAGAACGATTGTCCTCAAGCCAAAAAGAGAACATCAAAGAAGAAGGCGCTCAAAGCAACGTGGGATGATTCAAGCGCGTCCGAAGAAGAGGAGTCCAACACCGAGCAAGTTGCTCATTACGCCCTAATGGCCATCGGAGAAGAGGTAACAGATTTAATTGATGCAGATTTACCTTATCATGAATTATTAAATGCTTTCCATGAGTTATTTGATGAATGTAAGACAATTAGTAAAAAATATAAATTGCTAAAAAAGGAGCATGATAGTCTCACTTGTGATATTGATAAATTAAAAACTGAATATCATGATAGTTTAGCTCCATGTATAAAATGCCATGATCTAGAATGTCTCCAAAAGGAGAACTTGCTACTTAAGGACACCTTGAAGAAATTCGAGGTTGGTAGCAAATCTTTGAACATGATCCTTACAAATAAGGGTCACGTTCCTAAAAGAAGTGGAATCGGATTTGTGAGAAGTCCTCACCAAAATCCAACCACCTTCATTAAATGCCTCGTCTTACATGTTCGGCACCAAAGCAATTGCAACTTTTGTTGCAAAAATAGACATAAAACTTATAAATGCCCATTCAAGAAAATTAGTCCGAACAAACTAATTAGGGTTCCTAAAGGAACCATGATCAATTCTATGCAATATGATGAACAAGTTTTTAAGGCACCCAAAAGAAAATGGGTACCTAAAAATAATCCCTTCTTGTAGAAACATATACCATCACAAGCTAGGAGCAAGAGATGGTATCTAGATAGTAGATGCTCAAGACATATGACTGGAGATCCATCTTATTTCTCTATGCTCACTAGTAAAGAAGAAGGGTACGTCACCTTCGAAGACAACAACCAAGGCAAAATCATTGGCAAGAGAACCATAGGTAACAAATTAAAATTTTCTATTGATGATGTATTACTAGTTGATGGATTGAAACATAATCTCTTGAGTGTTAGTCAATTATGCGATAAAGGTTATATCGTTAGATTTGAATCAAATGTGTGTATTATTGAAAAACCAAACCATAACATAACTATGATTGCACTGAAACAAAATAATGTCTACACCATCAACCTTGATGAACTAAGTAATGAAATGTGCTTCTCTGCTTTAAATGATGATGCTTGGCTTTGGCATAGGAGACTAGGCCATGCAAGCATGAAACTAATCTCTAAGATCTCATCTAGAGAATTAGTGCGAGGAATTCCAAATATAAAGTTTATTAAGGACAAAGTATGCGATGCATGTTAACTAGGTAAATAAATAAAAACTAGTTTCAAATCAAAAACTCAAATTAGCACCACTAGACCATTACAATTGATTCATTTGGACTTATTTGGACCAATTGATACGACAAGTCTAGGAGGAAGCAAATATGCATTTGTAATTGTGGATGACTATACTAGATACACTTGGACCTATTTCTTAGCTCATAAAAGTGATTGTTTCAAGTGTTTCTCTAAATTTTGTAAACTCACTCAAAACGAAAAAGGTTTCATGATTTCATCAATTCGGAGTGATCACGGTGGCGAATTTCAAAACCGTGACTTTCAAAATTTTTGTGAAGTTAATGGATACAATCACAACTTCTCCATTCCGCGAAATCTCCAACAAAATGGAGTAGTTGAAAGAAAAAATAGGAACCTACAAGAAATGACAAGAACTATGTTAAATGAACATAGTTTACCTAAGTATTTTTGGGCCGAAGCCGTAAATACGACTTGCTACATCATGAATATGGTCCTAATAAGATCATCCCTATCAAAAACTCCATATGAATTATAGAATAACAAAAAACCAAATATTTCCTATTTTAAAGTTTTTGGTTGTAAATGCTTTATTTTAAATGAAAGGGGTGTCTTAGGAAAATTTGATGCTAAATCCGATGAAGGCATCTTTCTTGATTACTCTTTTGTTTCTATAGCTTTTCGGGTTTTTAACAAAAGAACCTTAGTAATAGAAGAGTCTACTCATGTAGTTTTTAATGAAGTTTCAAATTAAAAGAAAAATGATTTTGATGATGATCTTGGTTTTGATAATTTGAATTTAAATGAACCCCCTCCTCAAAATAGCAACTTGGATGCACCTTCTTCTGAAATTTCCTTACCTAAGGAATGAAAATATATAGATGCTCATCCAAAGGAGCTAATTATAGGGGATACATCAAAAGGGGTTCAAACTTGTTCCTCTTTCAAGAATTTTTGTGCTAATGCTGCCTTCCTTTCTCAAATCGAACCTAAGTGCATTGACGAGGCCATAAAAAATGATTTTTGGGTTATTGCAATGCAAGAGGAATTGAATCAATTTGAGAGGAATAAGGTGTGGGAGCTTGTTACTAGACCTAGTGACCATTTAGTCATTGGTACTAAATGGGTCTTTAGAAACAAGCAAGACGAAAATAGTATCGTGGTTAGAAACAAGGCTAAATTAGTGGCTAAAGGTTTCAACCAAGAAGAAGGTATCGATTACGAAGAAATCTTCGCTCCCGTGGCTTGATTAGAAGCCATAAGGATGCTCCTTGCCTATGCTAGTAGTTATAATTTTAAACTATTTCAAATGGATGTCAAAAGTGCCTTCTTGAATGGTTTTATTTCTGAAGAAGTATATGTCGAACAACCTCCCGGATTTGAAAATTCTCTTCTTCCTAATCATGTTTTAAAATTAACTAAGACTCTCTATGGCTTGAAACAAGCTCCTAGAGCTTAGTATGAAAGGCTTAGTTCCTTTCTTATTTTAAATAATTTTACCAAAGGCAAGGTTGATACTACATTGTTTATTAAACATTTTAAAAATAATTTTCTTATTATGCAAATTTATGTTGACGATATTATTTTTGGCTCTTCGGATGAATCACTATGTGAATTATTTGGCAAATGTATGAGTCATGAATTTGAAATGAGCTTAATGGGTGAATTAACTTTCTTTTTAGGATTACAAATCAAACAACTTAGTGATGGTATATTTCTTAACCAATCTAAATATATATTAGAACTGTTAAAACGATTTAACATGGATAATTCAAAAGCAATAAACACCCCTATGAGTACTGCAACTAAGTTAGATATGGATGAAAATAGTGAAAATTTCGATCAAAAAACATATAGGGGAATGATAGGTAGTCTACTCTACCTCACCGCGACTAGACTGGATATTATGTTTAGTGTAGGACTTTGCGCTAGGTTTCAATCAAATCCTAAATTATCTCATCTTAAAAGTGTTAAAAGAATATTTATGTATCTTAAAGGAACTCCAAATTTAGGATTATGGTATCCAAAATCTAAAAAATTTGATTTAATAGCTTATGCAGATACCGATTTTGGCAGATGCAGGATAGATAGAAAAAGTACATCCGGAACATGCCAATTTTTAGGACATGCACTTGTTTCTTGGACTTCCAAGAAACAAAATTCAGTTGCACTATCAAGTCCAAGAAACAAAATTCAGTTGCACTATCTACGGCGGAAGCCGAATACATTGTTGCAAGTGCATGCTGTGCACAAGTTGTTTGGATGAAAAATACATTAGAAGACTATGGAATTCACTTTAAAAACATTCCCATAAAATGTGATAATACTAGTGTCATATGTCTTACTAAAAATCCAATTCAGCACTCTAGAACTAAGCACATCGACGTTAGGCATCATTTCATACGTGATCATGTTCTTAACAATGATGTTGTTCTAGAATTCATTAACACAAAGCATCAATTAGCAGATATATTTACAAAAGCCTTGAATGAAGACCAATTTGAATTCATTAGAAGGGAATTAGGCATGTTAAATTGTCCTTTAGAGTAAGTCATTTGAATGTATTTTACGAAGAATGTCTCATCCTTGTTCTGTTCGTTTGTGGATTTGATTTCATCTTCTTCTTTCGATTCCAAATGATATATTAAAGTACAACTCAATATCTCAACCTTTCCTTGTTAGGATCGGAGCAGCACTAAGAGGGGGGGGTGAATTAGTGCAGCGGATTAAAACTTCAGTTTTTTAAAAAATCTTTCGTATGATTAGAGCGGAACTTGACACGCTTAATCTTGAAAGCGTATTCTTAAATATGCGCAGCAAAAGTAATAAGGAACTAAAGCATATAAGAAGGTTTGCAATAATGTAAATAGCAATAATGAAATGCAAACCAAGGATCACGCCGATTTTAGAGTGGTTCGGTCAAATGACCTACTCCACTTGCAAGGCCTCTCTTCGATGAGGCTCCCACCTTCCACTAGCAAGTCTTTTGAAATGGAAGGGTAAATACCCCTCTTACAACTCTTTACAAGCGGTTCACTCTCTTACAGATTTTCGAGAAGAGATGAGGTGAACACTAGCAAATTGAAAAGAAGACAAGCTAACACTTTTCTAAGACCTTTCTCTCAAACTCTTGCTGCTCAAAAAGTTGTATTCTCAGCTGAGATTTGAGGGGTATTTATAGGCCTCAAGAGGATTCAAATTTGGGCTCCAAAATTTGGGCTCCAAAATTCAAATTCTCTTTGGGTTCCCGATCTTTGGCGGTGCCACCTAACCCACTTCAACGCTGGTGATGCCACCACCCAGCCCAAGAGGGTGTCACCACCCAGCACTTTCGGGGTGCTGGGCAGGTGCCACCCGCCAGCCCAGGCAGGTGCCACCGCCTACAGTGTTTTCAGCCCTTCAAGATGTTTTTCAGCCCACCGCCTCACAGTGTTTTCAGCCACGTTGTTATAGGCCCCTACTTGGGTTATAGGATTAATACCTAATCCTAACCCTAATTAACATGCTAACTACGAATTTTAAAGACATTATATAAGCTATTACAAAGTCCATAAGTCAAGACTTCTTCCCATGAAGCTTCCTGGCTTAACTTTCGGTGGTCTTCCGATAAACTCTCGAAACCATTCTGCGGACTCCCGCAAGCTCTTAAACTTCACGATTTGATCTTGGCGAAGTTCCAACGAGCTTCTTCGGCAAGTCCGATCTTTCTCGGCAAACTCTGCCGAACTTCCCACGAACCTTCCGGAGCTTCCAAAAAACCCTTCTACAAGCTCCCTACTCATTCTCGGCTAGTTCCGCAGCGTTCCCGATGATCCTTCGGACTTCCGTCGAACTCTTGAACTCCCAACGAATCCTTCGTTCTTGACTCCACACTTTGTTTCACTTTATGCCTTCATCGTTATCGTAGTTAATCCCGCACATGCAAACCAAAACTCTACTCCGATCTAGACAATTATTACAACGCCAATTGACATTCTCATTGCCTAAGACGCCATTGGTTGGCGCTTGCCCGATTCTTTAGCACATCGTCCTCTCTTGTGGCTTGTTGCCCAATTGGCGATTGACCTCCATAACCCGATATCCTTGGCGCAATTCCGCTCTTCTTGGCCCGATGCCCGACGCTCAAGCCTTCTCATGCCGCCAATATCCCGACATGATCTCCTCCGGCGCAACGTCAATTCCTCCTGCGTTAACTGTCTAATTATGATCGAGTAGACCTGCATCACTCAAAATGCAGTTTAAATTATAAACACATATCAGGTGGTTTCATCATCAAAATACGAGATTCAACAATCTTCCCCTTTTTGATGATGACAACCACTTGATGACGGAGTTAACCTTAACTCCCGGAGTTTAAACAAACTCCCCCTATCAATATGCCATATTGATAGAACCTTGAATTCAAGAAGAATTCAAGTCATTGCAATATTCATCATGAATACTTGCAACACATCATCATGAACATATGCATAAACTTATGCATATCATCATGTCATCAACATACTTCTCCCCTTTGTCATCAACAAAAAGGAGAAGTACAACTATTCTCTGTGTTGGTAATATAAGTTCAACTCATTGCATGAAAAACATAATATTAAGTTTTATCATCATGCAGTTTTGAAGCTAGAAAATTTAGCAAGTAATGCATCATGCTTAGGACATTCAAGCTATCAAGTTTTAGATATGCAAGTTTTACAGCATACAAGATAGCACTTTTGGTAATGTTCAAGATAGTAAGTTCTACATCATGCAAGCTAGCAATATTGAGATATTCAAAGAAAGCAACTCTTGCTTCTTGAAATATGCAAATTGTCAAGTTTTGCTAGGTGTGCAAGTTACCATTTTTGCCTTTTAAGATAGGCAAGATAGCACATTTGCTTCTTTTGAGATAGCAACTTTTGCTTCTCTTTAGACTACAAGCTAGCAATGTAAGTTTCACAATATACAAGCTAGCAAAAAATTTCGAAAAAGCAAATGTAAGATAGCTTTCTTGTGTAAGTTCATGATTCTTGCTTCCTATTGCAATGTGCAAATGCAAGTTTTGCTTTTGAGATAGGCAAGATAGCACTTTTGTAATTTTTTTTTCTTAAGATAGGCAAACTTGTGATGTTCAAAATAACAAGCTCTTTCTTCTAGAAGTGTCATTTTTTGCTTTCTTTGCAAAGTGTAAGCTAGCAAAATGTTTGAAAAAGTGATCAAGTTTTGCAACATACAAGCTAGCAAAAAATGCCAAACTAGCAAGAGATAATATTTTACATGAGGCAAACAAACAATTTGGCAAAATGTTACATTTGCATCTTCTCTTTGAGAAGTGCAATTTTTTTTGCTTTCATCTTGAATTGTGCAAGCTAGTTAGTTTGCCTCTTTTCATGATGTCCACGCTAGAAATTCTTGCTCCCCCTTTGTCATTGTCAAAAAAGAAGGGAAGACCCTTATATCAATTTTCATATTATAACAAAGGTAAGTATCATTCTTATTTGTGCATCATTATATATTCAAATTAAAACATACATACACAATTTCAATAACCTTATTTTTCATGCACGATACCTAAAAAATAAATCAATCATGATTAATAAGCATATCATACATGATACTCAAACATTAAAATTTTCAAGCATTTATCAACATGTTGATCATGATACCAAACATTCATCATTTAAAGCATTTCAATCATTGTTTCGATCATCACTATAACTCATCATGCACATGATGTAAAATCATCTAACATGATACAAACAATTATTTTCAAAATGTTTATCACTATTTTCATGTATGATAATAAAGTATTCATGATGCATATATCATCACAATACAAAGCAATTGCATGCATAATTTCAAAGTATAAATATTTCAAATCATGAAGATATTAACTTGTCAAATTTCATCCAATCATTCATGATTATAACTTTTCATTTGTATACATCAAAATAATATCAAGAGTTTTTCATGCATAATTTTAATCACCACATAAGGAATATCAAGAAGAAAGTAATTGGGTGATGCAATAAACATTTCATGAATACAAGGAATTGTATAAAAATCATATCATGAAAAGATAATAATAGAAGACACATTTTGTTTTGAAAAATCTCCTCTTAAATAATCAAGGAAAAATCTTAGGAGATCGATTAATGAAAAAATCTTGATTCATAATAAATCTTAATTTGTAAATATCACGGAATCAAGATCATGATTTTGAATAAAACTCATTCAAATTCAAATCATCCAAATCATCAAAATCTCAACATTTCTTTCAAGAGATTCAAAATGGCATAGATAGTTTTATTGGTCTCTTAGGTAGAAATCAATAAGATAAAGGATTACATTTCATTTTTATAAATTTCTATTCATGTGATTTGCTTCTTATGAGCATGCCTTAGTCTTTATATGCCAAATCAATATAAGCATTAAAGTTCAAGATCAAGATGTAAAGGCAAAATCTTATAAGACAACTCATTTATAAAATATTCATCATGTTTATTTTCATGAGATTCATAAGATTGGTAAAATAAATTCATTAATCTCAATAGAATAGAAAATTCATTTCCATTTCATACAATTGATTTCATGTGAGAGTGTTCAAGTCTTTTTGTGAAAACATTGTATCATCATTTAAAGTCAAAACATAAGTTTCGTCATAAAGCCGTCAAGCCCACACATCAAAAATAAAACATCATGATATCACATCTATCATCAAAAGACTATCAAGAAATTCATACATAGATGTACATGCACTATGTCATCTTAATTCGTCATAAAAATGATTAAACCAAAAACATGTTAATCCAAAATGAGAGTATCAAATCAACATTTACTTTAAAAAACTCATGTATGTCATAAAATCATCAAGATACACATGTATGGATTAATCCTAAGCATTATTACATATCATATAATTATCATCCCTAATGTTGTATACATCATTTAACATTTCAAAACATAACATACATGAAACCTTAGCAATATACATTTCATGATCAAAGTTTTTTAATTTTTTCAAAGATGCTAAAAAGAAAAAAGATGATATAATTTTTGAAAAAAATTTTTATTTCCTATTCCTACTATCTAAATTAAGCACTCATGAAAAAAAACTTCAAGTAATTTCAAAATAATTCAAGAGAGTTGAGTTAGTTACCTTGTAGTCGAAGCCCATCAAAGCCCAATTCGCCGTTTCATCTTTGGAAGTTCTTGATTCATCCTTGGGTGCCTTCCTTTTCTTTGGCCTCTTTCTCCGTTCAAGTTCATTGTTCATTTTAGATTTTTGTTTAATGAACTTATTAAGAGTTAATGTTCAAGTTCAAGTTCATCATTGTCCCTCATCACTTGAGTCATCGCTCAAGT
This sequence comes from Musa schizocarpa, assembly GCA_900464855.2. Taxonomy (NCBI): domain Eukaryota; kingdom Viridiplantae; phylum Streptophyta; class Magnoliopsida; order Zingiberales; family Musaceae; genus Musa; species Musa schizocarpa. The sequence goes on along the minus strand of LS990925.1, from coordinate 25,450,583 downwards.
GGTATTTATTTGTCCTAAGTTCCAAATCCTTCCTATTCTTTGAAGGTGGTTCAAGTGTTCATTGTGTTCATCATGTGCATTGCACCATTTCATATGTCATCAATGAGCCGATAAGTTCTTCAAGTGGAAAAATATTTAAATCTTTTGTTTCTTGTATTGCCGTAACTTTTGATTCCCAAACTTTAGAAAGTGATCAGAAAACTTTACTAACAAGTTCAAAATTCGAGAAACATTTGCCAAGAGTTTGTAAACCATTGACGACATCCAGTAAAACGGGTGTACATGTCAACAATGGTTTCGCTTCGGCTTCATTTGAAAAAAGCTCGAAATCATGCATTAAAATGTTAACTTTCGAGTCTTTGACTCTACTAGTTCCCTCGTGTGTGATTTCAAGTGTTAGCCAAATATCAAAAGCCGTTTTCGACGTAGAAATCCGATTGAACTCATTTTTTGTCTAAAGCGCAAAATAAGACATTCATATAGCTTTATGTTTAAAGAAAAATACTTCTTCTCCAAATCCGACCATTCGTTCATCGGTTTAGAGGGAAGTTGAAAACCATTTTCAATAATATTCCATATATCCAAATTCATAGAAATCAAGAAAACTCTCATTCGAAGTTTTCCAATAAGTGTAGTCCAATCCGTTTAAACAACAAAGGACTGAAAAAACGATAAGCCCTCTTGAAAGCCATGAAGAGCCATTTCTCTTTCTGTGTAAATCCGAAATGAGAAATACCGGGCTCTGATACCAATTGTTAGGATCGGAGCAGCACTAAGAGGGGGGGGTGAATTAGTGCAGCGGATTAAAACTTCGGTTTTTAAAAAATCTTTCGTATGATTAGAGCGGAACTTGACACGCTTAATCTTGAAAGCGTATTCTTAAATATGCGCAGCAAAAGTAATAAGGAACTAAAGCATATAAGAAGGTTTGCAATAATGTAAATAGCAATAATGAAATGCAAACCAAGGATCACGCCGATTTTAGAGTGGTTCGGTCAAATGACCTACTCCACTTGCAAGGCCTCTCTTCGATGAGGCTCCCACCTTCCACTAGCAAGTCTTTTGAAATGGAAGGGTAAATACCCCTCTTACAACTCTTTACAAGCGGTTCACTCTCTTACAGATTTTCGAGAAGAGATGAGGTGAACACTAGCAAATTGAAAAGAAGACAAGCTAACACTTTTCTAAGACCTTTCTCTCAAACTCTTGCTGCTTAAAAAGTTGTATTCTCAGCTGAGATTTGAGGGGTATTTATAGGCCTCAAGAGGATTCAAATTTGGGCTCCAAAATTTGGGCTCCAAAATTCAAATTCTCTTTGGGTTCCCGATGCTGGCGGTGCCACCGCCCAGCGCTCGGGTGCTGGGCGGTGCCACCGCTCAGCCCAAGAGGTGTCACCGCCCAGCACTCGGGTGCTGGGCGGTGCCACCGCTCAGCCCAGGCGGTGCCACCGCCTACAGTGTTTTCAGCCCGCTTCTGGTGTTTCAGCCCACCCCCTGGTGTTTTCAGCCTCAGATGTTATAGGCCCCTACTTGGGTTATAGGATTAATACCTAATCCTAACCCTAATTAACATGCTAACTACGAATTTTAAAGACATTATATAAGCTATTACAAAGTCCATAAGTCAAGACTTCTTCCCATGAAGCTTCCGCGAACTTTGGTGGTCTTCCGAGATAAACTCTGAAAACCATTCTGGGACTCCCGGCAAGCTCTTAAACTTCACGATTTGATCTTGGCGAGTTCCAACGAGCTTCTTCGGTAAGCTCCGATCTTTCTCGGCAAACTCTGCGAACTTCCCACGAACCTTCCGTGAAGCTTCCAAAAAACCCTTCTACAAGCTCCCTACTCATTCTCGGCTAGTTCCGGCAGCGTTCCCGATGATCCTTCCTGACTTCCGTCGAACTCTTGAACTCCCAACGAATCCTTCGTTCTTGACTCCACACTTTGTTTCACTTTATGCCTTCATCGTTATCGTAGTTAATCCTGCATATGCAAACCAAAACTCTAATCCGATCTAGACAAGGTTATTACGCGAATTGACATTCTGTTTTGCGACGCGTCATTGGTTGGCGCTTCGTCTTCTTCTTTAGCACATCGTCCTCTCTTGCGGCTTGTTGCCCAATCGGGATTGACCTCCGCAACCCGATATCCTTGGCGCAATTCCGCTCTTCTTGGCCCGATGCCCGACGTTGAAGCCTTACGTCGTCAATATCCCGGCGTGATCTCCTCCTCCCGCAAACGTCAATTCCTCCTGTGTTAACTGTCTAATTCTGATCGAGTAGACCTGCATCACTCAAAATGCAGTTTAAATTATAAACACATATCAGGTGGTTTCATCATCAAAATACGAGATTCAACATTCCTTACGTCAAACACCTCTGGAAATCAAGAAGGGGGAAGAAAAATTTTCTTTTCTTCTTCCGTGGCAAGCTAGTGGTGGCACCACCAGAATCGGCGGTAGCACCGCCTGAGCGCTCGGGAGCCAAGCGGTGGCACCGCTTGTTCAGGCGGTGGCACCGCTTGTTCAGGCGGTGGCACCGCTTGAGAGCCCTTTATAACCCGAAATGGCTAGGGCCAACGGTGACACCGCCCCCAACACGTGGAACCCTTGCTCCAACTCTCTCAAAATCTCTCAATCCCTCATTCTAACTTCTACAAACCTTAGAGAAGGATTCTTGTTGGTCCAAACTCTCCATCATCCCATAAACACTCCATAAGGTAAAATCTTCCCTTCACTTTCTTCTTGTTTCAATTCATATTTCTCTACTCATTACAATTCATATTTCTCTTATCATCTTGTCTAGACAATGGCTCCTAAGAGATCAAAAGGGAAAAGAATTGAAGGAGATTCATATGACCACAATCTTTTTAGATCCAAAGAAGACGCCCTTAGGTTTCCAAATTTTGAAACAAGATATATCCATAAGGGTAAACACGTTGATCTCGATGAACTAGGAGACTTAGAACCCATTAGGTGGTTTGCTCATCTAGAGGCCCTATCTCTCTTACAAATAGATGAACCAATTTATCCTAGATTAGTTAGGCTCTTTTATGCAAACCTATGGACAGATAACGATAGCCTAAGTACTTACATTTTAGGAACACAAATTAGGATTTCTAATAATTCTATTTGTGAACTAATTGGAATCACTGAAAAAGATAGGGGCTACTATTTTAGAGGAAAATGGGATGTTAATATAATAGGAGCAACTTACACCGAAGCTGTCGAAACCATTTTTGCAAACTCGAACTTCGGAATAATACCCAAGAGTTGCGAACACTTACTACCTTTTAACTCTAAGATTCTTCATTATATCATGACAAGCATACTATTCCCTAAGCAATATCATCTTGATGAAATGAGTCAAATAGAGATAAGCACTATGTATTGGATTATGACCAGTCAACATAACTGTTTTGGATACTCAATACGGCAACACATGCAGGACATTACAGCTAAAGATATTATGTTGCCATATGGGGGGTTAATCACTAGATTTCTTCGTGCCTATGACATTTGCATCCCACCCAATGAAGAAACAATTCAGAGTGATAGATATAACATCATCAATAAAAATCTACTAAAGAGACTTAGGTGCATATTTAACAATGGAATATGGGTAAGGCAACCTAGAAGGACTGATCCTATTCCTCCACCAGTAGAACAACCAGAAACACTATTTTTTAAGGGAAATGAATCTCCTCCTCCTAGTCCCTTTGGTGCAGCACCTTCAGCTCCTGTTTCATCCTCTGAAGGACTTATTATGGTAGAACTATCTCAGATCAAATTCCAACAAGACCAACTCAAATCGCAGCAAGAACAAATTCAACTCTAGCAAATTGAAATTTTAAAGGAACTACGACAACTAAATAAAAAAATAGATGTTATGTATCAGCACTATGGATTACCTCCTACGGATTGATGTATCTTTTTATTCTGTTATGTTTACTCTTAATCTCAAGTTCCAAGCTGGTCATCTTTTGAACGAAAACTGAACCCTCTTTTTAAATGTATTTTTAAAATTCTGGATATATGCTTCTGGATGAATGCTGATTTTTCCTTTTAAGCTGAATTCTGGATAAGTTTTTTGGTAAATTTGAATGAATGAATGCTGAATTTGAATGAATGAATGAATGGATGAATGCTGAGTTTCAAATTGACGATTTGAAGTTGAATGGGTTTGTATTCGAATTATGATATTGATTTATTGGAGTTACTACGTGAAATTTTTTTTTACATCACTATCTCTTCCTTGTACATCTACAATTTTTGTTATTTATAGAAAGAAGAGATTTGATAAAATAAATGAATGCTGAATTTTCCTTTAAGATGAATTTAGCATACTTAACTTTGAATGATAAATTTTTTCTGATCAGTGCTGAATTCCTAATGTTATAATCACAACTTATGTGCTTCAAGTCTCATTCCCTTATTTGTTGATGACAAAGGGGGAGAAAAGTGATGACTTGTATCATTTTAATAGCATGACTTATATGAATTGCAAAAGCTTTTCAAAATCTTTGAGAATATGCCATGCAAAATCTTTGAGAATATCGCAAGATCGATTGATCATATTGAAAGCATGTCTAACATGTATATCATGAAATTCATGTTGAAAATCTTTATCTCCTGTCGTAGTAAAATTTGTCTCTTATCTTTCGACTTGAAAAGGATTTTCATCGAAGTTTTGCATTTACATTATGCTTAATGAGAATAACGATAAGTGTTGAATCTCGTATTTTGATGATGAAACCACTTGATATGTGTTTATAATTTAAACTGCATTTTGAGTGATGCAGGTCTACTCAATCAGGATTAGACATTTAACGCAGGAGGAATTTACGTTGCGTCGGAGGAGATCACGTCAGGATATTGGACGGCAGAAGGCTTCGGACGTCGGGCATCGGGCCAAGGAGAGCGGAATTGTGCCAAGGATATCGGGGTTGTGGAGGTCAACCGTCGATTGGGTAACAAGCCGCAAGAGAGGACGATGCGCTGAAGAATCGGACGAAGCGCCAACCAATGACGTGCCGAGCAACAGAATGTCAATTCGCGTTGTAATAATTGTCTAGATCAGAGTAGAGTTTTAGCTTGTGTGTGCATGATTAACTACGATAACGATGAAGACATAAAGCAAAACAAAGTGTTGGAGTCAAGCGCGAAGGATTTGTTGCGAGTTCGAGAGTTCGACGGAAGTCCGAAGGTTCGTCGGGAATGCTGCCGGAACTAGCCGAGAATGAGTAAGCTTGCCGAAGGGTTTTTTGGAAGCTCACCAGAAGGTTCCTTGGAAGTTCGCGGAGCTCGCCGAGAAAGATCGGAGCTGGCCGAAGAAGCTCGTTGGAACTCGCCAAGATCAAATCGTGAAGTCTAGGAGCTTGCCAGGAGTCCGCAGAATGGTTTCCGAGAGTTTATCGGAAGACCGTCGGAAGTTTGCCGAAAGTTCGTCGAAAGAAGTCTTGACTTACGGACTTTGTAATAGCTTAGAAAATGTCTTTAAATTCGTAGTTAGCGTGTTAATTAGGGTTAGAAATAGGTATTAATCCTATAGCCCAAGTAGGGGCCAATTGGGCCCGAGTTCAGACTGGTTTGGGCCAAGTTTGGAGCCCAACCAGTGAGCTGAATTGGCCTAGGCGGTGGCACCGCCTAGACTGGGCGGTGGCACCACCCAGCACCTGAGACTTGGGCGGTGGCATCGCTTGACTGGGCGGTGGCACCGCCAATCCACTGTCAGTGTCAGACACTGACAGGCGATGTCACCGCCACTGATAGGCGATGGCACCGCCGGCCTCGGAAACCCAAGAGAATTCAAATTTTGGAGCCCAAATTTGAATCCTCTTAGGGCCTATAAATACCCCTCATTTCTTAGCAGAGAAAACAACCTTTTGAGAAGCTAGAAGTTGAGAAAAGCTTTAGGAAAAGTCTTGTTTTCAATAGCTTGAGTGTTCACCTCCTTTCTTTTCATTGAAATCTTTGTAAAAGGGTGAACCACTTGTAAGAGGTCGTAAGAGGGGTGTAAGAAGGAGGTTGATCTTCGCCTAGTAAAGGAAGATCATTAGTGGATGCCGGTGGCCTCGACGGAAGAGGAATCAGAGGAGTGGATGTAGGTCATGATTGACCGAACCACTATAAACTACCGTCTTCTCTGGTTTGCATTTATCTTATTGTCATTTATATTACTGCAAACCATCTTCACTTTGATGCTCTACTTCTTTGTCTCCTTCTTACATATGCCTTCAAGTTAAAAACGCAATCGAAACGGTTTCAAACGAAACGTTGCTTTTATCGTACGAAGTTTCTATAAGTGTTTAAATCGTCGAAAGTTTATCATACTTTACCGTTGCACTAATTCACCCCCCCCCTCTTAGTGCCGCTCCGGTCCTAACAATTGGTATCAGAGCCATGTTTTTCTACTTTGGTTTAACACCCAAATAGAAATGGCTCTTTATGGCTTTCAAGAGGGTCACTATCTCATTCGTCCTCCCTTTTCAATAGGATGGACTACACTTGTTGGAAAACTCAAATGAGAGTTTTCTTACTCTCTTTGGATTTGAATTTATGGCATATAGTCGAAAATGGATTTGAAATGTCTTCTCTCTCAATGAACCATTGGAATGATTTGGAGAAGAAGATGTTTTCTCTAAATGCAAAGACTATGAATGCCTTATATTGTGCACTTGATAAAAATGAATTTAATCGCATTTCGATGTGTGACTCGGCTTTCGATATTTAGAGAACTATAGAGGTCACTCATGAAGGCACTAGCCGAGTGAAAGAGTCCAAAATTAATATTCTTGTGCATTCTTACGAACTTTTCCGGATGAAACCAAGTGAGTCCATCGGAGACATGTACACCCATTTCACGGATGTCATCAATGGACTCAAAGCTCTTGGTAAAATTTTTTTCTAATTTTGAACTAGTCACTAAAATCTTAAGATCCCTTCCAAAAAGTTGGGATCCAAAAGTTACGGCCATTCAAGAGGCCAAGGACCTTAAAACATTCCCTCTCGAAGAACTTATTGGGTCTCTAATGACTTACGAAATGAACAATGTGACAAAAAGGAAACTCGAGAATAACCTTCCAAAGGATAGGAAGGATTTTGGACATAGAACACATGAAGACCACTCGAGCATAAGCTCAAGTGATGATGAACTTAAACTACAAATGAAACAAAAAGAAAAAAGAAAAAAGAATGGAACTACTTGCTTTGAACGCAAGAAGAATAAAAATTGGGATGAATTGAGCTCTTCCGAAGACGAGGAGAAAATCAAGAAAGGCGAGGTGGCAAACTACGCCTTAACCACTTTCAACAATGAGGTAATAGAAATCCCCCTAATTTATTTTGAAATTACATAATACTTTCATGAGTTATTTTTAATTTAGTTTAGGATTAATTTTCTTGAAAATTACATGTGTTATGTTAATGCAATAAAATGTTAGATATAAATCTAATGCTTATATACCTAGTAAGATTAATCTTATGTATGTGTTGAGAAGCAAGAATGTGTATTTTGACGATTTCTATATTGATTTTCAATGACGATGCATGACTTTTGAAAGGAAGGCTTGATGATTTTTTATGAACCTTGTCTTTGGTTTTCAAACATGATGTATGGTTTTGACATATGAATAAAATTTGAGCATGCTAAGATAAAGTCAATCATATAAATTAAAACTAAAGAAGTTTTAGTTATCTATAAGAATCATTCAAAATTATGTTCAATAAAAATACAAAATGATGGAATGAAAATATTAAATGTTTTAATACCATTTTATGCATGAGATTTTAAAAGTTATACATAATGATCTTGATGGTTGTTATGAAGAAATTTATTTTTCGATCCTAAATGATTGACGATATATATATATATATATTTTGGCACAAAAACGACAACGGCATACTTATATAAAACAACTAAATAGATAAAAGTTTTTTTCTTAAAAATTCTTGGTTTGATGAATCTATTTTATCAACTTTTTATGAATATCTTGAAAATGATTTTGATTTGATGATTTGAATTTGAATGAGCTTTATCTTTATTTTTCGAGATTTATAACTTGAGATTTACTCTATAAAATTCAAGATCTTATATCCTCAATGTTCCTTTTTAGCATCTATTATCCAAATGAATTATGATTGGTATCATTGCTATATTTCTTCTTATCGTGCACTAAAGAGAAAATTTTCCTAAATGAATCGTGATATTTCGGAATCACAATTCTTTTTATGATTTATAATGAATTGAGAAATTTTATATGCTTGAATTAATATCTAATTCTAAGATTGAATGAATTTTATCTATATCATGATCTCCTAAGATTTTTCCTTGATTATTTAAGAGGAGATTTTTCAAAACAAAACGTGTCTTCTATTATTATTTTTTCATGATATGATTTTTATGCAATTCCTTGTACTCATGAAATATTTATCTCATCACCCAATAACTCTTCTTATATTCCTTATGTGATGAAACGAAATAATGCATGAAATTCAAATAAGAAGTTAATGATCATGCATGTAATGAATTTTGACATTTAGATACTATCATTTGAATAGCTATGGTCATGTTGCCAAAATGATTTATCATGAATGCTTGAATATCATGTATGATATGCCGATATTGATGATTGAGTTATTTGTATATGCATGAAAAATAAAAGATATAGTTTTGAAATTGTGCATGTTCAAATTTGAAAATATGATGATGCATAATGATGAAATTATGTAATGAAAATATTAAACATTTTGAAACCATGTTTTAGTGTCATGCATAATGATCATGCTTAATAAATTTTAAAATTATGCATGATGAATCTTGCGATTTACGAATTATTGATTTTTACTATAATGGAAGTGCCTTGTTGATCTTTGTGGTAATAAATCTTACACTTTCGGTTTTAAACATGATACATGTTTTTATTTGGCATAAATGAAATAAAATCATATGAATTGAAACAACTAAAAAGAGAAAAATATTTTTTCCTTGAAAATTTATTTTTCTCTATCTTATTGATCTTGATGATTATTATGATAAATCCATGTATACCATTTTGAATCTCTTGAAAGTAATGTTGAGATTTTGATAAATTTGACGATTTGAATTTGAATGAGTTTGTATTTAAATTATGATCTTGATTTCTTGGATTTACTACTTGAGATTCTTTTTTAATCACAATCTCTTCTTTGTACACCTACAATTTTTGTTATTTATAAAAGGAAGAGATTTGATAAAATGAATCATGTCTTTTGGTATTCAAATGGTCTTATCTTTGATGATATGATTTCTTTGTATCTATGATATAAATGCCTTGAAATGATTGAAATATTTTACACTTTTATGCCCTTCCCTACTTCTTTCTTGTTTTCAATGATAAAACGGGGAGAAGTTTTGATCATGCACAGTAGGATATAATTTGACAAAATTAATACCATCATGATATGAAACATTTATGATTTACAATAATGCATGCAATACTTGTGCTTTCTGATTATGATATGATGTATTGCATACGATATAAATCATGATTTAAAATGCTATGAGTTGTTGCTAAAATGATAAATGTTGATTTAATGTTTTGTATCATGAATGCTCTAAATGATGATTGTTTGGTATCATGATCAAAATGTTGATAAATAGTTAAAAATTTTAGTATCATGTATGATATCCTCATAATGTCGATTGATTTATTCAATATCGTGCATGAATAAAATATAAGGTTTTTGAAAATATGCATATTTTAATTTGAAAATATAATGATGCACAAATAAGATTGACACTTAACCTTTGTCATGATTTGAATATTATAGTAATGGGAAATGAATTACACTATTGTATTGTTATTCCCTTCTATTTGATAATGACATAGGGGGAGCAAATTTTGCTAGCTAGCTCGCAAATATCAAGAGAAGCAATGAGTGCTAAGTTACACATTCTGAGAAGAAATTGCTATATTGAAATATTAATGTAATTATGAATGATGATATGATATTATGCATGTAATACTTCAACTTATGATAATGATGCATGCAATGATAAAATATTCATGATGAAAAATTGTCTTGACATTCATAACTTGATTATTCATCCTTTGTCATGATTTTGAAATCGTTGTAAAAGGAAAAAGAACTACAAAACTGTATTCTTCTTTTCTTTTTTACAATGACAAAGGGGGAGAAATATTGCTCGCTCAAGATGCAAAATTTGAAAACTTGCACATTGCAAAAGAAGCAAAACTTGCAACTTGCACATTGCAATAGGAAGCAAGAATCGTGAGCTTACACAAGAAAGCTATCTTGTATTTGCTTTCGTAATTTTTTGCTAGCTTGTATGTAGTAAAACTTGCATATCGTAAAAATTGCTAGCTTATAGTCTAAAGAGAAGCAAATAGTTGCTATCTCAAAATGCAAAATATGCTAACTTGCTACAGAAGCAAAATTGCTAGCTCAAACATTGCAAAAGAAGCAAAAATTTGCTAGCTTGCAACTTGCATATCGTGAAAACTGCTAGCTAGTAGTCTAAAGAGAAGTAATCAATAGCTATCTTAAGAAGACCAAACATGCTAAACTTACACATCTTTAATCATTAGATTGCATGATGATAAAACTTGATATTATGTTTTTCATGCAATAAGTTGAACCCATATAACAAACACTTGATTGTGGTACTTCTCCTTTTTGTTGATGACAAAGGGGGAGAATTATGTTGATGACAAGACATGTGATGCATAAGTTTTATGCATATGTTCATGATGATGTGTTGCAAGTATTCATGAAGAATATTGCAATGACTTGAATTCAGTTTGAATTTAAGGTTCTATCAATACGGCATATTGATAGGGGGAGTTTATTTAAACTACGGGAGTTAAGGTTAACTCCGTCATCAAGTGGTTATCATCATAAAAAAGGAGGAGATTGTCGAATCTCGTATTTTGATGATGAAACCACTTGATATGTGTTTATAATTTAAACTGCAGTTTGAGTGATACAGGTCTACTCGATCAGGATTAGACAGTTAACGCAGGAGGAATTGACGTTGCGCTGGAGGAGATCACGTCAGGATATTGGACGGCAGAAGGCTTCGGACGTCGGGCATCGGGCCAAGGAGAGCGGAATTACGCCAAGGATATCGGGGTTATGGAGGTCAACCATCGATTGGATAACAAGCCGCAAGAGAGGACGATGCGCTGAAGAATCGGACGAAGCGCCAACCAATGACGTGCCGAGCAACAGAATGCCAATTCGCGTTGTAATAATTGTCTAGATCGGAGTAGAGTTTTAGCTTGTGTGTGCAGGATTAACTATGATAATGAAAAAGACATAAAACAAAACAAAGTGTCGGAGTCAAGCATGAAGGATTTGTTGCGAGTTCGAGAGTTCGACGGAAGTCCGAATGTTCGTCGGGAATGCTATCGGAAATAGCCGAGAATGAGAAAGCTTGCCGAAGGGTTTTTCGGAAGCTTGCCGAAGGGTTTTTCGGAAGCTCGCCAGAAGGTTCATTGGAAGTTCGCGGAGCTCGCCAAGAAAGATCGGAGCTGGCCAAAGAAGCTCGTTGGAACTCGCCAAGATCAAATTGTGAAGTCTAGGAGCTTGCCGGGAGTCCGCAGAATGGTTTCCGAGAGTTTATCGAAAGACCGTCGGAAGTTCGCTGAAAGTTCGCCGGAAGAAGACTTGACTTACGGACTTTGTAATAGCTTAGAAAATGTCTTTAAATTCATAGTTAGTATGATAATTAGGGTTAGGATTAGGTGTTAATCCTATAGCCCAAGTAAGAGCCAATTGGGCCCGAGTTCGGACTGGTTTGGGCCAAGTTTGGAGCCCAACCAGTGAGCTGAATTGGCCTAGGCGGTGGCACCGCCTAGACTGGGTGGTGGCACCGCCCAGCACCCGAGACTTGGGTGGTGGCACCGCTTGACTAGGCGGTGGCACCGCCAGTCCACTATCAGTGTCAGACATTGACATGCGATGTCACCGCCACTGACAGGCGGTGGCACCGCCGGCCTCGGAAACCCAAGAGAATTCAAATTTTGGAGCCCAAATTTGAATCCTCTTAGGGCCTATAAATACCCCTCATTTCTTAGCAGAGAAAACAACCTTTTGAGAAGCTAGAAGTTGAGAAAAGCTTTAGGAAAAGTCTTGTTTTCAATAGCTTGAGTGTTCACCTCCTTTCTTTTCATTGAAATCTTTGTAAAAGGGTGAACCACTTGTAAGAGGTCGTAAGAGGGGTGTAAGAAGGAGGTTGATCTTCGCCTAGTAAAGGAAGATCATTAGTGGATGTCGGTGGCCTCTACGGAAGAGGAATCAGAGGAGTGGATGTAGGTCACGATTGACCGAACCACTATAAACTATCGTCTTCTCTGGTTTGCATTTATCTTATTGTCATTTATATTACTGCAAACCATCTTCACTTTGATGCTCTACACCTTTTTCTCCTTCTTACATATGCCTTCAAGTTTAAAACACAATCGAAACGGTTTCAAATGAAACGTTGCTTTTATCGCACGAAGTTTCCGTAAGTGTTTAAATCGTCGAAAGTTTATCATACTTTACCGTTGCACTAATTCACCCCCCTCTCTTAGTGCCGCTCCGGTCCTAACAATAAGTTCTATGGGTAGAACTTATCGGTTTATGCTTGAATTCAATGGGATGGAATTCAAGTGTTTTTATCTTCTCATAATATAGCATATAGATAGGGGGAGTTATGTTTAACTCCGTCATCAATTGATTGTCATCATAAAAAAGGGGGAGATTATTGAATCTCAGATTTTGATGATAAAATCAATTGTTGGGTTAATTGATCTAATCCATATTATTGAGTTATGTATGCAGGATTAACTACGATAACCAGAAAACACAAAGCAAGGATACCGGAGTCAAGTTCGATGGACGTTTAAGAGTCCGAAGAATCGTCGGAGATGCTGTCGAAACCAATCGAGAAGAAATCGGAAACTTGTCGGAATTTTCGGAAGTTCGCCGAAGAGATCGTCGGAGGTTCACGGGATCACCGAGAAGGCTCGACTACTCATTAAAGTCATCACAAGTTCGATAGCTTACTGGGAGCCCGTCGGAAGAAGTTCGTCGGAAAGCTCGCCGGAACAAGACTCGACGTTCGCGGTTGAAAAACTTGCTTAGGATGTGTTTTTGTTATGTAGTTCACTTGTAATTAGGATTAGGATTAAGAGATAATCCTATATCCTGGTTAGGGGTCAATTGGGCCCAAAATTAGACTTGGTTTGGGCTAAATTTGAAGCCCAACATGTGAACCAAAGAGTCTGGCGGTGGCACTACCAGACTGGGCGGTTGCACCGCCTAGCACCCGAGAGCTGGGCGGTGGCACCGCCCAGCACTGTCAGCACCTGACACTGCCAGCATCAGGAACTCCAAGAGAATTCAAATTTTGGAGCCCAAATTTGAATCCTCTTGAGGCCTATAAATACCCCTCAAATCTCAGCTGAGATTATAACTTTTTGAGCAGCAATTGTTTAAGAAAAAGGCCTTAGAAAAGTCTTAGCTAGTCTTGTTTTCAATTTGCTAGTGTTGACCTCCTTCTTTCTTTCTTGCTGAAAATCTGTAAGAGAGTGAACCGCTTGTAAAAGAGTTGTAAGAGGGGTATTCACCCTTCCCTTTCAAGAGATTTGCTAGTGGAAGGTGGGAGCATCATCGAAGAGGGGCCTCGCAAGTGGATGTAGGTCACTTGACCGAACCACTTCAAAGTTTTAAACGTCGAAAGTTTTCTACTGCACTAATTCACCCCCCCCCCTCTTAGTGCTCTTGATCCTAACAAGTGTCAAACTGACACAAGCGGTGGTACCGCCCAGCACAGGCGGTGGTACCATCCGGACCTAGGAAACCTAAGATAAGATGTTTTTAGTCTCCAAGTTTGAATCAACTTGAGACCTATAAATATCCCTCTCATTCTTGGTTAAAAAAAATATAAGCACAAAGAGTTTAAAAGTGAGAAAATGTTGTAGAAATTACTTGAGAAATCCCTCCTCTAGCTTAAACTTAGAATTATGTTTAGAGAGGAGTGTGTGTGCTTGTAAAGATTCTCTTAAACCTGTGAAAAGGAGAAGAGGGGTGTAAAAGGTGGTTGGTCTTTGCCTATTGAAGGAAGACCGATAGTGGATGTTAGTGGCCTCGACGGAAGAGAAATCGGCGGAGTGGATGTAGGTCACGACAACCGAACCACTATAAAATTAGTGTGTTCTCTGGTTTGTATTTCTATTATTGCCATTTACTTTATTGCAAATCATTTTACTTGCTTATTGCCTTCAATACATTTAAGAACACGTGTTTCAAGTTAAGTTTCCGAAATCTATTTTTATCGTACGGAAGAATTTTTCGAAACCGATATATTTTATCGCTGCACTAATTCACCCCCCCCCCCTCTTAGTGCCAACTCTTTTGCTAATAGTATTTTCGGAAGAATTTGGTTTTTCCTAAATTAAAGATCAATATAGAAAGTTATGGCTAGAACAATATAAAAAGGTCAAATCTAAAAAATTTTCAGATTCACAATTTTAATCCTCAATTTGAATCCTAAATGACAGAAATATCATATATGAAAACAAAATCTTCCAAATTTTACATAACTAAGATGAAATCAGAGATCAAAATTTCTATATGAAGGGGTTAGAATACTTGTCTTAAAAAATTTGATTCCCAAATATGGGGAATTCATACAAAATCTCAAGCCAAAGCAAGCTTCTTCTTCTTCTACTTCAATTCCTCTTCCCTTCTTTTCACAGCCTACACTGGTAGCAGCTCCTTTGTTAAGTTCTCTTTTAGTTTCTCCTCTAATTATATTAGGTTTGGCTAATATAAGGATTGTAAGGTAGCAAGCCTGCATGAAAGAAACTTAGGTGTCATCCATAGAATAAACATAGGTGGCACCATCCTTAGATTAACTTGTGACATATGTCCTCCATTTTTTTTTTAACTTAATATGAATCTTTAATAAATCATATAAATTTTCTAAAATTTATATTTAGGTCTCTAACCATAAAATTTTAATATAAAATTATTTAATATAAAAAATTATTAAATAATCATCATATTTACAAATAGGTCCTTACATTAGAAACAAGCCTTTACAAAATTAAAAAAAATGAGAGATGTTACACCTATGGACACTACACCCGAGGGTAGAACTGCTCGTAAGGGGTGCACACCCATACGTAGGACTGCCCATAGCATAGCGTAAACCCCCTCATTTTTTTACCCCTTAGAATTTTTAAAATTACCTAAATACCCCCATAATTCCCAAAAAATTTTACATATCTTTTTTTTAATTTTAATTAATTAATTATTATTATTATTTATCTAGTAGTCCTATATAAAGATATATACATATGATGTATGATGTGAACGAATGATCATGGACCGTGTGATGTGTGTATGTGATTATTATTTTTATTATTAGGGCTTGCGAGCCTCCAATTTATTTCTCATTTATTATTGAGTCTGCGTGTATGTGATTATATTGTAATTACATGAGGAGGCACAATGGGACATGGAAGTGATAGCGGGAACCACGAGGCTGAGATAGACGATCGCGATGCATGTAGATGCGCCGCTGCATACATAGATTTTATATGAGTGATTAGGCCCACTTGTTTGGGCCTGATCATATTAAGTTGTGGTCCATGATCATCTGGTGTGATTGCTCATATGATGTGATTGTTTGTACACCTATTAGATATGTATATATATTTGCACGTGATATAGATATATATTAAATATGTGTGTGACACATAATATTAGGAGACGAAATCAAAATCACCTCTCTCGATAATATTTAGTCAGTAAATGTGAGGAAATTAGATTGACCCATGTGGCCTTCCATCGTTATAGGTAGGAACCTAATTCCGATGTAGGTTGAGTTGGTCGAGTCCTTTAAGGCTCACCTATATCATGATTCGCTATCTTGCCTATGACATAGAGATATCACTGGTGACCTGGGTGTAGGGAAATCTTATGAGGTATCACATATGTAGTAGAAGAACATAAAAATAAAATTCCCAAATTTTCCAAAGATGTGTTTGTCGTCGTGCGAAGATTGGTGCACAAAATTTACAAAACTTAAACTGCATATATTAAAGATTGTGTTACCTAAGGAGATCGTATATCCCTAAATCCCTACAGATCTATAGGAGAGGGTAAAGGAGGTCAAGCGTCCTCCTCTCTAGTGATGATCTACACAGTAGGGCTATGATGATGCTCCTCTAATCTCTAGGCTTGTTATCCGAGGAGGAGAAGGGGAGGAGAATAAGATATGGCAAACCAGAGAGGCTCTGGCCTTTGAACCATTGGTTCCCTCCTATTTATAGAGGTCCCCTGTCAACTTAACCCTAATGGATCCTACCCTATTGGGTATTGGATCTCCATCCAACTACCCAAGCCTCTTATATTAGTTGATCTCTATCCAATAATATCTCATTGGCTCTTATTGGATCTCATCCCTAGGATCCAATAATTTAGGGACTTATAGGATATCCAATAAGATAGGGACTCTAGCGGATATCTCATATCTGAACCTCTACTCATCGCAACGATTGCCATATATATGTGACCCTTTAGGCCTAATATCGAGCTGGTCGTGAGTTATACCTATCAGAACTCCTTTTGGCTTAGTGAATTATTATCTCCATAATAATTCACTCGACTCATCGACTACGGACGTACTAGGCCACGACCCCGTAGTCCCCGGGAATCCAATCTATTGGACTTGTCTATCCTCAACTACTATATACATATAGTCCCTCATCCATCTAATATCCTAGAGAACATATACCAGGTATGGCTCTATCAGACCCATACAGTTTCTACTCAAGTTTCGCTCTAATCGGATTCTCCCAGAGAACTATTTTTCTCTCAATCTAAATGACCCTAGCTAGGGATTTGTCTAAGCAAGAACACATGGGATATTTCCCTCATGATACCGAGAGTAGATGATCCTCTATCGACACTCAATAGTCTTCGTAAGGTTGGCTACCACTTCCTTTAACCGGTTGTAGTATATCTAGAACCTCCAAACTTATAAGTCTTGTATCAAAGAATGGAATATTTATACAGGACATCCTTAGTATCTCAAGTCTAAGGACCAGATATACCACTGGGACTACAGAATCACTGTTTGTAAATAAGACATCATCAACCATTCAGCATTTCGTAAACGGATCAATTAGTAAACTTATTCTCCAATGAGCACCTGTATCCCTAGTATCTGTTGAATCTCGGATTTTGATGATGACGTCAATTGTCATTTGTTATCTAATCCATATGTTGAGATAAGTGTGCAGGATTAACTATGATGAAAGTAAGACATGCAACAGGAGTTGCGCCGGAGTCAAGACTATGATCACGTTAGGAGTTCGAGAACTTGACGGAAGTCCGGACGGTCGTCGGAGGTTCTGCGGGAACAAATCCGAGAAGTCCAGGAGCTTACCAAAAGAAGCTCGTCGAAACTCGCCAAGTGGATCGTCGCAAGTCCACGAGTTTGCCGGAAGTCCACAGGAGCATCACCGGAGGTCCATCGGATATTCGCCGGAAGCTCGCCGGAAGAAGCGATTGACGCACCGGAGCAAGCTGTAGTAAAAATCTTAAGAATTGTCGTATTTAGCACGATGATTAAGTTAAAAATGGGAGGTGATCCCATTAACTTAATCTAGGGGCAATTAGGCCCTTGAAAGAACCAAATTGGGCCGAATGGATCAACCTATTCAGACCCAGATCTCTCGCCCAAAGGTGGCACCGCCTCTGACAGCGGTGCAACCGCCTGAGCTCGATCTCCGAGCTCTGGCTGGGCAGTGCAACTGCCTCTGATAGTGGTGCAACTGCCTGAGCTCGGTCTCCGAGCTCTAGCTGGGCGGTGCAACCGCCCCAGTCAAGCGGTGGCACCGCTTGAGCTCAGTCTCCGAGCTCTGTCAGGCGGTGCAACCGCCCTAGTAAGGCGGTGCAACTGCCAGACCCCAGAATTCTGGGAAATTATAGTTTTGAGCTCCAAATTCAAACTAGTTTGGGGCCTATAAATACCCCACTCTTTCAGCAATGAAAGAGCAACGAAAAACCACCAAAATCCTGATCTTACTCTGTGATTTTTAGAGCTCAAAAGTGTTGTATAAGCTAAAGGTTCTTCTCCCTCTTTTCTTCCAAGTTCAGATCTTTCAAGAGAGGAGAGAAAAGTTTGTAAGGGTTGTCTCCTAAGCCCATCAAAAGGAGTGAATCTGTAAAAGGGTGGTTGGCCTTCGCCTATTGAATGAAGGCCTCTAGTAGACGTCGATGACCTCATTGGTGGAGGAAGCTAGAAGTGGATGTAGGTCAAGATTGACCGAACCACTCTAAAATCGTGCTGCTCTCTGGTTTGCATTTACTTTGAGCTTATTATCCTTACTGCAAACCTCCTTCATAGCTTACTTCCTTCTGCGCTTTTACGATTGCATTTCCAAGCTCAGTATTTTCTGAATCGATGTTTAGATGTAAATCACTTTTCTCGTATGAACATCGTATTTCAGTTTGCGCTTACATTATGATTTCCATCACAACTGCAAACTGCCTTCATAGATTCATTTTAACTACTTCTTGCCTAATCACAAGTTAAAGTGATTTACGAATCAGCTTTTCTATTGAAATCGCTTTTACCGTACGAACATCGTATTTCAGTTTGCGCTTACATTATGATTTCCATCATAACTACAAACTATCTTTATATATTTGTTTTAACTGCTTCTTACCTGATCTCAAGTTAAAGTAATTTACGAATCGGCTTTTCTACCGAAATTGCTCTTGTCGTACGAACACAGTTTTAAACGTCGAAATTATTTCGCTGCACTAATTCACCCCCTCTCTTAGTGCTCTTGATCCTAACAATTGGTATCAGAGCGGGGTTCACTCTCAAACGGATTAAAACCCAAGAGAGATGGCATACGCCGGAAACCAAGAGGGTCATTCTATTACACGTCCACCCATGTTCAATGGGATGGACTGCACCTATTGGAAGACCTGAATGAGGATCTTCCTTATTTCAATGGATTTTGAACTTTGGAATCTTGTCGAAAATGGTTTTTCGAAATCTTCTCTTCCAATGATCGATTAGAATGAATTGGAGAAGAAGACTTTTGCTCTTAATACAAAGGCTATGAATGCCTTATTTTGTGCGCTTAATAAAAATGAGTTTAATCATGTTTCGGTTTGTGAAACCACGTTTGATATTTGGCATACACTCGGAGTGACTCATGAAGGCACAAGTAGAGTAAAAGAGTCAAAAATCAATCTTTTGATACACTCTTTAGAACTTTTCCGAATGAAACCGAGCGAGACTATTGACGACATGTACACCCATTTCACGGATGTCGTCAATGGTCTAAAAGGACTTGGCAAAAGTTTTTCGGATTTTGAGCTCGTAAATAAGATTCTAAGATCTCTTCCTAAGAGTTGGGACCTTAAAGTCACTACTATTCAAGAGGCTAAAGATTTAAGCAACTTCCCTCTTGAAGAACTAATCGGGTCATTAATGACCTATGAAATGACATGCAAGGCTCATGAAGAGCAAGAAGACATCGTTCCAAAGAACAGGAAGGATATGGCACTTAGAACTTTAGATGACCACTTGAGAGAAAACTCAAGTGATGAGGACTGTGACGATGACTTGGCACTTCTAACAAGAAAATTCAAAAAATTCATTAAGAGAAACAAGTTTAAAAATGACACAAAAAATAAACTTGAACCCAAAAGGGACCAAAAATAAATTTGCTATGAGTGCAAAAAGCCGGGACACTATAAGAGTGATTGTCCCCAAGCCAAGAAGAGAACATGAAAGAAGAAGGTGCTCAAAGCAACGTGGGATGATTCGAGTACGTCCGAAGAAGAGGAGTCCAACACCGAGCAAGTTGCTCATTACGCCTTAATGGCCTTCGAAGAGGAGGTAACAAATTTAATTGATGCAGATTTATCATTTGATGAGTTATTAAATGCCTTCTATGATTTATTTGATGAATGCAAGATTATTAGTAGAAAATATAAATTGCTAAAAAAGGAGCATGATAGTCTTATTTATGATTTCGATAAGTTAAAAACTGAATATCATGATAGTTTAGGCTCTTGTATAAAATACCATGATATAGAAACTATCCAAAAGCAAAACTTGTTACTCATGGACACCTTGAAGAAATTTGAGGTTTGTAGCAAGTCTTTGAACATGATCCTTACAAACAAGGGTCACATTCCCAAAAGAAGTGGAATCGGGTTTGTGAGAAATTCTCACCAAAATCCAACCACCTTCATAAAAGGCCCTATCCTACATGTTCGACACCAAAGCAAATGCAACTTTTGTTGCAAGCATGGACACAAAACGCATTATTGTTCATTCAAGAAAATTAGTCCGAACAAATTAATTTGGGTTCCTAAAGAAACCATGATAAACTCTATGCAACATGACAAACAATATAGATCAACTTTTGAGGCACCCAAAAATAAATGGGTACCTAGAAATTATCCTATATTGTAGAAACGTAAACCATCCCAAGCTGGGAGCAAGAAATAATATCCTACTCTTTGGATTCTCGATATTCATAACCCGAGATCCAAAAAGAACACGCGATGCTCCCTAAGCCTAAATAACAAAAAGAAGATTAGAAAACTAAAATTACAAGAGCAATACAAACCTATTTGATCCCTCAGAATTGGAAACCCATATTTCTACCTTCATATATCCTCTGGATTTCCGATCCCATCAAACTGATTAGTTCGTTAATTTTAATTTCAACTATATCATGAACTTACGTCTTGTAAGCAATTTGTCATGAACTTGCAAAGCTTACCAACGTGGACAAACTGTCACAAACATGAATACGACATTTGAAGAAGAATATGCGCATCACTAGATCTATCTTGATCGTGCAAATGTCTCATCTTAAAATGAAAATTCTTACGTAGTTACGTAAGTAAAGTTGACTGCTCCATAAATAAAAACTCTTCTTAAGTAAGAAATATTCAAAACAGACCACACAGCAGTCAAAACGAGTGCTCACTGCCTACAGGCGGTGGCACCGCTCCAGCTAGCGGTAGCACCGCCGGTTGTCACGGGTTGCAAGCGGTGCAACCGCCCGCAATCTTGCCCCCTATTAAACCGAGCTAGGGCCGGCGGTGGAACTGACCCCAACTTACTCTCTTCCCCTCTTTTCTCTTCCAAAGCCTCTCCACCTCCATTTCTCCCATCTTAGCATCCCAAATCCTCCTCATTTCGAAGCAAAAGATCAACAATTTCTCCTTCTCTTGAAGATCTCACTTAAGGTATTCTCTAAGAGCCCTCTAAATTCTATTTTTGATTCATTTACTCTTGCTCATTACTATCCTCTCAAATAATAGTAGTTATGGGCTCTAGAAGATCCTCAAGGGACAAAGGAAAGAGGAGATTAGTGGAATATTTTGATCTTACCCTCTTTAATTCAAAGTATCATGCTGAAAAATTCTCCTCCTTTAAATTTTGAAGTGTCAATAAGGGAAAACATGTAGATTTAGATGAACTAAGAGACTTAGAGACAATCCAATGGTTTGCCAACCTAGATCTACTCCCTATTTTACAAATTAGTGAACCCATCTATCCAAGACTTGTTAGACTGTTTTACAACAATCTACAAGTAGATGAAGAAGAAAGAATGTCCACCTATCTCTTAGGACAACACATCTCCTTTACGGATAAATTCATTTGTGACATGATAGGCATTCCCGTAAAAAATAGAGGACTTTATTTTAGAGGATCATGGGACAATGAAATAGTTGGGACAACATATATTGAAGCCTTAGGAACAATTTTCAGTAATCCCAACTTAGTGATAGTTCCTAAAAGCTGTGAACACCTACTACCACTAAACATTAAAGTACTTCATCATATCCTAACTAGCATCATCCTCCCTAAACAATATCATCATGATGAAGTAAGTCAAATGGAGTTAGGAACCATGTATTGGATCATGAAAGGACATAACATCTGTTTTGGATACCTCATCCAACAAAACATGATAGAACTATCCAAGAGAGACATGATGCTTCCATATGGTGGTATAATCACTAGAATCCTTAAAGCCTACGATATCCAAATCCCACCCGACGAAGAAGTGATGAAAGTAGATAGGTTTAGCATAATAAACAAAAATCTACTTCATCGATTGAGATGTGTTTATAGAAATGGTAATTGGGTTAGAATGCCTAGAAGAACCGATCACCCTCAACCTGAACCAGAACCCGAAATACTAGTCTTTAGGGGCACTCAATCTCCTCTGATCTGTCCCTTTGAGAAAACACATCCATTTGAGCAAGCTCATGCATCATCCATTGAAGACATTGGGATTCGGATGGACCGATTTGAACAAAGACAAGATCGGCTTGAACACCGAAAAATCAAATCCTATCTGAACTGCAGCTAATTCAACGACAATTTGACTCTTTATTTAGGCACTTTAATTTTTCACCTCCTGAATAAAGCTTGTATAAGTGGACACAATAACCTCTTGTTGTAACAACTACGTTGTTGTAAACTCTTTATATTACTCACCTTGATCACAATGCTTTATGGTTACTTGATGCAAGAATATACAGGGTTACGTTGCTCAATCTCATTACTCATTGTCGGATTTCATGTTGATATTAAATGTTTCTATAATACCAACTTTGAAAACCTTGTGTCTTGGTTTCCATGATGAATGTGAAAGTAATATAGCCTTGAAATTGATGTGTCATGTGACATAATATTGATGTATTACCATGATGTTGATACCATGATGTTGATGTATTGCCATGATGATGTGTCCGAATGCATAAACTTGTTAAAATTATTATTCGGACTTTATTGATTGAATGATCAAATCACTTAATCGCCATTACATGCCAAAAATAACATGTTGGAAATTAATACAAAAATTTTCATAAACGATGAGCATGTCTTCATAGTCTTGCATGAAAGTGTTAAATTAAATTTTCGGTTCTAATCGGATTTCATGATTTCATTATTCTCTTTCGGATTTTGATTCACATCATTAATTCTTGACAAAAAGAATCATCTAGCAAATGCATAGCTTTTAGACTTATCATGTGAAAAATATTACCTTTGAGAAATAAATTTGATGATTCCTTCTTATAAAAGGAAGATATTTTTTTGCAAGGACTTTACTCACATAAATATCCTGATCCTTGTAAAGCATGCTATCGATTTGAACTACACAAATGGCTTTCCTCCTTCATGCAAAAAAGATAATAACAAATAAAAAGGAAGAAGTTTTCACTCTATGTAAATAATCTCTATGTCATGGTCTTCTTGAGATGTTTGTATCCTATAAATGACATGAACCTACTTATGGCATCACACGTATATTCAAAAGTTGCTTATATCGTTCTCCTTTTTGTTGATAACAAAGGGGGAGAAGTATATGAATTGATGCTATAAATGTTATATTATGTTGAAAGAAGCAGACATATGATTATTGATGCTATGCCATGTTTGCTATGATTGCCATATTTGTATCATGTTAAGATATCAAGAACTTGCATTATAATTTTACATGTTGATATCTTACCATATGATGAATTGCTATCATTACTATAATTCACATTTGAAATTTAAAAATGGATGTCGAGTCTTGACATCATACAAAGAGATACATCATGATAGGAATCATGATGGGAGTATTTATAAGGTTAAACGATTTTAACTTATCAATATGTCTCTTGAATTCAAATGCCTTGAATTCAAGAATGACTTATCTCAATTATGGCACATAGATAGGGGGAGTTAAGGTTAACTCCGTTATCAATTGATTGTCATCATAAAAAAGGGAGAGATTATTGAATCTCGGATTTTGATGATGATGTCAATTGTCATTTGTTATCTAATCCATATGTTGAGATAAGTGTGTAGGATTAACTACGATGAAAGTAAGACATGCAGTAGGAGTTGCGTCAAAGTCAAGACTATGAACACGTTAGGTGTTCGAGAGCTTGACGGAAGTTCGGACGGTCATCGGAGGTTCTACGAGAACAAATCCGAGAAGTCCAGGAGCTTGCCAAAAGAAGCTCGTCAGAACTCGCCAAGTGGATCGTCGCAAGTCCAAGAGTTTGCCGGAAGTCCGTAGGAGCATCGCCGGAGGTCCGTCGGATGTTCGTCGGAAGTTCGCCGAAAGCTCGCCGGAAGAAGCGATTGATGCACCGGAGTAAGCTGTAGTAAAAGTCTTAAGAATTGTCGTAATTAACATGATGATTAAGTTAGAAATGGGAGGTGAACCCATTAACTTAATCCAGGGGCAATTGGGCCCTTGAAAGAACCAAATTGGGCCGAATGGATCAACCCATTCGGACCCAAATCTCTCGTCCAGAGGTGGCACCGCCTCTGACAGCAGTGCAACCGTCTGAGCTCGGTCTCCGAGCTCTGGCTAGGCGGTGCAACTGCCCTAGTCAGGCGGTGCAACCGCCAAACCCCGGAATTCCGGGAAATGATAGTTTTGAGCTCCAAATTCAAACAGGTTTGGGGCCTATAAATACCCCACTCTTTCAGCAATGAAAGGGCAACGAAAAACCACCAAAATCCTGATCTTACTCTGTAATTTTTATAGCTCAAATGTGTTGTATAAGCTAAAAGGTTCTTTTCCCTCTTTTCTTCCAAGTTCAGATCTTTCAAGAGAGGAGAGAAAAGTTTGTAAGGGTTGTCTCCTAAGCCCGTCAAAAGGAGTGAATCTGTAAAAGGGTGGTTGGCCTTCGCCTATTGAAGGAAGGCCTCTAGTGGACATCGGTGACCTCATCGGTGGAGGAAGCCAAAAGTGGATGTAGGTCAAGATTGACCGAACCACTCTAAAATCGCGCTGCTCTCTAGTTTGCATTTACTTTGAACTTATTATCCTTACTGCAAACCTCCTTCATAGCTTACTACCTTCTGCGCTTTTACGATTGCGTTTCCAAGCTCAGTATTTTCCAAATCGGTGTTTAGACGTAAATCGCTTTTCTCGTACGAACATCGTATTTCAGTTTGCGCTTACATTCTGATTTTCATCACAACTGCAAACTGCCTTCATAGATTCGTTTTAACTACTTCTTGCCTAATCACAAGTTAAAGTGATTTACGAATCGACTTTTCTACTGAAATCGCTTTTACCGTACGAACATCGTATTTTAGTTTGCGCTTACATTCTGATTTCCAGTATAACTACAAACTGCCTTTATAGATTTGTTTTAATTGCTTCTTACCTGATCTCAAGTTAAAGTAATTTACGAATTGGTTTTTCTACCTAAATTGCTCTTGTCGTACGAACGCAGTTTTAAACGTCGAAAGTTTTCCGCTACACTAATTTACACCTCCCCTCTTAGTGCTCTTGATCCTAACAGTATCCCCACATGAGCAGCTATGAGACCAACTGCATCCATCATATAGATGCAATTGATGAAGTACAAGTCCGAGGACATCGAGAAATTCATAAAATATAAGAATGAAGTGGAGAATCATATTGAAAAGAGTATTAAGACTCTTCGATCAGATCGAGGAGGTGAGTACTTGAGTACAGAGTTCACCCAATTCCTCGAGGACCTTGGGATTCTATCCCAATTGACACCTTCTTATACACCTCAACTCACTAGTGTATCTAAAAGGAGGAATTGTACACTATTAGACATGGTGCAGTCCATGATGAGCTTTATCAACCTCTAGTCTTATTCGGGGATATGCCATGGAGACCACAGCTTACCTTCTGAATAGAGTTCCAACTAAGTTGGTGGTGTCTATACCATATGAGATATACAAAGGAAAGAAGCCTAATCTTAACATTGTTAAGATTTGGGATGCCCTACCCATATTAAAAGACACTACCTTAATAAGTTAGAATCCAGGACGAAACGGTGCAAGTTCGTGGGATACCCCAAGGAAACTTATAGGCATTATTTCTATCACCTCTTGGATCAAAAGGTCTTTGTAGCCAAGAGAGTGTTGTTCCTTAAGAAGGAACACATTCTTTGTGGAGATAGTAGGAGCATAATAGAGTTGAGTGAGGTTAGAGAAGCTAGCACAAGCACCACTCCACAGCTAGAGTATGTTCAGGTACGTAACACAAAAGTTCTAACTTTATGTAGGTCTTATTGAATCTTGGATTTTGATGATGAAATCAATTGGTAAATTATTTGACCTAATCTATGAGTTGAGATAAGTGTGCAGGATTAACTATGGTAGCAGTAAGGCGTAAAGCAGATGATGGGCCGGAGTAGAAGATTCGGACAACGTATCGGGAGCTCACCAAGAGCTCATCTGAAGATCGCCGAGAGTTCGTCGGAAGATCACCGAGAGTTCGTCGGAAGATTGCCGAAAGTTCATCAGAAGATCGCTGAGAAGTTCATTGGAAGATCGCAAAGAGTTCGTCGGGAGTTCGCTAGAAGCGCATCGGAAGACTCGCCGAGAAGCTCGCTGGAGGTTCGTCGAGAGAAAAATCGATATATCGAACTAATTGCTTACCTTAATCGTAGTTAGAACATTAATTGAGTTAAGATTGGGAGGTGATTCCACTAACTCAATTAGGGGCCAACTGGGCTCTTAACAGGGTTGATTTGGGCTGGATTAAATAGCCCATTCAGCACTTGAAATCATGACCGACGGTGCCACCACTTGGGACTCGATCTCCCAAGTGTTCTAGGCAATGGTACTGCCTAAACTGAATGGTGGTACCATCGATAGTTAATGTTGTAAAGCAATGGTACCGCACCTGTTAGGCGGTTGTACTACTAGAGCTTAATCTCCGAGCTTTGTCAAGCGATCGTACGGCCCAGACTAAGCGGTGGTACCGCCCAGTGTCAGTCTGCAGGCAATAATACTACCCAATAATAGTGGTGGTACTGCCAGTACCTCGAAATCTGATAAAGTGACACTTTTGGCTCCAATTTAGAAGTCATTTGGGCCTATAAATATCCCACCCTTTTCTACATGAAAGGGTAACAAAGTGCAATTTATAATGTGAAAAATTCTAAGTGCTTGGAGTGTTAAAAGTGTTGTAAAAGTGAGAAGTGTCCGCCTACTCCATTTCTTTGCCTTGTAACCATTCAAGAAATAGGAGTGAGACTTGTAAGGGTTATCTCCTAAACCTGGTAAAAGGAGAAAGAGCTGTAAAACGTGGTTGGTCTTCGCCTATTGAAGGAAGGCCAATAGTGGACATCGGTGACCTCGACAGAGGAGAAATCTGAAGGCCATTAATTGGTATCAGAACTCAGTCACTCTCATTTGGTTTGAAACACAAGAGAGATGGCATTTGCCAGCAATCAAGAGGGTCACTCAATTACACGTCCGCCCATGTTCAATGGAACGGACTACATATAATGGAAGACTAGAATGAGGATTCCTATAGATTTTGAGCTATGTAACATTATCGAAAATAGTTTTCAAAAGTCTTCTCTTCCAATGAACGGTTGGAATAAGTTGGAGAAGAAGACTTTCGCTTTAAACGCCAAGGCTATGAATGCCTTGTTTTGTGCTTTAGATAAAAACGAGTTCAATCATGTGTCTATTTGTGAAATGACTTTTGATATTTGGCACACACTCGAAGTGACTCACAAAGGCATGAGTAGAGTGAAGGAGTCGAAAATGAATTTTTTAGTACATACTTATGAATTATTTCAGATTAAACCGAGTAAGACCATTGGAGACATATACATCCGATTTACGTATGTCATCAATTATCTAAAAGGACTTGGTAAAAGTTTCTCAGATTTTGAACTTGTTAATAAAATCTTAAGATCCCTTCTAAAGAGTTGGGATCCTAAAGTAACGACAATTCAAGAGGCCAAGGATTTAAATAAATTTCCTCTCGAAGAACTAATTGGGTCACTAATGACCTATGAGATAACTTGTAATGCTTATGAAGAGCTTGAGAACAACCTTCCAAAGAATAAGAATGATATGACACTAAGAACTCAAGAAGACCACTTGAAAGAAAATTCAAGTGATGAGGACCTTGATGATGACTTGGCATTCTTAACAAGAAAGCTTAAAAAATTCATAAAAAGGAATAAATTTATAAATGACACTAAAAATAAATTTGAACCCAAGAAAGAACAAGTCATATGCTACGAATGTAAGAAGCCAGGACATTTCAAAAGCGAATGTCCCCAAGCAAAAAAGAAACAACCAAAGAAGAAGAGGCTCTTAAAGCAACGTGGGACGACTCAAGTGCATCCAAAGAAGAGGAGCAAACCAACACTGAGCAAGTTGCTCACTATGCGCTAATGGCCATTAGAGATGAGGTAAGCAGTTCATTGATGAAAATTTATTTTTTGATGAATTACTAAGTGTCTTTCATGATTTATTCGATGAATGTAAATTAGTTAGTAAAAATTATAAATTATTAAAAAAAGGAGCATGCCTCTCTTATTAGTGATTATGATAGACTAAAAATTAAGCATGATGATAGTTTAGCTCTTTGCACAAAATGCGATCAATTAGAAACGCTTAGAAAGGAAAACTTGCTATTCAAAGAAACCTTAGAAAAATTTGAGGTTGGTAGCAAGTCCCTGAACATGATCCTTGCCAATAAGAGTCAAGTTCATAAAAGAAGTGGAATTGAATTTATGAATAGCTCTCACCAAAATCCAACCACCTTTATTAAAGGCCCTACCTTCCATGTTTCACCCCAAAACAAATGCAACTTTTGTTACAAATTTGGACATGTTATGTATAAATGTCCATTTAAGATATATAGTCTACATAAATTGATTTGGGTTCCTAAATGGACCTCAAATGACTCAATACAACATGATAAAGTTATGTAGATCGATTTTTGAGGCACCCAATGTCAAATAGGTACCTAAAAATCATCCTTTTTTATAGAAATGTTTACCATCACAAGCTAGCAGCAAGAGATGGTACCTTGATAGTGGATGCTCAAGACATATGATCGAAGATTCATCTCAATTCTCTAGGCTCACTAACCTAGACAAAGGATATGTCACCTTCGGAGACAACAACAAGGTTAAAATCATTGGCAAAGGAACCATAGGTAACAAATCCAACTTCTTTATTGAAGATGTGTTATTGGTTGATGACTTAAAACATTACCTTTTAAGCATTAGTCAATTGTGTGATAAAGGATACATTATTAGATTTGAATCCAATACTTGTATTATTGAAAAACTATACACAAACATATCTATGATTACCCTAAAACAAAATAATATATACACTCTCGACATTAACGATCTTTGTAATGAAATATGTTTTTCGATTTTGAATGATGATGCTTGACTTTGGCATAGGAGATTAGGTCATGCTAGCATGAAACTAATCTCTCAAATCTCATCTAAAGAACTTGTAAGAGGAATTCCTCACATAAAGTTCGTTAAAGACAATGTGTGTGATGCATGTCAACTAGGAAAACAAATAAATGGTAGTTTCAAACCAAAGAACCAAATAAGCACTTCTAGACTATTGCAATTAATCCATATCGACTTGTTTAGACCAATTGCTATATCAAGCCTAGGAGATAGCAAATATGCCTTTGTCATCATGAATGATTATAGTATATACACTTGGACTTACTTCTTGGCACATAAAAGTGATTGCTTTAGGTATGTGAATTTCAAAACCGTAATTTTCAATATTTTTGTGAATCCAATGGATACAACCACAATTTCTCTACTCCAAGAAATCCTTAACAAAATGGAGTAGTAGAAAGAAAAAATAGAAACTTACAAGAAATAGCAAAAACCATATTGAACGAATATAGTCTACCCAAATATTTTTGGGCCGAAGCCGTCAATACGGCATGCTATATCATGAATAGGGTTTTAGTAAGACCATTACTTTCCAAAACTCCTTATGAATCGTGAAACAACAAAAAATCCAATGTTTCATATTTTAAAGTTTTCGGTTGTAAATGTTTTATCTTGAATGAAAAAGATGCCTTAGGAAAATTTGATGCAAAATCTGATAAAAGGATTTTTCTTGGCTATTCTTTAATTTCTAAGGCCTTTTACATTTTTAATAAAAGAACTTTAGTTATAGAAGAGTCTATTCATGTTGTGTTTAATGAAGTTTCGAAAGTTAAAAAAATAATTTTGATAATGATGTTAATTTTGATGCCTTGAATTTAAATGAAAACCCTTCTCCATCTAGCAACTTGGATGCATCTTCTTCTGAAATATCCTTACCGGAGAAATGGAAGTATATAGATGCTCATCCTAAGGAGCTAATCAAAGGAGACACAACAAAATGGGTTCAAACTCGTTCTTCTCTTAAGAATTTTTGTGCCAACACCACTTTTCTCTCCCAAATTGAACCTAAATGCATTGACAAAGCCTTGAAAGATGATTCATGGGTTATTGCAATGCAAGAAGGGTTGAACTAATTTGAGAGAAATGAGGTATGGAAGCTTGTTCCGAGGCCAAATGACCATTTATTATTGGTACTAAATGGATCTTTAGAAACAAGCAAGATGAATTTAGTATCGTAGTTAGAAATAAGGCTAAATTAGTGGCCAAGGGTTTTAACCAAAAAGAATATATCGATTATGAAGAAACATTTACTCTTGTGGCATTATTAGAAGCCATAAGGATGCTCCTTGCCTATGCTAGTATTAATAATTTTAAATTATTTTAAATGAATGTTAAAAGTACTTTTCTTAATAGATTTATTTCCAAAGAAGTTTATGATAAACAACCTCCTAGATTTAAGAATGATAATTTCCTTAATCATGTGTTTAAATTGACTAAAGCTCTCTATGGATTAAAATAAGCCCTAAGGGCTTGGTATAAGAGACTTAGCTCCTTTCTTATACAAAATAATTTTTCTAAAGGCAAAGTTGATACTACATTATTTATTAAAAATTTTAAAAATAATTTTCTTATTGTTCAAATTTATGTTGATGATATTATTTTTAGGTCTACTAATGAATCTTTATGTGAATTGTTTGCAAAGAGTATGAGTCTATAATTTGAAATGAGTTTGATGGGGGAACTAACCTTCTTTTAGGCTTACAAATCAAACAACTTAATGATGACATTTTCATTTGTCAAACAAAATATGCATTAGACTTGCTAAAATAATTTAATATTGATAGTTTGAAGGCTATCAATACTCTTATGAGTACCTCCACTAAGTTAGACATTGACGAAAGTAGAAAAAGCTTTGATCAAAAAGCGTATAGGGGTATGATAGGTAGTTTACTATACCTCACCACAACCAGACCAGACATCATGTTTAGCGTAGGACTTTGTTCTAGGTTTCAATCTAACCCCAAGCAATCTCACTTAAAAGCTGTCAAAAGGATTTTTAGATACCTAAAAGGAACTCCTAAACTAGGATTATTATATCCAAAATCTAAAAATTTTGAATTGCTTGGTTATGTCGATGCTGATTTTGCTGGTTGCCAAATAGATAGAAAAAACGCATCCAAAACATGTCAATTTTTAGGACACGCACTTGTCTCTTGGCCTTCCAAGAAACAAAACTCGGTTGCATTATATACAACTCAAGCTGAGAATATTGCAGTAGGTACATGATGTGCTCAAGTTATATGGGTGAAAAATACTTTAGAAGATTACAAAATTCACCTGAGGAATATACCTATAAAGTGTGATAACATAAGTGTAATATGTTTAACGAAAAATCCTATTCAACACTCTAGAACTAAACATATTAAAATTAGACATCACTTTATATGAGGTCATGTTAATAATCATGATGTAATCTTAGAATTTATTGACATGAAACATCAATTGGCTGACATTTTTACAAAACCTTTGATTAAGGAATAATTTGATTTTATAAGAAGAGAATTATGTGTGCTAAATTTCTTGGATACATTAGTTCCTATTTAAATTTTTCTCCGGGTTTTCTTATCGAATTCTACTTTACAAGATCATTCACTTGAATCATGAACTTGTGGTGTGTGATCGAATCTTATACAATGTTTGCGTACGAATTTTGTATGATGCATGAACTTATGGTACGAATTTTATATGAATCATAAACTTATGCTGCTAATTTTCTCCCCTTACAAGAATAGATTTTATGTTGTTTATATAAATGAGTGTGTGCACCTCATAATCCTACAAGAAGGAACCATACAAGCAATGCTCATTGCCTGTAGGCGGTGGCACTGCCCAGCTGGTAACAAGTTCTAGGTGATAACACCGCCCACAATCTGCCCTATATAAAGAACATGTTAGGGTCGGTGGTAGAACCAACCCCAACCTGCCCTACACTTCTCCAAAGAGCTCTAAACCTCTTGATCCTCTTGCTCTACCTTTAGCAACTAAAAAAAAATCCTCATTTTCTACTAAATCAAGGATCAATCTCAAGCATCCTTTTGGTGATCACAAGATGGAAAATCTACTAAGGTAATCCCTAAATTGATACCTCCTTTGCATTACTTATTTTTTTGCCTCTTATTTGTCTTCATAATTATAGTCTCCATGACTTATAAAATATCCTCAAGGGATAAAGGGAAAAGGAGATTAGATGAAAACTATAACTCCCTACTTTTCGATTCTCATCAACATGTCCTTAAATTTCCAACCATAGAATCTAGAAATGTTCATAAGGGTAAATATGTTGATTTAGAGGAATTAAGTAATTTGTAACATATTGTTTGCTAACCTAGATATCCTACCAATCCTTCAAATATGTGAACCTATCTATCCTAAACTTGTTAGATTGTTTTATAATAATTTGCATGTGGATGAAAACAATAGGGTCTCCACATTTCTCTTAGGATACCATATACCCATTACGGATGCTATGATATGCAATCTAATAGGAATTATGGAAAAAAAAAAAAGAGGTTGTTATTTTAGAGGCCAGTGGGATGAAGAAGCAATTAGGACCACTTATTCTGAAGCCTTAGGAACCATCTTCAGTAATCCTAACTTAACTACTCTTCCAAAAAGCTATGAATATTTATTACCTTTCAACACCAAACTACTTCATCACATCTCGATAAGAATTATAATTCTAAAACAATATCATCATGATGAAGTTAACCAAATGGAAGTAGAAACGATGTATTGGATTATGAAAGAACATGAAAATAGTTTTGACTACCTAATTCAACAAAATATGATTGAACTATCGAAAAAGGATATGATACTTCTATATGGTGGCCTAATCATAAAACTAATCCATGCTTATGACATAGTTATCCCTGACGAAGAAGTTATGAAACTAGATAGATTTAATATCATAAATAGAAACCTACTTCGAAGATTGAGGTGTATATTTAGAAATGAGATATGGTCTAGATTACCTAGAAGGACTGATCCTCTCCCACCTAAACCAAAACCTAAAATACCAATATTTAGGGGTAATCAATCTCCTCATACTAGTCCCTTTGAGGCAACACCTCCAACAGAGTAAGTCTCACCCTCATCTATCGATGACATAGGGACTCGAATGGATCGATTTAAATAACATCAAGATAGATAAGATCAAATTTTAATTGAGTTGCAGCAGATTCATCAACAGCTTAATACCTTGTTTAGACATTTTGACTTGCTACCACCTAAATAAGTTTTGTATATCTTTTTGTTGATGACAAAGGGAGAGAAGGGGACGAAATCCCTCTCTTTTATTGTGTTTATTTTGATGTTGTAATCTTATGTTGTTTAATTTGATATTGTAATCTTAAAATGTTGCTTTAATGTTGAAAACTTCTATGATATTGTGATCTCTTCAATACTGAAAATTTTTATGATGTTGTGATCTCTTTACCATCCAAATGATACAATAGTGTGAACTTTTGAATGCCACAATACAACAATGATGATATTTCATGCAAGTAGTGATGAAAGGCTATGCCAAAACATTTTATCATGCATGAAGTGATTGTGCATTTAATATCTTGATGACTTGAAATTATGGTGATACACAATGCATGTGATTTCTAATTTCGATCAAAGTTTGAATTCAAGGTTGTGAATTCAAGTTTGTATGACATATAGATAGGGGGAGTTAAGATTAACTCCTTCACTAATTAGTTGTCATCATAAAAAAGGGGAGATTGTTAAATCTTGGATTTTGATAATGAAATCAATTGATAAATTATTTGACCTAATCTATGTGTTGAGATAAGTGTGCAGGATTAACTATGATAGCAGTAAGGCGTAAAGTAGATGATGGGCCAGAGTCGAAGATTCGGACAACGTATCAGGAGCTCGCCGAGCGCTCATCTGAAGATCACCAAGAGTTCATCGGAAGATCGCCAAGAGTTCATCAGAAGATCGCCGAGAGTTCATCAGAAGATCATCGAGAGTTCATTGGAAGATCACTAAAGACTCGCTGGAGGATCGTCGAGAGAAAAATCAATATACCGGACTAATTGCTTGCCTTAATCATAGTTAGAACATTAATTGAGTTAGGATTGGGAGGTGATCTCACTAACTCAATTAGGGACCAATTGGGCCCTTAATATGGCTGATTTGAACTGGATTGAATAGTCCATTCAGCGCTTGAAATCACGGCCAGTGGTGGCACCGCCTGAGATTTGGTCTCAGAGGTGTTCTAAGTGGTGGTACCACCCAAACTGAATGGTGGTACCACCGACAATTAATGCTGTCAAATATGTTAGGATCAAGAGCACTAAGGGGGTGAATTAGTGCGCGGAAAACTTTCGATATTTAAAACTGCGTTCGTACGACAAGAGCAATTTCGATAGAAAAGCCGATTCGTAAATTATTTTAACTTGAGATTAGGTAAGAAGCAGTTAAAACAAATCTATAAAGGCAGTTTACAGTTATGATGGAAATCAGAATGTAAGCGCAAACTGAAATACGATGTTCGTACGATAAAAGCGATTTCAGTAGAAAAGCCGATTCGTAAATCACTTTAACTTGTGATTAGGCAAGAAGCAGTTAAAACAAATCTATGAAGGCAGTTTGCAGTTATGATGGAAATCAAAATGTAAGCACAAACTGAAATACGATGTTCGTACGAGAAAAGTGATTTACGTCTAAACACCGATTCGGAAAATACTAAGCTTGGAAACACAATCGTAAAAGCACAGAAGGCAGTAAGCTATGAAGGAGGTTTGCAGTAAGGATAATAAGCTCAAAGTAAATGCAAACTAGAGAGCAGCACGATTTTAGAGTGGTTCGGTCAATCTTGACCTACATCCACTTCTGGCTTCTTCCACCGATGAGGTCACCGACATCCATTAGAGGCCTTCCTTCAATAGGCGAAGGCCAACCACCCTTTTATATATTCACTCCTTTTGACGGGCTTAGGAGATAACCCTTACAAACTTTTCTCTCCTCTCTTAAAAGATCTGAACTTGGAAGAAAAGAGGGAGAAGAACCTTTAGCTTATACAACACTTTTGAGCTCTAAAAATCACAGAGTAAGATCAGGATTTTGGTGGTTTTTCGTTGCTCTTTCATTGCTGAAAGAGTGGGGTATTTATAGGCCCCAAATCAGTTTGAATTTGGAGCTCAAAACTGTCATTTCCCGGAATTCCGGGGTCTGGCGGTTGCACCGCCTGACAGAGCTCGAAGATTGAGCCTCTGGGCGGTGCCACCGCTTGTCAGGGGCGGTTGCACCTCCTGGCAGAGCTCGGAGACCGAGCTCAGGCGGTGCCACTGCCTGACTAGGGCGGTTGCACCGCCCAGCCAGAGCTCGGAGACTGAGCCCTGGGTGGTGCCATTGCTAACCCAAGCGGTGCCACCTCTGGGCGAGAGATCTGGGTCCGAATGGGTTAATCCATTCGGCCCAATTTGGTTCTTTCAAGGGCCCAATTGCCCCTGGATTAAGTTAGTGGGATCACCTCCCATTTCTAACTTAATCATCGTGCTAACTACGACAATTCTTAAGACTTTTACTACAGCTTGCTCCGGTGCGTCAATCGCTTCTTCCGACGAGCTTCCGATGAACTTCCGACGAACATCCGAAAGACCTCCGGCGATGCTCCTGCGAACTTCCGACAAACTCCTAGACTTGCAACGATCCACTTGGCGAGTTCCGACGAGCTTCTTTTGACAAGCTCCTGGACTTCTCGGATTTGTTCCCGCAGAACCTCCGACAACCGTCCGGACTTCCGTCAAGCTCTCGAACTCCTAACGTGATCATAGTTTTTTACTTTGGCGTAACTCCTACTGCATGACTTACTTCCATTGTAATTAATCCTACACATGTAAAACAAAACTTCAATCGAGACAATTAATCCTAAGCAATTAACCAAGTTGTCTGGCATGTCATTGGTCCCTCGACGCTTCGTCCGATTCTTCGGCGCATCGTCCTCTCCTACGGCCTATTGCCCAATTGGCCAGTTGACTCCGCAACTCTGATATCCTTGGCACAATACCCGCTCTTCTTGGCCCAATGCTCGAGTCCACGGCCCGAAGCCTTCTGTCGATACGTCGTCCGATCCATTGGCCCGACATCCAATCTTCTAACATGTTTCTTCGGTACAACATGATTTTTCCTACTTTAATTGTCTCATCCTGATCGAAGCATCCTGCGTTATTCAAAACACAGATTAAAACATAAACACATATCAAATGGTTTCATCATCAAAATACAAGATTCAACTATCTCTCCCTTTTTTATAATGACAACCACTTGATGACGGAGATAACCTTAACTCCCGGAGTTTAAACAAACTGCCCCTATCAATATGCCATATTGATAGAACCTTGAATTCAAACTGAATTTATGTCATTGCAATATTCATCATAAATACTTGCAACACATCATCATGAACTTATGCATAACATGTTATGTCATCAACATACTTCTCCCCCTTTGTCATCAACAAAAAGGAGAAGTACCACAATCAAGTGTTTGGAATATTAG
Source organism: Musa schizocarpa (assembly GCA_900464855.2). Taxonomy (NCBI): domain Eukaryota; kingdom Viridiplantae; phylum Streptophyta; class Magnoliopsida; order Zingiberales; family Musaceae; genus Musa; species Musa schizocarpa. Next base: position 25,413,794 of record LS990925.1, on the reverse strand, counting down.
TTCAACTTATTGCATGAAAAACATAATATCAAGTTTTATCATCATGTAGTTTTGAAGCCAGAAAATTTAGCAAGTATTACATCATGCTTAGAACATTTAAGCTATCAAGTTTCGGATATGCAAGTTTTACAGCATACAAGATAGCACTTTTGGTAATGTTCAAGATAGCAAGTTCTACATCATGCAAGCTAGCAATATTATAACATTTTAGAATATGCAAGCTATTAGTTTTGAGATGTTCAAAAAGCAACTCTTGCTTCTTGAGATATGCAAATTTGTCAAGTTTTACTAGATGTGCAAGTTAGCATTTTTGCCTCTTGAGATAGGCAAGATAGCACATTTGCTTCTTTTGAGATAGCAACTTTTTGCTTCTCTTTAGACTACAAGCTAGCAATTTTTATGATATACAAGTTTCACAATATACAAGCTAGCAAAAACTTCGAAAGCAAATGCAAGATAACTTTCTTGTATAAGCTCATGATTCTTGCTTCCTATTGCAATGTGCAAGTTGCAAGTTTTGCTTCTTAAGATAGGCAAGCTAGCACTTTTGCAATTTTTGTTTGCAGGCTTGTAATGTTCAATATGTCAAGCTCTTTCTTCTCTTTTGAAAAGTGTCATTTTTACTTTCTTTGCAAAGTGCAAGCTAGCAAAATGCCAAACTGGCAAGAGATAATGTTTTACATGAGGCAAGCAAACAATTTGGCAAATGTTACATTTGCATCTTCTCTTTTGAGAAGTGAAATTTTTGCTTTCATCTTGAATTATGCAAGCTAGCTAGTTTACCTCTTTTCATGATGTCCATGCTAGAAATTCTTGCTCCCTCTTTGTCATTGTCAAAAACAAGGGAAGACCCTTATATAAATTTTCATATTATGACAAAGGTAAGTATCAATCTTATTTGTGCATCATTATATATTCAAATTAAAACATACACAATTTCAAAAACCTTATTTTTCATGCACGATACTGAAAAATAAATCAATCATCATTAATGGGCATATCATAATACTCAAACATTAAAATTTTTAAGCATTTATCAACATGTTGATCATGATACCAAACATTCATCATTTAAAGCATTCATAATACACATCATATGCAATACATCATGTATATCTTTATCATAAGTATTGCATACATCATTTTAACTTCATGAATATTTCATCATTGCATGCATTATACCAAAACATTTCAAGCCATGCAAGCCATAAATACAAAGAAATCATGTCATGAAGGATAAAATCATTTGAATACCAAAAGACATGATTCATATAGTAAATATCTTCTTTAAATAAAATATCAAGAAAAATCATAGGAGTACAAAGAAGAGATCTTGTTTTAAAAGAAAATCAAGTAATAACTCCAAGAACTCACAAGGAAAAATCATGATTCATTTAGAAAATCTCCTCTCAAGAGAATAACAAGTAAAATCATAGAAGATCGATTAATGAGAAATTTTGATTTATAATAAAATCTCATGTATCGAATGTCGAGAAATCAAAATGATGATTCATATAAAAAAATATCACAAGTTATATATAAGAGAAAAATCATCATTCATTTTTAACTTATTCAATTTGTCACATCAATATTTCTCATATATGCATAATACAAATCTTCAACATATAACATGCATAAATTCAAAAAATTGAAAGGAGAAGGGAAGAATTCAAAGGTACGAAGATTTCAACCATCTCATAAACAAATGTAAGACCAAGTCATGAATCCAAAATTCCATGAAACAAAATGATCATCAAAGGTAATCTCATGTTATTTCAAGAAATCAATATCATGATTTTGATAAAACTCATTTCAAATTTAAATCATCAAAATCACTTTTATGGTTCACAAAATTCATAACATAGGTAGATTCATGATTTCATTGATAATATATTTTCCCCTTTTTTTAAGTATTTGATTTCATGTTAGCATGCCTCTTCATTTATGTTAAATAAAAACATGCATCAACATTTAGGATCAAAAAATGAATTTTGTCATAGAACCATCAAGATCAATAGATTTTCAAAAATGAATTGTTATGGTCAAGAAAATCCGAAAATGAAATTTAACACTTTCATGCATTCGGACATGGTTTTGCCATATACACTCATGAAAATAACACATGCTTATCATCATGTATAACTTAAAATCTCATGCATAAAATTGTCAACCATTGTATCAAAAACATTTAATATTTTCATTACATCATTATACATTCCTTCATATCAAACATGATTTCATTCAACAATGTTAATCAAACATGATACACATTATTACTTCTTAACCATGATTTCATATTTTCAATCGTTTTATTTATTTATCATAAAATATGTAATATTATCATTTTCGAAATTACTAGCATGATCATAATTTTTGTATTTTTATTTTTAAATATGTAATTTTCAAGAAAATTAATTCTAGACTAAAAAAGAAAATACATCATGAAAGCATCAAGTAATTTCAAAATAAATCAGGGGGATTTCGATTACCTTATCATTGAAATCGGTTAAGGCGTAGTTTGCCACCTCGCCTTTCTTGATTTTCTCCTCGCCTTCGGAGGAGCTTGATTCATCCCACTTTATGTTCTTCTTCTTTGGCTTCTTCCTCCATTCAAGTTCATTATTTTAGATTTTTATTTAATAAACTTATTAAGATTTAGTGTTCGAAGTTCAAGTTCATCATTGTCCGCATCACTTGAGTCATCGCTCAGGTGGTATTCATTTGTTCAGGGTTCCAAATCCTTCCTGTTCTTTGGAAGGTTGTTTTGTTCATCATGTGCATTGTGTTAGGATCGAAGCGGCACTAAGAGGGGGAATTAGTGCAGCGGTGAAGTGCGATAAACTTTTCACGATTTAAACACTTTTCGGAAACTTCGTACGATAAAAGCAACGTTTTCATTTAAAACCATTTCGATTGAGTTTTAACTTGAAGAGATAAGTAAGACGGAGACAAAGTAGTATAGCATTAAAGTGCAAATAGTTTGCAGTAATATAAATGACAATAAGTAAATGCAAACCAGAGATCACGCCGATTTTACAATGGTTCGGTCAAATGACCTACATCCACTTGCGAGGCCCCTCTTCGATGAGGCTCCCACCTTCCACTAGCAAAGCTCTTGAAAGAGAAGGGTAAATACCCCTCTTACAACTTTTACAAGCGGTTCACTCTCTTACAGATTTTCAGCAAGAAAGAAGGAGGTGAACACTTAGCAAATTGAAAACAAGACTAGCAAAGACTCTTTTAAGACTTTTCTCTCAATCAATTACTTCTCTAAAAGTTGTAATCTCAGTTGAGATTTGAGGGGTATTTATAGGCCTCAAGAGGATTCAAATTTGGGCTCCAAATTTGAATTCTCGTGGAGTTCCCAAAGTTGGCGGTGCCACCGCCTGTCAGTGACAGGCCCAGCTCTCAGGCACTGGGCGGTGCAACCGCCCAGTCTGGCAGTGCCACCGCCAGACTCTTCGGTTGACTGGTTGGGCTTCAAACTTAGCCCAAACCAAGTCTAATTTTGGGCCCAGTTGGCCCCTAACCAGGATATAGGATTATCTCTTAATCCTAATCCTAATTACAAGTCAACTACATAACAAAAAAAAACATCCTAAGCAAGTTTTCAACCGCGAACGTCGAGTCTTGTTCCGGCGAGCTTTCCGACGAACTTCTCCCGACGGACTCCCAACAAGCTCCCGAGCTTGTGATGACTTTAATGAGTAGCCGAGCCTTCTCGGTGATCTCCGTGAACCTCCGACGATCTCTTTGGCGAACGTCCAAAAATTCCGACATGTTCCCGATTTCTTCTCGGTTGGTTCCGACAGCATCTCCAACGATTCTTCGGACTCTTAAACGTCCATCGAACTTGACTCTGGTATCCTTGCTTTGTGTTTTCTGGTTATCGTAGTTAATCCTGCACACTTAACTCAATAATATGGATTAGATCAAATAACCCATCAATTGATTTTATCATCAAAATCCGAGATTCAACACATTGTGCACCATTTCATATATCATCAACGAACCAATTAGTTCTTCAAGTGGTAAGTTGTTTAGGTCTTACGCTTCTTGTATTGCAATTACTTTTGAATCCCACTTCTTAGAAAGAGAACATGAAATCTTGTTTACGAGTTCAAGATCCGAAAAACATTTGCCAAGAGCTCTTAAACCATTGACAACATCCGTAAAACAGGTGTACATGTCAACAATGGTTTCGCAAGGCTTCATTCGATAAAGTTCATAAGAATGCACGAGAACGTTGATTTTGGACTCTTTCACTTGGCTAGTGCCTTCATGAGTGACCTCAAGAGTTCTCCAAATATCAAAAGCCGAATCACACATCGAAATGCGATTAAATTCATTTTTGTCAAGTGCACAAAACAAGGCATTCATAGCCTTTGCGTTTAAAGAAAAATACTTCTTCTTCAAATCTGATCATTCGTTCATCGGTTTAGAGGGAAGTTGAAAACTGTTTTCAACAATATTCTATAAATCCAAATTCATAGAAATCAAGAAAACTCTCATTCGAGTTTTCCAATAAGTGTAGTCTAATCCTTTAAACAACGGTGGATGAACAACCGAAAAACCCTCTTTAAAGCCATGAAGAGCCATTTCTCTCAGGTGTAAATCTGAAATGAGAAATACCGGGCTCTGATACCAATTGTTATGATCAAGAGCACTAAGAGGGGGGTGTGAATTAGTACAGCGGAAAACTTTCGACGTTTAAAACTGCATTCGAACAACAAGAGCAATTTGGGTAGAAAAGCAAATTCATAAATTACTTTAACTTAAGATCAGGTAAGAAGTAGTTAAAACAAATATATAACGGCAGTTTGCAGTTATGATGAAAATCAGAATGTAAGCACAAACTGAAATACGATGTTCGTACGGTAAAAATGATTTCACTAGAAAAGCTTATTCATAAATCACTTTAACTTGTGATTAGGCAAGAAGCAGTTAAAATGAATCTATGAAGGAAGTTTGCAGTTGTGATGGAAATCAGAATGTAAGCGCAAACTGAAATATGATGTTCGTACGAGAAAAGCGATTTATGTCTAAACACCGATTCGGAAAATACTGAGCTTGGAAACGCAATCGTAAAAGCGCAGAAGGCAGTAAGCTATAAAGGAGGTTTGTAGTAAGGATAATAAGCTCAAAGTAAATGCAAACCAGAGAGCAGTGCGATTTTAGAGTGGTTCGGTCAATCTTGACCTACATCCACTTCTGGCTTCCTCCACCGATGAGGTCACCGACGTCCACTAGAGGCCTTCCTTCAATAGGCGAAGGCCAACCACCCTTTTACAGATTCACTCCTTTTGGCGGGCTTAGGAGACAACCCTTACAAACTTTTCTCTCCTCTCTTGAAAGATCTGAACTTGGAAGAAAAGAGGGAGAAGAACCTTTAGCTTATACAACACTTTGAGATCTAAAAATCACAGAGTAAGATCAGGATTTTGGTGGTTTTTCATTGCTCTTTCATTGCTGAAAGAGTGGGGTATTTATAGGCCCCAACCCAGTTTGAATTTGAAGCTCAAAACTGTCATTTCTTGGAATTCCAGGGTCTGGCGGTTGCACCGCCTGATAGAGCTCGAAGACTTAGCCTCTCGGCGGTGACACCGCTTGTCAGGGGCGGTTGCACCGCTTGGCAGAGCTCGGAGACCGAGCTCAAGCGATGCCACCGCCTGACTGGGGCGGTTGCACCGCCCAGCCAGAGCTCAGAGACTGAGCCCTAGGCGGTGCCACCGTCGACCCAGGCGGTGCCACCTCTGGGCGAGAGATCTGGGTCCGAATGTGTTGATCCATTCGGCCCAATTTGATTCTTTCAAGGGCCCAATTGCCCTTGGATTAAGTTAATGGGATCACCGCCCATTTCTAACTTAATCATCGTGCTAACTACGACAATTCTTAAGACTTTTACTATAGCTTGCTCCGGTGCGTCAATCGCTTCTTCCGGCGAGCTTCCGGCGAACATCCGACGGACCTTCGACGATGCTCCTGCGGACTTCCGATGAGCTTCTTTTGGCGAGTTCCGATGAGCTTCTTTTGGCAAGCTCCTTGACTTCTCGAATTTGTTCCCGTAGAACCTCCGACGACCGTCCGGACTTCCGTCAAGCTCTTGAACTCCTAACGTGATTATAGTTTTTGACTCCGGTGTAACTCCTACTACATGTCTTACTTCCATCGTAGTTAATCCTGCACATGTAAAACAAAACTTTGATCGAGACAATTAATCCTAAGCAATTAACCAAGTTGTCCAGCATGTCATTGGTCCCTCGACGCTTCGTCTGATTCTTTGGCGCATTGTCCTCTCCTGTTGCCTATTGCCCAATCGGCCAGTTGACTCTGCAACTCCGATATCCTTGGCACAATACCCGCTCTTCTTGGCCCAATGCTCGAGTCCATAGCCCAAAGCCTTTTGTCGATACGTCGACCGATCCACCGGCCCGACGTTCAATCTTCTGACATGTTTCTCCGGCACAACATGATTTTTCCTACTTTAATTGTCTCATCCTAATCGAAGCATCCTGCGTTACTCAAAACATAAATTAAAACATAAACACATATCAAGTGGTTTCATCATCAAAATACGAGATTCAACAAAATGGTGGTACCGCTAGAGCTCTGTCTCCTTGCTTTGTCAGGCGGTCGTACCGCCCAGATTGAGCAGTGGTACCACCCAATGTTAGTCTACATGCGATAGTACCACCCAATAATGGTGGTGGTACTGCTAGTACCCCGAAATCTGAGGAAGTGTCATTTTTTGGCTCAAGTGCTTTGGGTGTTAAAAGTGTTGTAAAAGTGAGAAGTGTTCTCCTCCTCCCTCTCTTAGCTTTGTAACCATTCAAGAAAGAGGAGTGAGACTTATAAGAGTTATCTCCTGAACCGGATAAAAAGAGAAAGAGCTATAAAATGTGGTTAGTCTTTGACTATTGAAAGAAGGCCATTAGTGGACACCGGTGACCTCGACGGAGGAGGAATCCGAAAGTGGATATAGGTCACAACGATCGAACCACTCTAAATTCTGATTTGCATTTCGTCTTAAGTAATTTACCTTTCTTGCAAGCTACTTTACCTTCTTACTGCTTTCTCTACGCTCTATTATGCTTTTAAGTTAAAATATTTATGAAACGATTTTCTTTGGAATCGTGTTTAATTGAAACGAAGATTTTTGAAACGGATAATTTTTCGCTGCACTAATTCACCCCCCCTCTTATTGTCGCTCTTGATCCTAATAGGTCCGATAGAGTATCACATTCTCTTGAGAGATATGTGAGATATATTAGAGGAGAGGATGTTGAGGATATTAATCCTCAAACCTACGAGGAGGCTATTACGAGTATAGACTCCAGGAAATGGCAAGAAGCCATGAATTCTAAGATGGATTCCATATACTCCAACAAGGTTTGGAACCTAGTTGATGCACCTAAGGGTATTATACCTATTGATTGTAAGTGGATCTTCAAGAAAAAAATCAAAGTAGATAAAAAAGTAGGGACCTATAAAGCAAGGCTAGTGACTAAGGGGTATCGTCAAAGGTAAGGTATTGACTATGATGAAACCTTCTCACTCGTAGCCATGCTAAAATCTATCTGAATTCTATTGACTATTGTAGCACACTATGATTATGAGATCTGATAGATAGACATGAAAACTGTATTCCTCAATGGAAACCTCGAGGAGGTGTATATGATACAGCCTGAGGGATTCATGTCCAAGGATAGTCTAGATAAGGTGTATAGGTTGCTTAGGTCCATTTATGGACTAAAGCAAGCTTCCTGAAGTTGAAACCTAAGATTTAATGAGGCGATTAGATCTTATGACTTTGTTAAAAATGAAGATGGGTCTTATATGTATAAGAAAATAAGTGGGAGTGCTATCACCTTCTTGGTGTTATATGTGGATGACATCCTGATCATTGGGAATGATATAGGAATGCTATCCATAGTAAAAACTTGGTTATCTAGATACTTCCCCATGAACGATTTAGGGGAAGCATCCTATATCTTGGGGATTCAAATCTATAGAGATAGATCTAAGAGGATGCTTGACTTGTCCCAGTCTAAGTACATAGACACCATTGTCAAAAGGTTTGGTATGGAAAATTTCAAGAGAGGCCTCATACCGATGAGACATGGGATATCGCTTTCTAGGAGTATGTCCCTAAAGACTCTTGAAAAAATGACGAATATGGATAAGATACCCTATGCCACTAGTCCATCATGTATGTCATGCTATATACCATGCCTAATATAGTGCATGCTCTAAGTGTCACAAGTAGGTATCAAGCGAATCCAGACTTGGAACACTAGAAAGTAGTAAAGTGTATCCTTAAGTACTTGAAAAGGACTAAGGATCTTTTACTGGTATATGGAGGTAGTAACCTCAGGTTTGAAGGCTATATGGACTCGAGTTTCTAGTCCAATATCGACGATAGCAAGTCTATGATAAGACCCTAAAGTCTTATCGTAGGCTCTGATACCAAATGATAAGACCCTAAAGTCTTATCGTAGGCTCTGATACCAAATGATAAGATCCTAAAGTCTTATCATCGAAGAAATGGGAGAAATGGGGATGATAATGATCGCTTTGAGGGGATCGACCTCCTTGATCACTTCGAGGGGATCGGCCCTCCTTGATCACTTCGAGGGGATCGACCCTCCTTGATCACTTCGAGGGGATCAGCCTCCTAGAGTTTGTCAAAAGACATAATAGTATTTTTCATAGATTTCTAAAAAGAAGCAATTACATCCCTATTTATAGAGTTCCACCCAGAGTCCATCAAGACTTGAACTCTAATAATAAATAAATATTAAATAAACCTCTACTTGACTCTAACTGAACCAAACCGACTCAATAAACAATTGGACTAAACAGACTCAATAAACATTATTATTTAAAAGCTCAGAAAAAGGGTCCTAACAGTTCCTCCCTCTTCATATCAGCCTTGTCCTCAAGGCTGAGCAGCATCAATCTCGGGGAGCTTATCTTTTAGCACTTCAGTCATATGCTATCTGCAATGCATCACAACTCGTTGATCAATTAAGTATGGTCTCCACTTTTTGACAGTGTAAGCAATAGGTCGATCTTTCAGTGTAGTAATCGTTGCAAGAAATTCCTGGCCTTTGCTATCATAAGTTAAAATCTATCCATCAGCTTCGAATATATCATAGCCTTCAATGTGGAGGGCTAATTGGGCTGCAACTTTCCTGTCCATAAAATTATTAGTGCTATCTGTATCAATCAAAATAGTGACAAGTTGATGCTTCAAAGTTTCTCCGATTTTCATAGTTTGTGGGTTAGCATAACTAGCCAATGCATGCACTGTATATGTGATAACTTCAATATCTTCATCAGTTTCCACACCTTCATAATCGGAGTCCAACTCTTCTACTTTAGGTTCCTCTCCAATTGGCTCAATCATCATATGTTGCCCTTGTTTACATTGGTGCTCCATACTCCATTTTTCAACATAATACAAATCCCTTGCTGATCTTTCCTTGCTAATTTTTTTCTCATGTAGATTTGCAAATAAGAGAGCAGCTATCATAGTATGGGGTTGACGAGCCTTAACTTCATACCGGATCTCTTGAATAAGCCCTTCAATAAATGTATCCAAAAGTTGTTGATCCGACCAATCTCTAGCTTGATTTGATAATCTTTCAAACCTACTATGATATTCTAACACTGTAGAAGTCTGACAAATTTTGGCAAGCTGGAAATCAACATTCTCATATTCGGATGGGCCAAAGTGAACAAGAAGCCCTCTTTTGAACTGCTCCCACGAAGGAACTCCGTGGAAAGTTTCATACCAATCGTACCACTGGAGTGCATCTCCCTCGAGCTAGATTGAGGCCACTTCTACCGTGGATTCTTCTGGGGTTCTATGAAAACGGAAAAAATTTTCTAACTTAGAGATCCAACTGGTCGGATCCCCATCTTTCCATCTCGAAAATTCCACCTTCATGTGTAAGTAGTTTGTGTCATAATTTTGGGGCATTTTTCCTATATTTTCAATCTGTGCAACGTAGAACTTGAGCTCCCATTTTGTTGAAATTTACTGAGGCTCTCTAGTAGGCTTTTTTTGAAATCATCAAGTGTTTCTTGTAGTCGATTCTCAATTCTGATTTTAATGCTTCTATTTGTGCTTTCACCGAGTTATCAATGGCCATTGCATAAGACTGCAAATCTGTAATCTCAACTCCTGTTTTTGGTGTCGGTCAAGGGCATCAATCACTGCCCTATTCGATACTGCTGTTGTGATGCAGTCGGTGGCAACACTATGGGAATGAAGGGTTACTGCGAGGATGCGGGGATGTAGCTGCGGTCGTCGCGTGGGAGGCAGCGATGCTTGTTGCGGTCGCTACGTAGAGGGATCGCTATTGCTGAGGGCTTGGAGGCAGCGATGGTGGTGCAGCTAGGGCAGCACCACCAAGGGCTCACCGCTGCAATGGCTGCGATGGCACGGATGGAAGGCAACATTGCTCTATTTCTGTCACACTACGGGAGGAGGTGCTGGTGAGAGGCAACAATGCTTGTTGCAGTCGCTGCTTGGAGGGATCGCTGCTGCTGAGGGCTAGGAGGCAGCGATGGTGGTGTAGTTGAGGGCAGCGCCGGCAAGGACTCACCGCTGCGGTGGCTGCGATAGAGGAAGAGTTGCTGCCTTGTGTTTTTATCACTGTGTGAGATGAGAGCGCCGAGGCTGAAAGGCGACGGTTGTGACTGCTGTGACCCAAGGAAGCAATCGCCGAGCAGCTAGGTTGAGGCTGCGGTGATGGCAACCAAAAACTGTAGCAGCGGAGGCAGAACAAGAGGAAGGTGGCGTTGAAGTGGCCGGGGTTGAGGCTGTTGTGGTGGCAACTGGCGACAACGGCAAAGATGCAGAGCAACGGTGCTGTAGCAACGGTGCATATCGAGGAAGCTTTGTTTCTGCAACCGTTGCAACGAGGGCTGCGGCAACCGGCGACTGCGGCTACAATTGTGCGGGCGAGAAGCAGCGGCAGTGGTGGAGAAGGAGGAGTCGGCAGTGTCACAGTTGGGAACAAGGCGCGGCTGCGATCGACGAGGGTCTGCAGCAACAGAGGAACTCTGTTTCTGCAACCGTTGCAACGAGGGGCTGCGGCAATCGGCGGCTGCGGCTGCGACCCAAGGGGGGGGCACGGCTAGGGTTGCGGCTGGGAGGCGAGCGGCGATGATCGATCGGCTAGGAAGCAGCGGCGGCAGTGGAGAAGGAGTTGCCCTACAGCGGTGGTAGAGAAGAGGAGCAGGGCTGCGGCGGAGTGGGACGCTGGCAGCGTCGTCTCCTGGCAGTGGTGGTGGCTCGGGTGGGAGGCGGCGGTGGTCGCCGGCCGGGAAGCGGGGCGATGATGGGCGCTGGCCGGAGAGCAGCAGCGGCGAGTCCTTGCTGCGGGTGCGTGGCTGCGGTTGCTGCTGCTTCTTCTTTCTTTCTTTCTTTCTTTCTTTTTTTTTTTGATAGCTTTGTTGCAGCGAGAATGCCAAGGATCGCTGCTCTGATACCAAATGATAAGATCCTAAAGTCTTATCATCGCTCTGATACCAAATGATAAGACCCTAAAGTCTTATCGTAGGTTCTGATACCAAATGATAAAATCTTAGTCTTATCATCAAAGAAATGGGAGAAATGGGGATGATAATGATCGCTTCGAGGGGATCGGCCTCCTTGATCGCTTCGAGGGGATCGGCCCTCCTTGATCACTTCGAGGGGATTGACCCTCCTTGATCACTTTGAGGGGATTGGCCTCCTAGAGTTTGTCAAAAGACAGAATAGTATCTTTCATAGATTTCTGAAAAGAAGCAATTACATCCCTATTTATAGAGTTCCACCCAGAGTCCATCAAGACTTGAACTCTAATAATAAATAAATATTAAATAAAGCTCTACTTGACTCTAACTGAACCAAACCGACTCAATAAACAATTGGACTAAACAGACTCAATAAACATTATTTAAAAGCTCAGAAAAAGGGTCCTAACAGTCTAATTCGGGGTATGTGTTTACCCTAAATGGAGCAGTATGCTGGAAGAGTTTCAAGCAAGATACTACTGTTGACATGACCATAGAGGTAGAGTACATTGCTGTAATAGAGGCAACAAATGAGGGAGTTTGGATTAAGAAGTTCATCATAGATCTGGGAGTCATGCTATGCAGCGAGAAGCTGATTCCCTTATATTGTGACAATAATGGGGCGATTACTTAAGCGAAGGAACCCAAGTTTCTTCAGAAGTCTAAGCACGTTCTGAGGAGGTTCCACCTAATCACAGAGATCATGACCCGAGGAGATGTAAAAGTGGAAAGAGTTTCATCCGAAGATAACATTGTAGATCCACTAACAAAGTCGTTGTCTCATATTACCTTTAAGCGTCACTAAGGTCTAATGGGGATTAGACACATAGGTGATTGGCTTTAGATCAAGTAGGAGATTGCTAATTATAGGTGCCCTGCAAGCAATCACGTGAGTGATAGCACGTGTGACATGACACGTACTCTTTTTACTTATTATATTATTTGGTATTTTATCACTTTATATTGCTTATTGCATTAATATATATTGTGATGTCTATGGATTTGTGCAACGGGAATCGGATCGTGATGAGATCATAATAATGAGATCGATTCACCTTTAAAAGCATACCCTGAATAATCCTGATCATAGGTTACTTGAGAGGGACATTGAGATAACCAGATAGATTGGTGTGTTGTATAGGGAAATCTAGGGGTGACATCACATATGCATCGAAAGAATAAAAAACAAAATTCTTAAATTTCCCAAAATGTGTTCATCGTCATGCGAAGATTGTTGCGCAAAACCCACAACAGATAAAACTACGTGTAAGATAATTATGTTACCTAGGGAGATCATATATCCTTGAATCCCTACATATCTGTTGGAGAGGGTGAAGGAGGTCAAGAATCCTCCTCTCTAGCGGTGATCTACATAGTAGGGCTGCGATAACGCTCCTCAAATCTTCACGCCTATTATTTGAGAAGGAGACAGGGAGAGGAGAATATACAGTGACCACTAAGAAGCCCCAACCTATGGGCCTTTAATTCCCTCCTATTTATAGAGGCCCCTAGTTATCCCTAATAGATCCTACTCTATTTGGTACTGGATCTCCATCCAATTACCTAAGCCTCTTAGATTAGTAGGTCTCTACCTAATAATCTCTTATTAGCTTTTTTTGGATCTCAATCATGAGATCCAATAATTCAATGGCTTATTGGATATCTAATAAGATAGGGGCTCTAGCAAATATCTCAAATCTGAATCTCTACTCGTCGCAATGCCTACCATATATGTGTGACCCTCTAGGCCCAATATCAAGCTAATCATGAATCATACTTATCAGAACTCTTTCTAGCTCTATGAATTATTATCTCCACAATAATTCACTCGATTCAATGACTATGGGACCTATCTATCCTTAGTTACCATATACATATAGTCCCTCAATCATCTAATATCTCAAAGACCATATACCGGGCATAGTGCTGTCAGGCCCATATGGTTTCTCCTCGAGTCTCGCTTTAATCGAATTCTCCCAAAGAACTCTTTCTCTCTCAATCTGAATGATCTTGGCCATGGATTTGTTTGAGCAAGAATACACATGATATTCCTCTCATTATATCGAGGGCGGATGACCTTATATCGACACTCAATAGCCCTCGTAAGGTTGGCTGCCACTCCCAATAACCGATTGTACTATATTTGGAACTTCAAAACTATAAGTTCGATATCAAAGAGTAGAGTACTCATATAGGACATCCTTGGTGTCTCAAGTTTAAGGACCAAATACACTACTAGGACTATAGAATCGCTGTTTGACAATAAGACATCATCAACTATCTAGTATTTCGTGAGTGGAACAATCAGTGTACTAATTCTTCAATGAGCACCTACACTGTATTCTTAGTGTCCCCACACGAGCAGCTATGAGATCAGTTGCCTCCATCATATGGATGGGTATACAACATACTAGTTTATCCGGTTATCTCAATGTCCTTCTCGAGTAACCTATGATCAGAATTATTTAGGGTCTATGTTTAAAGGTGAATTAGTCTCATTATCATGATCTCATCATGATTTGATTCCTATTGTACAGATCAATGGACATCACAATGCCTATATATTCATGTAATAAATAATATAAAATGATAAAATATTAAATAATATAATAAGCAAAAAGAGTGTGGGTCATGTCGCACGTGCCATTAATCATGTGTTTGGCTTGTAGGACACACATGACTAGCAATCTCCCACTTAACCTAAAACTAATCACCTATCTATTTGATTCCCATCAAACCCTTGTGATGCTCAAAAATAATATAAGATAATGACTTTGTTAGTGGATTTGCGATGTTACTTCAGATGAAACTCTTTTCTCTACAATATCTTCTTGGGCCACAATCTCTCTAACAAGTTAGAATCTCCTCAAAATACTTCTGATGAGACCCGGGTTCCTTCATTTGAGCAATCACCCCATTATTGTCATAATATATGGAAATTAGCTCCTTGTTGCCCTGCACAACTCTTAGATCTATGATGAACTTCTTCATCTAGGCTGCCTCCTTTGCTACCTCTACCACAGCAATATACTCTGCCTTTATGGTCGAGTCAGTAGTAGTGTCTTACTTGGAACTCTTCTAACACACTGCTCCTCCATTCAGGGTGAACACATACCCTGAATTAGACTTGCTATCATTAATATCAGATTGGAAGCTCGAGTCTGTGTAGCCCTCAACCCTGAGGCTACTATCTCCATATGCTAGTAAAAGATCCTTAGTCCTTCTTAAGTACTTAAGGATACACTTTACTACTTTCCAGTGCTCCGAGCCTGGTTCCGCTTGATACCTGCTCGTGACACTCAGAGCATGCGCTATATCAGGCTTGGTACATAGCATGACATATATGATAGACTTTCTCACTAAGGCATAGGGTATCGTATCTATGTTCGCTCTTTCTTTAGGAGTCTTTGGGGACATATTCCTAAAAAGCGATAGCCCATGTCTCATCGGTATGAGACTTCTATTGAAAATTTTTATACCAAACCTTTTAATAATAGTATATATATACCTAGACAGGGACAAGCCAAGCATTCTTTTATATCTATTTCTATAGATTTAAATCCCCAATATGTAGGATGCTTCCTCGAAGTATTTCTTTGAGAAGTGTCTAGATAGCCAAGCCATTGTTGAATCTCAAATTTTGATAATAAAATCAATTTATGAGTTTGTGATCTAATATGTGTTTTTGAGTGACACAGGACTAACTTCGATCAAGGAGAAGCAAATTGATTAAAGCAGGAAGAATCATATTGGGCCAGAGTGAATATGTCAGAAGATTGAACGTCAGGCTGGAGGATCGGTCAACGTGTCAGCAAAAGACTCGTGCCGTGAATTCGAGCATCAGGTCGAAGGAGCGGACATTGTACCAAGGAGATCAGAGTTATAGAGGTCAACATGCTGATTAGGCAAAAGGCTACAAAAGAGGATGATGAGCCAAAGGATCGGACAAGTGCTGGATGAACCAAAGACATGCCAGACAAAGGGCTCATGCTTTGTAATCATATGTCTAAGATCGAAGCAGACAAAGGGCTCATCCTAACAGTTGGTATCTGAGCCATGTTTTTCTTATTTGGTTTAACACCTAAAGAGAAATGGCTCTTTTTGGCTTTCAAGAGGGTCACTCTCTCATTCGTCCTCCCATGTTCAATGGGATAGACTACAAATATTGGAAAACTCGAATGAGAGTTTTCTTACTTTTGTTTAATCTCGATTTATAGAATATAGTCGAATTTGGTTTTCAAAAGTCTTCTCTTCTAATAAACGATTGGAATAAGTTAGAGAAGTAGACTTTCTTTTTAAATGCAAAGGCTATGAATGTCTTATTTTACGCCTTAGAGAAAAATGAATTCAATCATGTTTCTATTTGTGAAATGACTTTTGACATTTGGTATACACTTGAAATCACACACGAAGGCACTAATAAAGTTAAAGATTCAAAAATTAATTTTTTAATACATGAGTTTGAACTTTTTCAAATGAAGCCAAGCGAAACCGTTGTTGACATGTACACCTGTTTTACGGATGTCGTCAATGTTGAATCTCATATTTTGATGATGAAATCACTTGATATGTGTTTATGATTTAATTTTTCGTTTTGAGTGACACAAGATGCTTCGATCGGGATGAGACAATTAAAGTAGAAAAATCATGTTGTGCCGAAGGAATATGTCAGAAGATTAGATGTCAGGCCGGTGGATCGGTCGATGTATCGACAGAAAGCTTCGAGTCATGGATTCGGGCATCGGGCTAAGAAGACCTGATATTGTGCCAAGGATATCAGAGTTGTGGAGTCAATTAGCTGATTGGGAAATAGGTCGTAGGAGAGGATGATGCGCCAAAGAATCGGACGAAGCGTCGAGGGACCAATGACATGCCGGACAACTTGATTAGATGCTTAGGATTAATTGTCTAGATCGAAGTGTGTTT
Source organism: Musa schizocarpa (assembly GCA_900464855.2). Taxonomy (NCBI): domain Eukaryota; kingdom Viridiplantae; phylum Streptophyta; class Magnoliopsida; order Zingiberales; family Musaceae; genus Musa; species Musa schizocarpa. The sequence goes on along the minus strand of LS990925.1, from coordinate 25,397,300 downwards.
TACATGTGCAGGATTAACTATAATAGCATGAAGACATAAAGCAAGTTTACCAGAGTCAAGTTCGATGAGTGTTCGAGAGTCCGCCGAAAGTCCGAAGAATCATCGGAAGTGCTGCTGAAACCAACCGAGAAAGAATCGGGGACTTGCCGAAGTTTTCGAAAGTCCACCGGAAAGATCGTCGAAGGTTCGCAGAGATCACCAAGAAGGTTCAGATACTTGCCAAAGACTCGTTGAACTCACCACAAGACCGGGAGCTTGCTGGGAGTCCATTGGAAGAAATCCGAGGGTGTATCGGAAGTCCACTGAAAGTTCACCGGAAAGCTCGCCAGAAGGAAACTCAACATTGCCGGTTTAAATTTGCTTAGGGCTATGTCTTAATTTCATAGTTTGCATATAATTTGGGTTAGGATTAAAGGTTAATCATATAACTCGGTTATGGGCCAATTGGGCCCGAGTTTGGACCGGTTTGGGCCAAGTTTGGAACCCAACCAGTGAGTTGGAACAGTCCAAGCGGTGGCACCGCCTAGAACCCGAGAGGTCCGGCGGTGGCACCGCTAGTACACTGCTAGACTAGGCGGTGGCACAGCCCAAAACCCGAGAGGTCTAGTGGTGGTACCGCCAGTACATTGTCAGTGTCAGACACTGACAAGCGGTGGCACCGCTAGCACCGGGAAACCCAAAAGCAATTCAAATTTAGAGCCCAAATTTGAATCCTCTTGGGGCCTATAAATACCTCTTAATTCTCAGTAGAAAAAACACCTTTTTGATAAGTTAAAAATTGAGAAAAAGCTCTAGTAAAGTCTTGTTTTCAATAGCTTAAGTGTTCACCTCCCTCTTTCTTTTCGAAAAATATGTAAGAGTGTGAACCACTTGTAAGAAGGTTGTAAGAGGGATATTTGGTCCTTCCCCTTTAAAGTGATTTGCTAGTGGAAGTTGGGAGCCTCATCGAAGAAGGCTTCGAAAGTGGATGTAGGTCACTTGACCGAACCACTATACATCGTGGTGTTCCTTAAATGTGTGAGTGTTTAATGTTATGAATCATTTCTCTATTTAGCTGCAAATCATTCAGTTTTCATCCCCCTACTCTTGACTACCTTTACTCGAGCTATTTTACCTAAGTCATCTTTCGTCGAATTGAAATCTCTACACATTTACGAAATCGATTTCAAACTTATGAATTTTAATCCGCTACACTAATTCACCCCCCCCCTCTTAGTGTCGATCTGATCCTAATAGTCAATAGTTTAAAAGCTCTTAGCAAATACTTTTCTAATTTTAAACTAGTTAACAAGAACTTAAGATCCCTTCCAAAGAGTTGGGATCCGAAAGTAACGGCAATACAAGAGACAAAGGATTTAAATAAATTTCCACTTGAAGAAATTATTAGGTCCTTAATGACCTATGAAATGACTCATGATACACTTGACAAACTTAAGAACAACCTTCCAAAGAACAGGAAGGATTTGGCACTTAGAACAAATGAAGACCACTCAAGCGAAAGCTCAAGTGATGATGACTTTGAACTCTTATCATTAAAGATTAAAAAAATTTTAAAATAAAAATTAAAGAATAAAAATGAACTTAAAAAGAAGAAGTTGACAAAGAAGAAGAACATACTCAAAGTGGCTTGGGACGAATCAAGTTCATCCGAAGATGAAGAACAAACCAACAAAGGCAAGGTGGCAGACTACATTTTAACAGCTTTCGATGATGAGGTAACCAAAATTCCCTTAATTTATTTTGAAATTATAGAATACTTTTCATAAATTATTTTTAATTTAGTTTAGAAAAATTATATTTTTTTTTCTTGAAAATTACTTGTTTAATGATGTAATGAAAATGTTAAAAAATTTGAATCATGCTAGTAATTTTGTAAATGACAATTGCATGTTTTATGAAAATACAACAAATTGTTATATATAAATCTAATGCTTATACGCCTAATAAGATTAATCCTATACATGTTTCTAAGAAGCAATAATGTGTATCATATTGATTTCTATATTGATTTTCGATTTTGATTGAAGATGTCTTATGTTCAATGAAACCATGCTTCATGTTTTAATGAAAATGCTAAGATGTTTGATATCATGCATAATGACTTTAGCTTTCAAAATTATGCATGATGATTTTTGTGATTTATGGATTAACGATCTTTGTCGTAATGAAAGTTCTTTTTTGGTTTTAAACATTGATGCATATTTTTATTTGGCATAAAAAAAGACAAAGGCATGCTTGTATGAAACAAACAACTTAAAATGAAACATCTTTATCTTATTGATTTTTCGATAAAAGGATCAATGAATCTATTTATGTTATTTTATGAATCTCTCGATAAGTGATTTTGATGATTTGAATATGAATGAAAATTCAATCAAATCATGAACTTTCTTTTGATTTCTCTACTTAAGCTATCTTTTATGAGAATCGAAATATTTTGTATCTTTAATGATTTCTTCTTACCATTTACTAAAGAATAAGACTTATGCAAACAAACTATGACCTTGATAATGGATTGAAATTATGCATGAAGACTTGAAACCATGTTTTGGTATCATGCATATCCAAGTAATATTGATTTGAAAATTTATTGATTTAGTATCATTCCCAACATAATAATGATGATGACTTGGCATTTCACACAAGAAAACTTTATCCAAATCATAATCTTGATATTTGATACATGAGATTTTTCTATGAATCAAGATCTTGTTTTTGTACTCCTATGATTTTTTCTTGGTATTTAAAGAGGAGATTTACTATATGAATCATGCCTTTTGGTATTCACATGATCATATTTTTCATGCCATGATTTATTTATGATACTCTCTTGTATTCAATTAGTGTATATCTCATCACCAAATTAATTCTTCTTGATATTCTTCATGAAATGAAATTATACATGAAATACTTATGAGAAGTTATGATCATGCATAATAGGATGTAGTATAATTGGACATGTCGGTATCATCATGATTTGAAATATTTATGATTTGGAATAATGCATGCAATACTATAATTTGTTGCTAAAATGATGTATCATGAATACTTGAGTATCATATATGATATGCCTATAGTGATGATTTATTTTTAGTAGCATACATAAAGTAAGGATGATATGTAAGGTTTTGAAATTGTGCATGTTTTAATTTGAAACTATAATGATGCACAAACATATTGAAATAAGATTTATACTTTATCTTTGTCATAATTTGAAAATTATTGTAAAGGGAAAAAGAATTATAAAAGTGTATTCTTCCCTTCTTTTTGACAATGACAAAGGGGGAGATAAAATTTGCTTGCACAATGAAAAAATATGCTAGTTGGCTCATCTCAAAAGAGAAGCAAAGATTGAGAACTTGTGTATTTCAAGAAGTAAGAGTTGCTTTCTTGAACATCTCAAATATTGCTAACTTATATTTTCTAAAATGATGTAAAAAATTTGCTAGCTTGTATGATGTAAAACTTGTTACTAGCTTGAACATTGCAAAGGAAGCAAAAATTGCACTTCTCAAATGAGAAGAAAGAACTTGCTATCTTGAACATCACATTTCAAAAGACTTCTCAAATGAGAAGAAAGAACTTGCTATCTTGAACATCACATTTCAAAAGATGTAAAAAATTTTCAACTTTCATGTGTAAAATTTTCTAGCTTGCATATTCCAAAATTATGTAAAACTTACTAAATTTGCTAGCTTGCAAATTGCATGGAGAAAGAATTGCTAGAAACGCAAAAATGCTAGCTTACTTGTTTCAAGTAGATGGAAAAAACTTGTTAGCTTGCATGATGATAGATGCAATGATTTGAACTTGCATATCTAAAAACTTGCTAAGTTGCACTTTTCCTTTTTGTTGATGATAAAGGGGGAAAAGTTATGATGACAATCATGCATGAAATGATGTATTAAATGATTATGATTTGATTATGCATAATTTTATGATGATGTGTTATGATTAAATTTTCTTTGACTTGAATTCAATTTTAATTCAAGGTTCATCTCACATATGGCATATTGATAGGGGGAGTTTCTTTAAACTCTGGGAGTTTGTTTAAACTCCATCATCAATTGGTTATCATTATAAAAAAGGGAGAGATTGTTGAATCTTAGATTTTGATGATGAAATCAATTAATGAGTTTGTGATTTAATCTATTTTTTTAGTGACACAGGACTAGCTTCGATCAAGAAGAGGCAAATTGATTAAAGAAAGAAGAATCATATTGGGCTAGAGTGAACATGTCAGAAGATTGGACGTCAAGCCGGAGGATCGGTCGACGTGTCGGTAGAAGACTCGTGTCATAAATTTGGGCATTGGGCCGAAGGAGCAAACATTTCTCCAAGGAGATTGGAGTTGCGGAGGTCAACATGCCAATTAGGCAAAAGGCTGCAAAAGAGGACGATACGCAAAAGGATCGGATGAGTACCGGATGAACCAATGATATGCTAGATAAAGGATTAATGTTTTATAATCATATATCTAAGATCGAAGAAGTTTATGGGGCTAATTAAGTTAGCTTTTGTTATAATCATGCTAACTCAATTAAGGGCCAATTGGGCCTCAATTGGGACTAATTTTGGCTCATTCGAAGACCCATTCAGTGACCTAAAAGTTGGGTCAGGCGGTGGCACCGCTAGAACAAGCGGTGGAACCACCTGTGTGTTAGAAAACTCGAAAAATTCGATCTCCGAAGCTGTCGGGTGGTAGTACCGCCCAGACACAGTCTCCTAGGCGGTAGTACCGCCAGACTGGGTAGTGATACCGCCCGTACCCTGAAATCTCAGGGATTTGAATTTTGGGATCCAAATTTAAATCCATTTGGGGCCTATAAATACCCCACTCTTTCCTGCTTACGATAATAAGAATTGGGTAGAAAGGGGGAAAGAATCCTTGATGAAAAAGAGTTAAAAAAGCTTGAAAAGTGTTGAGTGTTCCCTTCCACCTCTTAGAGTTTAGAGTTCATTATAAGAGGTGTGTGAAACTTGTAAAGGTTCTCTCCTAAGCCTGTCAAAAGGAGAATGGAGTTGTAAAAGGGTAGTTGGTCTTTGCCCATTAAAGAAAGACCATTAGTGGATGTCGGTAACCTCGACGGAAGAGGAATCGGGAGTGGATGTAGGTCACGACGACCGAACCACTATAAACTTGGTTTACATTTATTTTGAGAAATTTACTTTAACTGCAAACTACCCTACATCCTTATTGCTTTTACTATGCTCCCATACTCTTTCAAGTTAATATTTTTATGAAATGATTTTCATCAAAATTGGTTTTAATCGAACAAAAGATTTTTCAAACCGATAATTTTATCCGCACACTAATTCCCCCCTCTCTTAGTGCTAACTCATTCCTAATAGCCTTTACTGTGGAGAGCATTCCTATATCATTCCCAATGATCAAGATATCATCCATATATATCATCAAAAAGATGATAGTGCTCCCACTCACCTTCCTATATACATAAGGCTCATTTTCATTCTTAACGAAGTCATAAGATCTGATCGCCTCATCAAATCTTATGTTCCAATTCGGGAAGCTCGTTTTAGTCCATAGATGGACCTAAGCAACCTGCACACTTTATTTGGACTATTCTTGGATACGAATATCTCATGTTGTATCATATTCACCTCCTTCTTGAGGTTACCATTGAGGAACACGGATTTCATGTTCATTTGTCAAATCTCATAATCATAGTATGCTGTAGTAGCCAATAGAATTCAGATGGATTTTAGCAAGGCTACGGTGAGAAGGTTTTGTCATAGTCAACACCTTGCCTTTGATAATATCCCTTAGCCATTATCCTTGCTTTATAGATCTCTGCCTTTCCATCTACTCCGATCTTCTTTTTTAAGATCCACTTGTAACTAATAGGTATAAAACCCTCGAGTGCATCAACTATATTCCAAACCTTGTTGGAGCATATGGAATCCATCTTAGAATTCATGGCCTCTTACCACTTCCTGGAGTCTATACTCGTAATGGCCTTTTCGTAGTGTTAGGATCAAGTTGGCACTAAGAAGGGGGAGTGAATTAGTGCAGTGATGAAAATGTCGGTTTTGAAACTTTCATTCGATAAAAAACCTGTTTCGACAAAGCCCGTATAGGAAATATGTTTAATTTGAAAGCGTACAGAAGCGTAGAGAAAGTAAAGCAAGACAGTTTGTAATAAAGGTAAATTACATAAATAGAAATGCAAACCGAGTTTTATAGTACTTTAGTCATCGTGACCTACATCCACTCCTGATTCCTCTTCCGTCGAGGCTGCCAACATCTACTAACGATCTTCTTTCAACATACGAAGATTAACTATCCTTTTACACCTCTCTTCTCCTTTTCACAGGTTTAGAGGACAACCTTTTACAAGCACTCACTCCTCCCTAAACAAAATTTTAAACTTTAAAACTAGATGAAGGAATTTCTCAAGTGATTACTATAGTGTTTTTCCACTTTTAAGTTCTCTGTACATATGTGTTTTAACTAGGAATGAAAGGGGTATTTATAAGCTCCCAATGAATTCAAACTTGGAGCCAAAACTAGTCTCATTCTAGGTCTTCCGGGTATTGGCGGTATCACCACCAGTGTTGGGCGGTACCATCGCCTGCAGTACTAACACTATGCGATACCATCACCCAATCTGGTGGTACCATCGCCTGACACCCTGCCACTGGGTGGTACCACTACCCAGTCTAGTAGAACCACTCCTTGACACAGTCTCGGAGACTATGTCTGGGCAATACCATCGCCCAAACTGATGGTACCATTGCCTGACATAGTCTTGGAGACTGTGCCACTAACGGTTCCACTTATTGGTTCACTGTTTGGGCCTTTCACTTAGCCCAACATAGCTCAAACTTAGGCCCAATTGGCCCCTAATTGAGTTGGCTCAATTCCAACCCAATTATACCTAAAACCTACTTCGATCTAGATAATTATTACAAAGCTAAATCAAATGTTGTCTGACATGTCATTGGTTCATCGACGCCTCGTCTGATTCTTCAGCGCATCGTCCTCTCTTGCGACTTATTGCCCAATTGGCCAATTGACCTCCGAAACTCTGATTTCCTTAGCGCAATTTTCGCTCTTCTTGGCCTGATGCTCGAACCCTTGGCCCGAAGCCTTCTATCGATACGTCGACCAATCCTCCAGCTCGACATCCAATCTTCTGATATGTTCCACTCCGGTCCAACATGATTCTTCCTGCTTTAATTGTCTCTCCATGATCGAAGCTTCCTGTGTCACTCAAAATACTGATCAGATCTAAACACTATCAATTGGTTTCATCCTCAAAATCCGAGATTCAACAATCTCCCCCTTTTTTATGATGACAACCAATTGATGACAGAGTTAACCTTAACTCCCCCTATCAATATGTCATTTTGATAGAACTCTTGAATTCATAAATCCAAGCAATATGTCATCATAAAATCATGCATAAGATTTTAATATCGTCATCATACTTCTCCCCCTTTGTCATCAACAAAAAGGAGAAGTGCATCTAGCTAGTTTTTTAGATATGTAAGTTTTACAACATACAAGCTAGTAAATTTTTTATCACTTTACAACATGCATAATCACCAAATCATCATTAATTTTAAAGATGTGCAAGTTTGTAAATTTTGCAAATTTGCTCTTTTGCTTCTTAAAATAGGCAAGCTAGCAATTTTTTGCTTCCTTTGCAATGTTTGAACTAGAAATTTTTGCTTCCTTTGCAAAGCATAAGCTAGCAAAATTTTACATCATTTTACAACATGTAAGCTAGCAACAATTTAGAGTTTTACATGTTTGTAAATTTTGCTAGATGTGAAAGTTAGAATGTTTGTTTTTCTTTACGATGTTCAAACTAGCAGATTTTTTAAAAAAATGCAAGATAGTGAATAGCAAGTTTAGAAAATGCAAGCTAGCAAATTTTTCACATATGAAAGTTGGTAAAATTTTTGAATCTTTTGAGATGAGCAAGCTTTTTGGCTTCTCTTTATGATGTACAAACTAGCAGATTTTGCTTTTCATTGCGATACATAAGTTAGCAACTTTTTTTCTCTTTTTCATTGTCAAAAAGAAAGGAAGAATACAATTTTATAATTCTTTTCCCTTTATATTAATTTTCAAATCATGACAAATATAAAGTATCATTCTTAATGACATAAGGTATCATTTCAGAAAATGATAATTGTTAACTTTCACATCATTTCATCAAAAAATCATAGTATTGCATGCATTATTTCAAATCATAAATATTTCAAATCATGATGGTATCAAAATGTCAAATTACATAACATCCTACTATGCATGATCATAACTTCTCATTTGTATGCATCAACATAATATCATGAGTATTTCATGCATAATTTCATATCATCACATGAAGAATATCAAGAAAAATTAATTGGGTGATGAGATATATACTTTATGAATACAAGGGAGTTACGAACCAAATTTCAAGTTGTGAATATCGAAAAATCAAGAGAAAAATTATGATTATTTTTGGATGACTCAAATAACGAAAAGAAGAATCATAGTAAATAATCTTGATTCATAAAAAATCTCATGTTATAATTCTAAGAATTCACAAGAAAAATCATGATTCATTTGACAAAAGGATTGTCGATTCATGCATTTGAATAAATATTTTTAAACCATCATCACTTCAACTCATCATGCATAGGTTTAAAATATAAAATAATCAAATATGATATAAACATTTATTTTTAAAATATTCATTATTATTTTCAACTTATTCAATTTGTCAAATTAACAAAGTCACTTTCAAGATATTCAAAATGAAATAAAGAGATTTATCGATCTCTTGAAATGCTAGTGATTTCTTTTTACCCCTTTGTCATTATAAATAAGAAAGAAGAAGAGAGAAATAATACATAACAAGACTCAAGTCATAAATTATCAAGATGTGAAGGAGCACATCATGGTTTATTAGGAAAAGTCTCCTTTTTAGTAAATGACAAAAAGAATTATAGGAGAAACAAATAAAATATCTTGATTCATGCATAAAAAATCTTATAATTTATATAGAAAAGTACCTCTTAAATAATATGAGAACACATAATAGAAGATCTTGATTCATAAAATATTTCAAGTTATAATTATGAGGAATTAAAATCATGATATAGGTAAAAACTCCTTCAAATTCAAATTATCAAAATTATCAAAATCACTTTCAAGAGATTCAAAATGACATAAATAGATTTATTAATCTCTTAGGATCTCTTATTGAAAATTTTAATAAGTATTTTTATATAGTCATTTTCAAGAAAAATAATGCATTCCTCTATGCGATTGATTTCATACAAGCATGCTATTGTTTTCTAAGCCAAAACATGTATTATTGTTTAAACTCGAAAAACAAGATTTATCACAAAAATCATCAAGACTTCAAATCATCATGCATAATTAAATCATTAATCATGGTACCAAAATTATTAATATTTTCATTGCATCTTAAATCATCAAACATGATTTCATTAAACATAAAGCATTTTCAATCAAAATCAAAATCAAAAAGCAATAGGGAAATCATCAAGATACACATTATTACTTCTTAAAAACATATATAGGATTAATCTTATTAGGTGTACAAACATTAGATTTAAATCTAACATTTTGTTCCTTAATCATAAAGAAATATAATTATCATGATCAATTTTTTAAATTTTTCAAAAACACTATAAAGAAAAGCATGATCCCCTTTTATTTATCTTTTTTATATTTTATATATTAATTAAAAAATAACTTATGAAATGCATCAAGTAATTTCAAAATAAAGGGGTTTTGGTTACCTCATTGTCGAAAGCCATTAAGACGTAGTTCATCACCTTGTCTTTGTTGGTTTGCTTCTCGTCTTCAGATGCGCTCGATTCATCCCAAGCCGCCTTGAATACTTCCTTCTTCTTTGGTACCTTCTTTGTTAGTTTATTTTTATTCTTCGATTCTTGTTTTAAAATTTTCATAAGCTTTATTGTTAAGAGTTCAAAGTCATCATCACTTGAGCTTTTGCTCGAGTGATCTTCATTTGTTCTAAGTGTCAAATCCTTCATGTTCTTTAGAAGATTATTCTCAAGTTCATCATGTGTCTTGCACGTTATTTCATAGGTCATTAATGACCTAATAAGTTCTTCAAGAGCAAGGTTGTTTAAGTCCTTTACTCCTTGTATTGCCGTCACTTTTGGATCCCAGCTTTTTGGAAGGGATCTTAGTATTTTCTTAACAAGTTCAAAATTAGAAAAATATTTACTAAGACTTTTTAAACTAATAATGACATCTGTAAGACGGGTGTACATATCAATGATAGTTTTTTTTGGCTTCATTCAAAACAACTCAAAATCATGCATCAAAAGATTGACTTTAAACTCTTTAACTCTATTCATGCCTTTGTGTGTGATTTCAAGAGTGTGCCAAATCTCATAAGCCATTTCACAAATAGAAACTCGATTGAATTCATTTTTGTCTAATGCACAAAATAAGGTATTCATAGCCTTGGCATTTAAAGGGAAAATCTTCTTCTCCAACTTATTCGAACCGTTCATTGGAAGAGAAGACTTTTAAAAGCCATTTTTCACAATGTTCTATATCTCAAAATCCATAGAAATTAAAAAAATTCACATTCTAGTTTTCCAATATGTGTAATCTGACCCATTAAACATGGGTGGACGTGTGATTGAATGACCCTATTGGTTGCCGACAAGTACCATCTCTCTTAGGTTTCAAACCAAGATGAGAGTGATCTCGCTCTGATACCAACTGTTAGGATCGAGTCGGCACTAAGAGGGGGGGTAAATTAGTGCAGTGATAAAAACGTCGGTTTTGAAACTTTCGTTCGATGAAAAACCCATTTCGATAAAGCCCGTATAGGAAATATGTTTAACTTGAAAGTGTACAGAAGAGTAAAGCAAGTAACATAGTTTATAGTAAAGATAAATTGTACAAATAGAAATACAAACTGAGTTTTATAGTGGTTCAGTCATCGTGACCTACATCCACTCCTGATTCCTCTTCCATCGAAGCCACCGGCATCCACTAACGATCTTCTTTCAACGGGCAAAGATCAATTACCCTTTTACACCCCTCTTCTTCTTTTCATATTTTTAGGAGATAACTTTTTACAAGCACTCACTCCTTAAACATAATTTTAAACTTTAGAACTAGAGGAGGAGATTTCTCAAGTGATTGCTATAGTATTTTCCCACTTTTAAGTTATCTATGCTTATGTGTCTTAACCAAGGATTAGAGGGGTATTTATAGGCTCCAAATAGATTCAAACTTGGAGCCAAAACTAGTCTCATCCCGAGTGTTCGGGTACTGATAGTACCACCGCTAGTGCTGGGCAATACCACCACTTCACACCTTGCCACTGGGCGGTACTGTTAGGATCGAGAGCACTAAGAGGGGGGGGGGTGAATTAGTGCAGCGAAAATCTTTCAACGATTAAAAACGAAAGTTGCGTTCGTTCGATAAAGCCGATTCTAAGATTACTTAAGATTAATCGTAGTTTACATCTAAACATAGTTTACGTCTAAACGCAGTTTGCGTCTAAACGCAGTTTACGTCTAAACGCAGTTTGCGTCTAAACGCAGTTTGCGTCTAAACGCAATTTATGTCTAAACGCAGTTTTACATCTAAATGCAGTTTGCGTCTAAACGCAGTTTTACGTCTAAATGTAGTTTGCGTCTAAACGTAGTTTTACGTCTAAACGTAGTTTACGCCTAAATACTGATTCTGAAGATACTGAACTTTGAGATGCGTTTTATAAATGCACAGAAGGCAGTTTGTAGTTATAAATGGAGTCAAAACGTAAATGTAAACTGCAATGTAATGATCGTACGAAAACACCGATTTACATCTAAAGGCAGATTCGGAAAGATCAGAACTTAGAAACTCGTTCGTAAAAGCGCAGAGGGCAGTAGCTATGTAGGAGGTTTGTAGTAATGATAAAGTGCTCAAAGTAAAAGCAAACCAGAGATTTAGAGTGGATTGGTCAGTCTTAACCTACTCCACTTTTGGCTTCCTCCACCGACGAGGTCACCGACGTCAACTAGAGGCCTTCCTTCAATAGGCGAAGGCCAACTGCCCTTTTATAGTTTCACTCCTTTTGATAGGCTCAGGAGTCAACCCTTACAGAACCTTTCTCTCCTCTCTTTACAACTTAAAACTTGAAGAACAAAGGGAGGAGAACTTTAGGCCTTAACAACAATTTCGAGCTCTTAGAATCATAGAAAAGATCAAAATTTCGGTATGGGTCTGTATCTTTTCAGTTCTGAATGGGTGGGGTATTTATAGGCCCCAACCCAATTCAAATTTGGAGTTCAAAACGATCAAATCCCGGAATTCCGGGATCAGGCGGTTGCACCTCTTGACTGGAGAGGTTGCACCGCCTGGCAGAGCTCGAAGACTGAGCCCAGGCGGTTGCACCTCTCTGTCAGGGGCGGTTGCATCGCCTGAGTCTGGCTCGGAGACTGAGCCCCAAGCGGTGCCACCTCCTGACTGAGGCGGTTGCACCTCTCTACCAGAGCTCGAAGACCGAGCTCAGGCGGTGCTACCTCTCTGTCAGGGGAGGTTGCACCGCCCAGTCTCGCTCGGAGACTGAGCCCAGGCGGTGCCACCTCCTGCCTGGGGCGGTTGCACCACCCAGCTTCATTGGGAGATCCTCTCCTGGGCGGCGCCACCTCCAACCCTGGCGGTGGCACCTCTTACACGATTTCAGCTCACTTGGTTTAGCTCCAAACTTGGCCCAAACCAGTCCGAACTTGGGTCTAATTGGCCCCTACTTGGGTTATAGGATTAACACCTAATCCTAACCCTAATTAATGTGCTAACTATGAATTTAAAGACATTTTCTAAGCTATTACAAAGTTCGCAAGTCAAGACTTCTTCTAGCGAGCTTCCGGCAAACTTCCGGTGGTCTTCCGATGAACTCTCGGAAACCATTCTGCGGACTTCCGGCAAGCTCCTAGACTTCACGATTTGATCTTAGCGAGTTCCAACGAGCTTCTTCGGCAAGCTCCGATCTTTCTCGGCGAGCTCCGCGAACTTCCAACGAACCTTCCGGCGAGCTTCCGAAAAACCCTTCGGCAAGCTCCTAACTCATTCTCGGCTAGTTCCGGTAGCATTCCCAACAAACCTTCGGACTTCCGTCGAACTCTCGAACTTGCAAAAAATCCTTCGCGCTTGACTCCGACACTTTGTTTCGCTTTATGTCTTCATCGTTATCATAGTTAATCCTGCACAATTAAAACAAAACTTCGATCGAGACAATTAATCCTAAGCAATTAACCAAGTTGTCCGGCATGTCATTGGTCCCTCGACGCTTCGTCCGATTCTTCGGTGTATCATCCTCTCCTACAGCCTATTTCCCAATCGGCCAGTTGACTCCGCAACTCTGATATCCTTGGCACAATACCCGCTCTTCTTGGCCCGATGCCAGAGTCCACGGCCCGAAGCCTTCTGTCGATACGTTAACCGATCCACCGGCCCGACGTCCAATCTTCTGACATGTTCCTTTGGCACAACATGATTTTCCTGCTTTAATTGTCTCATCCTAATCGAAGCATCCTGCGTCACTCAAACCGCAGATTAAATCATAAACATATATCAAGTAGTTTCATCATCAAAATATGATATTCAACAATCTCCCCCTTTTTGATGATGACAACCACTTGATGACGGAGTTAAACTTAACTCCCGGAGTTTAAACAAACTCCCCCTATCAATATGCCATATTGATAGAACCTTGAATTCAAACTGAATTCAAGTCATTGCAATATTCATCATGAATACTTGCAACACGTCATCATGAACTTATGCATAAACTTATGCATAACATGTCATGTCATCAACATACTTCTCCCCCTTTGTCATCCACAAAAAGGAGAAGTACCACAATCAAGTGTTTGTGATATTAGTTCAACTCATTGCATGAAAAACATAATATCAAGTTTTATCATCATGCAAGTTTGTTATTATCAAATATTGCGATGTAAGCTTTTGATATCATAACGCAAACATTTCAAGTGTTTATCAATTGTAGCATTTCATCACATGGTAAGATATCAACGCATAAAATTATGATACAAGTTCTTGATATCTTAACGCATGATGCAAACATGGCATAATGCAAGTTTGGCAATCATAGCATCAATTCATATATCTCTTAATGATGCAAGCATTGTAAATATGGCAATCATACCAATTCATATATCTCTTGATGATGCAAGTATAGCATTAGTGTTCATAGCATCAATTCATATATTTCTCCCCCTTTGTCATCAACAAAACAGAGAACGATATAAGCAAATTTTTAGCATAAGTGCTTGTAATTATTCATGTCATAACTAGGTTCATGTCATTTTCCAACAGTGAGTGATAGGATATCAATTATACAAACATCTCAAGGAAAACATGACATGGAGATAGCTTTGAAAACTTCTTCCTTTTTTATATGTTATTATCTTTTTGCATGAAGGAGGAAAACTATTTGTGATACATGCTATTTGTGAGTTTACTTCGAGTGAAGTTAGAATCGATGAGAGATTAAATCATGCTTCATTTTTACAAGGACCAGGATATGTATGTGAAACAAATCCTTGCAAGTAAAAACACTTTCATCCATATTCATCAAATCCATTTCTCAAAAAATATTTTTCACATGATATGTGTATGAGAGATGTATTTGCTAGTTGATTACATATGTCAAAAATCAATGATATGAACTAAACTTGATATGACATATGCTTGTTAAGTTTGGAAGAGAGTAAACTTGATATGTTAGGTTCAAGAGAATCCGAAAATGAAATTTGACTCTTTCTTGCATTCGGACAAGGTTTTGCTATAGATATTCCATTACAATCATGAAGGTAAAGCATGCTTGTTATCATGGAAGTTTTGTATTCAAGCACATAATTTCCAACATGTAATTGTGTAAAATTATTATGCCAATCAAGTGATTTGATCATTCAATCAAGAAAGTTCGAAAAATAATTTTAACACGTTCAATCATTAGGACGTATTTTTGCCATAGTTTTTCAAATATAATCATGAAGATAAGACATTCTCATCATCATGGTAGTACGATGGCAAGTTTACAATTTTAAGACACGCAAGCTAGTAATTTTGAGATGTTCAAGAAAGCAACTCTTGCTTCTTGAAATATAAGTTTTGCTACATGTGCAAGTTAACTTTTTGCTTCTGCAAGATAGCATTTCTTGGTGATGTTCAATATAGCAAGTTCTACATCATGCAAGCTAGTGAATCTTATAACATTTTAGAACATGCATGAGCATCATAAGTTTTAATGATGTGCAAAATTACAAATTTTGCATGTTTGTATTTGTGCATCTTGAGTTCTTGGTGATGTTCAAGATAACAATTCCTTTTCTTTTGAGAAGTGTAATTATTTTCTTTCTCCCTTTTTTTTTAATTATATGAGCTAGCAAATTAGCTTTCAAACATGTTTTGCTCCCCCTTTGTCTTTGTCAAAAAGAAGGGAAGACCCTTTAATTTAATTTCTAAATTATGACAAAGGTAAATAGCATTGATGAAAATTCAAGTCTTGAATGTCAACAATTATTTTATCATGAATATTTCATCATTGCATGCATCATTATCATCATATATTTTTAAAACATATAAACTCATTATTATATGATTCCAAATCATCATTCCTATTATTTCAATCATTGTTTCAATCATCTTTATAGCTTATCATGCACAATATGTCAAACCATCTAATATGATACAAACATTTATTTTCAAAGTATTTATCACTATTTTCGATCATGATACCAAACATTCATCATTTAGAGCATTCATGATATTAAATCAACATTTATAATACTTCATTTTAGTAACAACTCAAGGCATTTTAAATCATGATTCACATCATATGCAATACATAACATTATTATTAAAAAGATCAAGTATTGCATGCATCATTGCAAATCATAAATGCTTCATATCATGATGGTATCAAAACATCATTATATTAAGCATGATTTCATATTTTCAATCAAAATCATTTTGTTTGTTTATCATAAAATATGTATTTTTCATGATTATTTTCAAAATTACTAGCATGATCATAAATTTTGCATTTTCATCATCATCATATATATATATATATATATTTTAACATGTAATTTTTAAGAAAATTAATTCTATATTAAAAAGAAAATGTATTATGAAGAGCATCATGTAATTTCGAAATAAACCAAAGGCATTTTAATTACCTCAACGTCGTAGGTTGTTAAGGCATAGTTTGTCGCCTCGCTTTTGTTGATTTTTTCTTCATCTTCGGAGGAGCTCGATTCATCCTAATTTTTGTTCTTCTTCTTGCGTTTAAAGCAAGTAGTTCCATTCTTTTTGCTTTTTAATTTTCGTTTCATTTGTAGCTTAAGTTCACCATCACTTGAGCTTATGCTCGAGTGGTCTTCAAATGTTCTATATCCCAAATCCTTCCTGTTCTTTGGAAGGTTGTTTTGTTCATCATTGTCCTCATCACTTGAGTCATTGCTCAAGTGGCATTCATTTGTCTAGAGTTCCAAATCCTTCCTGTTCTTTGGAAGGTGATTGTGTTCAACATGTTCATCATGTGCATTGTGCACCATTTCATATGTTATCAACGAACCAATTAGTTCTTCAAGTGGTAAGTTGTTTAGATTTTTAGCTTCTTGTATTGCAGTTACTTTTGAATCCCACTTCTTAGAAAGAGAACGCAAAATCTTGTTTATGAGTTCAAAATCCGAAAAACATTTTCCAAGAGCTTTTAAACTATTGACGACATCCGTGAAACGGGTGTACATGTCGCCTATAGTCTCGCTTGGTTGCATTCGAAAAAGCTCAAAATCATGCAATAAAAAGTTAACTTTCGAGTCTTTGACTCTACTAGTTCCCTCGTGCGTGATTTAAAGTGTTTGCCAAATGTCAAAAGTCGTTTCGCACGTAGAAATCCGATTGAAATCATTTTTGTCCAAGGCGCAAAATAAGGCATTCATAGCCTTTGCGTTTAAAGAAAAATACTTCTCCTCCAAATCCGACCATTCGTTCATCGGTTTAGAGGGAAGTTGAAAATTGTTTTCAATGATATTCCATAAATCTAAATTCGTAGAAATCAAGAAAACTCTCATTCGAGTTTTCCAATAAGTGTAGTCCAATTCGTTAAACAACGGTGGACGAAAGACCGAAAAGCCCTCTCGAAAGCCATGAAGAGTCATTTCTCTCGGGTGTAAATCCGAAATGAGAAAAACCGGGCTCTGATACCAATTGTTAGGATCGAGAGCACAAAGAGGGGGGGGGGTTGAATTAGTGCAGCGGAAATCTTTCAGCGATTAAAAACGAAAGCTGCGTTCGTTCGATAAAGCCGATTCTAAGATTACTTAAGATTAATCGCAGTTTACGTCTAAACGCAGTTTGAGTCTAAATGCAGTTTACGTCTAAATGCAATTTTACTTCTAAACACAGTTTGCGTCTAAACGCAGTTTTATGTCTAAACGTAGTTTGCGTCTAAACGCAGTTTTACGTCTAAACGTAGTTTATGTCTAAATACTGATTCTGAAGATACTGAACTTTGAGATGTGTTTTATAAATGTGCAGAAGGCAGTTTGCAGTTATAAATGGAGTCAAAACGTAAACGTAAACTGCAATGTAATGATCGTACGAAAACACCAATTTACGTCTAAAGGCAGATTCGGAAAGATCAGAACTTAGAAACTCATTCGTAAAAGCGCAGAGGGTAGTAGCTATGTAGGATGTTTGCGGTAATGATAAAGTGCTCAAAGTAAAAGCAAACCAGAGATTTAGAGTGGTTCGGTCTGTCTTGACCTACTCCACTTTTGGCTTCCTCCACCGACAAGGTCACCGACGTCAACTAGAGGCCTTCCTTCAATAGGCGAAGGCCAACTGCCCTTTTACAGTTTCACTCCTTTTGACGGGCTCAGGAGACAACCCTTACAGAACCTTTCGCTCCTCTCTTTACAACTCAAAACTTGAAGAACAGAGGGAGGAGAACTTTAGGCCTTAACAACTATTTTGAGCTCTTAGAATCACGAAAAAGATCAAGATTTCCGGTGGGTCTCTGTATCTTTTCAGTGCTGAATGGGTGGGGTATTTATAGGCCCCAACCCAATTCAAATTTGGAGCTCAAAATCGATCAAATCCGGAATTCGGGATCAGGCGGTTGCACCTCTCGACCGGAGAGGTTGCACCGCCGGCAGAGCTTCGAAGATCGAGCCCAGCCAGGTTTCACCTCTCTATCAAGGGCGGTTGCACCTCTCTCGTCGGGCGGTTGCACCGCCGAGTCCAACTCGAGATCGAGCCCCGGCGGTGCCACCTCCTCGGCCCGAGGCGGTTGCACCTCTCGCCGAGCTTCGAGACCGAGCTCGGGCGGTGCTACCTCTGTCGGGGGAGGTTGCACACCCCGGGCCTCGCCGGAGATCGAGCCCAGGCGGTGCCACCTCCTCCCCTTGGGCGGTTGCACCGCCAGCTTTCGGGAGATCCTCTCCTCAAGCGGTGCCACCTCCAACCCCCGGTGGTGCCACCTCTTACACTATTTTAGCTCACTTGGTTTGGCTCCAAACTTGGCCCAAACTAGTCCTAACTTGGGCCTAATGGCTCCTACTTGGGTTATAGGATTAACACCTAATCCTAACCCTAATTAACGTGCTAACTATGAATTTAAAGACATTTTCTAAGCTATTACAAAGTCCATAAGTCAAGACTTCTTCTCGGCGAAGCTTCCTAAAACTTCCCGGGGTCTTCCGATGAACTCTCGGAAACCATTCTGCGGACTTCCGGCAAGCTCCTAGACTTCACAATTTGATATTAGCGAGTTCCAACGAGCTTCTTCGGCAAGCTCCGATCTTTCTCGGCGAGCTCCGCGAACTTCCAATGAACCTTCCGGCGAGCTTCCGAAAAACCCTTCGGCAAGCTCCCAACTCATTCTCGGTAGTTCCGGTAGCATTCCCGACGAACCTTCGGACTTCAATCGAACTCTCGAATTTGCAAAAAATCCTTCGTGCTTGACTCCGACACTTTGTTTCGCTTTATGTCTTCATCGTTATCATAGTTAATCCTGCACAATTAAAACAAAACTTCGATTGAGACAATTAATCCTAAGCAATTAACCAAGTTGTCCGGCATGTCATTGGTCCCTCGATGCTTCGTCCGATTCTTCGGCGCATCGTCCTCTCCTGCAGCCTATTGCCCAATCGGCCAGTTGACTCCGCAACTCCGATATCCTTGGCACAATACCCGCTTTTCTTGGCCCGATGCCCGAGTCCACGGCCCGAAGCCTTCTGTCGATACGTTGACCGATCCACCGGCCCGACGTCCAATCTTCTAACATGTTCCTTCGGCACAACATGATTTTCCTGCTTTAATTGTCTCATCCTAATCAAAGCATCCTGCGTCACTCAAACCGCAGATTAAATCATAAACATATATCAAGTAGTTTCATCATCAAAATACGAGATTCAACAGGTACCACCACTGACATAGACTTGGAGACTATGCCATCGACGGTTCCATATGTTGGGTCACTGTTTGGGCCTTTCACTTGGCCCAACATAGCCCAAACTTGGGCCCAATTAGCCCCTAATTGAGTTGGCCCAATTCTAACCCAATTACACCTAAAACCTACTTCGATCTAGACAATTATTACAAAGCTAAATCAAATATTGTTTGGCATGTCATTGGTTCATCGATGGCTTGTCTGAATCTTCAGCGCATCATCCTCTCTTGTGGCTTATTGCCTAATCGACCAATTGACCTCTGCAACTCTGATTTTCTTGGCACAATTTTCGCTCTTCTTGGCCTCATGCTCGAACCCATGGCCCGAAGCCTTCTACCGATACATCAACCGATCCTCCAGCTCGACGTCCAATCTTTTGACATATTCCACTCTGGCCTAACATAATTCTTCCTACTTTAATTGTCTCTCCCTGCTCGAAGCTTCTTGTATCACTCAAAATGCAGATCAGATCATAAATAATATCAATTGGTTTCATCATAAAAATCTAAGATTCAACACGTAGGTTTGAGGATCAATATCCTCAACATCCTCTCTCCTAATATGTCCCACATATCTTTCAGGAGGATGGGATACTCTATCGGACCTATGTAAAGTCAGAACTTGTGTGTTAGGTACCTGAATAGACTTAGGCTATAGAATGGTGCTTGGGCTAGGTTCTCCAACCTCGCTCAACTCTACCATGCTCCCATTGTCTCCACCAAGAATGTGTTCCTTCTCAAGGAACACTACTCTCTTAGCTATAAAGGCTTTTTGGTCCACAATGTGATAGAAATAATACCCATTAGTTTTCTTGGGGATCCCATGAACATGCACCGTTCCATCCTGGATTATAATTTATCGGGGTTATGTCTTTTGATGTGGGCAGGGCAGCCCCAAATTTTAACAACCTTAAGATCAGGCTTCTTCCCTTTTCATATCTCATATAGAGAGACACTACCTACTTAGTTAGAATTCTAGTCAGAAAGTAAACTGCGATCTCTACGGCATATCCTTAGAATGAGATGGGGAGGTTGGCGAAACTCATCATAGACTACATGTCTAAAAGTGTGTGATTCCTCCTTTCGGATGCATCATTGAGTTGGGGTGTATAAGGAGGTGTCCGAAAGGATGCATTATTGAGCTGGGGTGTATAAGGAGGTGTCCATTGGGACAGAATCCCATGGTCCTTGAGAAAGTGGGTGAACTCTATACTCAAGTACTCACCTCCTTGATTTGATCGAAGAGTCTTAATACTCTTTCCAGTCTGATTCTCCACTTCATTCTTATACTCCCTGAATTTCTCGAAGGCCTCAGACTTGTACTTCATCAAGTATACATGTTCATACCTTGAGAAATTATCAATAAAAGTAATGAAGTAGGAGTAACCACTTATGGCTTAAGTTGATATGGGACCATATACATTACTATGTATGAACTAAATTGAGAGTTGGCCATCTTTCCACGAAGGCAAGGCTCATAAGTTGCATATGACTCAAAGTCGAATGGATCTAGGTATCCATCCTTTAGCAACTTTTGAATCCTTCCTTCATGGATATGACCTAGCCTACAATGCCACATATATGCATTATTCACCTTATCTCATTTCCTCTTAGACTCACTTACATTCATGATATGTAGAGTAGTGTCTAAAATAAACAAACTATTATACAATGTTCCTCTTATGATGATTTCATTGTCTAATAATATTAAATAATAATTATTCTCAAAAACTAATTTATATCCACTAACTGTCAAACATAAAATGAAAATAATATTTTTGATAATAAAAGGAATAAAATACCAACCATCTAATGCAAAAATAGATCCACCAGCCAGATGTAAGGTGACCTCACTAATAGCCACTATAGTAACTTTTGCTCCATTGCCCATATCTTGAGGTTCATCTCGCCTCTTGCCAATCTCCTAGGTCTTACTAGTGCTTGCAACGAATTATAGATGTGATAAGAACTACTGTTATTATAAGATTCTAACAAATAAAGACTAATCATGAATGTACCTGAAGCTTCTCCAAGCTTCTATTTTGCCTTCTCTGCAAAGTATTTTTTACAGTTCCTCTTCCAGTACCTATCTTTGTCGTAGTGGAAGCATTGACCTTTGTCCTTTACTGGGTCTTTCTTAGCAACCTTTGCTTTACCTGATCTGCCCTTGCCCTTGCCTTTCTTAAGGGACTTTTCTGTCTTCCTTTTCTTTCTAGTCTCACCAGCATAGAGAACTGGCTTCTCTTTCTTGATTTTGCTCTCTACCTCCCTCAATATATTAAAGAGCTCAAGGAGAGGCATCTCAAGCTTGTTCATATTAAAATTCATTATGAATTGAGAAAAGGAATCTTGTAGGAACTGAAGTACAAGGTCTACACACATGTCATCCTCAGGACCATTCCTAGACCTATGAGTTTCTCTATCCACTCAATCATCTTTAAGATATGGTTCTAAATCGGTGTCCCCTCAATCATCCTAGCACGGAAGAGACACTTAGATATCTCATATCGCTGAGTCCTTCCCTGTTCCTCAAACAATTTACGGAAATACAAGAGAATAAATTTGGTATCCATCCTTTCTTGTTGTCTTTGTAACTATGGAGTCATTGAGCCCAACATATAACATTGAGAAAGAGTCGAATCGTCTATATACTTCATATAGATCTCATCCTCGCTTACCCCTTCCTCGGGAGTAGGCATCACTATATCAATAATATACATGATTTTCTCCACCGTAAGAATGATTCTCAGGTTGCAAAGCCAATCGGTGTAATTTAGACTAGTGAGATGGTTGACATCAAATATGTCATATAAGGGATTTAAATGCGACATATTTCTAAAAATAAAGATGTAGCAGAAATAAATAACATATAGATTTTATAAAAATAAATAATTAATTAAAATAAGGACTTCTATCTTAATCAACTCCCATTATTTTCTCGCGAATCATACAACTCCCTCCGGTATGTGAATCGGAGACCCCTGACAGATCTCTAGTGGGGATCGGGATCCTATCGGCGTCTTAACGTAAACTCGAGTGACTCGAACAATTATGTTAAGCCCGTAAAGGTAGATAACTTTTGCCAATCACAACTTCTTGTGATCCCCATCTTGTTTGGCCTCTGAACCACTATGGCCTTGAGTGACTCGACCAACCATGGTGTCCGGTTAAGTCATCACCATCGTTATAAGATGAGTCTGATTCGACAATATGCCCTCAAGTGACTCGATCAAGAATACCATGTCCTTAGATCACCGGTGACATCTTTGTGTCGTAGACAAGATAGTGAATCGAGAAATAGGTGAGCCTCAAGTGACTCAACCAACTTAACCTACGTCGGGAATCGATTCCTAACTATAATGATGGTAGGTCATGCGGGTCAATCTAATTGCCTCACTTTTACCGACTTAACATTATAAAGAAAGGGAATTTTTTATTTGGTCTCATAATATGATGTGTCATACACACACAAATATATATATATATATATATATATATATATATATATATATATATATATATATATATATATATATATATAGTAAGTGTACAAGTAATCACACATCATATGAGTAATCACACCAGATGATCATGGACCACACCCTAATGTGATCAAGCCCGAACCAGTGGGCCTAATCCTTCACATCAAGATCTATGTGTGCAGCAGCGCATCTCCATGCCCTATGATCGTCCATCTCGTCCTCGTCGATTCCGTCGGCATCTCGACGCATCTCCATGTGTTACGATCGTTTGTCTCGACCTCGTGGGTCCTACTATTGCTTCCATGCTCCCACTATACCTTCTCGTAAAATTACAACTTAATCACAGGCACGCAGGCCTAACAATAAATGAGAAATAAATTAGAGGCTCGCAAGCTCCAATAATAATAATAATCACATGTACACAAACATCACACGGTCCATGATCATCCGTCCACATCATACATCACATGTACTCATCATCATCATGTAGGACTACTAGATAATAATAATATTATTAATTAATTAAACTTTTTAATTAACTAATATTTTTTTAAATTGGGGACATGTAGGAAATTTCCTGAATTGTGAATGACATTTTGGTAATTCTGATAGAAAGGACAAACTCAAAATTTTTAAAATTCTAAGGGGTAAATCTATCATTTTTCCAAAAACCCTAATTCCCCTTTCTCCTTCTCCCGCGTTGCGTTGCAACCGTTGCCACCCCACCTGCAATGGCCACTACAAGGGGGCGAGGGCGTCGCCTCTACCCGTAGGCATTGTGCCTGCGAGCGACGCTACCCCTACAGTCGGGCACACCACGGGTGGGTGCCCCTATGGGCGATTCTGCCCGCGAGTGCAACTCTCGCAAGCGAGCGCCACTGTGGGCACTATGTCCGTAGGCAACGCCCGCAAGTGTCGCCACTTGCATTGCAGGTGCAGGTGGCTCTACCTGCGGGCAGTCGACCACTTATGCCTGCAACTACGTGTAGCAATAGTTGATGCACACAAGCGGCTTGCCTACAAGCACCATCGCTGTAGTTGGCCTACCTACATGCAGATGGCAATAAGGCTACCATCTTCGAGGGCAGCAAGGGCAGCAACAACTCCTACGGGCACCATCGCTGTAGTCGGCCTGCCTGCACGCAGAGGGCAGTCGGCCTTTCTCGCTTTTGCGTCAATGATTTTGACGTTAAAAACTTTTCTAAAACACAACACATGTAGTTCAAAACCAATATTTCGCGCGAACTGTTGCTGCCCTTTCTCGTTTTTGCATCAACGATTTTGATGTCAAAAACTTTTCTAAAACACAACACACGTAGTTCAAAACCAATATTTCGCACAAACAACTAGCTCTGATACCACTATAGAGGAATCTAGGGGCAACATCACATGCATAGCGAAAGAACATAAAATAAAAATCCTAAATTTCCTAATAGGTGTTCATTGTCGTGTTAAGATTGGTGCGCAATACCGACGACACGAAAAACCATGTGTGAGATAGTTGTATTACCTAGGGAGATCATATATCCTTAAATCCTTATAGATATGTTGGAGAGGATGAAGGAGGTCAAGCATCCTCCTCTCTAACGTGATCCACACAGTAGGGCTGCGACGACACTCCTCAAATCTCTAAGCCTACTATCTGAGGAGGAGAAGGGGAGAGAAGAATAGGAGGTGGCAACCAAGAAACCTCTAGCCTATGAGCCTTTAGTTCCCTCCTATTTATAGAGGTCCCCTATCATCTTAACCCTAATGGATCTTACCCTATTGGATATTGAATCTCCATCCAATTATCTAAGCCAGTTAAATTAGTAGATTTCTATCCAATAATCTCTCATTTGCTCTCATTGGATCTCATCCATAGGATCTAATAATTCAAGGGCTTATTGGATATCCAATAAGATATGGTCTCTGATGGATATCTCATATCCGAACCTCTACTCGTCGCAATACCTACCATATGTATGTGACCCTCTATGCCCTATATCGAGCTGGTCATGAGTCATACCTATCAGAACTCCTTCTGGTTTTATGAATTATTATCTTCATAATAATTCACTCGACTCATCGACTACGAACGTACTAGGCTACTATGTCGTAGTCCCCAAACGATACAAGGGAATCTAATCCAATAGATCTATCTATCCTTAGTTACCATGTACCTATAGTCCCTAAACCATCTAATATCACGAAGACTATATACCAGGCATGGTGTTGTCATGCCCATACAGTTTCTCCTCGAGTCTCGCTCTAATCGAATTCTCCTGGAGAATTCTTTCTCTCTCAATCTGAATGACCTTGGCTAAGGATTTGTCTGAGCAAGAACACACAAGATATTCATTTCGTTATACCGAGAGCAGATGATCCTCTATCGACACTTAATATCCCTCGTAAGATTGACTGCCACTCCCAATAACCGACTATACTAGATTTGGAACTTCCAAACCTATAAGTCTAGTATCAAAGAGCGGAGTACTCATACAGGACATCATTGGGGTTTTTAGTCTAAGGACCAGATACATTATTGGGACTACGGAATCACTATCTAATAATAAGGCATCATCAACCATCTATTATTCTGAGAGCGGATTAATCAGTGAACTCATTCTCCAATAAACATCTGCACTATATCCTTAGTATCCCCATATGAGCAACTATATGACTAGTTGCCTCCATCATATGGACAGGTATATAGCACATCAGTCTGTCCAGTCATCTCGATATCCTTCTCGAGTAACCTATGACTGGGATTATTTATGTTTTATATTTAAAAGTGAATTAGTCTCATTATTGTGATCTCATCATGATCTGATTCTCATTGCATAGATCTATGGACATCAAAATGTATACAATAAGTAATATAAAGCGATAAAATATAAAATAATATAATAAGCAAAAAGAGTGTGTGTCATGTTATACGTATCATCACTCACGTGATTGGCTTGTAGGGCACCCATGACTAACATGTTATATACCCGTCCATATGATGGAAGCATAGTTGCTCGTGTGGGGACACTAGGGCTATAGTGCATATGCTCATTGAAGAATGAGTTTACTAATTGATCCGCTCAAAGAATGTTGGATGGTTAATGATACCTTATTGTCATACAATGATTTCGTTGTCCTAATGGTGTACCTGGTCCTTAGACTTGAGACATCAAGGATGTCCTATATGAGTACTCCACTCTTTAATACCAGACTTATAGGTTTAAAAGTTTCAGATCTAGCATAGTCGGTCATCGTGAGTGGCAGTCAACTTTTTGAGAGCTATTGAGTATCGATAGAGGATCATCCGCTCTCGGTGTCATAAAAGAAATATCTCATGTGTTCTTACTTAGATAAATCCCTAGCCATGATCATTTGGATTGAAAGAGAAAGAGTTCTCTAGGAGAATTTGATTAGAGCGAGACTCGAGTAGAAACCGTATGGATCTGACAATACCATACTCGGTATATAGCCTCTAGGATATTAGATGGATAAGAGACTATAGGTGCACGGTAATTAAGGACAGATAGATCCAAAAGATTGGATTCCTCTATATCATCTAGGGGTTACAACGTAATGGCCTAGTACGTCCGCAATCGATGAGTCAAGTGAATTATTATGGAGATAATAATTCACTGAGCTAAAAGGAGTTCAGATATGTATGACTCATGACCAGCTTGATATTGGGCCTAGAGAGTCACATATATATGGTAGGCATTGCGACGAGTAGAGGTTCGAGTATGAGATATCTGCCGGAGCCCCTATCTTATTAGATATCCAATAAGCCCTTGAATTATTGGATCCTATGGATGAAATCCAATAAGAGCCAATGAGAGATTATTGGATACAAATCCACTAATTTAATTATCTTTGGTAGTTGAATGGAGATTCAATACCCAATATAGTAAGATCCATTATGGTTAAGATGATATGAGACCTCTATAAATAGGATGGAACTAAAGGCTCATAGGCTAGAGGTTTCTTAGTTGTCTCCTCCTATTCTCCTCTCCCCTTCTCCTCCTTAGGTAGCAAGTGTGGAGATTTGAGGAGCATTATCATAGCCCTACTATATGGATCACTACTAGAGAAGAGGGCCCTTGACCTCATTCATCCTCTCCTATAGATTTGCAAGGATTCAGGGATATACGATCTTTCAAGGTAACACAACTATCTCACATATGGATTTAAGTTTCGTGGGTTTTGCACACCAATCTTTGTATGATGATGAACACCGTTTTGGGAAATTTACGGTTTTTGTTTTATATTCTTCCGCTGCGCATGCGATGTTGTTCGTAGATTTCTCTATAGTTCAAATCTATGTTTTATTTCATAATATTTTGCTTATCACTTGGGTATTCAACCTAGACCACTAGGTCATATACTTTATGTAACTACGGCTATTAGGGATTCTTTGATAATAAGCTTGATCTGGTCATCTTGTTTGATTTCTATTGAAGAACATGAACTTCTTGCTGATTTGGTTCTCCTAGAGATTTAGAGTTTTGATATTATACTTTGTATGGATTAGCTATCTTCCTATCATGCCAGTATATATTGTTATATAAAAATGATCACTTTATGCATACTAGATCAACCCATCTTTTATTTTGTGGGTCTTAGGCATGATTTACCTCTTTATCTAATGTATCCTAAGATAACTTGCCCGGATTACCTTCAGACCGAAAGTGTGAATTTACTTTTGATTTGGTCCTTTGGACAACCCCCAATATCTAAGCCTCTCTATAGAATGGCATCACTCGAGTTAGTGGAATTGAAGAAGCAACTACAAGGACTATTATAGAATGGCATCATCATGGGGTGCTCTGATGTTGTTAGTTAAAAATAAGGATGGGACATTGAGGCTTTATATTAAATATAGATAATTGAATCAGGTGACCATTAAAAAAATAAGTATCCTCTACCCGGAATTGATGATTTGTTTGATCAACTTCGAGGTGTATCAGTGTTTTCCAAGATTGGTCTAAGGTTAAGTTTTCATATATTGAAGATTAAGGAGGAGGATATTTCAGTCACTCTTAGATGATTATATAATTGTATTCTATTAATGAAACTATTTAGAAGTTGGAGGAGGAAATGAAGAAAATATATCCTATCTTTTCATTAATTGAGATATGACTAATTTAGAGGACTATAATTTTTTAAGAGGAGAGAGTATAATATCTCTTACTATGAAAAATTATTTATAAATACCTATTTGTAAATTGGATGATCTATATGTAAAAATAGTAAATTCAGTGATCAAATTGTTAGGTTGTAAAAAAAATTCAAAAAATTATGGTTTTATCCCACGTGGGAAATAGAGTAGAGGCAATGCATCGAGGAGAAGGGAAGAGGAGAGGCAAAGAAGAAGGGAAGAAGAGGAGAAGAAGAGAGGGAGAGGAGAGGGAGGTGGCTACAGTTAGGGCTGTAGCACCTCTGTTTCCTACAGGAGGTGTTAGTTTGGCAAGTCCTATAGTCCTACATCGGAAAAATCAGGCTTATTATCTCATATTGGAACTATAAATAAGGATCTGGACTTTGAAGTTAGATGCACCACAAGTGGCACCACAAGAAAAACCTAAGTGTTTGCTTTGGTTTTAAGTCCATACTCAGTTAAATGGTTTGGGCTTATAGTTGAGGTTTTTCTTATTTAGTATTTTCAGGTGTTTTATGGCCTAGGAACATCTTCCTAACGCATTTATAATAGTCTCTTTTATAGTAGTGATTTGCTCCTCTTTCGTCTATGGATGTAGGTATTCTTGTCGTTTTTATTCTTTTCGCTTTATTGTCTTTGTCGGGTTACCAAAATTACCCTTTGGTAAATTTCTTGGGGCTAGCTCTAACAAACTGGTATCAGAGCTTGGTTTCGGGATCTTTTGGCAACAATGATAATAACAAAGATCGTTGTCGAGAAATTCGATAGAAATGTCAACTTCGGCATGTGGCAACTCAAGATAGAGGCCATTCTAGTTCAAGACGGAGTTGATTTGGCACTACAGGGAGCTGAGAACATTCCAGATGGTACGTCAAAGGAAGATCTTGCGGGTATGGATAAGAAGGCCTGATCCAGCATTATTTTAAATCTCTCTGATGAGATTTTACGGGAGGTAGCTATGGAGACTATGGCTAAGAGCATATGGGACAAGCTTAAAGCCTTGTATATGAAGAGGATAGTAAAGAATCGTCTCTACTTAAAACAGACTTTGTATATGCTTCGGATGACTGAAAGTACATCTTTACTCTCACATCTTGATAAGTTTGATTCTTTGGTTATGGATTTGGAGAATATAGATGCAAAAATTGATGATGAGGATAAGGCCTTGTTACTTTTGTATTCTCTTCCCCAATCTTTTAAGCATTTTCGTGATACTATGATTTATGGAAAAGAAACAATTTTGTATTAAGAAATTAAATCTGCACTAAAATCTAAGGAGCAGATAGACAGAGATATCACTAGGGAAAGTAGAGAGAATCAGGCTGAAGGTCTGGTTGTTAGGGGGAGAATAGATAAAAGGGAATTTGGCAGTAGTAGATCTAAATTTAGATCTAAATCCAGACATAAAAATTTGGAATGTAGATATTATCATAAAATGGGGCATATTAAGGCTGATTGCTTTAAATTGAAAAATAAATTAAAGCAAACGGAAAAATTTGTTGAGAAAACTATTGAATCCGCTGAAGCTAGTGTAGCAATTGATGAGAATGTTAGAAATATTTTCTCTGCTATTGATGACAGGACGAGGTCTAAAAATGAATGAATTTTAGATTCTGGTTGTTCTTATCACATGTGTCCTAATAGAGATTTGTTTTCCACATATGAATCTTGTAATGGTGGAATTGTTTTGATGGGCAATAATACAGCATATGATGTTGTTGGTAGAGGAATAATTCGAATTAAAATGCATGATGGTATTGTGAGGACGCTCACTAATGTTAGACATGTTCCTGATTTAAAAAAGAATCTCATCTCTTTAGGCACCCTAGAGGCCCTTGGGTATAAATACACAACTGAAGGTGGAGTTATGAAAGTTTCTAGAAGTGCTCTTATTGTTACAAAAGCTTGTAGGTCTGGTAGCTTGTATATTTTGTAGGGAACTACTGTCACAGGCTCGGTTGCAGTCTCATCATCATCATTGTCTGATTCTGACATCACCAAATTATGGCATATGCATTTGGGTCATATGAGTGAAAAAGGTTTAAGCATATTGAGCAAAAGGGGTCTACTTTGCGGACAGAGTACTGGGCTACTAGATTTTTGTGAACACTGCATTTTTGGAAAGCAGAAAAGAGTCAGCTTCAATTCTCCGGCAGTTCACAAAACAAAAGTTACTCTTGACTATATTCATTCAGACCTTTGGGGTCCAGCTCATGTTCAGTCTAAGGGTGGTGCTAGGTATATGTTGACTTTCATTGATGATTATTCCAGGAAAGTTTTGGTTTATTTTTTGAAGCATAAAAATGATGTTTTTCTAACCTTTAAACAATGGAAGGCTTTGATTGAGAAGCAAGCAGGTAAACAAATTAAGCGGCTTCGAACAGATAATGGCATGGAAATTTGTGAAGGTGACTTTAATGAATTTTGCAAAAATGAAGGAATCGTTCGGCATCGCACTGTTAAGATGACGCCTCAGCAAAATGGTGTGGTCGAACATATGAACAAAACACTCTTGGAGAGAGCAAGGTGTATGATCTCAAATGCAGGATTGACAAAGGACTTTTGGGCAAAGGCGATTAATATGGCCTGTTACGTTGTCAACCGCGTTCCTTCTGCAGCACTTAACTTTAAAACTCCGGAGGAAGTTTGGTCAGGTACTCCTATTGATTACTCTGATTTAAAAATTTTTGGGTGTCCAGCATACATGCATATAAATGAAGGAAAACTAGAGCCTCGAGTTAATAAATGCATTTTCCTTGGGTATGGGCTTCTGGGGTAAAAGGATACAGATTATGGTGTTCTGATCCCAAATCTCCAAAATTTGTAATTAGTAGAGATGTTACTTTTGATGAATTGTCTATATTATCTTCCAAAGAGGAATCTACAAGTTGTACAAATGATAGTGCGCAGAAGCATGTGGAGCTTGAGATTGATAGTTCTAATTCTTTTCAGTCTAACTCTTCTACTCAAAGAATACTAGTAGATAGTCCCGAGTCTATTGACGCAGATGATCCAGAGGAAGAGCAATATTCCATAGCCAAGGATAGATCACGAAGAAATATTCGACCACCACAAAGATATGCAAATTTGGTTGCATATGCTTTGTCTGTTGCAGAAGAAACATGTGAAGTTGGTAAGCCTACTACCTACTCAGATGCAGTTTTTTGTGATAATTCCGCTAAGTGGTTGATCGCAATGAATGAAGAAATTGAATCTCTCTATCGGAATAGAACTTGGGATCTTGTGAAGCCGCCTTCGGGTAAGAAAATTGTTGGATGCAAATGGGATACTATTGCTGAGGGAAAGGTCCTTTTTCAGAAAATTCATACGAAGGACATTCCAACTGATATGCTTACGAAGCCTCTTCCGGTTTACAAGTTCAAGCAGTGCTTGGACTTGGTTGGTGTTCGTTGTTGGTGATTACCTGTTGGGGCTTTTATGAAGAAAGTGGAGCAAGTTTTGTTGGGACATGCCAAGGTGGTGATTTGTTAGTTTGGCAAGTCCCATAATCCCACATCGGGAAAATCAGGCTTGTTATCTCATATTGGAACTATAAATAAGGATCTGGACTTTGAAGTTAGATGCACCACAAGTGGCACCACAAGAAAAACCTAAGTGTTTGCTTTGGGTTTAAGTCCACACTTAGTTAAATAGTTTGTGCTTATAGTTGAGGTTTTTCTTGTTTAGTATTTTCGAATGTTTTATGGCCTAGGAACATCTTCCTAAAGTATTTATAATAGTCTCTTTTATAGTAGTGATTTGCTCCTCTTTCGTCCGTGGATGTAATAATTGACCGAACCACGTAAATCTGGTGTTCTTGTCACTTTTATTCTTTCCGCTTTATTGTCTTTGTCGGGTTACCAAAATTACCCTTTGGTAAATTTTCTGGGGCTAGCTCTAACAGGAGGAAATAGAGGAGAGGAGTTGTGGGGCATCCGGGAGGAGAAGGGAAGAAGAAGAAGCAGAAGAAGAAGCAGAAGAAGCAGAAGAAGAAGAAGAAGAAGAAGAAGAAGAAGAAGAAGAAGAAGAAGAAGAAGAAGAAGAAGAAGAAGAAGAAGAAGAAGAAGAAGAAGAAGAAGAAGCAGAAGAGGGAGAGGTGTTAGGATCGGAGCAGCACTAAGAGGGGGGGGTGAATTAGTGCAGCGGATTAAAACTTCGGTTTTTAAAAAATCTTTCGTATGATAAGAGCGGAACTTGACAAGCTTAATCTTGAAAGCGTATTCTTAAATATGCGCAGCAAAAGTAATAAGGAACTAAAGCATATAAGAAGGTTTGCAATAATGTAAATAGCAATAATGAAATACAAACCAAGGATCACGCCGATTTTAGAGTGGTTCGGTCAAATGACCTACTCCACTTGCAAGGCCCCTCTTTGATGAGGCTCCCACCTTCCACTAGCAAGTCTCTTGAAATGGAAGGGTAAATACCCTCTTACAACTCTTTACAAGCGGTTCACTCTCTTACAGATTTTTTTAGAAGAGATGAGGTGAACACTAGCAAATTGAAAAGAAGACAAGCTAACACTTTTCTAAGACCTTTCTCTCAAACTCTTGCTGCTCAAAAAGTTGTTTTCTCAGCTGAGATTTGAGGGGTATTTATAGGCCTCAAGAGGATTCAAATTTGGGCTCCAAAATTCAAATTCTCTTTGGGTTCCCGATCTTGGCGGTGTGCCACCGGCCTTCAGTCTTTGGGCGGTGCAACCGCCTTGACCCATGAGGTGTCACCGCCCAAGACCGCTTTGGCTCTCAGTTCACTTGGTTTGGCTTACTTTTAGCCCAAACCAAATCTGACTTTGGCCCCAGTTGGCCCCTAACCAGGATATAGGATTATCTTCTTAATCCTAATCCTAATTACAAGTGAACTACATAACAAAACACATCCTAAGCAATTTATTAACCGCGAACGTCAAGTCTTGTTCCGACGAGCTTTCCGACGAACTTCCTTCGACGGGGTCCAAGCACGCTCCCGAACTTGTAATGACTTTAATGAGTTGCTGAGACTTCTCGGTGATCTCTGCGAACCTCTGACGATCTCTTCGGACTTCCGTCGAACTCTTGAACTCCCAACGAATCCTTCGTGCTTGACTCTGCACTTTGTTTCGCTTTATGCCTTCATCGTTATCGTAGTTAATCCTGCACATGCAAGCCAAAACTCTACTCCGATCTAGACAGTTATTACAACGCGAATCGACATTCCGTTGCCCGGCACGTCATTGGTTGGCGCTTCATCCGATTCTTCAGCGCATCGTCCTCTCTTGCGGCTTGTTGCCCAATCGGCGGTTGACCTCCGTAACCCCGATATCCTTGGCGTAATTCCGCTCTCCTTAGCCCGATGCCCGACATCCGAAGCCTTCTGTCGTCCAATATCCTGACGTGATCTCCTCCGGCGCAACGTCAATTCCTCCTGCGTTAATTGTCTAATCCTGATCGAGTAGACCTGCATCACTCTAAATGCAGTTTAAATTATAAACACATATCAAGTTGTTTCATCATCAAAATACGAGATTCAACAATCTCCCCCTTTTTGATGATGACAACCACTTGATGACGGAGTTAACCTTAACTCCCGGAGTTTAAACAAACTCCCCCTATCAATATGCCATATTGATAGAACCTTGAATTCAAGCAGAATTCAAGTCATTGCAATATTCATCATGAATACTTGCAACACATCATCATGAACATATGCATAAAACTTATGCATCACATGTCATGTCATCAACATACTTCTCCCCCTTTGTCATCAACAAAAAGGAGAAGTACTACAATCAAGTATTTGTTATATGGGTTCAACTCATTGCATGAAAAACATAATGTTAATTTTTTATCACCATGCAATATAGTAATTTTACATTTTAGAACTTGCAAGCTAGCAATTTAGAGATGTTCAAGAAAGTAACTCTTGCTTTTTGAAATATGCAAGTGTTATAAGCTAGCAAATTCAAATATATGCAAGTTGGCATATTTGCTTTTCTTGAGATAAGCACGATAGCACATTTTTTGTATTTTCTTGATGTTTCAAGCTAGCAATTCTCGGTGATGTTCAAGATAGCAATTTCTTCTCTTTTGAGAAGTGCAATTTTTTCTTTTTCTTGAATTGTGCTAGCAATCTATCTCCCCCTTTGTCATTGTCAAAAAGGAGGGAAAAAACCTTTACATCAATTTCTAAATCATGACAAAGGTAAGTATCAATATTATTTGTGCATCATTATATTTTCAATTTAAAACATGCACTAATTGACAAACCTTATATTTCATTCATACACGATATTGAATAAATCAATCAACATTATGAGGATATCATACATGATACTAAAATTTTTAACTATTTGTCAACATTTTGATCATGATACCAAACATTCATTATTTAGAGTATTCATGATACAAAACATTAAATCAATATTTATAATACATCATTTTAGCAACAACCCATAGTATTTTAAATCATGATTTACAACATATGTAATACATCACATCATAATTAGAAAGCACAAGTATTGCATACATCATTGCGAATCATAAATGTTTCATATCATGATGGTATCAATTTGTCAAATTATATCCTACCATGCATGATCAAAACTTCTCCCCATTTGTATTTCATGCATAATTTTACTTCATCATTTTTTATGAATACACGGAAATATATAAAAATCATATCATAAGGATTTCATGTATTCATATTATCACATGAAGCATACAAGACAACGATGCCAAGAAATCATGTCATGAAGAATATCAATGTGAAAATTTAGCAAAGATCATATGATACAATCGCAAAGCATGATATAATTATATGATATATCATGAGATGACAATTTATCATATCAATGAAAGATATCAATAAGGATCAATTCGTGAATAACAAAGATATGATTCATGGTTTATTAAAATTCTTCTTAACAAGTTCACAATCAAGATTCATATAATTCATAATAAAGCAAATTGATGTACAATCATCACACAAGACATACAAGGCAAAGAAATCTTGTTATTTCTATATTATGAAATATATGATATCAAGGCTCATGATTCATTTGAAAAGATATAGCACAAAGAGCAAATTGAAACATTCTTATCAAGATCACATTTTATAGGAAATTTCAAGTATCAAATATCAAGTAATCATCATGTTTCTTCAAAATTCTTAAGTCAAGAAGTCAAGAGAAAGTTCATGATTCGGTTAAAACAAAATTTCATTCAAGTTAATTGATAAAAAATCATAATCAAATTATCATTTTTGAGATTCATAACATGAATAACGTTATTACTATTTCATCAAAATCAATTTCGAGATTCACACAATATCATGAAATCATTAATCTCGATAAGACGGGAAAAGCATTTATTAAGTGATTCTTTTAACACATCATAAAAAAAATGTCAACATTCAAGATAGAAAGGTAAATTTCGTAAAATAAATTATCAAGCATTATTCCATGATAATATCCTTTTAATATCTTGATATTCGTTATCAAGTATGATTTCAAAAAGTATGTTCTAGAGAAATCATTAAGACCAAATGCATGATACACTCATTTATTTTCAAAATATTCATCATGTTTATTTTTATGAGATTCACAAGAATGGTAAAATAAATTCATTAACTTAAATAGGATATAAAATTTATTTCCATTTCATACAATTGATTTCATGTGAGGGTGTTCAAGTCTTTTTGTGAAAACATGTATCATCATTTAAAATCAAAACATAAGTTTCGTCATAAAGCCATCAAGCCCAAACACATCAAAAATAAAACATCATGATATCACATCTATCATCAAAAGACTATCAAGAAATTCATACATAGATGTACATGCACTATGTCATCTTAATATGTCATGAGAATGTCATCTTAATTCGTCATAAAAATGATTAAACCAAAAACATGTTAATCCAAAATGAGAGTATCAAATCAACATTTACTTCAAAAACTCATGCATGGCATAAAATCATCAAAATACACATGCATGGATTAATCCTAAGCATTATCACATATCATATAACTATAATCCATAATGTTGCATACATCATTCAACATTTCATCATTGCATGCATTATACCAAAACATTTCAAGCCATGCAAGCCATAAATACAAAGAAATCATGTCATGAAGGATAAAATCATTTGAATACCAAAAGACATGATTCATATAGTAAATATCTTCTTTAAATAAAATATCAAGAAAAATCATAGGAGTACAAAGTAGAGATCTTGTTTTAAAAGAAAAATCAAGTAATAACTCCAAGAACTCACAAGGAAAAATCATGATTCATTTAGAAAATCTCCTCTCAAGAGAATATCAAGTAAAATCGTAGAAGATCGATTAATGAGAAATTTTGATTTATAATAAAATCTCATGTATCGAATGTCGAAAATCAAAATGATAATTTATATAAAAAATATCACAAGTTATATTCAAGAGAAAATCATCATTCATTTTCAACTTATTCAATTTGTCACATCAATATTTCTTAGATATGCATGATACCAAAACATGGTTTTAAATCTTTAACATATAACATGCATAAATTGAAAGGAGAAGGGAAGAATTCAAACGTACAAAGATTTCAACCATCTCATAAACAAATGTAAGACCAAGTCATGAATCCAAAATTCCATGAATCAAAATGATCATCAAAGGTAATCTCATGTTATTCCAAGAAATCAATATCATGATTTTGATAAAACTCATTTCAAATTTAAATCATCAAAATATCAACATTACTTTCAAGAGATTCAAAATGGTATACATAGATTTATCATAATAAACATCAAGATCAATAGGATAGAGAAAAATAATTTTTCAAGGAAAAAATATTTTCCTCTTTTAGTTGTTTCAATTCATATGATTTTATTTCACTTATACCAAATAAAAACATGTATAATGTTTAAAACCGAAAGTGTAAGATTTATTACAACAAAGATTAATAAGGCACTTTCATTATGGTAAAAATCAATAATCCATAAATCACAAGATTCATATGCATAATTTTGAAATTTATTAAGCATGATCATTATGCATGACACTAAAACATGGTTTCAAAATGTTTAATATTTTCATTACATCATTATGCAATTGTTTCATTGAACATAATTTTGAATGATTCTTATAAATAACTAAAACTTCTTTAGTTTTAATTTATGTGATTGACTTTATATTAGCATGCTTAAGTTTTGTTCTTATGTCAAAAACATACATCATGTTTGAAAACCAAAGATAAGGTTTAAAAAAAAATATCATCAAGCCTTCCATATAAAAACCATACATCATCATTGAAAGTTAATATGGAAATCATCAAAATACACATTCTTGCTTCTCAAGCACATATATATGATTATTTAAATCTAACATTTTATTCTATTAACATAAAACATACAATTTTCAAGAAAAATAATTATTCAAAAGAAAAGAGAAAATACATCATGGAAAACATCAAGTAATTTCAAAATAATTCAAGAGAGTTGAGTTACTTACCTTGTAGTCGAAGCCCGTCAAAGCCCAATTCTCCGTTTCACCTTTGGAAGTTCTTGATTCATCCTTAGTTGCCTTCCTCTTCTTTGGCCTCTCCCTCCGTTCAAGTTCATTGTTTATTTTAGATTTTTGTTTAATAAACTTATTAAGATTTAGTGTTTGAAGTTCAAGTTCATCAATGTCCTCATCACTTGAGTCATTGCTCAAGTGGTATTCATTTGTCAGGGGTTCCAAATCCTTCCTGTTCTTTGAAAGGTGATTTTGTTCATCATGTGCATTGTGCACCATTTCATATGTCATCAACAAACCAATTAGTTCTTCAAGTGAAAAAATATTTAAATCTTTTGTTTCTTGTATTGTGGTTATTTTAGAATCCCATCTTTTTGGAAGGGATCTTAAGATCTTGCTTACGAGATCAAAATTCGAAAAAGATTTACCAAGAACTCTTAGATTATTGACGACATCCGTGAAACGGGTGTACATGTCGCCTATAGTCTCGCTTGGTTGCATTTGAAAAAGCTCAAAATCATGCAATAAAATGTTAACTTTCGAGTCTTTGACTCTGCTAGTTCCCTCGTGCGTGATTTCAAGTGTTCGCCAAATATCGAAAGTCGTTTCGCACGTAGAAATCTGATTGAACTCATTTTTGTCCAAAGCGCAAAATAAGGCATTCATAGCCTTTGCATTTAAAGCAAAAACCTTCTTCTCCGATTCATTCCATTCGCTCATCGGAAGAGAAGATTTTTGAAATCCGTTTTCAACAATAGTCCAAAGCTCAAAATCCATAGAAATGAGGAAGATCCTCATCCGAGTCTTCCAATACGTGTAATCCGACCCATTAAACATAGGTGGACGTGTGATAGAATGGCCCTCTTGCATGCCGGAGTAAGTCATCTCTCTTGGGTATTAAACCAAATATGAGAGATAACCTTGCTCTGATACCAATTGTTAGGATCGGAGCAGCAATAAGAGGGGGGGGTGAATTAGTGCACGGATTAAAACTTCGGTTTTTAAAAAATCTTTCGTATGATAAGAGCGGAACTTGACAAGCTTAATCTTGAAAGTGTATTCTTAAATATGCGCAGAAAAAGTAATAAAGAACTAAAGCATATAAGAAGGTTTGCAATAATGTAAATAGCAATAATGAAATGCAAACCAAGGATCACGCCGATTTTAGAGTGGTTCGGTCAAATGACCTACTCCACTTGCGAGGCCCCTCTTTGATGAGGCTCCCACCTTCCACTAGCAAGTCTCTTGAAATGGAAGGGTAAATACCCCTCTTACAACTCTTTACAAGCGGTTCACTCTCTTACAGATTTTCGAGAAGAGATGAGGTGAACACTAGCAAATTGAAAAGAAGATAAGCTAACACTTTTCTAAGACCTTTCTCTCAAACTCTTGCTGCTCAAAAAGTTATTTTCTCAACTGAGATTTGAGGGATAATTATAGGCCTCAAGAGGATTCAAATTTGGGCTCCAAAATTTGGGCTCCAAAATTCAAATTCTCTTTGGGTTCCCGATGCTGGCGGTTGTTGGGAAATCATGGGGGGCGACATCATATGCGCAGCGGAAGAACAAGAAAACAAAAATCCCCGATTCCCAAAAAGATGTTCGTCGTCGTGCGAAGATTGGTGCGCAAAAATCCGCAAAACACAAAACTGCATATAGAGATTGTGTTACCTAGGGAGATCGTATATCCTTATTTCCTTGCAGATCCTTAGGAGGCGGGTGAAGGAGGTCAAGCGTCCTCCTCTCTAGCTGTGATCCACACAAACAGGGGTTAAGCGACCCTCCTCAAAACTCAGACCTCTCGAGGTGGAGAGGGAGAGGAGAATAGGAAAGACAAGCAAAGACTCTAGCCTATGAGGCCGTGAATCCCTCCTATTTATAGAGATCCTATGTCAAACCCTAATGGGTCCTTCCCTAGTGGGTATTGGATCTGCATCCAATAAGACAAAGGGGTCTCCGTCGGATATCTCATATCCCAACCTCTACTCATCGCAATGCCTACCATATGTGTGTGACCCTCTAGGCCCAATATCGAGCTGGGCCGTGAGTCATACCTGTCGAGAACTCCTTCTAACTTCAAGTGAATTATTATCTCTGTAATAATTCACTGACTCATCAACTACTGGACGCGTTTAGGCCACTACCAGAGTCCCTCCCTGATGACGACAGGGGGAATCCAATCCATTGGACCTGTCATCCTCGCCACCATGTACCTATAATCCCTCATCCATCTAATATCCCGAGACCGATATCGAGCATGGTGTTGTCGGACCCATACGGTTTCTACTACTGAAGTCTCGCTCTAATCGGATTCTCCCAGAGAACTCTTTCTCTCTCAACCCAAATGACCCCGGCCGGGGATTTGTCTAAGCAAGAACACATGGGATATTCCTCTCATGACGCCAAGAGTGGATGATCCTCTATCGACACTCAATAGCCCTCGAAGGTCGACTACCACTCCCAATGACCAAATTGTACTAGATGCGGGACAGCCAAACCTATAAGTGCTGGTATCAAAGAGTGGAGCACTCATACAGACATCCTTGGTGTCTCAAGTCTAAGGACCAGATACACCACTAGGACTACGGAATCATTGTCCGACAATAAGGCATCATCAACCATCCAAATTCCGTAAGCGAATCAATCAATGAAACTCATTCTCCAATGAGCACCATCATCTTATCCCTAGTGTCCCTACACGAACAGCTATGAGACCAAAGCGCATCCATCATATGGACGGTATACAAAGACACCAGCCTA
Organism: Musa schizocarpa; assembly: GCA_900464855.2. Lineage (NCBI taxonomy): Eukaryota > Viridiplantae > Streptophyta > Magnoliopsida > Zingiberales > Musaceae > Musa > Musa schizocarpa. The sequence goes on along the minus strand of LS990925.1, from coordinate 25,356,932 downwards.
TCTGGTTATCACGATGTCCCTCTCGAAAACCTATGACCGGGATTATTTAGGATATGTGTTTAAAGGTGAATCGATCTCATTATCGTGATCTCATCACGATCCGATTCCCATTGCACAAATCCAAGGACATCACAATATATATGCATTTATGCAATAGTTATAAAGTGATATACGCCAAAATATAATAAGCAAAAAGATTCTGAATCAAGTCACACGTGCCATCACTCACGTGATTGGCTTGCTGGGCACCTATGACTAGCAATCTCCCACTTGACCTAAAGCCAATCACCAATGTGTATGATCCCCATCAAACCCCTGTAACGCTCAAAGACAAAATGAGACAACGGCTTTGTCAGTGGATCTGCAATGTTATCTTCGGATGGAACTCTTTCCACTGCTACATCTCCTCGGGTCACGATCTCTCTGATAAGGTGGAACCTCCTCAGAACATGCTTAGATTTCTGATGAGACCTAGGTTCCTTCGCTTGAGCAATTGCCCCGTTGTTGTCGCAATATAGGGAGATCGGCTCTTCGCTACCCTAAGACGACTCCCAAATTTGTGATGAACTTCTTCAACCGGACTCCCTCCTTTGCTTTGCATCGATGCAGCAATGTACTCCGCCTCGTGGTCAAATCAAGCGGTGGTATCTTGCTTAGAACTCTTCCAAAGACTGCTTTGCTCCTCCATTCAAGGTGTACACATATCCCGAATTCGACTTGCTATCATCGACATCGGACTAAAAACTTGAGTCGGTGTAGCCTTCAACCTTAAGGCTATTACCTCCATATACTAGTAAAAGATCCTTAGTCCTTCTCAAGTACTTAAGGATACACTTTACTGCTTTCCAAAGTCTCTCAAGCACGGATCCGCCGATACACTGCTTTCGTTACACTTTCGAGCATCGTTATATCAGGCCTAGTACATAGCATGGCATACATGATAGACCCTATTGCTGAGGCATAAGGTATCATATCCATGTTAAGCCCTTTCTTCCTCAAGTCTTTGGGACATATATTAGAGAAAGCGATATCCCATGTCTCATCGGTATGAGACCTCTCTTGGAATTTTCCATGCCAAACCTTTTGATAATAGTTTCTATGTACCTAGACTGGGACAAGCCAAGCATCCTCTTGGATCTATCTCTATATATTCTAATCCCCAAGATATAAGATGCTTCCCCTAAGTCCTTCATGGAGAAGTGTCTAGATAACCAAGCCTTTATTGTGGATAGCATTCCTATGTCATTCCCAATGATGAGGATGTCATCCACATATAACACCAAAAAGGTAATAGCGCTCCCACTTACCTTTCTGTATACACAAGGCTCATCTTCGTTCTTAATTAAGTCATAAGATCCCATTGCCTCATCAAATCTTATGTTCCAACTTCGGGAAGCTTGCTTTTAGTCAATAAATGGATCTAAGCAACCTACACACCTTATCCGGGCAGTTCTTGGACACGAATCCCTCGGGTTGCATCATATACACCTCCTCCTCGAGGTTCCTGCTGAGGAATGCGGTTTTCACATCCATCTGCCAAATCTCATAATCATAGTGTGCTGCAATAGCCAATAGAATTCTGATGGATTTTAGCATTGCTTCTGGTGAGAAAGTTTTAATCAATAGTCAACACCTTGCCTTTGACGATACCCCTTAGCCACTAGCCTTGCTTTATAGGTCTCTACCTTTCCATCTACTCCCATCTTTTTCTTAAAGATCCACTTACAACCGATGGGTACAATACCTTCAAGCATCAACTAGGTTCCAAACCTTATTGGAGTACATAGAATCCATCTCGAAATTCATGGCTTCTTTCCACTTCTCGAGTCTATACTCATAATAGCCTCCTCGTGGTCTGAGGATCAATATCCTCTACATCCTTTGCTCTAATATGTCTCACATATCTCTTAGGAGGATGGGATACTCTATCGGACACAAGTAAAGTTGATACTTGTGTATTAGGTACCTGAAAGGACTCGGGTCAGAGTGGTGCTTGAGCTTGGTTCTCCAACCTCGCTCAATTCTATCATTCTCCCATTGTCTCCGTCAAGAATGTGTTCCTTCTCAAGGAACACTGCTCTCTTAGCTACAAAGACCTTTTGGTCCTCGAGATGATAGAAATAATACCCACAAGTTTCCTTGGGGTATCCCACAAATTTGCATCGCTCTGTCCTTGTTTCTAACTTATCGGGGTTGTGTCTTCTAACATGGGCAGGGCAGCCCCAGATCTTAACAACCTTAAGATCAGGCTTCTTCCCTTTCCATATCTCATATGGTGTAGACACTACCGACTTAGTTGGAACTCTGCTTGGAAGGTAAGTCTGCGGTTTCTAGGGCATATCCCGTAATGAGATGGGTAGGTCAAACTAAACTCATCATAGACCGTACCATATCTAATAATGTACGATTTCTCCTTTCGAGAGACACCATTGAGTGAGGTGTATAAGGAGGTGTCCATTGGGATAATATCCCATGGTCCTTGAGGAACCGAGTAAACTCTGTACTTAAGTATTCACCTCCTCGATCTGATCGAAGAGTTTTGATACTCTTTTCGGTCCGGTTCTCCACCTCATTCTTATACTCTCTCAATTTCTCAAAGGCCTCCTGGACTTGTACTTCATTAAGTACACATATCCATACCTTGAGAAATCATCAAGAAATGTAATGAAGTAGGAGTAACCTCCAATGGCATGAGTTGACATGGGTCCACATACATCACTATGTATGAGTTCCAACAACTCATTGGCTCTCTCTCCAGTTCTACTAAATGGAGATTTGGTTAGTTTTCCACGAATGCAAGGCTCACAAGTCGCATATGACACATAGTCGAATGGATCTAGATATCCATCATTTAGCAACTTTTGAATCCTTCTTTCATGGATGTGACCTATGTTAGGATCGGAGCGGCACTAAGAGGGGGGGGGTGAATTAGTACAGCAGTAAAGTATGATAAACTTTCGACGATTTAAACACTTACGAAAACTTCGTATGATAAAAACAACGTTTCATTTGAAACCGTTTCGATTGCGTTTTTAACTTAAAGGCATATGTAAGAAGGAGACAAAGAAGTAGAGCATCAAAGTGAAGATGGTTTGCAGTAATATAAATGACAATAAGATAAATGCAAACCAGAGAAGACGGTAGTTTATAGTGGTTCGGTCAATCGTGACCTACATCCACTCCTCCGATTCCTCTTCCGTCGAGGCCACCGGCATCCACTAATGATCTTCCTTTACTAGGCGAAGATCAACCTCCTTCTTACACCCCTCTTACAACCTCTTACAAGTGGTTCACCCTTTTACAAAGATTTCAATGAAAAGAAAGGAGGTGAACACTCAAGCTATTGAAAACAAGACTTTTCCTAAAGCTTTTCTCAACTTCTAGCTTCTCAAAAGGTTGTAATCTCAGCTGAGATTTGAGGGGTATTTATAGGCCTTAAGAGGATTCAAATTTGGGCTCCAAATTTGAATTCTCGTTGGGTTCCCGATGCTGGCGGTGCCACCGCCTGTCAGTGGCGATGCCACCGCCTGTCACTGTCAGACGTTGACAGTGCTGGGCGGTGCCACCGCCCAGCCCAAGCGGTGCTACCGCCCAACTCTCGGGCACTGGGCGGTGCCACCGCCTAGCCCAGGCGGTGCCACCGCCTACAGTGTTTTCAGCCCACTAGTTGGGCTTCAATCTTGGCCCAAACTAGTCCGAACTTGGGCCCAATTGGCCCCTACTTGGGTTATAGGATTAATACCTAATCCTAACCCTAATTAACATGCTAACTATGAATTTGAAGATATTTTATAAGCTATTACAAAGTCCATAAGTCAAGACTTCTTTCGGTGAGCTTCCGACGAACTTTCGGCGGTCTTCCGATAAACTCTCGGAAACCATTCTGCGGACTCCCGGCAAGCTCTTAAACTTCACGATTTGATCTTGGCGAGTTCCAACGAGCTTCTTCGGCAAGCTCCGATATTTCTCAGCGAACTCTACGAACTTCCCACGAACCTTCCGGCGAGCTTCCGAAAAACCCTTCGGCAAGCTCCCTACTCATTCTCGGCTAGTTCCGGCAGCGTTCCCGACGATCCTTCGGACTTCCGTCGAACTCTTGAACTCCCAACGAATCCTTCATGCTTGACTCCGCACTTTGTTTCGCTTTATGTCTTCATCGTTATCGTAGTTAATCCTGCACATGCAAGCCAAAACTCTACTCCGATCTAGACAGTTATTACAACGCGAATTGACATTCTGTTGCCCGGCACGTCATTGGTTGGCGCTTCGTCCGATTCTTCAGTGCATCGTCCTCTCTTGCGGCTTGTTGCCCAATCGACAGTTGACCTCCGCCACCCCAATATCCTTGGCGCAATTCCACTCTCCTTGGCCCGATGCCCGACGTTCGAAGCCTTCTGCCGTCCAATATCCTGACGTGATCTCCTCCGGCGCAACGTCAATTCCTCCTGCGTTAACTATCTAATTCTGATCGAGTAGACCTGCATCACTCAAAATGCAGTTAAACATCTAAACACAATCAATTAGTTTCATCATCAAAATCCGAGATTCAACAATCTCCCCCTTTTTGATGATGACAACTAATTGATGACTAATGGAGTTAACCTAAACTCCTTGGAGTTTAATCAAACTCCCCCTATCAATATGCCATTGATAGAACACTTGGATTATCCCAAATCCAAGTAACATTCATCACATGTTATGAAAAAATATTTAAACCATCATGCAAATATATAAAATATTCAATTCAATGCATGAAGTCATCAATATACTTCTCCCCCTATGTCATCAACAAAAAGGAGAAGTAGCTCTAGCTATTTTAAAAGATATGCAAGTTTTTACAACATGAAGCTAGATTTTCATCACAACATATAAGCACAAAAGCATAGCAAGATTCTTAAGTTCAATCATGGCAATTCAACACTTGCTTCTTGTGCAAGATTGCACTTTGCTTTTCTTTGCAAGTAACAATATTTATGATGTTTGATATAGCAAATTTTATATCATGCAAGGTAGCAAACTTTTGTGATGTTCAAGATAGTAAGTTCTTTCAATGAAATGATCGAGCTAGGAAATTTTTACGATATGTAAGTTTTACTACATAAAAGCTAGTAAAAATTTTGAAAGCAAATGCAAGATAGCTTTCTTGTGTAAGCTCATGATTCTTGCTTCCTATTGCAATGTACAAGTTGCAAGTTTTGCTTCTTGAAATAGGCAAGATAGCTCATTTGCTTGAGATTACAAGATAGCATTTCTTGCTTTCGAGATGAGCAAACTAATAAGTTTTGCCCCTTTTTGCGATGTCTACGTTTGTAATTTTTTGCTTCTCTTGTCTTGTGTAAGCTAGCTATCTCCCCCTTTGTCGTTATCAAAAAGAAGAAAAGACCCTTTACATCAATTATGACAAAGGTATGTATCAATCTCATTTGTGCATCATTATATTTTCAAATTAAAACATGCACTATTTCAAAAACCTTATATTTCATTCATACGCGATATTGAATAAATCAATCAACATTATGAGCATATCATACATGATACATCTGTTTGGCAATAACTCATAGCATTTTAAATTATGATTTACATCATATGCAATACATCACATCATAATTAGAAAGCACAAGTATTGTATGCATCATTGCCAATCATAAATGTTTCATAATGGTATCCATTTTGTCAAATTATATCCAACCATGCATGATCAAATCTTCTCCCTATTTTATCATTGAAAACAAGAAAGAAGTAGGGAAGAGCATAAAAGTGTAAAATATTTCAATCATTTCAAGGCATTTGTATCATAGATATAAAGAAATCATATCATCAAAGATAAGACCATTTGAATACCAAAAGACATGATTCATTTAATCAAATATCTTCCTTTTATAAATAACAAAAATTTTAGGTGTACAAAGAAGAGATTGAGATTAAAAAAGAATCTCAAGTAGTAAATCCAAGAAATCAAGATCGTAAGTTGAATACAAACTCATTCAAATTTAAATTGTCAAATTCATCAAAATCTCAACATTACTTTCAAGAGATTCAAAATGGTATACATAGATTTATAATAATAATCAAGGGAAAATCTTAGGAGATCATGATATAGATAAAATTCATTCAATCTTATAAGAGAACAAGATATTAATTCAAGCATATAAAATTTCTCAATTCATTATGAATCATAAAAAAGAATTATGGTTCCAAAAAATCATGATTCATTTAGGAAAATTTTCTCTTTAGTGCATGATAAGAAGAAATATAGCAATGATACCAATCATAATTCATTTGGATAGTAGATGCTAAAAAGGAATATTGAGGATACAAGATCTTGATTTTTATAGAGTAAATCTCAAGTTATAAATCTCGAAAAATCAAGATAAAGCTCATTTAAATTCAAATCATCAAATCAAAATCATTTTTAAGATATTTATAAAAAGATGATAAAATAGATTCATCAAACCAAGAATATTCAAGAAAAATACTTTTATCTATTTAATTGTTTTATATAAGCATGCCTTTGTCCTTTTTGTGCCAAAATATACATATATATCATCAATCATTTAGGATCGAAAAATAAATTTCTTCATAAAAACCATCAAGATCATTATGTATAACTTTTAAAATCTCATGCATAAAATGGTATCGAAACATTTAATATTTTCATTCCATCATTTTGAATTGGTTTTATTGAACATAATTTTGAATGATTCTTATAGATAACTAAAACTTCTTTAGTTTTAATTTATACGATTGACTTTATCTTAGTATGCTCAAATTTTATTCATATGTCAAAACCATACATCATGTTTGAAAACCAAATATAAGGTTAAAAAAAAAATCATCAAGCCTTCCATTCAAAAGTCATGCATCGTCATTGAAAATCAATATGGAAATCGTCAAAATATACATTCTTACTTCTCAAACACATACATAAGATTAATCTTACTAGGTGTATAAGCATTAGATTTATATCTAACATTTTATTGCATTAACATAACACATGCAATTTTTAAAAAAATTAATCCTAAACTAAATTAAAAATGACTCATGAAAGTATTATGTAATTTCGAAATAAATTAGGGGGATTTCTATTACCTCATTATTGAGAGTGGTTGAGGCATAGTTTGCCACCTCGCCTTTCTTGATTTTCTCCTCGTCTTGGAAAAGCTCAATTCATCCCAATTTTTGTTCTTCTTGCGTTCAAAGCAAGTAGTTCCATTCTTTTTTTTTTTTTAATTTTTGTTTCATTTGTAGTTTAAGTTCACCATCACTTGAGCTTATGCTCGAATGGTCTTCATGTGTTCTATGTCCCAAATCCTTCCTGTCCTTTGGAAGGTTGTTCTCGAGTTTTCGTTTTGTCACATTGTTCATTTCGTAGGTCATTAGAGACCCAACAAGTTCTTCAAGAGGAAATGTTTTAAGGTCCTTAGCCTCTTGAATAGCCGTAACTTTTGATTCCCATCTTTTTGGAAGGGATCTTAAGATTTTAGTGACTAGTTCAAAGTTAGAAAAACTTTTACCAAGAGCTTTGAGTCCATTGATGACATCGGAGAAACGGGTGTGCATGTCTCCGATGGACTCACTTGGTTTCATCCGGAAAAGTTCGTAAGAGTGCACAAGAATGTTGATTTTGGACTCTTTCACTCAGCTAGTGCCTTCATGAGTGACCTCAAGAGTTCTCCAAATATCAAAAGTCGAATCACAAATCGAAATGCAATTAAATTCATTTTTGTCAAGTACACAATATAAGGCATTCATAGCCTTTGCATTTAAAGCAAAAACTTTCTTCTCCAATTCATCCCATTCGCTCATCGGAAGAGAAGATTTTTTAAATCCATTTTCGACAATATTCCAAAGCTCGAGATTCAACGAAAGTAAGAAAACTCTCATTTGAGTTTTCCAATAGGTGTAGTCCGTCCCATTGAAAAAGGGAGGACGAATGAGAGAGTGACCCTCTTGAAAGCCATAAAGAGCCATTTCTATTTGGGTGTTAAACCAAAGTAGAAAACCATGGCTCTAATACCAATTGTTAGGATCGGAGCGGCACTAAGAGGGGGGGGGGGTGAATTAGTGCAGCGGTAAAGTATGATAAACTTTCGACGATTTAAACACTTACGGAAACTTCGTATGATAAAAACAACGTTTCGTTTGAAACCGTTTCGATTGCGTTTTTAACTTGAAGGCATATGTAAGAAGGAGACAAAGAAGTAGAGCATCAAAGTGAAGATGGTTTGCAGTAATATAAATGACAATAAGATAAATGCAAACCAGAGAAGACGGTAGTTTATAGTGGTTCGGTCAATCGTGACCTACATCCACTCCTCCGATTCCTCTTCCGTCGAGGCCACTGGCATCCACTAATGATCTTCCTTTACTAGGCGAAGATCAACCTCCTTCTTACACCCCTCTTACAACCTCTTACAAGTGGTTCACCCTTTTACAAAGATTTCAATGAAAAGAAAGGAGGTGAACACTCAAGCTATTGAAAACAAGACTTTTCCTAAAGCTTTTCTCAACTTCTAGCTTCTCAAAAGGTTGTAATCTCAGCTGAGATTTGAGGGGTATTTATAGGCCTTAAGAGGATTCCAATTTGGGCTCCAAATTTGAATTCTCGTTGGGTTCCCGATGCTGGCGGTGCCACCGCCTATCAGTGGCGGTGCCACCGCCTGTCACTGTCAGACGTTGACAGTGCTGGGCGGTGCCACCGCCCAGCCCAAGCGGTGCTACCGCCCAGCTCTCGGGCACTGGGCGGTGCCACCGCCTACAGTGTTTTCAGCCCACTAGTTAGGCTTCAATCTTGGCCCAAACTAGTTCGAACTTGGGCCCAATTGGCCCCTACTTGGGTTATAGGATTAATACCTAATCCTAACCCTAATTAACATGCTAACTATGAATTTAAAGATATTTTATAAGCTATTACAAAGTCCATAAGTCAAGACTTCTTTCGGTGAGCTTCCGACGAACTTTCGGCGGTCTTCCGATAAACTCTCGGAAACCATTCTGCGGACTCCCGGCAAGCTCTTAAACTTCACGATTTGATCTTGGCGAGTTCCAACGAGCTTCTTCGGCAAGCTCCGATATTTCTCGGCGAACTCTGCGAACTTCCCACGAACCTTCCGGCGAGCTTCCGAAAAACCCTTCGGCAAGCTCCCTACTCATTCTCGGCTAGTTCCGGCAGCGTTCTCGACGATCCTTCGGACTTCCATCGAACTCTTGAACTCCCAACTAATCCTTCATGCTTGACTCCGCACTTTGTTTTGCTTTATGTCTTCATCGTTATCGTAGTTAATCCTGCACATGCAAGCCAAAACTCTACTCCGATCTAGAAAGTTATTACAACGCGAATTGACATTCTGTTGCTCGGCACGTCATTGGTTGGCGCTTCGTCCGATTCTTCAGCGCATCGTCCTCTCTTGCGGCTTGTTGCCCAATCGACGGTTGACCTCCACAACCCCGATATCCTTGGCGCAATTCCGCTCTCCTTGGCCCGATGCCCAACGTTCGAAGCCTTCTGCCGTCCAATATCCTGACGTGATCTCCTCCGGCGCAACGTCAATTCCTCCTGCGTTAACTGTCTAATTCTGATCGAGTAGACCTGCATCACTCAAAATACAGTTAAACATCTAAACACAATCAATTAGTTTCATCATCAAAATCCGAGATTCAACAACCTAGCCTACAATGCCACAGGTATGCACTGTTCAACTCATCTCGTTTCCTTTTGGACACATTTACATTCATGATATGTGGAGTGGTGTCTAACATAAATAAACCATTATGCAATGTTCCTTTCATGATGATCTTATCATCTAATAATATCGAACAACCATTGTTCTCAAAAACAAATTTATATCCACTAACTGTTAAACATGAAATGGAGATAATGTTTTTGATAATAGAAGGAACAAAATAACATGCATCTAATGCAATAAAAGCTCCACTAGGCAGATGTAGGGCGACCTCGCCAACAGCTAATACAGCAACTTTTGCTCCATTACCCATCTTGAGGTCCATCTCGCCTCTCTGTAGTCTCCCCTAGGCCTTGCGAAACTGCAAATGAATTGCATATATGATAAGCACTACCGGTATCCAATACCCATGTGTTATCATAAAGAGTCCGACAAATGGAGACCGATCATGAATGTACCAAGCTTCATCAAGCTTTTGTTTCACCTTTCTGCAAGGTACTCTTTTGCAGTTTGTCTTCCAATGCCCATCTTTACCACAGTGGGAAGCACTGGCCTTTGTCCTTTGTTGGGTCTTTTCTTAGCAACCTTTGCTTTTACCTTGTTTGCCCTTGCCCTTTCCCTTCTTAAGGACCTTTCTCGCTTTCCTTTTCTTTATGATCTCACCACCAGTAGAGAACTGGCTTCTCTTGCTTAATAGTACTCTCTGCCTCCCTCAACATATTGAGGAGCTCTGGGAGAGTCACCTCAAGCTTGTTCATATTAAAATTCATTATGAACTGTGAAAAGGAATCTGGTAGGGACTGAAGCACAATGTCCACAAACAAGTTATCCTCTAGGACCATTCCTAGACCTGTGAGTTTCTTTATCCACTCAATCATCTTTAGGACATGATTCTGAACCGGTGTCCCCTCAATCATCCTAGCGCGGAAAAAGGCTCTTGGATATCTCATATTGTTGAGTCCTTCCCTGTTCCTCAAACAATTTTCGGACATGTAGGAGAATGGATCTGGCATCCATCTTTTCATGTTGTCTCTGTAACTCTGGAGTCATAGAGCCCAACATATAGCACCGAAAGCAAGAGTGGAGTCATCAATGTACTTCACGAAGGAAAGCGATCTCATCCTCGCTTGCCCCTTCTTCTGGGCGTAGGCATCATCAGATCAAGGACGCATACGATTTTCTCCGGCCAGAGAACAATTCTCAAGTTACTGAGAGCCAATCCGTATAATTTGGACCAAAGAAGGCGGTTGACATCAAGTATGCCACGTAAGGGATTTGAAAGCGACATTTTCCTCAAAATAAAGATGTAGCGAGAAATGAATAACATGCAGATTTTGCAAGAAATAAACTATCAAGATATGGACTTCTATCTTAATATACTCCCACTATTTTACTAACGAGTCACGCGACACCCTCAAAGACGGCGAAAACGGAAGTCTCCAAAGACTTCTAGTGGGGATCAGATTCAATCAACGCCTTAGTGTAACCTCGAGGGACTCGACCAATCACACTAAGCCTAAAAAAGGTAGGCAACTCTTGCCGATCACAACTCCTTGTGATTCCCGGCCCTGTTCGCCCTCCGAATCACCATGGCCTCGAGGGACTCGACCAACCATGATGCTCGGTTAAGTCAACACCTTCGTTACAAGATGAGTCTCGATTTGATGATATACCCTCGAGGGACTCACCAAGCATACCATGTCCTCGGTCACCGGTGACATCTCTATGTCGTAAAGCAAGATAGCTTAATCGCGATATAGGTGAGTCTCGAGGGACTCGACCAACTCAACCTACACCGAATCGGTTCCTACTCATAACGATGGAAGGCCACGTGGGTCAATCTAATTGCCTCACGCTTACCGGCTTTAATATTATCGAGAGATGTTTCTATAATTTGGTCTCCTAATATGACATGTCACACATATACATATTTAATATATATCTACATCGCATGCAAATATATATACATATCTAGTATGTGTATAAGCAATCACATCGGATGATCATGGACCACAACCTAATATGATTAGGCCCCGAGCCAGTAGGGCCTAATCACTCACATCAAGATCTATGTGTGCAACGGTGCATCTCCATGCCCCTGTGATCGCCCATCTCGCCCTCGTTTTCCGTCGACATCTTGATGCATCTCCATGCATCACGATCGTCCGCCTCGTGGGTCCCGCTTATCGATCCACGCCCCCCCCGCAAGGCCTCCTCATGTGATTACAACTTAATCATAGGCATGCAGGCCCGTAATAAACGAAAATATAATGGAGGTTCGCAGACCTCAATAATAATAATCACAAGTACACACATCACACGGTCCATGATCATCCGTCCACACATCATACATCACATGTATAAATAATCATCATCATGTAGGACTACTAGATAATAATAAAAAATAATAATCAACTAAACCTTTTAATTAATTAATATATTTCAGAAATCAGGGACATGTAGGGAATTTCTCAATTCCTAAGGGTATTTTCATAATTTGGACAAAAGACAGAAACTGAAATTTCTCAAATTCACAGGGGCAAAACTGTCCTTTTGCCCAAAACCCTAATTCCCTCTCTTTTCGCATGCCGCCACCCTGGCGGGCGGGGTCCTCTTGGCGGGCGAGGGCGAGGGCTCGCTGGTTCTCAGCAAGAAGCAAGCACGCCATTGGGCCCGCCGCCGGTAAAGTGGCCAAAGCCGCCTCAGGTGGGTGGTTCTGCCCACGAGGCAGCCAGGGCAGGTTTGCCTCACCGGGCGGTCGCCTCTACGGGGTTTTTTGCAAGTGGGAGCACCCACAGCGCGCCACTGCCTCAAGGTGCCTCAACCATTGAGGTTACTCCTACTTCATTACATTTAATTGATGATTTCTCAAGGTATGGATATGTGTACATAATGAAGTACAAGTCCGAGGCCTTTAAAAAAATTCAGAGAGTATAAGAATGAGGTGGAGAACCAGACCGAAAGTGTATTAAAACTCTTCGATCGATCGAGGAGGTGAATACTTAAATCTGAGTTTACTCAGTTCCTCAAGGACCATGGGATATTATCCCAATGGACACCTCCTTATACACCTCAGCTCAATGGTGTCTCTGAAAGGAGAAATCGTACATTATTAGATATGGTACGGTCCATGATGAGTTTCGCTGACCTACCCATCTCATTCTGGGGATATGCCCTAGAAACCGCAGCTTACCCCAAGGAAACTTGTGGGTATTATTTCTATCATCTCGAGGACCAAAAGGTCTTTGTAGCTAAGAGAGCAGTGTTCCTTGAGAAGGAACACATTCTAGACAGAGATAGTGGGAGAATGATAGAATTGAGCGAGGTTGGAGAACCAAGCTCAAGCACCACTCTGGCCCCCTCGAAATCCTGTTCAGGTACCTAATACATAAGTATCAACTTTTTACGCAGGTCCGATAGAGTATCCCATCCTCCCGAGAGATATGTGGGACATATTAGAGCAGGGATGTAGAGGATATTGATCCTCACACCTACGAGGTAGACTCCTGAAGTGGAAAGAAGCCATGAATTCGAGATGGATTCTATGTACTCCAATAAGGTTTGGAACCTAGTTGATGCTTAGAAGGTATTGTACCCATCGGTTGCAAGTGGATCTTTAAGAAAAAAGATCGGAGTAGATGGAAAGGTAGAGACCTATAAAGCAAGGCTAGTGGCTAAGGGGTATCGTCAAAGGCAAGGTGTTGACTACGACGAAACTTTCTCACCAGTAGCAATGCTAAAATCCATCAGAATTCTATTGGCTATTGCAAAGATACTATGATTCCAGATCCGGCAGATTGATGTGAAAATCGCATTCCTCAAACGGGAACCTCGAGGAGGAGGTGTATATGATGCAACCCGAGGGATTCGTGTCCAAAAACTGCCCGATAAGGTGTGTAGGTTGCTTAGATCCATTTATGGACTAAAAGCAAGCTTCCTAAGTTGGAACATAAGATTTGATGAGGCAATCAGATCTTATGACTTCGCTAAGAACGAAGATGAGCCTTGTGTATACAGAAAGGTAAGTGGAGCGCTATCACCTTTTTTTTGGTGTTATATGTGGATGACATCCTCATCATTGGGAATGACATAGGAATGCTATCCACAAGAAAGGCTTGGTTATCTAGACACTTCTCCATGAAGGACTTAGGGAAGCATCTTATATCTTGGGGATTAGAATCTATAGAGATAGATCCAAGAGGATGCTTGGCTTGTCCCAGTCCAAGTACATAGAAACTATTGTCAAAAGGTTTGGCATGGAAAATTCCAAGAGAGGTCTCATACCGATGAGACATGGGATATCGCTTTCTACCAGTATGTCCCCAAAGACTCGAAGAAAGGGCTAACATGGATATGATACCTTATGCCTCAAAGAATAGGGTCTATCATGTATGCCATACTATGTAATGGGCCTGATATAGCATGCTTTGAGTGTCACGAGCAGTGTATCAGCGGATCCAGGCTTGGAGACCGGAAAGCAAAGAAAGTGTATCCTTAAGTACTTGAGAAGGACAAAGGATCTTTTACTTGTATATGGAGGTAATAGCCTTAAGGTTGAAGGCTACTGTGACTCAAGTTTTCACCGATGTCGATGATAGCAAGTCGAATTCAGGTATGTGTACACCTTGAATGGAGGAGCAAGCAGTCTTTGGAAGAGTTCCAAGCAAGATACCACCACGACTCGACCATAGAGGCGGAGGCATTTGCTGCATCGATGCAGCAAAAAAAGGGAGTCCGGGTGAAGAAGTTCATCACAGATTTGGGAGTCGATACAGATAGCGACAAGTCGACTTCCTTATATTGCGACGACTATGGGGTGATTACTCAAATAAGGGAACCCGTGTCTCATCGTAAGTGTTCCGAGGAGGTTCCAACTTATAAGAGAGATCGTAACCCGAGGAGATGTAGCAAAGGGAAAGAGTTCCATCCGAAGATAACATTGCAGATCCACCGACAAAGCCGTTGTCTCATTTTGTCTTTGAAGGCCCACAGGGTCCGATGGGGATCGGACACATAGGTGATTGGCTTTAGGTCAAGTGGGAGATTGCTAGTCATAGGTGCCCAAAGAAGCCAATCATGTGAGTGATGGCACGTGTGACTTGATACAGAATCTTTTTTCCTTATTATATTTTGGCGATATCACTTTATAACTATTGCATAAATGCATATATATATTGTGATGTCCTTGGATTTATGCAATGGGAATCGGATCGTGATGAGATCACGATAATGAGATCGATTCACCTTTAAACACATATCCTAAATAATCCCGGTCATAGGTTACTTCGAGGGACATCGTGATAACCGGATAGACCGGTGTGTCAGATACCCGCCCATATGATGGATGCAAAATGGTCTCATAGTCGCCGTGGTAGGGACACTAGGGATACAAGATGTGTGCTCATTGGAGAATGAGTTCACTGATTGATCCGCCACGGAATGCCGATGGTTGATGATGCCTTATTGTCGACAAATGATTCCGTAGTCCTAGTGGTGTATCTGTCCTTAGACTTGAGACACCAAGGATGTCCCAGATGAGTGCTCCACTCTTTGATACCGTGACTTATAGGTTTGGCTGTCCCGCATCTAGTACAACCGGTCATTGGGAATGGTAGTCGACCTTCACGAGGGGCTATTGAGTATCGATAGAGGATCATCCACTCCACTGCCATGAGAGAATATCCCATGTGTTCTTGCTCGACAAATCCCTCGCCGGGTCATTCGGGTTGAGAGAGAAAGAGTTCTCCTGAGAACTCCAGATTAGAGCGAGACTTCGAGTAGAAACCGTATGGGTCCTGACAACACCATGCTCGATATACTGGTCTCTGGATATTAGATGGATGAGGGACTATAGGTACATGGTAACCGAGACGACAGGTCCAATGGATTGGATTCCCCTATATCGTCACTGGGACTACTGCCAGTAGTGGCCTAGTACGTCCAGTAGTCGATGAGTCGAGTGAATTATTACAGAGATAATAATTCACCGAAAGTTAGAAGGAGTTCTCGACAGGTATGACTCACGGCCAGCTCGATATTGGGCCTAGAGGGTCACACACATATGGTAGGCATTGCGATGATGAGTAGAGGTTCGGATATGAGATATCCGACGGAGCCCTTGTCTTATTGGATGCAGATCCAATACCCACTAGGGAAGGACCCATTAGGGTTTGACACGGATCTCTATAAATAGGAGGGATTCACAGCCTCATAGGCTAGAGTCTTTTGCTTGCCTTTCCTATTCTCCTCTCCCTCTCCACCTCGAGGCCCTGGAGTTTTGAGGAGGGTCGCCGCAACCCCTTTGTGGGATCACCGCCAGAGAGGAGGACGCTTGACCTCCTTCACCCTCTCCTAAGGATCTGCAAGGAAACAGGGATATACGATCTCCCTAGGTAACACAATCTCTATACGCAGTTTTGTATTTTGCGGATTTTTACGCACCAATCTTCGCACGATGACGAACATCTTTTTGGGAATCGGGGATTTTTGTTTTCTTGTTCTTCCGCTGCGCATATGATGTCGCCCCCCATGATTTCCCAACAATTGATACACTTTGAAATATTTCATACACCTTTGATATGCTTCGAAATATTTCATATACCATTGATATACTCCGAAACATTTTATATATCATTGATATACTCCGAAACATTTTATATATCATTGATATATCATTGATATATCATTGATATGTTTCATATGCCTTTGACATGCTCTAATTACTCTCTATTCTATTTGTTATGAACTAGATATATTTTGATTGAAATGACATTTATGATTTTGTATCTAATGAGATTATGTCTATGAACTATTATATTCTACCTTGCATTATGATACCAAGTTTACTTGTAGCTATGCCCTTTCTTGTTTTGGATATGTTTATCGCTTGTTGAGCTTTTTAGCTTACTCTGTTGTTATATAAATCTTTCAAGTTAGCATGTCACTCGCTTAGATGTTTGAATTAGGCTGAGATAGCGGAAAGCTATTTCGATTTTGGGCAAGTCTTATATTGATATATTGTGGTTATTGTATAAGTACATTTTGTACGTAATGAAATGTTATCGATGAATCTGAATTGATATATCGTGTAAAATTTTTAAAAGACCTATTTCGTTTAGAATTTTAGAATGTTATGTTTAGTTTATGATGATATGAATTCATTGTAAATGGTTGGAGTTTTGATTATATAAATTGTTACGCTTGTGGATTTATAAGTATGGTTAATTTTTGGTTAAGTTGGCTTGAGTTTTCATAAATATAAATTATTTAGTGATGTGGTGTATGATTATAAACTACACAGGATGTGAATTTGACTGAATGTTTCTCAATGTCCTCAAATATTAGTTTGGATTCTAGAATGGTTTATTGATAAAATTTTTAATATTATCGATTTAAGACAGGTTCACACCTCTTGAATGTGGTAATTCGGGAGGGCGTGACAATGGTACCGCCCAGTGCTAAGTGGTGGTATCACTCAGACACAATCTTCTAAGCTATGTCAAGCGATCATATCGCTCAAACTGATGGTAGTACCGTTAGTGTCAGTGTGTTAGGCAGTGGTACCGTCAATACCTAGGAAACCTAGGATTAGACCTTTTTTTGCTCCAAATTTGAATCCATTTGGGGTCTATAAATACTCCACTCTTTCCTGCTTGGGGTAGTAAGAAATAGAGTAGAAAATAAGAAAAATATACTTGAGAAAAAAAGGTATAAACTCTCTTGAAGTATAGAGTCTCCTTCTCTTAGGTTTAGAAAGTCTTTGCCTTTGCATTTAAAAGGTAAAATAAGGCATTCATAACCTTTGCATTTAAAGAAAAAGTCTTCTTCTTAAACTCATTCCAATTGTTCATTGGAAGAGAAGACTTTTAAAAACCAAATTCAACTATATGTCATAAATCGAGATTCAATGAAAGTAAGAAAACTATCATTCAAGTTTTTCAATAAGTGTAGTCCATCCCATTGAATATGGGAGGACGAATGAGAGAGTTACCCTCTTAAAATCCGAAAAGAGCCATTTCACTTTAGGTGTTAAACCAAATGAGAAAGAACGAGGCTCTGATACCAATTGTTAGGAACGAGTTGGCATTAAGAGTAAGGGGGGTAAATTAGTGCAACGATAAAATTACGTCGGTTCATAAAATATTTCATACGATAAAAAATCGATCTCGAAAGATATTAACTTAGAAGCATAGAGAGCATAGTGAAAGCAATAAGAAGGCAGTTTGCAGTTAAAGTAAATTGCTTAAAAGAAATGCAAACTAGATTTTATAGTGGTTCGGTCATCGTGACCTATATCCACTCCTAATTCCTCTTTCGTCGAGGCCACCAGCATCCACTAACAGTCTTCCTTCAATGGGCAAAGATCAACTATTCTTTTACACCCCTCTTATCCTTTTCACAGGTTTAGGAGACAACCTTTTACAAGTACACACTCCTCTCTAAACAGAATTCTAAATTTAAGCTAGAGAAGGGGATCTCTCAAGTAATTTCTACAACGTTTTCTCACTTTAAAGTTCTTTGTGCTTGTGTGTGTTAATTAGGGATAAGAGAGGTATTTATAGGCCTCAAGTTGATTCAAACTTGAAGCCTAAAAATGTCTCATCCCGGGTTTCCAGGTCCTTACGGTACCACCGCTTGTGCTGGGCGATACCACCGCCTACAACATTAATACTAGGTGGTACCACCGCCTAGTCTGGCGGTACCACCGCTTAGGAGATTATGTTTGGGCGGTTCCACTACCCAGACTAGCAATACCACTGCCTGACACTACCACTGGGTGTTACCACCACTCAGTCTGGTGGTACTACTACCTAACATAGTCTCTAAGACTGTGCCATGACGGTGCCACCTATTGGGTCATTGTTTAGGCTTTGCACTTGGCCCAACATAGTCTATACATAGGCCCAATTGGTCCCTAATTTGGTTGGTCCAATTCCAACCCAATTATGTACTAATTACGAATTCTAAGGTATACACTAAGCTAAATAAATCCGATAAGTCAAAGTTTCTTCCGACGAGCTTCCGACGATCTTCCGGTGAACTTCTGATGATCTCTCGACAATATTCCAATGGACTCCCGGTAAGCTCCTGGACTTCATGACGATCTTCTTGGCAAGTTTCGACGAGTTTCTTTGGCAAGCTCCTGGACTTCGCAATCAATTCTGGCAGAACTTCCAATGAACATCTGGACTTCCGACAAACTCTCGAACTCCCAACGAAATCTCATTTTTGTCTTCGGGACTTCATTTTGCTTTATGTCTTGCTATCATAGTTAATCCTGCACACATAAAACCTACTTCGATCTAGACAATTATTATAAAGCTTGAATCAAAATTGTCCGGCATGTCATTTGTTTATCGACACTTCGTTTAATTTTTCGGTGCATCGTCCTCTCTTACGGCCTATTGCCTAATTGGCCAGTTGACCTCCATAACTCCGATTTTCTTGATGTAATATCTGCTCTTCTTGGCCCGATGCCCGAACCCATGACTCAAAGCCTTCTGTCGATACGTCGACCGATCCTTTGGTGGGACGTTCAATCTTCTGACATATTTTTCTCCAGCCCAACATGATTCTTCCTGCTTTAATTGTCTCTCTCTGATCAAAGCTTCCTACATCACAACATATATTAAATCATAAATACTCTTAATTGGTTTCATCATCAAAATTTGAGATTCAATAGAACTAAGCCTTGATGGCTTCGATGATGAGGTATACAACTCAACTGAAATGTCTTTACCTTACGATGAATTACTAAATGCTTTCCATGATTTATTTGATGAATGTAAGCTAGTTAGTAAAAAATATAAGTCGTTAAAAAGGATCATGCTTCTCTTACTAGTGAATTTAAAAAATAAAAAAATGAGTGTGATAATTACATGTTAAATCCTTGCACTAAATGTGAAGAATTAGATTCATGCAAAAAGGAAAATTTGTTATTACAACAAACGTTAGATAAATTTAAAATTGATAGTAAATCTTTAAACATAATTCTTGCCAATAAGAGTCATGTCCGTAGAAAAGAAGGAATTGGCTTTGTGAGTAGTAACACTCAACAAAAGCCAACCACATTTGTTAAAGGACCCACATTAAATATTTCCTTTGAAAATAAATATAATTTTTGTAGTAGACATGGTCATTTTATATATAAATGTTCATTTAAAAGATATAACTTGCATAAATTAGTTTGGGTTCCTAAAGAAACCATAAATAACCTTATGTCTAAAAACAAGATAAGTAGATCCAACCATGAGGGACCCAAAGTCAAATGGATACCTAAAGGAAACCTATTTTTCTTATAGACATCTCTACAATCGAAAGCTAGGAGCAAAAATAAAATTTTGATAGTGGATGCTCAAGGCTTATGACCGAAGATCCAACATACTTCACAAAGCTCATTAGCCGAAATAAAATGATTTTAAAAATATTTTTATGTTTAAATCATGCTTGATAATTTAATAATTTAATTATGCATGATGATTTGAAGTAATGATGATTTATGTGATTTATGGCTTATTGATCTTAATGATTTTTGTGATGATTTTATGTTTTTTTAGTTTTAAATGATGATGCATATTTTTATTTGGCATAAAATGACAAAGGCATGCTTGTATGAAATAAATCACATAAATTAAAACATTAAAAAAAATATATTGTTCTTGAAAATGTCTCTATCCCTAAAAGTTTATCGAATCTTTCAAAAAGATATTAATGAATCTATTTATGTTATTTTTTATGAATCTCTTAAGAAAGTGATTTTGATGATTTGATAAATTAAATTTGAATGAGTTTTATCCAAATCATGAACTTGATACTTGAGATTTTTTGAATCAAGATATTTGATCTCTAAATATTTCTTTTTGTTATTTACTAAAGAGGAGTATTATCTCAATGAATGGTTCTCTTTATTCCTTAGAATTATAACTTGAAATCCTTTATAAATCAAAATCTTGCTCTCATATCATTCCTTTTTATTATTTAAGAGGATTTTTTTTATGAATCATGATTTTTCTTGTGAATTTTAGGAATTATAACTTGAAATTTTTTAATATATGAATCAAGATTTTTCATATTTTGTTCTCCTACTATTCTTTTTCCTATTCACTAAAGAGGAGACGTATCCTAATAAATCATGATATGCTACTTGACATCTTGATAATTTATGACTTGAGTTTTATTATGTACAATTTTTTTATATTTATGATAGTAAACCTTATGTTATGATTAGAGCATTGATGTAAAAAATTTATACCATCGTATTATTCTCCTCTTCTTCTTTCTTGTTTATAATGACAAAGGGGAGAAAGAAAATTGCAAGCATTTTAGGAGATTGATAAATCTATTTATGTCATTTTGAATCCCTTAAAAGTGATTTTGATTATTTAACAATTTAAATTTGAATGAGTTCTTAATTCAAATCATGATCTTGATTTCTCAGAATTATAACTTAAGATTTTCTTTATATGAATCAAGATCATTTACTATGATTCTTCTTTTTGCTATTTGATTTATCCAAATGAATCATAATTTTTCTCTTGATTTTTCGATATTTTATTCACAACTTAAAGTTATTTTACTCCCTTGTATTCATGAATTATACTCCTCATCACAAATTAATTTTTCATGCAATGCAATGGTTTGAACATTGATGTAAAGGGAAAATAATTATAACATTGTATTATCCTCTTTTTTTTACAATGACTACAGGGGAGAAAAGTTGCTAGCTTGCATAGAAGCAAAAAGTTACTATCTCAAGAGAAGCAAAAATTTTGTTTAACTTTACATTCTCAAAAACTTGCTATCTTGCTCATCTCAAGAAGTAAAACTTGTAAACTTATCTCAAAAGAGAAACAAGAATTGCTAGCTTGCAATCTCAAGAGAAGCAAAAGTGCTATCTTGCTCATCTCAAGAAAAGCAAATATTACTAAACTTGCATATCTCTAAAACTTGCTAGCTTGCATATTCTTAAATGATGATATATGCAATAATATTTCAAAAACATAAAATTATGTTTATAATTCAATGATTTAAAATTATATCTCAAAAATTGGGGAGAAGTTATGATGATGACCATACATGCATTATGATAATGATCATGCATGGTGTACTTTGATATTTTAAAAAGGTTATGATGATGATCATGTATGGGTTATGATAATGATCATGTATGGTGTACTTTGATGTTTTAAAATTATGATTATGTATGAAATACACATGATTTTAAGACGCATGCAATGATGTGATTAATTGGTTCTTTCAATATTCACGATGCATGTAATGATGAAATAGCCATGATTTTTTGAATTTAAAGTTTCTATAATATGGCATATTGATAAGGGGGAGTTTAATTTAAACTTCGTCATCAATTGATTATAATCATCAAAAAGGGGGAGATTGTTGAATCTCATATTTTGATGATGAAATCAATTGATGAGTTTATAATCTAATCTATGTTTTGAGTGACGCAATACTAACTTCGATTTGAAAAAGAAAATCGATTAAAGCAGAAAGAATCGGGCGTTGGGATGGAGTGAACATGTCAGAAGATTGGACGTCAACCGAAGGATCAGTCGACGTGCCGATAGAAGGACTTCGTGTCGTGAGTTCGGGCATCGGGCATCGGGCATCGTGCTAGAGGATCAACATGTCGATTGGGCAATACGCCAAAGGAGAGGACTATTTTGGATGAATAGTCCTGTAATCGAAGGATCGGACAAATCGTTGGATGAACTAATGATATGTCGGACAACATATAATTCTAGTCTTGTAATCGGTTGTCTTAATTGGTCATAGTTAGGTCGTTATTGAGTTGGTTTCGGGTGTAACTATGCCAACTAAATTAGTAGCTCATTAGGCTTGAGTTAAGACTATTTTGAGCCAAGTGGAAGGCTCATTCGGTCACCTAAGATTTGATGGAACCACTTATGAGATGAAAAAGTTAAGAGCACACTTTTCTAGGTTGTCAAGTGGTGGTACCGCTAGTCTGGGCAGTGGTACCACCCAAACACAGTCTCCCAAACTATGTCAGGCAGTGGTACCGCTAGTTTGGGTAGTGGTACCACCCAGTGTCAGTGCTACAAGCAATGGTACTACCCAGCACAAGCGGTGGCACCACTAGGACCCCAGAAACCCTGGATGAGACCTTTTTTAGCTCTATTTTTTAAGTCATTTGGGGTCTATAAATACCTGATTATTTTTGCTTAAAAGAGCCCAAAATTGAGTAGAAAAAGAGGAAAATATACTTAAGAAAAAAGTATTATAATCTCTATAAAGTTAGTGAGTCTCTTCCTCCTAGAGTTAGAAGGTTTCTAGGGGAGGAGTGGGGTCTAAAAGAGAGAGGTGCAAAGGTTCTCTACTGAGCCTGTGAAAAGGAGAAAGAGTTGTAAGGGTAGTTGATCTTCGCCCATTGAAAGAAGATCGATAGTGAAAGCCTATGGCCTCGAGCGAAGAGGATTAGGGAGTGGACGTAGGTCGGAACGATCGAAATACTATAAAATCTAATTTATATTTACTTTATGTTTTTCACTTACATTGCAAATTGATTTCTTAGTCTCTATGCTCATTATGCTTTCGTATGTTTTTAAGTTAAACATCTTTCCGATACAGTTTTATTGAACGAAGTTTCTAAATCGACATATGTTTTACGAAAACACTAATTCACGCTTACACACTCCCTAGCCATACACCTTGATATGACTCGAGGCTTGCACCTAAGCCGAGCTTACATGCTCCCTAGCCATGCACTCGGTCTGAAGACCCGAGGGTGGCGCTCAGATAAGTAAGAGTTAAAAAGTACTCGCTCTCAAGCCATACACTTTGATGTGAAGCCCCGAGAGCTACACTTAGGCCGAGGCTATGTGCTCCCTAATCATGCACCTCAGTAAGAAGGCTCGAGGGATGCACCTAGGTCAAGCTTACACGCTCCCTAGTTGTACACTCAGCATAAAGTCTCCAGGACCGTACCTTAGTTGGACCGACGCAACACCCCAATCAACAGACTTTCATCAAAGCACGCAAGTGCGCCCTCCAAAGAAAGGCCCTGAAGGATGCCCTTCCGAAGGAGCCAAATGATAGAGACGATTTTGCCCAATGCTCGCTCATTTACCACTAAGGCCACCACTTAAGTAGGGCTCTAGGTCACCAGCCCCAAATGGCACCGTAGGGCGCAACCACTTAGCCATGAGACAACCTTTCGCTCAAGGACACTTGGTTGACCCAACCCCAAAAAAGAACCTTGTAACCAGGAAAATTTCAGATCGTCTATCCAATCATCCCGAATCAGGTCCTTGCCAATAAAACGACTTCGGACCGGATTGCCAACACGATCTCACCTCACCAAATCTCCCACGTCAGCTAGGAAGAAACACTTGGGTAAGTCTACACCTTCAACAATGGATCAACTGTGTCGACTCATCAGTCGACAGTACTCATAACATCATCATATATGAAATTATCTTTGAAATTCATAATGCCTTGTTTAGATTGAACATATCTATGATACGACAAATGTTGGAGATGAAAAAATAAGAAAATATTAAAAATAAAATACTATGAGGGCAATTAAGAGATAATAGTTTTAATAATATTAAATAAGAGGTAAAATTAAAATCATTTATAAAATATTTTCGAGAGAACCTACCTTTGCTTCATGAAACGTAACACTTTATATAACATAATATTAATTTTCTCATCATCTCATATATTAAGTTTAAGTGTAAAAATTATCTTCATAATAATATCTTAGATCATGAATCATGTTATTATCTTCATAATAACATGATTAAAATTAATTAAAATATGATACCTATGAATATATATGAATCAATTCTCAATAAATTCATGGTGAACTCGTCAGAACGATCGGGAGGAGATCGTGCTGAGCCGGTCGACTTTCGTCGGTTCCGGGAAGTCCACAACGCATTGAACCGGCGACAATGCCGTGACATGGGACGATTTTGGGTATTCGATATCGTCGGTTCTGAACTGTGGGCTGTTCGGGATCCCCATGGCCGGAGCTGATATCTGTGAGTTCTGCGGCGACGCGACGGAGGAGCTCTACCGCGGTGGATTCGGGTGCGTAACTCTTCGAACCTGAAACGGGTGGGTCGAATATTACCTGCGGAAGGATCTGAATCATTTCCTTTGTGCCATGAAGCTGGGTGCATTCTATCCATTCTCGAGGGATCACTCGGACAATACATCCATGCCGCAGGAGCTCGACAACTGGGGCTCCGTCATCGTTTCGGCGAGGAAGGCACTCGGGCTCTGGTACCGCCTGCTTCCTTATATCTACACGCTGATGTACGAGGCGCACGTCAAGGGGGCGCCAATCGCGCGGCCGCTGTTCTTCTCCTTCCCCCAAGACACGAAGACCTACAGCATCAACACACAGTTTCTGCTGGGAGCCGGAATGATGGTCTCGCCGGTGCTGAAGCCGGCAGCGGTCACGGTCGAGGCTTATTTCCTCAGAGGCAGGTGGTTCAACCTGTTCGACCGAACCCAGTCGGTGAGGAGCGACGCTGGGGAGTACGTGACTCTTGCTGCGCCAGAAGACAGCATCAACGTTCATGTCCGGGGTGGCATCATCTTGCCGATGCAGGGTGAGGCGCTGACAACCGCATCGGCACGGCGGAGCCCGTTCGGGATCCTCGTGGCGATCGACGAGGACGGACGTGCGGCCGGGGAGGTGGTGGAGATGGCGAGGGAGGAGAGCGAGTGGAGTCTGGTGGGGTTCAGCGGCAAGGTGGAGGGGAAGGGTTTGAAGCTGCGGTCGGAGGTGGTCAATGGCACGTATGCTTCGTCGCAGCGCTTGGTTGTGGGGAAGGGTGGTGAGCATTGCGCACCGTAACAATGGAAGGTTCAGCGACGTGGAGGTGAAGGGTTTGTGGCAGCGGTCGAGTGAGGAATCTGAGCTAGAGCTTGAGATCAATTACCAGATGTAGCGAGGAGGATAAGACCCGGGAAGAAGTCGTCGATCTTTCAGTGCTGGAAATATACATTTGTAGCAAGAACAGAGAAGTTAAAAGCATCATGAGCATAACAACTAGTCTGGATATGACAGCTAAACCAACCTTCTCCACATGACTTGTATGTAGCTCCTTCAGCTCATGACTATAGCCTGTGAAGCAATAATACATGGAACTATCTTGTGGATGTACCGGGGACTATCTGGATAGTAGGAAAAAGTAAGAGACTTCATATCAACTCAATGGTCTAATTCGTGGCGGGAGACCTTAACTGCAAGAGAACAAAGTAAGCAAGCATCATCGATGAATAGGGGAATTAAAAATATTAAGTACTTAAAAGAAAACAAAAAAACAGTAATATAAGCAATTTCATGAATCAAGTCTTCTGATCTTTCCTGACTAATATAATTCATGACACACAAACAGCACGCATTTGCATGCATCAACAACCCATCACCGCACAGTTGTAAACAAAAGCACCAGCTCTTTCTCTGATGGAAAGCACATCCCACTCTGCTCCACCCGTGTTTCCATCTTCAGGACGCCAAACGTGCAGAACAATTACTTCACCTTGAGGCCCTCGATGACCACCGACCACCAATAACTTGTCACCGCATGACCTGAATGCAAGACCCCAACCATTGGAAGAGTCAGCTCTCACGGGCAATGATCTTACCACATTCCAAGTGTTGTTTGACTTGTCATACTTCTTGACTTCGTTCGTAGATTGATCTGCGGCATAAAGCTGATTATTTACGACTGCAACAAGAGGGGGAGACTGAGTAGCCCTGTTTCCACCAGGATACATGTTCCTAATTCTTCTCCATGTCCTGGATTCCATGTTGTACTCCTCGCCACAAGTCAAAGGATCTGTATGGTTTGACATGCCCCCTATAACATAAAATTTTCCATCCATAAAGAAGCCGGAACATAATCTCCTCGGCACATTCATATCGGGTAAAGTCTCCCAAGTACCACACTCTGAATTGTACAACTCTGCACTACTCAAAACGTGGCCAGCCATATCACTTCCCCCAGCAATAATAGCGATGTGCCCAGAGCTTCCAGATCCAAAAAGGCAACGATGCAGCTTCATAGGTGGGCATCTAGACCAATCATGCCTCACCAAACTGTACATCCAGATAGCAAAACCAATTACTTCCCGTCCAAAAACAAGAAGCTGGGTCCCCACAGCAAGAGACTCCTTGTCTGCGCAAGAGAAGCAATCATCACATGGCATCCGTGGTAGCCTCATCCATCTACGCCTGAAT
Organism: Musa schizocarpa; assembly: GCA_900464855.2. Lineage (NCBI taxonomy): Eukaryota > Viridiplantae > Streptophyta > Magnoliopsida > Zingiberales > Musaceae > Musa > Musa schizocarpa. The sequence continues at coordinate 25,330,013 of LS990925.1, read as the reverse complement.
GGATCAAATGCTTCCCAAGGCATCAGACTACATGCTAGATAAACCCAGTGCTCGATAACACCAAGCTGTCTCCTTAATTTGTAAAGGTATCCACTACGAATCAGTGAGTTAAATCTTTTGTTCAGACAGGCAAGTGAAGGGTACTCAGACCTACATGTTAAGGCCAGACAATCTAGTGCGATATCATCATGAAGTCCAGGAAGAAGACAGTCATTTGATCTTCGATCAGTATAACTACCTCCAGGCTGTGTCTTAACCACAGATCTTTTCTTCTTTAATCCTCTATGACATCCATTATCAACAACGAAATCTGTGTCAAATGTATCCCTTTTGACCTTTGCTAGCTTGCCAGTTTTAGCCAAGACCAAGTAACCAATTAAATATTTCTGAGATGAATCACATTCCCGATCAAAAGATCTGAAAAGCTGCGAAAGATAACAATGTGGAGCAACAACCATGATTTCCGGCTTGCTATGTTGCAGTTCTATTTCTCTGTAAGCTCCTAAAACAATTAACTCAAAATAATCAGTCGTTATGCAATTGTCCATGTGCTACTGGAAAGAAAAAGAAGAGAACAGGCAGTAAGCTCCAAAAACTACATCATATACATACCCATTAATAGAATTTTAAGATCAAATGCAAACTAATATTTTTATCATAAAAGGACAACCAGAATACAAGACGAAACAAATCCATATGGCATTTGACTTCATCTAAAAGAGTAATAACAGAGTTAGTTACCATTAGCAAAGCAATTTGTATAGATATAAGTAGATATAGGCGTAACAAACATAACATACAATCAATACAAAAAACACAAAACTGAACCAGTGCCATGATAAGATTGCTCCTCTGAAACCTAAATGAGTAGGGTCAGAACCACCAAAACAGCCTCTCTAATTGCATGGGTAAGGTTTCCTACATTAACCGTTCTTAAACCCCATACTGGTAAGAATTATGTGTACCAGGCCATCCTTTTTTATAGTTAGTACTGCAGATTGCATTGTCGATTAGCACAGTTTAGCACAAGCTGAAATCAACATTAAGCCAATTTTTTTATATTTACCACTAATGATTGTTTTGTCAATTAGTACTTATCAACACAATTTAAAACAAACAATGCCAGAAAGTAATTGAAATGTATCATACCAACCTATATTGAAATAACCAATGTATTAATAAATCAACTTTAAGGCCTGTGTTGGATGGCATTAAGGTGTTTTAACTAACATGCATCTTTGCCACACAAACATCAGGAGCTATCGTACTGGAACAACAAAGAAGAAGCCTGTCCTCCATTGTTTTTAGGTAAAAAATAGAACTTTATACTCATAAAATGGTTAATGACAGTCAAAATGGTGGAGGACAATACAATTTAAGTACAAAAATAAACAATCACTAGTGGCTGGCATGCACTCATGGTGGTTGGTACATGATGTGATGTAGCACATTTTGGTTTCTTGACAAGTAATGGGTGCTAACACTGGGAAAGCAAGATAAAGAGAAGCAATTATTTGCAGAAGGATGAAATTGGTGACCTCAGTTTGGCAATGAGGACAAAAATTACTGGTAATTGGGGGTTGGAAACATCCAGAATGGCAATAAACAACCAAAGGTGATAGCAAATATATGCAATGGGTAACAACAAGTGTTGTGGTGATTATACTGATGACCAGCAATGGTGCATAGTCAATGACAACAAGATGCGATTGGCAATGACAGATGTAGCAACCAATGATGACCAGGAGTTTGACAATAAAGGCAGGAGAGTGTCCCAGTTGGTTCAATTCAATTCATTCATTGACAAAAATGTAACCCTAAAGGAAATAATTTCTCTTTACATCCCAATATGAAACCCAATCAAAGAGGTAGCAAAACGAACAAGCCTAAATTCTTTGTTCATTTGGTTTTGTTGCAATGTAAACTCCTACAGGCTAAAAAATACTATTTGCATCAACACCAAGGAGGATAAGCTACTCAAGCCAAACCAAATTATAGTTGGATCAACATTTACCTGTAGAGGTGACACATAAATGTCCAAATCTGTCAACCATTTTAGATAGTAATTTGACAGATAATCGTGGTGGTTTCTTACTTTGTATTGAACTATAATCACCACTTACACAAAATTCCACCATGTTTTTTTAATAACTGGATCTGGTTCACCTGTGGGTTCGCCTTCAGCAATGATCTCAGGGCCATCAGGAGGAGAAAAGATTTTACATTATCCTAGTATAGTAAATAAAAAATTCCTTTTTTTGTTATTGTTGAAACAAAATCCTTGTTTTTAATAACTAATTATTATGGGATTTTTTTAATGTCATAGGGTCCCTATATGAGCATAGTATATGTTAAGCTGTTATCTTACTATTTTTGTTCATGTTTGTAGCATCTCAGGAGGTTTTTATCCTTATTTCTAATCATAGTTGGATCAACATTTACCCGAGGATATTTGGCCTCTAGGTACAACCCTAAGGTTGAAACGGTCCCATTTGGTGACACATAAATGGCTGAATCAGCATGAAACCCCTCCATCTATTTGACAACCAGCTTAGGTAATGGTGGTGGTTTCTTACTCTGAATGAACTAGATTTACAACTTATTCAAAATTCCAACATGTTCTCTAATCAGAACCAGATTTGGTTCACCTGAGGTTTGATCTTCTGCAACAATCTTAGCGCCATCAGGAGGAGAAGAGATTTTACATCATCCCTAGTATAATAAAAAAAACAACTTTTCCTTTTTTGTGATGAACATTGCCTATAATATTGCAATTAATTGAAATTAAAATAATTGAACATGTCTTTCAGAAGCAAATAGTTCCCTTCACCTTTATTATTTTTGCAGTTTCTGGGTTAAAGTTTTCAAGAACTTAACTAAAAATCCCTCCTGGAATAGCTCATTCTTATTATTTTTTGTTTTTCTCGAACTAATTACTCTTATTAGCAGATTAAGAGACAGATCCATTCATGCATCTGAGAATTTCTATTTTATCACAATTCCAGTATGAGTAACCCTTTTTTTTTTGCTTTTGCAATACACACCTTTCTGCCTTTTTTTCAGGTAAGATATTTTGAACAAGCCCCTATCACATTAAAACATATGCACAACAAATCTGAATTCAAGACATATGATAAGTAATGTAAAAACTAGAGTAGTATCTATTGCTGTTGACACAACTAGGGGTGTAAGTTTAATTTCATGCTTGCGAACAGCTTGTGACAAACCCATATGTGAGAATCCTAAGCCAAGTTCAAATCAGATATCAGTTTCTGATGAATTGAACACGAACTTTGCTATATTCATTAATATTTGACTTATTAAGACCTTGAACAAAAAATATTAGATAATGTAATATTTATTACATTATCATCATGGTTAGGTTGCAACTTGGTGACTTGGGTGATCAAGGTTATAGTCATTGGAAAACATCAAAGGGAGCATCAATGTATTGGAGCATCCTTTTAAAAATACTAAATCAAATATACTCCGGCTGTTCAGTTAGATCTGTATCTACTAGCTAAAATTGTGGGCCTTATTTTATTGTAGGCAAGTGCTATTGGGGTTTCTACACCCAGCTTGTTGGTCCCTTGCCTTTTCCCAACTCCTCATTCACATTTCTTTCCCTCCCCCCCATCCCTACCCCATTCTGCATGCTCATCTAATCCTATTCCCAAGTTTTTGAGTTGGGTGTTCCTCCCCTTCCAGCAATTCTTTTCGGATCCACTTCAACCACAACACATATCAACTCTGCTGCCATGACCCATGCCATCTTTACTAGAATCTCTAATGACACCCACCTACAGCCACCACCTGGGTCACCCTTGACTCAAGGCCCTTGACAATAACTTCCTCATGGAATGCTTCTTTTCTCACTCATGAATCTGAGAACAATCACAATGTGCCATGGGAGCTCGGTTCAAACAATCTTTGAGCTAAGCTGAAGCTCGATATGAGCTTCATGAGTCTGGCTCAAGCAAGCTCATCTGGAGCTTGTGCAGAGCTTAAACCATGCCTTTGTTTGTTTAAGTCAAAGAGGGACAAAACTCTGTTTATTCATGTTTGGTTTGTTTACAGACCTAAATGCAATGTAGAAAAGTGGCACTAATACAAGAACGATAATCAATTAGACCAAACCAACAAAATAGGCCTCGCAAACATAATACACAACATTTGAGAACAGTATATCCAGAAATGATACTTTCTCCACAGGCCTTGAAAACATCATATTCCACCACTGGTAAAGAAAACCCCACGAAAGACCATTATGTCGTAATTTTCTTGTAAGAAACGCGCTTCAGTTCATCCAGAATTGATCTATTACTTGATTGAAGTAGAAGAAACCACAAATCAATGCAGATAATTATTGTCAAATAACTGGGCAATTAAATTAATGAATCGCTCAAAAAATCATCAAGTAAATGATTAAACTAGAGATTTCACCTCATACGAACGATGGTCACCGAGTACCAGAATATCACCAAGAGATCGCAAAGATCAGATCCTTCATTCACGGAATCACCGCGAAAGAATACAGTGTGTGCATCTAAATCAACAGTACCGCCAGATCACCATATACAACCACGCGCTTCAGCATCACAAGAACATCTACAACCAGAAATCACATTAAATCAGAATATCATCTACGACCTACTAATCACAAACCAAAATATCATTATTTCGCCTCCTTCCCCGTGAAATCCGCAAAAAGGAAACAAACTGCAACATCCACATCTAAATCACCAAGCGAATCCGACAGCGGAGTACCTCCACGGCGACCGATCACCGGCGTCGTCTATGAATCAAGATCGGGCGAATCCATCCGATCGACGGGATCTGAGAATAACGCTGCGGGCGACGGACGGCGGCCTCGCCGGGGACGCGGGTCGAGCGGCCGGCACCACCGGATCGGCCTCAGGTGGCTGAAACCTCCATCCGCGATGGCGAGATGCGATCGCCGCCAGAGAGCGAGCGAGAAGGCGAGAAACAAAGGGAAGGAGAGCATAAGAGTAGTATTTATAAGTGGAAAGCCCGATTCCAGAAACCATCGCTTCCGTTTCCTTCGCTGTCACCGGCGTTTTTGGGGTAAAGAAGTAAATACACAGTACAGACACTAGGAAGGAATCTAATTCGAGGAAAAGAGTACATCAGCCGTTCGTTTCGACGGGGACCCGCTGATGAACGATGGATTTCTGCGGGCAGTAAACTGAACCCTACGGGCATCAGAAAGAGAACTCCTCGTCAAGCGCCCACCCGGACCGCCGACGTCACTTGGCGTCACACAAGCGGGGCCCGCACTTTCCTTTCGGCTCGGGTTCGTGGCGCGGGTGGTGTCGTTTGGGTAAACGGTAGCATCTCAGTGAGATTTATAACGACACTCTCCTCCGTAGAGTTTGCACCACTGCGGGGTGTGTGGTCGGTGTCGTGTGCGTATTGGGGGGAGGCGGGGAGGGAGGACGCGGAGAAGCGGAACGGAGTTCGAGGGGTAAGGATATCGGGTTTGGGGCATTCTTTACAGCCTGTCGCTCTACTCTCATTGGGGAAAACTTTTTACTCAAACGGTAAACGGGGGTGGGTAACGATTTTTTACCAGAAACGGCAAAAAGGAGGCGACAAATGACCCCATCTTTCGTCGAAAATAACGACACCACCACCGAAGCACCCCTCTCTATGATGGCCTTTTTCGGCACCCCAGCATCGACCCGTACTTGACCCACCAGTAACTCCGTCTCGCCACCTGAGCTTACTCGAGTGTCGCGGGAGAGACGGCGATTTGACGCCGCCAAAGCGCCACGATCCGAGGCACGAATGGCCGGGTGGCGTCGCATTGAACGTGTCGAGCGAGAGTCGACGTCCAAAGTCGTCGTGGACGAGGGGAGGCTCGACGGTTATTGCCCACCCACCCTTCTGATCATGATGAAGCATCGGGAGCCGTCCGATGCTTTTATTAGAAGAGTCCCTTGAACTCCTTTTCGCACGAATAATTCAATAATCAAATAATACAAAATTGAAATATAAACTAAAATTGTGGCATAAATACGAAGAAGTTATTTGAAACAAACTTCTTCGTATTAATCATTTGACTCATATTTTTAATTGAGCACTATTTAATCAAATATAAATGAAAATAATGATAAATCATTCATGACTAACCTATTTATTGTACACCCTTTGTTCTTGTGTGCTAAAAAGAAATCTTTCTCCGATGGTTGCCTTACCTACGCGTTTTGCCTAATATTAAAAAATAAAAATATTAGTATTAGAAATAATAATGAGAAAATAAATGAGATATTTTTAAAAATATATCTATTCATCTTTCAATTGTTTACAAGTTTTGGACTCTGAAGTGTGATCTATAAGGGGAGTTCTTTGAACTCATCATTTCCTACAAATAATTCGATGATATGCTAATAAAAATTTTAAATAAAAACTAAAATTATAACATGAATATGAAAAAATTAATTGAAACTTTTCAAAAAAAAAATAATCTATAAACCATTTCTATCGATTATGTAGAATTGTACCACAATAATTTTTTATGTCTTGTCGATACATCACCTTAAATATATATATATATATATATATATATATATAGCAATTTCATAATATGAAAAAATATACATCTTGTTTATGACTCTCCAATATAACGTTGAATCAACAACTATCAATAAAAATAAATTAAACAACATCATGAGTGCTATTTAATCAAATATAAATTAAAACAATGATAAATCAGTCATACCATAATTTCTTACGTATGATCATTAACCCATTTGTTACTCTCTTTTTTTGTTCTTGTTTGGTATGTTTCATACCCATGTGTTTTGTCTAACATTAGGAAAAATAAAAATAAAAATATTAGTATCAAATATAATTACAAGAAAATAAATGAGATATTTTAAGAGAAACTTCCTCTTATGATAACATTGATAGATCATTCACACCGTAACAAGAAAATAATTAAGATATTCTAAAAATATATCTATTCATCTTTCGATCGTTCATAACTTTTGGATCCGAAGGGTGACCCATTCATTTCGTGGTATGATCTGTTAGGAGAGTTGCTCGAACTCATTTCCTACAAATAATATGATAATTAAATAATAATAATAATAAAATCATTAATAAACTAAAATCGTAACAATGAATACGAAGAAAGTTACTTGAAACTATTCAGAACTAAAATAATCGACCGACCACTTCTATATATCATGTTGAATTGTATCAAGACAATTTTTTTATATATATTTTCTCAATATGTGACATTCGCCTTTAAGTACCTGATTTTGATCTTACACTTTAATTTTCATTTACAATTTTGTAACTTGTCCAAGACACATTATCTATGACTCTCCACTAAGGTAAATTTTTCCTACACTTGTAATAATATGAACATCAGGAATCAAGTGCACTTCAAATAATTTTAAGACTTCATGCACACAATGATACTTTTAACATGCGGAAGTTTCAATATCTTATCCTTCTTTTCTTATTGAAACGAATGCGATACTAATTCTTAATATTCAAAGGAGCAGGATAAGGATTCTTTAAGATAACTCATACTTTGGGGATGAGTATATTGGGGATAAGATAACTCATACTTTAGTTATGAATGATTTGAAGTAAATAGACACTACCAAAAGAATAAGAGTATATGGAAGAAAATATCATTATAAAATATAAAATAACATTAACACTTTGAGTTTGTAAAAATATAATTAACTTTTGATATCATCCATATTACCTTTGGGTGAAATATAAATATATTTAGCATTCACTAAAAACTAATATCATATTGTTATCTTTGGGGTTAAAAATAGGATATAATATAAAATATAATTTAAAATATCTTATATTATAATTTATATCCTGTAAGTTTGCTATCTTAGACTACTTTGGCAGATAAGATAAAAATTAAAGATATAATAAGTTACAAATAATATTCACAAAATATTCTTTAATCTAATTTATACCAAAATAATTCATTAATAATTAAATAATATCTATAATTATTATTATTAAATATTAATTAGCTTTAACAAACTCATATGATAATTATAATCATGATAGAGAATAAATCATATCTTTATATAAAAATAGATATTATTTTATAATTTTAAACATATGTATGTCAATGACTAAATAAATATCCAGAAATAATAATTAAAATTTAATTATCACAAGTAAAAATATTATATATATATATATATATATATATATATATATATATTTTTTTTTTTATTTTTTTTTTTTTTGACACTTGCTAGTCAACATTGATCATGGCTAGCAAATACAGTCGTAACGACATTACTATAGGCATCAATCAAAAGTAGTGATGTAGTGCTAATCTAAGGCAACGACACTATTGCATATGCAGTTGCTTGCGACTAAGGTAGGTCGATTGTCGTAGTGTTGCTTGGGCAACTACACACAAGTAACTATGCATGTGACCATCGTCGATTGTTGCACCCTCCCATTGTCTATAGTAACACCTATATATAATCGTTACTCGTGACTAGGTCGATGATTACCGAAAGTCGCCATCCTCAATAATGCTATTATTGATAGCAAACTATGGACGAAAATCCATTGATCAAACACGAAGAACCTTTTATCGCACGTAAGCAAGTGATAAGATAAATGAGATAGAATCGCAGATCGACAACATAGATAGATCGTACAAGCAACATATAGTTGAAATCAAATAATACATTTTTACAAGTGAAGGGTGTTAATAAACATATATAAATATAAAATCGATATAATATATTTTCACGATCTAAGTTATTTGATTTCAAAGCTTCATTCTGATACCAATTATAATCATAAAAACTATAATTATATTACTGTTATGAGAAAAAATTTAATGCAAGAATCGAAATCGATAGATCAGGATTGTGTATATTTCGATATTATCCAAAAAATTTATTTGATATGTAAATATTCCATTGTAATATCCGAAAACTACGATGATATCGATATACAAGGACAATTAGACTCATCTTCTTTTTTCATCCTATCATTCATAGAATAACTATGCGATAGACTATGAACTTAAAAAAATTAAAAATAGATCTATAATCTCAATTTCTGATATTTCATTAGGAGATTCTATCACTTTATGATGAAATTATGAAATTATGAAATTATAAGAATCACTTCTATCAATTATCTCTTAAAGAATTCTATCATAAATAAATTTTTTTATTGATTATAATCATAATCTAAACTAATCAAATTTATAATATATATCTTATCTAATTATTAAATAATCTAATATTGAGTTCTGAGTGCTGTAAACTGTATGTGGCTTGCACCTCCAACTTTGTTGCAGAAGGACGAAGGGTTCTTTTCTTTATGAAGTAACAGCCATCAGATTCATAGGAAGTTTGTGTTGTCTGGTCTTCATAGCTTCATAGTGTTTTGTTTCACGGAGAATATGAGATTGCAATTCCTTTCAACCGAGAAGTGGAGTCTTCTCTCTCTCTCTCTCTCTCTCTCTCTATATATATATATATATATATATATATACATATACCGTCTGCTGAGATAGCTTTGACATGGCTCTACGCGGTGTGCGTTCTGACAGTAGAGAGAGAGAGAGAGAGAGATAAAGAAGAACAAGAAAATGCTTGGCGTCACTCGGCACTCGACCGACCCAAGGAAAAGAGAGAATAAAGAGAGCCATCTCAAAAGCGGAGGACGGCTTCAAGAGTCCCACGAGAGACGCCGGATGAGTAGTGTTTCTTCCGGAGCCCTTGTTTATTTAAAGGCATCTCCGGGTTACAACTTCCTCAAATCTCTCTCCGTCTCTCGCCCAAACACACACGCAACATGGAGTCATCTCCTCATTACAACCCCCAAGATAAGCTAACTGACGAGAAAGTCAAACGAGAAGCCATTGAGGTCATCAACCATTTACGTGATACGTGTTTTCTACCAACTGCAAAGAAGCTAAATCATGTGTGTGATTATTATTCTTTGCCGCTTTGATAGATATCTGAGGACAAGTCTAGAGCCAAAATTGATCCGGTTGCACTGGACGTCACTTGGGGCAACGATCCCCGCTACTGGTGCATCAACAAAAACAAACTGTAAGATCCTCCCTCCCTCCCTCTTTCATTCTCATCAATGTGGAGAGACAACACAAGACTTTCATAAATATAATGTGTTGTTGGAGTTTTAATAATAATAAACTTAATTAGAGAGAGAATCGAAGTCCAATAGAAGTAGCGTAACCTCCGTCAAGACTTACAGAATTGAACTTCAATATATGTACTCTTCAAAACAAAAGAAATAAACTTTCTTATTTACCTCTTGCATTAAATTTACGTCACTCCTTTTTTTCCCTTCTCTTTTCTCTTATCTTGTCACGAGAACCGAACCGCAGGGGTTCGATCACCTTGCTCCAGGGATCGTGGCTCGAGGTAGTCGGCAAGCTGGACGGGAGTCGATTGGTGGCCGGCGAGAGGTACAAGGTGAAGTTCGTGGTGAAGATGAGGGCAGACGCATTCGGGTGGAGCGGCTGCCCGGTGTACCTGATGGCCAAGGATGCCAGTGGAAAGTTCGTGTGGAAGAAGGCGGATCTCAGCCTGCTTCCCTCTGATACAGAGCTCCCAATACCAGATATCCAGAGCCAGGTCCTCATCTTTACTGCCCCACCAGATCAGGTCGTCTTCGGCTTGTTCGAGATTTGGAGAGGTACATGGAAGGGAGGGCTCGAGATCGTTCGAGTCATCATCGACAAGGTCCCACCCGATAATTTTAAGCGATGATAATACATCGGATCTGACCTACACCTACTTCACGTTGATTTCCATAAGGTGGTTTCCTCGAGTGTCATGTAATCATTTCTCGCTGCGTACTGTGAATGACAGGACGAATACGATGTCCTTGCTGCAAATAAAAATAACGTTAATATATACCGGATCATTATCTAACAACTTAACCTTTTGAGGTTAATTATCATGTAATCAATGTGTGTATTTTTTTTACTTTATGGCCCCTCTAATGAATGAAAATTTTCGTCGATGCGTAACTATAACTCCTTCGTTTGCATTAATAATATAATGTTTACGCTGACTTGGTTGGTGGGATCCGAGGTAACATGATTATATGTATGATGATGGGTTGAATTGTGCCCGTTTATTCACTATATCCATACGTAAATCCGATTAGCTACTTCAATATCCATGTTTTTAAACTATACCAGTCTTAGGTACCCTACTTTTCTTGCATGTTCTATGCTTTCTTGATATCAAAGATGGGGGGGGGGGGTGGCCGTCGCATTTAGCCTCAGAAGAATCATATACTGCACAACTTTGGAAGGAAGACCGAAGCAATCAACTATTCTTAAAGCAACTGCTCTTATTCGTTTCCTTGTTCTAAGGGATCAGTGTGTGTTGCTGCGACGCTGAAGTCCTATTCACCGACGAGCAAAAGCAGAAACACTTGCCGGTGAGAAGAATACCTTTCAGTGGTGATGTGCGGTATCAGCATCCTTCCCTGGTTTCCTAACAGTGGACTCTTCTGCAGATAATTACCATGCAACATCAAGTAATGTTTTTAGTTGGGTTACCGCTTACCTCAAAAGCCACGTACAAGTCGGATGAAGGAATTCCTTTGTTTCAGCTCCATGGACTCAAACCTGAAACCTACCAAATGGTCAATTAGGCTACCTCAATATGAATATATTTGGTATCTCAATATCAATTCATCTGCATTATAACCTGAAACCTATCAATTAGTCAATTCGGCAACAACGAATATGTTTGGTATCTCAGTATCAATACATCTGCATTATAAGATACCAAGTGATAGTATCTTTATGAAAGCTTATGTGGCTTCACGCAAATCCTGGGCGACTTAGTTGCCAGCAGAAGAACCGAAGCAGGTTGCTCTTGCTCCTGCTTGGACATTTGCGTGGTTAAATAGAGACATATATCTTGGTATTCATGAAAGATTCATCTATTCATATTCAGTAATGTACCAAAGGGAATTGGTGATAGGAAGAATATCTTGCCTTTTCATATCAAGATTTGATGGACTATGAACAATTTGTTTAGAGCTCATCAGCAGTCTCCAAGCTTAGCGACAGCAACACCTCGCTCTCTCGAGGACCTGAACTTTCACATCAGAGTAATCATTAGACCCAAACCAAGATTTTGATAATACATCACGAAGCCATTTCACCTCCTGCAAGTGCATTTTGACCTAATGACACTTATGGCAAAGCAAATTGAAAGATAATTTTAGAAAATGAAAGAAATAAAATCTATATAAGTCAGCAAGAAAGGGATATCACTAACCTCAAAATACATCCATGCACAAAATTTCAAAACAAATGCCTATTTTAACATTCTAGAACATTTTTCCTTTAGTTATTCTCAAGAAAATTATGGTTTGATTTTGATTAATAGCTGAATAATTACTAATGTAAACATCAAACGGCTTCCACCATGTACATGATTTTATTTTGATCAATAGGCGTATGCTTCCTGCACATATAACTGATAGGTAAGGTGCGTCCATCCAGTAACTCTTACACTGTACATTGTTTGTTCTAGAATGTTAGCTCAAGTTTTATATACATGGCATTTTATATTACAATGCACCCATGGTTACACTGACGGCTCTGACTTCAACATGCTGTCTGCCTTTGCTTTGAGGGTGCACAAGAACAGTAGCCTCGGCCTTCTCCATTGATTGCACATTGTTACCGCAAGACACTGATAATGAGCCCACCATAGGTGGAAGATCAGCTGGTTTATTATCTTCGTCCGCGACAGTTGATATGATCTCCCATTCTTCCTTCAGAGCAGTTACCTGCATGCTTTTCTCTGTATGCCTCTCGATCTCGAATGCTGTGGGCAAAATTACATAATCATTGAGAGCATTGTAGAAAGGATCTGGCTCTCCTGCCTTCAGCCAGTGCTTCAATATTCTGAAAACATGTCGGTCGCATATTATTCCTCGATGATCAGCAGGAACTCCAACTCTTGCTGCTGCATTGAGCCCATCAGCCTGCAAGATAGCAGCACTCATGATCAGATTTTACCAAATAATCATATCTGTATTGTCACATAGTAAGCAAAAATAAGTCTGGTCCCAGTATCTGGTTTCAGCATAGTGCATCAATTTGACATTCTAGCATTTACTTGATTTTTCCATACAAATAGGAATTCATGTCACAATGGCATTCAAAAGTTCAGTGCTCATATGACAGAAAAATAAAATTATTATGTATAATAAGTTTATTTATGCAACTACAGTATAAACTGGGCATTTATGCCTGCATAAAATCGTATATCTTCGTCTCCAAAGCTACCTTGCAATCATCCTGCCGTTGTTTGCATAATGTTTTATGCTATTTGCTTGTATCATATTTTATGACACAATAAAATAGTCATGCAATTTGTGATGATTATTAAAAATACAACTTGCCATACCTTTGCTGATTCAGCAGGAACTGTTCCATCACCATTAACGCAAATATACTTAGGCTGCAAATGATAAAATGAGACTTATAATGATTTTTCATACTGTTAGTTGCAGTAATATAACAAAAATTGTAAATAAGGTAGCTTAAGGAACAAATAAAACCCATGTGCTTCAAAAATGTCTAAAAAGATCAACCACATGGACATGAAACGAATGAGTTAGAACAGATGCTCAAATAATGTGATGAATGGGTAAGATGTGTTTAAATAAAGGTAGCGGGCAATCCGCTAGATATAACGCCTGGTTGCAACGAGGCTGAGGGAGAAGCGTCAAAGAAGGAAGAAGAAGGAGAGGGCATACGAAGAAGAGGGAGAAGAAAAGGGAGAATCGGGAAAACATCGACGCGAACTTGTTTTCGTGCCTTTTCTCGATCCCAATCCGACGCCGCCCTCCCTCAACGATCCCGATCCAAGAGGTAACGATAATGAGAGTCATAAAGAGGAGGATTTGGAGGCGCGGGGATCAGGGGAAGAGGCGGTCTCCTTCATCGCCTCATCTGTGATTCTGTAGCCTTCTTCTTCGTCGCGTTTTTCGTCTAAGGCTGGAGACGTCTGCGGCCTTCACCACGTTCTTCGCCGAAAGCTAGAGACGTCTGCGGCCTTCGACGTCTTTGTCGAATGCTGTAGACGAGGCAACGAGGAGAAGAGGAGGCATCGTCGTTGAGGCTACATACACCTTTTCTAAATATTTTTTATATATTGATTTTTTATTTTTTTAATATATTAATTATATATTTATTTAGGCGTACCACTCGGTATGCCTTGACATACCGCTCGATACAACATACCATACCGTACCGAGCAAAGCTCAATACACTGGTACGGTACGAAATTTCAAGCCTTAATTTAAACAATAGTACAAAACTTAAAAGTTATCCATGAAGAAACAACACTGCCAGCTGATCGATTTTTAACAAGAGCAAGAAATTATTTTGAAGTGATGGAGACAAGGTGAATTTGTGAGATTTTGAAGTAAAAATAGCAATACAGAAACCCAAACTACACCAGCAACTATATGAATCTCATGATCAACATGGGATAGAACTTGTTATCCTTATATATTGGAGTCTGTTTGATTCAAAGAGGAGAAATGTGCTCAGGCAGATGAAAGCAATATAATTGATGCATGCCAAATCAAAGATGTTTCCAGAAGGAAAACATTCATTATATAATTCTTTTGCCAGATAATGAGAGTGCAACTGTAAATCATAACATATGTAAAAGTTAAGCATAAAGTCCATTTACATGATGAGTTACAACAACAACTGGAACAAATTAAACTTAAAATGGCATTGAGTGAGCAAAGCTATAGTATATGTCAACCAGAAGTCCTAAAAGAAAGACATGTGTCAATTGTTCAATGAATTACAATTAACAACCTTTACTATTGGATTGACAGGGAATTACATTTGCAATTCAGCATGGATAAGTATTGGTAAATGGCTATGAATGGACAAATTTGCTGAACACATAATGATGGCTGAAGATCAGCATCATGAGGATGAGCACAGCATATTAATTATTGTGAAATCCAAGTTAAAAGAGATGAATGTGAAGTAACCAGCAGGGTAGAGAAAGGCAGCATATTCATAGCAGCAGACGATGCTGTTAGAATACAACACAATGTAGAATCGTAGATGACCATCTTTATTACAAGAAATTGACAAGCGCATGACAAACATATTCTACTAAAATGTTTCAAACTTGACAGAGGAATGACAAACATATCAAGGGGAGGAAAGCTGAAATAAAATGGATATGTGAAAGGGGTAAAACCTAATGATCCAATGATTGTTATTCCTAAGAGGTATACATTAACAGTGACCTCAAAATAAGGTTAGTCAGAAAGCATTTTAAGAATTAAAGTGAACCATTGAGTTGTAAAGACATTTACACACGATAATACAGAGTGTCCAAATTTAAGGGAATGAAAGGCACATATAGCTAGCCCAAGATAAGGTTTCACAAAACAGGACCTTAAAGCTAATAAATGCATCTACAGTATAGGATATTCTATGAAGCTGAAGGACAAGTCTAAATGATTTTAGCCACATATTTATTGGCTGAAGTGAGTATCATAACTGTCATCTATTTAATCGAGCTGCAAGCATTATAGCAGGTATTTACATAGGGACTTCTTTCTCTTTTACTTTCTTTTTTTGTTTTTTGCTTTTTTTATAAACGATTTGACTTGCAGTTGGTGATAATATATGAATCACCACCAAGGACTGGCAAATTCCTCACCCAAGAACTTTCTCATGCACAAGTCATTTGAAACTAAACATACACCTTATATGGGTCTTGATATACTCTCATCCTCTTAAGCCTGGTTTATTTTCAAAAGAAAGTAAAGTCACAAACATCATTATTAGTGCAAGGTCATCTTCAAAATTCTGTTGCTATAACTCATGATGAAACAGAAATTGGAACTTTTAGTTCCTAGATTCTACAAGTAGTTGAGACCTTTACATGAACACATTAATTTTGGACTAAACATGTCACGACTTGGCCCGAGGGAAAACTGACCCATTAATTCGATCAATTTAAACAACTGGCCCAAAAATACTTAAACTCAAATTAGTAGTAGGTTCATTTAGTCTTATACACAATCACACACTTATTCTCCAACTTCCAGTGCAGGACTAGATGGGGATGTCATAACTTTAACATCCTTGTCAAAGCCCAAAGTCCAACTCATAACTTGAAATTATAATTATTACATGGTTCATAAGGTGGCGGGTTCACCTCATGATATGCCACCTCCAGCCCCACCATCAAGAGCTATTTCCTAGTAGGGTAGATCCGATATGATACTATTTGTCATAATCCAACCCAATGAGAAACCATCACTTGATGAACCTAAACTATGCAAATGCTTAACCTCCGATTAACAACAATAAGCTCATCTAGCCCTATATACAATCACATCCATCCTCCCACTTCCAATGTGGGACTAGATTCGGGTGCCAGGAAATGTATTATCAAAAGATGCCATGCAAGCAAAATCTATTAAACATGGATACTTTGAATTGCTTGCCATATCCATGTTTGCAACAAATATTTGTTAAATACAAAAATTATAGGATACTTTTGGATAGTATCAAATACTTTTTGACATACGTACTTATGTTCTAGTGAAATAGCTAAGTGATACATCAAGGGCACTTCATTCATGGATGTAATATGGGAAAAGCTTAACTGTTCTTGAATGATTATCTTGTGATCAGTCAAAACGATTATATAACAAATTTAAGTAATACTAGATTGAAATAATCGAACATCATATATGATTAAGGAAATTAAAATAATGCTCTTGGTTCATTTACGTTATTATTATCAACGTACTGCATCAATATCCATGCAACTGGATCAGCATGTAGGAGAAGCTTTTCAGTCAGTTAAGTGTTTCAGCCAAACTAGACAAAATGGCTATGTTTTCAGTCAAAACATACAAAAATCTCACTGGTAATGATTTAGTCACTGAATTGATCTAATCCTTCTATGTTGGCTCACTGTGCAACATGGGCAAAATGGTGATGCCCATACCCTCTGTTTGTTCAGTCTTCCTCCATAGTTCACAATATCTGTGCTCAGACTATCTCATGTAGACTCCAAGAATCTCATCTCCAAATTCAATTTTCTTTTCTACCAAACTTGCATAAGCTGCTACCAACAATATCTAATTCCACATGTTAATTGCATAGATCCCTGTTGTAATTTCATTAATTTCAAAATACTCTAGTTATTTTGTACAGCATATCTTATTTAAAATTGTGCATCATTGTTGAAATTTTTTTATCACTTAAAAACATTTGTCCTCAATGTCATGAAGCAAAAAAAATTAGTTACTCTGCACAAACTATTGACAACCTCATGGTTATTGATTTCAGTTTAAATTGTGAATTAACATTCCGTAAGAGAAAGTAACCTGTGCTGAAACAAGTTGCTCTGTGTCTGAAATTGGTGATTCCTGATTCCCATAACTGCAAGCAGAGCATAATATCAGTAACTTAAAGATGATGGTTAAGAAAACACACTTCCAGAATTTCCCATAAAAGTAGCTCCTGTGGCAGCAAGCTTATACTATTGTTGTAAGCATGGAGTATATGGTTATTATATACTGCCAATCTGCCATAATATCCAGAAAAAGACTAACTTCAATATTGTTTTACAGAAAAGAAACATAGAATATGCATTTTGTTTTTTTTCACTGATTTTTATGCATATATAATCAAGATTGAGCATGATTTGTCTTAAACACTATTATATATTTACTTAGATGAGTCTCGATTTAGCCTCATTATATATTCACTTAAAATTCAGCTCAATTCTGAAAATAGTTATGGTTATAACCTATGTCAAGCCTTTGTTCCTCAAAATTGCTTCTTACAAAGCTTAATTAGGTACTCAATCAGTCTCAATTGCAAGATGAATATCTGAAACAGGAGAATAATTCCAGGTCTAACAATATCAAACACAACAAGAGAATAATTCTGGGGCTCTGTTGAGCATGCTAAGACCCTTGGTTTAGGATCTTATGTCTAGTACATGCAACTAGATGGTACATATTTCAATTCCCAAGTTGGACTGTGACAAGTAGAAATTATAATTAGCAAAATATTAAAACCAATCAATTAGGCTGGCAAAGTTAAGCTGTATATCCAAAATACAAACCCTAAAACTTGAAACAAGAAGTCTAAACAACATGCGAAAAATCAAGGAATGTTAACAGGATATGAGAGAGCATACCAGATGCTATGTGGTGTGTCATTATGAATCCCATATATATTGTAAAATTTTACTGCTTCTGGAAGCTTAGCACGAGATAAAATTTCATGAGTTTCATTGGCCCATTTCAGAATTTCTAAATTCAACGGTAAAGGAACCTGCATGCTTCCATAAGCAACCTGCTAAACCCAAGGTCAAAATCAGAATCTATAAGTGAATAAAGAAAGAACATAATTACTTATATAAATGTCACTGACTTCGTATGGTCTCGTAGAATTATTTTCTAGACTAGAAGTTATAAATTTCTTCTTACATCTATAACTTTGTGAAATAAATTTATCTTTCTATAAAATCAGTTAACATCTGTTATTTAATTAAACTAGAAGCTTATTATAAGTTTTCTTGTTTGGTTCAGTTTGTTAACAAAGAGAAGAGAATCTCTACCGAGTTAATTGCAACTTACTCTCTGGCAGTTTCATATTTCACATTCTTTTCAAATTTTTCCCTCATTAGGTAATGGTAAAAGAAAGAAATTTTATTTAAAGGGCTCAAAGAGAAATCAATTGTGCCCGGTTCTCTTCACCACTTTCTAATTTTCTCCCACTTGTTGCATTAAAACAGGAGAATCCAATTCTCTCCATCCAATAAAGCTGTGAAGGAATTTAGTTGACAGGTACTGCATCATAATCTGAGCGATCAGTCATGCCTTACCGTATTTTTTGCAAGAGCCTCGTTCATCAAAGTTATAGCTTCTAGAGGCTCATATGACTCCAGCAGAATACTGGATTTTCCAGAACCATCATGCTTCTGTCTCCACATTTGCAAAAGAGGAACATCTTCCCAACAAAAGTTGGGACAGGCCATCAACTCATAAATGGATGGGCATTCAATAAGCTGAAACAGAAGGCACATTAGCTCATAAAATCCAACCTAACTTCTCAAATCTACTTAAAACTAGTTTGTAGTACATGAGAGTAACATAACATATGATTGCATTCATACAGACTTACACCTAATGATTTATACATTATCTACCTACAATATACTAGAAAAGTACAATGAATAATAAAATCAAGACTAAAAACCAAGAATAACATCCCAACAAAGCTGATCAGATAATATTAAAAGTAAAACTACAGGAGAAGACCATATAGATGATATAGAGTGAAAAGGCCATATATATCAATATTTGATAAAAATAATAATAATAATTTACAAACAAAAAGCAATTCAACCACTATCAGTAGCAAATGAAAAAAATGAACTTTTGCAGCGGGTGCTGTTTCTATGCATTTCAATTTCGCATCTCAAATTATGGTGAAAATTTATATACATATGCACAAATGCTGCATCTCAAGCCAAGAATAGTTGCACCACTTTTTATTTCTTTCTCCAATAAAATGCTGAGTCAGGCAGAACTGAAGGGTATACACTGAAGGTATTGTCTTGTTATAATCGACAATAAGAATAAGAGAATCATGATCAATGATCTCGGTTAGAATGCTTTTATGATTCTTAATTTTGTAAATTCTGAACGTATAAGTTACAAAATTCAATTATTTTCATAAGATGATTTTTAGTCCTACTCTGATGTCACACTGAGTCCTAATTCAGCTACAGTATGGTCTGTAGAGGTTGTATGGACATTATGATTCAAAATATAGGAATCACACACAATTGTTAAAAGATTAAAAGGAATTATAGGTGCCGATATACTTCTTGTCTGGTGAAAACCAGGTACAGTGACCTTACCGGGCAAAACAGTCCCACAGTAGACTTGACAAAACAAAATCATCCACTGCACACACTGATCAGTTTTCAGCTGCTAAATACTGATCCATAACAACCAGTTCAGATGATATTTTAAACCTTAGTCTCTACCATCAGTTTTTAAACTTTATCCAACTAATATTAGTTGACACTGATCCTTGTAAAGATTTTTAATCTTATACCATAATGCCAACATAATACAACTCAGTCAAGGCTGCATCGTCCAACACATGCAGCACAATGTTCACTGCTACATTGTAAAGTTAAATGACCAGCAAAGAAAGACCAAACTGCCTTTTTTGAATGCACATACTGTTAGGCATTTAATTCTGACTTTTAGGTTCAATTGGCATCCAAATTTGATTTAATTAGCCAAAGGTTTCGTTAAAAATCACGTATTGAAGGAGAAGCTAAATTGTCCTTTAAGCAATAAAAATTCATAATTACAGAGAGAACATAACAGGAGATGTTGCCTCTAATCAACTATTCAAATATAAATGATGATAAACTAATCCAAGGAACAAAGACGAGGCAGAGTTAAATGATTAAAGGAATAAAGAAATGGAGTGGGAAAATATACCAGTTGTTGCATGCTCCATTTGGTGATGAAAAAGTTTCCCTCCCACCCTTCCACGAAGGACATACCATTCAAGAGACCAGTTGTTATATATCCAGGTGCACCTGTCCATACAATAAATGAAGAATACCTAAATATACTCATAAATTTGTGCAACAATGATGTCGATTAAACAAAAGCTGTTAGTGCCTTGATCAATAAGGCATGAGGAACTCTTTAACCAAGTAACATGATAGTTCTGATGAAATGAAAAATATGCTGGAAAGAGTTGTATTACTAGAGTTTCATTCTTGAAAGAGCATAAGACAGTCCGCTACATTATGTTTACAACTAGATGAAAGCTTCTTTTGAAAGAATCTGATAATCGTGCAAGTTACATGAGCATTGGGTTCTTGTCATGTCAGACATTATAACACTCTGACATCATAACAACCACAGGAAGAATATTCTCTAAATAATTTTGGTTGCATAGTGTAATTTATTTTAACCTAGAACAGTGCCACAGACAGAAGTTCTCATTGAACTCACAACAATTTTTAATCATTTACCCTTTTGTCCATATTATAAGGACTAAATTAGATATTTTATGACACTGCAACAGAACTCAAAAGCTATCCAGCACTTGAGGTGAAAAAAGACGATCATTTTAGGACTAATGACAAAAGGGCAGCCACCATCATACGCAATAAACATAGCTGGTCTCCCAAAGTTTAAATATGATTCACAGTGAACATATCAAGTTTTTGGGAAACATCACATCCCTTCGTTTTTTAGGCACCTCCCTTGCTTAAAATCTTGAATATCCCTTTGAGGTAAGGATAATACATGAACACAATCTTTTTCCAACCATAGATGAGATCTTAAAATTGTGTTCCTTGCACAAAGTCTCCTATCTAATCAGATCCACTTTTGTCAATAATCATATTGGATATGATTGGTTTACATCTCAAATAGAACTACAACAGATTATAAACAAACGAAAATTAAGGAATGCACCAATACTCTTAGTGATACTCTGCCACTTACAAGCACTAACTCATCTATTCCATAAGAAAATCATCAGATATCACCAGCATAGGGCAATTATTATAATACAAATAGCCTAAAAGCCCAATAACTTGCAGTTCCAAGCCCTAACAACAATCCGTGATGCATACATCCAAGTTATATCCACACAGAGATGCACCGTCAGTATGTCTTTCTGACCATTGTGGTATCACAATTTCTTCAACTTAAATACCTATCATACTAGGAATACTGTAATACATATTGCATAACATATAACCCAAAAATCCTCTTTTCAAATTCCAACGTGTGACATCCAAAAGAACAAACCCTACACATGTTGCTCGTCTCAGGATGCATTAGTCTACACGAAGGGGTCCATATGGCAGTTAAGCTACCATTTCTCAAGGTCTAGGTAATTTATCAACCAGAAAATGCTTTGGAGAGGATCTTGCCAACGAATCATTCATATGGACAATCATTATTTCCTCATCTCTTGACATAAGACTACTAGAATTTTCTTTGCTTTCTATTTAGTCTGATGTTCAAGTTCACACTATTTCAGTCAAGGCATCCACAGGTTCAGTTTGGACTAAAATAACTTCTGAACTGAAGGCTAAATGTTAGGACTCGGGTCATATTTCCAAGGCAATCCATTGACAGGAACTTCAAGAAATCAACAATGAGATCCATAACACTGAAGGGAGTCAACGAGAATCAACCAGCATTTGACATCATTTTTCAATAAAGTAGTTGTTAGGTTAAGGATCATGCCTATCAGGTTATGCTTGCACTTCTTATAGCTGCTCTGCTGCAAATTCAGACTAAAAACAATGCAGCCACAAAATTTATATTAGAACATAATAGATCAGAATATGGGAAATTCTTCACAGGACTTATCATGTCCATGCCTCATTTATACAGACCCAAAACACAAGAAGAATAATGACACAACATGTGGTAATAACTTCCTGAAGGAGGTCAAGGGAAGGGTCCAGCATCTTTGATAAACTATCTAAAGAGGAAGATGTCCAAGGTTTGCTCTCACCATTTTACTAGGATCTCCTGTATAGGATGGGTCATTGCATGCGACATAATTATCTAAGCATCCAACAAGAAGAAAGCACCAAGTATTATTTACTTTCAAATACTATGCTACTAAAAACTCAAGATATGAGCAGTAGAGATAATAATTCAAGTAATAAAATACAAAAATATAGTGCTTGGCCGTGACAGAATACTCAAATTGTCTTGCAAGTTTGAAGTCTTTTCTGAACTACACTTTTCCTTTATACAGGAAACATGAACAAGGAGCAATTAGAAAAGATATCTTCTCACGTATTAACGATAAAGCAAATCTAACTAGAAAAGGTTAAATAGTTGGTCAAATAGATACTTCAAGAAGAAAAACAGTCATCATTCTCAATAACTACTAGTTCCTTTATCGCAGATAACCTCAAATGGTACACTTCAACTTCCACATAGTCTAGTTTCTAATGTAAGCACTAAGACCACAGAGTTCAGAATTCATCTTATGTTTTCCCAGTCAAAGTAAAGCAGAATTTACAAATATGCTAAGGAATTGTACCTTGAAATGGTGCAGCAATTGCAATCCAGCTCTTCACATATTTCTCAAAAATCTAAGAAATGTCACATAATTGTAATTTGTAAATAATAGAATCTCTAAATAATTGCCACAAAGAGTAAAGGGGAAAAAGCTTATTTGCACAATAGAAGAATTACAAGGACTGTTGGCTTAATAGCAAAGAGTATTCTTACATCACTGTGAAGGCACATGAAACACTTCACAAGCAGCCCTCCCATTGAGTGGGTTATAATATTCATCTTCTTTCCACCGGATGACACGTATACCGATTCTAGCTTTGCAGATAACCTATCTAGAGTTTCTTGAAGCCTGAAAGAAAAGTATGTGAAAATGTTAATAGCTATAATCCCCATAGTAGAATCAAGTAAATCAAATTTCCAAGATAAAATGGCAATTATTAGATCAGATTTATTTTCCTTGGAAAGCTATCATGCTGGTGAAGTGATTTATTTTCATAGTTTCCAGTGCATCCCATAACTATAGTTAGTTGGGGTTCCTCATATTTGGTATTGGGTAAACACTTTCTTTTCATGAAAACAGCCCATAGAGCCCAGAAATATGAGCAGCACTTATGTAATCACAATTCTTTTTTGCCTCCTGCTAGATATGACACAGATGGAGTTATTATACATGGCATTTCCAACCTTTCAAATTTATGATTAGGATGCTCCAAGACTATTAAATTTCTTATCGATAACCATAAGTATACTGCAGCCTGGTCGAACTTAAGAAACAAAAGAGTCTCTACTAAAATCTTCTTTGCAACCAGGACTATGATTTGAAAGTCAGGATCCTGACTTATATGACACACTGTTCAATTAGTGGGTACCTGTGCTGATGAAGAAAACATATCCTCATTATCTTGATCAAGTTCCAAGAAGCAAGAAAGGAAGAATACATAAGCAAGAATGAAAAGGAATAAAGCAAGTGATAGTGGAGCAGAACCATGAGAACATGCCAAAAAGAACAGTAAAGGTCGCAAACTAAAGATAAGAGGAAGCAAGATAAATAGGCATCCGTATAATGATGGTACAAAAGGAAAAATTTTGAAACCAAGAGGAAAAAATGGCCAATATCGGGCAATAACTAAGAGACGGTGTTGCACAGAAAAATTGAAGAATGGAAGGTTTGGCAAGTCAAAAGGTACATGATGCTTTGTCTTCTTTGGACAGCTGACATAAAGATCAGAAAGAAAGGAGTTGAATCTGAACATAATCTGGAGTGTGCCAGAATTGCCTCTAGGATGACCCCTCCAAACAAAACCACCTTCAACGTTCAACTTACATCAGGAGGAACCTAAATTTAGCCAAGGCAAGGAAAAAGTGGAACATAACTAGGAATCATGGAAAGGGTTATACTTAAGAGGGAGGGAAGATGTCTGCTAATGGAAATGAGGTTTCAAGCAACTTTCATCGACAAGAGGTGTCCCCGTCGATGAAGACCTAGATAAAGTATAGCAAGATCAGTGGATGACCTTTCACACAAGGGAGGTAGGGATGATTAAGCTATAAAACAAAAGCATAATTCTCCTCATTCACTAGGTCCCTAGCAAATTGTGTCCCATACTGAGGATGCCCAAAAGTGACATGAACCTTCTTCATGCACTTATGACAAGAAAAGGCACCAAGACCCAAGCATTTACAGTAAACATTATATGAGGGTTGTATGCAGCAAAAGATGAAGTTTATCATAATCTCAAAGGATATGACTAAAACAAGAATTGATCCTATTAAGCCTCTTTGAGACCTTATTCCATTATTTATCACATCGACATGACATAAGGATGAGGGATTTCGTCATTATTTAATAATGATACTGTTATTCAAATCCCATCTCTATGTTGGGATTGATGGAAGAGCTATTTTGCATCCCTATTCCCTCATCACAGAACAAAATGCATATTACATACTACTAGCAAAGACCAAGAATTATAATCTCGAGCACTTACAAAACAATTTACTCAATCATAGTAATATTCACAAAAAAATATTTCAGGTAAGCAGCTGCTGTCATGGTTTAGTATAGCCATTGTATTACATTCATAGAAGATGCTACAGCAACATGATGGATGAATAATTTTCTAAATTGCTTGTGGTGGATTATATGGTAGACAAAATAAACAAGGTTTTAAGAAACAGCCAATGCAAAGTCTCGGTCAGCTTATGGATGGTTCAATACCTGGACACGATACAGTATCCTTCAGTTGCTGATGGTAAAAAAAAAAATGAAGCAATGATATATGTCAGTCAAACTGGTAGATTGTTAGTGGGGCATACCAGTCTTCATGGATCATATTTGACCCCATGCATATAACTGCTATTTCAATTACAATATAGTTCTAGGCTTCTAGCCCCATTTTATTCACTGAAATGATTTGGATTTGGGTCTTGGATTTCCCCTACTTCAATACTATTGCTTGAGAAATTAAAGAAAATAGATATAGCAGTCCTATAACATAATGTGAATATAATGTGATTGTCCACATCTGTATCACCATTTAATTTCATCTATTATCATTGATGTTTTGCATAAGATTCAATCTTTTTTTTTTCCCTCATGTGATGTGTGAAATAATGGCATGATGGGATAATTAAACTATTAACTTTGTTTGGCCTAAATCACTAACCAAAATGCTTTATCTGAAGTTGACAGTACTACACCCATCAGACACTTATAAGCTAATCTTATTATTGTCTACTTCCGATGTGGGACTAATCAAGGTGTTACAAACTATCCAACTTAAGGATTTAGCGTCCTCGTCAAAGCCTGGCACAACCAAGATCAAACCCTAGCATAGTGCATGAGTTATAGCCCAATGGTGGCTCCACACCATGACTTGTCCATGCCCCTGGCCACGCCCAACACTAGGTTAGCTTTAATACCAATTGTCACGATCTGACCTGATAGGATAACTAGTCTATTAACTTCGTTTGGCCTAAACCACTGGCCAAGATGCTTAGACTGAAATTGACAGTAGTACACCCATCAGACGCTTATAAGCTCATTTTTGTCTTACCCACTTTCGATATAAGACTAATCAGGATGTTGCATGGGTTTTTTAAATTTTATTGTAAAAAGAAGCTCTTCGTCAAAGACTACAAATATTGATCGATCACTATTTAATGTCTTAGTCATTATGCTATCCACATAAACTCACTATTGTTATCTATTTCATTTTACTGGTGTCATAAACAAATACATTCAATAACTAAGAAAATCTATTGCGAGTGAATACAGGAAAAACTACAGAGTTTCCATGTCTTATATTGCTGCATAATGAATATCATAGAAGTAAAGATTATAAAACATGCAAACAACACCTAAACCATGTAGTAACCTAGTGTAAATTCCCATTTAACTTTCCATGTGGACATGCATGCATACATACATGCATATGCTAATGTATATGCATACATATATAAGTTTGTAACTATGTGCTTCTATATTTACAAATATACTTTTGTGTATATGTATACTTTACATAGGTATATATATACAAATATGCATGTAGATGCAGAAGCATATACTTACGTATGTATATGTCAATAGATATATGAAGTCAAGTCTGATATATAGAAATCAGCAAAACATTTTCACGAGAATGTTCCAAGAGAACTTCAGAATATAAATGGAAAAACACACTTATTTGTAAAGCAATTTCTGAGTCACTTGTGAATGGAAAAGCATATTTGAGAAGGGTTGTTTAAAAAGCAACTTCTGCGTGGCTGACCTATTACTCTGTCGAAAATCATATCCAAACCCAAAAAGGGTTGTGCCCTCTTGGTAACCCCACTTTATCATCTGCTCTATCATGTCATGATAATAGCAAACCCCATCCCGTCCCACAATCTACAATACATAAAAAATTTAAATTGATTACACAACCAGAACAATATATATATATATATATATATATATAGGGAGATAAAATACTGATTTCACAGCAGACAAGGAGGAGAAAGGAAGCTGATGTCACATTCTCAGCTTATAGCTTATGAAATAAAAGCTGCAAGTCTTAAAGAAGAGACACTCACATACCATGTCTGGGTCCAAACAATCAATTGCATATAGTCCATATCTATCTTCAGGAACCATAATTCTTGATTTTTCATCAAGTGAAATTGTCTTCCCTGCACATTGGAAATCAATTACATATTGCTTAGTTCACCAGTAAAAAAATGTGCTTGTAATAACTAGAAATGATTGTGTTTATGTTGCAAGTTTTAACCATTGTAATGCCTAAAACGATATTGATTCAGCTCCGCAAAGGACACCAGAATAAGATTCAAGTTGCATATAGCCAGAGAATTACTTGGTCCACCCTAACAAAGTCTATCATAACTGGATCATACCATGCCAAGCAAGATAATATATGTGCATGGGTGAACACCTGCAGATAGAAAAAATCTGTACAACTACATTATAGATGGCTTCTGTAGTCAGAAAAATATGGTAAAGCACAACTAATAGGAAGAGAACATGGCATTTTTCCTCCAGTTGCACCTGCAAAGAGTAGTAGCCCTCAAACTGGGTGGACCGTACGATCTGAAACTTACCAGCTTGCTTCGAAAGTGGCATGCAGATTGCCTCCTACTATCAGATTCAGACTGAGGCTCACCATCCAATTTGGATCAAAAACTGTAAGCCAGTTTTAATTATTAAAGAGAACAGGTACCTGATGGTGAGCCTACCAACTAGAACCCATGTCTTTTAAAAAATATATTTATTTCAACTTTTGATAGCTTTTTTTTCTTGTTTCCTCCCTCCCTCCTCCCTAACACCCTTCCTTTCTTTGATATGCTCTCCCCTCCAAACTTGACCACTTGCTAGTATCATGCTCAGCATGGACTGGTGATGCTAAAAATGTTAAGTTCCAATACATGTAGAACATCACACTGTCTTCCCAAACTGGCTTAGTCACGCCGCATGAAGTACCAAGATAACTAAAGAAATTTAAAAAGGTAGTTGTTACCCGGAAAAGAAAACAAACTAAACAAGCAACATCATTGTGCATATTCTTTTAACTTTTTATTGTTTTTGACAGTGCCTTAATGAGGTAACAATGTCACTTTCTAAAATATTGGATGAATAAAAATGGATATGCCATCATATTGTTTGCATTAAAATATTGGATAACTAAAAACAAATGATCAACATAATTTTCCAGCATTTAGAAACTTTAGAACTTTCTTATTTCAAATTACTGCATTCAAAAACAGAAAAATTCCCAATGATTCTAGCATCATGACCAAGGCCTATATTTCTGGACTTCAATTCAAGCAAATAAAACATAGAAAACATCTGCAAATTTTACTTTCCATCATCACTCTTAGTCCTTGACTCTTTGATACTCAACTTATTCACATTGTTTTAAGCAAACTCGGTTCTCATGGTTCCTCGAAGAACTAGTCATCAATTTACTAAAATTAGCATGAGAAATAATTCAAGAAATACCAAACAACTACCAGGTCTTTTAACATGTAGGAGAACATTTTCAACCTAACCAGATAGCAAACTCACAATAAAGAGATTTTCTGTGAGTAAAAGATTCAGAATTGAACCACATGAAGTAAGAGAAAGAAAATTTCCCCCTTCATATCATAGGTGTCCAAGAAAACAATAATAATTCTAGAAATGCATTCCAAGCTGCCTGAACAAATCACTTTTTCAAAATCAATTTAGCAGTTTTCAGTGAGAGTATAGCAACAGGTCTTATGTCCTCCGCAACATACAAGTTGGCAAAACTATGAAAACAACTAGCTTATCCTTCTCCTTTTTATTTGGATAATTGGAGATTGGTAAAGCCAAGTACATAAATTAATTTGACCAAAACGAAACTACTAATGTATTTATTCTTCGTCAAAGTAATGTTCTCTATACATTTTAGGGTTTGTCAATCATGTCTTGAATTATCAAACTTAAAGAAAACAAGAACAAAGACCTCTCGGACCATAAGATTGCTACAGTTGCGATCTTAATCGAGAGATGGGGAGAGCAAAACTTTACCAGATGCGGGATCAAACTGCGACCAGACCTTCTCCCGGAACTCATGATCGGCACCAAGAATCCGCACCCACACCCGTTCCTCCTTACCATTATCATCAACGGCGTTCAGTATCGACCCGGCGATCCCGGGAACCAGCAGCACGGGATCAAGATTAGGGTCCACGAGCGGCTGCTGCTTCTTGACCAACCTCAAGCACAACTCAATCGACCGTATCAGGTCCTCCAGCACCGCCATCCGCGGAGAGACCAGACGAACCAGATCAACCTGAAAGGAGGGCGAGAACCCAAGAGGAAATCAATCGATCTGGTAGAGCTAATCCAGAACGGGGGATCGATCTGGTAGAGCTAACAAGAGGTCGGAGTCGATTTCCCAAAAATCCGGGCTGTGAAATGGGGGTGCTGTTAGGGTTTCGTGAAAGGGTAGAGATGGGGGAGACGGGGAGGAAGGAGCGCAATAAAGGCTTCGTTCTCCCTCCCGGTGAGAGGGCGAAGGAAGAAAGGGGTCGCGTGATTATCAATTTATCGACTTATCGATTTGATCTGAGCCGTTGGATCGGTGGCCGTCGGTTAGTCCTCGTTGATTAAGATCGTTATACGGTCCCCTAAACAACGGTCCTAATCCGAGAGGTGCGGGAACCTTCTGTATCTTCACCGAAAAGGGCGGTAGGCTGGGGAAACGATAAACAGGGGGGACAGATGGGTGCTAGGGAGGTGACCGTAGACAACTTTGGTCACGCCAACGATTGGTTTAGGATACGTCGGGAGATACCAAGAGAGGGACGTACGGTGAAATAATCGTACGGAATGAATATAGTGTATAAATAAGAATGAATAGATGTTAGGAATGAATGGTCTTTTGCGCAATCTTTATGTAACGATGCTTAATTATAGAGATGTTTGAAAGTTAAATTAAGCTGATTACCAATTATATCTAAATAATTAATTAAAATTCAACCGTATATCCATTAATTTTTTTTATAAAAAAAGTGACGAATTCCCTTAAAATATGTTGTTGTTCGATTTACCATAATTTGATGAATAAAATAATGTCATCATCTAATCATAATTAAATTGTGATAGTATTTAGTACTTCTGTCATTATCAATTATCCATTTAGGTTTAGCATTTACCTATCATTCTATATGTATTTATTTAATTAAAGCTTAAAGATGTTATTGAATATGGAACTCTTCACCATTGGATAAGTCATATGGAATCCTTGTTTTTCAGGGAAAAAAATTGTTTAAGAATTTTAGAATAATTTTCTTGTATATTACCTAAACATTGCCGATTCTATGAGGATTACTAAGATTTTAGATATTATTTGCATAACAGATTCTGGATTATTAGTGATATTCAAAGTAACACTAATTAAGTCTAAATTAACCTCTCTAATTCAGTCTAAGATTTTTGAACTATAAATAATGGTTTGCTATGTGTCACTTTCCCTTTACCAATCAACTCCAAAGGACAACGATCAAAGAAAACAAAACGAAGTTGGGAAATAGTTGAATGTCCAAATAAACTTACCTAATTAGTATTGACCAAAGCAATATCAATCTTACCTTAAACCTAGTAAGTCCTTTTCTATTATTATTCCAAATATAAGGTTCACCACTAAACTCTAAATCAAGCACTCTTGTAGAATTAACAAAGTTTCTAATATAAGTAATTAAAGAATTCGATTATCCGCTTCATATCATATTATATTGGATTTTCAAATTTATTTATTCACTCTGGCAATAATAATAATAATATTCTTATCACCCATATATGTTGTAACATATAGCACTAAATTCAAAGACAATCAAAAAACTTATCTATCTTTCCATAACACTTTTATTGAGTTCTTTTTAAACTTTTTTTTTTTTTTTAAGAGATCTAAGCATAAGAACATCTTTGGTCTTAAACCAGAATAAATATAACGTCTATAAGTAACTATGACTATCAATTTTACAACGATTCACTACACCATGTCATTTCTTAGTGACATCTACTAGCGTATCAAAGCTTAGTAACATATTAAATTTATTATACACTTCAGTATCCTATGGACGTATCACTATCATTCAGAAATAAAATTATTCATGCTCCATAACGTCGAGTTTCAATCATCTTAAGATGGTCATAGACAATCCATTATCTACATACAAGCTCTTACATAAGTACTAAATTCTTCTCATCTTTATGAGTTTTGCATAATTATTTCAATCACCAAGAAATCCATCTCTACTTGCATGGTCTCATCCTTTACCAAGCGCCTTGTTTACCTTAAACACCATCAATTTTAGTTACCAATGTCGAGTCATAGATCAAACTTAGCCATCATAATTTTTATGCACTATGCGTTCTACCCAACTCACTTGTGGTGCCTCTCGTGCGAATGATTGTTCATTCCTCTAAATGTCAATGTTGGATGTCTGGTCCTCTGAGTGACTCCTTTCCATATATTTTTACTCTCGTTTCTCTCAAATAATTATGCATGTTATATGCCCTTGACGTAGCCTCGCTATGTTTCTTATATTTTATGCTAAGTATTTTTAAATATGCTTGTCCTACTCTGAAACCATCTATAATGGATTAAGTTGATTTTGCCTAAGTCATATGACATCCTTGTACGTCCATTTGTAAAGGATCAATCTCTCCAAAACCTCTTTTGATATTTTAAAGACCTATAAAAAAAAGATGGGTTAGAAGAAATATTTAACTTGGAATCTTATAAGTAGATATTTCAATAAATACTTAATAGGCTATGTAAATTATAAGCATAGACTTCACAACATGAAACAAATGGTCTAAGATAGTCTATCGCGATCAAAAATCTCAATAAGTACTCATATGATATTGCTATATAACAAAACAGTAAATTAGCCCTAGATACTACCGTAAAGACTCATCTAACTATGCGTCATTTGAATAGCTCTTGGGTGCTGTATTGACTGACACTTCACATCACTCTACAAAGATAGAAAACTTTCAAAATAACTATCTAATATGATGTATTTTTGGATAATTTTACTTTCTGATTCTATACAACTTACATTTACTTTATTATAGAACCATCAAACCTACTACAAGCCTTGTATATACTATGCAAGGTATGAATAAAATAAAAAAATACGAATGTATATAAATATTATAGAATATCTTATGTATAGATTTACCTTAATAATATATAATATATTAGCTATGTGTATCTGATATTCATACTTCTAACTAATTAGCACATTCTCTTATAAAAATATTTAATCGTGTTCCAATCGATACATTAACTATAGAAGCTCAATCGATACATAATAGAGAATCATTCACAAGAACACATATGACATAAAATGATTGATTAGGTACAATCTTGATATATTTACCTATTGTATATTTCTTATATCATAATCTTCAATCATGATATTCAAAAGTAATCATCTTAATAATTAAGCTCCCCCTTGTATAAATATATAAAACTATTCATCAAGCAACACATGACTTTTTACATCATAATTTTTCGCTTACACATGATATATGTGAATTCTTTACTATTAGCATCCCCACCACTAGGGAGATATAATAAAAATATTTTATAATTCGATAAATATTTTTATTTTAATTTGCGTTGATGCAGCAAATGACCCATTATATTTTTTAAAATCAAGTCGGTGTCTATGTGTCAATATTTTTATGAGCACAAAAACATTTTTAATTGAGTTATCTATCATAACATGTTGTTATGTTTGTGATATGTCGTTTTGCGCATCCATTGGCTTTATTTTTATCCGCCCTTTTCCAAATTAATCACGTGCAAAACACATGAATGAAGCTAAGGTACATAACACGTGTCATCGGAAGGGCCGTTAATGTGACCCAAGTGCGTCCATCACTCACCAAACCTAACTCAACTCGGGGTTGGTGAGACAGCTCATGTCGTCCTTGTCAAAACAAAACCGCATGGGAAGACAAGCGAGTCATGACGATATTAAGTTTGGTTGGATAAAGCTAAATCTGATGCCCCCCAATTCGGTTCATGGATGCCATTGAGATGACGGTCCACATCAGCGCGTGACTATAGGATACGGGTCAAAATGAGCATTCGTTAAAAAGGATCATATCAGATTTAAATGGGCTTTAATGATTACTAATACATTGGCTTTAGTTAACTTTCATTTTGATTTCAACACGTCATTGTTCCACATGTTAAGCTCCAAGTGGTCCGGTTAGGTCGGGAGCAAAGCGAGTCCGAAGAAAGCGACAGAGAGGGAGAGAGAGAGGTGCTGGGTTTGAACATGGCGTACAGGGTGCTGTGGGCTTCGAGAGTCGCCTCCTACCTGAGGATCTCTGTCTTCTACAGAGGCTTCTCCACTGGTAAGTCTGTAATCTTCATACACTTTAGTGAATTTTGGGATTTTTCGGGTTTGTGGGTGGAAAGATCTTCCGTGCGGATGGTGAATATGCGTGGTCCCGTTTCTATCTGTTGTTTTCTATGCGAATGGTCGGATTTCTCTTGACGGTTTTTGTTCGATGCTTCTCGTTGTTTTTGTTGATGATTGGATCATCGCGTACCTGCAAAACTGAGATATATTCCGGTGACGTTAGGGTTGTGGTTATATTCGATGATAGTTTCATGATGTTTTCGTTTGTTCTATATTCTTCGTTGCCACTCGATTTGAGCGTTTTTATTTTGTCGGTGTTGGCTGATATATATCCCAGGGGTGATGGTGATGTGATGGATGATTTGGCCTCTTGTGCGTTGGTTAATTGTTCTTGCCATTTCCCGCAGTGCGGGTTGTGAAAAGGATGAGCAGAAGGGATTAAGACAACTGGCTTATGGTGGCAGTGCAGTTGCCACGGTTGTTTACAATGTTGGAGTTCGTAGATCGAGAAGCATCAAGTTGATCTGAATCTAAGAGTCCTAGTAAATTGGACTGATGGACCAATGCAAAGATTATTAGAACCCTTACTCTGCCCCTTACTTCATCATGGTTTCCTAGTATAGCATTTGCTGACGCTTCAGATCCTATCTCCCTCGCTAGGACGTAAAGCAATTCATATTGCATAACTTCATAGCGCAGAGGCATGGAATGCTGAATTAAAGATATCTAGATTTTGAAGTTTCATCAGTATCTTTTGGTATTACTAATGAATATCTCCGGAAGTATAGCAAGCTAATCGTAACTTGATCATTTTCTGTACAGTTATTAAGGATTTGAAATATTCCGACACTCATGAGTGGATTAAAGTTGATGGATCTTCTGCAACGATAGGAATAACTGACCATGCTCAGGTGATTTTTTTTGTTTTTAAAATAGTTTCATTTTCTGGTATCTGGTGATTAATTGTCTTAACAACATGGCAGCTCCTGGCCGAGATATAACTATGTAGCTTTTCAACTCAACATTTTGATTAGGAGCGCAATACTGTGATGGTGTCCTTTTCATTTCAACAGATTAAAAAAAAAAATTCCTGTAGACATGGTTATTTTGATGTTGTTCAGTTTTATGTATGTGTATACAATTTCTACGTTTGACTTTTACCAAGTTCTTTATGGTTTTTCCTTCCAGGATCACTTAGGCGACGTTGTGTATGTTGAATTGCCAGAAGTCGGCACAACTGTAGCACAGGGAAAGGGTTTTGGTGCAGTTGAGAGTGTCAAGGCAACCAGTGATGTCAATTCTCCTGTCTCTGGAGAGGTGGTTGAAGTTAATTCTGAGCTAACTGGTTCTCCTGGATTGGTGAGTTTTCAAATTACTTGTTTTCTACCACTATTTTATTTAAGAAATAGAGTTTCTCCCAGTTGTCACATTATTTTTTAGTCATTTACAGAAAATGCAAGCATCAAAAACACTAGCCTTGCTGTTAGGTTTTCAAGACTGTTTCTTGTTTTAGCTTATATGCATGGTTCTCTTAGTAATAAATGAAGAATAGTCATTCAAAGTAATCACCATTGCTGAACAGTCTTAGCAGATTTAGGTATCGGAAGCTGCTAAATGCTGTCATTATTAAAATAGCTTAGGTTGGTTAAATATCTACAGACTTATATCAAATTGTGCCATTATCAACAATGGCAGAGAGTGTCGATCTATGCTTGGCTATGGATGAGGCAGATGACTTGATGCTTGGTAGAAAATGACGACTTAATCTCAAGACGCAAATCGTCTTGGATATGTAACTGGTAGAAAATGTTTGGTGTTGTTTTCCTTGTACAGGAAGCAATTTACTGCTCATTTTGATCTTCTTAATTATAGATTTGGCACTTATTTTTATTAAACTTAGATTTCAATTTTCATAATTTGATGCCTCTTTGCACGAGTAACAAATAACTTCCCAATTCTCTGATATGTGATGGGTTCAAAACAATACTCTCTTTCTATGCATATATATATACACACACATCCTTCTTGCCTCTATTTAGATTCAATCTAGGAAATCTTGTGCAAATAATATTTTTCAGAGGTAATAAATGTGTAAATTAATCTATATGCAATAGCTCTGGTGATCATAAGAATATGGACTGGTTTGTGGTCCCTTAACAAATGTTCCATCGTTTGCAAATCCAAAGGGTAGGGAGAGCTTGGAGTGATTAATATTTGTGTACTTCAATCTTTTCATCTTTGAAAATAATGGTGGAAAGCAATCATGGTCACACAGTCAAGCATGAGGGGTCTAGTCTGCTCACCTCGGCAAGGAGAACCTTCTCCCTCATCTGAGGCAATATATTTATCAAAGCAGCCTTGGGGCTTATCTCTATCTTTGTTGTGGGTGATGGTCATCCTATCCTGCTTTTGAAGGACATTTGGTTGCATCCTTTCCTCCCGAGCATGCCTTCTACAGCCTTGTCACTCTCATTCGCACACCCTTATCTCTGTGAGTACAACACACCAGTGTGACAGTTCAGGCCTAGGAAAGTACTCTAACCTTGTTATTTGTCCTATTTGACAGTTCTCTAGCTCTTTGTTCTTTTATCTATCATACACCAAAAAGAGCATACTAATTTATACTCCTCCAATGACTCCATCTCTTGGGGATGGACCTCTTCCAAACTTTTTTCTGTTTCTATATGTTTTTCAACAACAATGGCACTATTTCTAGATTTCAGAAGATAATTTGAGTGGCTCCCTGCATCATGAAGGCCAAAGTATTTCATGTGGTTGGTCCTAAAAAACAGAGTAGATTATAAAGTGGTTCTCTTGAGGAAGGGATGGATTCATGATGACTTGTGCCAATCTGCCCATCAGCGGCAGAGTCCACAGGCCATCTATCTATTCTTCCTTGCATTATTTACTTGGGTACCCAATTTTTAGAGCTGGAATCTAGTAACTGAAGTAAGAAATCCTTTTGACCTATTTAGGTCAGTATTGCAGCACTGAGTCTAAATACTTAAAACATTTCCACATGGCATTCCAAGGAAGAGGAAGGAATGCTTCGATAATATATCAGCACTTTGAAATAAAAGAAAAAAAAGGGAGATAAGGTGAAGTTGGATGTCTTGGATCCAATGTGTCATGTTAAAAGAAAGGCCCAAGGCTTTTCTGTAGATAGTCATTTTTCTCATCTCTGCAGGAAGAATATAACCCACCTAGTTGTACGTTAACATTGATCACATTTGATTATTTAAAGATGATGGTGATATAGCAAAATGGATGGAAAAAGAGTGTGTATACCAAGTGTGGGCTCCTTGAAATTTCTGCATGAAACATAAGGTCAGGAGAGACTGATTTGCTTTGGTGATTGCTAATTTAGATACAAAGTAACTAAACTATTCAGATTTAAAAGGGTATTAAATCAGGGCGCAAGTCTCATCGCAAGTTCAATTCTGTGTGAAAGCTCGCCGAACTTGTTGGTATTTCATGAAATGATATCGCTACTTGATGGGCACTGCTAACAATGTGTTTCATCTCATCAAGAAATAGTTATCAGTTTTTAATTTGTCGGTCCACCAACTTCAGCTCTAGATGTGTGTTTATTTGCTTTCACTTTGACATCTGCTGTTATAGAGCAGCTTTTGGTTGCATTCTCCCAAACTCATCTATTTTGCATGTCATCCTGTAAGTGCAACAAATATTGTCATTGATATTCCAATCCCTGAGGTGAACATGCAGATGATTGGAGTATATGACTAAATCAAAATGATTTCCTACCATCTTTTCTTGTGAATTGCACAATTCTGATGTCATACCATCGAAGACACGTCTTGGCATTTGTTTGCTTGCAATATTCTAAAAGTTAGAATTTTGGTTATTGTTTACTTGTTGCTGTTCCCTTACATATCCAAAAGCATGTGTATATGTTTGTTAATATTCGTGTCTTGAAATTGACAATGTCCGTATACTTGGCTGCGCTAAAGCTGTTTCTCCTTTGAGGGTTCGATAAAACCAGTGAGATGGTCATTTGTCTTTGGTAACTTGACTCAGGTTAATGCGAGCCCATACGAGAATGGCTGGATTTTAAAAGTTAACATGGGTGACACGGGCGAGTTGAATTCGCTGATGGACTCGGAGCAATACTCCAAGTTCTGCGAGGAAGAAGATGCTAAGCATTGAGGATTTTTGGATTACAAATGGTTCCAAGTTTCTGAAGCCTTTGTTGAGCATGCAGGTTCTTGCAACACTCCACCTGTGCAATAATCACTCGTGGTTCCGTCTTCTTTGCCTTTTGTGTAGGGACTATTTTCAGTGCTTCTCTTCAGTTTTCCATCCATCTTTCCTTTGCAGCAGACTATGGTTTACTGCTGGACTGTTCATTTTGGTGCTCAACATTTATAAATGTCTCTTAAAGACCACCCTCGGTGCCTTGAAGTTTGACTATATGGAGTCTTCCTTATGACATGAGTTAGTGGACCACGATGGACTTCTGAGCTTAGTGGCTAAGAGGTAGAATTGGAATGACCAGCCTCTAGGTACGCTAAATTACCATATTGGTTGCTAATGGACTATGCTTTTTATCTACTTGAGATCTTCTGACTAGCACAAAGTGTAACTGTCAATGCTACCCTGGCATATTATTACGAGTAAATTTAACCTTTCTCGTTTTTTTTTGGGGGGTGGGGGTGTGGGGGTGGGGGGAATCGATTTTGTTATTATTATAATAAGTGAATTTGATGGACGCTATGCATCCCTTCGAGTATGTCTTTTAGGGGCGTCCTTCATGGGTTCAAAAGCGTTTCTGGATCCGACCCGATAACATTTCCAACGATGAGAGCACAAGAGTGACAACTTGAGACGGGGGAGTTGGTGAAGGATGACATGGCGCGCAGGAGTCGGCACTTGGCATTGGGATCGGCGTGAACGAGGTGCAGACATACGTGTGGACAGCAGAGGCTGCTACGTAGCGCCCTGCATGTCTCGCCACCCCGATGCATGCATTCCGACAACGTGAGCTGGCTTCGACTGTTCACATGTCCGTGCGTGTATATACTCCCCGCGCCATCATCGTCAGTAGCTGCTTAATTCGGGAGTTGGAAGCAAGATGGAGGTGAAGGCAACAGCATGTGCTCTCCTCATGTTTCTGCTTTTCTCTGCCTCTCGTAAGTAGTGTTGTCTGGATAGTGATGTGCATGTTCAAATCTTTTATGATGAATATTTCAGCTTCATCCATTATGATCTGGTCCTAATTAGCTATGAAGATGACGATGGTAATAACGTACATCTGGAAATGAAAACTGGTCGCAGAGCTGATGATGCCGGGAGTGGAAGCAAGAGTGTGCAGGTACGCGAGCCGCTCCTTCCGGGGGCTATGCTTCTCCGACACCAACTGCGCCCATGTCTGCCAGACCGAGGGCTTCAGCGGTGGGCATTGCCACGGTCTCCGGCGCCGGTGCATGTGCCTGAGGAGAGGCTGCTGAAGCGGGCCCTGTCATAAGATGAAGAGTTAGTCTTGTTCTGCATGCATAGTAATCCAGATTAGGCCAAAATAAACTGTGTTCTTGTCAGCACGTGTCTGTAGTTTAGGTCGAGTCAAATACAATCCCTGTTAAGGAAAGTACACCATTACTCGCATGAGATCATTGATTTCGGGCCAGATTAGTATGAATGACGACCCGACAACGCACTGCTTGTCGAACGAGATTGGTGGGAAATCTGGCAAAGCTAACATCACACGTCCTGCCACGTTACTTTCACGACTTACTCGATCGGATGGATGGGTGCGGCGTTGAAGAATTAACTCGTTCAGGATCACTAATATCAACCCGTTTCATAAAATATCTTCAGCGTCTGTGAATTATGGACATGGTCTGATTCCACATTTATAGGGAAACAGAGGAAGTCCTGTTATTCTTGGATCGATCGGTCGGCATGGGCTACGTGTGCTTAACACAAGGATGACGAGCTGCTGTAACAAGGAGGAGATCAATCATGCGAGTTCCTGTTCCAAATTTGCTCCATAAATTCGAGATTTTAAGGTAGAAGGAATTGCTACGAATGGACCAATCAAAACAAGTTGGTCGGATCTTTGCTTGAACTTTGGAGCATCAACAACATTGCAGTAGCTTCGGTGTGGTTCGACATGGGAATTAAATCGGTCAACCGTTGACTGACGCGATCGCAGTGCAGCCGTAGCATCAAAGTCGCTATTCATCAAACAGGGCCACAGGTTTAGCATGGCGTGTCAACGAGGGGAAGGAGAAGGGTTGGCTGAACCGAGACGGCATCGCACATGTTTACGCATCCCAAGCCAGCCAGCACGAGTCATAGCCACCGCACCCCACCCAATCATGTCCCTGCAATCCCCACCCCAAGAAGAAGGGATGCTTCCTCGAACCTGCGCCTTTGTCCCCGCGCGCTCCACGACCATTGGCGCGGCGTCATCAGGACCGTCCGCTGAATTAAATAGATGGCTGTCATAGCATCTCGGTCAGCCTTGGTCACTGCAATCTTTCGCTGCAGCTATATAAACACGCCGCCGCTGCCCGTTTGCCTACTCCTTGCTTCCCTCGCTTCGACTGTCCATGGCAACCAGTGACGCGACCGGAAGCCCGGGGGTGTTCGCTTCGTTGTCGGAGCAGACGGCCTTCACGGCCGCATCCGACCTTACCATCGACTGGTCGGCTAGCAGCGGCGGCCGCGTGGCGAGGCCATCGTCCCGGCGGCGGCCGAGGGCCTCCAGAAGGGCCCCCGTCACCATGCTGAACACCGACACCGCCAATTTCCGGGCGATGGTGCAGCAGTTCACCGGCGTCCCGTCCGGTCCCTATTCCTCGGGTTATCGGCGCGGCGGTGGGCCGGTCGTCAACTTTGGTCGCAGTTCCAGCGATCCGGTTCGCGAGACGGTGACGGTGTTCCCGGAGCAACACTACCGACCGCAGCAGCAGCAGCAGCAGCGATATCAGTATTCGGAGACAGCGTTTAGCGTTAGCAGCAACTGCAGCGATGCATTTCTTCAAGAGCTCACCACCAATTCCGCGATGAGTTCGGAGACGGCTGATGGCTTCTTGTTTGAAGGCCTATCGAGTCAAAGCACGGTGAGGCCAACCTCTGTGAACAGCAAGCTCGATCGTTACTACTTGTGAGAAAAGGGATCAAGAGAGGAGAAGCTTCACTATCATTTAGCTTTTTCGGCATCAAAGGAATTGATGGTCAATGGTCAAAAATCAAAGAAGGAACTGAGAATATATATATATATATATATATATATATATATATATATATATATATATATATATATATATATATATATATATATATAGCTAATGAAACATATTCTTGGTTTACACTCTTCCTATTTCCCACAAAATATATAGCTGTGCCAAAAATATATTTCAAGATAAATATTATTAGAATAATAATCAAAATAATGATTGTTTTTGGAGAAGTATGTGAACTCTGTAATCTTGAGGAAATAGTTAGAAGAAGGTTGGGTCACTGTGATGGCTGTCTGCTCTGTTGATTCACTATATGATAAAAATCAAATATTAAGAATCACTTTTCCTGGACTTAAACTCAAAGCTCACACGAGACGTATATTTTCTTACTAGAGAACTCCTCTTTCAACTCCTATCTTCATATATATATTTTTCTCTTACGACGAGACTCGTGGTTTATTTATTATTGGAACAAATTCTAATTGACTGAGAACTTTCTCTTCTTACTTAGAACCCTAATCCAAATTCAAATCGTGATAAAACCTAATTAATACTCTGCCAAGTAGTTAAGAGTGTATGATGACAGAAGGTAAAAAATGTACTTATATCAGTAATTTAAACTCGAAAACTTTCTTTCTTTCTTTCTTTCTTTCTTTCTTCTTGGCAGTGGCATCAGAGCTATGGTCACAAATGAAATGAATTTAATTGCATACATATTAAGGGATGCTTGCTCTGAAATGAAATGCATCCATAGGTAACAGGATCAAATGGAGTATCCCAAATGGTGATCCAACTTACATGGATCATACCTACGTTGCATTTGGGCCTCACTATGCTTGCAGGCCCATCAGTACACAGACTAAATTTAACACAGCAAAAAAAGCAAAGCTATAGCACCATAGCACTACCAAATGTGCTAAGGTGGTAGGGAGAAGCTGCTGCAAGTGAGGTCTTGTGCCCAAGAAGTAGATCAAACACTTGAGTCTGAGTCACCTGAACTTGATGTCTCCTGTTTTTACATATAGCTTAGCTGCTAGCTGCCTATAAAGAATGCTTATGTAGTAGGGATAGAAAATTCAAAGATGAAAGGTAAAGTACCAAAAAAAAAAAAGAAGTTGGACCATTGGATTATCATCATTAAGCTCGCATTGCCTTTGGAAAAAGGTTCAAATAAAATGATTAGTTTATTCCTGTGTTTGCTAGTTTGTCTGACCATGACGAAGGGATCATTGGCTGCTGGTTTTATGAAATGTTCACACTTCTTTGATGACTGCAAGGCCATGGGCAGTTCAAGGTGAATTGGTGGAAGATGATGATCTTGAGTAGGTACCGGTGAGGATGATCTCATCGGCCACTGATCATGAAACCATCGAGTTGGCAGAAGGAAGGATCGATCATTGAGAGATTAGAGGCCAAATGCAGGTAGAAGAAGCGTGCTAGCTAATAGCTCATACATACATTTCAGCTGACAACAAAAGCATCATATCGGAAAATTTCTCATCATAAAAAAAAAAACGATGATCGTAAAAAGAAGGTTTTGAGGTATCTCTTTATTGGAAAGGAAGAAAATAAATAAATATAAAAAAATAAGCATAAGATTATCATGGTTCGATAATTCTTTACCTACACCAAATTCATACCTTTTCTCTCACGCTCTCTAGACACCCTAAAAAGAAACCTAGAAGCATCCAAAAATTATTTCATCACATTTTACTTTCCCTCTATACATACGACACTTATAGAACAATATAACTCTAATTTTGAGAGAGACTTTTTCATACTAGAGTTTGTTATTCTCCTGGGATCATTGGCTCTAGGAATCCGAAGATACTTGTTCTTGAAACTATGGTTTCATTAATATTTAATTAGTGAGTGTTTTGAATCTTTTTGAATTGTTGGAGTTCATAACTGGCTAGATTCATATTATGCTTGTAATTTTGTGGTGATCTCATCTAAAATTATTCTATCAACTGTTTGTTTTTGGTGGGGGGAGGGGTACAGATATCATTCCATCGATCGAATGTGTTTAGACTGTGAACACCAAAATTAAGAAAGCCATATTTCAGTGGCTTAGACTGTGAACACCAAAATTGTGATTTTGGAGATGAGCTATAGGTATTATCAGTTCACTACTTAACCAAGCTAGGGGTTTGCCGGGAAGACACATCCTCACACAGAACACTAGGGTTACCTAGAAGACGTATAGGTCATGGCGTGAAGCTTCTAAAAAGAGAGTGGTTCCTTAGACAAGGAATCAGTCAAAAGAGCATCTCTAACTGTGTGCTTGAGATCTAAGCTAACATGGCTTGTGGATATGATTTGGAGCTTGATGAACTAAAGGTTAAAAGACTGCTTTGCAAAGTATGTGGTTAAGTGGGACAGCTCCAACTGCACGTGGATTTCATTAGGAATCTTTTGCTGCTAAAGAGGCCGAAGCTTCCTTGTCGACCGATCGAATGTGTTGGATGGAATGAGAGAGAGAGAGAGAGAGAGAGAGAGAGAGAGAGTTTGTAGCTTTCCTAGACCATGATTCGGTTAATGTATTTCTTGCTGAAATCGAGGAATAATGCATGATGAATACTATACATGTTCATCTAGAAATTTAGTCGACCTAACCGATTAGGGTTTTCGATGAATCGAAAGTAGTGGTTTGTTCTCAAGTTTGACGACTCGTTCGATCGAGTTGAAAGTTCTCTTAACTGGTTCAGTTTTACCTTGTTCTCCTTCTCATCCAAATCGCAAAAATATGAGAAATAAAATCTTTCATTAGATAGTAACCGGTGGACATGTTTGATGCCAAAGTGAGGATGGTGAGTGCAGAAATCCTGTCCTTTGAGAATCTTAGCTTTGAACAGCACTTTATTTTTTTAGAATACCCGGGAAAAGTATATGTCCATATGACACAAGCAAAGTCACAATCTTGGTATTTCAAGAATGAAACACAATCTTTGTGCCTGCTGCATCTCAAATTTAGGGTTTCTGAAGTTCCTTGGAAACAGTTGAATTTACAATGTTTGAATCTACTGACAATTTTGGATGCCATCAGATTATGAGGGATAGTACTTACATGAATATTTTGATGCTTAAATACCAAAAGAATACGTCTTTAAGAGATATTGCAAGAATTGCTGAAGAATCTCTGTTGAATTGTCAAAGAAGAAAGCATCTATTCCCTTGTGGTGTATGTACTTAAGTGGCATGGGTTTTAGGATCAAGATAAAGAAAGGGAATGATGGAAGAGGAAGAAGTAACCTTTTGTTGTCCTCACTCCTCCTGCCTACCTTTTATTGCAACTTGGTGGGTTTGACATCTTAAATTTTGCATGGATTTGGGGTGATGGAATGCTTCGGTGACACACATCTATGTCTAAGTAAATCTTCAGCTCCACCAATTAAGCAACCGATGGGCTATCCACCGGAGAGCTCCATACATGAAATTATGCTGTTCTCTGTGTCTCATGTGCTATTCAACTATCCTATCGCTTGCAATCACAATGATCATGCTGACTAATTACAAACAACACACACCGTGGGAGGCGGCTCAAACTCCCTGCTTCGATTGTTCTTGATGCATGCAACGCAGCCACGAAGTTACATACACGAATGGCATCCATGCTTGCTGGAGAGAAGGGTCAGAACGAAATGCAAGGTTTGACCGATA
This sequence comes from Musa schizocarpa, assembly GCA_900464855.2. Lineage (NCBI taxonomy): Eukaryota > Viridiplantae > Streptophyta > Magnoliopsida > Zingiberales > Musaceae > Musa > Musa schizocarpa. The sequence continues at coordinate 25,285,596 of LS990925.1, read as the reverse complement.
AAGATATTGGAGAGTAAAGTAGGAAGGAAGTGGTAGACATGGATGTTTGCATCGTGTTCTAACCAATCATATGGCTATTTTAACCTTTTTTTATGCACACAACATGCACAAGTTTGACTAACTCTCGGACCGGTAGAAGCAATAAAGTTGATGAGGAGATTGTTTGAAGATGGTTCTGGATCTTACGATTAACCCAAAAACCTGTTCTTTGCGAGGTGGAGAGGTGGACGAAGAATGAGTTAATATATTCTGATTATGTTTGCATGGCTTGGGATATCTAAATTAGTACGGAAGGAAAGGAAGGGGAGGGGGGACAGAGATTGATTGATCTCAAGCATAATTGTGAGGGGGTAGCAGGGCTGCATTCCAGGGGCCAATATATGATTGCACTGTTCCTTGTTTTGAGAAAGGCTCCGTAGTGACGAGAAGAATAATAACCTAATTAAGTCATTCTCTCTCTCTCTCTCTCCCTCCCCCACTAGCACACGTCTTTTGGCAAAGGGGGGCTTGGAGTCGGTGGCTTTTGTGCAGGGAGTAGAATAACAATAAGCCATGGCTTCTGAGGAGAGAGTGAGAGAGGAGAGGGGGGAGTGTCTCAGGCCATCTCTCCAGGAACGGAACCCTATTCCTCCATATATGCCACGCTTTTGTTCTTGAATCTAGCCCAATTCTACACAGAAGGGGAGATAGAAAATTAGAGAGAGAGAGAGAGAGAAGAAAGAATGTTCCCGTCCAAGAAGGCAACTGTGAGCTCACATGATCGGGGTATGTGCGTCCAAGGGGACTCTGGCCTTGTCCTCACCACCGATCCCAAGCCCCGGCTTCGGTGGACTGTGGAGCTCCATGATCGCTTCGTCGACGCCGTTACTCAACTCGGAGGACCTGACAGTACACACAAATCTCTTTCTCTCTCTCTCTCTCCCCATCATATGTGAATGATATGAACTGTGTTTGGTTTTGTAGAGGCCACACCGAAAACCATCATGAGAGTTATGGGTGTCAAAGGTCTTACTCTCTACCATCTCAAGAGCCATCTCCAGGTAGGTTTTCCTCAAGCTGATCCCTTTGCGTGACCTTGTCCAAATTCCTTGTCAAACATCATTCATGTATCTTCTGTTGATGCTTGCAATTGTAGAAGTTCAGGCTGGGAAAGCAACCTCACAAGGAACTCAATGATCATTCTTTTAAGAATGGTGAGAAATAACATTCGTTTTCCCAAGTTTTACTGACTCATTCATGCTCAAACCGTATGCATATACGCTATGTATCTTTGCATCTCTTCGTCATCGTTCTTTCTGCCTCATGCTTCTTCTCTGGTGCTTCAACCTTGGTGCCAGCTGCTTCCCTCGAGCTACAAAGAAACGCAGCCTCTTCATCGGCAATGATGGGTCGTCACATGAACGAGTAAGTCACCACCATCTTCTTGAAACTTAATCCGCAGATGGTTTTGGTTGTGGATCTGAAATTACGGTAGCAGGAACGTGCACGCTGAAGCAATTCGGATGCAGATGGAAGTCCATAGGCGACTGCATGAGCAGTTAGAGGCAAGAAGCCGTCTTACCCTCTTAGACACCAAACACGTACTCGTAGCTCACATCTTCTCACACTGACACTCGAACAGGTGCAGAAACACCTCCAGCTGAGGATCGAAGCGCACGGGAAGTACATGCAGAGTATCTTGGAGAGAGCATGCCAAACACTGGAAGCTGAAAGCTTGGTTTCAGGAAGCTATAAAGGCCATGGGGACCAAGGAGTCGCCGATATGGGCGCCATCAAAGAAATGGGTTCTCCCATGAGCTTCCCTTCGCTCCAAGATCTCCACTTGTGTGGTGGAGACCAACTCGATCTGCAATCACAGGTCGATGGGCCTCTCGACGGGTTTTATCCGATCGGCGACAGCATTCTGGGGAAGAAGAGAATGATCTGGGCAGATGATCTGCGTCTACAGGAACTTGGATCAACCTCGGCGTGCGTTGGACCCAAGGAAGAGCCATGCTGCAAGAGTGAGCAGCTTCAGATTGTACCATCGGTGATCGACGCGGCCATCAGCTCCGATCCGATGGCAAATGTTTACGAGGGAAAGCCTGTGCTCTCGATGGAGAGGCCCGGGGAGAAGCAGTACGAAGGATCATTGAAGCTCGACAGGCCATCTCCGAGAAGAGCTTCTCTTCCCATGGAAAGGATTAATGCCATGATGGCGGGTGGTGCAGTGCCCCAAGCAAGCAACCGGTCTTATGGCTAAGGTTTCCTATGGTCGCTTGCAAGAGATTAACCATGTCACCTTTAAATAAGAGATCGAGATGGGGTTGTCTGCCTAACCATTAAACTTGGATTAGCTATAAGTGGAGTACTTGTATGATGGTTAAAGCTACTGTTATGACATTTATGTCCGTCATTATCTTTCTGTTTCTTGTGGGTGAGATAGAATGCTTCCTCCTGTAAGGAAGTGTACTGTGACAATGCAATGCAATACAGAATAGATCTTATTTCTCTCATGCTTGCTTTCATGCATCAAGGTTTTCTATTTATGGAATCAAGGGGCTAATTTCTTAGAAGAAACAAAGCTTCGAAGAGAAGAGAAGGAACAAAAAGAGTGACTGCAACAGTGTCCCATTTCAACAATATTATAGGTGTTGGGAACCGAGTGCAATCGCGAGAGCTTCTGGTCCTTGGGATTTCGGAGTGCTCTTCTTCCCAGCATCCTCTCGCCGGATATATAATTTGGAGTGTGCCGCCTAGGAGATGCTGCGGCACTTTGGCAGTGCTATTCTATCACTGCAGGCCATAACCTGCGGAAACAAGCATGATCGGTCATGGTACAGAAAACCATGCAGACCTACAAGATATCTTTGCATCGCACCTACTCAACAAAGTGGTGGTATCGGCAAATGTAAAGCAGGAGACCGAGTCGTGATTGGAAGGCGTTTCTTTTGAGCTGGGTCAGACGCTGTGTGTAGTTAGTATCCTCTTCTTCCCTTTCTTTTCTTTCTTTTCATTAGAAGAATACTAGCTAACATAATTTAAAATATTAGTACATATATCTTCAGAGCTCAAAAAATACTCTTCGAACGTATTATATATATTATATTGTATTTTACTCTTTTTCATTAACATTTTGATGAAAGCATCTGCAGAATTGTTTATGGGTATCTATTAAAATAATCATATATATATATATATATGTAATATTAAAATTTGAAGGATCAAATATGTTATTTGAAACCACAGAAAGAATATGTACGTAAAAGCCCCTAAAACAACTCAAAGCCATCTTAATTATTATGGGTCATCGGAGAGAAGAAGAGAGAGCAGTTGCCTTTATTGGTCTCGGCAACTAAGTTGAATGACGGTGCAAGTTCGTAGGAGAAACATCTGCAACTCAAAGAGAAAGGGAGGGAGGGAGAAAGGGATAAAGGCAAAAGGAGGGGTGGGCGAGAAGAGAGAAGACAACCCAGGAAGCTTCTGTGAGCAAGCGAGCGAGAGAGCTTTGGAAGGAGGCAAGAGGGTGGTGGTGGGGTTGGCATGTCAAATGCCAAAAGCTGAGGGGCCGCCAAGGCCATAAGAGGAGGCATATAAGGCATTTTGTTCCCAATGGAAATCATGGGCAGGGGCAGAAGAAATTGCCTCGGACTCTGCACGGTCGCAGTCTTCGATGGAGGAGGAACAGCTTCGAGTCCTGGAAAAGCTGGAGAGAGACGCCCAAAGTAAAAGGAAGTTTCGACTTCTTCTGCACAGAACAGATATTACGAGCTATTATTTAATTTCTTATTTATGATGTTTATATTATTCTCCATCTCTTCTCCCATTTTTAATATTATCTTGAATCATTGTTCCTCGTTTTATATTTATCGAAGTTACATATAAATAGTTATCCATATATTTATTTGGTTTTCTGATAACTAATCTCGGCATTCCTAATAATCCACACAAATATTTTATTATATATTTTACCAACTATCCTATGATTTTTTTTATTTAAAAGATACAAAATATAATCACATAATAGAACATGACACCTTTTTATTTATTTAATTTTTAATCATCTATTTTTTAAACATGAATAATAACTTCATTCGTATCGCTTGTTCGATGCAAGCTAGTGGATGCTCATCGCTGCTTGTTCGATGCAATGACCGTGAGACTTCCCTTCTCCTGTAACGCGTTGATCGCCGGTTACACGAGGGTCGGAGCCTTTGCAGCTGCCAAGAATCTCTTCGCCGAGATGCCGGACGAGAACATCATTGCTTGGACCGCATTGATCTCTGGGGACTGCCAGAACGGGCTCGCCGGCCGCGCGCTGAGTTTGTTGGAGGATATACGACAGGACGATTCCGAGGTGAAGCTCAACCGGGTGACGGTCGTGAGCGTGTTCCCGGTGTGCGCACACTCGTTTGCTCTCGAGCGGGGGGAGAGGATTCACCGTTACGCGAGTGCCATGGGATGATAATGTCCCCTTTACTAATGCCTTTATAATTGATGAAGAATGAGAAAAACCAACATTGGGGGTGTAGCTCATATGGTAGAGCGCTCGCTTCGCATGCGAGAGGCACGGGGTTCGATTCCCCGCACCTCCAAAATCTTTTCTTTGTCTCAAGTGTTTTTTCGATTAGATGTGTTTTGGTGTATGATTTGTGTGCAAATCATCCGAAGCTAATAAGCTTTAACGGGAGAGCAATATGTACGCCAATGCTTCTTGGCGTATATACCTCTTATTGGTTGTCCCGACCGTGCCCTCCGATCCGATCAAGTGCAACCGGAGCCGTCCCTCTTCTCGGCACCTCTGTCAAGATCAGCCGCCCATCCCTCCACTCCGTCCTCAAAAACCCGCTCCGCCGCGTCCCGTCCCGTCCCGTCCCGTCCCGTCCCGTCCGTCAGCCACCTCCTCCCCTTCCGCGGCGGCGGTCATCTATCAAATAAAACAATTAATTATAAAAATATTATAAAAAGAAATTCTAATAAAATACATGTTGAAATTATGTTTTAGTATAATTGTGAAAGTTTGAAGTTGATCACGTTATACTCGAAGATAATAAACTAAGATACACTTGGTCATAAAACTTACCCAAAAACATATCAAATTCGATAATTAACTATCCTAAATTAATCATAAAATTAGCGAAACACACGTTACGATCGTGTTCTATTATAATTATTAAAGCTTAAGATGGCTTAATCGAAGTTCACCCATTGCACTTAAAAAAGAACTGAACTGCACGAGTTCACAAAAATCTATCCAACAACATGTCAAATTTAACATTTAATTTTCTTACAATCATAAAAAATCTAATTAAATCTTTATTAAAATCAATCTGTAGCTTCATCTAAAATATCTAAACCTGTGTCTCCACACCCACTTATAATTTTTTTTGAGGTTTTTAATAATATTTAAAAGTATTTTAAGATAAGAAGAGAATGAGAAAACAAATAAGTGGGCACTATAATGAGGAGGGAGAAAGAGGAAGCAAACACTACAAAACAGGTGAGGTAAAGAGTTAGGAGGAAAATTATAACAATAAGGAAGATAAAAAAAAAACCGAATTAGGAATTTAGAAATTTTGACTAGGTTCGATTTAATAAAAAAAAATTACTAATTTTATTCTATAATAATCACATCATGTCATTAATTTAAATGATCAAAAGAATATTTTATCAACTCAAAAAACAAACCCAAGTAAAAATAATTATGAGGGGAAATCATCTACTCCAAAATAAACTACACTGGGAATTTAGGAAAGGGGGTAATGCAAAATTCTCTTTTGACACTTCCTAGGCGTACATTAGCAATGAATTACTCCTGTTCGTCCGATCGCGGGGGCCCAGCATGATCGCCACCGCTCGTTTCCGCCCGCGCATTCCAATTTCGAAACAGCCCCATCCTTTTTCTCTATGCGGCCTCGCCTGTCTCGTTCGGGTCACAATCCATGGAAGAAGGCTCATCGCACGTGTCCGATGGGCGGCAGCAAAACGAAGGAAGGCTTTGATTCGTGATTAACCATTTCCCTGTCTCCCTTACGACAGCCCATCCTATCCATACCTGCCCTCCTCTCCCCGATTCCCAACGTCCCATTTCGTGGCCTCTTACGCCATATAAAGGCCAAAACAGCCCCCTTCCGTCCTCAAACCCTAAGCCTCCTCCGGCCCTTCGTTCTGGGACGATGGCCAGGAAGAAGACGTCCGCGACGGCGCCGCTGCCCAAACAGCCCTCGTCCGATATGTTGGAGAACCTCAAGGAGCTGAACCGGCTCCTCCTCAAGGAGACGATGGAGCGGCGGGAGCAAGTGACCGCGCTCCGGTCGAGCCTCCACCAACTCTCCCACGACAGCTCCCTCTCCTCCGACCTCGAGCGTCGCGTCACCGGCCTCGTCGTCGCCTCCCGCCTCTCCGAGGTCGCCGCGGAGATGGCGGCGGCGGAGGCAGCTCTGGTAACTGCGCGGGAGCGGTTGGAGTCGGTCTCCGAGGAGAAAGATGCCCTCAAGAAGGCTTTAGATGTTGCTGTCCTGGAGAGAGATTCCGCCGTTGCGGATCTCGATGAAAACAAACGTCAGGCTGAGGCGCGAGTGGCCACCGTCGTTGAGGAAGCCGATCGGACGAAGTCGGATCTCGAACAGAGGAAGGCTTATGTCCGATCGCTGGAAGACGAGAACACCACCTTGGAGGAGAAGATTAGATCGACGGAAGAATATCTGAGAAGCGCTAGTGACCAGTTGCAGTCGATTAGAGACGAGAAGGTTGAGATCGAGATAAATTTGCGGCAAGCAATCCAGGATGGGGACGCGTGCAAAAAGGATATCGATGTCCTGTCAGTGGCACTTCAGACGGCTCAGGAGAAGGTGGAGAATTCTCAAGCAGCTAATATTGCTCTCAGTGAGGAGATTGCGATCATGCAGCGTGACTTCGAGGAAGACAAGACAAAGTTTGTTAAGGAGATAGCTGGGCTTAAGGAAAGGGCTCACAGCATTGACTGCAAGAAGGAAGAGCTCGAGCAAGAAAAAACTATTCTTGAGACCGAGGTTGCTGGTCTGAGGGGGAGGGTTTCTGAGCTCGGGGCCATCGTGCAGCAAAGGATGGTATTGGAAGAGAAGTTGAGTTTGGCAGAGGAAGTTCTCAGGAGAACCAATGAGCGTTTGGACTTCGTCACCACAGAGACGGATGATATCAAGAAGGCTCTGAAACAAGCAATCTCGGAAAGAGATTTCAGCCAGGTAAAGCTTGCCGAAGAGGAGAAGTTGAAAGCTACTGCTAGGAAGGAGACAGAGAGGTTAACAAAAGAGCTTGGCTTTCTTGAGAAAGAGAAGGAAAGACTGCAGCTTGACAATGAGGCACAAAAAAGGGACCATGTAAAGGAGCTTGATGGTCTGAGGGACACGGTGAAAAAGATTGAAGAGGAGAAGGATGAGATCCACAGATTGAGAACCGAGCAGAAGGTCGAGATTGCTAATCTTCAGATGGAGGTGGCGAAGCTTCTATCCAGTGTGTCTGAGCTTCAAGAGTTGTGCAGGACCAACACCGAGTGCAATTTACAGCTGCAAGCTGAGAAAGAATCAGCCTTGAGAGACCTTGATCTCGAGAAGGCAGGAGTCAATGGCCTAAGACTGCAGATCGAGGCTCTAACGACGAGCAAGGATGATGCCCATGTTGAGGTCTCGGAAATTAAGGCATCACTCGATTGCCTTATAGCGGAGAATAAGAATATGAAACTGGAATTTGATTCATTGGATAAAGAAAAGGCTTCACTGGAAGTGAAACTGGACAATACCTTACATGTGGTCGAGGAAATGGAGGCAAAGGGCAGAACTGCTGATGAAAACTTTAACAGGGTCCTGTTCCTCTTGAAGGATAACTCAGATGTTATCGATGGCTTGGGGGAAGGTGAAGAGAATGGTGTTGGACAGGAAATTGGCAGTGAAAGGGAGTTGGATGCCATCGTGATGACTCTCAAGAGCAAGGTGGCAAAGACCGAGGACATGGACAGAGAGATCAAGGTCTTGCGGGGTGCCATTGCTGAGGCCGAGAACGAGAAGAAGGGTGGAGAAGTGTGGACTTGGCTTTATCCTACTGTTGCTACTTGTATTGCTGCTATTTCTTTTGCCTATGCAACCAAGAGCGGTTAACATCCGATTTTACAGATTAGCATCTAACCTTGGAAGCAATAATGTATTTTGTTGTTCCTCAATATCTTTGTCATGGAGGAAAAAACTTTTGGCTGAATCTTCAACAATGTCCAGCATTTTCTTGCTGCCATTTGTTTTGCCTACTAATCTCTGTTGTCAAACATTTTGTCTTCTATCGGTGAAACCACTTGTTATCTTGTTTTAACGATATGATTGATGAATGTTTGTACTTTATTAGTTTTGATATGTAGGAAGATCAATATGAACGGCTGTTTTGATTTGCAAGAAGGAAGCTTTTCCCTTTCTGTGCTTCGACATGATATGAATGGATGGTTGAACTGCTCTTATACTTTGGAATTAATCATTGTTCGTTCAGTGGAGAATCTGCACACCTCTTTTCACATCCTTCGTCTAGAACAGGAACTATGGTTGTCTGATAAATCCACTATGTGCCAGGGTTGAGCAATAGTGATCTAATTACAAGTGAGAATCACAACCAAAATGCTATCTCTTCCATTTTCTCTTTTTTAGGTATCTGTTGTTGTTTGTCTGGTAAACTATACTAGCAAACATTCCACATTCTGATCCATCATTGTCATTATCCATGAAAAAGCTACGTCTTTTATTCTCTGGAGCAAATCATGGTTTTTATTGCCATTGGAGCTTTGTGCAGTTAATAATACAATATATATATATATATATATATATATATATATATATATATATATATATATATATATATATATATATATATATATATATTCGATGTGGGTTTGTGGAAGAGCGAGGACTCGAAGAGGGAGGACCGGCGGGAGTGATCTGATTCGGCGGAGCAGAAACCAAATGGGAGTGATCTGATTCGTCGGAGCAGAAACCAAAATCTTAATCTCCATGCTCAAGAACTCTCCTCCTAGGGTTTTACAATGCTTCTCCTCCCCACTTTTCTCCGCCCCCTTCCCGATTTTCCGTTGCGGGATCTCACTAGGACGTGGATCCAAACCATCCTCAAGGTTCGATCCGCCTCCTTCAGATGTTTCTTCCATTGCTCGTGAATTGTTGATGGTAAGTAGTTCACGGGTTATGATTATACGAATCATTTGCGTTCCACGTTGATCTTCTTGCAACTTAAGATTCTTGTAAATTTGCTGGTCATCTTTGTTGTGGTTCGTTATAGGAATTCTTGATCGGTGATGATCTTCTTGCAACTCAAGATTCTGGGGGCCTGCTTCGGTTCGTCCCCTGTAGTTCACCGTAGGAAATTGCTTGTAAGAAACTTTTTTGGGATCAATAATTGATCGTAGTTCGTTATAGGAATTCTTGATCGCTATGTGCTGTTTCCTTCGAACTGATCAATGATGACCTTCTTGCAACTCGAGATGCTTGGGGCTTGCTTCCGTTTTCATCCGCTGTAGTTCGTTATAGGAATTTGCTTGTAAGAAAGTTTTAGGGCTCAAGAATTCTTGATCTTGTAATTAAAGAATCTTGGATTTCACTTGTGGAAAAGAAAAATTAGGGTTTCGATGATTGTTATGCTTACCCTTCCTCTGAGAAGTAGATGTTGGATTAGCGGTTGGAGAAAAGCTAGGTGCTATAAGGTTTTGTTTATTCTTGCATAGAAATGGAAATAAAACAAGAACATTGGACTATATGAAATGTCATGGATTATGGATTTCTGAGATATATGAAAAACGCTTGTTATTTTTGTGAGAATGAATAAAGAAATTACATATTGATTATACCAGAATAAGTTCAACTGGGTTGAGAAATGGATCTTATAAGTGGAAGTAGACTTTGAGAACAATCACAGAATTGTGAAGATGGGCTTCGTATCAAGAGACAATGTTGGCATTGATGTGACTTATTTGTGATGTTATTATGAGACTTAAAATTCCTTTGACTTGTCTGCTTATACAGACTGATTTGCAGTGATAACAATGACAAACTAATTTCCATGAAGAGATTAAACTAGTCTTTAAGCTGTGCCTCCTTTATTCAAGATTTAAGAGCATTATGGTGTTGACTTGTTTATGTCTAATCCTATTAAAAAATTGATAGATCATTGTATGTATACCCTTTATTCATTTCTATAACCTCTGTAGTCGGAGGAAATGATTATTAAAACAAGAGACTTTATTTTAGTGTCTCAACTAAAGAATGCCAATGTGCTCATTCCTGAATTCTTTCTTTATGATATTATTTCTTGTCTCTTAAACATTGCACTGCATTAAAAATGCTTTAAAACTCATATAGGATCATTTAATGTTTCAAGACGATTTTTTCTGTTGTTCACCTTTCTGAAATCTGTATACATGCCCCAGTGGGTTTGCCATTCTTTTCCCGAAGGCCTAAAACTCATATAAGATAGTTGCCACTGTGCATAGTAATGGTGGGGCATAGTAATGGCATTCTTCATTAGAACACTATGCATATTCATAAATGCTCTCCTTTCTGTTTTTACTGGATTTTATGTGAGTTCTGTCACTTGTCATTCATTTGCAGTATCCTATTATCCATATTGATTATATATTGTATGGTATGGATTTACAGAAGGGTAAAATTCAGAAGTCGTCTCTTGCTATCTGCATCTTTATGGCATAACTGCTGTCTGGAGCTTTCGTTGTAGGCGATGGGTGTGATATGCATTTCCTCAGCTCCATGAAGGTCACAAATTAAGCAGGTAATTCTCTGCCTGCAATTTGAATTGTGGTAATATGATTAAAAAAGAAAAATCAAAAATGGTTTATTTATGGATTCTGAAAGACAATTTTAGCATGGATCTACCTATACATAATATTTACAAAAATACATCTCCTGTTCAGGAATATCAAAATTTTAGAAATATTTGTTTAAGAATTTGCACCTTCTTTTGATTTTCTTTGAAGTAAAACATATCCTTCCTTTTTTTTTCTTTTTTTTTTCTCGTTTGGTTTGTTTGTCAAGTATAGTTGCATTACGTGAAGTGACTATTAAAATTCATGCTTCATATTACTTCAGATATTAAAATAAAGTAGGTGGTCAGAGAACATTCTGTTAGTATCAGTTTATGCTAATAAAGGAGCATTAAGAATTAGATTATATTTGAAGTTCTAAATAAACACTAGATTTTTAGAATGCCAAAGTAAGAAAAGTAATAAGCTTTGGTTACTGCAGATATGTTGTGAATTTGGTGATTGCTTTTATTTTCAAAATTGTTGTGCATTTCATTATTTAATTTTTCAATTTTGGAAATGCTGATATTGATGCAAATTGATTCAAAACCTAATAAAAATTAATTTATATATAAAAATATGATTTAGAAAATATATCCTTGTTGCTTTAAGAATAACAACAGTCAAATGTAGAGATTTCTATGTTGATTATAATATTTTTTAAATAGGCTTATGGTGCTTTTGACACCTCCACCAAAACATTATAAGATTATTCAAAAAGTTCTGAGACATATGGAGTCAAAAACCAATAAAAGCTAGCTAGCTCATCTACAAAAGTAAGTTTTTAATTGGTATCCTTATTGGTTTAGAAACAACAACAATCAAATAGGACACTTTTATGTCAGACATAGTATTTTTAAATAAGTTATATTGTTTTTGACAGCTTCACCAAAATATTATAAGCCTATTTAAAAAAGCTGAGGTAGATGCAAAACCCAATAAAACCTAACTCATTTATAAAGATGGAGTTTAAGAAAGTAATTTATTGGTTTAAGAATAAGAACAACTAATTTATTTAAAACCATTGTAATAGAAGAAAAGGGTCTCCAAAAATTTAGCATATTCATTCATCCTACTTGTTTTAATCTCAATCGTGCACTAGATTAGACCAAGTTGATTCTAAATTAATTGGCTATTTAAGACATAGGAAGGAAAGATTATTTTTTTTTTTCACAAAGAGTAAGATGAATGATTTTGGATGGATGAACCTTTTATAACTTTCCTATGTAGGATACCTTTGGTAGACATCTAAACTGATGAGAGAATTGAAATAGAATTCTTATCGTTTAACAGTGTGGAGCTCCTTTGTTAACTTCACCAATATTGATACTAGAAAAACCTGATTCAAAGTTACAGAAATTTCACCAAATATCATGGATGAAATTTTTTGTCCAAATGGAAAGATAAATTGATGTAGAATGAAGGCATCAGTTAACATGCTGAATGTTGCAGTATAGAATGCATGAACTTTTCTTTTGTTGGTAAGAAGCATCAACACTGAAGTCATGAGCTCTGTTGATCTGCCGCCTCGAGCAGAAAGCAGAAAGCACGAATCCTGTCGCAACCCTCCCTCAGTAGATCAGCAATACGAACCCAGCTGTTCAATCCAATTATAGACCCAATAAAATTGAATCAGTAAATGAATTAGGTGCACTATGACAAAGAATTCGATCACTGACAGTTAACACAAAACGATGTCATATCACACAAGTAATTTGCCAATTAGGTTGACAAAAATGTGTGCGTTGATTAAAGAACTGCTTAGTTTGATCATTCGGAGGAGTTGCTCCTCATGTTACGCTGGGTGTACATTCTTATGTGTTGCTTCGAAAGGTTCGCAATACCGTACCATATCGGTGTTTCGACCTAACCTCGGTACTGGTACGGTACGGTATATCGAGCGGTACATCCTGATGTACCGAGCGGTATACTCAGGTGTGTCGAGTACTGTAGTTCTGCTACGGTGCTACAGTGCACTGCTACGTTGCTACAGTACGCTCGGACCGGTAACGAGCGGTCCGTGTACCGGTAATCTGTCGAACCGATACGTACCACACGTATTGGGCAGTATGGTTCGGTACTACAGACCATTGCCTTCGATTCATTCTTCTTCTTTAAATGTCATCATATCAGAAAGAAGAGAGCGCTGAATGGAAATCTTACCTGGAAGCACTAGCACAGATTCTTCTCGCATCAGCTCTCTCGCAAAATCGACATCATTCTCAACGCCAAGTAGAAGGGAACCTCAACCTACAAATACAATTGAATGGAACAGTCATGAGCTAAACAAACAAAAAAAGCCACGCATCAATGGAGGATATAATAGACTAACCATCATGAACATCGAACCCTGAGGTCTGTTGTGGCAATGGAGCACTTGGGATCTGATCTATCCCTGTATAAATGGCATCCACTGAAGATTCCAGTTCTGTGAGGACATTTCTATGGAATTCTTCATGGGCATCAGATAGAATAGCAGGAACTGCAGCCTGTTCCAAGATTTCACAGGTGTAATGATGGGTACTGAGCTTGCTATAACATGTTTGATGAAATGATCAGTGAGAAGCTGCTCCTGCGTTAACAGTCAAGAGCATCTCAGTTGCCATCCTTACCTGTCCCAGTGACAGGGAACCAAAGGACAAAGAGGTCAGCGACGCAGTGTGTAACTCTGGGATTAATCTCAAGTGTTTGAATCCCTTACGTGCATCAGAATCCCACAGGGATCGCACATGGCTACCTATCCGAGACGCCAACCGCTTCGACAGTGATCCGATGGTGATAACCGGCGACAAGTGAGCGAACGAGGCCATGGGAACGAAAGCTGCTTCCGCCAAAGACGATGTGCCCGTAGAACTCGTCGGCTTCACGCCCTTGGACAGGTATTCCGCCACAGCACTGTTCACGTTGCAGAAGAAGAATGCATGAGAGGGAGAGCTCGTACGTTATCGCCGGCGTGGTGAAGATCTGATGTGCCATCAGCATCTGATGATGTTACATTTGTATCGATAACCCTTTCGATGCTCAACAATTGCATCGACGCTGATGTAGATGCAGAGCGACGAAAGGATTGCTCGGCATTTGCATCGACATCAACATAGATGTAAAGCAGTCTTTCAGTCTTTATCTCTTGTCGTTGTTTTTCTCATCTACAATAGTCACCTACGGCCCCCAACATCGTCGTCCGTCACCACCGACAACGTCCGTCACCAGCAACTAAAATGTTAAAATTATCTTTTTATTCTTACTTACTTATAACGAAGCTCTATGTTTTATTTTTATAAATATAAAAATTTTAATATAAATTTTTTAAATCGAAATATTAAAGAGGTCTAAATACACCAAATCAAGTATGATTATCAACCATTTGTATTTACATGAAAATTTGCATTTAGATAAAAACTACATGATTGATACGTGCCCAACCATTTGTATTTAGATACGTGCCAAACCATTTCTTACCGATCGATACATGAAAATTTCTTACCGATTGATACGTGAAAATTTGTATTTAGATACGTGCCCAACCATTTGTATTTAGTTAAAAACTAATATGAAAATATCAATAAAACCAAGGTTCCCAATTAATATGATTAAGTATATCAATCATCTCAACGGCATCAGATTTGGTTAAAAAAATTTAGTACGTTTATTGTTTTGCTCCTTACTTACAGATGATTCTCATATATATCCAGCATTCAACATGCATGGGATTAGAGATAAATCGAGTGTATTGTCCAACAAAAAAGATGGTATCCATAACATTCTTCAAACAAAAGTCATGTTACTTACGAAAGGAGAGTTGGCCGAATGGGATTAAGAAAACTTCAAAAAAATCTAAATATAAAAAACATTCAATTGCTGTCTTTAAATAAGGCTAAAATCTTCATGGAGTAGAATTTTAAATTTTAAATTATTTTTATTCTTCCGTGAGATCATTTAAAATTAGGAATAATTTTCTTCTTTTCAGCCTAGTTAACAAAAAAAAATTAAAAATAATTACAAAAATCTCTCGTAAGATAATGGGAGAAAGAAAAACATATGATTAGAGAAATCTTCTCCCCCTCCACAAAGCTTAAGCTTCACATAACAATGGAGATAGATAAATGAATATGAATACAATTCACATGAACTATGTAAATTGAAAAAAGAAAATAAATTGAAATATGAATACAATTCACATACAGTTACTGATAATATATTCTTTTTTGTGTTTTACTGTTTTCAACTGCATCACATAATCGTAGCATACATCGGTAATAATAGACACAAATGTCAATAGTTCAGAGAGATTACACACACGCCCTGTCGATGATTCAATGCTTACAATAAATCCCTGTTCACTTTTAGTGCAATCTGTTACCTGCCATCCTCGCTTGAAGTGTTTGATATGCCAAAATTTGCAACCCCAACCAAGCAGACGGTTAATTTTAGTCGCGGAGGAAAGCATGTTGCGGATACGAGGGCTCATGCCATCATACTAACCCAACTTGTCAGTAATGTGAAAAGAAGCCATATAAAGAAAGCAGACATATGCCACAGGAAGATCCAAAACTAGGAGAATGGCCGTTAGCATCAGTGCCAAGGCTTTCCCTCCAAAATTTGTTCAGAACAGCATTCCTGCCAACAACTATACAAGAAACAAAAAGGAACGACTTGATGTATGAGCAGGTACTAAAGTGGGGAACAAAATCATATTTGTTACAGTACCGAAACCTTCATCAGCACTTCCAAGGCTTTTCCCCGGAAACTGCAGCAGGCAGCTTCAAGTTTGATCTCCTAGCTTTTCAGTAGAACCTCAGGCACGGAAGCAGGATCGAGCTCCCAATAGCCACGAAGCTTTCCTCCATTTTCATCTGTTAGCCTGAATGCAGGTATTTGATGAGAGAATCTAATATATTCATTTGTCGGTATCTCCAATTCGGTTGCTGCATTCGTATTTTCTTCAGGTTTAAAAACAGATGTATAGCCATTTACTTTTGTCAAAGGCTTAACTTTCAAGCCACAACCACTACGCTCACAAATCTCCACCACATCATATTCACACTTCTCCAGTTCTGGGAGGCCCCATCCAACACTCCAATTCTTGTACACCGCCCAAATTTCTCCAATGCTAGGATGGATTAGAAAATGGTTATTTTTGCCAGTTTGTTCGGCCTGTACTAGATGAGAGAAAGTACTAGTCTCCTTAATTATCGAGCTTTGAGGAACAACCTTAAATGTTCCACAACCAATTGGGAATCCTTCTCGAGACCACCGCCTCTCCTCCTCTAGCACCGGGCAGGCCTCAAGCCATGTAATATGCACTCTAAGCCCTTGTGGTTCCGGTTCGGTCCTCTTTACCAAACCATAGTACTTGGGATATGTATCTACATCACTATAGAATGCCCAAATGTGACCACACTGGACGGTTTCGATCATCTTGTGTTGTTCAAAATTATAAAATTCTGGATCAGGATAGTGATAGATGTCAGGGCTTAAAGATGGTACTGATGAGGAATCATCACCATCATCATCATCATCATCATCATCATCATCATCATCATCATCATCATCATCATCATCATTGATATTCTCTGCATCTGAGTCACCTCTCTCACTAATTTCTACTTTGGGTGTTTTTGCTTCATTCTGCACATGCTTCCAAGTTTTCACGTCCTGTCCTTCACTAATGTGATTTTGTTCCATACCATCAACTCGGTTTATCCCATTAGATAACATGTCTTGACTTGTCCTCTTCTCTCTTTCCTGCATTATACTGGTTACAGGTTTATCAATTGTGGCATTTAAAGATGAACTGCTGCTCCCACCCAACTTTCTAACTCTTGTTGTCTCATTGTCAAGATTAACAGAAGGAAACAACTGTCTAAAGTTACTGGGAAGTGATGCACAATCAAGTTCCAAAGAACCTTGAGGAATACCTTCTCTTTCAGTTCCACTCAACCTGTATGAAGGAACATTATGTGAAAAACAAAGGATTTCATGGGGTGGAATCACAAACGAGGTCATTCCCTTTCCTGTTGCTCGCATAAACAAGCTCACAGATTGTTCTATCCTTACCAAGGGAATCACACTAATGCCAGTTCCCGATGCAAAATCTGAGAGGACTTCTACTACTTCATATTCATGGAACCTATGCTTGTCTGCATCTGTGCTCCACCAGATATTCCAGCCCTTGAAAAGAGCCCAAACCTCACCTTTTCTAGGATAAATAACATAGGAGTTTCTCTTTTCCCCTTTTCTCCATGAAACAACATGAGAGAATGTAAGACAATCTTTGGTGGATTCCGATTTGCCTAGTCTGAAGTTCCCACAAGCAACAGGCAACTCTGCATCAGACCATGTCAACTCAGTTTCATTTACAGGGTCGTGCTCAAGCCAAGTAAAGCGCAGCATGAAACCAGGGGTGCAGACCTTCCTAATTCGAGCATAGAATCGAGGCATCCCATCCTGATCATCATACACTGCCCATATCTGATCAACAGCAAATTGACTTGCATCTCTGAGTTTATCAAAGTTGCCAAATTCAGGATCAGGGTAAACAAAACATCCCATAGGAGGAAAGGCCTTAGGAATTGACCCAACAATTGATTCTCCATGCCTGAACTTCTGATGTTCGCTAGTCCCTTGTTGACTTTCATAGGCCTGTTCATTTCCATTCGGCAACTTATTTTCAGACATGATGTCATCTTCATTATTCAGTCTGGTTTTAGCAACACCTGTCCCATCGTCTTCCAAATTAACACCTTCAGCACCGGTTCTGCATGATGGTTCTTCAAACCTACCAGCTTTACAGGATGACTCATCTTTACATCTTTTACTAGGGGCTACAAAGGAATTGTCACCATTACCATCTTCCCTTCCATCTTCATTATAAGAGACATACTGCTTCTGCCTACTCGATCTTCGTGGACCAGATGTAGAAGCATTCTGCTTTACAGGAGGCCCATCATCCACATTTTTTGTGTCTTCACTATCACTGCCATCTGCATCACTAAACTCTAAAACAACCTTTCTCCTCCTCTTCTTACTAGCATTAGTAGTTTTCGGTTTAGCAGCCTGCTGTCCCTTGTCAACTTCAGTGACATTTACTGCATTAGCTGCCCCAACCTTAGCATCCACATGAATATTCTTTCCCATGTTTAAAGTTTCACCAACACAATCTTGGTTGAATACTGATCTTCCACAAGCATCCTCCTGAAACTTCATGTCAGAAGAGGTATTTCTAAATTGGCTTTGTTTATTTATATTATTAGCTTGCTCAACTGGAATATTTTTCTCTAGATTTTTATGACTATTCCGTGGGTTCCCAGCGGAAGGCACAACTTTGGCATTTAAATCATATGCAACAAAAGTATTCAAGCAATTCTGACAGTGCAGGGCTCTGTTTAAAATGCTTCGATAATACTGGTATCTCATTCCACAAAAGGGGCAAATTGTCCAGAATGTCTGGGTAGAACTGAAAGGAGATGGCTGATTAAACCCACTAGAATTCGCCGTCCTAAGATTGTTTTGGGCATGAGGATTCATCCTTGAATACTGAAAAGGCTTCATTGCAGGGGCACTTTTAATGTTAGCATTTCTTTTGAAGTCATAAAGGCGCCTTTTTTCTTGATCAGACAATACCATATGTGCTTCTCCAATTAGTTTGAAAGCGGCTTCAGCACCTGAAAACTTGTTCTTATCAGGATGTAGCAAAAGAGCAAGTTTCCGATATTGTTTCTTAATAGATAAATCATCAGATGTTGACTCCACTTGGAGAATTTTGTACCAATCCATTTCACCATTAACTCTAGCTCCAGCAGAGCAATGAACATCACAGACAGTTAACATCTGAGAGATGTTCTCAATGTCAGGAAAGAGCTGTTGGGCCTTAAGAGCAATCTTTTGTGCCCCCACAAAATCT
Source organism: Musa schizocarpa (assembly GCA_900464855.2). NCBI lineage: Eukaryota > Viridiplantae > Streptophyta > Magnoliopsida > Zingiberales > Musaceae > Musa > Musa schizocarpa. Next base: position 25,266,874 of record LS990925.1, on the reverse strand, counting down.
TTGTTCTGCATCTTTTTCTCTGCAAGATGCTTGGCTCTAATAGCTTCTTCCTTGTTACAGTCCATTGTGATATAAGAATGAAAGAGTGCACTATAGATTCTTCATGCAAGAAGTTTGAACCAGATAAATTTATGCTTCTTGTTCATGTTTGCCTTTTTTCTTTCAGAAAGTGAGCTGAAATCTATCTGTATGTCTGAACCTTCTATTTCAAATAGTTTCTTTCAGCAAATTAGACCGCTGGATGCAATTGACTGTTGCCCTTAACGATACTTAAAATTATGCAACAAAATTCATTCACCTGCATCATAGAAAAGTATTACTCAAAATTTATTACTTCAAAAGACAATTGCCAACAGAATAGATCTAATTGACTAAAGAGAGTTGACTAAAGCAATGCATCAAAATAGATCTAATTGAACTCATTAAGGATACCAAAATTTCTCAGTCAGAAAATCACTTACCTGCACCTTAAGCTTCAAAAGGACTTCCGACCAACAAGCTTTTACACCAAACAGGTTATATTCTAATGCATGTTATGGGAAAAAATAAACAGATTTCAACAGCAGTTATTTTTATTTAAAAAAATCTTCCAGTCTTGATGACAAAAAGATTATCTACTGTGATAAGTGCTTCCAATCAACTGCGAACAAGAAATAAAGCATATATAATAATTTCATTGTATATAGAAAGCAGATATTCAGATTTCAGATTATATTAATGGTCTCAAGAGAGTTTACTACTGCACAGTTTCTCAAGCGATACTCCACTTCTTTTTCCATTAACTTTCTGTCAGCCAACTCTTAGTAGTCTGCATGGCATTCCAAGATGTTTCATAAAATCTTTGTCCCTTTTTATTTCCCCATTAAGCTTTTATGCTCCATCAAATAAAAGTTTGTTGCAGATGTCTCTTCATTGTTAATCTCTATCATCTGTTGCAATCCAATGATTGGGTAACCAAAATTTTCAGGACATAGATACAAGGTATACAGTTTCAAATGATATTGCCCGGTACGTACCAGTCCAATAGTAAACCAGTACACGGACTGCTCACTACCGGGTGGTATATATATATAAAGGCGGCATTGCCTCGCCTGGGGAGAAGAGAAGCGACATTGCACAATTTTAAAAAAAAATTATATATATATATATATGCGACGTCACCCCGCTTGGGGAGAAGAGAGGCAACGTCGCCTCACGTGGTGTCACGGACTTAACTGGTTTTGCCTAAGTCGTGCGGCACCCTTGCGTATCCGTACGCAAAGGTCAGCCTCCCATTGTCCCTTAGGACCCACAAAAGAGAGAACGGGATAGAGAAAACGCCTCACTCGAGATCCACAAGCAAACATCTCCGATAACACTTCATAGATAATGCAAATTACAAACAGACTTTACAAGCTCTGAACAGTTGCACAACAAAAAGATAAAATGGTCCATTATAGACCAAAGATCTCTCACACGTGTCCACGTGACACAACCTTTATTTACAAGCCTAAAGCGGCCACCAACCTAACTAAAATGAGACTATTAAGCCTTCGGTCATCCCTCTACATGTTGTACAAAGCATGAACATACCAAAAGACACGGACATACATAAGCATTACATCAAATATCCTGTATAGAAGTTTGTCCATGACATTCTCCCCCACTTATTCCTTCGACATTCTCGTCGAAGTCTTTGTCGACACTGCAACTCCTCGCTTTTGCTGAGTCTTCAATCTACTGCTCCAGCTGCAATGCGCCTCTTGGCTCCCAACTGCTCTCCGCTGCTGTTTTTGAGTAGTCGAACCTTTGATCCACCATGCTGCTTCAACTCGCCAATGACTTTGACTCTAGTGTAGGGTTGGATGAGTTTTGTTGATCCCTGTTGGTTCCTGCGGATCCTCCAGATAAAGGAAAAGACCTTCGTTACTGCGCCAGTCTCTCAAATGCCTCATGCTGCTTGAACTGGGTAGATGGTTGTTGGAGCTTTAACGAGCATCGTCTCGCAAACTTCTGAAGTTTTGAGTCCTTCCTCCATAAAATTTGCTCATTGACTCTTTTTTCACTTAGTTGTTACATCCAAGTAGGTTCGCATCACTTCCGCTTTCGATTGGCATTTCGTTGGGAAATGAAGCGGACAATCTACTCTCAGTAACACTGATCACCGTTGGTGAGGATTTGACAACTATTGTCTTCCATTATCTTGAAGGGTCTATGAACATATCGCGAGAGCTCTGGCGGATAGATAAGAGAATTGGGATACTCGGTTTAGCCTATTCTCTTAAGAGTTGAAAGGCAACGGTTACTTGACTTCGCCTCCCTCGAGGTTGTACTCCATGCATCGAAGTAGTTCTCGGCTTACGCCCTCTTTGCTCACACTTCAAACACTTGAAGTGTTTGCACTCCTTCGCGTTGAGTAAGTTCTTTGTGATTCACCTTCTCAATGACATCGAACTTCTGGAATGCAAGAAGTTTTCATCCCAACTTGGAGTAATTCTCTTATAGGTTTAGTCGCCTCTGGGATTGTACCGTCTTCTCCATCAACCCTGCCGCCTACTCCACTAAGTAGCAAAGGTATAGCACCACATACTGTCTGCTTCGTTCCTTAGTCATGCACTCTTGCCTGACCCGAAGTCCTTCACTTTTGGCTATCTTGATGAGAAGCTCGTTGACACCGGTCTTACGAAGTTCCTTAGCCTCGCCGCCCTTGACCTTGTCTCGGTGCCAGAGTTTTGCCTCTGCGTACTCCACCTCCTCGACCCCTTTCCGACGACTGCGCTCTCCCTCCATGAGAGCAAGGGATCAATTACTTTCACGGAAGTCCCGCCTCTGGCGGTACCATATAATCGCCATGCCCATGGCATTAGTATTCGCCGCCCTGCCATCGCGATCTCTTTTTCTTCACAATCGGTAGATATGCCTTTGTGGCACTCCTCCGAAGTCCACCTCCATTCTAATCGATGCTTGATTTTGGGTAGCTAAGTCCCTCTGAACTCATCGTCGCTTCCGCCCTTTCGACCCTCCCTCGCTTCAACACCTCGTGTTCTCCAAACAGATCCCTTTGATCGATGGAAAGACGGATCGCACTCTCTCGTGCATGGCCTCGCCATCATGTTGTAGGGTTTTGCAACCGATTACGTTCTCCTTAGCTTCCATGGTAGAGCAACGTTAAACCATTCGACCTTATCCTCGACTTGTCGAGCTCCCTTAGCGACTATGGGCTCTCCAAGCGATCCCAACTCTCTAGTTTGCTTCGATCGTACCTCTGCATGATCAAGTCCCTCCCCAGGACTCAATCGGTACTTGTATTCGGACTTTTTTCCATTAGTGGAACCTGACCCCCATATCTTTGCGATGACCAAGGCTTTCATTCGATGCAAAATTCGATGCATACGAAAAGACCCGCCTCTGCGGTACCATGGCCTTCACTCCTTGAATCCATAGCCCTTCTTGCCGTCGTGTTGTTTTGTTTCAAGTTTGAGCTTCCAAGAGCTCTCGATCATACCTCAGATGATCTAGTCCCTCAGGGACTATGCTGCGTCGTGTATCGCGTTACCCGCGAATCGTTCCACCACGATCCGTTGCACCATGTAAGCCTCACGGTGACATCTATCAGATTCTCGATCCTTGTGTGATGAACTTGAATTGTGAACCCTCCATGTATGGCCTCTGCCAATACATCGCAGTGTCTCTTCCACCTTCGATTTTGTTTGCTCCTTTGGCAATCGACCTTTATCCACCCACTCTTGGGTCACACCTAGATGAAGCACCGCTCTATGACAGTCCATCGCCTAGTAGCTCCCGAAGTCCCCCGACTTCGCTGCAATTAGTGCACCATTGTCTGGATCCTGAGCCTCTGCCCCTACCGGCCTGATCTTTATTTAAGACTTCCTCCTTCATGGCAACTTGAATGGCAACACATGGGCGTATTCTTTAAGAGTACCCGCCTCTGCGTCTTCTTGCCCTGTCTTAAGGCCTTACGAACCCAACTTAGCCTCCATGAATTGAGTCGCCTTTAGTTCCTCTATCGAATGCTCCTCCAGAGATAAGGTGCGTGTGCCTAAAGCTCCCTTCGTCTTTGGCACCATGTAAGATGAGTCTCATCGCGTCGAATGAATGACCCATGGAACAACATGATCCTACTCTTGCCTCTGCAAGAGTTCATGTATCCTGACCTTTGTCCAGGAAAGCACTATGCCTTCAGCTCCATGTTCCGTCTTCTATCGGCTCCCTCCCTTCACGCGACTTGGGTGCCGCCAAGTTACACCCAAGTTGCTCTTCGTTCTCGTTTTTTGCATTGAGTTGATGGTGGCCCCTCGCCCCACCATTCCACGGTGTCGACCCTCCCTTTAGGTCCGATCTCCATATCGACTCCAAGTGTGCCTTCATTTGTGTTGCTTTGGGTCGGCTCCCCACTTGATCTCGCAATGCATCTACCAATGCATTCTCTCGAAGCGAGATCATCGGCGACTCCTCGCCCGCTTGCTCCCGATCGATTGAGCTTCGTGGAATTGTTGTTTGTTGAGGTACTCCTCAACTTGTGAGGTCCGTCCCGCATGATTCTCCCTCCCTCGGAGAGCGGACTTATCCCTCCCGGATAATTGTCCCATTGAGCAACATTTCTCTTCGTTTGGGAGACCACCATCCCCTTGACTACTCCGGTTCTTTGAACAAACTATGCGTTGTTACGCCTCCTGCAAACACACTTGCTAAATTACGACTCCACGTCAATACAACCCCGCTACACCACTCAAGGCCTAGCAACATCTTCAACTTCGTTGCACACTTTAGCCTCCTACTGACGTATCCTTCATCGCCAAGAGAAAGTTTGATGCTCCATGGCGTCGAAGTTTCGATCGCCTTGGGATGGCCATGAACATTCCATCGTCCGCATACAAGCCCGTGCGTGATCGAAAATTCTTTGAGTTAGCGATTCCTCACCTCTCTGAGCTTTGCACAACTCTTTCGATCGTTGAGCAACTTCATTCCACCTTGGATGGTCTCGTCCTTTACCAAGCGCCTTTACCTTGAGCACCATCAAGTATAGTTGTCAACGTTGAGTCAGAGCTCAAACTCGGCCATCCCAACCTTTATGCGCTCTGCGTTCTTCCAAACTTGTTTGTTCTCGTGATGATGCCTCTTTGCGCGAAGGGTTGGCCATTCCTCGAATGCCAATCTCGGATGCCCGCTCCTCCGGCGACTCCTTTTCCCCCTATCTCTACGCTGTTTTCCCCAAACGATCGCGTGTGTCTTCTTCGCCCTCAAAGCGGTCCCCCGCTTAGGTCCCCACGTTTGCGTCTTAAGTGTTTCTATGTTTTTTGTCGCTCGATACCATTTGTCACGGACTTAGTTGGTTTTGTGTTTGTCGTCGACACCCTCATAACGTCCCATCCATGAAGGTCGACCTCCCCCGAAACCTCTCATGATCCCTTGGGACCCAAAAAGAGAGAACGGGATAAAAAAAACGCCTCACTCGGGATCCACAAGCAAACATCTCCGAAAACACTTCATAGATAATGCAAATTACAAACAGACTTTACAAGCTTTGAACAGTTGCACAACAAAAGGGCAAAATGGTCCATTACAGACCGAAGATCTCTCACACGTGTCCACATGACACAATCTTTATTTACAAGCCTAAAGCGGCCACCAACCTAACTAAAATGGGACTATTAAGCCTTCGGTCATCCCTCTACATGTTTGTACAAAGTATGAACATACCAAAAGATACGAACATACATAAGCATTACATCAAACATCCTGTATAGAAGTTTATCGGTGATAGTGGGGGAGAAGGGAGGCGACGTCACCAAAATTTCTTTTTTTTACTTTATACACACACACACAGGCGTCGAAATTTCTTTTTTTTACTTCGCGCGCGCGCGCACACACACACACATATATATCGTTCATATATATATATATATATATATATATATATATATATATATATAACCGAACGATATATTGCTTGGTATACAGTATTGTACCGAGAGAAGGTCGAAACTTTGGTACGGTATGATATTTCAATCCTTGCATAGATGTAAGTGTTGTTATCCTAAAATTTGATTCAAACAAGAAATTTTCTCAAAATAAAACAGAAAGAAATTAGCTAATAGTTCTTAGCAGAAGCTGGCATAAATTACACAAACATGATCAAAGAAAAGATGGTTCTAGTTAGAAACCAAAGATCATTTAATATGATCAAATTGAAAATACAAACTTCTATAGTATTGTGCAAATATAATATGCCTCATTTAGCGAAGCATTTCATACAAAGTCTACATTTTATAACAAAAAAGAAAGAAAAGATGACATTGATATAGATGTCAAGATAACAATAAGATGGAGAGTCATAAATGACTGCTTGAAAATTAGCTAACGGTAGTTGCAACTATGAATAAAATAAATTCTCAAGTGCACAATAAAAATATGCTTTATTTGTAAATTAAAGGATAAAAAAGACAATTAGAATAAACAAAAAAGATCTAATGATTTTTGGAACAAGTATGTCGAAAGGATTCATGTAGATAAATCAGTGTTTTTAAAAGAGCTAGACGCTAAGCTCCCAAAACACCCAAGGTGCTAAGCACTCGCCCGAGAAAATCAAGACACTCTAAACTATTAAAATATAAAAGATATATAATATAATTGATAAATATGATTATATAAATAAAAATGCAACATTAAAGTGAATTTTTTTTATGAATTTTCTGTATTGCTTTGTACACTTGCCATTAATCCTAAAACCTAATAATAGTTTTAAATAAATAGAGATTAACAGTGATAAATAGGGACTAATAACAATTCTAAATAGCGATAAACAGTGTTAAATAAGGATTATTAATTCTAAATAGGAATTAGTTCTAAATAGCTAAATAGTTCTAAGGATTAATATCAATTTCAGTTTATTATATGGTAACAATAGTTTTAATATCAGTTAAGGATTAACAATCCACTATTAATAGTATTTAATCCACTGTTAACAACAATGATAACAATAGAGGGGGAAAAAAAGGAGACACTAATGATAGGACGTGGGGAGGAAGAGGATGACGATGACGGAGGAACCTTTGAACAGTGGTAGCATTGGCGTTAGAAGCTATGACCAATGACAACAATGATGGAAAAAGTTACGGAAGGCGGCAACAACGACAGAGGAAGTTGCGGATGACGACGTCAAGGGCAAAGGAAGCTTCAGATGTGTTCATTGTTGGCAAAGGAAGCTACGATCTTGTCCTTCATCAATGAAAGGAGTTGCACACAGAGGCAACGGAGGGAACTACGCACAAGACCTACAGTAGCAAGAGCTTTAGACCTATTTGTCGACAACAAAGCGCCAGACCTGTGTGTCGACGACTTTGGCAATGGTGGGATTAGTGGTGAGTCGCGGTGGTTCCTAAGGTTTATGGGTTGAGCGTTGCGCACAGGGGAGGAGGGTTGTGTTACTGTTACTATTTATTATGCTTAGGTGGTTCAATTGAACCAAGTTATTGTTCAACCGAACCAAAGTTGACTATCTTTTTCGATTGCTCACCTTCAACCGGGCGCTTGCCCGAGGCACCTGGACTTAGGCAAGCGCCCAACAATTGGGATCAAGAGAGCGCCCTGACGATGCTTCACTGAAGCCCGTCGCCCGACAACTATGCAATGCCAGAGCGCCTAAGCAAGCACCTAAGCATCTTTATGTTGTTTGCTTATTTGTCTAAAAACAGAGAATCCAAAAATATACCCATAGATTTAGATCAAAATCTAGTAGCAGGAAATTCAAAAGTTTGTTATGGCTATTACATTTTCTTGGTAATATTTCACTAGTGATGGTTCAATAGTTTCAATCTCATAGTTTCTCAGTATGAATCCCAAATAACCAATTAGAAAAAAAGGAAACTACTGATGTTTAGTAGAGATGTAAAAAGCTATAGAGTTAATAATATGAATGAATTACCACAAACTCATACGGTCATGGCCTAACAAATTTATACACATCAAAACTCTAGAAGTCCTTTCCACCTGATTTTTTCGGTCACTAGAGAATTCAAAATTATTTTCCTTCATGAATCATCTTAACCATAATTGAAAACCTTCAATCTGCAAGTAAGTCTTCCCACCTAATTTTAGGTGTCATTAAGCATTCAAAACTATTTAATTTCATGAAGTCATCTCAAGTGAAATTGAAAAACATCAGCCCTTAGTTCTGCAGTCACACCCCATAATAGCAAATAACCAAAAGGGAAGGTGACTTCCAATTAGTGCTTCCTTCTGAAAATTAATGACATTGCAAAAGTTTGGGCCTCAGAAATTCGAAAATAAAAGATAGGAGGATGGAAGAAACAAATTTGGCAATCTAAATGGATTAGTAAGTGAAGGGATGTGGAGATAAAAAAAGGCAACTATTCATTGAATTCTACAATACAGTCATTCAGGAAGTGCCTAAAACAGCAATGCCAATGAGACAGAGAAAAAGTCAATTAATTAAAACGAAGGTTCAATAATCTGATGGTCAGGATCTTTCATGTCAAAACAACTATCTGAAGATCTGGAAAGTTTCACCAAGGGTTGAGAGTAGCAGCATAAAACGCTTGGAATTGGACTTAGGAGTGTAAAATATATTGATGAAAGAGACACATAGCCCTGCAAAAGTTTTTGCAACAGATCATACAAGGTCGACATTTTGCTTCCCAGGATACAATAAGAATGTTTACTGCGACCCTTGAAACCAGACTTGCACAAATTGAGGAACCATGATAGCAACAGGACTAATGAGAACAACTTACACGTCTACAATCAAAATCTCCCCTAAATGTACTATAAATTCATCACTACTGCAAATATAAACAGGAGAAAGCAAACAATGGTCAATCACAATGAGTTAGAAGTCCTCAAAAACTAGAACCTTAAAATCTTAAATGACATCAACCAGAAAAATGCATCAATTCATTGAAAAAAATTCGATCAATTACTATGCACAAGAAAACCCTCCAACAACCATAATACCTCATCTTGGTAAATACAAATACACTACAGAATAGATTTGGCAGAATTGGATTGTTCTTTGCAGATTACAACTTGATATGCCAGATTCCAACACCAAACCCAACTAGATAAATTCCACTTGATGGATCTTTTTCAACCAATAAGCTCTTTCTAGAGCAACATCCCTAGTTAAATCAAAAGCCATCAGTTTCTTGTAAAACATCCTCCTTTACTTGTGCTACTAATCCTAATTCAGTCACCTTATATAACCATGGAATTTGTAAACCTCCCTTGAGCATTCACTGATCTATTAATGTTTCACCTGATCAATTCACCTTTTTGTACATGTTACCTAACTACCTATCTTTCTGATCCATAACTAGAATATTGTTGTTTGTCATTAATTAGCATGATAGGTTCCTACAACATGTCTTCATCTTCTAGATTGGTTCAATAGAATTGCCACATAGATATCAGGTGAATATTAAAAGGCTCCCTGTAAAATTATCCATATGTCAATAAATCAATCAAATTATTCAGGGGAAAATCGGTTGTCTGCAGCAAAAGTTGGAATTAACTCCAGAGCACCAGACACTGGAAGTTCTGTTAGTCTTTGGATAATTAAGTCTGAGATGCATATTACAGAAAGCCTAACAACCTTATTGACATTGGAACATATGAAAACATGACATTTTAAGATTTGTCATGGTCTGGGAACTATATCATACAAACTATGCATTTCAGTGAAAATCCATTAAATCACTGTATACATGAACTTAAAGAATTATGCATCTTGTATATTCCTTAAATTCACAATCTAAATCTAAATTCTCGTTATCTTTTGGGAGCATCAATAAACACCTTATGGAAAATCTAATATCCTAAATTTAGCATCCAAATCAAGAATAAGATGATAAAACCAAATATCACACACACATCAAGGAATCGTAAGTTCTCAATATACACAAGTCTCTTCGGAAGACATTCTAGAAACGATGCATACATAAACAAGTAATTATAATGGTAGTAGCCAAACAGCATATTAGCACAAACACAAAAACAAAACTTGAAAACTTAATATTTATTTATTTTTCTCATAAAAGTCATGATGTCTAGATACATTAAATTTGCTGTTCTCTGACGTTGTACTTCAACTTTGGATGTCACATAAATTAGATAATGGTCATGCATAGAACTCAAGGTAGTATGTCTTCCTAAAGTGTAAGCGGCTTACTAGCAGAAAAAAGTGAACAAGATCACTAGGAGCGCAGAAAGACTTTGGAAACCATCGTCTTATGGTCATAAAAATTGTCGTTTCTGCCTGATCAAAGGTACCAAACAAAACAGCACAACCACCTTAAGGACAGTGACATTCAGCAAATACTATCATCTCATGGGCTAAGCACATCCGTGAATAGCATACAGGCACCTAAAAGCGGACTGATGACAACATAATAACTAATAACATGGCGAATACCCAAATTCACTTCTCGATGGTCCAAGCTTCATGATGCACAACTGAATATTGAAAATGTCAATGTAGCTCCTATTACAAATTAGATGAAGTTACTCTGCAGAATGAATGCATGCATATGCATATTTGCACATAAATAGCCACCGAGCATACGGTCGTGATTTCGACGGACCAGTCAAAAGAAGCAGAATATCTCTACTAAATGGGAAAAAACGTACTGCTCTAAGAACAACTATCTTCCCTAATTCGATGATGAAACAAATAAAGGTAGCAAAGGAGAAAGGGGAAAACGCAATCAGACTAACGATCTCAGCTCCATCGAAGAAACGAGTGACGAAACCAAATCCCACCAAATGGAACGAGCGAAGAACGAAACCCTAAATAAATTCAGTTTCTTCTTTTTCCAACCCTAAATAAATTCTCACCAAAGGGGCGAAATATCCAACCCCACGGACTAGATGATCTGCGCTGCAGCGAAGAAGGCCCTACTTCGCAGACGGCCAAGTGACCAGGAGACGGAGACTAAAAGAGGGATGCGGCGGAGAGATCGAGAAAATCCTGACCGGAGACTTGCGGGAGTTCGGGGACGCCCGCAAGGGTGAACTTCGGCGGCGGATGGAGGCGCCGCAGCCGCCCTCACTCGGAACCCTAAAGCGGGCAGCAGTAGCGAGGAGCGAGAGGGAGATATCTCGGGAGAGCCGAAAACAAAATTTGCCCGGCAACGGTGTGAGTAAACGCAGCGGAACCCAAAAAGGAGCGAGGGGAGTGGGGGGGGAACAGCGTGGCCGCATCCTGTCGTAGTGCGGCGTGAAATTTGCACCGTCGGATGCGAGATTCGATTCACGGTACTGCGTTCGGATCCGCGACTACTGAGTCAAGCGGCAAAGCGTCTTCGACCGAGCCGTGTGTGGGCGGGGAAAGACAAAACGACCATGGACGGTCGGGATCAAACCCAAGCACTCCGTTTCGTGGCATGTAGTGTGTGTACATTGGAGGATTTGCTGGCGTAGAAGATCGCGTTCCCGTGGCTCATGTGATGAGAAATAGACTTAAATATGGATTGGTGGCTACTTTGATGTGCTTCAATTGTCTTATGAGTTCGAATCAAATTTGGTCAGCTAGAAATTAAGTAATTTTCATTAGTGTGACATTAAGAACAATTTCTTTTTTCATTGATTGATGTTCTATTTAGATCTTATGATGGATTCAAAAAACATATCGCCTCCTACAGAGAATTGAGAATTGGATTAAGCTCAACTATGAATTAGAGGTCGGTATGGATTTTATCACCATAATAAATATTTTTTATATCTTTTTTTTTGTCTTTCGAAATATGTTTTATATTCTATTTAAAAAAATTCTAAAACAATATGTCGAGTCTTTTGAAAAATATCATTTTACATGCAGTTAAGAAAATCTTTAAGCAGTTGAGAAAAATCCTCTATGATGAATGTGTATAACCTCCCTACTGAGTGTGTATAAATAGTTATCAAGAGCTCACTATCAAAATGAACTAAATAGCTATCAAGAGCTCACTATCAAAATGAACTAGGCAATTATATCTTATACATTTCATAGTTTCTTTTATAATTTCTATCTTTCTATATTCTTCGTTTAATTTTTATCATGGTATCAGAGCCTTCTTCCTTGCGGATGTAGACAGCTCTACCGAAGCCTTTTGCTCATCTTTTCTGTTCAGTTGGAAAGGACAGTGCTGCTGCTTACCTCTCCTCCGATGTCGTTGCTTTCTGTTCCGGAATCAAAGACTGCTCGGCCACCTCCTATCCTCACAAGAACCTCACCAATATCATTCGAAGAATTTTATGATAAGTTGATCGATTATGAGACATACTTGAAGCGTGATGATAAGTTGCCCGAACCACCTATTATAACTCAGATCAATCAAAAATCCAAGAGGAAGAGCAACCAGTACAATAAGCACGTCAACAACGATTTGGCTAAGTTACCTCCTAGCCCTATGGGGCCCAGACTAAACCCCACTTATCCATATCAAGGTGGTAACTTTCATAATACTCAGTCGCCGCGTCCTGATTTCACAAGCCACCAACGAGTCGTTTGCCAACTATGTGATAAAGTCGGACGCTCCGCGAAAGTCTGTCGGTCTCGCCCCAGACTCCCTGCTCCATCACAGTGGCCTCAGGCGAATTTCATGGCCACTCAAACTCCTACCCAACCTAATTGGATTGTGGACTCGGGCGCCTCTCATCACATCACCTCTGATTTTCAAAACTTATCCATCCACAACAACTATGACGGAAATGAAGATATCATCATCGGTGACGGTAAAAGAATTCCTATTACTCATTCTGGTTCCTCAACGCTTAGTTCACTTACCATAACTTTTACATTTGATGATGTTCTGTGTGCACCTAACATTAAAAGAAACCTCATTTCTGTTTCTCAATTCTGTAAATAAAATAATAAATCAATTGAATTCTTTCCTAACATTTTTCTTGTCAAGGATTTGAGCACGGGAGCATCCTTAGTCCAAGGCCATAACAAAGACAACATTTATGAGTGGCCATCCGCTTCGCAAATTACCTTTCCTACTGCTCATTCTTCAATCGCAGCTTCGGTTGATGTATGGCATCGTCGTCTTGGTCATCCCTCTCCTTTTATCCAAAAAAAATTATTTTCTCGTTATTCTCTTCCTACCTTGAAAATCAATAGCATTGTCAATCATTGCGATGCTTGTCTTTGCAATAAAAGTCATAAACTGCCTTTTGGGACAACCTCCATTTCTTGCTCTAAACAATTTGAAATCATTTATACCGACGTGTGGGGCCCTGCCCCAATTCCTTCTTTTGACAAGTTTCACTTTTATGTCATTTTTGTAGCCTATTTTACTAAGTACATATGGTTATATCCTCTCCACCATAAGTCTAATGTTTCCACAGTGTTTACCAACTTTCTAAAGTTGATCGAGAATTTTTTTCAATCTTCCATTAAAACAGTTTACTCTGATGGCGGAGGCAAATATCAAGCCCTTGCATCCTGTCTCTCTGCTTGTGGTATACAACACCTCAAGTCACCCCTACATACTCCCTAGTTGGTTGGCTTTGCCGAACGCAAACATCGGCATTATCGTTGAAACTGGTCTCTCCCTTCTACATCAAGCATCCATGCCACCACCTTTTTGGTTAGTAGCTTTTCAAACTGCAGTTTATCTCATTAATCGTATGCTCACTTCAGTCTTATAATACCAGTCACCATTTGAAAAATTATTCCACAAGCTTTCAAACATTCATAAACTCAAAGTTTTTGGTTGTTTATGTTATCCATGGCTCCGTCCCTATGCGTCACATAAGCTAACACTATGATCTAAGCCTTGCACTTTTATATGTTACTCTCTTGAACATAATGCTTTTCGATGCTATGAACCCCAAACTAAAAAAGTCTTTATATCACATCATGTTATTTTTAAGGAGTCTGTCTTTCATTTTCAAAATAATCCTACAATACAAGCTACTCCGATAAACATGTATCACTGGAATATCCCTCTGATCTCATCACATGAACCTCCAATGACACCATCCAGTCCTTACCCTCAAGATCCACATACTACTATTACTCCAGTTCAACAGCTTCTCACTCCCTCTATTTCTCCACTCCCTTCCTCACAAGTTTCCCCTATTAATGAAGCAATACCCTCGGTAATATTACCACTGGCTTTACCTTCTCCTAGACCTAGTGACATTGTCGTGCCAACGGTTGGCCCAATCCATGACAGTGACTCGCCCTCGGCTATACCACTAACACAATCTACCACTTTTACCCCCCTAGACATCCAATGACAACACACTCCAAAAGTGATATTGTCAAACCACGTCAAGTCCTTGACTTACATGCTATAACAAGTTCCTCCACTAAGGCCAGTGAACCCACTACAATCACTCAAGCTCAAAAATCTTCTCACTGGCGTAAAGCCATGTGTGACGAATATGATGCTCTCCTCCATAACTCTACATGGACCTTAGTACCCTTTCATCACACACAAAATATCATCGGGTGTAAATGGGTCTTTCGAATTAAGTGGAACCCAGACGGATCCGTTGCCAGATATAAAGCACGTTTAGTCGCCAAAGGGTTTCATCAACGACCTAGTGTCGACTTCACAGAGACATTTAGTCCCGTTGTTAAACCTACAACAATCCGTCTTATCCTGAGTTTGGCCATCTCAAAGGGCTGGCACATACGACAATTAGATGTTAACAATGTCTTTTTACAGGGGACACTTATTGAAGATGTCTTTATGCATCAACCTCTTGGTTTCGTTCATCCTCAATATCCGAGGCATGTTTGCAAACTTCAAAAAGCTATTTATGGACTTCGTCAAGCTCCAAGAGCTTAGTATAACGAGCTTGGCTCGTTTTTTACCTCAATTGGCTTCATCAATTCCAAGTCTGATACCTCGTTATTCATTTGCCAACATAATGGAAGCATAATATATCTTTTAGTATATGTGGATGATATTATTGTCACAAGAAATGATCCATTGAAGACTCAGGCATTTCTAAAGCACTTGGTCGATCGATTCTCACTCAAAGATCTAGGAACTTTAAGCTACTTTTTGGGAGTGAAAGCAACATTTACACCTTCATGTCTCTTCCTATCACAAAGAAAGTATATTCAAGATTTATTATCAAAGACAAATATGCAGGATGCGAAAGAGGTTACAACTCCTCTCTCTACTAGTGAATCACTTAAATTATGTGATGGAAGTCCTGCTACAGATTCGACTCAATATCGATAAGTCCTTGGCTCCTTACAGTACTTGGCTCTCACCCGTCCAAATATTTCATTTGCCATCAATAAATTATCGCAATTCATGCATCGACCATCTACTACGCATTGGTCTGCGGTCAAACGAATTTTGCGGTATCTTAAAGGGACTCTTAATCATGGCATTTTTCTTCGCAAAAATACTTCACTCCATCTCCATGCCTTTGTTGATGCTGATTGGGCAAGGAACTTTGATGATAGAACATCTACGTCATGATACATTATCTTCCTTGGAGCTACTCCAATTAGTTGGAGTTCTAAAAAACAAAAGACGGTTGCACGATCTACAACTGAAGCTGAATATCGTGCCATCGTCACCGCCACTGCTGAACTCAATTGGGTCATAAATCTGCTCAAGGAACTCAATGTCAACTCCATAGTTATTCCTACAATATATTGTGATAATATTGGAGCTACCTACTTATGTGTTAATCCAATGTTTCATTCCCGCATGAAACACATAGCCATTGACTTTCACTTCGTGCGAGATCAAGTTGTTAGACATCAACTCCGTGTTTCTCATGTATATACAGTTGATCAATTAGTAGACTCACTCATAAAGCCTCTCACCCGTAAACTTTTTTCATCTCATCGGTCCAAGATCGACATCCTTGAGGAAGCTCAATCTTGCGGGGGCATGATAAGCAGATAAGATTTCCTTAAGGCAGTTGAGGAAATCTCTAAGCAGTTGAGAAAAATCCTCCATGATTAATGTGTATAACCTCGTTGCTGAGTGTGTATATATAGCTATCAAGAGTTTACTATCAAAATGAACTAGACAATTACATCTTATACATTTCATAGTTTCTTCTATAATTTCTATCTTTCTATATTCTTCGTTTAATTTTTATCAGTATAATCCATGAGGGTCATCTCCGTTATGTGACTTATAAGGAAATCAAAGTTAATTTTAACTTATATTCATTTAAAACCTATAAATTAATAATCCTACTTACGAGCGATTTATTCTACTATTTCTCATTATTTTGTAAGGATTTCTACTATTAACACCTGTTTTTTTACTGAATTATTTGAATTTAAGCTTTGGATACAATAAATTATCCTTGTATGTTTTGCTCCTGACCCTCGTATGAGATGGCAAAGGCATGTATCCTTCTCCTTCTTTTCTTACAGTAAAAAATAAAGTCTATGGGCAAAGGAAGAGACCGAGTCTATAAGTAGTGGTAATAATTACGGATAAGAAAAAGGGGATGGGTCTATGAGCAATGATGATGAATACTATATATGATAAATAAAAATTTTTGCACAAAGATTACAAGTGAATATTTAGAGTAAAGAGAGACAACTAATGGGGTAGAGGCACAACCAAACGAGTGGAAGCCTATAACCGATAAAAGTAAAAGGGTTATTTTAAAAATAATATTATTTATAATTTTTTTAAGTAGGAGAGATATTTTAAAAACAGAGATAATTTTAGAAAATTTACCCAACTTAAAATATGCAAGTTACTATGCATTTGTATTTATAATTGAAAAGCATAAATACTCTTTACGGTAAAAATACATAATTGTTCTTAAAATAAATGATAAAACGATAAAGTAGAAAAATGTTAATTGACCTTAAAATAAATGATAAAAATTATAATGTATAAAAATGCGCATGTGGGAAACCAAACTTCGATCACTAACGTGGAAGGAATTTGTAGAAGCATCTAAATAGCATACATAATAAGACTTAACTTGAAAGCTTTATCTCGATGAGATTTTATCTCAGAATTATGCTGAAATACTAAGTGAAACTTGGAGTCACTTAATAGCATAATAAGATATTGGTTTAAGAGTCTTAGTTAAGATAAACATTTCTATGGTAATTGGAGTCAAAATTTTAAATTTATTTTTTCTAAATAAAAGACCAACGTAATGCTTTACATACATACATAAATAAATAAATAAATATATATATATATAATTGAGAGGAAAGATAAGAAGCCAAAAAATTAAGAGATTTATGAGGGATTATGAATTTTGATGTTTAATATAAGTTTTTAGTTTTTGAGGTATTTTTCTATTCTCTTATTATTATTATTATTATTATTATTTCATTGCTTTAACGAGAGATTTTTCAACAAATTTATATAATGAAATCACCAGCATAATCACAAGCTGAAATATGGTGGAGGAATATTTACTTAGATATTGTATTGATAATTTTAGGATAGAGTGTACATGGTATCATGACAAGACTACCTTTTAACTCTATATCTTCCTTAGGTTTCCTGTCTTTCCATATCGATGGCTTTGTAGGTGTATCAGAAACATCAGATCATGGAGAATCGACCTATTTTTTGGGCAGCCATGCTTTCCAGAGTTTGCCGTCTTTTTCTTTTCTTATTTGTATACTTTTATCACGTTAATTTGATCCAAAGAAAACGAAACTATAAGGTATGTAATTGGAAGAATAATTCATGCCTTTGGCATATTTTATACTGCTAATCTTTTTGGTGCCTATCCAAAGAACATCATTGCATGGTTCAGGAGAAGTTAGAATTGACATTGATGAGACATCTATCTCTCGGTGATACAAGTCACTTTTGATGAGACGGACATCTCTCTCTCTCTCTCTCTCTCTCTCTCTCTCTCGCTCTCACAGAGGGAGAGCGAAGTTTGATCTGATGCTTCTGTCAGATGCTACGTGCTTAAGCGAGAATAGGGTTGATAATGACGCTAGAGCTCACAGGGTAGGCGACAACTCTCCATGACTCGAACCCCCTCAATTAAAAGCACTGTCATTTCACTTTTCCTGCCTTCCTCTGCCACGCAAGTTAATGCACGAGAGAGAGAGAGATGAGCTTCAAGTGCCATGGAATTCCCTCTGAAATAGCTGATGGTAGAAGAACGATGAGATCATCCACCATGCAAATTGATAGGGAATACGATATCGACCGACATGTGATAGTTGAAATCCGAATTTTATTTATGCGAACGAAGATTCAAAATCGATAAATATATAATTTTTGTTCTCTTAAAAGAGATAATTATTACTTTTTTATTATTTATGACATAAATTTCTTTCTAGAGGGTAAGATATAAAAAGATATTTTAAGTTTAATATAACATTTTTAATAAATTATTGGAATCAACATTTATGAATCATATATTACTACTAATTTGAACGTAGAATAGAAAAATATCGAATAGAATAAATTAAAAAATCCTTTTTCAATCTCGATCTATGTATAAATGATATTTAGAGAGTTTTATACTTTTAATTAGAGATACTTAAAACAATCTTACATGTATAGATTTAATCCATGTCAAACTGATAAAAATATCAATGATATTTTTTTTAATAAAAATAACAATAAAAAAAGCCTAATGACACTGACTCTGCCGCAAAGCAATTACCTTGGAATTTATGTGGTGATTTTGTTAATGGTGGTGATGTATGACAGTGACTCTGCCCAAAAGAAGAGAAAAAAGGTAAAAGAAAAGAAAGAAGATATTAACACTACTTTTGTATCCAATAATCTATTATAAGCTTCATTGAAACAGTGGTTTCATCTCTCCTCCGCCGTGTACCAATGAGAAACCCATCACACCCTCCAAACCGTCGGCCTTTTCTCTCTGTTCTCAGTCCCTTTTCCTTTGCTCTTCTCCGGCCTTGATTCCCCCACCAGCCCAAGTATTTGCTCCAACCCTTCATCTTCTCCGCTGTTGTTCCTCATGGCAGCACCTGAAGAAGCTCCTGAACCACTGAAATACCAGGTACTACATTGCTTCTACTCCCTCTCCTTCGCTTGCTCAAAGAGACTCTATCGAACTGGAACCGAGAAGTAAGGTTTTGGTTCATGTTGATGCTTCAGACTCTGGCCTTGAAGGTCTCCATCCACTGTGAAGGCTGCAAAAGGGAGGTGAAGAGAGTCCTCCAGCACATAGATGGTTGCCCGGCGCCAATCCATGACGCTTCATCTCTGTTCCCTGTTGATCTCTCTTTCACCACTGCAATATCTGATGTTTCGATGTCTCTCAGGGGTTTACAAGATTAGCGTCGACTCCCAGCAGCACAAGGTTGTGGTAACTGGCAACGTCACGGCCGAGAGCCTTATAAGGAAGCTCACTAAGTCGGGGAAGCATGCTGAGCCCTGGCCGAAGCAGAAGCGGATCGAGAACGCTGGTGGAGGTGGCGGTGGCGGCAAGAAGAAAAAGAACAAGAACAAGAATGACGGCAAACCAAATGAGCCACCGGAAAACACTGAAAACAACGTGACCTACTCAGGCGACGACAGCTCTGCCGAAACGTCGGACAAGCCCGACAGCGAAGCCCCTCCGTTGCCGGAGAAACATAGTGGGACAGAGAAGGCTGTCACCGATGCAGGTTGTGGTAAGAAGAAGGGGAAGAAGGGTCGCAAGGAACACGACAGCAGCAGTGGAGGCAGTGGCAAGCCTGGTGGAGCTGATCCCGAAGTGGCTTCGCAAGAGGCCGGCCAGAAAGCGGCAGGCGGCAGTAGCCTTGCGATCCCACTGGCAATCGACGCAGTGAGCTACAGCTCGGTGCATCCGATGCCGATTCTGATGCAGCAGCAGAGCAACTGCATCTACTCCACGGCGCCTCCAGGCTCATACTACTTCAGCGAAGAGAACGCCAACGCTTGCTGCCTCATGTGATGAGGGTAATCTCTCCTTTTGGTTTTGTTGCTGCTGATGTATATGTATCTCAAGTGGTTTAGCAGTGGCCTGGAAGTGTATGCCTGGGTAAATAGTGGAGTAGTGCAAGTGTAAAGATGGAATGCAGGAGAAATTAAACTGGGGATATTGTTGCAGCTTTTTGATATTGTATGATGGTGCTCTAGAATAGCTATACTTCAACAAAACTGATCCCTTTGTCTAAATTTTTGCTACTGTTTTCCTCACTGCACTCATATAAACATAATTACCACTGAACATAGACACAGAAGATTTAGAAGCAGATAAATCCAAGTGATCAGAACTTGGAGTTAGATCGAACATAGCAATGTCCGCAACAGTCTAGTGTGATATTCTGACCTCTGTTAGTTGTTTCTGAAACTATTTTCTAGAAGGCTACTTTGTGCTCTAATATCTTCCTGATTGAAATGCATGTTGAACACCTCTTGACTTTGGTGGGGTTGCAGTGCAGCACTGCTGATGAGTCATTCATGCTCGACCTACAGGAATATGTAGTCCAACTTTAATAGCTAGGTTGACCTTTTCTAGCAAGCAGAAATGACAACCAGGTGATTCTTTCCTCTATGTAGTCCGACTTCAACAGCTGGATTGACCTTCACTGGCAAGCAGAAATCCCAATCAGGTGATTCTAGCTACATGCTGCGAGTAGACACATGAAAGATACGACTCATAGGAAATTATGAACATTTAAGTGGGTTACTGTCTAAGATACTTCAAGCACACCCTATTGGACTGTCATCGCTTTGCTTCACAATTCTCTTCGTGGTGTCAGCCTCATACAAACAAATAATTAGTCCACATATATATATGGATTCATCGAGTGTATTTTAATATGTAATATCATCATAGGGGGAGTTCTTTCCCTGACAAGACCATTCCTATTGATGCTGCTGCTTCTCTCTATCATGATAATGTGATCCTCCTGCGGCTGATGCCATTCCTATCTCACTGGTTTATGCCATTCCTAGGGATAACGTTTGTCCCTGGGAGGGCACTCCCTCACATATGATCCACAGCCTATGAGACCATTCGACCAATTCTTCTCTACACCCTTAAGTTTGTAAAGATCATGATATCCTCCTGCTGCAAGGGATTGATTACTAGGAATGAAACATACATTAAAGGAGAAGTACGGCAGACACTTGCGGAGCTGAGATGAAATGTTCCATAGCTCCATTAAACAGTAGTTATGCCTTGTGTGAAATTTCAAGACATACGTGAACTTGTCATGAGGAGAGAGAACACATGAGAACTTGTTGTGGGAATCATTCAAAATACTGATATTTCGTAACATAAGGATTCTTATTCGAAAGCAAATCGAAGGATACAGCTATAATCCCCACAGAAGCTATCACCTTTTCTTAGGAAAAGATTTCCTTCTAATTTAGCCTGCTATTTGGGTTAAGCCTTGTGTGAAAGAACTGCAATCTCAACAAAAATTCTTGATCCTGCTATAGCGAAACAGTAAGTCCAATGACACGATCACCAAGTTCTCCGGCTCACCTCAGAAACTGCGATCAGTCCCGCACTAAACTGTACACTATCTAAAAATTACGATAGTTAATGATCATGCCCTAAAAGGTGAAGGATGCATGATGGCGAGATGGCCCAATCAAAATCAGCAGATCTTGAAGACGAGAGCAGGGGTTTAAGGGGATGACCTCTTTGGCGTGGTGGAGACACTCCAGGTAGTCGTCGCGGAGGAGGGCGCAGCACTTGGGCTCCCGGCAACGGGACACGCAATCGTTGAAGTCGCAGCACCGGCCATCGTTCCCCGTGATACCCCACCCCGACGCCATCTCTTCTCCTCCGACCCGGACGGGAAAAAGCGTTCGACGATGATGTTGATGATGGCGGTACCATCGAGTCATCCTCATTGCAAAGACGAAATCAAATCCATCGGAAGAATTGAGCCGGACCCAACCATGGTTATCGGGTGCGGATTGAACCGGACCGGATCCAATCTGACGCAATGGGCCTCGGGCCCGCCAAATCTCGGACGGATCAATGTACATAATTTGATGCGATCCAAACTTTAACCTCTCATGTCACAGAGGCAATGTGACATGAGACAAATTAATAAATATTGATTGGTACATCTCAATCAATGAATCAGTACTAATTAAATTCATTAAATAATAATAAAAGACTCACTTGATGATACTTATAAATCAACTCAAATCTCCTTTCACATGGGAATGTGGATCTAAATTATTTTATCCCATATATATATATATATATATATATATATATATATATATATATTGTTGAAGTATATTTTTCTTTTACAATTGATCTTAATGTAAGCCTCTTCATAATCACCCATCAACTGCAATTTTGTTTTTAAGTGAGTCAGTCCTTAAGAGCCATGCAGATGATGAAAAGGCTAAATACTGTGGCACATTCAGAGTTATGCATTGATTCAATCTTTGGGCTAATGTAATTGCTTGAAGCTTTTGGATATTTTGTTGTTCATTTTTTTTTGTATAGTGCATTGTTTTGTAAGGAAAACTAATGCATTAGCCTTCTCTCTCTCTCTCTCTCTCTCTCTCTCTCTCTCTCATTGCTAGGAAGCATTTACAACTTTGACAGTAATATTCACTTTCTCAAGAAGATAATGCAGTCAGTAGCCTTTTCTTTTCTTGATACATATCTCACAAGTGTATTTGCTTCTCCCTGCACATGGTAATGTTTTCTCTGAAGAAAATCTTGACATCTTAGAACAGCAAGCATGTCCAAGAGCCATCAGCTTTTCCGGTAGTCATCTCAGTTTTAATCACTCATGCAACCACAGTCATGATTCCTCTGGTATCTTCTTTCTTAAAACCATTCGTATAAATGTGATTTGAGTGTTTCAAATGACTTTTTTTTGGTAGCTGTGTCAAACTCACCCATCTACACTATATTTTCTTGGTCCCATCTTTTTCAGCAAAGGAGTAGCAGCAGAGCTAAGTGCAGCACTTAGGGGGAGGTGATTCCTGTCATGCTTTACCTTTATTTCTAGCACAGACTTTTGGATCCACTCTTGATGCTATGTAAGAATCCTATCTATGACATGATTTGTCTGAAAGCCATCAAGATGATGTTGTTTGTATCTTGGAACACTAAAAACACATTGTCCGAAGTCAAGTTATTGTACTTTGTATTTGTGGATGGTGAGACTCTTACCAGCATAAATTTTATAGTGAAAGAAGTCAGGATGAGTTAATGTTAGTTTGACAAGTCCCATAGTTCTATGTCGAAAAAATTAAATTTATTATCTTGTCTTAGAATTATAAATAAGAGTCTGGGCTTTGAAGTCAGATGTACCACAGGCAGCACAAGAGGCACCATAAGAAAACCTGCTTACGGTTTGGGTTTTTTCTTATTTAGTAGGCTGAAGGTGTTTTATGGCCTAGGAACATCTTCCTAAGACATTTGTAAGTGTCCCTCTTTTATAGTAGTAATTTGCTCCTCTTTCGTTTGTGGATGTAGGTCAATTGACCGAACCACGTATATCTGGTGTTCTGGTGTTCTTGTCGCTTTTATTCTTTCCGCTTTATTGTCTTTATTGGGTTGCCAAAATTATCCTTGTGGTAAATTTCCTGGGGCTAGCTCTAACAAACTGGTATCAGAGCCTGGTTTCGGGATCTTTTGACAACGATAACAATAACAAAGATTGTTGTCGAGAAATTCGACAGAAATGTCAACTTCGACTTGTGGCAACTTAAGATGGAGGCCATTCTGGTTCAAGACAGAGTTGATTTGGTACTACAGGGAGCCGAGAGCATTCCAGATGATATGCCAAAAGAAGAGCTTGCGGGTATGGATAAGAAGGCCCGATCAAGCATCATTCTAAATCTCTCTGATGAGGTTTTACGGGAGGTAGCTACGGAGACTACGACTAAGAGCATGTGGGACAAACTTAAAGCCTTGTACATGAAGAGGACAGTGGAGAATCGTCTCTACTTGAAGCAGAGTTTATATATGCTTCGGATGATTGAAGGTACATCTATACTCTCGCATCTTGATAAGTTTGATTCTTTGGTTATGGATCTGGAGAATATAGATGCAAAAATTGATGATGAGGATAAGGCTTTGTTATTCTTGTGTTCTCTTCCCCAATCTTTTAAGCATTTCCGTGATACTTTGATTTATGGAAAAGAAACAATTTTGTATCAAGAAATTAAATCTGCACTGAAATCTAAGGAGCAGATAGACAAGAATATCACTGGGGAAAGTAGAGAGAATCAGGCTGAGGGTCTGGTTGTTAGGGGGAGAATGGATAAAAGAGAATTTGACAATAGTAGATCTAAATCTAGATCTAAATCCAGACATAGAAATTTGGAATGCAGATATTGTCATAAAATGGGGCACATTAAATCTGATTGCTTTAAATTGAAAAATAAATTAAAGCAAAAGGAAAATTTTGTTGAGAAAACTATTGAATCCGCTGAAGTTAGTGTAGCAACTGATGAGAATGTTAGAAATATTTTCTCTGCTATTGATGACAGGACGAGGTCTAAAAATGAATGGATTTTAGATTCAGGTTGTTCTTATCACATGTGTCCCAATAGGGATTTGTTTTCCACGTATGAATCTTGTAATGGTGGAATTGTTTTGATGGGCAATAATGCAGCATGTGATGTTGTTGGTAGAGGAACAATCCGAATTAAAATGCATGATGGTATTGTGAGGACGCTTACTAATGTTAGACATGTTCCTGATTTAAAAAAGAATCTCATCTCTTTAGGCACCCTAGAGGCCCTTGGGTGTAAATACACGGCTGAAGGTGGAGTTATGAAAGTTTCTAGAAATGCCCTTATTGTTATGAAAGCTTGTAGGTCTGGTAGCTTGTATATTCTGCAGGGAACTACTGTCACAGGTTCAGTTGCAGTTTCGTCATCGTCATTGTCTGATTATAACATCACCAAATTATGGCATATGCGTTTGGGTCATATGAGCGAAAAATGTTTGAGCATATTGAGCAAAAGGGGTCTACTTTGCGGACAGAGTATTGGGCCACTTGATTTTTGTGAACACTGCATTTTTGAAAAGAAGAAAAGAGTCAGCTTCACTTCTCCGGCAGTTCACAAAACGAAAGGTACTCTTGACTATATTCATTCAGACCTTTGGGGTCCAGCTCAAGTTCAGTCTAAGGGTGGTGCCAGGTATATGTTGACTTTCATTGATGATTATTCCAGGAAAGTTTGGGTTTATTTTTTGAAGCATAAAAATGATGTTTTTTCTAACATTTAAACAATGAAAGGCTTTGATTGAGAAGCAAACAGGTAAACAGATTAAGCGGCTTCAAACAGATAATGGCATGGAGTTTTGTGAAGGTGACTTTAATGAATTTTGCAAAAATGAAGGTATCGTTCGGCATCGCACTGTTAGGATGACGCCTCAGCAAAATGGTGTGGCCGAACGTATGAACATAACACTTTTGGAGAGAGCAAGGTGTATGATCTCAAATGCAGGGTTGACAAAGGACTTTTGGGCAGAGGCAATTAATATGGCCTGTTACGTTGTCAACCGCGCTCCGTCTGTAGCACTTAACTTTAAAACTCCGGAGGAAGTTTGGTCAGGTACTCCTGTTAATTATTCTGATTTAAAAATTTTTGGGTGTCCAGCATACATGCATGTAAATGAAGGAAAATTAGAGCCTCGAGCTAAAAAATGTATTTTCCTTGGGTATGCTTCTAGGGTGAAAGGATACAGATTATGGTGTCCTGATCCCAAATCCTCAAAATTTGTAATCAGTAGAGATGTTACTTTTGATGAATTATCTATGCTATCTTCTAAAGAGGAATCTACTAGTTGTACAAATGATAATACGCAGAAGCAGGTGGAGCTTGAGATTGGTAGTTCAGATTCTTTTAAGTCAAACTCTTGTACTCAAAGAATGCCAGTAGGTGGTCCCGAGTCTACTGACGCAGATGATCCAGAAGAAGAGCAATACTCCATAGCCAAGGATAGACCACGGAGAGATATTAGACCACCATAAAGATATGCAAATTTGGTTGCATATGCTTTGTCTGTTGCAGAAGAGACAAGTGAAGTTGGTGAGCCTACTTCCTACTCAGATGCAGTTTCTTGTGATAATTCCGCTAAGTGGTTGATTGCGATGAATGAAGAAATAAAATCTCTTCATCAGAATAGAACTGGGGATCTTGTGAAGCCGCCTTCGGATAAGAAAATTGTGTTGAATCTCAGATTTTGATGATGAAGTCAATTGTCATTTGTTGTCTAATCTATGTGTTGAGATAAGTGTGCAGGATTAACTACGATGAAAGTTAGACAAGCAGTAGGAGTTGCGCCGGAGTCAAGATCATGATCACGTTGGGAGTTCGAGAGTTCAACGGAAGTTCGGACGGTCGTCGGAGGTTCTCGAGAACAGATCCGAAAGTCCGCTTTGTTGCCGGCTCGTCGAACTCGCCAAGTGGATCGTCGCAAAGTCCGTGGAGTTTGCCGGAAGTCCGCAGAAGAATCAAACAGGGTTCATCGGATGATCGACGAAGTTCGCCGGAAACTTCGAAGAAGCGATTGACGATCGGAGCAAAGCTGCAGAAATTGTCTTAGATTTAATCGTGGTTAGCACGTTGATTAAGTTGGAAAATGGGAGGTGATCCCATTAGCTTAATCTTGGGGCAATGGGCCCCCTAAAAGATTGAAATTGGGCGAATTGAGCTAACCATTCGGACCCCGATTGCACCAGAGGTGGCACCGCACGGGCTAAGTCTCCCAATGAGATTGGGCGGTGCAACCGCCCCACCAGAGGTGCAACCGCCTGGGCTAAGTCTCCCAATGAGATCTGGGCGGGCGGTAACCCCGCCCGAGAGGTGCAACCACCGAGCTCGATCTTCGAAGCTAGATCGGCGGCAACCTCCCCGACAGAGAGGTAGCACCGCTTGAGCTCGGTCTTCGAGCTCAGCAGAGGTGCAACCGCCTCGGTCAGAGGTGGCACCGCCTGGGGCTCGTCTCGAAAGCCGGACTTCGGCGGGTGCAACCGCCCGCCGAAGAGGTGCAACCACCGGCTCGATCTTGAAGCTCGCCAAAAGCAGTAAACCTCTCCGGGCGAGAGGGTGTAATCACCATCCCGAATTCGGGATTTGATCGCTTTGAGCTCCAAATTTGAACTGGGTTGGGGCCTATAAATACCCCACCCATTCAAAGACGAAAAGAGCAAGAGACCTACACCAAATCTTGATCTTCTCTGTGATTCTTGAGCTCAAAATTGTTGTAAAGCCTTTAAGTCTCCTCCTTCGTTCTTTAAGTTTTGAATTGTAAAAGTGAGGAGAGAAAGGTTCTGTAAGGGGGTTGTCTCCCCGAGCCCATCAAAAGGAGTGAAACTGTAAAGGGCAGTTGGCCTTCGCCCATTGAAGGAAGGCAGCTAGTTGACGACGCGGTGACCTCGTCGGAGGAGGAAGCCAAAAGTGGAGTAGGTCAAGACCGACCAACCACTCTAAATCTCCGGTTTGCTTTTATTTCGAGTACCTTATCATTACTGCAAACCTCCTACATAACTACTGCTCTCTGCGCCTTTACTGAATAAGTTCTAAGTGCTGACCTTTTCGAATCTGCATTCAGACGTAAATCTGTGTTTTTCGTACGATCAGCTTACGTTTGTGTTTTGATTATGCAAAACTGTCTTCTGCGCTTTTATGAACTAGTTTCTAAGTTTAGATCCCTTTGAAACTGTTTTAGACGCAAACTGCGTTTAGACGTAAAACTGCGTTTAGATGTAAAACTGCGTTTAAACGTAAACTGCGCAAACTGTGTTTAAACATAAAACTGTGTTTTAGACGTAAACTTCTTTTAAACGTTTAGACGTAAAACTGCGTTTAGACGCAAACTGCGTAAAACTGCATTTAGACGTAAACTGAGTTTAGACGCAAAACTGTGTTTAGACGCAAACTGCGCAAACTGTGTTTAGACATAAAACTATCTTTTAGACGTAAACTACTTTTAGACGCAAAACTGCGTTTTGGCGTAAAACTGCGTTTAGACGAACCGAAGTTTAGGCAAAAAAACTGCGTTTAGACGTAAAACTGTGTTTAGACGCAAAACCGCGCTTAGACACAAACTGTATTTAGACGCAAAACTCAGTTTAGACGAAACTGTGCTTAGGCGTAAACTGCGCTTAATCTTAAGTAATCTTAGAATCGACTTTTACATCGAAATCGTTTTTATCGGACAAACGCAGCTTTCGTTTTTAAATCGCTGAAAGATTTCCGCTGCACTAATTCACCCCCTCTTAGTGCTCTCGATCCTAACAATTGGTATCAGAGCAAGGTTAACTCTCTAACGGATTAAAACCCAAGAGAGATGGCATACGCCGGAAACCAAGAGGGGCATTCTATTACACGTCCACCCATGTTCAGTGGATCTTTTTTATTTCTATGGATTTTGAATTGTGGAACCTTGTTGAAAACGGATTTTTAAAGTCTTCTCTTCCAATGATCGATTGGAATGAATTGGAAAAGAAGGCTTTCGCTCTTAATGCAAAGGCTATGAATGCCTTATTTTGCTCACTTGATAAAAACGAGTTTAATCGTGTTTCAACTTGCGAAACTGTATTTGATATTTGGCACACACTTGAAGTGACCCACGAGGGCACAAGTAGAGTGAAAGAGTCAAAAATCAATCTGTTGTTGCATTCTTTTGAACTTTTCCGAACGAAACTAAGTGAAACCATTGGCGACATGTTTACCCGTTTCACAGATGTCGTCAACGGTCTAAAAGGACTCGGAAAAAGTTTTTCGGATTTTGAACTCGTAAATAAGATACTAAGATCCCTTCCTAAAAGTTGGGATCCTAAAGTCACTGCTATTCAAGAGGCAAAGATCACAAGAACTTCCCTCTTGAAGAACTAATCGGGTCATTAATGACCTACTAAATGACTTGTAAAGCTCATGAAGAACAAGAAGACATCCTTCCAAAGAACGGAAGGATATGGCACTCAAAACTTCTGAATGCCACTTGAGAGAAAACTCAAGTGATGAGGACTGTGATGATGACTTGGCACTTCTAACAAGAAAGTTTAAAAAAGTTCTTTAAAAAGAAACAAGTTTAAGAATGATGCAAAAATTAAACTTGAACCCAAGAAGGACCAAGTGATCTGCTATGAATGCAAAAAAAAAGCCGGGACACTACAAGAGTGATTGTCCCCAAGTCAAAAGGAGAACATCAAAGAAGAAGGCTCTTCAAGCAACATGGGATGACTCGAAGATCCAAGAAGAGGAGTCCAACACCGAGCAAGTTGCTCATTATGCCTTAATGGCCATCGGAGAGGAGGTAACGAATTTATTAGATGCTGATTTATCTTTCGATGAATTATTAAATGCTTTCCATGAATTATTTGATGAATGCAAGATTATCAATAGAAAATACAAATTGCTAAAAAAGGAGCATGATAGTCTTACTTGTGATTTTAATAAGTTAAAAATTGAATATCATGATAGTTTAAATTCATGTATCAAATGTCATGATCTAGAAACTTTTCAAAAGAAAAAACTTACTACTTAAGGACACCTTGAAGAAATTGAGGTTGGTAGCAAGTCATTAAACATGATCCTTACAAACAAGGGTCATGTTCCTAAAAAAAGGGGATTGGATTTGTGAGGAGTCCTCACCAAAATCCAACTACCTTCGTAAAAAGGCCCCATCTTACATGTTAGACATCAAAGCAAATGCAACTTTTGTTGCAAGTTCTGACACAGATCTATTATTGTCCATTCAGAAATTTAGTCCAAACAAATTGATTTGGGTTCCTAAAGGAACCATGACAAATTCTATGCAACATGATAGAAAATGTAGATCTATTTGTGAGGAACCCAAAAGCAAATGGGTACCTAAACATCATCCTTTCTTGTAGAAAACTAAACCATCGCAAGCTAGGAGC
This sequence comes from Musa schizocarpa, assembly GCA_900464855.2. NCBI lineage: Eukaryota > Viridiplantae > Streptophyta > Magnoliopsida > Zingiberales > Musaceae > Musa > Musa schizocarpa. The sequence goes on along the minus strand of LS990925.1, from coordinate 25,237,098 downwards.
AAGAGATGGTATCTTGATAGTGGATGCTCAAGGCATATGACCCGGAGATCCATCCCAATTCTCTAAGCTCACTAGCATAGATTTAAGGATATGTCACCTTCGGAGACAACAACAAGGGTAAAATCATTGGCAAAGGAACCATAGGTAACAAATCCAACTTCTCTATTGAAGATGTTTTGCTAGTTGATGGTCTAAAACATAACCTCTTGAGCATTAGTCAATTGTCCGATAAAGGATATATTATCGATTTGAATCTAATGCTTGCATCATTGAAAAATCACACAAAAACATATCTATGATTGCATTAAAACAAAATAACGTATACACTATTGACATCAATGATTTATGTAATGAAATATGTTTTTCTGCTTTAAATGAGAATGCTTGGATATGGCACGAAAGATTAGGTCATGCTAGCATGAAGCTAATCACTCAAATATCATCCAAAGAACTTGTAAGAGGAATTCCTCATATCAAGTTCATCAAAGATAATGTATGTGATGCCCGCCAATTAGGTAAACAAATTAAGAGTAGCTTCAAATCTAAAAATCAAATAAGCACCTCTAGGCCCTTACAATTGATCCATATGGACTTGTTCGGACCCATCTCCACATCAAGCCTAGGAGGTAGCAATACGCCTTAGCCATCGTGGATGACTATAGCATACACATGGACTTACTTCTTAAAACAGAAAAGTGAATGCCTTAGATCTTTTACCAAGTTTTGCAAACTCGTTCAGAATGAGAAAGGTTCTTTGATTTCGTCAATTAGAAGTGATCATGGTGGTGAATTTCAAAACCATGATTTCTAAGAATTTTGTGAACTCAATGGATACAACCATAATTTCTCTACTCCTAGAAACCCTCAACAAAATGGAGTTGTAGAAAGAAAAAATCGAAATTTACAAGAAATGACAAGAACCATGTTGAATGAACACAACCTACCCAAATATTTTTGGGCCGAAGCCATAAATACTGCATGCTACATTTTAAATAGAGTTCTAGTGAGACCTCTACTAACCAAAACTCCCTATGAGTTATGGAATAATAAAAAACCCAACGTTTCATATTTTAAAGTCTTTGGGTGTAAGTGTTTTATCTTGAATGGAAAAGACAACTTAGGAAAATTTGATGCTAAATCCGATGAAGGAATCTTTCTTGGTTATTCTACAGTTTCTAAAGCCTTTCGTATCTTCAATAAAAGAACTCTAATTATTGAAGAATCCATTCATGTTGTTTTCAATGAGATTTCCGAAATCACGAAAAATGATCTTGATGAAGATGTTAATTTTGATTCCTTGAATTTAAAGGAAACCCCTTCTCCAACTAACAACTGGATGCATCCACTTCCAAAATATCCTTACCCAAGGATTGGAAGTATGTAGATGCTCACCCTAAGGAGCTAATCCTAGGAGACACGTCAAAGGGGTTCAAACACGATCTTCTCTTAAAACCTTTTGTGCGAATGCCTTTTTCTCTCCCAAATTGAACCCAAATGCATTGATGAAGCCATGAAAGATGATTCATGGATTATCGCGAATGCAAGATGAATTAAATCAATTTGAGAGAAATGAAGTGTGGAAGCTTGTTCCTAGGCCAAAATGACCATTTAGTTATTGGTACTAAATGGGTCTTCAGAAACAAGCAAAATGAAAATGGTATCGTGGTTAGAAACAAGGCTAGATTAGTGGCCAAAGGTTTCAAACCAAGAAGAAGGTATCGACATTTAAGAAACCTTTCGCTCCTGTGGCTCGATTGGAAGCCATAAGGATGCTCCTTGCCTCACGCTTAGCAGTAATAATTTTAAGTTGTTTCAAATGGATGTTAAAAGCGCTTTTCTAAATGGCTTTATCTCCGAAGAAGTTTATGTTGAACAACCTCCTGGTTTTGAAAATGATAGCCTCCCTAATCATGTGTTTAGATTAACTAAAGCTCTCTATGGTTTAAAACAAGCCCCAAGGGCTTGGTATGAGAGACTTAGTTCTTTTCTTATCAAAAATAACTTCACAAAAGGCAAGGTTGATACTACATTATTTATCAAGAATTTTAAAAATAATTTTCTCATTGTTCAGATTTATGTTGATGATATTATCTTTGGCTCTACAAATGAATCTCTCTGTGAATCTTTTGCTAGAACCATGAGTCTTGAATTCGAAATGAGCTTAATGGGAGAATTAACATTCTTCTTAGGTTTACAAATCAAACAATTAAGCAACGGCATCTTTATTAGTCAAACAAAATATGCCTTGAATTTATTAAAAAAGTTTAATATGAACAACTCAAAGGCTATTAACACCCTATGAGCACATCCACTAAGTTAGAAATTGATGAAAGTGGAGAAAGCTTTAATCAAAAGACTTATAGGGGTATGATAGGAAGTTTACTTTACCTCACTGCCACCAGACCAGACATCATGTTCAGTGTAGGACTTTGTGCTAGATTTCAATCAAACCCTAAGATATCTCATCTCAAAGCAGTCAAAAGAATACTTAGATATCTTAATGGAACCACAAATCTAGGATTATGGTACCCAAAATCAAAAAATTTTGAGTTAACAGCTTATGCTGATGCGGACTTCGCTGGCTGTAGACTAGATAGAAAAAGCACATCAGGATCATGTCAATTTTTAGGACATGCCCTTGTATCCTGGTCATCTAAGAAACAAAGCTCGGTTGCTCTATCAACAACCGAAGCTGAATATATTGCAGCAAGTGCATGCTATGCACAAGTTGTATGGATGAAAAACACTTTAGAAGATTACAAAGTTAATCTTAAAGATATTCCCATTAAATGTGATAACACAAGTGCAATATGCTTAACTAAAAATCCTATACAACACTCAAGAACAAAACATATTGATATTAGACATCACTTTATAATGAGATCATGTCACTAATCATGATGTAACCATAGAGTTCATTGATACCAAACATCAACTGGCCGACATTTTTTACAAAACCTCTAAGTGAAGAACAATTTGATTTCATTAAAAGAGAATTAGGAATGTTGATGTGTCCGAATAAATAAACTTATTTTTTCGGACTATATTGAATGATCGATCACTGATTGCCATGTTTAAATGTGAAAATCTGTAACAAAATCTTGTCCAAATGCATCTTATTTGTTCAATGCTATAAAACAGATTTATTATACACTTTCATAAGTTTAAAAATAAATCGATAAAGTGATTCCCCGTGTATGTATTTCATCCTGTAATATCTTTTGGCAAAAATGGATTATAACAAAAAAGGGAAGAAGTTTTCAAAGCAATCTATGTAAAATTCCTCTATAAAGCTTGCTAATATTGTTTTCCTGGTATCACAATTACCATATTTTTTTGTTGATGACAAAGGGGGAGAAACATATGAATTGATAAACACTGCCATGATTATGTCTATGTCATAGTTGCAAATACTTGAGTGATGCTATAAACAATGTTATGGTTATGCCATCCTTGCATCACCAAGAGATATATGAACATGTGCTATAGTTTGCATTATGTCTTAAGTTGATATCCTATCTTGTGAAGTAAATGCAAACTTGCTAGAAAATCTCAAATGTGTGCATCATGTAATAGTCCTTCGCAGCTTTAAATGATAATATTCAATTACATGGTGAATAGTTACAAACACAATCATACAAACTTGATGATGTATGTCAAGCCTTGACATCATTCTTGAAGAGATACATCATGATGGGTATCATGATGGGAGTATTGATAAGTTTAACTGATCTAACTTATCAATACGTCACTTGAATTTTAGGTCTTGAATTCAAGGTTGACTTATCTCAACTATGGCATATAGATAGGGGAGTTAAGGATAACTCCATTATCAATTGATTGTCATCATCAAAAAGGGGAGATTGTTGAATCTCGATTTTGATGATGAAGTCAATTGTCATTTGTTGTCTAATCTATGTGTTGAGATAAGTGTGCAGGATTAACTACGATGAAAGTTAGACAAGCAGCAGGAGTTGCTTTAGAGTCAAGATCATGATCACGCTGGGGAGTTCGAGAGTTCGACGGAAGTTGGACGGTCGTCGGAGGTTTCACGGAGAACAGATCCGAGAAGTCCGAAGCTTGCCAAGCGAAGCTTCGCCGGAACTTCGCCAAGTGGATCGTCATAAAGTCCGGAGTTTGCCGGAAGTCCGCATGAAGAATCACCGAGGGTTCATCGGATGATCGACGGAAGTTCAGAAACTTCGCCGGAAGAAGCGATTGACGATCGAGCAAAGCTGCAGAAATTGTCTTAGATTTAATCGTAGTTAGCACGTTGATTAAGTTGGAAAATGGGAGATGATCCCATTAGCTTAATCTTGGGGCACGTGGGCCCCTGAAAAGATTGAAATTGGGCCGAATGGAGCTAACCATTCGACCCCGATTGCACCGAGAGGTGGCACCGCCTGGGCTAAGTCTCCCAATGAGACTGGCGGTGCAACCGCCCCAACCAGAGGTGCAACCGCTTGGGCTAAGTCTCCCAAATGACCGGCGGGCGTAACCGCCGCCCCGGCCAGGTGGTGTAGCCTCGAGCTCGATCTTTCGAGCTAGGCGGGTGCAACCTCCTTGACAGAGAGTAGCACCGCCTGAAGCTCGGTCTTCGAGCTCGAGGCGAGAGGTGCAACCGCCTCGAGGAGGTGGCACCGCCTGGGGCTCGATCTCGAGCGGACTTCAGGCAGTGCAACCGCCCACAGAGAGGGTGCAACCGCCTGGGCTCGATCTTGAGCTCTGCCAGCGGTGCAACCTCTCCAAATGAGGTGTAACCGCACTGATCCCGAATTCCGGGATTTGATCGTTTTGAGCTCCAAATTTGAACTGGGTTGGGGCCTATAAATACCCCACCCATTCAAAGCCTGAAAAGAGCAAGAGACCTACACCAAATCTTGATCTTCTCTGTGATTCTTGAGCTCAAAATTATTGTAAAAAGCCTTTAAGTCTCCTCCTTCCGTTCTTTAAGTTTCACGAATTGTAAAAGTGAGGAGAGAAAGGTTCTGTAAGGGTTGTCTCCTGAGCCCATCAAAAAGAGTGAAACTGTAAAATGGCAGTTGGCCTTCGCCCATTGAAGGAAGGCAGCTAGTTGACGTCGGTGACCTCGCCTTGAGGAGGAAGCCAAAAAGTGGAGTAGGTCAAGACCGACCAAACCACTCTAAATCTCTGGTTTGCTTTTATTTCGAGTACCTTATCATTACTGCAAACCTCCTACATAACTACTGCTCTCTAGCCTTCTGAATAAGTTCTAAGTGCTGACCTTTTTTTCATCTGCATTCAGACGTAAAATCTGTGTTTTTTTCGTACGATCAGAAACTTACGTTTGTGTTTTGATTATGCAAAACTGTCTTCTCGCTTTTTTATGAACTAGTTTCTAAGTTTAGATCCCTTTGAAACTGTTTTAGACGAAACTGCGTTTAGGCGTAAAACTGCGTTTAAACGTAAACTGCGCAAACTGTGTTTAAACATAAAACTGTGTTTTAGACGTAAACTTCTTTTAAACGTTTAGACGTAAAACTGCGTTTAGACGCAAACTGCGTAAAACTGAGTTTAGACGCAAAACTGTGTTTAGACGCAAACTGCGCAAACTGTGTTTAGACATAAAACTGTCTTTTAGACGTAAACTACTTTTAGACGCAAACTGCGTTTTGACGAAAACTGCGTTTAGACGTGAAACGAGTTTAGACATAAAACTGCGTTTAGGCGAAAAAACTGTTTTAGACGCAAAAAACTACATTTAGACGCAAAACTGTATTTAGATGAAACTCAGTTTAGACGTAAACTGTGCTTAGACGTAAACTGTGCTTAATCTTAAGTAATCTTAGAATCGGCTTTTACATCGAAATCGTTTTTATTGGACAAACGCAGCTTTCGTTTTTAAATCGCTGAAAGATTTCCGCTGCACTAATTCACCCCCCCCCCCTCTTAGTGCTCTCGATCCTAACAAATTGTTGGATTCAAATGGGATACCATTGCTGAGGGAAAGGTCATTGTTCAGAAAATTCATACGAAGGACAATCCAACTGATATGCTTACGAAGCCTATTCCAGTTTACAAGTTCAAGCAGTGCTTGGACTTGGTTGGTGTTAATTGTTGGTGATTGCCCGTTGAGGCTTTTATGAAGAAAGTGGAGCAAGTTTTGTTGGGACATGCCAAGGTGGAGATTTGTTAGTTTGGCAAGTCCCATAGTCCCACATCGGGAAAATTAGACTTGTTATCTCGTCTTGGAACTATAAATAAGGGCCTGAGCTTTGAAGTCAGATGTACCACAGGCATCACAAGAGGCACCATAAGAAAACCTGTTTACGGTTCAGGTTTTTTCTTGTTTAGTAGGCTGAAGGTGTTTTATGGCCTAGGAACATCTTCCTAAGGCATTTGTAAGTGTCCCTCTTTTGTAGTAGTAAGTTGCTCCTCTTTCGTTTGTGGATGTAGGTCAATTGACCAAACCACGTATATCTGGTGTTCTTGTCGCTTTTATTCTTTCCGCTTTATTGTCTTTGTTGGATTGCCAAAATTATCCTTGTGGTAAATTTCCTGGGGCTAGCTCTAACCTGCTGCAATTGAGGCTTCTTTGGATTATTTTTGGGGGGCATAAAAATAATAACACAAAAACAATCATGCAAAGTTGATGTCCATGTCCAAGCATCAAAATGATTGTTTGCATAGATCAAGCTTCGGTTCTCCAAATCTGCGTTCGGGTCTCTATACTCTTTCATACATCTCAAAGCAGAGTCTGTGTTCCAATGATCCAATCTATGATCTTTGATGGAAAAAAAAAAAAAAATGGAAGGATTTTGATCAGAATTTTATGTTGTTATTAACTTAATGAATAATGCAACTCTTTGGGGTAATTAATAAAGGATGATGTAGACTGTCTGCTTAAAGTTTAGATTTCTTTGTCAAGCAGGGATGTCATCAATGAGGTCCCTTGTCATGCTTGCTAATTTCTGATCACCAATCAAAACACCCATGCCATTTTTCTTGTGGCAGAGAGAGGAGAATGTGACCTTGTTTGGGGAAAAAGAAACATTATTCTATGACTTTAATCTGCATGTCCACGTTAACTTGGAGGAACTTTCAAATCATGGATGATGTTGTCGACAAAATTCCTCTCTCATGAACAGGATCATGGCAGATAAAAAGGAAGAAACATATGGCTTTATCTTGAGAACTTTAATCTGCAGGGTCTCACTAACCCATAGGAATTCTTAGGTCAACATCCAAGCATGATTTTAATATTGTTGTTGACAGTGGTCACATCATATTAGGCTTCCTTCATGCCTCCCAAATGAAAGGTAAGCTCAATTAAGAATCTCATAATTATTGACATAGGAACTGACAAGTTTGTGGTCTTTAAGAATCTACTGAGTCATCAAAACATGAGTATAACGATCACACATGTCTAATATAATATTCTCTTGGAGTTTAGCTAACTTGGTCACAATGTTGGCCAAAAAAAGTAGGTCAAGATTGAGATTGTGTTCATATAGATTTTGATACTCCTGAAAGAAAGTAGGCTCTACCTCATGAATTCTTTACCTCCATGCACTGTGTCCTTAAAAGTGGGTCTCTAATCCACACTCTTTTCCATGCTAGAACCAGTAAAATCACTAGAGACAACCCAAATCCTCACATGAAGCTTTCCCAAGTCAATTGGATACTCAGAAACTCTGAGAACTCCTCCACAAGTCAAAAAGAAAAGCTGGTGTTAGTCTATTCCTCAATAAGCATGCAGTGCTTTGGACCACAAAGAAGATCCAATCCAATCACCTTACTTTAATCTCACTTTTCTTCTTATTTATTATATTTGTCTTGGCCAATCATGGAATCATCAAGAAGAGCATGCAGTCACTTATGCAGCCAACAGTGCAGGCTTCTTTGACATGGAGTTAATGGGAAGAGAGGCATGAATTCTCCCTATAACAGTGGATTCGTCTCCTAACCTTATCTCCATATGACTCTTTCTGAGCTAAAGCCAAGCACATTCTTGTCAACACAATAGAAAAATCCAGTTCCAATAGATGATGAGAAATGGATTCTCATCAAGAAAGTGGAGGACATGATGACTAAGCTAAATGAGATTCGTCCTCTGCAGCTATCAAGTCAATCTCAAGTTGTAGCTTCTACATGGCAGGTCTTTTTCATCTTTATGTACCAATGTCATATTAAGATAGCAACATAACATGTAACATATCACAACTTTTTTAAAAGTACCAAGATAATATTATAAATTTAAAGAAAATATATGACACGACTAAGCTAAATGAGATTAGTTTTTGAAGATATTCGAAGTCAATCAGGCTATAGCTTCCACGTGATCGATTTTTCTTTTATTTCTATGTGCCAAGATCGTTTATCCAAAATGAAAAGTAAGTTTTGAAGAAAATTTATGACATGATGACTAGGTAAATTGAACTTGGTCCTATGAGACTATGAAAAGTCAAATATGAGGTTGCACATTCTACATAATCAATCTTCTTTTAATTTTTTTCTCTCTATGTGCTAATATCATGTTAAGATTGTCTATCTAAAATAAAAGATAAAAACGTATCTATACCACAAACTTTTAAAGTACCAAGATAATAAACATTAGAATCGATCTTCACAAGCGATAGATTTACGGACGAGTAGGAGGATGAATACGAATGAGATGACCTGAAAATTAAGTAATATCAAAGTCTATAAAAACATTACCTTAAGTTTGGAAAAATATAAAGTACAAGTGAAAAAAAAACAAAAAATCTTTGTAAAATATATAACATTGGGACTCTCGGAGATTGAACTTTGACAAAATCTCCCATATTCAGAGTTATGGAGGATACTTTCCATTTTGACTTGAGAATCCACTTGTCAACTTCTTCTTGAGGGCCTGTTTATTTCCTCACATGACAACTGTCACTTGCAAGTATCATCGACTCTTTGGCTACTTCTCAGGCAGGAGCAACCAAAACATGCCCGTGACTTGTTCAACCATGCGAGGCCATCAGCTGATGCAGAGAGCACCAAAAGCTATTGCTTCTTGTTCAGAAACTGTATTCGCTGTTACATGAATCCTCTATCTATTCCATTTCACTGTTGTACAATAGATTATACTGTACGAGTGCATGGAAAGTCTGTCGTTTAGCTTTCGTTCTCGTGTTTAGCTCACTCGATACGTTCTATATATGTATAGCAAGTAGTCGCCTTTGAAGAACCCTTTTTTGGTCCGTCGACAATCGACTCCTCTCAGGCATCTCAAAATCATATATATCTCTCCCTTTCCATGAATACATGGTAACCAAGCGTTCACATGGAGCAGGCATCCATGGAAATCTTACTCTAGAAAAGCTACAGTACTCGACTTTCGTTTTGGGAAGGAGAACATTCTTTTAGAGTTCATAAGCCATGAAATAGTTTGATTGTATACCAAAACCTCATAAAAAAGAAAAAAAGTTCAGAAAGAAGGTGTAGTATATATGTACGTATAACACTAACAAATGAACACAAATTCCTTACTGTTGTAACTACAATGTTTCGTTCACGAAGTTGTCCTCATGTAGAATATGAACTATACACATTGCTCCTGCCTGCTTAATCCATCTCAGGCATACGACTTGAAAGAGTATGACCGCATAATGATCCACTGGCCCCATCACCTCATTGAATTTGTGATCATAATCATTGCCATCGCAAGAGCTTGATCCATCCCAGGCTGCACTCTCAGTGCTAAAACATCTTTGTCCAGTAATTTCATCGGCATCGAACCGTATTTTCTGCCAATCTATCACGCAATTAATGATGGTTAGAAGGCATTTGGGAGATGATCATGAGACTTCGAGTGCTGCTAATAATTAATACCTCAGCTACAGGAGTATTTGCGGCGGCCTGATAGATCTTGGACCATTCCTTCTCGCGAGACCAGCTCATGCGATAGCCTAAAGGCTTCACTCCATCTTCGGGGAACATCGATATGGTGCAACTGGGGCTGCCCAAGTCCTTTGTGGCTTTGAACAGCGGTCTTTGCTCTCTCACTATTCTTTGGACATCCTTGTCTCCTTTGTAGGCCTCCCAACTCTCTGTCAAGTTCAAAATCTGTGAAGGCACGGAGAGATCAGCTATAATCCGCATGATCGATAAGAAGCTTATATCCAATTCTTATGTTCCAATTTGCCTCAAAGGAAGGTGTCAATCATCTAACCAATGCAGTAGTATATATGATGCAGCTTGTCTCTCACATTAAAGTGGATTGCTTTATGTAGGTAGTACCTGCAGCTATACAATATGTGCCCTTAAGAACATGCATGCTTAGGATGTTAGCTGCCTTCTGTGTATATTACTTAAGATTATATCTAATCTGCTGCCGAGTATGATATGCTGAGATTTCTACCGTATGCTTTAATGAGATTAAGAGGAGACATTCATGGTTATTAAGATTGTCTTCATCATTTGGAGAAATATACTCCTGAGAAGTCATCATCATTCCAACTAGACTTGGAGGAGTCCCAACAGAGAAGCCTCTACACGACAACAATAAAAAAAAAGTAAAAAAGAAAGAAAAAACAAAGCTATATTTTGTTTTTGTTTTGTTTTATGGGGAAATGGAAACAGTGGTGCATTGTTTTGTAAATCACATCATGGACTAATTTTCCTTCTCCGTGGGTCCATCAGGTGAAAAGTGCTTGGTTTTCAAAGGGATGACCGTGGAGGTGTGGTCCTTGTTTTTCTCAAAGCATCTCACTCAACCAAACATTATGGTGCAGGAAGGGAATGTCTTCTGCGGGACCTTGAAGCATCCATTGCATGCATGATTGTGCAGTCAGATGAGATGTCGAGCAAAAAGCAACTTGAAACAAATATAAAGATGCAATTTATTAGCTGAAATATGAATCATATTTTTGGTAAAGATGATGCATGCCTTTGTGCAAGATAAACAAAATAGTTTTAGGTTCTGATGCACTGCACTACTTCTGTCCATGGAATCTTATGACATTTGTTACTGAAATCTCCCTAAAACTCAACAAGAACTGAAACACGCATGTATGTATGCGGCCACATGAGAGAGAGAGAGAGAGAGAGAGAAAAGTGTGGCCTAACCTTGCGGCAGCGGCGGATGGTGAGCAGGACATGGCCGGCGCGATCCATGAGCACCGTCTCCTGCTTCCAGTTGTGGGCGTAGTTGTCGACCCGGAAGACCATCCGGCCGTCGGCGTCGTCGTACACGGTGTACCCGTGGCTGTTGAAGAGGAGTGACTTGCACCAGACCGTAAGCCGGACGGGTGCCGGCGAGCACAGCTCCGGGAAGACCTCTCTCGGCCGCCAGCCCTTCGTCTCGCCTCCCCCCGCCCTATCCACCACTGCCTTCTTCTTCGTCTCGCCTCTCGTCGCCTCCATCGATGGTGGTGGACTTTCTTGATGCTGTGAAACCCGTTCTTAACACCAGTTTTAATACTTACGGCTGCCGTCGTAGCGAGCACGAGATGAGGAATTTGACCTGTCGCCGTTGCAGCTTCTTCGAGGGAGAAATCGTGGTACGTACTGTAGTTTGCAGCTGACGGAGGTGACGGCCAAGTCCCCATTCAACGTCTCGTAGGTGCATCAGATACGTCGGGACTCTGGCTTACTGTGACGATCAAACAGCGTGGCACTCAGGTATTGGCCCTAGACATGGGTCCCACAACAGCAGTTGCATATTTAGTGCGGTCCAAGGCTGATTTGGCTGCCCTCTTCTTCGTGAATAGTTCGTGGAAGCAAGTTAATCCTGCCACAACGTGCATCAGCCATGATGTGAAAGGTACAACGTGCATCAGACATGCATGCATCATCCATGACCCCGATCGACGGTCACTGTCATCGGGTTTCTTCTCCACGGAAATCGTTGCGTATTACAGTGGGCGTAATATTCTAATCTTACTTTTTCAGGATCATGATTTCCATGGAGATGATTTCATCAAGGATATTATTTTGATTTCATGGAACCATAGACAACTCTATTTTACTTAAGGTTCCAAGGAATCTAACGTATTGGATTTAGCTAGTGTTCATAATATAATTACTTAAGGCTCCTCTTTTTTGGAACAGCGTGGAGATTCCCACGCAAGGAAAAATTATGTTGCAGCGGTCGTCGCTTAGTCAACAACTAATCCGCGTCCTCCACGTTTTTATTCGGTCGGAAGCCGTGCGTCCCACGACTAGTCCACGACGCAGGCCACGAACCCTCGGCAGTCTCCTCTTATGCACGTCAAGATGGGAGTTCGTACCGTACTTGGGGTCGTATGTCGCGAGATATTGCATGTCCAGGGTGCTGATATAATTATCACACTCTGTGCACATTTCCCTTAATGATGGCCGTACCGGCGAACCGTAATGTAGCTCGCATCATTCAACCCTTTGGTAGGCCGGTTCATTGCGACCACTGTTTTCCCAATCGTAACTCCTTCCTTGCGCGTGTTCCTCCCCCTTTGAATCGGGATGCCAAAGTCCTGCCTAACCTCGTGCCATGAGAGAGAGAGAGAGAGAGAGAGAGAGAGAGAGAGAGAGAGAGAGAGAGATGTGTATGCTTCCTCTCCTCTCTTCTATTGCAGTAGTAGAGTCTAATTCAACGCAATGACTGACATTCGTTGACTCGTGTGATTGTATTCCTTCTATCACATGCATGCGTTCCATACATTACTGGACCGTTCGCCGGCCTAATTCTTCGTTTTGGAAACAAAACAGGGTGAGTTGAACAGGATGAGGTCCAAAACAGCAGCAGGTGAGCAGCAGCCATCTTATTTTTCCACTGTTTGACTGGATTCGGAACCGTATCGCCGGCCGAAGCCATGGGTTTTCCAGGCCACCGAGCGAGCATAATGACTATAAATATATTACATTTAAAATTATTGATCGATCATTTCGAAGATAGTTACCATAGCCCCCGACATATGTTCGAAACCGACACTTCCCCGTCTTTATTTGGTTTAATCCGCATGAGATCAAAGCAAAGACCCGTAAATGCGAGTGCCATAGAATCCACCACCCACAGGTTTTGTTGAACATGATTCGGAAACATCTACCGTCCGGAGAAACGTCAGAGGTACGGCATAAGCACTGGAGTCTCAAAATGCAGAGCTGCTATGTGAGCCAGAAAAGGATAGCAATAAAACATCACAAGCGGCGTACACCACAAGCTGTCTATTATTCTTGATTACTTAGTAAGCGCTATGTTAAGCGTAGAAAAATCTATCGTTGCATTGATGAGCAATCCACGGGTTTTGCATGGAGCTAATGTTAGAATATGTGGTCCTTTTATAATTGAATAATATGTGACATTTTAATTTCAATCCTAGCATATAAGTTATTTTCATATTTTAGATATAATATAATTATAGATTTTATGCTTACAAAATCCATGAATAGAGAGATATATATGTCTGTACTGTACATACACGTGTGCGAAGAGGCCAAACATTTTCAAAGATTAGATAAAATAATTTATAATTTATTTCATCATCAAAATTCAAGATTTAATATATGCATATTCATAACTTCTCCCCCTTTTGTCATTATAGATAAGAAAGAAGAGACGAACATAATGATGTAAAATATTTTAATCATTACAAAACATATAAGTCATAAATACAAAGAAATCATATTATGAAAGATAAGATCATTTGAATACTAAAAGACATGATTCATATAGTAAATCTCTTTTTTAAATAAAATATCAAGAAAAAAATCATAGGAGTACAAAGAAGAGATCTTGATTAAAAAAAAAAAAGTAATTCTAAGAAATCAAGATAGATAAAACTCATTCAAATTCAAATCATCAAAATCATTTTCATAGTCCAAGAGATTGATAAAAATGATATATATAGATTCATCCATCTCATTTTTTTTAAAACTCTATAAGGTAGGGATTGAGAAGTTTTCAAGAAAAATATATTTCCTTTTTATTTTATACAAGCATGCCTTTGTCATTTATACCAAATCAAAATATGCATAATGTTTAAAATCAAAAAATAAATTTTATTATCAAAACCAAAAATATAAAACATAAGGCTTCTTTAAACAAGCGATTTGTTTAATCATTTTGATTCCAATGATAATACAATTTTCTTTTTATGTGTTTCATTTTATGTGATTGATTTCATATAAGTATACTCAAGTTTTTCATACGAAAATCATACATCATAGTTTAAAATTGAAAGAGAAAATCTCATCATATAAATCATTAAGATCAATAAACCATAAATCACCAAAAAATCATCATTACTTTAAATCATCATGCATAATTATAAATATAAACTTGTTAAGAATGATCATTATGTATCATTACTTTGGGTATGATACCAAAATATGATTTCAAGTTTTTAAGATATAACATACATAATTTCAAACTATAAACATGATATCAAACCTCTTAACATTTTCATTAAAACATCAAACATGCTTTCATCAAACATAAGGCATCTTTAATCAATATCGAAAAACAATATGAAAATCAACATAGTACACATTATTGCTTGTCAAGCATATACATAAGATTAATCTTATTTGGTGTACAAGCATTGTATTTTTATCTAACATTTTATTATATTTTCATAAAACATACAATTATCATGATCCCAATATTTATTTTTATTTATTTTTTATTTTTACTAACTAATTAAAAAATAACTCATGAAAAGCATCATGTAATTTTGAAATAAAATAAAGGGATTTCGTTTGAGTTGTTTACCTCGTCGACGAAAGTCATCAAAGCGAAGTTCGCCCATTCGTCTTCATCGGTTTGCTCCTCATCTTCGGAGGAACTCGTTTCGTCCCAAAGTGCTTTCATCTTCGGAGGAACTCATTTTTAAGTTTCATTTTAATTTTTGATTCTTGTTTTAAAAACTTTTTTATCTTTATTGTGAGAAGTTTAAGTTCATCATCACTTGAGCTTTCGCTTGATTAGTCTTCTTTTGTTCTAAGTGCAAAATCCTTCATGTTCTTTGGAAGGTTGTTCTCAAGTTTGTCATGTGCCACATTGATCATTTTGTAGGTCTTCAAAGACTCAATAAGTTGTTCAAGTAGGAAGTAGTTCAAATTCTTTGATTCTTGTATTGCTGTTACTTTTGAATCCCAATTTTTAGAAAGTAAACGTAAAAATTTATTCATAAGTTCAAGATTCGAAAATCTTTTACCAAGAGCTTTTAGACTATTGACGATATCCGTAAAATGGGTATATATGTCTCCAATAGTCTCGCTTGGTTCCATACGAAATAATTTAAAATCATGAATCAAAAGATTGACTTTAGACTCTTTAACTCTATTAGTGCCTTCGTGTGTGATTTCAAGAGTATGCCAAATATCGTATGCAGTTTTGCAAATAGAAATCCGATTAAATTCATTCTTATCTAAAGCGTAAAATAGAGTATTCATAGCTCTAGCATTTAAAGAGAAAGTCTTTTTCTCCAAATCATTCCAATCGTTCATTGGAAGAGAAGACATTTGAAAATCGCTTTCAATAATATTTCATAAATTCAAATATAAAGAAAGCAAGAAAACTCTCATTTGAGTTTTTCAATAAGTGTAGTCTATCTCATTGAACATAGGAGGACGAATGAAAGAAAAACCCTATTGAAAACCAAAAGCTTGTTGCTATGTAAATTTGAAAACGGGGGGGGGGTGAACTAGTGCAGCGGATTAAAACTTATAAATTTGAAAACGATTTCGTAAATGCGTAGAGATTTCAATTCGTCAATGACTTGGAGAAAGTAGCTCGAGTAAAGTGAGAAGATGAAAATCAGAAGCTTGCTGCTATGTAAATAATAGTTTCAGAAAAGTAAATACTCACACATTCAAGGAACACACCAATTTAAAGTGGTTCGATCAAAATGACCTACATCATCTTGCGAAGCCTTCTTTAATGAGGCTCCCAACTTCTACTAGCAAATCACTTTGAAGGGAAAGGATAAATACCCCTCTTACAACCTTTTACAAGTGGTTCACACTCTTACAAATTTTCAAAGAGAAAGAGGGAGGTGAACACTCAAGCTATTGAAAATAAAACTTGCTAAAGACTTTGCTAAGGCTTTTATCTCAATCTCTTGCTTCTCAAAAGTTGTCTTCTCTGTTGAGAATTGAGGGGTATTTATAGGCCCCAAGAAGATTTAAATTTAGGCTCCAAATTTGAATTACTTTTGGGTTCCCGGTGTTGATAGTGCCACCGCTTGTCAGTGTTTGACACTGATAGTGTACTGGCGGTGCCACCGCCTAGTTCGACGGTACCATCGCCCGACCTTTCGGGTTCTGGGTGGTGCCACCACCTAGACTATTTCAACTCATTGGTTGGGCTCCAAATTTGGCCCAAACCAATCCAAATTCGGGCCTAGTTGACCCATAACCAAGTTATAAGATTAACTCTTAATCCTAACCCTAATTACATATAAACTATGAAATTAAAATATAATTCTAAGCAAGTTTTTAACCGGCAACGTCAAGTTTTCTTCCGGTGAGCTTTTCGGTGAACTTACAGTGGACTTCTGATACACCCTTGGATTTCTTTCAGCGGACTCCCAGTAGGCTCCCGGTCTTATGGCGAGTTCAGCGAGTCTTTGGCAAGTAACCGAATCTTCTCGGTGATCTCTGTAAACCTCCGACGATCTCTTCGGCGGACTTCCAAAAACTTCGGCAAGTCCCCAATTTCTTCTCGGTTGGTTCCAGCAGCACTTCCGACGAATCTTCGGACTCTCAGCGGACTCCCGAACACCCATCAACTTCGATAGACTTGCTTTATGTCTTCAAGCTATCATAGGTAATCCTGCACACTTAACTCAATAATATGGATTATATCAATTAACCCATTAATTGATTTCATCATCAAAATATGAGATTCAATAATCTCCCCCTTTTTTATGATGACAATCAATTGATGACGGAGTTAAACATAACTCTCCCTATCTACATGCCATATAATGAGAAGATAAAAACTCTTGAATTCAATTTCTTTGAATTTAAGCCTAAACCGATAAGTTCTATCCGTTGAACTTATCATTATTTTCTATAAGCATGAGCAAATACGAAACTTCGTATTTCTCATAATTTCAAGCTATGAAAATTATTTTCAAGTCGAATGATAAAAGATAATTATCATTGCGACAAGAGATATGAACTTTCAATATAAATCTCATGATATAATATAAGGCATGATTTCATATGATCATGAGATAAAATGACAACCAATCTAAAAACTTTCATATTGCGATATTCTCAAAAAGTTTTACGATGTATATAAGATATTTTTGCGATGCATATAAGACATTTGCATTACACAACATATTAGCTTTTACAATTCATATAAGTCATGCTATGACATTTGCAATGCATATAAGACATTTGCATTACACAAGCTTTTGCAATTCATATAAGTCATGCTATCACATTTGCGATGTATATAAGACATTTGCATTACACGGTTAGGATCAAGAGCACTAAGAGGGGGGGGGGATGAATTAGTGCAGCGAAAAACTTTCGATGATAAAAACTGCGTTCGTACGATGAAATCGTTTCCGACATAAAACCATTTTCAGAAACTTAACTTGAAAGCGAGTTCGTAAAGGAGTGCAGCAAAAGTAATAAGGAAGTAAAGCACATATGGAGGTTTGCAGTAAGGTAAGCAGCAAGAAGAAATGCAAACCAGAGAGCACCGTAATTTTAGAGTGGTTCGGTCAATCTTGACCTACATCCACTTTTGGCTTCCTCCTCCGACAAGGTCACCGACGTCCACTAGAGGCTTTCTTTCAATAGGCGAAGGACAACCACCCTTTTACAGTTTCACTCCTTTTGACGGGCTTAGGAGACAACCCTTACATAATTTTCTCTCCTTTCTTGAAAGATCAAAACTTGGAAGAAAAGAGGGAGGAGAACTTCTAGCCTTTACAACACTTTTGAGCTCTAAAAATTACAGATTAAGATTGGATTTTTGATGCCCTTTCATGCAGGAAAGGGTGAGGTATATATAGGCCCCATACTGGTTTGAATTTGGAGCTAAAAAATGTCACCTCCCGGATTTTCGGGGTCCTAGCGGTACTACCGCTAGACTGGGCGGTACGACTGCCTAACAAAGCTCAGAGACCGAGCTCGGGTGGTGCCACCGCCTGACTGGGGTGGTTCCACCGTCTAGTCTCGCTCGGAGATTGAGCCCAGGCGATGCCACTGCCTGACTTGGGCGGTTGCACCGCCCAGATTTCCTGGGAAACTGAGCTCCTAGGCGGTGCCACCGCCGACCAGGAAATCTGGGTCCGAATGGGCTGATCCATTCGACCCAATTTGGGTATGTCAAGAGCCCAATTGCCCCCAGATTAAGTTAATGGGATCACCTCCCATTCCTAGCTTAATCTACATGCTAACTACGATATTTCTTAAGACATTTACTACAACTTGCTCCGGTGCGTCAATTGCTTCTTCTGGTAAGCTTATGGCGAACTTCCGGTGAACATCCGATGAACCTTCGACGATGCTCTGACGGACTTCCGGCCAACTCCTAGACTTGCGATGATCCACTTAGCGAGTTCCGATGAGCTTCTTTGGCAAGCTCCTGGACTTCTCGGATTTGTTCCCGTAGAACCTCCGACGACCGTCCAGACTTTCGTCGAACTCTCGAACCCCCAACGTGATCATGGTCTTGACTCTGGCGTAACTCCTGCTACATGTCTTTCTTCCATCGTAGTTAATCCTGCACACTTATCTCAACATATGGATTAGATAACAAATGATAATTGACTTCATTATCAAAATCCGAGATTCAACAATCTCCTCCTTTTTGATGATGACAATCAATTGATAACAGAGTTAACCTTAACTCCCCCTATCTATATGCCATACTTGAGATAAGTTATTCTTGAATTCAAAGCCTTTGAATTCAAGAGTTATATTGATAAGTTAAGATCGTTTAATCTTATTAATACTCCCATCATGATTCCTATCATGATGTATTTATCTGAAAATGGTGTCAAGGCTTGACATCAATTTTCAGGTTTTACATTTCAAATGTAAAAGATAACAATTGTAGCAATTCATCATATGGTAAGATATCAACATGTAAAACTCCGATGTAAGTTCTTGATATCTTAACATAATGCAAATATGACAATAACATTGTGCAAATATGGCAATCATAGCAATTCTATCACCAATTTATCATATATTTTGATGCAAGCTTTTGATACCTTAACATAATTCAAATTCAAATATGGCACTCATAGCATCAATTCATATATTTCTCATTCAAATATGGCACTCATAGTATCAATTCATATATTTCTCCCCCTTTGTCATCAACAAAAAGGAGAATGATATTAGTAAATTTTAACTAGGTTTATGTCATTTTTCAATAATGAGTGATAGGATACCAATTATACAAACATGACATGGAGATGACTTTCATTACTTCTTCCTCTTTATTTGTTATTATTTTTTTGCATGAAGGAGGAAAGCCATTTGTGAGCTTACTCGAATGAAGTTAAAATTGATAAGATATTAAAGCATACTTTATTTTTACAAGAATCAAGATATGTGTGTGAATCAAATCCTTGCATGTAAAACTATTTCTTAAAAGATATAAGAAGGAATCATCAAATCCATTTCTTGAAAGATATTTTTCACATGATAAGTCTATGAGAGATGCATTTGCTAGTTGATTCCATATGTCAAAAATCAATGATGTGAATCCAAAACTCGATATGACATATGTTTATTAAGTTTGGAAGAGAATAATGTATCGAGAAAATTCAATTGTTAGGATCAAGAAGATCCGAAAATGAAATTTAACACTTTCATATATTTAGACGAGGTTTTGCTATAGATTTTTAAATTCACTCATGAAGATAAAACATGCTTATTATCATGGAAATTTTTGTATCCAAAACACATAATTTCCAACATGTAATTAAGGCATGTAATTGTGTAAAATCATCATGGCAATTAAGTGATTTGATCATTAAATAATAAAAAAATCTGAAAAAATAATCTTAACAAGTTTATGCATTCGGACATATTAACATTCCTAATTCTCTTCTAATGAAATTAAATTAATTTTCACTTAGAGGTTTTGTAAAAATATCAGCTAGTTGATGCTTAGTATCAATGAACTCTATGATTACATCATGATTAGTGACATGGTCTCATATAAAGTGATGTCTAATATCAATATGTTTTGTTTTTGAGTATTGAACGAGATTCTTTGTTAAACATATTACACTTGTGTTATCACATTTAATGAGAATGTTTTTAAGATGGACTTTATAATCTTCTAAGGTGTTTTTCATCCACACAACTTGTGCACAGCATACACTAGCTGCAATATACTCAGCTTCGGTTGTTGATAGTGCAACCAAGTTTTGTTTCTTAGATGACCAGGAAACAAGGGAATATCCAAAAAATTGACATGTTCCTAATGTGTTTTTTTTATCTAGTCTACACCCAGTAAAATCCGCATCAGCATAAGCAATTAACTCAAAATTCTTAGATTTTGGATATCATAATCCTAGATTTATGGTACCTTTAAGATATAGTATTCTTTTAACCGCTTTGAGATGAGATATCTTAGGGTTCGATTGAATCCCAGTACAAAGTCCTACACTGAACATGATATCTGGTCTAGTTGCAGTGAGGTAAAGTAAACTTCATATCATACCCCTATAAGTTTTTTGATCGAAGCTTTCTCCACTTTCATCAACTTCTAACTTAGTGGAGGTGCTCATAGGAGTGTTAATAGCTTTTGAGCTATCCATATTAAATCTTTTTAGCAGATCTAAAGCATATTTAGTTTGACTAATAAAGATTCCATTGCTTAGTTGCTTAATTTGTAAGCCTAAGAAAAAGGTTAATTCTCCCATCAAACTCATTTCAAATTCGAGACTCATGGTTTTAGCAAAAGATTCACAAAGAGATTCATTCGTAGAACCGAAGATAATATCATCAACATAAATATGAACAATGAGAAAATTATTTTCAAAATTCTTGATAAACAATGTAGTATCGACCTTGCCTTTTGTGAAATTATTTTCAATAAGAAAAGTACTAAGTCTATCATACCAAGCCCTTGGGGCTTGTTTTAAACCATAGAGAGCTTTAGTTAATTTAAATACATGATTAGGGAGGCTATTATTTTTAAATCCGGGAGGTTGTTCAACATAAACTTTTTCAGAAATAAAGCCATTAAGAAAAGCGCTTTTAACATCCATTTGAAATAACTTAAAATTATTATTACTAGCATAGGCAAGGAGCATCCTTGTGGCTTCTAATCTAGCCACAAGAGCGAAAGTTTCTTCGTAATCGATACCTTCTTCTTAGTTGAAACCTTTGGCCACTAATCTAGCCTTGTTTCTAACCACGATACCAGATTCATCTTGCTTGTTTTTAAAGACCCATTTAGTACCAATAACTAAATGGTCATTTGGCCCAGGAATAAGCTTCCACACCTCATTTCTCTCAAATTAATTTAACTCATCTTGCATTGCGATAATCCATGAATCATCTTTCATGGCTTTATCAATACATTTAGGTTCAA
Source organism: Musa schizocarpa (assembly GCA_900464855.2). Classification (NCBI taxonomy): domain Eukaryota; kingdom Viridiplantae; phylum Streptophyta; class Magnoliopsida; order Zingiberales; family Musaceae; genus Musa; species Musa schizocarpa. The sequence continues at coordinate 25,215,605 of LS990925.1, read as the reverse complement.
TTTGGGAGAGAAAAACGGCATTGACATAAATTTTTAAGAGAAGAACGTGTTTGAACCCCCTTAGATATGTCTTTTAGGATTAGTTCCTTAGGATAAGCATCTACATACTTCCAATCCTTGGGTAAGGATGTTTCGGAAGTGGATGCATCCAAGTTGCTAGTTGGAGAAGGGGTTTCATTTAAATTCAAAGAATCGAAATTAACATCATCATCAAAATCATTTTTCTTGATTTTGGAAATCTCATTGAAAACAACATGAATGGATTCTTTTATAATTAAAGTTCTTTTATTGAAGATACGAAAAGCTTTATAAACCAAAGAATAACCAAGAAAAAAATCTTAATCAGATTTAACATCAAATTTTCTTAAGGCATCTTTTTCATTCAAGATGAAACACTTACACCCAAAAACTTTAAAATATGAAACATTGGGTTTTTTATTGTTCCACAACTCGTAGGGAGTTTTGGTGAGTAAGGGTCTTACTAGAACTCTATTCAAAATATAGCATGTAGTGTTTATGGATTCGGCCCAAAAATATTTGGGTAGGCCATGTTCATTCAACATGGTTCTTGTCATTTTTTGTAAATTTCTATTCTTTCTTTCTACTACTCCATTTTGTTGAGGATTTCTTGGAGTAGAGAAGTTGTGGTTGTATCCATTAGATTCATAAAATTTTTGAAAATCATGGTTTTAAAATTCACCACCGTGATCACTTCGAATTGATGAAATCATAAAACCTTTTTCATTTTGAACAAGTTTACAAAACTTGGTGAAATATCTAAAGCATTCATTTTTGTGTTTCAAGAAATAAGTCTATGTGTATCTACTATAGTCATCTACAATGACGAAGGCGTATTTGCTACCTCTTAGGCTTGATGTAGAGATTGGTCCGAACAAGTCCATATGAATCAATTATAAGGGCCTAGAGGTGCTTATTTGATTCTTAGATTTGAAACTACCCTTAATTTATTTTTCTAATTGACAAGCATCACACACATTATCTTTGATGAACTTGATATGAGGAATTTCTCGTACAAGTTCTTTAGATGATATTTGAGTGATTAGTTTCATGCTAACATGACATAATCTCCTATGCCAAAGCCAAGCATCCTCATTCAAAACCGAGAAACACATTTCATTGCAAAGATCATTGATGTCAATGGTGTCTACGTTATTCTGTTTTAATGCAATCATAGATGTGTTTTTATGTGGTTTTTCAATGATGCAAGCATTAGATTTGAATTTGACGATATATCCTTTATCACATAATTGACTAATGCTCAAGAGGTTATGTTTTAAACTATCAACTAACAAAATATCTTCAATAAAGAAGTTGGATTTGTTACCTATGGTTCCTTTGCAAATGATTTTACCCTTGTTGTTGTCTCCAAAGGTGACATAGCCTTCATCTATGCTAGTGAGCTTAGAGAATTGAGATGGATCTCCGATCATATGCCTTGAGCATCCACTATCAAGGTACCATCTCTTGCTCCTAGCTTGTGATGGTGTATGTCTCTACAAGAAAGGATAATTTTTAGGTATCCATTTACTTTTGAGTGCCTCAAACATGGATCTACATTGTTTATTATGTTGCATAGAGTTTATCAAGGTTCTTTTAGGGACCCAAATCAGTTTGTTCAGGCTAATTTTCTTGAATGGACAATGATACGTTTTATGTCCATGTTTACAACAAAAGTTGCATTTGCTTTGGTGCCGAACATGTAAGATAGGGCCTTTTATGAAGGTGGTTAGATTTTGGTGAGGACTTCTCACAAATCCGATTCCACTTCTTTTGGGAACGTGACCCTTATTTGTAAGGATCACGTTCAAAGACTTGCTACCAACCTTGAATTTCTTCAAGGCATCCTTAAGTAGCAAGTTCTCCTTCTGGAGAGTTTCTAGATCAGGACATTTTTCACATTGAGCTAAACTATCATGATATTCAGTTTTTAATTTATCAAAATTACTAATAAGACTATCATGCTCCTTTTTTAATAATTTATATTTTCTACTAATTATTTTGTATTAATTAATTAAGTCATGGAAGGCATTTAATAATTCATCAAATGATAAATCTGCATCAATTAAATTTGTTACCTCTTCTCCGATGGCCATTAAGGCGTAATGAGCAACTTACACGGTGTTGGACTCCTCTTCTTCGGACGCGCTCGAGTCATCCCACGTTGCTTTGAGCGCCTTCTTCATTGATATTCTCTTCTTGGCTTGGGGACAATCACTTTTATAGTGTCCTGGCTTTTTGCACTCGTAGCAAATAACTTGGTCCTTTTTGGGTTCAAATTTATTTTTTGTGTCATTTTTAAACTTGTTTTTCTTCATGAATTTTTTGAATTTTCTTGTTAGAAGTGTCAAGTTATCGTCACAGTCCTCATCACTTGAGTTTTCTCTCAAGTGGTCATCTAAAGTTCTAAGTGCCATATCTTTCATGTTCTTTAGAAGGATGTCTTCTTGCTCTTCATGAGCCTTGCAAGTCATTTCATAGGTCATTAATGACCCGATTAGTCCTTGAAGAGGGAAGTTGTTTAAATCTTTAGCCTCTTGAATAGCAGTGACTTTAGGGTCCCAACTCTTAGGAAGGGATCTTAGAATCTTATTTACGAGCTCAAAATCTAAAAAACTTTTACCGAGTCCTTTTAGACCATTGACGACATCCGTGAATGGTGGTGCCACCGCCGACCTAAGCGGTGCCACCGTCGGCCAGGAAATCTAGGTCCGAATGGGCTGATCCATTCGGCCCAATTTGGGTCTGTCAAAGGCCCAATTGCCCCCAGATTAAGTTAATGGGATCACCTCCCATTCCTAGCTTAATCTACATGCTAACTATGATATTTCTTAAGATATTTACTGTAACTTGCTCAGGTGAGTCAATCACTTCTTCCGGTAAGCTTCCGGCGAACATCCGACGAACCTTCGGTGATGCTTCGGCGGACTTTTGGCCAACTCCTGGACTTACGACGATCCACTTAGCGAGTTCCGATGAGCTTCTTTGGCAAGCTCCTAGACTTCTCGGATTTGTTCCTGCAGAACCTCCGACGACCGTCCGGACTTCCGTCGAACTCTCGAACCCCCAACGTGATCATGGTCTTGACTCCAGCGCAACTCCTACTGCATGTCTTTCTTCCATCATAGTTAATTCTGTACACTTATCTCAATATTTGGATTAGATAACAAATAACAATTGACTTTATCATCAAAATCCAAGATTCAACATATACAAGCTTTTGCAATTCATATAGGTCATGCTATCGATGCATATAAGACATTTACATTACACAAGCTTTTGCAATTCATATAAGTCATGCTATCGATGCATATAAGACATTTGCATTACACAACATATTAGCTTTTGCAATTCATATTTTGCACAAGTCATCAATCTTTTGCACATTCTTCTCCCCCTTTGTCATCAAGAAAAAGGAGATGAGGTTTTAAGCACAAAACTCATGATCATTGAAGCCATTCATAAAATCATCTAATAAGAAAAAAGTCTTGAAAAGGAGATGGCAAAATTGACAAAGCTTCAACTTGGCATTAATATTGATCATTCAAGAAAGACATCAAATCATCCAAAATAACATGAAGGAGCCATCAAAATGTTGACAAAATTTTAGAAAGAAACATCCAACATCATATACTAGGATAATGTCAAAACGCACGTCAAGGTAGCATAGAGGTTTACAATAATAAGGAAGAAGTCAAATCCATGAAAACTGAAAAGAGGATGAAAAATTTTGAAAAATACATACAATCAAGCTCATTCACAGGGACAATTTAACATGCCTAGTTCCCTTCTAATAAAGTTAAATTGACCTTTATTTAAGACTTTTGTAAAAAATGTGTGCTAATTGATGCTTTGTGTCAATAAACTCTAGAATGACATTATTGTTAAGGACTTGATCGTGTATAAAATAATGTCTAATGTCAATATGCTTAGTTTTAGAGTGTTGAATTGGATTTTTGGTAAGACAAATGACACTTGTATTATCATATTTTATGAGAATGTTCTTCAAGTAAATTCCATAGTCTTTCAAAGTATTCTTCATCCAAACAACTTGTGCACAACATGCACTTGTAGTTATGTATTCAGCTTCCACTATAGATAGTGCAACCGAATTTTGTTTCTTAGAAGTTCAAGAAACAAGTGCATGTCCTAAGAACTGGCATGTTCCGGATGTGCTTTTTCTATCTATCCTGCATCCGCCAAAATCAACATCTACATATGCTATTAAATCAAATTTATCGGATTTCGGATACCATAATACTAAATTGGGAGTTCCTTTAAGATATCTAAAAATTATTTTAACACTTTTAAGATGAAATAATTTAGGATTAGATTGAAACCTAGCGCAAAGTCATACACTAAACATAATATCCGGTCTAGTCGCTGTGAGGTAAAGTAGACTTCCTATCATTCCCCTATACATTTTTTGATCAAAGTTTTCACCATTTTCATCTATATCTAACTTAGTGGAAGTACTCATAGGAGTGTTTATCGCTTTTGAACCATTCATGTTAAATCATTTTAATAATTCTAATGTATATTTAGATTGATTAAGAAATATACCATTACTAAGTTATTTAATTTGTAATCCTAAAAAGAAAGTTAATTCTCCCATTAGGCTCATTTCAAATTCATGACTCATACATTTGGCAAATGATTCACATAGTGATTCATCCGAAGAACCAAAAATAATATCATCAACATAAATTTGAACAATAAGAAAATTATTTTTAAAATGTTTGATAAACAATATAGTATCAACCTTGCCTTTTGTAAAATTATTTAAAATAAGAAAGGAACTAAGCCTTTCATACTAAGCTCTAGGAGCTTGTTTTAAGCCATAGAGAGCCTTAGTCAATCTAAATACATGATTAAGAAGAAGAGAATTTTCAAATCCGGGAGATTGTTCAACATACACTTCTTCAGAAATAACACCATTCAAGAAAGCACTTTTGACATCCATTTGAAATAGTTTAAAATCATTACTACTAGCATAGGCAAGGAGCATCCTAATGGCTTTTAATCTAGCCATAGAAGCGAAGGTCTCTTCATAGTCGATACCTTCTTCTTGGTTGAAACATTTGGCCACTAGTCTAGCCTTGTTTCTAACCACGATACCACATTCATCTTGCTTGTTTCTAAATGTTGAATCTCGAATTTTGATGATGACGTCAATTGTCATTTGTTATCTAATCTATATGTTGAGATAAGTGTGCAGGATTAACTACGATGAAAGTAAGACATGCAGCAGGAGTTGCGTCGGAGTCAAGACTATGATCACGTTGGGAGTTCGAGAGCTCGACGGAAGTTCGGACGATCGTCAGAGGTTCTACGGAAACAAATCCGAGAAGTCTAGGAGCTTGCCAAAAGAAGCTCGTCGGAACTTGCCAAGTGGATCGTCGCAAGTCCAGGAGTTTGCCGGAAGTTCGTCGGAGCATCGCCGGAGGTTTGTCAAATGTTCGCCGGAAGAAGCGATTGACGCACCAGAGCATGTTGCAGTAAATGTCTTAAGAAATTCGCAGTTAGCACGATGATTAAGTTAGAAATGGGAGGTGATCCCATTAACTTAATCTTGGGGCAATTGGGCCATTGAAAGACCAAATTGGGCCGAATGGATCAGCTCATTCGGACCCAGATTACTTGGCCAGTGGTTGCACTGCTTGGGTCGGCGGTGGCACCACCCAGGGCTCAGTTTCAGAGCTCTGGCTGGGCTGTGCAACCGCCCCAGTCAGGCGGTGGCACCGCCTGAGCTCGGTCTTCGAGCTCTGACAGAGGTGCAACCACCCTAGTCAGGCGGTGCAACCGCCAGACCCCGGAATTCTAGGAATTGATAGTTTTGAGCTCGGAATTCAAACTAGTTTGGGGCCTATAAATACCCCACTCTTTCAGGAATGAAAGAGCAACGAAAACCACCGAAATCCTAATCTTACTTTGTGATTTTTAGAGCTCAAAAGTGTTGTATAAGACATTTACTCTGGGTCTTTGTGCTAAATACGAATTTCTTAAGACATTTACTGCAACTTGCTTTGGAGCGTCAATCGCTTCTTCCGGTGAGCTTCCGGCGAACTTCCGACGAACATCCGATGAACCTCCGGTGATGCTCCGACAGACTTCCGGCAAACTCCTGGACTTGTGACGATCCACTTGGTAAGTTCCGACGAGCTTCTTTTGGCAAGCTTCTGGACTTCTCGGATTTGTTCCCACAGAACCTCCGACGACCGTCTGAACTTCCGTCGAGCTCTCGAACTCCCAACGTGATCATAGTCTTGACTTTGGCGCAACTCCTCCTGCATGTCTTACTTTCATCATAATTAATCCTGCACACTTATCTCAACATATGAATTAGATAACAAATGACAATTGACGTCATCATCAAAATCCGAGATTCAACAATCTTCCCCTTTTTTATGATGACAATCAATTGATAATGGAGTTAACCTTAACTCCCCCTATCTATGTGTCATAATTGAGATAAGTCATTCTTGAATTCAAAACCTTTGAATTCAAGAGACATATTGTTAAGTTTAAATTATTTAACCTTATCAATACTCCCATCATGATGTATCTCTTTGAAAATGATGTATGATGTCAAAGCTTGACATCCATTTTCAAATTTCAAATGTGAATGATGGTCATGGTAGCAATTCATCATATGGTAAGATATCAATACGTAAAGTTACGATGCAAGTTCTTGATATGATGCAAATATGGCAATCATAGCAAACATGGCATAATGCAAATATGACAATCACAGCAAACATGTTTTAGCAATCATAGCATTTCAATCATAGCATTTCAATCATAACATTTCAAGTGATGATGTAGTCATAGCATAATCATAGCATCAATAATCATATATCTGCCTCTTTCAACATAATATGACATTTATAGCATCAATTCATATGCTTCATATATCTGTTTCTTTCAACATAATATGACATTTATAGCATCAATTCATATGCTTCATATATCAGCTTCTTTCAACATAATATGACATTTATAGCATCAATTCATATGCTTCATATATCAGCTTCTTTCAACATAATATGACATTTATAGCATCAATTCATATATTTCTCCCCCTTTGTCATCAACAAAAAGGAGAACGATATAAACAAATATACATGCGATGCCATAAGTAGGTTCATGTCATTTACAAATATCTCAAGAAAAACATGACATGGAGATTATTTACATAGAGTGAAAACTTCTTCCTTTTTATTTGTTATTATCTTTTTTGCATGAAGGAAGAAAGCCATTTGTGTAGTTCAAATCGATAGGATATTAAAGCATGCTTTACAAGGATCGGGATATTTATGTGAATCAAATCCTTGCAAACAAAATATCTTCCTTTTATAAGAAGGAATCATCAAATTTATTTCTCAAAGGGAATATTTTTCACATGATAAGTCTAAAAGATATGCATTTGCTAGATAATTCTATTTGTCAAAAAAATCAATGATGTGAATCAAAGTCCGAAAGAGAATAATGTATTCATGAAATCTGATTGGAACTGAAAATTTAGTTTAACATTTACATGCAATCGGACAAGACTATACAATCATGAAGACATGATCATTGTTATGAAATTTTTTGTATTAATTTCCAACATGTTATTTTATGCATGACATAGAAAAATCTCATCTTTAGTAAAATGCCAAGAAAAATAGTAGGAGTATAAAGAAGAGATCTTGATTAAAAAAAATATCTCAAGTAATTCCAATAAACCAAGATCATGATTTTGATAATACTTATTCAAATTTAGATCATCAAAATCATCAAAATCTCAACATTTCTTTCAAGAGATTCAAAATGGCATAAATAATTTTATTGATCTCTTAGTGAAAAATCGATAAGATAGAGAAATTTTTTTTTAAAAAAAATGCTTTCCTCCTTTTGTTTCAACTTATTGAATGATTTCATACATGCATGTTCTTTTCTTTCAAATCCATGCATCATTCATTAATACCAAAAAAGAACTTTCAAAATATCATAAAAATTATCATGCATAAGTTCGAAATATAAACTCGTTAAGCATGCTTTCAAGTCATCATTATATTTTCATTAAGATATAATTTTCTTTTTATGTGTTTCATTTTAAGTGATTGATTTCATACAAGCATGATTAAGTTTTTTTTTTTTTCGTATGAAAACATATATCATAGTTTAAAATCGAAAAGGCCACGTTCATTATCGTAAAAATCGATAATTCATAAATTTCAAGAATCATCATGCATAAATTCAAAACATAAACTTATTAAGCATGATATCAAATTATTACTTCAAATCAAACATGATTTCATTAATCATAGAGCATCTTCAATCAAAATTGAGAAACAATATGATTCATCTTGTTAGGTATACAAGGATTAGATTTATATCTAATATTCTATTGCATTATTAAAACATCAAGCATGATTTCATAAGGTATTTTTAATCAAAATCATTTTGTTTGTTTATCATAAAATATGTAATTTTCATGATTACTTTTAAAATCACTAGAAAGGTAAGCATGATCCAATTTTATTTTTGCATTTTCATTAAACATGTAATTCAAAAAAAGATAATTTTCTAAACTAATTTAAGAACAACTCATGAAAAGTATTATGTAATTTAAAAATAAATTAAAGGAGTTTTGTTTAAGTTGTTTACCTCATTGTCGAATGCCGTTAAGGCGTAGTTTGTCACCTTGCCTTTGTTGATTTTCTTCTTATCTTTGGATGAGCTTAATTCGTTCAAAGTCATCTTCTTCGTCTTTTTAAGTTCATTTTTAATTTTTGATTCTTATTTTAAAAATTTCATGAGGAGTTCAAGTTCACCATCACTTAAGCTTTTGCTCGAGTGGTCTTCAATTGTTCTAAGTCCAAAATCCTTCATATTCTTTAGAAGGTGGTTCTCAAGTTCTTTATATGTATTGCATATTATTTTATAGGTCATCAAAGACCCTATAAGTTCTTCAATTGGAAAATGGTTCAAGTTATTTGATTCTTATATTGCGATTATTTTCGAATCCCAATTTTTAGAAAGCGATCGTAAAATCTTGTTAACGAGTTCAAAATCTGAAAAACTTCTACCAAGTGCTTTTAAACTATTGACAACATCCGTAAAATGGGTGTACATGTTTCCAATGGTTTCGCTTGGTTTAATATGAAATAGTTCAAAATCATGCATTAAAAGATTGATCTTCGAATCTTTTACTCTATTTGTGCCTTCGTGTAGAGTATGCCAAATATTGAAAGTGGTTTTGCAAGTAGAAACCCGATTAAACTCAGTTTTATCTAAGGCACAAAATAGGGCATTCATAGCCTTTGCATTTAGAGAAAAGTCTTCTTCTCCAAATCATTCCAATGGTTCATTGGAAGAGAAGACCTTCAAAAACCATTTTCAATAATATTCCATAAATTTAAATCCAACGAGAGCAAGAAAACTCTCATTCGAGTTTTCTAATGTGTGTAGTTCGTCTCATTGAACAAGGGAAGATGAATGAGAGAGTGACCATATTGAAAGATGAAAAGAGCCATTTCTCTTAGGTGTTAAATCAAATGAGAAATACAAGGCTTTGATACCAATTATTAGGAAAAGAGTCGGTACTAAGAGGGGGGGAATTGCAGTGAGTAAAAAATTATATCGGTTTAAAATTTCATTACGATTAAATCTGTTTCCGACAAAAAATTGTTTTATAAATGTATTAACTTTGAAAGCGTATAGAAGAGCGTAGTGGATGTAAAGCAAGTAAAGTGATTTACAGTAAAGTAAATTGCACGAGAGAAACACAAACCATATTTTTACAGTAGTTCGGTCGTCGTGATCGACATCCACTTCGCCGACTCCTCTTCTGTCGAGATCACCGACATTCACTATCAGTATTCTTTCAATGGGCAAATACCAACTATCCTTTTACACCCCTCTTCTCCTTTTCACAGGTTTAGGAGACAACCTTTTACAACCCTCATTTATAAGGTATTCTTTTCACACCTCCCTTAAAACTCTCTCTAAGCTTTGGAAGGAGGGAACTCAACTTTTTGAGGTTTACAACTTTAAAATCATAGGATTTACTCAATATTTCTTACTTATCTATGTAGGAATAGTTGGGGTATTTATAGGCCCTAAATGGATTCAAATTTGGAGCCCAAAATTTAAACCCCCGAAATTTTAGAGTACGGGCGGTACCACTGCCTGCAGCCTAACACTGGGTGGTACCACCACCTAGACAACCTCAGAGACTAAGTCTAGGTGGTACCACTGCTCAAACTGGCAGTACCACCGCCGGACATAGTCTCGGAGACTGTGCCATGATGGCTTCACCTGTTTGGTCATTGTTTGGGCCTTTCTCTTGGCCCAACACAGCCCAAACTTGGCCCAACTATCCCCTAATTAGATTGGCCCAATTCTAATCCCTATTATGTACTAACTATAAATTTAAAGATATTTACTAAGCTAAACAAAGTTCGTAAGTCTAGATTTCTTCCAGCGCACTTCCGGCGAACTTCCAATGATCTCTCGGCAATGTTCTAGTGGACTCCTGACAAGCTCCTGGACTTCATGATGATCTTCTTGGTGAGTTTTGATAAGCTTCTTTGGCAAGCTCTAGGACTTCTCGGTCAATTTTGACAGAACTTCCGACGAACGTCCGGACTTCTGACGAACTCTCGAACTCCCAACGAAATCACGTTCTTGACTCTGGGACTTCATTTTTCTTTATACCTTGCTATCGTAGTTAATCCTGCATATGTAAAAACACACTACGATCTAGATAATTATTACTAAGCATAAATCATGTCATCCGATATGTCATTGGTCCAAGGACGTTTTGTCTCATTCTTCGGCGCATCGTCCTCTCTTGCGACCTATTGCCCAATCGGCCAATTGACCTCTGCAACTCTGATATCCTTGGCAAAATATTCGCTCTTCTGAGCCCAATGCTCGAATCCATGGCTCGAAGCCTTCTATAGATACGTTGACCGATCCTCTGGCCCGATGTCCAATCTTCTGACATATTTTCCTCCGACGCAATATGATTCTTCTTGCTTTAATTGTCTCTCCCTGATTGAAGCATCCTGCATCACTCAAAACGAATATCAAATCATAAATATTTATCAATTGATTTCATCATCAAAATTCGAGATTCAACATCTTTCACATGAATTCTTTCTTAATGAAGGAAGAATTTTTATTTTTTTTATGAGATGAACACCTGCAAGAGTGAGGAGTTGATTTCAAATAAATATCTTGATCCCTATGAAAATTGAAGCATGATTTAATAAAACTCTTTTATCATTTTTGACTTGATTCAAATCATTCAAAAAATTGGTTTTTAATAGATTCCCTCCTTACTTTCCTTCTTCATACAAAGTTTTGATGATTAAAAAAAAGGAGAGAAGTTGATGGAAGCTATCTCTTTAAATGTTTATAACTTTTAATGTGAGAACTTTTGAATGATACCATGTCATGAAAGCTTGAATATGATTGGTATCGTCAAATACAAATTGAAATGTGGTATGAATTTTTACCATACTTGCATTGTTGAATCGTTCTCCTTTTTGTTGATGACAAAGGAGGAGAAATAATATCAAAATACGGTAAATTGATGACAAATGCATGTAATGTATTTCATCATATATACTTGAAATATTTGCTTGAGAAAATTTCTTCATTATGTTAAGATATCTAGAGCTTAACTTGTTATTTTACAATTAATATCTTGCCATAGAATGATGAATTACTATCTTTATCATCTTTCATATTTGAAATATCATACTTGAAAATGGATGTCATGCCTTGACATCATTATGAGAATATTAGATCATGATTGGAATCATGATGTGTATGTTGATAAGTTTAATGAACTTGTCTTACCAGTTTGTTTCTTGAATTCAAAGGCCTTGAATTCAAGAATGTTTTTTATCTAGTATGACATATAGATGGGGGAGTTAAGGTTAACTCCGTCATCAATTGATTGTCATCATAAAAAATGGGGAGATTGTTGAATCTCGGATTTTCATGATGAAGTCAATTGTAAATTGTTTGATTTAATCTATATGTTGAGATAAGTGTGCAGGATTAATTACGATAGCAATAAGACATAAAGTAGGGTTTGTGTCGGAGTCAAGATCGAGATCTCATTGGGAGTTCGAGAGTTCGACGGAAGTCCGAACGTTTATCGAAAGTTCTGCTAGAACCAACCGAGAAATCCAGGAGCTTGCCAAAGAAGTTCATTGTAAAGTCTAGGAGCTTGCTGGGAGTCCATCGGAACATTACCGAAAGTTCATCGAATGTTTGCTAGAAGCTCGCCGGAAGAGTAATTGACGCACCGGAACAAGCAACACTGTAATCATGTCTTAGTTATCGTAGTTAGAGCATAAATTAAGTTAGGATTGGGAGGTGATCCCACTAACTAAATTAGGGGCCAACTGGGCCATTAACAGGGCTGAATTGGGCTGAATTAAGCACCCAATTCAGCCCTTGAATTCCTAGCCGACGGTGGCACCGCTTGGAAAGCAATGCCCCCCAGGATTTCTAGGTGGTGGTACCGTCCCTGTCAGGCAGTGGTACCACCCAGACTGGGCGGTGGTACCGCCCAATAATGGCGGTGGTACCGCTAGGACCTTGGAAATATGAGATTAGATACTTTTTTGCTCTATTTTTAAAGCCATTGGGGCCTATAAAAACCCCACTCTTTTCTACATGAAAGGGCATAAAAGCATTGAGATAATCTTGAGTTGTTGGGGTGTAAAAGTGTTGTAAACAAATGCTAGAGTTCTCCTCCTCCCTTTTTAAGTTTTGAGATCATTCAAGAGAGGTGTGAGACTTATAAGGGTTCTCTCCTAAACCCGCGAAAAGGAGAAAGCGCCGTAAGAGGTGGTTGGTCTTCGCCTATTGAATGAAGGCCTTTAGTGGACATCGGTGACCTCGACGGAGGAGAAATCCGAAAGTGGATGTAGGTCACAAAGATCGAACCACTCTAAATTCTAGTTTGCTTTTCAATTTGTGCAACTTTCATTATTGCAAGCTACATTACCTTCTTACTGCCTTCACTACACTCACATACAGTTTCAAGTTAAACTCCTTATGAAACGATTTTCGTCGAAATCGGTTTTAATTGAAACATAGACTTTTGAAATTGTAAAAGTTTTTCATTGCACTAATTCACCCCTCTCTTAGTGTCGCTCTTGATCCTAATAGGACTCAGCGATATGAGATATCTAAGAGCCTCTTCCGCGCTAGGATGATTGATGGGACACTGGTTCAGAATCATGTCCTAAAGATGATTGAGTGGATATAGAAACTCACAGGGTTAGGAATGGTCCTAGAGGATAACCTATGTGTGGATCTTATGTTTCAGTCTCTACTAGATTCCTTTTCATAGTTCATAATAAATTTTAATATTAATAAGCTTGATGTGACTCTCCCTGAGCTCCTCAATATGTTGAGGGAGGTAGAGAGCACTATCAAGAAAGAGAAGCTAGTTGTCTATACTAGTGAGTCCAAAAAGAAAAAAAAAGTAGAAAAGTCCCTTAAGAAGGGCAAGGGCAGATTGGGTAAAGCAAATATTGCTAAGAAAGACCCAATAAAGGACAAAGGCTAGTGCTTCCACTGTGACAAAGATGGGTACTAGAAGTGAAACTGAAAAGAGTACCTTACAGAGAGGGCAAAGCAGAAGCTTAGAGAAGCTTCGGTACATTCATGATCAGTCTCCAATTGTCAGATTTTTATGATAATGCATGGGTATTGGATACCGACAATGCTTATCACATTTGTATTTTCTTGCAGATTTGACAAAACCTAGGAGATTGACGAGAGAAATATTGCATAATGGTTTATTTATGCTAGATATTGCTCCACATATCATGAATGTAATTGTTCAAGAGGGAACGAGATGAGGTGAATAGTGCATACCTGTGGTATTGTAGGCTAGGTCACATAAATGAAGGAAGAATCCAAAAGTTACTAAAGGATGAATATTTAGATCCATTTGACTATGACTCATATGCAACTTATGAGTATTGCCTTCGTGAAAAACTGACCAACTCTCCTTTTAGTGGAACGGGAGAGAGAGCCACTGAGTTGTTGGAACTCAAACATAGTGATGTATGTTGACCCATGTCAACTCATGCCATAGGTGGTTACTCATACTTTATTATTTTTAATGATGATTTCTCAAGATATGGATATGTGTACTTGATGAAGTACAAGTTCAATGCCTTTGAGAAATTCAGAGAGTATAAGAATGAAATGGAGAACCAGACTGAAAAGAATATCAAAACTCTTTGATCAGATCGAGGAGGTGAGTACTTGAGTATAGAGTTTACCTATTTCCTTAAGGACCATGAGATTCTATCCCAATGGACACCTCCTTATACACCTAGGCTCAATGGTGAATATGAAAGGAGGAATTGTACACTGTTAGACATTGTGCGGTCCATGATGAGTTTCACCGACTGTTAGAACCCTTACAGATTCTAAACTTGGGATTGATCTCTTTAGGGGATCGGCCTCCTTGGAACTCTATAGGGGTTCCTCCCTCCAAGATGCTGTTTAAAGACTGTAAAAAAGATTAATCTATTGCTTATTAAAAGAGGAGAAATACATGACTATTTATAGGGCTTCTAAACCCTAACTCATAATAGGACTCCTACTTAAGACTCCTACTTCTAACCAACTCATAACAGGACTCCTACTCAAGACCCTTATTCCTTTACAACTCCTAATTCTTCTCTAAGAAACAATCTCCTAACCCTAGCTGGCCTCTTCATCTCTTTAATAGGGGTCGGCTTAGGTAGGTTTTACTTGAATGTCCCTCTCAATTAGGACTCTCCTAGCTAGAGTCCTAACAGACCCGCTCTCTTCAAATCAGCCTTATCCTCGAGGCTGACGATTCATGAATTTTGGAAATTTAATCTTTAAGTCGTCATAGTTCTCCCAAGTGGCATCTTCTATTGGTAGGTTCACCCACTATATTAGCACTTCAGTAGTGGATCGTTATCGTCGAGTCACGATCTGTCGATCAATAATGACACTTGGTTGGGTCTAGAGTTCTCCTTTGGTAGTCATATTTGGTAGGTGGCTTTGGGCTGTCTCCAAGCACCTATTTATAACTTTCATTTGGCCATCGGTTTGTGGGTGATATGTCGTACTCCTTTTCAATTTAGTACCTTACAAATGGAATAACTTTGTCCAAAATTTGCTCATGAAGATGCAAGTAGAATGTGTCACAAACACAATGCATCCCTTATAGCATAATTCTTTTGAGTTCCAATTGTAATGAGTCACGGAGCTTAGTGCTTTCTCCAATTTTTTTATGATCTTACTGATCTCTGGATCTTCTTGCAATTCCCTCTTAGTATCCTTAAGGAAGTCACTAGTCGAAAGTGAAATGGCAAAAAAATTAGGTTGCTTGGGTAGTCGTGAAAGTGCATCTGCAACAACATTCTCTTTCCCCTTTTTATAAGTTATTTAATAATCATATCCAGGAAGCTTTGTTACCCATTTTTGCTACTTGGGGGAAGATATCTTCTGCTCCAAGAAATATTTTAGGCTTTTATGGTCGGTCTTAATTTGAAAGCATCGCCCGATCAAGTACGATCTCTACCTTGTTGCTGCGTGCACAATGCAAAGTATCTCCTTATCATATGTTGACATATTTTGATAGGAGGGAGACAATGCCTTGCTAGTGTATGTGAGTGGTCGACCATCTTGCATGAGAATGTCTCCAATTCTGACTCTAGATGCATCAACCTCAATGATGAAAGGTTAGTTAAAATCTGGTAGCGTTAGCACCGACATCGTCGTCATGGCTGCCTTAAGTTTGTCGAAGGTAGCGGAGGCTTTGTCTGACCATTGGAAGGTATCATTTTTCAGTAGAGAAGTGAGTGGTGCATTGATCTTTCCATAGTTTTTCATGAACTTGCGTTTGTAGCCTATTAAATCGAGAAAGCCACTTAGTAATTTTATGTTCCTCGGGGTTGGCCAGTTCTGCATTGCTTCTATTTTGGAGGGGTCCACTGTCACACCTTCCTCTGATATGATATGCCCAAGATATTTCACCTTTTGTTGAAGAAAGCAAAAATTTGTAATGGCCGTTATGAGTTCGAAAGGCAGTTTTCGGTATGTCTTCTTTATACACTCGTATTTGATAATACCCGGATCGAAGGTCTAGCTTTATGAAGATTTGTACTCCCTTTCATCTAGAAATTCATCTACTACTAGAATAGGGTATTTATCCTTGATGGTTATGCCATTGAGAGCTCGGTAATCAATGCATATTCGTCATGTTCTGTCCTTCTTGCATACAAGTAGCACCGGTGAAGAGTGGAGGCTGCAACTTGGCCGCATAACTCCTGTTTCAAGCATCTCTTTTACAATACTTTCTATTTCATCCTTCTAGAGATGTAGATACTAATATGGCCAAGTATTTGCTAGAGGTTTGCCTGAAAGAATCGTTATATAATGATCATGCCGACGGGTAAAAGGTAGGTTGTGCGGTTCGTCAAATATATCTGAAAATTCAGTAAGCAAAGGAAGTAAGTTTGGATCTTCAAATTCTATTGGCTCTCCCTTAGTTTTCTGCTTAAGTTATACCAAAAAGCCGCTATTTGATTTATGCAAAACCTTCTCCGTTGTGTGCAAATCATCGTTACAGCACCCCCACGTTTTCTGTGCAATATCACCTATTTCCCTTTACTGTAAAATTTCATAATTAGTTTCATAAAATTTTAGGAAATATCACCTAATGTTGTCAACCATTCAATTTTGAGCATGGCCTCATAATCAACAAGAGGGAGGAGGAAGAAATATGCAATTATCTCTTGGTCCTACAGCAACAGTTTCATTCGCGGGCGCCTACGATCATATTTCAAAATCCATCCATCGATGATTTTAACGTCAAACCTGCTGTAATTCTCAATAGGTAAGGCCATCTAGATAGCAACCTTACTATTTATGAAGTTATTAGTGCTGCCCGTGTCGATGAGAATAGTGATCGGTTGTTGTTTGAGAAGGCCTCCAACTTTCATCGTTTGCGGGTTTGAGTAGCCGGCTAGTGCATGTATCGTAATTTTGGTCGGTTGTGACTCTTCTTCTGTATCTTCTTCTTCATATTCAAGGCTCTCTTCTGGATATTTAATGACCTCTTTTTCTACTGTTTCAATCATAAGAAGTCTCCCTTTACTACAGCGATGCTCACGGCTTGTCACAATGCCAACATAACCCCTTTGCAGATCGCCCCCGAAGTTCTTCTCTTGTTAAACTTTTTAGAGCAGGAACTTGGTTGATAGTAGGGGGGGCAGAGGGCTTTGGTATTGCTGGTTGGGGAGCAACCTTAGTCCTCCAGGCTTCATGGTTCAATCGCTTCTCTTAAAATCGTGCGAAAGAGATGGCTGCCATAAGTGTGTACGGTTGTCGCGCTTTAACTTCTCCCTGGATCTCCGGCTTCAAGCCCTCAATGAAGGTCCCCAATAGTTATTTTTGAGACCCATCATAAGTTTGATTAGATAACCTTTCAAACCTAGTTTGGTACTCTTGAATGGTGGAGGTTTGTTGGATCTTTGCTAGTTGTCCGTCAATGTTCTCGTAATCGGCTGGTCCGAAGCGAATCAGTAGTCCTTCTTTGAATTGTCACCTTGAGAGAACTCCATGAGTTTGTTCAAACTAGTCAAACTACCGTATGGCAACCCCTTCAAGATGTATAGCTACAGTTTTCACCATAGATGCATCCGCAGTTTTGTGATATCGAAAATATCGCTCTGCGCGCGAGATCTAATCAATTGGGTCTCCTTCTTCCCATCTAGGGAAGTCCACTCTCATGCGTTGATAATTGGGGTCGATTATAGGGCCTCCCCTCTCTTGGAAGTCATCTCTTTGGGCTTGGTGCAATTGGTTAGAGCTCTCTCTTTGATGTGATTTCTTCGAGCTTAGTGGTCGGCCCAAATTGAGTTTGGTTAAAAAAGTCCGAATCTTATCCTCCATTCGCACCTCGAAGGCTTTGAATTTAGCATTGATTATCTCCTCAGATGCCATAGTATATGCCTCCAAATCTGTAATGTTAAGATCTCTCTTTTGTTGTCGGGTTAAAGGCATGTATAGGTTGAGAGAAGTGATGGTTGAAAGGGTTGGTGGATTGGTAGATGTATGTTGCGGTTTAGGCTTATTTTTTGGTTGTTTTGGATGTAGTTTGAGGGTGTCGTTTGGTAGAGTTTTAGGGCTATAGATAAAAGTTTTAGATCTATGGTAGATGACAGCAAAGGTTTGATAGAAATCAGTGGAAGTTGCTGCAAATATGTGATGTCTTGTAATAGCAGAATTATCATCGAAGAAACAGTGGTTTCTCGACAAAATTTCCACCAAAAACTTGAGAGATTTAAGGAGAGAATTGACAGAAAAATCTTAGTTTATATGATAGCAAGGATGTATAATTTAATCAAGAAAATTTTGACAATATTATCGCAAGGAAATTGGTGCAAGTTGCGAGAGCAGAATTCTCGTCGAAAAATTTCAACGGTTTGCGATGAAAATTTGCAACAATATAAAATCAGTTTTAGAGATGAATTCCTCAATAGATCAATATTAGATGGGAGCTAAGATGATCTATAAAGTGTATAAAAAATTTCGTTCAAAAAGGATTGCAAATAGATTGGTTAAGGCAACAATATGTGACTAAAATTTTCTGCAGATTTTCAAGTATAATAGATTGGACGTAAAAGATCAGTGGTTTATATTAAAAAATTTTCAATGAAAACAAAGGGAAATCTACTGTTAGGAAGTGTCAAAGCTATCATAAAAATTTTATAGAGATTTGGATAGAAAAAATATAGTAGTAAGATCAAACAATCTGTACTATGCGGTTGGAATTTTACATTGCATATTTTCAAGTATAGCAGTTTAGACGTAAAAGATTAATGATTTATATTAAGAATTTTTTAACAAAACCAAAGAAAAATCTACTGTTAGGAAGTGTTAAAGCTGTCATAAAAATTTTGTAGAGATTTGGATAGAAAAAACATAGTAGCAAGATCAAACAGACTGTGCTATGCGGTTGGAAATCTACAATGTATCTTTCGTCATAGAGATGAAAACTTTACGACGAAAAGTTTATACAGCAATTTTGGAACAATTTTTTTTTAGATTTTCAAATAAGGATAACTAAATTACAACATTAATAGGGTACAAAACCATAAAAGTTTATGCAGCAATTCACGGGGAGATCAACGAATGATTTACAGTGGTGGAGATGATGGTGGAATTTGGCGACGATCTTGTAAGCAATTGTGGGAATTGCTTTGGGTGGTTGTGGAGGGTTGATGGATGGCTGTGGAAGGGTAGCGAGATACCAAGAATGCTGCTATGATACTAGGTGTTAGAACCCTTGCAGATTTTAAACTTGGGGTTGATCTCTTTAGGGGATCAATCTCTTTGGAACTCTATAGGGGTTCCTCCCTCTAAGTTGCTGCTCAAAGGCTGCAAAAAAGATTCATCTATTGCTTGTTAAAAGAGGAGAAATACATGACTATTTATAGGGCTTCTAAACCTTAACTCCTAATAGGACTCCTACTCAAGACTCATACTTCTAACCAACTCCTAATATGACTCCTATTCCTTTACAACTCCTAATTCTTCTATAAGAAACAACCTCCTAACCCTATCTAGCCTCTTCACCTCTTTAATAGGGGTCGGCTTAAGTAGGTTTTATATGAATGTCCCTCTTAATTAGGACTCTCCTAGCTAGAGTCCTAACACTGACCTACCCATCTCATTCTAGGGATACGCCATAGAGACCGTAGCTCACCTTCTGAACATAGTTCTAACTAAATCGGTAGTGTCTACACTATATGAGATATAGAAAGGAAAAAAGTCCGATCTTAAGGTTGTTAAGATTTGGGGTTGCCCTGCCCACATTAAAGGACACAAACCCTGATAAGTTGAAATCAAGGACGGAGCAATGCAAGTTCGTGGGATGCCCTAAGAAAACTTATGGGTATTATTTCTATCATCCTGAGGACCAAAAGGTCTTTGTAGCCAAGAGAGCAGTGTTCCTTGAGAAGGAACACATTCTTAACGGAGATAGTGTGAGCTTGATAGAGTTGAGTGAGGTCGGAGAACCTAGCTCAAGCATAACTTCACAGCCCGAGTTTGTTTAGGTACCTAGCACACAAGTTCTGACTTTACATAGGTCCGACAGAGTATCCCATCCTCCTGAGAGATATGTGGAAAATATTAGATGAGAGGATGTTGAGGATATTGATCCTCAAATATATGAGGAGGCTATTATGAGTATAGACTCCAAGAAGTGGTAAGAAGCCATGAATTCTAAGATGGATTTCATGTACTCCAACAAGGTTTGGAACCTGGTTGATGCACCCGAGGGTATTGTACCCATTGGTTGCAAGTGGATCTTCAAGAAGAAGATCGGAGTAGATGAAAAGGTAGAGACCTATAAAGTAAGGCTAGTGGCTAAGGGGTATCGTCAAAGGCAAGGTATTGATTATGACAAAACCTTCTCATCTGTAGCTATGCTAAAATCCATCTAAATTCTATTAGCTATTGCAGGACACTATGATTATGAGATCTGGCAGATGGACGTGAAAATTACATTCCTTAATGGCAACCTCGAGTAGGAGGTGTATATGATATAGCCTAAGGGATTCGTGTCCAAAGACTACATAGATAAGATGTGTAGGTTGCTCAGGTCCATTTATGGACTAATGCTATCTATAGTAAAGACTTAGTTATCTAGACACTTCTCCATGAAAGACTTGGGGAAGCATCCTATATCTTGGAGATTCAGATCTATAGAGATAGATCCAAGAGGATACTTGGCTTGTCTCAGTCTAAGTACATAGACAATTGTCAAAAGGTTTGGCATAAAAAATTTTAAGAGAGGTCTCATACCGATGAGACATGAGAAATCGCTTTCTAGGAGTATGTCCCCGAAGACTCATGAAAAAAGGGCAAACATAGATAAGATACTACCCTATGCCTTAGTGATAGGGTCTATCATGTATGTCAGGCTATGTACCAGGCTTGATGTAGTGCATGCTCTGAGTGTCACAAGCAGGTATTAGGCAGATTTAAGCTTGGAGCACTGGAAAGTAGTAAAGTGTATCCTTAAGTACTTGAGAAGGACTAAGGATCTTTTACTAGTATATAAAGGTAGTAGCCTTAGGGTTGAAGGCTACACAAACTCAAGTTTCCAGTCTGATGTCGATGATAGCAAGTCAAATTCGGGGTATGTGTACACCTTGAATGAAGGAGTAGTATGCTGGAAGAGTTCCAAGCAAGATACTACTACTGACTCAACCACAAAGGCAGAGTGCATTGCTACAGTAGAGGCAACAAAAGAGGGAGTCCGGATGAAGAAGTTCATCACAGATCTGAGAGTCGTGCCACGCAGTGAGGAGCCGATTCCCTTATATTACGATAATAACAGGGCGATTGCTCAAGCAAAGGAACTCAGGTCTTATTAGAGGAGTTCTGAGGAGGTTCCTGCTTATTAGAGAGATAGTGACCCTAGGAGATGTAGTAGTGGAAAGAGTTTCATCCGAAGATAATATCGCAGATCCACTAACAAAGCCATTGTCTCATATTATCTTTGAGCATCACAGGGGTCTGATGAGGATCAGACACATAGGTGATTGGCTTTGGTCAAGTGGGAGATTACTAGTCATATGTGCCCTACAAGCCAATCACGTGAGTGATGGCATGTGTGACTTGACATGCAGTCTTTTTTCTTATTATTATTATTTGGCATTTTATCACTTTATAATGCTTATTGCTTGAATATATTATGATGTCCATGGATCTGTGCAATGGGAATCGGATCGTGATGAGATCATGATAATGAGATCGATTTGCCTTTAAACACAGATCAATAATCTCAATCATAGGTTACTCGAGAGGGACATCAGGATAACCAAACAGACTGGTGTGTTGTATACCCATCTATATGATGGATGCAACTGGTCTCATAGCTGCTCATGTGGGCACACTAGGGATATAGTAAATGTGCTCATTGGAGAATGAGTTCACTGATTGATCCGCTTATGGAATGTTGGATGGTTGATGATGCCTTATTGTTAGACAGCAATTTCATAGTCCCAATGGTGTATCTAGTCCTTAGACTTAAGACACCAAGGATGTCCTGTATGAGTACTCCATTCTTTGATACCAGACTTATAGGTCTAGAGGTTCCACATCTAGCACAGTCGATCATCGAGAGTGGTAGCCAACCTTACGATGACTATTGAGTATCAATAGAAGATCATCCACTCTCGGTATCATGAGAGGAATATCTCATATGTTCTTACTCAGACAAATCTCTAGCTAGGGTCATTCGGATTAAGAGAGAAAGAGTTCTCCGGGAGAATTCGATTAGAGCGATACTCGAGAAGATACCACATAGGTCTGACATCACCATTCCCAGTATATGGTCTCTGAGATATTAGATGGATGAGGGACTATAGGTACATAGTAATTGAAGACAGACAGGTCTAATAGATTGGATTCCCCTGTATCGTCTAGAGATTGCGGTGTAGTGGCCTAGTAAGTCCGTAGTCTATGAGTCGAGTGAATTATTATGGAGATAATAATTCACTTAGCAAGAATAAGTTCTGACAGGTATGACTCACCACTAGCTCGATATTGAGTCTAGAGGGTCACACACATATGGTAGGCATTGCGATGAGTAAATGTTCGGATATGAGATATTCATCGGAGCCCCTATCTTATTAGATATCTAATAAGCCTTTGAATTATTGGATCCTATGGAAGAGATCCAATAAGAGCCAATGAGAGATTATTGGATAGAGATCCACTAATTTAAGAGGCTTGGGTAGTTAGATGGAAATCTAATACCCAATAGGGTGTTAGGATCAAGAGCACTAATAGGGGGGGGGGGTGTGAATTAGTGTAGCGGAAAACTTTCGACGATTAAAACTACGTTCGTACGATAAGAGAGATTTCGGTAGAAAAACTGATTCGTAAATCACTTTAACTTATGATCAAGCAAGATGCAGTTAAAGCGAATCAATAAGGGTAGTTTGTAGTTATGATGGAAATCAGAATGTAAGCGCAAACTGAAATATGATGTTCGTACGATAAAACTGATTTACGTCTAAACACCGATTCGGAAAATACTAAACTTTGAAACACGATCATAAATTCGCAGAAGGCAGTAGCTATTGAGGAGGTTTGCAGTAAAGATAATATGCTCAAAGTAAATGCAAACCAGAGAGCACCGCGATTTTAGAGTGGTTCGGTCAATCTTGACCTACATCCACTTCTGGCTTCCTCCACCGACGAGATCACCGACGTCCACTGGAGGCCTTCCTTCAATAGGCAAAGGCGAACCACCCTTTTATAGTTTCACTCCTTTTGATGGGCTTAGGAGACAACCCTTACAGAATTTTCTCTCCTCTCTTGAAAGATCAGAACTTGGAAGAAAAGAGAGAGAAGAACTTTTAACTCATACAACACTTTTGAGCTCTAAAAATCATAGAGTAAGATCAGGATTTTGGTGGTTTTCATTGCTCTTTCATTGCTGAAAGAGTGGGGTACTTATAGGCCCCAAACCAATTTGAATTTTGAGCTAAAAACTGTCAATTCCCGGAATTCCGGGGTCTGGCGGTTACACCGCCTGACTGGGGCGGTTGCACCGCTGTTAGAGCTCGGAGACCGAGCTCAGGCGGTGCCACCGCCTGACTGGGGCGATTGCACCATTGTTAGAGCTCGGAGACCGAGCTCCTGGGCAGTGCCATCGCCTGACTGGGGCGGTTGCACTGCTTGGCAGAGCTCGGAGACCGAGCTCAGGCGGTTCCACCGCCTGTCAGGGGCGGTTGCACCACCCAGTCTCGCTCGGAAACTGAGCCCTGGTGGTGCCACTGCTTGCCTGGGGCGATTGCACCACCCAGCTTTCCTAGGAGACCTTCTCCTGGGCGGTGCCATCGCCAACCCTAGCGGTGCCACCGCATAGCAAGAATTCTGGATCGAATGGGTTCATCCATTCGGCCCAATTTGGGTCTGTCAACGGCCCAATTGCCCCCAGATTAAGTTAATGGGAACACCTCCCATTCCTAACTTAATCTACATGCTAACTACGATAATTCTTAAGACATTTACTACAACTTGCTATGGTGCGTCAATCGCTTCTTCCAGCGAGCTTCTGGTGAACTTCCATCGATCATCCGATGAACCCTCGGTGATGCTCCTGCGGACTTCCAGCAAACTCCTAGACTTGCGATGATCCACTTGGCGAGTTCCGACGAGCTTCTTTTGGCAAGCTCTTGGACTTCTCGGATTTGTTCCCGTAGAACCTCCGACGACCGTCCGGACTTCCGTCAAACTCTCGAACTCCCAACGTGATCATAGTCTTGACTCCGGCGCAACTCCTGCTGCATGTCTTACTTCCATCGTAGTTAATCCTGTACATGTAAAACAAAACTTCGATCGAGACAATTAATCCTAAGCAATTAACCAAGTGGTCCGGAATGTCATTGGTCCCTCGACGCTTCGTCCGATTCTTCAGCGCATCGTCCTCTCCTACAACCTATTGCCCAATTGGTCAGTTGACTCTACAACTTCAATATCCTTGGCACAATACCCGCTCTTCTTGGTCCAATGCCCGAGTCCACGACCCGAAGCCTTTTGTCAATACGTCGACCAATCCATCGGCTCGACGTCCAATCTTCTGACATGTTCCTCCGACACAATATGATTTTTCCTGCTTTAATTGTCTCATCCTAATCGAAGCATCCTGCATGACTCAAAACACAGATTAAATCATAAACATATATCAAGTGGTTTCATCATCAAAATACGAGATTCAACATAGGGTAGTATCCCTTAGGGTTAAGTTAACATGGGATATCTATAAATAGGAGGGAACCAATGGTTCATAGGCTAGAGCCCTTTTGAGTTCCCTTTCCTATTCTCCTCCCCTTCTCCTCCTCAGATAGCAGGCTTGGAGTTTTAAGGAGTATTATCGTAGCCCTACTGTGTAGATCACCGCTAGAGAGGAGGACGTTTGACCTCCTTCACCATCTCCTAGAGATCTGCAAGGATTTAGATATATGCGATCTCCCTAGGTAACACAATATTTCATATACGTAGTTTTAAGTTTCACAGTTTTTGCGCACCAATCTTCGCACAACGACGAACACATATTTGGAAAATTGAGGATTTTATTTTTAATGTTCTTCCACTATGCATGTGATGTCACCCCTAGATTTCCCAACACCTTCAAATCAATCTTATCCTCAAGGCTAAGTAGCATCAAACTCGGGGAGCTTCTCTTTCAGCACTTTAGTCATAGGCTATTTATGGCGCATCATGACCTGTTGATTAAATATAGTCTTCACTTTTTGATTATGTAAGCAATAGGTCGGCCTTTTAATGGAGTAATCATTGCAGTCTTCTGAAGAACCCTCTCCATCTGATGGCTAGTGGTAGTTATGACCTTACTTCCACATTTTTCCTTTAGGATCACCTGCTTTCCATTAAAAAACTTCATGATTAGTTTAGAAAAATTCCAAGAAAGATCACCCATAGTAATTCAATTCCAAGCACTACTTCATAGTCTTCTAAGGGTAGCAAAAAGAAGTCCACAAGAAACTCTTGGCCATGTATAATCAACTTTATATTCGAACATTTGCTATCACAAGTTAAAATTCATCTATCAATGTCCTTTACTTCAAATTTGTTACAGTCTTTGATGTGATAGGCCAATTGGTCAGCAACCTTACTGTCCATTAAATTATTAGTGCTACCAATATCAATCAAAACTATAACTTGCTAATGTTTCAAAGTTTCTCCAACTTTTATAGTTTATGGGTTAGAGTAGCCGGCTAATGCAGGCATTATATGTATGATAGGTCCAACATCATCATTAGAATCCATACCTTCATGATCATAGTCCATATTGGTAGCTTTCGGTTCCTCCCCAATTGGTTTAATCATCAAAAGTTTCCCTTATTTACATCAGTGCTCCCTACTCCGCTTTTTATCACAGTGTCAGCACAAACCCTTCGCTGATCTTTCCTTGAGTTCTTCTTAGGTTAGCCTTTGAGTGTTAGGGTTCCAACTAGGAATAGATGGGGTGGGTGGCTTGCTGATCATCTATTTGTTGTCATTTTTGTTTTGATGATTTTCCTTACTGATTTTTTCCTCATGTAAATGTACAAATGATATCGTAGCGATCATAGTGCATGTTTGACGAGCCTTAACTTCACACTGAATATATGGATTATGTCCTTCGATGAATGTACCCATCAGTCGTCATTCATAGCAATATCTGGCTTGATTTGATAATCATTCTAACCTGCTATGATATTCTAATACTATAGAAATCTAACGAATTTTGACGAGCTGTCTATCAATATTCTCAAATTTAGATAGTCCAAAGTGAACAAGAAGCCCTATCTTGAATTGCTCCCATGAGGGGACTCAATGGCAAGTTTCTATTAGGAAAAGAGTCGGCACTAAGAGGGGGGGTGAATTAGTGTAGCGGTAAAAATTATATCGGTTCAAAACTTCATTATGATTAAATCCATTTCTGATGAAAAATCATTTCATAAAGGTATTAACTTTGAAAGCATACGGAAGATCATAGTGGATGTAAAGCAAGTAAAGTGGTTTGCAGTAAAGTAAATTGCACAAGAGAAACACAAACTAGATTTTTATAGTGGTTCGATCGTCGTGACCTACATTCACTTTGCCGATTCCTCTTCCGTCGAGGCCATCGGCATCCACTATTGGTCTTCTTTTAATGGGCGAAGACCAACTACCCTTTTACACCCCTCTTATTCTTTTCACATGTTTAGGAGACAACCTTTTATAACCCTCTTTTATAAGGTATCTCTCTCACACCTCCCTTAGAACTCTCCCCAAACTTTGGGAGGAGGGAACTCAACTTTCTAAGGTTTATAACTTTAGAATCATAGGGTTTTACTCAATATTTCTTAATAATCTATGTAAGAATATCTGGGGTATTTATAGGCCCCAAATGGATTCAAATTTAGAGCCCAAAATTCAAACCCCCGAAATTTCAAGGTACGGGCGGTACCACCGCTTGCAGCCTAACACCGGATGGTACCACCACCTAGACTGGCGGTACCACCACCTAGACTAGTGGTACCACCACCCAATCAGTCTTGGAGATTGATTCTGGGCAGTACCACCGCCCAGACTGGTAGTACCACTGCCTAACACAATCTCAGAGACTGTGCCACGATGGTTTCACCTGTTTGATTACTGTTTGAGCCTTTCTTTTAGCCCAACACAGCCCAAAATTAGCCCACCTATCTTCTAATTGGGTTGGCCTAATTCTAGTCCCTATTATGTGCTAACTATGAATTTTAAGATATTTACTAAGCTAAACAAAGTTCGTAAGTCTAGGTTTCTTCCGATGAGCTTCCGGTGAACTTCCGATGATCTCTCGGCAATGTTCCAGCGGACTCTCGGCAAGCTCTTGGACTTCGTGATGATCTTCTTGGCGAGTTCTGATGAGCTTCTTTGGCAAGCTTCGGGACTTCTCGATCAATTCCGATAGAACTTCTGACGAACTCTCAAACTCCCAACGAAATCACATTCTTGATTCTGAGACTTTATTTTGCTTTATGCCTTCCTTTCATAGTTAATCCTGCACATATAAAAACACACTTCGATCTAGACAATTATTACTAAGCATGAATCATGTTGTCTGGTATGTCATTGGTCTATCGATGCTTCATCTGATTCTTCGACGCATCTTCTCTTGCGGCCTATTGCCCAATTGGTCAATTGACCTCTGCAACTCTGATATCCTTGGCGCAATTTCTGCTCTTCTTAGCCCGATACCCGAATCTATGACTCGAAGCCTTCTGTCGATACGTCATCCGATCCTCCGGCTAGACGTCTAATCTTCTAACATGTTCCACCGGCATAACATGATTCTTCTTGCTTTAATTATCTCATCCTGATCGAAGCATTCTGCATCACTCAAAACATAGATCAATTCATAAACACTTATCAATTGGTTTCATCATCAAAATTCGAGATTCAAAAATCTTTCCCTTTTTTATGATGATAACCAATTGTTGATGTAGTTTAAACAAACTCCCCCTATCAATATGCCATATTGATAGAGACTCTTGGATTAAAAAATCCAAGCAACATGTTATCATAAACTTATGCATAACATCATACTTCTCCCCCTTTGTTATCAACAAAAAGGAGAAGTGCAACTAGCAAGTGTTTTTAGACATCCAAGTTCAAATTATTGCATAATGAATCTCAAGTTTTATCGTCATTGCAAACTAGCAAAAATTTTTAGTTTTACATCATGTGAGCTAGAAATATTTAAGATGTTCAAGAAGGCAACTTTTGCTTCTTGAAATATGCAAGTTAGCAATATTTGCTTCTCTTTTGAGATGAGCAAGCTAACATGTTTTTGCATCTTCTTGACTTGTGCAAGCTAACAAATTTACCTCTTTTCATGATGTGCACGCTAGAAATTTTTTCTCCCCCTTTGTCATTGGTAAAAAGAGAGAAATAACAAAACAATGGTAAAATTCATCAATTTTTAAATTATGACAAAAATAAAGTGTCATTCGTATTTCAATATATCATAATTGAGATAAACCTTGAATTTAAATTTAATTCAAGTCAATACAATTTTAATCATGATTCTCATACATGATATGCAATACATCAAATACATCATCATAATAAAATCATAAGTATTGTATGTATCATTTTTGAATAAGCTAGCAACTTTGCTTTCTAGAAAGTTTTTCTCCTTGCAATTTGTGAACTAGCAAATTTTTACACATGAAAGTTGGCAAAGTTTTTTACATCTTTTGGGATGAGCAAGCTTTTTACTTCTTCTTGAAGTATGCAATCTAGCAAAATTTCTCCCCCTTTGTCATTGTCCAAAAAGAAGGGAAGAAAATAATTTTGTGATTCTTTTTCCCTTTATAATAATTTTTAAATCATGACAAAGGTAAATAACAAAGATGAAAAATTAAGTCATGAATGTCAAAATAATTTTTTTATCATGAATATTTCATCATTGCATGCATCAATATCATAAGTTGAAGTATTGCATGTATAATACCAAATCATCATTCATAATTACATCAATATTCTAGTCATTATTTCAATCATCAAAAAATCAAGTCATGGATGTCAAAATCATAATATTGCATGCATTCATATAATCACACGAAGAATATTAAGAAAAACTTGGTGATGAGATATACTTCATGAATACAAGGAATTTTACAAAGCTAAAAAATCATATCATGAAGGATGAGATCATGTGAATACCAAAAGACATGATTCATTTTGACAAATCTCATCTTAAATATTCAAAGAAAAATCTTAGGAGATCAAATAATAAAAGATATTCAAATGAAATTTTAAGTCATGAATTTCAAAAAGGATATTCAAATGAAATTTTAAGTCATGAATTTTGAAAAAGATATTCTCTTTAGTAAATCGCAAAAGGAAACATAGATAAAAAAGATTTCAATTCATGCAAAAGAAATCTTATGATTTATATAGAAAATCTCAAGTAATTCCAATAAACCAAGATCATGATTTTGATAAAACTCATTCAAATTCAAATAATCAAAATCATTAAAATCTCAATATTTCTTTTAAGAGATTCAAAATGGCATAAATAATTTTATTGATCTCTTAGTAAAAAATCGATAAGGTAGGGATTGAGAAGTTTTCAAGAAAAATGCTTTCTTCTTTTTGTTTCAACTTATTGATTAATTTTATACATGCATGTTCTTTTCTTTTATACCAAATCCATGCATCATTAATTAACACCGAAAAAGAAGTTTCAAAAGATCACAAAAATTATCATGCATAAGTTCGAAATATAAACTTGTTAAGCATGCTTTCAAGTCATCATTATATTTTTATTAAGATATATTTTCCTTTTTATGTGTTTCATTTTAAGTGATTGATTTCATATAAGCATGATCAAAATTTTTTTTTTCGTATGAAAACATACATCATAGTTTAAAATCGAAAAGGCCACGTTCATTATCGTAAAAATTGATAATCCATAAATTTCAAGAATCATCATGCATAAATTCGAAACATAAACTTATTAAGCATGATATAAAATCATTACTTCAAATCAAATATGATTTCATTAATCAGCATTTTCAATCAAAATCGAGAAACAATATGATTCATCTTATTAGACGTACAAGCATTAGATTTATATTTAACATTATATTACATTATTAAAACATCAAGCATGATTTCATAAGGTATTTTTAATCAAAATCATTTTGTTTATTTATCATAAAACATATAATTTTCATGATTACTTTTAAAATCACTAGAAAGGTAAGCATGATCCAATTTTATTTTTGCATTTTCATTAAACATACAATTAAAAAAAAAAATAATTTTCCTAAACTAATTTAAGAACAACTCATGGAAAGCATTATGTAATTTCGAAATAAATTAAAGGAGTTTTGTTTGAGTTGTTTACCTCATTGTTGAACACCGTTAAGACGTAGTTTGTCACCTCGCCTTTGTTAGATTGTCCTTCATCTTCGGATGAGCTCGTTTCGTTCAAGATTGCTTCCTTCCTCTTACATTCATAGAAAGTAATTGCGTTCTTTTTAAGTTTATTTTTGTTCTTCAATATTTGTTTCATGAACTTTTTAAATTTCATAGTGAGGAGTTCAAGTTCACCATTACTTGAGCTTATGCTCGAGTGGTCTTCGATTATTCTAAGTCCGAAATCTTTTCTGTTCTTTGAAAGAATGTTCTCAAGTTTGTTTTGTGCATTGTGTATCATTTCATATGTCATTAATGAACCAAAAAGTTCTTCAAGTGAAAAATTATTAAGATCTTTTGCCTCTTGTATTACGGTTACTTTCGGATCCCAATTCTTATTAAGAGAACATTAAATTTTGCTTATAAGTTCAAAGTCCAAAAAATTTTTACTAATTATTTTTAAACCATTGATGACATCCGTAAAACAGGTGTACATGTCTCCAATGGTTTCGCTTGGTTTCATATAAAAAAGTTCAAAATCATGCATAAAAAAGTTGATTTTTAAATCTTTAACTTTGCTAGTACCTTCATGTGTGATTTCAAGAGTATACTAAATGTCAAAAGTCGTTTTACAAGTAGAAACCCGATTAAATTCGATTTTATCTAAGGCGCAAAATAGAGCATTCATAGCCTTTGCATTTAGAGAAAAAGTCTTCTTCTCCAAATCATTCCAATGGTTCATTAGAAGAGAAGGCTTTCAAAAACTATTTACAATAATATTTCATAAATTTAAATCCAAGGAAAGCAAGAAAACTCTCATTTGAGTTTTCCAATATGTGTAGTCCGTCCCAATGAACAAGGGAGGACGAATGAGAGAGTGACCCTCTTGAAAGCCGAAAAGAGCAATTTCTATTTGGGTGTTAAATCAAATATGAAAAATGAGGCTCTGATACCAAATATTACGAAAAGAGTCGACACTAACTGAGGGGGTGAATTAGTGCAGCAGTAAAAATTACGTTGGTTCAAAACTTCATTGCGATTAAATCTATTTCCGACGAAAAACCGTTTCATAAAGGTATTAACTTTGAAAGCGTATGGAAGAGCATAGTGGATGTAAAGCGAGTAAAGTGGTTTATAGTAAAGTAAATTGTACAAGAGAAACACAAACCAGATTTTTATAGTGGTTCGGTCGTCATGACATATATCCACTTCACCGATTCCTCTTCCATCGAGGCCACCAGCATCCACTATCGGTCTTATTTCAATGGACGAAGATCAACTACTCTTTTACACCCATCTTTTCCTTTTTATAAGTTTAGAAAATAACATTTTACAACCATCTTTTACAAGGTATCCCTCTCACACCTCCCTTAGAACTCTCTCTAAGCTTTAAGGAGGACAGAACTCAACTTTCTAAGGTTTACAACTTTAGAATCACAGGGTTTTGCTCAATATTTCTTACTAATCCATTTAGAAATAGCTGGGGTATTTATAGGCCCCAAATGGATTCAAATTTGGAGCCCAAAATTCAAACCCCCGAAATTTCAAGGTACGGGTGGTACCACCACTTGCAGCCTGATACTGGGCGGTACCACCACCCAAACTGGCGGTACCACCACTCAGACTAGTAGTACTATCACCCAGATAGTCTCAGAGACTGAGTCTGAGTGGTACCACCGCCCAGACTGGCGGTACCACCGCCTAACACAGTCTCGGAGACTATGCCACGACGGTTTCACCTATTTGGTCACTGTTTGGGCCTTTCTCTTGGCCCAACACAGCCCAAACTTGGCCCAACTATCCCCTAATTGGGTTGGCCCAATTTTAATCCCTATTATATGCTAACTATAAATTTTAATATATTTACTAAGCTAAAAAAAGTCTATAAGTCTAGGTTTCTTCCAGCGAGCTTCCGGCAAACTTCCGATGATCTCTCGGCAATGTTCCAACAGACTCTTAGCAAGCTCCTGGACTTCATGATGATCTTCTTGGCAAGTTTTGATGAGCTTCTTTGGCAAGCTCCGGGACTTCTTGGTCAATTCCGATAGAACTTCTGACGAACGTCCGGACTTTCGATGAACTATCGAACTTCCAACGAAATCACATTCTTGATTCCGGGACTTCATTTTGCTTTATGCCTTGCTATTGTAGTTAATCCTGCACATGTAAAAACATACTTCGACCTAGACAATTATTACTAAGCATGAATCATGTTGTCCCGTATGTTATTGGTCCATCGATGCTTCATCTGATTCTTCGACACATCATCCTCTCTTGCGACTTATTGCCTAATCGGCTAGTTGACCTCTGCAACTCCGATATCCTTGGTACAATTTCTGCTTTTCTTAGCCCGATACCCGAATCCATGGCCCGAAGCCTTCTGTCGATACATCATCCGATCCTCCGGCTAGACGTCCAATCTTTTGACATATTCCATCAGCCCAACATGATTCTTCCTACTTTAATTGTCTCATCCTGATCGAAGCATCCTGCGTCACTCAAAACATAGATCAATTCATAAACACTTATCAATTAGTTTCATCATCAAAATTTAAGATTCAATAGTTTCGTACCAGTCATACTATTGGATTACATCCCCATCTAGTTAGATTGAGGATATTTCCACCTTGGATTCTTCTGAGGTTTTGTGAAAATGAAAAAAAAATTTTGCCCTAGAGATTCAACTGGTCGGATCCCCATCTTTCCATCTTGCAAATTTCACCTTAACAAGTGGGTAGCTTGTGTCATATTCTTGGGGTCATTTTCCTGTATCTCTAGATCTATTCAACATAGAACTTAAACTTCCACCTTGTTGAAACTTGCTAAAGTTCTCAAATAGGCTCTTTTTGAAATCGTTAAGGGTTTCTTATAGCTAGTTCTTAATTCTAGTTTCCAATGCTTCAATTTGTGCTTTCATTGAGTTATCGGTAGCCATTGCATAAGACTACAAATATGCAATCCCCAATTCTTGTTTATGATGTCTGGTCAAGGGCATTAGTATTGTTGACGTTGAGGGTAGTGTAATGGCTTGCTACAGTCGCTACGAGGAGGAAAAGTTACTGTCTTTTTCTATTGCTGTGTGGGGTGAGATCATTGGGGGCTGGAAAGCGATAGCATTAGCTACAATTATTGTGATCCAAGGGAGCGATCGTCGAGCAGCCGGTGTTACGGCTACGGTGGTGCAACAGGTGGTTATGGCAGAGGATGTAGGGCAAGGGGGGAATGCGGCATTGACAAAGCTGGTATGCGGTGATTGTTGAAGGTGAAGTTATGGTGGCACGATTGGGAATCGATGAGTTGCCCTGTCTGAGAAGCAGTGGCGGTGGTGGCGAAGGGGAAGCGGTGATCATTGGCTGGGAAGTAGCGATGGGATGAGGCACGACTGAGGGGCAAAAACATCGCCGCGAGTGGCTGCGACTACGACCCAAGGGGAGGAGGGTCATAGTTGGGATGCGAGCATTGGCCGAAGTAGTGTTGAGGGCATGGTTGGGAGGCAATTGCTATCAATGCCAGTAGCGAAGAGAGTAGGAAACAACGACGGCTGCGATGATCATGGTTGCCCTGTTTTGGTTACCGTGAGGAGGGATGGTTGAGCGGCTATGGCTGCGACCCAAGGGGAGGCGAGTGTTGGTTGAGGTAGTGTTAAGGGCGTTGTTGGGAGGTGATTGCTATCGATGCCGGTAGTGAAGAGACGATGAAACAACGACGCCTTTCTCGTCAAGCAGGATGAGGTGCCCCTTTCTTGCTCGAGAAGGATGGGGTGTGAGCGGCTGCAATGCAATGCAGGGGGGGGATGCTGGCCAAGAAATAGCAGCGGTGGTGTCGCTGGCCGGAGAGCGATGGCGGCAGTGATAGCTGGCCCGAAGCAAGGGCGAAGCCTCGCTCGGGAATGTGGCTACGGCGGCCCTTTCTCGTTCTTCTCACTTTTTTTTTTAGATGATGATAACTACGGCGAAGTGTTGTGAGGAATTAAAGCAAGAAGGCCGAGGATCACTACTATGATACCAAATGATGAGACCCTAGGGTTTTATCATGTAAGAAAGGGCAGAAAAGGGAATGATCACTTCGAGGGGATCGACCTCCTTGATTACTTCGAGAGGATCGGCCTCCTAGGGTTTGTCAAATGATTGAATAATATTTCATTGCTTGCCGAAAAGAAATAGTTATATCCCTATTTATAAAGTTCCACCTAGAGTCCACCAAGACTTGGACTCTTAATTATAAATAAATATTAAATAAACCTCTATCCAACTCTTATCGAACTAAATAAACTCCACAAAACACTATTCAAAAGCTTAGAAAATAAAGGGATCTTAATAGATTCATGTATAAAGAAAGTCTAGATAAGGTGTGTATGTTTCTTAGGTCTATCTATGGACTGAAGTAAGCTTTCCGAAGTTGAAACATAAGATTTGATGATGCGATTAGATCTTATGACTTTTTTAAGAACGAAAATGAGCCTTATGTGTACAGGAAGGTAATTGGGAGCGCTATCACCTTCTTGGTGTTATATGTGGATTACATTCTAATCATTAGGAATGATATAAGAATGCTCTTCATAGTAAAGGCTTGGTTATCTAAACACTCCTCCATGAAGGACCTAGGGGAAGCATCCTACATATTAGAGATTCGGATCTATAGAGATAGATCTAAGAGGATACTTGGCTTGTCCTAAGTGTAGGTATATAGACACCATTATCAAAAGGTTTGGCATAAAAAATTTCAAGAGAGGTCTTATACCAATGAGACATGGGATATCATTTTTTAGGAGTATATCTCCAAAGATTCCTGAAGAAAGGGCAAACATAGATAGGATACCCTATGCCTCAGCGATAGAGTCTATCTTTAAGTACTTAAGAAGGACTAAGGATCTTTTATTGGTATATGGAGGTAGTAGCTTCAAAGTTGAGGGCTACACAGACTCGATTTTCTAGTCCGATTTGATGACAACAAGTCTAATTCAAGGTATGTGTTTACCCTGAATAGAGGAGTGCTGAAAGAGTTTCAAGTAAGATACTATTGCTGACTCGACCACAAAGGTGGAATATATTGCTATGACAAAGGTAGCAAAGGAGAGAGTTTAGATGAAGAAGTTCATAATAGATTTGGGAGTTGTGCTGTTGGGCAGCAAGGAGTCGATTCTCTTGTATTACAATAACTATGAGGTGATTACATAAATGAGGAAACCTGTGTCTTATCAGAAGTGTTCTGAGAAGATTCCAACTTATTAGAGAGATCGTAGCCCGAGGAGATATAACAATAGAAAGAGTCTCATCCGAAGATAATATTGTAAATCCATTGACAAAGTTATTATCTCATATTATCTTTAAATGTTACAAGAGTCTAATGGGGATCAAATACATAGGTGATAAATTTTAGGTCAAGTGAAAGTTTACTAGTCATAGGTGCCCTACAAGTCAATCACATGAGTGATAGCACATGCGACATAACATGCACTCTTTTTTGCTTATTATTATTATGATATTTTCTCAATTTATATTGCTTGATGCATAAGTATATTGTGATGTCTATGGATCTGTGTAATAGGAATTAGATCATGGTGAGATCACGATAATGAGATCGATTCACCTTTAAACACAGACCCTAAATAATTCTAGTCATAGGTTACTAAAGAAGGACATCGAGATAATCAAACAAACTAGTGTACTATATACCCGTCCATATAATAGAGGTAGCTAGTCTCATAGCTGCTCATGTGGAGACACTATGGCTATAGTGTAGGTTCTCATTGAAGAATGAGTTCACTAATTGATCTGCTCATAGTATGTTGGATGGTTGATGATACCTCATTGTCAAACAGTGATTCTGTCATCCCAGTGGTGTACCTGGTCCTTAGACTTGAGATACTAAGGATGTCTTATATGAGTACTCTAGTCTTTGATACCAGACTTATAGGTTTGGAAGTTTCAGATCTAGTACAATCGGTCATCAGGAGTGGCAACCAATCTTACGAGGGCTATTGAGTGTCGATAGATGATCATCCACTCTCGGTATCATGAGATGAATATCTCATGTGTTATTACTCAAACAAATCCTTGGCCAAGGTCATTCAAATTGAGAGAGAAAGAGTTCTCCGAGAGAATTCAATTAGAGCGAGACTCGAGTAGAAACCTTATGGGTCGGACAGCACCATACCCACTATACGGTCTTTGGGATATTAGATGGATGAGAGACTATAGGTACATGATAACAGAGGATAGACAGGTCCAATGGATTGATTCTCCTGTATCGTTTGGGGACTACGACGTAGTGGCCTAATACGTCCGTAGTCGATGAGTCAAGTGAATTATTATGAAAATAATAATTCATTGAGCTAGAAGGAGTTATGACATGTATGACTCACGGCCAACTCGATATTGGGCCTAGAGGGTCACACACATATGGTAGGCGTTGTGATGAGTAGATGTTCGAATATGAGATATCCGCTAGAGCCCCTATCTTATTGGATGTCCAATAAGCCCATGAATTATTAGATCCTATGGATGAGATCCAATAAGAGCCAATGAGAGATTATTGAATAGAGATCCACTAATCTAAGAGGCTTGGGTAGTTAAATGAAGATCTAATACTCAATAGAGTAGGATCCATTAGGGTCAATTGATAGGGGACCTCTATAAATAGGAGGGAACTAATGGTACATATGCTAGAGCTTTTTGGATTGCCTCTCCTATTCTCCTCTCCTCCTCCTTAAATAGCAGGATTGGAGTTTTAAGGAGCATCGTTGCAACCCTACTGTGTGGATTACTACTAGAGAGGAGGATGCTTGACCTCCTTCACCCTCTCCTAGAGATCTGTAGGGAGTTAGGGATATTCGATCTTCCTAGGTAACACAATATTTAATATACGTAGTTTTTTGTTTTGCAGATTTTACGCACTAATCTTCGCACGATGACAAACACATCTTTGGAAAATTAGGGATTTTATTTTTAATGTTCTTCCGCTGAACATGTGATGTCGCCCCCAAAGATTTTCCAACAATTTGATTCATAGATTTTTGGCATACTTGACCTTTTATGTGATGATCACGTCCTTGAATCCTTCCTCCTTACGAAAGTAAAAAAATTATTCATAAACTTTTGGTATACTTGATCCATTATGAGATGATCATTTCTATATGAATCCTTCCTTTTTCTATTTACAAAAGTAGAACTTTGATTCATGGGCTTTTGGAACTTATGACTTGATTCTTTTCTTTATGTGATGAATGGATTCTTTCCTTCTTCTTCTTCTTATTTTTTTTAGAAATGGAAGAAAGAAACTAACTGATAAGACCCTAAAGTCTTATTATAAAAAAGGAAGAGAAATGGATAATCTCTTTAAGGGAATCGACATCCTTGATCACTTCGAGGGGATCGGCCTCATAGGGTTTATCAAAAGACTGAATAGTATTTTCCATAGATAACCGAAAAGAGGCAGTTACATCCCTATTTATAGAGTTCCGACTTTAGTTGAACTAAACAGACTTAATATATATGTAAAAAATAAAAGAAAAGCACAAAAAATAAAAGGAAAATAAAAGGATCCTAACAATTCCACCTCCTTTAATTCAGCCTTGTCCTCAAGGTTGAGCAGCATCAAATTCTGGAAACTTCTCCTTTAGCATGCTGTAGGACTCCCAAGTGGCATCTTCCTTTGGTAAGTTGGCCCATCGCACTAGCACTTCAGTTATAAGATGCCTACAGTACATTACAACTAGTCGATCAAGAATGGCTTATGGTTGAGCTTGAACTTCCCCAGTAGTAGAAGTGTCCGGAAAATGGCGCTGCACTATTGCATCTTCACCCTATTTCCTCTTAAGGCATGAAACATGAAAGATTGGATGTATTTTAGAGCTAGCAGGCAAATCCAAGTGGTAGGCAACTAGTCCAATGCGTTATAATACCTTATAAGGCCCAAAAAACCAAGGAGATAGCTTCATGGAAGATCGAACCTTTATAGAAGTTTGCTTATAGGGTTGAAGACGAAGAAAAACCCAATCATCCACAGTAAATTCTTGTTCACTTCGGTGTTTATCAGCTTGTTGTTTCATTCTTGCTTGTGTGACCATGAGGTTATCCTTTAAAAGTTGAATAATCTTGTTTCTATTCATCAATTCCTTGTCCACTTGATTAACTTTAGAAGAACCAGGTATATATTTTGTAATTGTAGGCGGGGGTTGATCATAAATTGCTTTAAATTGAGTCATTTTAATAGAAGAATGGTAAGAGGTATTATACTACCACTCTGCCCAGGGAAGCCATTTAATCTATTCCTTCGGCTTATCACTAGTAAAGCATTGGAGGTAATTTTCTAGGCACCTGTTTACCACTTCAGTTTGCCCATCTATTTGTGGATGATAAGCCGTGCTCATATTCAGTTGAGTACCCTATAAACGGAAAAGTTCTGTCCAGAATGAGTGAGTAAAAATCTTATCTTTATCACTAATAATGGAACGGGGACTCCCATGCAATTTAGCTATATTTTCCACAAAAATACGAGCAACACTTGCAGTAATATAAGGATGTCGTAAAGCACATAAATGAGCATACTTTGTAAGCCTATCCACGACTACGAGTATAGTACTTTTTCCTTGAGATTATGGGAGACTATCAATGAAATCCATAGATATATCGGTCCAAGTAGCATCAGGAATAGGGAGAGGCTGTAGTAAGCCTGGGGTGGCTATTGTGTCACTTTTGTGACGCTGGCAAACATCACATTCTGCAACAAATTTCTTAATGAAAATTTTTAAACCTTTCTAGTAAAAAAGTTATCGAGCTCGCTTATAAGTGTGGAGAAATCCTGAGTGACCAGCAATTGGTGATGAATGGAACTCCTTCAGAATTATCGCCTGGCAAGAAGAATGTTAGGCAACCACTATTCGGCCTTTATAGCACAAGTCCACTGAATCCCAACTATAATTTGGGACAGAACCTGGGGCTTCTTCTAATTTTTTAATGATATTTTGGATCTCAGGATTATCTGACCATTCCCTTCTGATAACTTCCAAAGTCTCGCAAATAGGAATAGAAATAGCTACTAGTTCAGCTTGTTCTGGAAGGCATAAGAGGGCATCTGCTACTAAATTATCACTCCCCATTTTATAAATGATCTCATAATCGAATCGCAATAGCTTTGTGACCCATTTCTACAGCTCTAAAGTAAAAATCTTTTGCTCTAGAAAGTATTTGAGGCTTTTATGATCAATGCATATTTGAAATCGCCGACCAATTTGGTAGGGTCTCCATTTTATGACTGTATGTATTATGGCTAGCATCTCCTTGTCATAAATAGATAAACTCAAATGGGAAGCGGAAAGGGCCTTACTAGCATAAGCGATAGACCGACCTTCCTGCATTAATACAGCCCCTATTCCAGCTCTAGAAGCATTAGATTCAATCACAAACAACTTATTAAAATTGGGTAGAGCAAGCACGAGTGTAGTAGTTATTGCAATTTTCAAGAAATGAAATGCCTGAGTTGCCTCTTCTGACCATCTGAATGCATCTTTATTTAGAAGTGACATCAAGGGGGCACTGATTTTGCCATAATTCTTCACAAACTTTCGATAATAGCCTATTAGTCCCAAGAACCCCCTTAAAGCTTTGATTGACTTTGGAATTAGCCAATCTGTCATCACTTGGATTTTTGAAGGATCAACTACAACACCCTTTTGAGATATGATATGGCCAAGGTACTCAACCTCAGGTTGCCCAAAACTACACTTGAATTTCTTGACAAAAAGACCATACTCATGAAGAATATTAAAAATAATTCGTAAATATAATAAATGACTTTCTAGGGAAGGA
The DNA here is from genome assembly GCA_900464855.2 of Musa schizocarpa. Classification (NCBI taxonomy): domain Eukaryota; kingdom Viridiplantae; phylum Streptophyta; class Magnoliopsida; order Zingiberales; family Musaceae; genus Musa; species Musa schizocarpa. Next base: position 25,175,286 of record LS990925.1, on the reverse strand, counting down.
TTGTATATTAAAATATCATCAAAGAAAACCATAACAAACTTACGGAGATGAGCCTGAAATATATCATTCATTAAACTCTGGAAGGTAGAGGGTGCATTGGTTAACCCAAAAGGCATTACTAGAAACTCATAATGGCCATTATGTGTCCTGAAGGCAGTTTTCTGAACATCACTTTCATGTACTCTGATTTGATGATAGTCCGATCGTAGGTCCAATTTAGTAAAGACCTGAGCTTCTCCTAATTCGTCCAACAGTTCATCCACTATTGGAATAGGATATTTATCTTTCATTGTAATATTGTTAAGTGCTTGATAGTTAACACACATCCGTCATGAGCCATCCTTCTTTCTGACTAGTAAGACTAGGGAGGAATATGGGCTAATACTAGCTCGTATAACTCATATTTTAAGCATCTCTGTGACAATCCTCTCTATCTCTACCTTTTGAAAATATGGATATCTATAGGGTCGGACATTGGTTGGTGCCTTCCCGGGTAATAGTGGGATCCGATGATCATGACATCTAAGAGGTGGAAGTCCGTGTGGCTCTGCAAATATATCTGCAAACTCTATTAGCAATGATTCAATATTTCCAATCGGAATGTTCACTGTCGTTTTCTTTTCAATATTCTGCAATTGCACCAAGAATTCGGTGTGTGTCTTCCGGAGGACCCGCTCCATTCGATGGCTAGTGATAGTTGTAACCTTACCTCCGCGTCTTCCTTTGAGAGTCACCTGCTTTCTATTAATAAATAATTTCATAATTAGTTTAGAAAAATTCCAGGAGATATCACCTAGGGTTGATAGCCATTCAATTCCAAGCACCACTTTATAGTCTTCCAAGGGTAATAAAAAGAAATCCATAAGTAATTCTTGGCCTTGCAAAGTTAGTTTTATCTTTGAGCACTTACTGTCATAGGTTAAAATATGTCCGTCGACGACCTTGACTTCAAATTTGTCACAACATTCAATGTGGTAAGCTAATCAGGCTACAACTTTCCTATCCATAAAATTATTAGTGCTACCCATATCAATTAAAACAATGATAGGCTGGTGTTTCAGAGTTCCCCCAATTTTCATAGTTTGTGGATTAGAGTAGCCAACCAATGCATGCACTGTATGTGTGACAGTTTCAACATCATCATCAGTTTCCGCATCTTCATGATCGGAATCTGACACTTCTGCTTTCGGTTTCTCCTCAATCAATTCAATCATCAAAAGTCTTCCTTGTTTGCATCGGTGCTCCTTACTCCACTTTTCATCGCAATGCCAGCACAAATCCTTCGCTAACCTTTCTTTGAGTTCTTCTCGGGTTAGTCTACTAATGTTATGGTTTTGACTAGGAGTAGATGAGGTAGGTTGCCTACTAATCACCTATTTATTGGCACCTCTATTTCGATGATATTCCACACTGATTTTTTCCTCATGCAGACATACAAATGAAATCGCACCCATCATAGTGTGGGGTTGACAAGCCTTAACCTCATATCGAATCTCGGGAATAAGCACTTCAATAAATATACGCATAAGTTGTCATTCAAACTAATTTCTAGCTTGGTTTGATAATCTTTCAAACTTACTATGATATTCCAATACTGTAGAAGTCTGACGAATTTTGGCGAGCTGACCATCAACATTCTCATATTCGGATAGGCCAAAGTGAACAAGAAGCTCTCTTTTGAACTACTCCCACGAAGGAACTTCGTGGCAAGTTTCGTACCAATCGTACCATTGGATTGCATCTCTATCGAGCTAGATTGAGGCCACTTCTACCTTGGATTCTTCTGGGTTTCTGTGAAAACAAAAAAAAATCTTCGCCCTAGAGATCCAACTGGTCGGATCCCCATCTTCCCATCATGGAAATTCTACCCTAATGCATGGGTAGTGTGTGTCACCATCCTGGGGCTCTTTTCCTGTACCTCACAATCTGTTCAACGTAGAACTTGAGCTCTCATCTTGTTGAAACCCGCTAAAGTGCTCCAACAAGCTCTTTTTGAAATTATGAAGGGTTTCTTATAGCCGATTCTCAATTCTGGTTTCCAACGCTTTCATTTGTGCTTTCATTGAGTTATCGACAGTCATTGCATATGATTGCAAGTCGATAATCCCCAGTCCATGTTTCTGATGTCTAGTCAAGGGAATCCCCACTGTAGCTGCGAAGTTACTGAGGAAATTAACGCTAAGAGCAGTGCTGCGGTCGCTGCGAGGAGGAAGAGGTGCTGCCCTATGTTTCAGTCGCTGCATGAGATGAGAGCGTGGGGGGCTGGAAGGCGACGACTGCAACTATTGTGACTCATGGGAGAAATCTCCAAATAGTTAGGTTGAGGTTGCAATGATGGCAACCGACGACTGTGACAGCGAAGGCAGAGCAAGGGAGAGGCAGCGTTGAAGTGGTCGGGGTTGAGGTTGCAGTGGAGAATAGGAATTGATGGTGGCATTACGGGAACAAGGGCAATCGGTGATTTGCCCTATTTCTATCACCAGAGCAAGGGAAGGCTGTGTCGATCATGGCTGGGGGGCGAGCAGCATCGTCACTGGCTGGGCAGTAGCAGCGACGATGGCGGTAGCCGATGTTCACAACAGCAAGGGGACCCGCGCGATTGTGGCGTGGCTGGAAACAAGGGTAGCTTGTGCTTGCTCTGTTTCGGTTACAGAGAATGCAGAGCAAGGGGGAGCGGCAGCTGGGAGGCGAGCGGTGGTCATCGCACGGTAGCTAGTAGCGGTGGTGGGTCGGTTGGGCGGTGACGATGCTCGAGGGGAAGAGGAGTGCTGGAGGAGGCGCAGTTGGAAACAAGGGCAGCAGCGGTGAGTTGCCCTGTTTCGGTCGCCGTGAGGAGGGGGGCAACCGGCGGCTGCGGCTGCAACCTCGAGGGGGCATAGTGGCAGGGAAGTTAGGGCAGCATCGCCGATAGTATCAACGACGAAGGGGTGGTCTACTAGCTGGGAGATGGTGTCGGCGGTCCTTCTCGCTCAAGCGAGATGGGGAAGCAAGGAGGAGAGGTCGCTGGCCGGGGGGGCAACGGCGGCATTGGTCGATCGGCCGGGAAGCAGCGCCAGTGGTGGGAAGGAGGCAGCAAGGGTCACTACAGGGTGCGACCTACCGGAGAACAGGGGCGGCGGTGGGGGAGAAGGGAAGCAGGGGACCCTTCTCAGTGGCCACCGGCTTAAACCCTCTTTTTTTTTTATACCTATGGTGCATCGAGAACGCCAAGGATCGCCGCGCTGATACCAAATGATAAGACCCTAAAGTCTTATCATAAAAAAGGAAGAGAAAGGGATTATCGCTTCGAGGGGATCGACCTCCTTGATCACTTCAAGGGGATCAGCCTCCTAGGGTTTGTCAAAAGACTGAATAGTATTTTTCATAGATAACTGAAAAGAAGCAGTTACATCCCTATTTATAGAGTTCCAACTTTAGTTGAACTAAACAGACTTAATAAATATGCAGAAAATAAAAGAAAAGCACAGAAAATAAAAGGATCATAACACTAGCTAATATATCAAGAAAATCAAATATGCTAGCTTGCACATCTCAAGGACCAAAAAAGTGCTTGCACATCTAAAGAGAAGTGCTAGCTTTCCCATTTCAAGAAGCAAAAATAGTTATCTTGCAAAGTTTTTACTTAACTTCTCATTTCACAAATTTGCTAGCTTGCATAAAATAGTGTAAAACTTACTTGCATAGTTCAAATACTTGTTGATTGATTCTCCTTTTTGTTGATGATAAAGGGATAGAAATGATGAATGGAATCATGCCAAACTGATGTTGAATTTGGTATCATACGTGAAGTGATAAATTGTTAAAAAAATACTTTAGTATCATGTATGTTATGCCAAAAATGATTAAAAATATGTATGCTTTAGTATCATGAATGTTATGCCCAAAATTATTAAGAAAATGAATGCTTTAGTATCATGTAGGTTATGCCTAAAGTGATATTGATTTGTTATCATGCATAAAGTAATGAAATTGTGCATGTTATACTTTGATAACTTGAAACTATAATGATGCACAATGTATGAAATTTTTATATATTGCATTTGATCACTATGATTGAAATTATTTTACTTGAATTCAAGTTTGTCTTATCTTAATATGGCATATAGATAAGGAGAGTTAAGGTTAACTCCGTCATCAATTGGTTGTCATCATAAAAAAGAGGGAGATTATTAAATCTTGGATTTTGATGATGGAATCAATTGATGAATTAATGATCTAATCCATGTGTTGAGATAAGTGATGCAGGACTAACTATGATCATGAAAAAGGCAAAACAATTAAAGAAGAATCGAATGTTGGGTTGAAGACAATGATCGGACATCGGGCCGGATGAATCGGGGGATATACCGAAGGATCGGACGATGTAGTGAAAGCTCACCGGAAGTTTACCAAGAGTTCGCCGAAAGCTTACTAGAAGATCATTGGGAGTCTGTCAGTAGTTCACTGAGAGTTCAATTGAATAATTGACGTGTCGGACAACTTAGATTGCTTGTATCATAATTTTTTTACCTTAACTATCATAATTAAGACTTTCATTTGAGTTAGTTTTAAGAGAAATCCTACTAACTCAATTAGGGGCCAATTGGGCCCAAAACAAGACTGGATTTGGTCAGTTAGATGGCCTATTCAGCCATTTGGAGCCACATCAGGCAGTGGCACTATCTAAACTAGGCGATGGAACTACCTTAGGCTCAACCTCCCAAGTGGTTTGGGCAGTGGTACCACCGGCAGTTAATGTTGCCAAGTGGTGGTACCGCTAGAGCCTCTAGTCTCTAAGACTCTGTCAGGCAGTGGTACTGCCCAGACTAGGTGGAGATATTACCCAGTGTCAGTCTGTAGGTGGTGGTACCGCATGTAACTTGAAAATCCAGGATGAGACACTTTTTGGCTCTATTTTTGAACCCATTGGGGCCTATAAATACCCCACTCTTTCCTGCATGATAGAGCATGAAAAGTGTAAATAAAGTTTGAGATTTTTTGTCATAAAAGTGTTAAAAAAGTACTAAGTATACTCCTCCTTCTTTAGCTTTATGATCATTCTAAGAGATGTGTGAGGCTTGTAAAGGTGGTCTCCTAAACCTGTGAAAAGGAGAAAGAGTTGTAAGAGGGCAATTGGTCTTTATCCATTGAAGGAAGACCGTAGTATATGTCAGTGGCCTCGACGTAAGAGGAATTGGGAGTGGATGTAGGTCACGACGACTAAACCACTATAAATTTGGTGGGCACTCTCTTTCTGCTCTTCATTACTATTGTTCTCTGTTTTAATTGCTTATTACATTTTTTTTCAAGTGAAGCACACTTTCGATATCATTTCTAAAATGGGTTTCATTAAATCAAGCTTTTCCAAATCATTGAGGTTTTTCTTAATCAATGTAATTTTTATCGTAAGCACTAATTCACCACCATTCTTAGTATCGATTTCGGTCCTAACAATCTCCTCCTATGATTGAGACAAGTATCCCTTCAAGATAATTTCTAAAGGATGTTGTCGGGGGATAGACTTAAAAAAGACCGAATATAGGACTTGAAAAAGGCCAAAATCCATCATGACGGAGGAATAATGCAAAATACGTCTGAGATATATGAGTTAAGAAAACTTGATCCACATAAGTGTTAAATCTCGGATTTTGATGATGAAATCAATTGATGAGTTTATGATCTAATCTGTGTTTTGAGTGATGTAGGACTAACTTCGATTAGAAAAGATAACTTGAATAAAGCAAAAGGAATCAGATGTTGGGCCGAAGAAAAACATGTTAGGAGATTGGACGTCGAGCCGGAGGATCGATCGATGTACTAGCAGAAGAACTTCATGCCATGAGTTTGAGCATTAGACCAAAGGATCAAATATTGCACCAAGGAGATTAAAAGTTATGAGAGTCAACATACCAATTAGGTAATATGTCGAAGGAGAGGACAATGCACCGAAGGATCGGACAAAGTGCTAGATGAACCATGACATGCTGGACAACATAGGATTCATGTTTCTAATCATGTGTCTAGATTGAGTTAATTTATGACTAACTAAGTCAGTTTTGGGATTAAACAATGCCAACTTAATTAGGGGTCAATTAGGCCTGAATCAGGGCTCAATTGGGCCTACTGTTTGGCCCATTCAGTGATATGTAGTAGGGTTTGGCAATACTACCGCCCAGACACAATCTTCTGTTGAATCTCAGATTTTGATGATGAAACTAATTTATTATATTTAGATGTTTAACTGCATTTTGAGTGATGCAGGTCTACTCGATCAGGATTAGATAGTTGACGCAGGAGGAATTGACGTTGCGCTGGAGGAGATCACGTCAGGATATTGGACGGCAGAAGGCTTCGGATGTCGGGCATCGATCTAAGGAGAGCGGAATTGCACCAAGGATATCGGGGTTGCAGAGGTCAACTATCGATTGGGCAACAAGCCGCAAGAGAGGACGATGCGTTGAAGAATCGGACGAAGCGCCAACCAATGATGTGCCGGGCAACGGAATGTCAATTCGCGTTGTAATAATTGTCTAGATCAGAGTAGAGTTTTGGCTTGCATGTGCAGGATTAACTATGATAATGATGAAGACATAAAGCGAAATAAAGTGCGGAGTCAAGCATGAAGGATTCGTTGGGAGTTCAAGAGTTCGACGGAAGTCCGAAGGTTCGTCGGGAATACTGTTGGAACTAACCGAGAATGAGTAGGGAGCTTGCCGAAGGGTTTTTCGGAAGCTCATAGAAAGGTTCGTGGGAAGTTCGTGGAGCTCACCGAGAAAGATCGGAGCTTACCGAAGAAGCTCGTTGGAACTCACCAAGATCAAATCGTGAAGTCTAGGAGCTTGCCGGGAGTCCGCAGAATGGTTTCCGAGAGTTTATCGGAAGACCGCCGGAAGTTCGCCGGAAGCTGGCCGGAAGAAGTCTTGACTTATGGACTTTATAATAGCTTAGGAAATATCTTTAAATTTATAGTTAGCATGTTAATAAGGGTTAAGATTAGGTGTTAATCCTATAACCCAAGTAGGGGCCAATTGGGCCCGAGTTCGGATTGGTTTGGGCCAAGTTTGGAGCCCAACCAGTGGGCTGAAACAGTGTAGGCGGTGGCACCGCTAGATTAGGCAGTGGCACCGCCCAGAACTCGAGATATGAGCAGTGGCACCGCCCAGCACCCGAGAGGTCTGGCGGTGCCATCGCCACCGACAAGCCGTGGCACCACTAGCCTTGAAACCTAAGAGAATTCAAATTTTGGAGCCCAAATTTGAATCCTCTTGGGGCCTATAAATACTCCTCTATTCTCAGCTGAGATTATAACCTTTGAGAAGCAAGAGATTGAGAAAAAAGTGTTAGCAAAGTCTTAGCAAGTCTAGTTTTCAAATTGCTTGAGTGTTCACCTCCCTCCTTCTTGTTGAAAAAAATTGTAAGAGTGTGAACCACTTGTAAAGGTTGTAAGAGGGGTATTAGTCCTTCCCTTTCAAAGTGATTTGCTAGTGGAAGACGGGAGCCTCTTCGAAGAAGGCTTCGCAAGTGGATGTAGGTCATTTTGACCGAACCACTTTAAAATTGTTGTGTTCTCTGGTTTGCATCCTACTCTTGCCATTTACATACTGCAAACTACTTTTACTTAGTCATTACGCTTCCATACGCTTCTAAGTTATCAAGCTTCCAAAATCGATTTTCATCGATATTATTTTTTATCGTACGAAAGTTTTTAAACCAATGTTATTTTACCGTTGCACTAATTCACCCTCTCGCCTTTAAGTGCTGCTCTGATCCTAACAATTGGTATCAGAGCCACGGTTTTCTACTTTGGTTTAACACCCAAATAGAAATGGCTCTTTACGGCTTTCAAGAGGGTCACTCTCTCATTCGTCCTCCCTTTTTCAATGGGATAGACTACCCTTATTTGAAAACTCGAATGAGAGTTTTCTTACTTTCGTTGAATCTCGAGCTTTGGAATATTATCGAAATAGATTTAAAAAATCTTCTCTTCCAATGAGCGAATGGGATGAATCGGAGAAGAAAGTTTTTGCTTTAAATGCAAAGGCTATGAATGCCTTATATTGTGCACTTGACAAAAATGAATTTAATTGCATTTCGATTTGTGATTCGGCTTTTGATATTTGGAGAACTCTTGAGGTCACTCATGAAGGCACTAGCCGAGTGAAAGAGTCCAAAATCAACATTTTTGTGCACTCTTACGAACTTTTCCGGATGAAACCAAGTGAGTCCATCGGAGACATGTACACTCGTTTCACGGATGTCATCAATGGACTCAAAGCTCTTGGTAAAAGTTTTTCTAACTTTGAACTAGTCACTAAAATCTTAAGATCCCTTCCAAAAAGTTGGGATCCAAAAGTTATGGCTATTCAAGAGACCAATGACCTTAAAACATTCCCTCTTGAAGAATTTATTGGGTCTCTAATGACCTACGAAATGAACAATGCGACAAAAAGGAAACTCGAGAACAATCTTCCAAAGGACAGAAAGGATTTAGGACATAGAACACATGAAGACCACTCGAGCATAAGCTCAAGTGATGGTGAACTTAAACTACAAATAAAACAAAAATTTAAAAGCAAAAAGAATGGAGCTACTTGCTTGCAAGAAGAACAAAATTTGGGATGAATTGAGCTCTTCCGAAGACGAGGAGAAAATCAAGAAAGGCGAGGTGGCAAACTATGCCTTAACCACTTTCAACGATGAGGAAATCGAAATCCCCCAATTTATTTTGAAATTACTTAATGCTTTCTATGATGCATTTTCTTTTTATTAGTTTAGAAAAATTATTTTTAATTGCTTAATGTAATGAAAATGAAAAAAATAGGAATCATGCTTATCATTTTAGTAATTTTAAAAATAATCATGAAAATTGTATGTTTATGATAAACAAAATAATTTTGATTAAAAGTACCTTATATGATATCATGCCTAATAAATTTATTTTTTTGAAACTATGCATGATGATGATGAGTTTTGGGTAATTTATAATTTATTGATTTTGATGATTTCCATGATGATCTTTTATGATTTATAGATTATCAATTTTTACTGTGATGAAAGTTGCCTTTAAAAATGAATATAGCTTTTGTATGCAAAAAAAGATAGATTCACCTAAAAAGAAAAATACATGACTACAACAAATAACAAAATGATTTTGTTTGAAAATGCCTTATGCACAATGAAACCATCATTGATGAATATACTTTATATTTAATAGTTTTTTTGGCTTATATGCCTTATCATGATAAACGTTTTGAAAAGTTTGTATCATACTTGATGATTGTTATACATGATGATTAATTTGTTCTTGAAGTTATTCAATTTTGATTAAATGAAATCATGTTTGACTTGAAGTAATGAGTTGAAATATTTATTTTGAATTATGTGTTGCATTTTTTTTATGATTTTTGATCTTTCCGTTTTAAACGATGATGCATGGATTTGAAAAAAAAAAAGGGACATTCATGTATGGAATCAATCAATAAGTTGAAACAAAAGGAGGAAAGATTTTTTTATTAAAAAATTTTCTTTTTCTCTATCTTATTGATTTCTACCTAAGAGACCAATAAAATTATTTATGCCATTTTGAATCTCTTGAAAGAAATGTTGAGATTTTGATGATTTGGACGATTTGAATTTGAATGAGTTTTATCCAAAATCGTGATCTTGATTCCGTGATATTTATAAATTAAGATTTATTATGAATCAAGATTTTTTTATTAATCGATCTCCTAAGATTTTCTTTTGATTATTTATGAGTAGGATTTTCAAAAAGAAATCATGCCTTTTAGTATTCATATATTCTAATATTTCATGATAGGATTTTTATGCAATTCCTTATATTCATGAAATGTTTATCGCATCACCCAATTACTTTCTTCTTGATATTTCTTATGTGGTGATATAAAATTATACATAAAATACTCTTGAAATTATTTTGATGCATACAAATGAAAAGTTATGATCATGAATGGTCGGATGAAATTTGACAAGTTAATACCATCATGATTTGAAACATTTATAATTTGAAATTATGCACGCAATTGCTTTTTATTGTGATGATATATGCATATAATGTGTATCATGAATACTTTATTACCATACATGAAAATAGTGATAAATATTTTGAAAATAAATGTTTGTATCATGTTAGTGATGAGTTATAGTGATGATTGAAACAATGATTGAAATGATATGAATGATGATTTGGAATCATGTATATAATGATGAGTTTATATGTTTTGAAAATATATATGATGATTTGGTATTATGCATGCAATAATGATGCACACAATGATGAAATATTCATAATAAAATTATTATTTTGATATTCATGACTTGAATCTTCCTTTCGTTTTGCCAATAACAAAGGGAGAGAAAGAGTTGCTAATGTGCTATCTTGAATTGATGTAAAGGGTAATCTCAAAGAGAAATTAGCTACCTTGCACAAGTCAAGAAAATGTAAAAACTTGCTTACTTTCTTGCACATATGAAGAAAAGACACAAATGTAACACTTGCCAAATTATTTTCTTGCCTCATGTAAAACATGGTCCCTTGCTAGTTTGGTATTTTTCTAAGGAAGCAAAAATGACACTTCTCAAAAGAGAAGAAAGTGCTTGCTTTTTTGAACATCTTTAATATGCTAGTTAGCATGATGTACAATTTGCTATCTTGAACATTACAAAGAAATACTATCATGCACATTGCAAAGAAAAGCAAATATGCTAACTTGTACATCTTTAAATTTGCTAGCTTGTATGTAGTAAAACTTACATATCGTAAAACTTACTAGCTTATAGAGAAGCAAAGAATTGCTATCTCGAAAGAAGCAAAAAATGCAAAACTTAGAAAACTTGCAATATAATTGCTCTTGCCATGCTTTGTATCAAAAATAGGTTGATAACCTCAAAAGCATCACATTAAATTTTTTAGTGTATTGTAATGTATCACATGTATCGCAAATTGAAAATTTTGAGACTATTATCATATCATGTTTAACAATTGATGTCTTTCATGACATGATTTCTTTGCACTGTTGTCTTGTTTGCATCATGTGATTATTGAAATATTGATTGATGCAAAATTAATGTAAAAGTCTAAATCATTGGTTCCTCTCCTTCTTTTTGACATTGACAAAGGGGGAGAAAGTTATTGCTAGCTTGCACACTTGAATGAAGAATTTGCTAGCTTGATCATTGTAATGAAGAAATTTGCTATATCAAACATCATAAATATTGTTACTTGCAAAGAAAAGCAAAGTGCAATCTTGCACAAAAATTCAAGTGTTGAATTGCCATGATTGAACTTAAGAATAGTGCTATGTTTTTGTGCTTATATGTTACGATGAAAATCAAGCTTCATGTTGTAAAAACTTGCATATCTTTTAAAATAGCTAGAGCTACTTCTCCTTTTTGTTGATGACATAAGGGGAGAAGTATATTGATGACTTCATGCATTGAATTGAATATTTTATATATTTGCATGATGGTTTAAATGTTTTTTTTATAACATGTGATGAATGTTACTTGGATTTTGGATAATCCAAGTGTTCTATCAATGTCATAATGATAGGGGGAGTTTGGTTAAACTTCGGGGAGTTAAGGTTAACTCTATTAGTCATCAATTAGTTGTCATCATCAAAAAGGGGGAGATTGTTGAATCTCGGATTTTGATGATAAAACTAATTAATTGTGTTTAGATGTTTAACTGCATTTTGAGTGATGCAGGTCTACTCGATCATGATTAGATAGTTGACGCTGGAGGAATTGACGTTATGCCGGAGGAGATCACGTCAGGATATTGGACGGCAGAAGGCTTCAGATGTCGGGCATCGGGCCAAGGAGAGCAGAATTGCACCAAGGATATCAGGGTTGCGGAGGTCAACTACCAATTGGGCAATAAGCCTCAAGAGAGGACGATGCACCGAAGAATCGGGCGAAGCGCCAACCAATGACATGTCGGGCAACAGAATGTCAATTCACGTTTTAATAATTATCTAGATCGGAGTAGAGTTTTGGCTTGTATGTGCAGGATTAACTACGATAACGATGAAGACATAAAGCAAAACAAATGTTGAATCTCGTATTTTGATGATGAAACCACTTGATATGTGTTTATCTGTGTTTTGAGTGATGCAGGATACTTCGATCAGGATGAGACAATTAAAGTAGGAAAAATCATGTTGTGCCGGAGAAACATGTCAGAAGATTAGATGTCGGGCCGGTGGATCGATTGACGTATCCACAGAAGGCTTCGGGCCGTGGACTCAGGCATCGGGCCAAGAAGAGCGGGTATTGTGCCAAGGATATTGGCATTGCGTAGTCAACTGGCCGATTGGGCAATAGGCCGCAGGAGAGGACGATGCACCGAAGAATCGGACGACGGACCAATGACATGCCGGACAACTTTGTTAATTGCTTAGGATTAATTGTCTCGATCGAAGTTTTGTTTTACATGTGCAGGATTAACTACGATGGAAGTAAGACATGCAACAGGAGTTGCGCCGGAGTTAAGACTATGATCACGTTGAGAGTTCGACGGAAGTCCGGACGGTCGTCGGAGGTTCTACGGGAACAAATCCGAGAAGTCCAGGAGCTTGCCAAAAGAAGCTCGTTGGAACTCGCCAAGTGGATCGTCGCAAGTCCAGGAGTTTGCTGGAAGTCCGCAGGAGCATCGCCGGAGGTCCATCGGATGTTCGTCGGAAGTTCATCGGAAGCTCGCCGGAAGAAGCGATTGACGCATCGGAGCAAGCTGTAGTAAAAATCTTAAAGAATTATCATAGTTAGCATGATGATTAAGTTAGAAATGGGAAGTGATCCCATTAACTTAATCTAGGGGCAATTGGGCCCTTAAAAGAACTAAATTGGGCCGAATGGATCAACCCATTCGGACCTAGATCTCTTGGCCAGAGATGGCACCGCCCAGGGCTCAGTCTCCGAGTTCTGACTAGGCGGTGCAACGGCCTCTGATAGCGGTGCAACCACCTAAGCTCGGTCTCCGAGCTCTAGTTGGGCGGTGCAACCGCCCCAGTCAAGCGGTGGCACCGCTTGAGCTCGGTCTCCGAGCTCTGCCAGGTGGTGCAACCATCCCAGTCAGGCGGTGCAACCACCAGACTCCGGAATTCTAGGAGATGACAGTTTTGAGCTCCAAATTCAAACTGGTTTGGAGCCTATAAATACCCCTCTAATCCCTGGGTAAAAGATACAAGCATAAAGAGATTAAAAGAGAGAAAACACTGATGTAATCTCTAGAATTTCCCTCCTCTAGCTTAAGTGTTAGAATTCTGTTTAAGAGAGGAAAGTGAGTGCTTGTAAGGGTTGTCTCCTAAACCCAGTAAAAGGAGAAGAGGGGTGTAAGAAGGAGGTTGATCTTCGCTTAGTAAAGGAAGATCGTTAGTGGATGCCGGTGGCCTCGACGGAAGAAGAATCGGATGAGTGGATGTAGGTCACGAGTGACCGAACCACTATAAACTCTCGTCTTCTCTGGTTTGCATTTACTTTGAGCATATTATCTTTACTGCAAACCTCCTTAATAGCTTATTGTCTTCTGCGCATTTATGATCGTATTTCAAAGTTTAGTATTTTTCGAATTGGCGTTTAGACGTAAATCGCTCTTATCGTACGAACGCAGTTTTAATTGGAGAAAGTTTTCCACTGCACTAATTCACACCCCGCCTCCCTCTTAGTACTCTTGATCCTAATAATTGGTATCAGAGCCCAGTTTTTCTCATTTCAGATTTACACCCAAGAGAAATGGCTCTTCATGGTTTAAAGAGGGTTTTTCGATTTTTCGTCCATCGTTGTTTAACGGATTGGATTACACTTATTGGAAAACTCAAATGAGAGTTTTCTTGATTTCTATGAATTTGGATTTATGAAATATTATTGAAATTGGTTTTCAACTTCCCTCTAAACCGATGAACGAATGGTCGGTTTTGGAGAAGAAGTATTTTTCTTTAAACGCAAAGGCTATGAATGCCTTGTTTTGTGCATTTGACAAAAATAAATTTAATCGCGTTTCGATGTGTGATTCGGCTTTTGATATTTGGAGAACTCTTGAGGTCACTCATGAAGGCACTAGCCGAGTGAAAGAGTCCAAAATCAACATTCTCATGCATTCTTACGAACTTTTTCGAATGAAGCCGACCGAAACCATTGTTGACATGTACACTCGTTTCACGGATGTCGTTAATGGTTTAAAAGCTCTTGGCAAATGTTTTTTGGATTTTGAACTCGTAAACAAGATTTTGCGTTCTCTTTCTAAGAAGTGGGATTCAAAAGTAACTGCAATACAAGAAGCTAAAAACCTAAACAACTTACCACTTGAAGAACTAATTGGTTCATTGATGACATATGAAATGGTGCGTAATACACATGATGAACATAATGAACAAAACAACCTTCCAAAGAACAGGAAGGATTTGGGACATAGAACATTTGAAGACCACTCGAGCATAAGCTCAAGTGATGGTGAACTTAAACTACAAATGAAACAAAAATTAAAAAGCAAAAAGAATGGAACTACTTGCTTTGAATGGAAGAAGAAGAACAAAAATTGGGATGAATCGAGCTCCTCCGAAGATGAGGAGAAAGTCAACAAAAGCGAGGCGGCAAACTACGCCTTAACAGCCTTCGACGTTGAGGTAATTAAAATGCTTTTGGTTTATTTTGAAATTACTTGATGCTTTCATGATATATTTTCTTTTTTAGTTTAGAATTAATTTTCTTAAAAATTACATGTTTAAAAATAAAAATAAAAAAAGTATGATCATGCTAGTAATTTCGAAAATGATAATATTATATATTTTATGATAAACAAACAAAATGATTGAAAATATGAAATCATGGTTAAGAAGTAATAATGTATCATGTTTGATTAACATTGTTGAATGAAATCATGTTTGATTTGAAGAAATGCATAATGATGTAATATTAAATATTTTGATTAATAATTTTATGCATGAGATTTTAAGTTATACATGATGATAAGCATGTGTTATTTTCATGAGTAAATTTGAAAAACATATGGCAAAAATGTGCCCGAATGTATGAACTTGTTAAGATTATTTTTTGAACTTTCTTGATTCAATGATCAAATCACTTAATTGCCATGATGATCTTACACTATTACATGCCTTAATAACATGTTGGAAATTATATGTTTTGGATACAAAAATTTTCATGATCATGAGCATGTTTTATCTTCATGATTAAATTTAAAAATCTGTAGCAAAACCATGTCTGAATATATAAAAGTGTTAAATCTCATTTTCGGATGCTCTTAATCCTAACAATTTGAGATGAGTTTTATCAAAATCATAATCTTAATTTGATAAAATGAATGATGATTTATCTCTTAAATATAACTTGTGATATATTTTTTTTTCATCATCTTGATTTCTCGATATTCGATATATATTATGAATCAAGATTTTTGTTTAATCGATCTCCTAAGATTTTCTTTCGATTATTTATGAGGAGTTTTTTTTTTAAAAAAAATCATGTCTTTTGGTATTCACATGTTTAAATCTTTCATGCAATTCCTTGTATTCATGAAATGTTTATCTCATCACCCAACTAATTCTTCTTAATATTCTTTATGTGATTATATGAATGCAAGAAATATTCATAAATTTATAATGATGCATGCAATACTTATGATAATGATGTACATGATGTATTGCATATGATGTGTATCATGAATGCTTTAAATGATGAATATTTGATATCATGATCAACATATTGATAAATGCTTAAAAATTTTAATGCTTGAATATCATGTATGATATGATGATTGATTTATTTATATCATGCATGAAAAATAAAATGTATGGTTTTGAAAATGTGCATGTTTTAATTTGAAATATAGTGATAAGATTGATACTTATCTTTGTCATGATTAAAAAATTGACGCGAAGGGTCTTCCCTTCTTTTTGACATTGACAAAGGGGGAGAAATATCTGCTAGCTTACATATTGCAAGGAAAAGAATTTGACATCTTGAACATCACAAAAATTTGCTACCTTGCATGATGTAAAATTTGCGAGAACTGCTAGCTTGAAATTTCAAGAAAACGCAAAAATGTGCTATCGTGCCTATCTCAAGAAAAGCAAATATGCCAACTTACATATCTTTGAATTTGCTAGCTTGTATATTATAAAGTTTATATATTTCAAGAAGCAAGAGCTGCTTTCTTGAACAACTCTAAATTGCTAGCTTGCAAGTTCTAAAATGTTGTAACATTGCTAGCTTGCAAGAAGTAGAACTTGCTATCTTGAACATTACCAAAAGTGCTATCATGTATGCTATAGAACTTGCATATCTAAAACTTGATAGCTTGAATGTTCGAAGCATGATGTAATACTTGCTAAATTTTCTAGCTTCAAAACTGCATGATGATAAAACTTGATATTATGTTCTTCATGCAATAAGTTGAACTTATATAACAAACACAAAGAATAATTGTACTTCTCCTTTTTGTTGATGACAAAGGGGGAGAAGTATGTTGATGACATGACATGTTATGCATAAGTTTATGCATAAGTTCATGATGACGTGTTGCAAGTATTCATGATAAATATTGCAATGACTTGAATTCAGTTTGAATTCAAGGTTCTATCAATATGGCATATTGATAGGGGGAGTTTGTTTAAACTCCGGGAGTTAAGTTTAACTCCGGCATCAATTGGTTGTCATTATCAAAAAGGGGGAGATTGTTGAATCTCGTATTTTGATGATGAAACCACTTGATATGTGTCTATCTGCATTTTGAGTGACGCAGGATGCTTCGATCAGGATGAGATAATTAAAGCAGGAAAAATCATGTTGTGCCGGAGAAACATGTCAGAAGATTGGACGTCGGGCCGGTGGATCGATTGACGTATCGATAGAAGGCTTCGGGCTGTGGACTCGGGCATCGGGCCAAGAAGAGTGGGTATTGTGCCAAGGATATCGAAGTTGCAGAGTCAACTGGCCGATTGGGCAATAAGCCACAGGAGAGGATGATGCGCCGAAGAATCGGACGAAGCGTCGAGGGACCAATGACATGCCGGACAACTTGGTTAATTGCTTAGGATTAATTGTCTCGATCGAAGTTTTGTTTTACATTGCAGGATTAACTACGATGGAAGTATGACATGCAGCAGGAGTTGCGCCGGAGTCAAGACTATGATCACGTTGGGAGTTTGAGAGTTCGACGGAAGTTCAGACGGTCGTCGGAGGTTCTGCGGGAATAAATCCGAGAAGTCCAGGAGCTTGCCAAAAGAAGCTCGTTGGAACTCGCCAAGTGGATCGTCGCAAGTCCAGGAGTTTGCCGGAAGTCCGCAGGAGCATCGTCGGAGGTTCGTCGGATGTTCGCCAGAAGCTCACCGAAAGAAGCGAATGACGCACCGGAGCAAGCTGTAGTAAAAGTCTCAAAGAATTATCATAGTTAGCACGACGATTAAGTTAGAAATGGGAGGTGATCCCATTAACTTAATCTAGGGGCAATTGGGCCCTTGAAAGAACCAAATTGGGCCGAATGGATCAACCCATTCGGACCTAGATCTCTTGGCTAGAGGTGGCACCGCCTAGGTCGGCGGTGACACCACCCAGAGCTCAGTCTCTGAGTTCTGATTGGGCGGTGCAATCGCCTCTGACAGTGGTGCAACCGCTTGAGCTCGGTCTCCGAGCTCTGGCTGGGCGGTGCAACCGCCCCAGTCAGGCGGTGGCACCGCCTGAGCTCGATCTCTGAGCTTTGCTAGGTGGTGCAACCGCCCCTGACAAGAGGTGGCACCGCCCAGAGGCTCAATTTTCGAGCTCTGTCAGGCAGTGCAACCGCCCCAGTCAAGCGATGTAACCGCCAGACCCCGGAATTCCGGGAGATGACAGTTTTGAGCTCCAAATTCAAACTGGTTTGGAGCCTATAAATACCCCTCCAATCCCTGGGTAAAATATATAAGTACAAAGAGATTAAAAGAGGGAAAACACTGCTTCAATCTCTAGAATTTCCCTCCTCTAGCTTAAGTGTTAGAATTCTATTTAAGAGAAGAGAGTGAGTGCTTATAAGGGTTGTCTCCTAAACCCAATAAAAGGAGAAGAGGGGTGTAAGAAGGAGGTTGATCTTTGCCTAGTAAAGGAAGATCGTTAGTGGATGTCGGTGGCCTCGACGGAAGAGGAATCGGAGGAGTGGATGTAGGTCACGAGTGACCGAACCACTATAAACTCTCGTCTTCTCTGGTTTGCATTTACTTTGAGCATATTATCTTTACTGAAAACCTCCTCAATAGCTTACTACCTTCTGCGCATTTATGATCGTATTTCAAAGTTCAGTATTTTTCGAATTGGCGTTTAGACGTAAATCGCTCTTATCGTACGAACGCAGTTTTAATCGTCGAAAGTTTTACGCAGACTAATTCACCTTCTTAGTGCTCTTGATCCTAACAACAAAGTGTGGAGTTAAGCATGAAGGATTCTTTAGGAGTTCAAGAGTTCGACGGAAGTCCGAAGGTTCGTCGGGAATGCTGCCGGAACTAACCGAGAATGAGTAGGGAGCTTGCCGAAGGGTTTTTCGGAAGCTCACCGGAAGGTTCATGGGAAGTTCGCGGAGCTCGCCGAGAAAGATCAGAGCTTACCGAAGAAGCTCGTTGGAACTCACCAAGATCAAATCGTGAAGTCTAAGAGCTTGCTGGGAGTCCGCAGAATGGTTTCCGAGAGTTTATCGGAAGACCGCCGGTTCGCCGGAAGCTCGCTAGAAGAATTCTGGACTTACGGACTTTGTAATAGCTTAGGAAATATCTTTAAATTCATAGTTAGCATGTTAATTAGAGTTAAGATTAGGTGTTAATCTTATAACCCAAGTAGGGGCCAATTGGGCCCGAGTTTGGACTGGTTTGGGCCATGTTTGGAGCCCAACAAGTGGGCTGAAATAGTGTAGGCGGTGGCACCGTCAGATTAGGCGGTGGCACCGCCCAAAACCCGAGATCTGAGCGGTGGCACTGTTGGACTGAGCGGTGGCACCGCCCAGCACCCGAGAGGTCCGACGGTGGCACCGCCACCGACAAGCGGTGGCACCACCAACCTCGGAAACACAAGAGAATTCAAATTTTGGAGCCCAAATTTGAATCCTCTTGGGGCCTATAAATACCTCTCTATTCTCAGCTGAGATTATAACCTTTGAGAAGCAAGAGATTGAGAAAAGAGCCTTAACAAAGTCTTAGCAAGTCTAGTTTTCAAATTGCTTGAGTGTTCACCTCCCTCCTTGTTGAAAATAATTGTAAGAGTGTGAACCACTTGTAAAGGTTGTAAGAGGGGTATTAGTCCTTCCCCTTTAAAATGATTTGCTAGTAGAAGGTGGGAGCCTCTTCGAAGAAGGCTTCGCAAGTGGATGTAGGTCATTTTGACCGAACCACTTTAAAACTGCTGTGTTCTCTGGTTTGCATCCTACTCTTGCCATTTACATATTGCAAACTACTTTACTTAGTCACTACGCTTCCATATGCTTCTAAGTTATCAAGCTTCCAAAATCGGTTTTCATCGATATTATTTTTTTATCGTACGAAAGTTTTTAAACCAACGTTATTTTAACGCTGCACTAATTCACCCCCCCTCTTAGTGCCGCTCTGATCCTAACATCTTCCAGACTATGTTAGACGGTGGTATTATCATATTAGGTAGTGGTACCGCCCAGTATCAGTGTGTCAGGCAGTGGTACCACCAGACTGGGCGGTGATACCACCTAGTGTTAAACTGACAGGCGATGGTATTGCCCAATACTGGCGATGGTACTGTCGGTACCCGGAAAACCTAAAGATTTGAATTTTGGCTCCAATTTTTAAAATCATTTGGGGTTTATAAATACCCCACAAATTTCTGCTTGATAAACATACGAAAGTAAAACAAAAACTCTATGATTCCAAGGTTGTAATCTCTTAAGGTGTAGAGTCTCTCCTCCTATAGCTTAGTGATAGTACTAAGGGAGGTGTGTGAGGGAACACTTATGTTGAATCTCGGATTTTGATGATAAAATCAATTAATGAGTTTACGATC
The DNA here is from genome assembly GCA_900464855.2 of Musa schizocarpa. Taxonomy (NCBI): domain Eukaryota; kingdom Viridiplantae; phylum Streptophyta; class Magnoliopsida; order Zingiberales; family Musaceae; genus Musa; species Musa schizocarpa. The sequence continues at coordinate 25,155,285 of LS990925.1, read as the reverse complement.
TAATTTACATTTTGGGTGATGCATGACTAACTTCGATCAAAAAAAATAAATCAATTAAAGTAGAAAGAATAAGACGTTGGGCCGAACTAAACATGTCAGAAGATTATATGTCGGTTGAAGGATCAATCGATGTGCCGGCAGCAGGACTTCGTGCCATGAGTTCGGGCATCGGGCTGAAGGATCAGAAATTGCGCCAAGGAGATCGGATGTTGCAGAGGTCAACATGCCAATTGGGCAATACGTCGAAGGAGAGGATGGTGCATCAAAGGGTTGGACGAAGTGCCGGATGAACCAATGACATGCCAGATAATATAGAATTCTAGTTTTATAATTGGTTGTATCGTAATTGGTCGTAGTTAGGTCATAATTGAGTTAGTTTTTGTTATAACTATGTTAAGTCAATTAGGGGCCCATTGAGCTTGAGTGGGACTATTTTGGGCCAAGTGGAAAGCTCATTCTGTGACCCAAGGATAGGTGAAACTGCCTATGACCTAGAAAAGTTAATAGCACACTTTTTTAGGCTATCAGGCGATGGTACTATCAAGTAAGGTGATGGTACTATCCAGACAGTCTCTCAGACTGTGTCAGGAGGTAGTACCACCTAGACACAGTCTCCCAGACTATGTCAAGCAGTGGTATCGTCAAACTAGGTGGTGGTACCATCTAGTGTCAATGATATAGGCGGTGGTACTACCAGAACCCGGGAAACTCGAAATGAGATCTTTTTTGGCTTTATTTTTGAAGTCATTTGGGGTTTATAAATACCCCAATCTTTCTTGGTTACAAGAGCATGAAAGGTAGAATAAAACTCTATGATTCTAAGGTTGCAAACCCTATTAGAAAGTTGAGTTCCCTCCTTTATATGCTTAGATGTTGTTCTAAGGAAGAGTACAAGGGAATACTTGTAATAGAGGGGTGTAAAGGTTCTCTCCTAAACCTGTGAAAAGGAGAAAGAGTTATAAGGGTAGTTGATCTTCACCCATTGGAAAAAAGATCGTTAGTGTACGCCGGTGGCCTCGACAGAAGAGGAATCGGGGGTGAACGTATGTCACGATAACCGAACCACTATAAATATGGTGTGCACTCTCTTTTTGCTCTTCATTATTATCGTTCTCTATTTTAATTGCTTATTACATTTACTTCAAGTGAAACACACTTTCAATATCATTTCCGAAACGGGTTTCATCGAATCAAACTTTTCCAAATCATTGAGGTTTTTCCTCCTATGTTCAATGGGACGGACTACACATATTAAAAAATATGAATGAGAGTTTTCTTACTTTCTTTAAACTTTGATTTATGGAATATTATCGAATATGATTTTCAATAACCCTCTAAACCTATGAATGAATGGAATAATTTTGAGGAAAATATTATTTTTATTAAATACAAAAGCTATGAATGCTTTGTTTTGTGCTTTGGATAAAAATGAGTTTAATCATGCTTTGACTTGTGAAACTGCACATAACATTTGGCACACTCTTGAAATCACACACGAAGGCATAAGTAGAGTTAAAGAATTAAAATTTAATCTTTTGATATATAGTTTTGAATTATTTCGAATGGAACCAAACGACACCATTGGAGACATACACTTATTTTACGGATGTCATCAATAGGTTGAAAGCACTTGGTAAATATTTTTTTAATTTTGAACTTGTTAACAAAATACTAAGATCCCTTCCAAAAAGTTGAGATCCGAAAGTGACAACAATACAAGAGACAAAAGATTTAAACAAATTTTCTCTTGAAGAACTTATTGTGTCTTTAATTACCTATGAAATGACTTGTATTAAATATGATAAACATGAGAATAACCTTCCAAAGAATAGGAAGGATTTGACACTTCGAACAATAAAAGACCATTTGAGAGAAAACTCAAGTGATGATAATGATGATGACTTTGAACTCCTTACAATAAAATTTAAAAAGTTTATAAAACAAGAATCAAAGAATAAAAATGAACTTAAAAAAGAATAAAATAACTTATTATGAATGCAATTGGCTATGGCACTTTAGAAGCGAATATCCGTAACTAAAGAAGAAGGTGCTCGTACAAAAGAAGAATAACGCGTTCAATGCGATATGAGACGAAACAAGTACATCCAAAGATGATGAGCAAACCAATGAAGACGAGATGGTGAACTATGCTTTGATGACTTTCGATAAGGAGGTAAGTGACTCAACCCAAACCCCTTTACTTTACTATAAAATTACTTGATGCATTTCATGAGTTATTTTTAAATATATATAAAATTTAAGAAAAAAGAGGGGGGGTCATGCTTCTCTTTCTAGTAATTTTAAAAAATAAAAAAATTGAGCATTATATTTGCATGGTAACTCCTGGCACTAAGTATGAAGAGCTAAATTCACTTAAGAAGAAAAATGCATTACTACAATAAACAAAATGATTTTGATTGAAAATAGTTTATGTTTAATGAAACCATTCTTGATGATTTAATGATGCATGATGATTTGAAGTAATGATGATTTTTGTTATTTATGGTTTATTGATCTTGATGACTCTTGTGATAAATCTTATTTTTTTATTTTAAATGATGATGCATGTTTTTGTTTGACATAAAAGACAAAGGCATACTTGTATGAAATAAATCACATAAATTGAAACATATTAAAAAAAATAATGTATTATTCTTGAAAATATCTCTATACCTAAAATCTTATCGAGTTTTCAATAAGAGATTAATCAATCTATTTATATTATTTTGAATCTCTTGAAAGTGATTTTGATGATTTGACGATTTGAATTTGAATGAGTTTTATCTATATCATGATCTTGAATTCTCGGAATTTGACACATGAGATTTTCTTTTTATGAATCAAGATCCCCTATTCTTTATTCTCATATGACTCTCGCATTTTATTAAAGAGAATACTTATCTAAATGAATCATGATTTTTATCTTGATTTCTTAGTTTTCAATTACTTACGTTTTTCATTTGAATCAAGATCATTTATTTGTTGAATCTCGAATTTTGATGATGAAACCAATTGATAGTATTTATGATTTAATCTGTATTTTGAGTGACGCAAGAAGCTTCGATCAGGATGAGATACTTAAAGCAGGAAGAATCATGTTAGGCCAGAGGAAAACATGTCAAAAGATTGGACGTTGAGCCGGAGGATCAATCGACGTATCGACAAAAGGCTTCGGGCCATGGTCTCGGGCATCGAGCCAAGAAGAGCGGATATTGCACTAAGGATATCGAAGTTGCGAAGGTCAACTGGCCGATTGGATAATAGACCGCAAAAGAGGACAATACGCCGAAGAATCGGACGAAGCATCGATGGACCAATGACATGCCGGATAACATGATTCATGCTTAGCAATAATTGTCTAGATTGAAGTGTGTTTATATGTGCATGATTAACTATGATAGAAAGGCATGAAGCAAAATGAAGTTATGGAGTCAAGAACGTGATTTCGTTGGGAGTTCGAGAGTTCATCGAAAGTCCGAACGTTCGTCGGAAGTTCTGCCGGAACTGATCGAGAAGTCCAGGAGCTTGCCAAAGAAGCTTATCAGAACTCGCCAAGAAGATCGATGTGAAGTCCAGGAGCTTGCACGGGAGTCCGCTGGAATATTGCCGAGAGATCGTCGGAAGTTTGCCCAAAGATCGCTGGAAGCTCACCGGAAGAAACCTTGACTTACGGACTTTATTTAGCTTAGTAAATATCTTAAAATTTATAGTTAGCATATAATTAGGATTAAAATTGGGTCAACCCAATTAGGGGATAGTTAGGCTAAGTTTGGGCTATGTTGGGCCAAGAGAAAGGCCCAAATAGTGACCAAACAAGTGAAACCATTGTGGCACAGTCTCTGAGACTATCAGGTGCTGGTATTGCCAATCTGGCGGTGATACCACCCAGATATAGTCTTCTATGCGGTGGTACCTCCCAGTGTCAGGCTACAAGCGATGGTACTGCCCACTGCAGGCGGTGGTACCGCCCGTACCCTAAAATTTTAGGGAATTTGAATTTTGACTCCATTTTTGAAGTCATTTGGAGTCTATAAATACCCTAGCTATTCTTAGATGGAAAAGCAAGAAAAGTGAACAAAAACTCTATGTTTCCAGAGTTGAAAACCTTTGTAAATATAGAGTCCCTCATCCTAAAGTTTAGAGACTATTTTAAAGAGAGTATGAGAGAAACTTTGTAAAAAGGGGGTGTAAAGGTTCTTTCATAAGCCTGCAAAAGGAGAATAGAGTTATAAGAAGGAGGTTGATCTTTGCCTATTAAAGAAAGATCATTAGTAGATGTCGGTGGCCTCGATAGAAAGGGAATCGGTGGAGTGGATGTAGGTCATGACGACCGAACCACTATAACTCGGTTTGCATTTACTTCTTGCAATTTATATTTACTACAAACTACCCTTCATTACTTGCTTTACATCCACTACACTCTTTTGTATGCTTTCAAGTTAATATCTTCCAAAACGGGTTTAATCGCAATGAGATTTTTAAACCGACATAATTTTTACCCCCTCTTAGTGCCGACTCGTTCCTAACAGTTAGTATCAGAGCCTCGTTTTTCTCATTTGGTTTAACACCTTAGACAAAAATGAATTCAATCGGGTTTCTACTTGCAAAATGGTTTTCGATATTTGGCGCACTCTTGAAATCACACACGAAGGCACTAGTAGAGTTAAAGATTCAAATATTAATATTTTTATGCATGATTTTGAGTTGTTTCGAATGGAACCAAGCGAGACTATTGGAGACATGTACACCCGTTTTATGGATGTCATCAATAGTCTAAAAGCACTTGGTAAAAGTTTTTCAGATTTTGAACTTGTAAACAAAATTTTATGTTCTCTTCATAAGAATTGAGATTCAAAAGTAACTGCCATACAAGAGGCAAAAGACTTAAATAAGCTTTCACTCGAAGAACTAATTGGGTCTTTAATGACCTATGAAATGATCAATGTGGCATAAAACAAACTTGAGGACAACCTTCTAAAGAACAGGAAGAATTTTGGACTTAGAACAATTGAAGACCACTCGAGCATAAGCTCAAGTGATGGTGAACTTGAGCTCCTCACCATGAAATTTAAAAAGTTCAAGAAACAAAAATTAAAGAATAAAAAGAACGCAACTACTTGCTATGAATGCAAGAAGAGGGAACTACTTTGGGATGAATCAAGCTCCTTTGAAGATGAGAATAAAATCAACAAAGGCAAGGTGGCAAACTATACCTTAACGGCTTTCGACGATAAGCTAATCATAATGCCCTTAGTTTACTTTGAAATTACATAATGCTTTTTATGAGTTATTAATTTAGTTTAGAAAAATTATTTTTCTTGAAAATTATATGTTTAATAATGTAATGAAAATGCAAAAATTATGATCATGCTAGTAATTTTTAAAATGATAATAAAAATTACATGCTTTATGATAAATAAATAAAATATTATATTTAAATCCAATGATAATCGTATGTTTTTCAAGAAGAAATAATGTGTATCTTGATGATTTTCGATTTTAATTGAAACCATACTTGATGTCTTAATGAAAATGTAATGATGAATTGAGATCATGCTTAATTAGTTTATCTTTCAAAATTATGCATGATGATTCTTGCGATTTATGGATTATCGATTTTTACCATAATGAAAATGGATTTTTTATTTTAAACGATGATGCATATTTTTGTTTGGCATAAAAAGGCAAAAGTATGCTTGTATGAAATCAAATCACTTAGATTAAAACAAAAAGGGAGAATGCATATTTTTCTTGAAAATACCTCTAAAGCTTTTCGATTTTTCAACAAGTGATTCTTAGTGATGAATCTATCTTATGTAATCTCTTGAAAATGATCTTGATTTAACGATTTGAATTTAAATGAGCTTTATCTTGATTTTTAAAATTTTATAACTTGAGATTTCTTATGCACGAATCAAGATATTATATCATTTGATCTCCTATATTTCTTTTATCCACTTATAAAAGAAAAGATTTGTTGAAATAAATCATGTCTTATGGCATTCATGAAAAATTGAGACATTATGCATGAATCAGGTTCTCGTGAGAATCTATTTACATTGCCTTCATTGAATTTTCTTGAAAATATTTTGATTATTTGAATTTGAATCATAAAATTTCTTATACATGGATTGAAATTTTTTTTCCTATGTTTCTTTTTGCGATTTACTAAAGAGAATATCGTTTTCGGAATTCATGACTTAAAATTTCTTTTGAATATCCTTTATTATTTGATCTCCTAAGACTTTCTTTTAATTATTTAAGAGGAAATTTGTCAAAATGAATCATGTCTTTTGGTACTCACATGATATCATCTTTCATGATATGATTTTTTTTGTATAATTTCTTGTATTTATAAAGTATATCTCATCACCAAAAATTTTTTAATATCTTCCATATGATGACTTGAATATTTATACCATTATGTTCTTCCTTTCTTCTTTCTTGTTTACAATGACAAAAGAGGGAAAGAAAATAGCTAAAATCTCAAGAGAACCAAATTTGCTAGCTTGAATGATAAACTTAGATATGTTAGAGCTCCCAAATGCATAAATTCTTCTTATATATTTTTTGGATCATGATCTTCATTTCTCGATTTTTAGACTTGATCTTTCTTTTTTTATGATTGAAATAATGATTGGAATATTGATGTAATTATAAAAGATGATTTGGTATTATGCATGTAATACTTTAACTTATGATAATGATGCATGCAATAATGAAATATTCATGATAAAAATTTATTTTGACATTAATGACTTGATTTTTCATCTTTGTTATTTATCTTTGTCATAGTTTAAAAATTATTATAAAGGAAAAAAAATTACAAAATTGTATTCTTCCATTCTTTTTGCCAATGATAGAGGGGGAGAAAGAATTGCTAGTGCGCACATCTCAAAAGAGAAAGATTTACTAGCTTGCACAAGTCAAAGAAAATACAAAAATATGTTAGAGAAGCAAAGATTGCTAATTTACATATTTCAAGAAGCAAAAGTTGCTTTCTAGAACATCTCAAATATTGTTAACTTACATATTCTAAAATAATGTATTGCTATCTTACTAGCTTGCTATTTTGTATTTATTTTTCAAAAACTTGCTAGCTTTCATACTTCAAAGAGAAGCAACACTTGTAAAATTTGCTAGCTTGCATGGTGCAAAATTTGTTATTTTGCTTGATGTCAAACTTGTTAGAATTGCTAGCTTGAATATTGCAAAGGAAGTAAAATTACTAGCTTGCCCTTCTCAAAAGAAAAGAAAGAATTTGCTATCTTGAAGATCACCAAGACTTGCTAGCTAGTAATCTCAAGAGAAGCAATAGTGATATCTTGCCTATCTCAAGAAACAAAACATGCTAAACTTGCACATATAGCAAAATTTATAAACTTGCAAAACTCAAATTTTTGCTAGCTTGCATGATGATAAAACTAAAGATTATATTTATAATGCAATTATTTGAACTGTAATATGTCCTAAACACTTGATAGTTGAACTTCTCCTCCTTTGTCATTAACAAAAAGGATGAATTATTTTATGACAAAGGAGGAGAAGTATGATGTTATGCATAATTTTATGATAAGATATTGCTTAAATTTTTGAATCCAAGAGTTCTATCAATATGACATATTGATAGGAGGAGTTAAGGTTAACTTCGCCATCAATTAGTTGTCATCATTAAAAAGGGAGAGATTATTTAATCTCGGATTTTGATAATGAAATCAATTAATAGTATTTATGATTTAATCTATGTTTTGAGTGACGTAGGAAGCTTCGATTAGGATGAGACAATTAAAGCAAGAAGAATCATGTTGGGCCAGAGGAAAACATATTAGAAGATTGGACGTCGAGCCGGAAGATCAGTCGACGTATTGACAAAAGGCTTCGGGCCATGGTTTCGGGTATCGGGCATGTTAGGATCAAGAGCACTAAGAGGGAGGAGGGGGGGGGGTGTGAATTAGTGCAGCGGAAAACTTTCGACGATTAAAACTGCGTTCGTACGATAAGAGTGATTTCGGTAGAAAACCATATTCATGAATCGCTTTAACTTGTGATCAAGCAAGATGCAGTTAAAGAAAGTCTATGAAGGCAGTTTGCAGTTATGATGGAAATTAGAATGTAAGCGTAAACTGAAATATGATGTTCATACGATAAAACCGATTTACGTCTAAACCTCGATTCAGAAAATACTGAATTTTGAAACACGATCGTAAATGCGCAGAAGGCAGTAAGCTATTAAGGAGGTTTGTAGTAAAGATAATATACTCAAAGTAAATGCAAACCAAAGAAGACGAGAGTTTATAGTGGTTTGGTCAATCGTGACCTACATCCACTCCTCCGATTCCTCTTCCGTCGAGGCCACCGGCATCCACTAACGATCTTCCTTTACTAGGCGAAGATCAACCTCCTTCTTACACCCCTCTTCTCCTTTTACCGGGTTTAGGAGAACCCTTACAAGCACTCACTCTCTTCTCTTAAACAGAATTCTAACACTTAAGCTATAGGTGGGATTTCTCAATTGATTTATATAGCTTTTCTTTCCTTTTTTTGCTCTCTGTGCTTGTGCCTTTTACCCAGGGATTGGAAGGGTATTTATAGGCTCCAAACCAGTTTGAATTTAGAGCTCAAAACTATCAATTCCCGGAATTCTGGGGTCTGGCGGTTGCACCATTGTCAGAGCTCGGAGACCGAGCTCAGGCGGTTCCACCGCCTGTCCGGGGCAGTTGCACCGCCTAGTCTCGCTCGGAGACTGAGCCCAGGCGGTGCCACTGCCTGCCTAGGGCAGTTGCACCGCCCAACTTTCCTGGGAGACCCTCTCCTGGGCACTGCCACCGCCGACCCTAGCGGTGCCACCGCCTAGCAGGAATTCTGATCCGAATGGGTTGATCCATTTAGCCCAATTTGGGTCTGTTAAGGGCCCAATTGCCCCCATATTAAGTTAATGGGATCACCACCCATTCCTAACTTAATCTATATGTTAACTACGATAATTCTTAAGACATTTACTACAGCTTGCTCCGGTGCGTCAATCGCTTCTTCCAGCGAGCTTCCGGCGAACTTCCGTCGATCATCCAATGAACCCTTGGTGATGCTCCTATGGACTTCCGGCAAACTCCTGGACTGGCGACAATCCACTTGGTGAGTTCCGACGAGCTTCTTTTGGCAAGCTCCTGGACTTCTCGGATTTGTTCTCGCAGAACCTCTGACGACCGTCCGGACTTCCGTCGAACTCTCGAACTCCCAACGTGATCATAGTCTTGACTCCGGTGTAACTTCTACTGCATGTCTTTCTTTCATCGTAGTTAATCCTATACACTTAAAATAAAACTTCGATAGAGACAATTAATCCTAAGCAATTAACCAAGTTGTCCGGCATGTCATTGGTCCCTCGACGCTTCGTCCGATTCTTCGGCGCATCGTCCTCTCCTGCGGCTTATTGCCCAATCGGCCAGTTGACTCCGTAACTCCGATATCCTTGGCACAATACCCGCTCTTCTTGGCCCGATGCCCGAGTCCACGGCCCGAAGCCTTCTATCGATACGTCGACCGATCCACTGGCCCGACGTCCAATCTTTTGACATGTTCCTTCGACACAATATGATTTTTCCTGTTTTAATTGTCTCATCCTGATCGAAGCATCCTGCGTTACTCAAAACGCAGATTAAATCATAAACATATATCAAGTGGTTTCATCATCAAAATACGAGATTCAACAATCTCCCCCTTTTTTATGATGACAACCACTTGATGACGGAGTTAACCTTAACTCCCATAGTTTAAACAAACTCCCCCTATCAATATGTCATATTGATAGATCCTTGAATTCAAACTGAATTCAAGTCATTACAATATTTATCATGAATACTTGCAACATGTCATCATATGCATAAACTTATGCATCACGTGTCATGTCATCAACATACTTCTCCCCTTTTGTCATCAACAAAAAGGAGAAGTACCACAATCAAGTGTTTGGAATATAAGTTCAACTTATTGCATGAAAAACATAGTATCAAGTTTTATCATCATGTAGTTTTGAAGCTAGAAAATTTATCACGTGTTACATCATACTTAGAACATTCAAGCTAATTGTCTCATCCTGATCGAAGTATCCTACGTTACTCAAAACGTAGATTAAATCATAAACATATATCAAGTGGTTTCATCATCAAAATATGAGATTCAACAGGGCCAAGAAGAGTGGATATTGCACCAAGGATATCAGAGTTGCGGAGGTCAACTAGCCGATTGGGCAATAGGTCGCAAGAGAGGACAATACGCCGAAGAAATGGATGAAGTGTCGATGGACCAATGACATGTTGGACAACATGATTCATTCTTAGTAATAATTGTCTAGATTGAAGTGTGTTTTATGTGTGCAAGATTAACTATGATAGAAAGGCATAAAGCAAAATGAAGTCCTGGAGTCAAGAATGTGATTTCGTTGGGAGTTTGAGAGTTCGTCGGAAGTCCAAACGTTCGTCGGAAGTTCTGCTGGAACTGATCGAGAAGTCCAGGAGTTTGCCAAAGAAGCTCATTGGAACTCGCCAAAAAGATCAATGTGAAGTCCAGGAGCTTGCTGAGAGTCCGCTGGAACATTGCCAAGAGATCATCGAAAGTTCGTCGGAAGATCGCCAGAAGATCACCGGAAGAAACCTAGACTTACGAACTTTGTTTAGCTTAGTAAATATCTTAAAATTCATAGTTAGTACATAATTGGGATTAGAATTAGGCCAACTAAATTAGGGGACAGTTAGGCCAAGTTTGGACTGTATTGGACCAAGAGAAATGCCCAAACAATGACCAAACATGTGAAACTGTCATGGCACAGTCTCCGAGATGGTGTCAAGCGGTGGTACCGCTAGTCTAGGTGATGGTATCACCTAGACACAGTTTTTTAGGTGATGGTACCACCAGACTGAGTGGTGGTACCATCTAGTGTCAGGCTATAGGCGATGGTACCACCCAATGCAGGCGATGGTACCGCCCGTACCTTGAAATTTAAGGAGATTTGAATTTTGGCTCTATTTTTTAAGCTATTTGGAGTCTATAAATATCCTAGCTATTCCTGCATGGAAAATCAAGAAAAGTGAACAAAAACTCTATGTTTCTAGAGTTAAAAACCCTTGTAAAGTATAGAGTCCCTCCTCCTAAAATTTAGAGACCATTCTAAGGGAGAGTATGAGGGGAGCTTTGTAAAAAGGGGGTGTAAAGGTTCTCTCCTGAGCATGCAAATGGAGAATAGAGATGTAAGAAGGAGATTGATCTTCACCTATTAAAGGAAGATCATTAGTGGATGCCGATGGCCTCGATGGAAGAGGAATCGGTGGAGTGGATGTAGGTCACGACGATCAAACCACTATAACTCGGTTTGCATTTACCTTTTACAATTTACATTTACTGCAAACTGCCCTTCTTTACTTGCTTTACATCCACTACACTCTTTTGTATACTTTCAAGTTAATATCTTCCGAAATAGGTTTAATTGCAATGAGATTTTCAAACCGACGTAATTTTTATCGCTGCACTAATTCACCACACCCCCCCTTCTCTTAGTGTCGACTTCTCTTAGTGTCGGCTTGTTTTCTTTTAATCATGATCCTTCTCTTGATTTCTCGATGTTCTTAAAATTCTCTATGATGTTTTTATTTAAGAGGAGATTTATATAAATTAAATCTTAATTTCTAAACATGAGATTTATTATGACTCCTTTGTATTGATCATCAAATTGATCTCTTATGTTTTGAAGGTTTTCTTTATAATACAAAAGACCAATGATCTTTTTGTATTAATCTTTCATGATCCTTGATATCTTTCATGTGATGATCATTGATGTAAATTTTTGTATCTCCCCTCTTCTTCTTTCTTGTTTACAATGATAAAGGGGAGAAAGAAAATTGTTAGCATCTCAAGAGAACCATAATTACTAGCTTGAATGTTAAACTTAGACATGTTAAATCTCTCAAATGCATAAATTCTTCTTATATATTTTTTGGATCATGATCTTGATATTTTCTTAATTTGTATGAATTGAGTTTTCTATAAATCAAGATTTTTGCTTTAACTAAAGAAAGAGATGTATTCAAATTAACCATGATATGTCACTTAACTTCTTGATATTTATGACTTAAATTTTATTATGTACAATTGTCTTGTATTTATGATTTGTATATCTCATGATTGAATCATTGATGTAAAAAAGAGAGAAAAATTATACTATTATATTCTTCCCTTCTCTTTGATAATTACAAAGGGTGAGAAAGTCTTGCTAGCTTGCACGTAGCAAGGAAAAGAAAAATTGTTAGCTTGCATATTATAAAAGAAGCAAAAATTATTATTTTGCCCATCTCAAGAAGTAAAACTTATAAACTTATCTCAAAAAAGAAGTAAGAATTGCTAGCTTGCAATCTCAAGCGAAGCAAAAGTATTATCTTGCCCATCTCAAGAAGTAAAGAATTGCTAAACTTGCACATCTCTAAAACTTGCTAGTTTGCATGTTCAAAACTTGCCATCTTACTAGCTTACATATTTCAAAAACTTGCTAGTTGTATTTCTCCTTTTTATTGATGATAAGGGGGGGAGGTATGATGATGATCATGCATGATATAATGAAATTTTATTATGTATGATAGTTTGGATACAATGCTTGAACTTATGATATAAGTAATGATATGATGTATTGCATATAATTCATGATTGAAATTATGGCATATTGATAGGGGGAGTTTAGTTTAAACTCCATCATCAATTGATTGTCATCATAAAAAAGGGGAAGATTGTTGAATCTCGGATTATGATGATAAAATCAATTGATGAGTTTACGATCTAATCTGTGTTTTGAGTGACGCAGGACTAACTTCAATCAGAAAAGGCAAATCGATTAAAGTAGAAAGAATCGAACATTGGGCCGGAGTGAACATGTCAAAAGATTAGACGTCGGTCGGAGGATCGATCAACGTGCCGGAAAAAGGACTTCGTGCCATGAGTTCGAGCAATGGGTTGAAGGATTGGACATTGCGCCAAGGAAATTGGATATTGCAGAGGTCAATATATTGATTGGGCAATACGTCGAAGGAGAGGACGATATGCCAAAGGGTTGGATGAAGCACCGGATGAACCAATGACATGCCGAACGACATAGAATTCTAGTCTTGTAATTGGTTGTATCTTAATTGGTCGTAGTTAGGTTGTAATTGAGTTAGTTTTTAGTGTAATCATGCTAACTCAATTATGAGCCCATTGGACCTGAGTTGGGACTGTTTTGGGCTAAGTGAAAAGCCCATTCAATGATCCAAGAATAGATGAAATTGCCCATAACCTGAAAAAGTCAAGAGCACACTTTTCTAGGTTGTCAGGCGGTGGTATCGCCTAGACATAGTCTCTTAAACTATGTCAAGCGATGGTACCGCCAGATTGGGCGGTGGTACTAGTCTAGAAATTGTGGGAGTCAACATGCCGGTTGAGCAATATGCCGAATGAGAGGACGATATGCTGAAGGATCAGACGAAGCACTGAATAAACCAATGATATGTCGAATAACATAGGATTCATGCTTGTAATCGTGTGTCTAGATCAAGTTAGTTTAGGACTAATTGAGTCAGTTTTGTGATAAAACAATGCTAACTCAATTATGGGTCAATTATACTTATTGTTTGGCTCATTCGGTGACTTGTAGCAGGGTTTGGTGATGGTATTACCTAGACTAGGCAGTGGTACCGCCAAGACATAGTCTCTCATCAAACCGTGTCAAGTGATGGTACCGTCAGATTGGATGGTGGTACAGTCCAGACATAGTCTTCCAGACTGTGCCATGTAGTGGTAGCGCCAAACTGGGTAGTGGTACCGTTAGACTAGGCGATGGTACCACCAGTGTTAGTGTATTAGGCGGTGGTACCACCTAGTGTCAAACTGACAAGCAGTGGTACTGCTAGTACCCCGAAAACCAAAAGATTTGAATTTTGGCTCTAATTTTTGAAGTCATTTTGGGTCTATAAATACTCCACAAATTTCTGCTTAATAAACACATGAAAGTAGAACAAAAACTCTATATTTCTAAGGTTGTAATCTCTTAAAGTGTAGATTGCCTCCTCCTAGAGCTTAGTGATAATTCTAAGAGGGGTGCGTGATAGAATACTTGCAAAAGAGGGATGTAAAGGTTCTCTTTTGAGCTTATGAAAAGGAAAAAGAGTTATGAGGATAGTTGGTCTTCGCCCGTTGAAGGAAGACCATTAGTGATCGCCGATGATCTCGATGGAAGAGGAATCGAAAGTGGACGTAGGTCACAATGACCGAACCACTATAAATCTGATTTGCACTTTCTTTCTATGTTTCATTGTTATTACATTCTTAGTTAATTATTTATTTTACTTACTCTAAGTCAAGTATGTTTTCATTATCATTTTCGTCGAACGAAGATTTTTTTAAATTAATATTTTTATCGAAAACACTAATTCACCTTCCCCCTCTTAGTATTAATTTCAGTATTAATTTCAATCCTAACAGTAATAAGATGGAAGCATAAAGTAAAATGTGTCCAAGGCATGTTAGTTAGGAAAATTCGACACCTGTTTTACCATGATAGAGGCCTAAGGTAAAATGTGTCTGATACGTGTGAGCCAAGAAAACCCAATTAACATAAGAAGATTCATCACGATGGAGACACAAATCAAAATATGTTTGAAACGCACGAGTCACAAAAACTTGATCCGCTAAGAAAATATTTTATTGATCATATAGTATATATATGAATAAATAATTTTTTAGTGCATTTATTTATTTGATATAATTGTTCTATATATCTGAACGATTTCTTTTATGTTTTACGGGGGATTATTAAGAGAAAATATCAGATTGTCCTAATTGCTATCGAGTCACGAGCGGAGGATTTATAGAAGGGCGACTCGCATGCACGTCATCTCCCATGCACAAATTAGTCTGTGCAACAACTTTTCATTCTATCCCATCACACAAGGATGACGTGACACATCTTTTTCTTAGACGAAAAGAAGCTATAAATCCTTCTTCCTACTTGGCGAGAGGTGTGAAGAAAAACCAATCTTATATAGTATTTGAGTTATAATTTTTTTAATATGTTAGTATTAGAGTATAAGGATTTTTTTTACGTTGATGCTTGAAAAAGGATTCGCTCCGGATTATATCTTTAGGATGATTTTTCCAATCAAATATGCATGAAGGCAGAGAATATATATATATATTAGGATAGCGATTTACGTGTCCAGACTTTTGTTTTTATTTTTCTAATTTCAATCACATATTATTTGATTATATTTCTTTTTCCTTTTTTTTTTTTCTATCTTGGGCCAACATCCACTATCATCTCCAACTTGTAGATACAAGCCAATTTATCATTTATTGGGTTGATCTCCTTCCAAAGGTTGTAAATGTTATATTTATCATTACAAACTGCGATACAATATATCCTTTTAAATCCTTCATAACTTTTTAATCATGATTAATATTGATTTATTTAATTTTAAAAAATATTAAAATAAAATAAAAGCATTTAATATATCCCCATTTTGAGGGCAGAATGAATTAATCGAGCTTGACTGAGCGAGGGACAATCTCTCGTTAGGCAATACCTCCAATGATTAGAGCTATTATTGTTCAAATATTATGGTTGATTTGAGAAACCCATAATGATACAGTGTTTTAGATGTTCTGAAACCAGCCGATATGCTATTATTGTAGAGATTTATGGCAGGGTGATGAATCATAAACTCTTGATTGAATCTAAATGGGATACTAATAAAAATAAGCAGTGATGAATCTGTTCATGCATATTCCCAACAAGGTGGGGTTGGGTTCCTGATAAGATCGGTAGAAGGTGTTTGCTTAATCGCATGATTCATATTTTAGATTGTGTTAGTTTTTGATATATTATTATAACATCTTGATGATGAGACATACAATAGCACTCCACCACCAAAAAAAACTTGTATTCCATTTTATTAGTTTTAATCCCGGAACTAGTCAATAATGCATAAACACCGAAACAGAGATACTGGTCGAACCAACAGCACTCCAATCCGATACGGCAGCCAATTCCATCTCCAAACTCGAGTCAAAGCGAAGAATCCATTCTGAGGTGAGGATTCAAAGCCGTAACGAACCAACGTTCACGTTTGTAACCGTAGCGTCGAATCCTTTATTCGACCGTTGAGGTGATCGATTCATCGCTAATTCAATTGACACTATATTTGTCGACATGACAGGTCCTCTCGTTGGTGGATCGGGTGGGCCATCGATTACCCCACACTAATCCATACTTATGGAGGAAATCACATGATCGATTTTGGGAGCATATTTCGTGTAAACAAGATGGGTCTGGAAGCCACATGGATGGACTACGTGCCGTGGCCCAGTGGGGCCAAAGCCACGTCCTCATTTCAGCGTTTCGAGAAAGTGGTTTTATTCCGCCCCACCCGTTAGCGGCCGCAGAGGCGCCACCAGCGGCCCCACCGGCCCGCGTCCCTCTGCCTTTTCCCCTTATTCTTTTACTTCTTTCCCACCCGCTCGCCCTTCCCCGAAATGCCCACCCGCTTCGATGATGCAGGATGTCGTGGTGGGTCCCGCTTCTTGAAGGTTGGTGGGATGGGTGGGACGCGGGGGTAAGAAAAGCGTTGTTTCCTCCTTTTAATAAAAGAACTCTTTAATCTTTATGTGGAGCGAGGCGGTGGGCTGCGGACAGACTGCTGCGGTACACCGCTCTCTCTCTCTCTCTCTCTCTCTGGGAACGATACGGTCACCTGCGGACCTTCTGAGTTTTGATCTTGGGAGCTCACTCGATCGCTGTCGAGGGAGTGAGGAGGAAGGAGTTATGGGTTGCGCGCAGTCGAGGGTGGATAACGAGGAGGCGGTGACGCGGTGCAAGGAACGGCGGCAGTGGATGAAGGCGGCGGTGGCGGCGCGGAACGCCTTCGCGGCCGCGCACTCCGCCTACGCCGTCGCGCTCAAGAATACCGGCGCCGCCCTCAGCGAGTTCGGCCAGGGCGAGGCCCACGACCCGGGCCCCTCCTCCTCCACTGCCACTAATGCCGCGGCGGTCCCCGGCCCGTCCGGTGGCGTCCCCCCGGCCGTCCAGCCGCCCATCGACCCCCTCCCCCCGCCTCCGCCGCCGCTGCCGGAGTTCTCTCCGTCCCCTATCCAGCGCTCCATAAGCATGCCTGATCTCCCCAAGAAGTTCCCCTCCAAGGCCCAGCCGAACGCCTCCATCCGCGAGGACGATGACGAGGGCGAGGAGGAGGCGGACGACGAGGAAGAGGAAGACCGCGACGGCGGCCTCGAACACCGCCGCCGCCCTGCGGGAGCCGCTGCCGCCGCGAGCTCCCCGTCCCCCTCCCCGGCTCCGCCGCCGCCGCCTCCTCAGCCCAGCCCTCCGCCGCCGCCGATGCCCGAGTCGAAGGCCTTGGAAACTTGGGATTACTTCTTCTCCTCCATGGACGACAACATGCAGGGGCCATCGCTGACCCCGGCAGACGAGATCCGACCTGCGAGGGAGGACGCTTCGGAGGATCGGTTCAAGACATCAGCTCCGCCGCCTCCAGTCACCGATCACCATGTGGTCGATGGCGATGATGAGCCGGTGACGCCCGAAAAGGTGGTCTTGGAGACTCCGCTGCCACCTAAGGTGCCGAGGAAGCCGAAGCAGGGAACGCATGCGCATCACCAGCACGCGGCGTCAGCACCAGCACTGGATGCCAAAAGGGGGAAGATGGTGCCGGTAGATCGCCCCAGCAATAATCTCCTGAAGGTGCTCACAGATCTTGATGACCTTTTCCTCAAGGCGTCAGAGAGTACACATGAAGTTTCCAAGATGCTCGAGGCCACTAGAATGCACTACCACTCCAATTTTGCGGATAGTAGAGGTACTTTGATCCTTTCCACTGTTTATTACTTTTAACACCAGTTAATTGATTTATCCGAATCTATGAGGCCAAAATGCTTGGAAATGGGGTTCTACCAATTTGGCACTGTGAAATGTCACATTGTCATGGTTTGGTAGAATCCGTATCCATGGACTATTTTTTTTTGTTTTTGCTTACAGGTTGTAGTGGATTGCCTAGAATAAGTTCCTAAATGTTTCTTCCTCTAATTCCTTGGACGACCATGGAATCCTAATCAGGGAAAGGGCATTATTTTATTTTTTTTTTATTGCAAAGAATAAATGATGAAAATGGGATTCGAGCAGAGTACCTCCTTGTGATGGACTGTCAAAATCTTTTCCAGCTAAAGTAGTTGACACTTTCAAAGGCATTATCTTTATTTGATACATGCTTATCTGCTGGACCATGTTGCTAACTCAAACTATCTCAAATGTGGTCAACTAATGCTCGTTCATTTTTGCATAATATGGCTAATCGTTGGATGGGAATGCCATTCATCACTTGTTTCAACTATAAGCATCGGTGGATTTAGTGAGGGCCTTGCCAAAATATGCAGTCCATCTATTTTTCTCTTGATTAAACCTCACTTCTATATTTGCTTGGATGCATCATATTGTATTCCAGGGGTCTCGTTGAAACCTAGGATTATGGCATTGTCTACTCTCCACATGTCACCTAGTACATACTGTTCAATGGAAGTGGCTTAGGATGGGGAGGAATATTCAATACAAACTCGAGAGTGTCTTCATTTTGATTTTGTTTCCGCCTTTCTGGTTTGATTGCATTAGGAAGAAAACATTGTTCTGGCTAAATTTTTGCAAAATTTTCACTAGTAAATGGCAGGATTGATGCCATTTTCTTGTTCTTCAGTGACTATTTGTGTTTTCCTGCAAACAAACAATAGAAAACTGGAAAATATATCCAGTGAAAACATAAGTTACATTCTTTCTTTGTTTCATGAGTCATTCCCACTGCATGTGAATTGGCCTTTTGCATCTAATCAAAATTAGCAAAAACTTGATGTCAAGAAAGCAAAGCCATCTTGGCTGCAAACATTTCCTGTGCATCCGGACATTCTGAGCTCCACAAATTCTTGTATGTTCAAAAAAGGGAGTTTATTCCTGATTTGGCTCATAGTTGTTTTTTCCTTGAAAAAGTCTTCCCGATCTGTTATGTTTTGCTCTTATATTTCACTTGACCTATTTGTAACTTTTTTGTTTTTTTACAGGTCACATAGATCATTCTGCCAGGGTCATGCGTGTTATTACATGGAATAGGTCATTTAAAGGTATGGCTGATGCAGATGGTGGTAAAGATGATTTTGACAATGATGAATGGGAAACTCATGCAACCGTGTTGGATAAGATCCTAGCATGGGAGAAAAAGTTATATGATGAAGTTAAGGTAAATGTCACATTTCCGTTGGAGCTCTATTATTTCTGTTGGCATCATAAAGTTTTGCAATTTTTTTATTATCTGTTATGATTACTTCAGTCAGTGAATTTCTGGGTATTTTGTTTAGCCACACAAGGTGAAATTCGGTGCTTCAATTGATCCTGTTTCTTCGTTTCATGCGTTGGTCCTTGTCTCACATTAGTCTATTTGTTATTTTAATAAATACTAGTTACAGGCATCTATCATCGCTACAAACTTGGTGGTTTTCAGTTGCAAAATAATCTGATATTATCTCTGGAAATTTTTGGACTTGATATATGCTTGCAACTGAACTAAGTAGTTTTCCCTAGCATATAATGGATATCGACTGGGAAATTGAGCTTTGGACTTCTAGCTATAAATTTAAGTTTCAATATGGAAACAGAATCCTAATTGTGAATAGACATTGAATCTTTGGCTTGTTGAAACATGCAAGTGTATCCTTTTTTAATAGTCTGCATTTTTACATGGAACATTTTTGCATCGCTAAAGTAAATTCTTCACCTTCTGCTGCCAACTTCTTGTTTAGTATTATTTCAAGGAATAAACCATGTCCCTCTGTCGGAAATCTGTTATTGTCCTCCATAACACACTTATCTGGTTATTGATGAAAAAAAAAAAAAATCTTGCATCTGGCTATCAATTTAGCAAAAGCTTAGCCCACAACTGCTGCAGATTTCAAACAGAATCTGCTCGATTCTATTCAACAGAAGACAAGTTTGAAGTTGATCTTCTGTCAGTCTTGTCCACAAGAGGCTTCTTTTTCTTGTCACCGATTGTTCATTGTCATCTTGGGCTTTTTCAAGTCCGTAGTCTAACTGTAAACTTGGATGGCAGGCCGGTGAGCTTATGAAAATTGAGTACCAGAGGAAGGTTGCTTTACTGAATAGGCAAAAGAAACGTGGTGTCAGTAGTGAAGCATTGGAACGTACTAAAGCAGCTGTAAGCCATTTACACACTAGATACATAGTTGATATGCAGTCAATGGATTCAACCGTGTCAGAAATCGAACGCCTGCGTGATAAACAGCTTTATCCAAAACTAGTGGAGCTTGTTGAAGGGTAAGTCCTCGCTTGAAGTTTTATGTCCAGGATGTATATTCATTTGTGATTCATTATAGGTAATGACCTATCTTATTAATGCTTTATTTATTAATTATTTTTGGTAATTGTTCTGGTAATGCATTACTCCTGACTTCTTGCAATATGATTTACCTCGTTTGTGACTATCACTGCAATTAGGTGACGTGTATGATTTTGTACTACAGGTCTAAAGGAATCGTTCATGTTACAGAGTCAATTAAGTTATTCCCTTTCTTTTTTCTTAATTAAAATGGTGCAGTTCATAGTAACTTAAAATTTTTCATAACTCAAACATTATATATTTTCTTCTTAAGATTGTTCAGAACTTAAAAATTATCGTTAAAACCCAAAATAGTTCCTATTTTGTTTAGCTAAATCACTTCTACCATGTAAGAAATCCTGCAAGTAACCTAAATTTTCTTTCCATCTTAACATTAGTAATAACCTTTGACCAATTAATAGGATCCTTACAACCCAGTCTCCCCCTTTTTGGCAATATTCCTAAAGTGCAAATCACTTATAATTCAAAAAGACTTATTGCTTTATTTTGTTCTATGGGTTCGCATATTTCGCATCGCTTAGCTGTATGACACAATTCGTCTTCTTGTAATGCTGCAAAGGTGTATCCAGAATAATTTTTCATCTGAACTAGTATGCATCATGTCTTGGTGCTTGACATGCAAAAATTACTCAGCTTACTACAAGCAGACTACCTGTCATATATGGTTATATCATTGACCAAGAGGTGTCTTCTCCTTGACTAACCTAAGTCCTAGTTCGGTTAGGCTAGGCTGACAAAATTGTACTATTCAGTACTGAAAAGCTTTTCTTTGCAAAATGGTCAATTGGAACAACTTTTGCGACTAGAATCTAGATCATAGTCTAACCTGCCTAATCCTTGATTTGGGATTGGTTGACTCTATACTTGGTAGAATTCCAATGCAATGGTCTAGCAACACCAAATATAAATTGGACAATATTGTTCCATGCAACACCTTAACTTTTGTGTTAACCTCAGATACAGCACTGCTAAACAGATTAAACCACAATAGGAAGGGAAAACCTTGACCCACCCAAAAACAAAATGCTGTTACCACATATGACAGTAATGCACCCAAAAATTACTGCATGGTGAAGTTTATTGGCTTTTGATTTGAGAAATATGTCCCTAGATCATGACCGTATGATATCATTCAAATCATTATCTGGATATAGATGGTTGTTTTGTTTACTGTATCATGGTTTAGTTTACTGTATGACTGTATGATATCATTCAAATATGTCCCTAGATCATGACTGCAATGCACCCAAAAATTACTGCATGACTTGTTTTGTTTCCCAAAGTAGTTTCTAGGTCGTCACTTTGTTTTATAGCTTCGGTGAGTTTGGAGGGCAAATATTTAGATTTTCATGGTTTTATTTGGATAGGATAGAAGCTAGCCTGCTACATTTCCTTGGGTTCATACTTCATACTTGTGTTGAATGTCTTGGCTAATGGATCTTCGTCTCGAGACTCTCAACGATGCATTTAAAATTCCCCTTTACATAATAGCCATTACATTGTTACAGTTAACGTCTTTCATATTTATCTGAGAAGCTAGATAAGCTGAACCTAGTTATTTGCCAATGATCTATGTCTACATCAGATGCCATTGTCAGAACTACTCTTGCAATCCATCAATCTTTGTCATGGTTGGCCTAGTTTCCCCTTCTTGGAAAGGGGTTAGAGGCAAAGTATGCAATTTCGAATAATACCGTCCGGTACGGGCGGTATGTATCGGTCCGTCGCCTTGTTCAGCGACGTCGTCGAGGCGACGCGACGTCGCCTTTTCGGTGAGGCCGCCGAGGCGACGCGACATCGCTTTTTTCGGCGACGTCGTCGAGGCGACACGACGTCACCTTATATATAAAGAATATTTATATATAAATATATATAATCATATAATATATATATATATATATAAACGAGGCGATGCGCCATCGCCTTTTATAAAAAATATTATATATATATATATATATATATATATAAACTCGGCGACGTCGCGTCGCCTTGGCGACATCGCCCTACGTGGGAGGAGGAAAAGGCGATGTCGCCTTTATATATATATATATATATATATATATATATATATATATATATACCGAGCAGTATACCGAACGATATATCACTCGGTATACAGTTTTGTACCGTACCGTGCGAACGTCGAAACTCCGGTACGGTATGAAATTGCATACCTTGGTTAGAGGTCTCCAAGAACCTATCTAGCTCAGAGAAGTATATACAAGTTCAAACCCCCAAACTGGCAGCATGTGGCTGCCTTGGTTTTTGGTAATTGCTCTTGAAGCTTCTTGTATCACCTGGAGGTGCATTGATACTTATGATTATACCCCTTGTGCCTACAATTGGTTTCTCATGCTCAATCTGTGATTGGTAGACAATATATATGGTCTCGGCTGTCTACACTATACTGCATGCCTGTGCAGTCACTAACAGTGTTCAATTCTACTAACTACCATCTGCCCTCTCAGGATGGCCCAGATGTGGTACGCAATGTACATGCACCACCAAGCCCAGCTGAAGATAGTCGAGGGTCTTAAATCCCTTGATGTTACAAATTCTCCAAGGGAGACAAGTGAACATCATCATAAGCACACCTTTCAGCTGCTTGAAATTGCCAAGGAGTGGCATACACAATTCAACAAACTTGTCAGCCATCAGAAAGAGTATGTGGATTCTCTGAATAGTTGGTTGAAGTTAACTCTCATCCCTATCGAAAGCAGCTTGAAGGAGAAAGTGTCGTCTCCACAAAGGCCAGCTCATGCCCCAATTCAGTCTCTCCTGCATGCATGGCATGAATATCTCGGAAAGCTTCCAGACGAGCTTGCAAAGAGTGCCATCCTCAGCTTTTCAGCAGTCATAAACACGATAGTGACACTCCAACAGGAAGAGCGAAAGCAGAAAGAGAAGTGCGAGGAGGCCCACAAGGAGTATTCGAAGAAGAATCGGGCGTTCGATGACTGGTTCCAGAAGTATTCACAGAGGAGGATGGGTTCATCGGTTGGCGAGCCCGATGGTGGGGAGGGATCAAATCAAAAGGACCCAGTGGAGGAAAGGAGGTTTATGGTGGAGTCACTCAAAAGCAAGTTTGATGAAGAAGTTGAAGCCCACAGAAGGTTGTGCAAGCAGGTGAGAGAGAAATCACTGAGTAGTCTCAAGACCCACTTGCCAGAGCTTTTCCGAGCTATGTCGGACTTCGCTAATGCTTGTTCCAAGATGTATGCCAGCTTAAAGATGATCACGGAGCAGGATCCTCCAACTAACTAGCTCGTTAGCAAATCTGCAGAGGTGTCTTTTTTGTGCATTTTCGTGTCCTAGTCATGTTGTGGTTTTCATTTGCATGTGGCATTCAGCCTGGTGAACAGCTTTGTGTTGGATTAGCTTAAGTTTATCAGTGCATGTATTTATGTTCCAACTGGGTTGGGTAAAGAAAGCTTGGCATCCCTCCATCTTTTGCCTTGTACCCATTTTTGTGAGGGTCCCGAAGAAACGAGATCTAATGCTGCTTGATGGGTGATGTGTTGCTGCAGTTCTACAATGAACTACTTCCTATGTAATGGCTCCAAAGGATAAAGACACCAAATAGATAGAGATGAATGTAGTTTTGATTATTATCATCGTAAATAGTTGAGAGTTATCAAATTAATAGATCAAGTCGGATGATGATAAATACTATCATGATTGATATAATATTGGATATGATCAGACTATGGCACAGCCAATAGCTAATATTCAAAATGGTGAAGGATGCAAGGATTATTAGTGGACGGATAGGGTGGGAGACATGTAAGGATAGGCTTGGATGCCGATAAGTATTCAATATTATTATGGTGGATTCAATTAGAAAATTATTACTCAAATTCACATTATGATAAAAATTAAAAAATAAAAAAGATTTTAGGATTCTAATCAAGAAAGAATTATTGGTGGATGAAATTAAAGATATTACAATATGAAATAAATCTTTGATGAGAATATTCTCTCTTAAATATCAAAGAATGTAAAGGACCGAATAAGAAATGATTACATGTAGATTGGACCCAAAAAGCATTAGTGTATTTTATTTTCCCATTACATCATAATCAAATTCTATTTTGTTGTGTTTGTCTTGCAATCTTTTGTTTTCAGGATATTTCTCCGGGAATGAAATGGAGAAACAAAGAATAAATCCTTCAAATTAATGCGTAACATTTTTCTTCCGAAAAATACTTTTTTTTTCACACTTCCTTCGATTTTATTTCCCTTGAAGCATTGGAAAATAAACTTAATTCATTTATCTTTATCCCTTGTGTTTAGACCACAGTGAATGAAAACAAAAGATTGTAGTGAATAAGCCATTATAAAAAGGTATATACACCATAAAAAAAAGTGTGATCAAATGGTTTATTTTATTTTATTTATGCTTTCCATTAAATTCGTTTATTTTATTATGGTCTGGTGAACATGCTTGTTTATAGACTTGCAAGTAAAAGAGTCAGCTATATATGTCATAAAAAAACTTATAAGTTAATGAAGTATATATCTAAACACCTTAAACTACAAAATATAAATCTTTAATTCACTTTTTATATTTTTATTTAATCAACAAACTATTGTCACACTTGGTCAAGATCTTGAACCTTAATAAAAAGAGGTCTTGGTTTCAATTCTCGTCCAAGATTAGACCGCTTGATGTTTGACGGTCAACACTCAAAAAAGACTTATGATCGAAGATTTTAAAAGTTTATATTGAAGATTTAAAAAGTTTATATTGAAATCCCTATAATTATGAAAGTAAAACTTACATATTCATTTACTCTAATATAATCAATTTTATTAACGAAAATAGAAAAGTAATAAGTAAAAAGATAATTTCAACGTTTCAATTAGTGGTGATGGACAATGATACCATTGAAGAGTCGCAGGTGACTATTATGGATGAGAAAAGTGACAACAAGATATGAGGATCACTCTACATCTACATCGATGTTGATGTAGTTGCCAAGCTGTTACGGCATTAGCTGGAATTGCCTAAGGCGTGAGGCACCCTTGCGGCCAAGACGCGAACTTAGCTTGTGTTGCCTAAGTCGCGGTTTGCCCTTGCGATATTGTTCTGCAAAGATCAGCCCACTTGTAACCTCTCACAGGTCCCGAAGGACCTGTAAAAGAGAAAGTTGATTAGTTCGAAAGGACGAGCAACGGACAAGTCCCGACGTCTCGCGAAAAGAGGGGAAGCTTTACAAGCAATTCAACGAGCACCTTGCGTGCACAAGAGAAAAGAGGTTGAGGGGGAAAATAAGGGCTTTAGACGGTTGAACGAACAGCTGCAAGCCCACAAACAGCTGCTCACTAAGTCCCGGGCGCGATAACAAGTTCCCGTCAAGGCAACGTGCGAACTTGCGAATGAGTGTTCAACACCCGGTACTATATCGAAGCCCCATCCAGTCCTGTGCCACCTGGGGAGTTCAAAGGGGCTGTGATGGCTGACGTTTTGGTGAGCGGAGGCAGATTCCAGAAATTAACTCGCGGCACACGAAAACGGAGCTGTTTTGGGCTGTTTTGGGGCTGTTTTGCTCGGTTCGGTGAGCGATCACTTTGTAACGCTGCAGCTTGTTCGAACTTACATTTTTACAAGCAAAATGACTCAAAACCAAGGTAAAACAGACTGCCAAGTAACTGTACATATAGATGAGAGTGACGAACGGTTCGTTGAACGGAGTTATTGTGGGTGCGCGACGACCGTTCGTGACATTCTCCCCCACTTAAACTGTCGACGCCCTCGTCGACGCTTGTTGGTAGTTGTTGATGATATCTTCTTCATGTCGTAGGGCATCTTTAGGCTCCAAACTGGCTTCAGTTTGAGGAAGCTTTCGCCACTTCACCAAGTACTCTGTCTGCTTAGCTCCGTTGGGTAGCTTTATCTTGTGGTCCGCCAGAATGGTTTCAACTCACTTCTCATATGAGGCTGTGATGGGAGGTAGCCGAGTTGGAACACTTTAGGAAACATCTTGCGGATCCGAGTGGTAGGCTTTTAGGTTGCTGGCGTGAAGAACATTGTGAATTTTGAACCACGCTGGCAACTGCAACTTGTAAGAGACGTTGCCTACCCTGTTGATAATTAGGAAGGGCCCTTCATACTTGCGCACCAATCCTTTGTGGACTTTGTTCCTAAAAAATTGGAGTGATGCTGGTTGGAGCTTTACCAACACCAAATTGCTAACTTTGAACTCTTGCGGTCGCCTTCCCAAGTCTGCCCACTTCTTCATCCTTTTTGCCGCCTTCTTCAAGTAAGCCCGCGCAATATCTGCATTTCAATGCCACTCCTTTGCAAAATGGTACGCTGACGGACTACTCCCAGTATACCCAATGGCCATGGTGTGCAGAGTCGACGGTTGTTGTCCGGTAATGATCTCGAAGGGACTCTTGTTGGATGCAGAGCTCCGCTGCAAGTTGTAGGAGAATTGGGCAATGTCCAACCGCTTCACCCAATCTCGTTGGTTGGCACTCACGTAGTGCCGAAGATATTGCTCTAGGAGCGAGTTTATCCTTTTAGTCTGGCCATCCGTCTGGGGGTGGAGGCTCGTAGAGAAGTATAACTTTGACCCCAACAATTTGAATAGCTCGGTCCATAATCGTCCTAGGAACCGAGTATCTCGATCACTAATGATATTGTGCGGGACTCCCTAATACTTCACCACATCCTTCATCATCAGCTTGGCCGCCTCCATTGTTGAATAGTATAGGGGAGCAGCAATGAAAGTTGCATACTTTGAAAATCGATCGACCACCACGAGTATCGATCCGAGTCTCCCTACAAGTGGCAAGCTTGATATGAAGTCCAAGGAAATGCTCTCCCACGACCTTTCTGGCACGGGCAACAGCTCCAAAAGTCCCACCGGCTTCCGCTGCTCCACCTTGTCTTGTTGGCAAGTAAGGCATGTTCGAACATATTCCTCCACATCAGTCCCCATCTTCGGCCAGTAGAAGGCCCTCTCCACAAGAGCCAATGTTCTGTGAATGCTTGGGTATCCAGCCCAAAGGGAATCGTGACACTCTTTTAAGAGTTCACGTCTCAAATTGTCTACTCGGGGAACATAAACCCTATTCCCTTTTGTGTAAACGAGTCCCTCCTAGACCCAAAATCGTCGTGCCTTACCTTCTTTGATGAGCTGCATCAGGATAACTGCCTGGGGGTCACTATACAGTCCATCCCTGATCCTGGAAAGGAAGTTGGAGTGCAACTGACTTGCTTGGCCTCGGCCCTCCACTTGTGCGGCATTCACATGCTCCACTTTCCGACTCAATGCATCGGCTACGACATTTGCCTTCCCAGGCTTATACTTCATTGCCATATCAAATTCAGCTAGGAAGTCCTGCCAACGCGCCTGCTTTGGGGAGAGCTTCTTCTGAGTTTGGAAATAGCTCAGAGCGATGTTGTCCGTCCTTAGCACAAATTGCGAACCGAGGAGATAATGTCGCCAAACTCGTAGATAGTGGATCACCGTTGTCATCTCATTCTCATGCACTGGATACCGCCGCTCGGTCTCGTTGAGTTTGCGGCTCTCGTAGACCACCGGATGACCCTCCTACATGAGTACTCCCCCAATAGCGAAGTCCGAAGCATCTGTATGGACTTCAAAAGGCTCCCCATAGTCTGGCAATTTGAGCACTGGTTCTTCCATAACAACAGTCTTCAGATCTTGGAATGCTATTTCACATTTGTCAGACCACTTCCAAGGCTGCTCCTTCAGCAACTCCGTCAGTGGGGTTGCACGCTTCGAATATCCCGCTATGAAGCATCGATAATAGTTGACGAAACCAAGGAAGGATCTCAACTTTGACATCTTCTTTGGAGTTCGCCATTCCGCAACCACTTGCACCTTCGACTTATCCATCCGAATGGAGCCATCACCGATTCGATGTCCCAAGAATAAGATCTCAGTTTGAGCAAAGTAGCATTTCTCCCTTTTCACGAACAAAGTGTTCTCCCTGAGAACCTTGAAAATTGTCCGAAGGTGTTTGACGTGCTTCTCGAGCGTTTGACTGTAGACGACGATATCGTCCAAGTAGACGACCACGAACTTATCCAAATACTCCTTGAATAGCTGGTTCATGAGAGTGCAGAACGTGGCCGTAGTGTTGGTTAAGCCGAAAGGCATCACCAAGAACTCAAACGCTCCATACCTGGTCACACAGGTAGTCTTCGCTTCGTCGCCTTCAGCAATGCGCACCTGCCAATACCCCGACCGAAGGTTGAGTTTTCAAAAATACTTGGCTTTGCCTAATTGGTCGAACAAGTCCGCAATGAGCGGGATGGGATACTTGTTCTTCATTGTCACTTTGTTGAGGGCTTGGTAGTCGACGCATAATCGGAGGCTCCCATCTTGTTTCTTCTGGAAGAGAACTGGAGCTCCGAAAGGTGCTTTAGAGTTATGGATGAGACCACCATTTAGCAGTTCACCTAACTGCTTCCTGAGTTTTGCCAACTCTGGCGGGGGCATGCGATAGGGTGGTCTCGCTGGAGGCTTCACTCCTGGCTCCAGCTCGATGTTGTGATCCATGCCCCTGCGTGGCGGAAGAGTCTTCGGCAACTCGGGTGGCATAACATCATTGAACTCTTTCAGGATGTTCGCCACCACAGTAGGTTCTTGAATGGCCTTCTCGTCAAGTGGCTCTAGCTTCATCGCAGCCACGAAGGTTAATTCACCTTTTCGCACCCCTTTCTTTAGTTGCAACGCCGATATATGTTGCGGTTTCTTGGTTCCTCTCCGAGAGACAGGAACCACGCAGGGATCGTTGCCTCCCATCATACATAGGGAGTTCAAGAACAGCATTGGCACCAACTTCGTCGGGTGCATAAACTCCGAATCACTTGGAAGTCATCCAATGGCACTGCCATCATGTTGGTATTCCTGCTCCATGTCCCGATTTTGATGGGGACTCCCTTCGTCAACCCGAAGATTCGTCTGGCCTCCGAGTTCACCACCTTCATTCGACTTGGGCTCTTCTCCAAGATCAACCCGAGTCGCTTTGCTTCTCGATCGGTTATAAAGTTGTGGGTAGCGCCCGTGTCCACCATTGCATGAGTTGTTTGGCTATTGAGTTTGATGTCAACATACATTAGCTCGCCACTTCCTACTTTTTATTGCCTTGTCTTTAGGTTCTCCCCCACTTGACCCCGCATGGCGTTCAATAAATGCATGGCTCCCATCCGGGGTCCTTGTGACTCCTCATCGTCGCTGCTGGCTTCAGAACTACTCGAACTAAGGGCGACAGCCTTGCCCTTGTCCAATTTGGGAGGGTGGATGGAAGCTGTTAGCGCATTGAGTGCCTGTTTTTGTGGGCACTCCCTCACCATGTGTGGCCCTCCACATAAGAAGCATCCACCAGGTTTAAAGGCCTTGCCTTTCGGGCTTGGCCCTTTGTGGGAACTCTTCTTCTTTTGTTTGCCCCCGAGCTCCTTCCCTCGAGAATGTTTTAGAGGGCGATTGCCTGAAGATTGTTTCCTTCTCCCTGGGTCTTCGGAGGAAACGAAGCCGGTGAGCCTTTCTGCAGCAGCAATTGCCCCGACCACATCGGTGATATTCTTTCGATTTAGTTCCTGTTGAGCCCATGGCTTCAAACCATCGAGGAAGCTGAACAACTTGTCCTTCTCGGACATGTCCTGTATGTCCAGCATTAGTGCAGAAAATTGTTTCACATAGTCTCGAATGGTGGAACTCTGGCAGAGTTGTCTCAACTTCCTTCTTACGACGAACTCTGTGTTCTCAAGTAGGAACTGAGTACTCAACTCCCGCTTCAAGTCTTCCCATGTGTCAACCCAACACCGACCTTGTTGGTGTTAGGATCAAGAGTACTAAGAGGGGGGGGGGGTGAATTAGTGCAGTGGAAAACTTTTAACGTTTAAAACTGCATTCGTACGACAAAGCCGATTTCAGTAGAAAAGTCGATTCGTAAATTTCTTTAACTTAAGATTAGGCAAGAAGCAGTTAAAATGAATCTGTTAAGGCAGTTTGCAGTGATGGAAATCAGAATTTAAGCGCAAACTGATATACGATGTTCGTACGAGAAAAGCGATTTACGTCTAAACACGATTCGGAAAATACTGAGCTTGGAAACGCAATCGTAAAAGCACAAAAGGCAGTAAGCTATGAAGGAGGTTTGTAGTAAGGATAATTAGCTCAAAGTAAAAGCAAACCAGAGAAGATGGGAGTTTACAGTGGTTCGGTCAATCGTGACCTACATCCACTCCTCTGATTCCTCTTCCGTCGAGGCCACCGGCATCCACTAATGATCTTCCTTTACTAGGCGAAGATCAACCTCCTTCTTACACCCCTCTTCTCCTTTTACTGGGTTTAAGAGACAACCCTTACAAGCACTCACTCTCCTCTCTTAAACAGAATTCTAACTCTTAAGCTAGAGGAGGGAAATTCTAGAGATTGCAGCAGTGTTTTCTCTCTTTTAATATCTCTGTGCTTGTGTATTTTACCCAGGGATTGGAGGGGTATTTATAGGCTCCAAACCAGTTTGAATTTGGAGCTCAAATCTGTCATCTCCTAGAATTTCGGGGTCTGGCAGTTGCACCGCCTGGCAGAGCTCGAAGACTGAGCCTCTGGGTGGTGCCACTGCTTGTCAGGGGCGGTTGCACCGCCTGGCAGAGCTCGGAGACCGAGCTCAGGCGGTGCCACCGCCTGATTGGGGCAGTTGCACAGCTCAACTAGAGCTTGAAGACCGAGCTTAGGCGGTTGCACCGCTATCAGAGGCGGTTGCACCGCCCAGTCTCGCTCGAGACTGAGCCCTGGCGGTGCCACCGCCTGCCTGGGGCAGTTGCACCGCCCAACTTTGCTGGGAGATCCTCTCCTGGGCGGTGCTACCGTCGACCCTGGCGGTGCCACCTCCTACACTATTTCAGCTCACTGGTTGGGCTCCAAACTTGGCCCAAACCAGTCCGAACTTGGGCCCAATTGACCCCTACTTGGGTTATAGGATTAACACCTAATCCTAATCCTAATTAACATGCTAACTATGAATTTAAAGACATTTTCTAAGCTATTACAAAGTCCGCAAGTCAAGACTTCTTCTGGCGAGCTTCCGGCAAACTTCCGGCGGTCTTCCGATGAACTCTCGGAAACCATTCTGTGGACTCCCGGCAAGCTCCTAGACTTCACGATTTGATCTTAGCGAGTTCCAACGAGCTTCTTCGGCAAGCTCCGATCTTTCTCGGCGAGCTCCGCGAACTTCCAATGAACCTTCCGGCGAGCTTCCAAAAAACCCTTCGGCAAGCTCCCAACTCATTCTCGGCTAGTTCCGGTAGCGTTCCCGACGAACCTTCGGACTTCCGTCGAACTCTCGAACTCGCAACGAATCCTTTGCGCTTGACTCCGACACTTTATTTCGCTTTATGTCTTTATCGTTATCATAGTTAATCCTGCACAATTAAAATAAAATTTCGATCGAGACAATTAATCCTAAGCAATTAAATAAGTTGTCCGGCATGTCATTGGTCCCTCGACGCTTCGTCCGATTCTTCGGCGCATCGTCCTCTCCTGCGGCCTATTGCCCAATCGGTCAGTTGACTCCGCAACTCCGATATCCTTGGCGCAATACTCGTTCTTCTTGGTCTGATGCCTAAGTCCACAGCCCGAAGCCTTCTGTCGATACGTCGATCGATCCATCGGCCCGACGTCCAATCTTCTGACATGTTTCTCCGGCACAACATGATTTTTCCTGCTTTAATTGTCTCATCCTGATCGAAACATCCTATGTCACTCAAAACGCAGATTAAAACATAAACACAATTATCAATTGGTTTCATCATCAAAATACGAGTTTCAACAATCTCCCCCTTTTTGATGATGACAACCAATTGATGATGGAGTTAAACTTAACTCCCGGAGTTTAAACAAACTCCCCCTATCAATATGCCATATTGATAGAACCTTGAATTCAAACTAAATTCATGTCATTGCAATATTCATCATGAACTTATGCATAAACTTATGCGTAACATGTCATGATATCAACATACTTCTCCCCCTTTGTCATCAACAAAAAGGAGAAGTACCACAATCAAGAATTTAGAATATTAGTTCAACTTATTGTATGAAAAACATAATATCAAGTTTTATCATCATGCAGTTTTGAAGCCAAAAAATTTAGCAAGTATTACATCATGCTTAGAACATTTAAGCTATCAAGTTTCAGATATGCAAGTTTTACAGCATACAAGATAGCACTTTTGGTAATGTTCAAGATTGCAAGTTCTACATCATGCAAGCTAGCAATATTATAACATTTTAGAACATGCAAGCTATCAGTTTTGAGATGTTCAAGAAAGCAACTCTTGCTTCTTGAGATATGCAAATTCGTCAAGTTTTGCTAGATGTGCAAGTTAGCATTTTTGCCTCTTGAGATATGCAAGATAGCACATTTGCTTCTTTTGAGATAGCAACTTTTTGCTTCTCTTTAGACTACAAGCTAGCAATTTTTACGATATACAAGTTTCACAATATACAAGCTAGCAAAAACTTCGAAAGTAAATGCAAGATAACTTTCTTGTGTAGGCTCATAATTCTTGCTTCCTATTGCAATGTGCAAGTTGCAAGTTTTGCTTCTTGAGATAGGCAAGCTAGCACTTTTGCAATTTTTGTTTCTTAAGATAGGCAGGCTTGTGATGTTCAAGATGACAAGCTCTTTCTTCTCTTTTGAGAAGTGTCATTTTTGCTTTCTTTGCAAAATGCAAGCTAGCAAAATGCCAAACTAGTAAGAGATAATGTTTTACATGAGGCAAGCAAACAATTTGGCAAATGTTATATTTGCATCTTCTCTTTTGAGAAGTATAATTTTTGCTTTCATCTTGAATTGTGCAAGCTAGCTAGTTTGCCTCTTTTCATGATGTTCACGCTAGAAATTCTTGCTCCCCTTTTGTCATTGTCAAAAACAAAGGAAAACCCTTATATCAATTTTCATATTATGACAAAGGTAAGTATCAATCTTATTTGTGCATCATTATATATTCAAATTAGAACATACACAATTTTAAAAACCTTATTTTTCATGCACAATACCGAAAAATAAATCAATCATCATTAATGGGCATATCATTAAGCATCATTAAGCATTTATCAACATGTTGATCATGATATCAAACATTCATCATTTAAAGCATTCATGATACACATCATATGCAACACATCATGTATATCATTATCATAAGTATTGCATACATCATTTCAAACATTCATGAATATTTCATCATTGCATGCATCATACCAAAACATTTCAAGCCATGCAAGCCATAAATACAAAGAAATCATGTCATGAAGGATAAAAATCATTTGAATACCAAAAGACATGATTCATATAGTAAATATCTTCTTTAAATAAAATATCAAGAAAAATCATAGGAGTACAAAGAAGAGATATTGTTTTAAAAGAAGATTAAGTAATAACTCCAAGAACTCACAAGGAAAAAATCATGATTCATTTAGGATACCAATTGTTAGAATCAAAAAATGAATTGTTAGAATCGAAAAATGAATTTCATCATAGAACCATCAAGATCAATAGATTTTCAAAAATGAATTGTTATGATCAAGAAAATCCGAAAATAAAATTTAATACTTTCATGCATTCGGACATAGTTTTGCCATATACACTCATGAGAATAACACATGCTTATCATCATGTATAACTTAAAATCTCATGCATAAAATTGTCAATCATTGTATCAAAAATATTTAATATTTTTATTACATCATTATGCATTACTTCAAATCAAACATGATTTTATTCAACAATGTTAATCAAACATGATACACATTATGATTTCATATTTTCAATCAAAATCATTTTGTTTGTTTATCATAAAATATGCAATGTTATCATTTTCAAAATTACTAGCATGATCATAATTTTTGTATTTTTATTTTTAAACATGTAATTTTTAAGAAAATTAATTCTAAACTAAAAAAGAAAATACATCATGAAAGCATCAAGTAATTTCAAAATAAATCAGGGGGATTTCGATTACCTTTTCATTGAAGGCGGTTAAGGCGTATTTTGTCACCTCGCCTTTCTTGATTTTCTCCTCGTCTTCGGAGGAGCTCGATTCATCCCACTTTGTGTTCTTCTTCTTTGGCCTCTTCCTCCGTTCAAGTTCATTATTTATTTTAGATTTTTGTTTAATAAACTTATTAAGATTTAGTGTTCGAAATTCAAGTTCATCATTGTCCTCATCACTTGAGTCATCGCTCAAGTGGTATTCATTTATCCGGGGTTCCAAATCCTTCCTGTTCTTTGGAAGGTTGTTTTGTTCATCATATTCATCATGTGCATTGTGCACCATTTCATATGTCATCAATGAACCAATTAGTTCTTCAAGTGGTAAGTTATTTAGGTTTTTAGCTTCTTATATTACAGTTACTTTTGAATCCCACTTCTTAGAAAGAGAACGTAAAATCTTGTTTACGAGCTCAAAATCCGAAAAACATTTGCCAAGAGCTCTTAAACCATTGACGACATCCGTGAAACAGGTGTACATGTCAACAATGGTTTCGCAAGGCTTCATTCGAAAAAGTTCATAAGAATGCACGAGAATGTTGGTTTTGGACTCTTTCACTCGGCTAGTGCCTTCATGAGTGACCTCAAGAGTTCTCCAAATATCAAAAGCTGAATCACACATCGAAACACGATTAAATTCATTTTTGTCAAATGCACAAAACAAGGCATTCATAGCCTTTGCGTTTAAAGAAAAATACTTCTTCTCCAAATCCGACCATTCGTTCATCGGTTTAGAGGGAAGTTGAAAACCATTTTCAACAATATTCCATAAATCCAAATTCATAGAAATTAAGAAAACTCTCATTCGAGTTTTCCAATAAGTGTAGTCCAATCCGTTAAACAACGGTGGACGAACAACCGAAAAACCCTCTTTAAAGCCATGAAGAGCTATTTCTCTCGGGTGTAAATCCGAAATGAGAAATACCGGGCTCTGATACCAATCGTTAGGATCAAGAGCACTAAGAGGAGGGGGGTGAATTAGTGCAGCGGAAAACTTTCGACGTTTAAAATTGCGTTTGTACGACAAAGCCGATTTCAGTAGAAAAGTCGATTCGTAAATTTCTTTAACTTAAGATTAGGCAAGAAGCAGTTAAAATGAATCTATTAAGGCAATTTGCAGTTGTGATGGAAATCATAATGTAAGCGCAAACTGAAATACGATGTTCGTACGAGAAAAGCGATTTACGTCTAAACACGATTCAGAAAATATTGAGCTTGGAAACGCAATCGTAAAAGCGTAAAAGGTAGTATGCTATGAAGGAGGTTTGCAGTAAGGATAATTAGCTCAAAGTAAATGCAAACCAGAGAAGACGGGAGTTTACAGTGGTTCGGTCAATCGTGACCTACATCCACTCCTCTGATTCCTCTTCCATCGAGGCCACCGGCATCCACTAACGATCTTTCTTTACTAGGCGAAGATCAACCTCCTTCTTACACCCCTCTTCTCCTTTTACTGGGTTTAGGAGACAACCCTTACAAGCACTCACTCTCCTCTCTTAAACAGAATTCTAACACTTAAGCTAGAGGAGGGAAATTCTAGAGATTGCAGCAGTGTTTTCTCTTTTTAATCTCTGTGCTTCTTGTTTTACCCGTGGATTGGAGGGGTATTTATAGGCTCCAAACCAGTTTGAATTTGGAGCTCAAATTCTGTCATCTCCCGGAATTCGGGTCCGGGCGTTTACCTTTGCTGGCGAGCTCGAAGACCGAGCCTCTGGGTAGTGCCACCGCTTGTCGGGGCGGTTGCACCGCTTTAGCGAGCTCGGAGACCGAGCTCAAAGTGTCAAGCCGACTGGGGCGGTTTGCCGCCCAGAAGCTCGAGGTCGAGCTCAAGCGATTGCACCCGCTTGTCGAGGCGGTTGCACCGCCCTTTAATTGGGGAGATCCTCTCCTGGGCGATGCCACCTCCTACACTATTTCAGCTCACTGGTTGGGCTCCAAACTTGGCCCAAACCAGTCCGAACTTGGGCCCAATTGGCCCCTA
The DNA here is from genome assembly GCA_900464855.2 of Musa schizocarpa. Taxonomy (NCBI): domain Eukaryota; kingdom Viridiplantae; phylum Streptophyta; class Magnoliopsida; order Zingiberales; family Musaceae; genus Musa; species Musa schizocarpa. The sequence goes on along the minus strand of LS990925.1, from coordinate 25,118,790 downwards.
CTTGGGTTATAGGATTAACACCTAATCCTAACCCTAATTAACGTGCTAACTATGAATTTAAAGATATTTTCTAAGCTATTACAAAGTCCGCAAGTCAAGACTTCTTCTAGCGAGCTTCCGGCAAACTTTCGGCGGTCTTCCGATGAACTCTCGGAAACCATTTTGCGGACTCCCGGCAAGCTCCTAGACTTCACGATTTGATCTTAGCGAGTTCCAACGAGCTTCTTCGGCAAGCTCCGATCTTTCTCGGCGAGCTCCGCGAACTTCCAATGAACCTTCCGGCGAGCTTCCAAAAAACCCTTCGGCAAGCTCCCAACTCATTCTCGGCTAGTTCCGGTAGCGTTCCCGACGAACCTTTGGACTTCCGTCGAACTCTCGAACTCGCAATGAATCCTTTGCGCTTGACTCTGACACTTTATTTCGCTTTATGTCTTTATCGTTATCATAGTTAATCCTGCACAATTAAAATAAAACTTCGATCAAGACAATTAATCCTAAGCAATTAAATAAGTTGTCCGGCATGTCATTGGTCCCTCGACGCTTCGTCCGATTCTTCGGCGCATCGTCCTCTCCTACGGCCTATTGCCCAATCGGCCAGTTGACTCCGCAACTCCGATATCCTTGGCGCAATACCCGCTCTTCTTGGCCCGATACCTAAGTCCATGGCCCGAAGCCTTCTATCGATACGTCGACCGATCCATCGGCCCGACGTCCAATCTTCTAACATGTTTCTCCGGCACAACATGATTTTTCCTGCTTTAATTGTCTCATCCTGATCGAAACATCCTGTGTCACTCAAAACGCAGATTAAAACATAAACACAATTATCAATTGGTTTCATCATCAAAATACGAGATTCAACAGTTGGATCTCCTCTCAACGGGTTCGCCACCAAAGTTTCGCATCTCCGTTCAGATACATTGTTGCTATAGAAACTTTGGTATCTTCAGAATCGGGCCTCGTAGCTCAAAAGTATTATTCCATGTCGAACAGAAAATTCTCGAGCTCTTTGGCATCTCTGGCCCCTCCATAACCATGAGGCTCGGGCGCCCTCAAGTTTTGTGGTGGTGCAACACGGGTGTTGCTTCCTCCCACATTTAGTGCTCTTATGAGCATGGCCACCTTTGAAGTGAGTTCCGCCATAACATCCTGTAAGTGTTGCACGGAGTCTTTGGTGTTATCAGACAGTCGGTCGACTAGGGCCTCGACCTTGTTGATCCTAGACTCTACTTCCTCTTGTGAGCTCTCTAACCCAACAAGCCTTTGTTGGCCATGGTAGAGTTCCTCCATGCTCGCTTCAAGAATATCCAGGCGGGTTTCCGCCATTGTGAGTCTCTCCTTGTGACTCTTTTTCCCAGTTGCCGCTCCAGATTGCACCTCCTCCGCTCGCGGAGAGTAGCCAACTTCTCGCTCATCATGTTCACTGCCGCGCTCCTCTTGAGCCGCTCCAACAGCATGAGAGCAAGTGTGCACATGCAGCCCACCTATAGCTGCTTGGGGCAAGGGTCCGGCTTGCCCCGTCTTGCTGGATTCGCCACGATGCTTTGCCATGGTGAAGTTACGAAGTTCCTTTGCTGCTCGCTCGAAGTGCTTGCCCGCTCTGATACCACAATGTCACGGCCTTAGCTGGAATTGCCTAAGGCGTGAGGCACCCTTACGGCCAAGATGCGAACTTAGCTTGCGTTGCCTAAGTCGCACTTCGCCCTTGCGATATTGCTCCGTAAAGATCAGCCCACTTGTAACCTCTCGCAGGTCCCGAAGGACCTATAAAAGAGAAAGTTGATTAGTTCGAAAGGACGAGCGACGGACAAGTCCCGACGTCTCGCGAAAAGAGGGGAAGCTTTACAAGCAATTCAGCGAGCACCTTGCGTGCACAAGAGAAAAGAGGGAGAGGGGGAAAACAAGGGCTTTAGAAGGTTGAACGAATAGCTGCAAGCCCACAAACAGCTGCTCACCGAGTCCCGGGCGCGACAACAAGTTCCCGTCAAGGCAACGTGCGAACTTGCGAATGAGTGTTCAACGCTCGGTACTATACCGAAGCCCCATCCAGCCATGTGTCACCCGGGGGGTTCAAAGGGGCTGAGATGGCTGATGTTTTGGTGAGCGGAGGCCGATTCCAGAAATCAGCCCGCGGCACACGAAAACGGAGCTATTTTGGGGCTGTTTTGCTCGGTTCGATGAGTGGTCGTTTTGTAACGCTGCAACTTGTTCGAACTTACATTTTTACAAGTAAAATGACTCAAAACCAAGGCAAAACAAGCTGCCAAGTAACTGTATATGTAGATGAGAGTGACGAACGGTTCGTTGAACGGAGTTGTTGCGGGTGCGCGACAACCGTTCGTGACAAAGCGATGAAAGTGCCGGTCACTATGCCGATGTCAATACAAATGCTGAGCAACGAAAGGACCGTCAATGCATATATTGAGCGGCTCTTTCGTCGCTCGGTAACTACATCGATATTGACGCAATGCAAAACAACGAAAGATCACTCACTGTATCGACGTCAACGTAGTTGTCGAGCAACAAAAGGACAAAAGGATTGTCATTGTTGCTCGACAACTAATCGACTTTGATGTGGATAGAAAATAGCTCTTATCTTTTGTCATCGTTGTCCTCATCTATAATAACCATCTGTGACCCATAGTGGCGTTATTATCCGTCACAATCGACACATCCATTATCACTAATTGGAGTATTGAAATTATCTTTTTACTTATTATTTTTATATTTTCATCAATAAAACTAACGATGTTAAAATAAATAAATCTAGATATTTCACTTTTATAACTAAAAAAATATTAATATAAATTTTTTAAATTTAAAAATTAAAATACTAAGGAGATTTAATTATTGGGGTGATATGCAATTATCATCTTAAATGCTTTCTCCTCCTCCTCATCTACGTCTCAGGTAGTTGAGGCTTTAGTATTTTAATATATAAACAATAAACGATAACGAATAAAAATCCTCTCGCTCCATCGTCTCCCTCTCTCTCGCTCGCTCATCACGCGCACGCTATGGTGGCCTTATCGTCGAGCTTTCTGTCTTCCTCCCCCCTCACTGCTCCTGTTCTCCACCTCGGTTCGCGATTCGACGTCACGAGGACGGCGGCTACCAAAACGGCCGTAGATGACGCCGGGGGTTTCGCTAGGGTATTGAGGTGCGCAGTCGGCCCTCGGCCCAGGAAGGCGTCGGGCGCTCCTCGCCCTCCTACGACTACTCGTTCAACTGCGACTTCGCCCCGCTTTCGCTCGACTCCCAAGCGCGCCCCGGTAGCGGCTGCCCCCGCGGCCGGTGCTCCACCGAAGAAGCGGCACTGGAAGGAGGGGGAGTTCCCAGGGATCTCCGAGAGCTCCGTCTCTCGGCGGCCGAGGACGCCCATCAAGAACCTCAAGAAGAAGGCGGACGACCGCGCCACCGCCAAGGCCTGGGCTTGCACCGTCACCGAGGCCCTCGCGGATCGGATCCAGAAGAAGCAGTGGCAGGAGGCGCTCGAGGTTCTCGAATTCCTTCTCCTCCTCCTCAAATCATTGTTCTTGTGTCATTTTGCCCCTTTGCCTACTTTAATTTAAAGTTGCCCCTAAGTTTACTCGATAAGAAACTAGAAAAACTGTTTGTCACCTGTTTAGTCAATTTCAGTGAAGTAAAATGCCATCCGAACCTACAATTAGAAACGCTTTCTTGGAAGAGCTTGTGCATTACTTGGGAAATGTTGATGGGTTTGTGGGACAATAGCACAATGCTAATCCATTTAATCTCTGAGATTTAAGATTGTATTTTTTTATTCTTTCAGGTGATAACACAGGAGTAACATTTTGTGATTGGAAAAGGATTACATAAATATATGGAATCCATGGTTAACTAATTATTTGTTAGAGCTGCAAGAAATGATGTGGACAAAAAAGGATATTAATTTTTTTGTTCTTTTGTTTTCTGTGATCTGCATCAACTAAAACTAGTGTGTTATATGGGACAATGTCCAGTTACAACTAAACTCAAAACACTGGACCACAATACTTATATGATTACATGCTTGAGTGAATTTAGTCTCCATCAGTGTGGCTGGGTTAGCTTTGATCTGGATACTTTTGGTGCTTGATGTTTCTTTAAGAACATTGGCAACTGACACAACACCACAACAATGGAGAGGGGAAAAAAAAAGGGGGCAAAATAAGGTACAACTTAAGGACTCTGAATGTATATGTGTGATACAATTAACCAAATTTCATTTTTGAAGATACTCTTGCAATCTAGAAAATGAATTACTTGCGAAAAAAACCACTGTGACTTTTGCTTTCTACTTGACTGTGACTTTTGCCGTGAGATATCAACACTGTCCAAATCCATCCTCTTTCATTTTATTGTTTGCGTAGATCATCTTGTTTGGACATGCTAAACTTTCTACTCTGCATCTAATTCAATGTTTGTGTCGTCGTCACTTTCTCACAGTCCCAAGTTTTCTGCTGTGGTTTATTTCCTTTTGTAGTTATCTGTCTTTTGAACTTGTAATTTATATTTTACTAGTTTGTAGGTCTTTGATATGCTCAAGGAGCAATCCTTTTACTCTCCAAAGGAAGGCACATATATGAAACTCCTCCTCCTCCTTGGAAAATCAGGTCAGCCCATTCAGGCGCAGAAACTCTTTAACACTATGGAGGAAGAAGGTTGTCAACCCACTTCTGAGCTATACACAGCATTGCTTGCGGCTTACTGTAGGAGCAACCTACTGGATGAAGCATTTTCTGTCCTAGTCAGGATGAAGACTTTGCCCCATTGCCAACCAGATGTCTATACATACAGTACACTCATAAAGGCTTGTGTTGAGGCATTTAGATTCGATCTGGTTGATTCTCTGTATCAAGACATGTCAGAGCACTTGATAACTCCAAATACTGTTACCCAAAACATAGTTCTCAGTGGCTATGGAAAGGCTGGCAAATTTGATGAGATGGAGAAAGTTCTCTCTGGGATGCTGGAAAGTACAACTTGCAAACCTGATGTCTGGACTATGAATATCATCCTAAGCCTATTTGGAAATGTGGGTCAGGTTGACATGATGGAAAAATGGTATGAGAAGTTCCGTAGCTTTGGAATCGAACCAGAGACACGTACTTTTAACATTTTGATCGGTGCTTATGGAAAGAGACGGATGTATGATAAGATGACATCAGTTATGGAATACATGCGGAAGTTAGCATTTCCGTGGACCACCTCCACTTATAACAATGTGATTGAGGCCTTTGCAGATGTCGGGGATGCAAAAAATATGGAGTACGCTTTCAATCAGATGCGAGCCGAGGGGATGAAAGCTGATACTAAGACTTTCTGCTGCCTGCTTAATGGCTTCAGCATTGCAGGTCTCTTTCACAAGGTAGTGAGTACTGTTCAGCTAGCTGAGAGGCTGGAGGTACCAACTAACACATCTTTCTACAATGCTGTCATCTCCGCGTGCGCTAAAGCGGGTGATCTTCTGGAGATGGAGAGAGTTTTCAAGCATATGAATGAGAGGCATTGTGCTCCAGATACTGTCACATATCACATCTTGGTTGAAGCATACAGGAAGGAAGGAATGACTGATAAGATTTATGATCTGAAGCAGGAAAATCCAGGTATGGTTGAACTTGAGCTTGTAACTCCATGAAAATGCTTCAGTATGCAGGAAAGCTGTCGAAGATTCAGTAATGCCTTCTTTTTGGCAACGATGAACAAAGTTATCTGATGATGCATCATTGCAAAGATGGGTGGCTAACTTCTTATTTAAGAAGACTTGACTGGAGAGCAAGATATCATTTTGTTTGCTCCATGATTTGACCCTCACAGCCCCATTTTGCCATGCCAAAGCAACCAAGGAGCAAGATCGTAACACACCGAGGGGACTCGATGACTGTGCATGCAGCCTCCCACTGTTATTTTATCGCAGAATGCATCTATTTAATTATCAATGACATTTCAGGAGAGTTCTGCATTTGCTGTGGTACTTTCTTGTTTATTATCTGACAGTTTTAAGGTTCTTCATGTTCGTTCTATCTGGACAATTTTGTTAAGTTTTACTGATTATGGTTGATTCTTTTATATTCCTATGAAGTTTTCTGATGGCTTGATTTGTGTATTATTTTATCTCCCAATAAGATGTAGTTAATATACAGTTTGTATTGGGGCTTCCTGAAGAGGAAAAGGGTAAAAGTTGACTGTTTTGTTGGGCTATATGATAAATCATCTTTTATTTTTTATCGACGCAAGCACAATATCATGAATTGTTGGCAACGAAGGCATGATATCACGAATTGTTCACAACAAAGGCTTTCGTTGTAATGTTTATGTTTTTTAGTTTATGTATGCCTTAAGCGACATATAAGGGATTTGTAGTAGGTTTGGTAGTCTGATTGTGAGTTATCAAAGTTGACGGCTTGAGGGCTTTATTTGCAATGAGTTGCTTGGACCTTTTACACACCAAGTCCATTTTTGTATTTTGTAGTATCTATAAAACATTTGCTTAATTGTCTACTTGTGGAATTGATAGTTGCCCACTGACTCATTTGTTTACTAACTTGTTTCTTTTTCTTATGGGTCCCTATGGAACTATACAAGGTTACGGAGCTACTAATCTTTTATAGACAAATACTGGAAGCGTGTCGTATGATTTGGCTTAAACTAGTTAAGTTCATGACATACGGTATTAGAGTAGAGTGGGACAAGCATACAAACAAGAACTTGACATACAACTTAGCAATGAAGTGGGGTTGCATGGAGATATGGGGAATGGAACCCTTAAAAAGTAGACATCTAAGAATTGGTGTTTGGATAAATGATTAACCCCTCAGGCGTGAGGCATCATAAAGTCAAGTGAGTTAGGATAAATATGTATTCATACAAAGGTTGAGATGATTGATTTCAAGTTATATCTCAAGATCATCAACCTAACTTGATGGTGCCCAATGCAAACTTAAGTGCTTAACAAAGGAAGAGATCATGCAAATTGTGAATGGGTTGATCAGCGACCAAAAGAGTTTGTGCAAAGACTCATGAAGATGAGAGAAATTATCAATTCTTTATTTTTTATAGGATGGCTTCTGTATAGACTATGGGTGCTTGTAGCCATTCCAAGGAGGAGATCATGCAAATCGTGAATGAGTTGATTTATGATCAAAAGAGTTTGTGCAAAGGCTCATGGAGATGAGAGAAATTGTCGACTTGAAGAATTTATTATAAGATGGTTTATGTGTGGACTATGGGTGAGGAGATTGTTCAAATCGTGAATGAGTTGATCTATGATCGAAAGAGTTTGTGCAAAGGCTCATGGAGATGAGAGAAATTGTCGACTTGAAGAATTTATTATAAGATGGTTTATGTGTGGACTATGGGTGAGGAGATCGTTCAAATCGTGAATGAGTTGATCTATGATCGAAAGAGTTTGTGCAAAGGCTCATGGAGATGAGAGAAATTGTCGACTTGAAGAATTTATTATAAGATGGTTTGTGTGTGGACTATGGGTGCTTGAAATCATTCCAAGGTGATTGAAACTTGATGCTTAGAGTATGAGTATTTTCTCGTCTACATGATGGACAAGGATGCATATATAAGACTCTAAACTACAAAGTTCAACACATTGCTAGGCTTTATTGGCATAGCAAAGAATTGTATCAACAAAATGTTACGATCTAACAAGTGCATTTGTAATGGTAATACTTTATGTTATTTATAAGATGGAGTATTTTAGAGTTGCTGGTTTTTGAAACTTCAATGAGATGTAAGGAGAAAAGTTTCTCTAATATGATAAGTCTTTAGAGATAAGCCTCATATTTTCGATGGATGATTCATGTGCAATAGACCACACACATTAAGGAGATACCTAAAGGTAGACTTCATAAATCTCAAAGAATATCGAAATTGAGCATACTACAAGGAGTCATCATAAGATCATAAGACAAACAGGCAATTTAGCTAATGAAGAGTACATTAGGCTCAATAGAAGATTAACCTGTGCAATAATGGATGCATAGACCATTATTATCTCAATATAGATTGAGTGAATCAACTTGGGTTGGACTTGTTAAAGAATCCAAATCATATAAAGGGACATGTCACTTACAAATGCTAGAGAAGAACCATGACATTCCTAAAGTTTCATTATTTCAAAGGAGCAAGTCCAAAGAAAGCTTCGAGACACATATACCTATTTAGATAATATGATTGACAAAGGCACCAAGGTAGGAGACTTGACTCAACTAACAGTGATAAAGTTGGAGTTTAATATCCTTAGCGTAGGGTAAAAGGCTAGAGAAAAGATATTTTTGAAGAATATGTCAAAGTACTACTATTTGAGTTATCGAAGTGTTACTAATAGTTAAATTTTGTTAGGAGCAAAGGCCCAAGATTCAAACGGACACACCAATTTTAGTGAAGTAAAACTTTGAGAGGTGTCAGCAATGGACCACCCTAGAGCTACACTTCATTTGTGAATAGCCTAATACCGTAGAGATTGATCGGGTGGACAAACGTCGATTGCCAGAAAAGTGAATATAATCAGAAGTATAGATGGCCTAAAACTTGTTAGAAAAGGCCATACATGAAATGTTTCAGTCCGAGATTCTAACACTAAGATCAAAGAGCAATGGAGGGAGGTAACATAGAGTAGTGGATCATGGTAGAATAGTTAAAGGCAATGTGATGCATCGACATGTCTCACGAGAGACTTAATCATCCCAAGGGATGGTTAGAGTTGTTGGGAGCTCTATTTTAGTGAGATACAAAAGAAAGAAGAGCTTTGAACTCAAATAGTGAATTCCATGGTACCACAATGGAGATTTTTTATGCATTCATTGAATTTCAATAAATAGAAGTGTAATGTAGAGATCTTCTAAGTGCGTACTAGTAAGTCTTGTTAGGGACATGTTCATATGAAGGTATGATCAGAGCTACTAGATGAGATCTTCCAAGTGTGTACTAGCAAGTCTTGTGAGAGACTTCTCTAGAGTTCATATTTGCTTGAAGAAACCCCACACAATAAGTGGACAAGGGCAGGTGGGTGAACGATTACTACTAAAGATGCAACAAACATAAGCCCTATAATATGAGTGGAGACCATGCATACAAGGTGTAATCTATATTTTCATCAATCGGAAATGAACTATTTGATGGTCGAAATGGGTATGGAAGCAACGGTGAATGTAGAGGGACTTGGCTATCTAGAATTAATCATCGAGTAGAATGAAGGTAGACTAAGAGGAAATGTCATGATGTTGTAGTGGTGAATCTGTTGATGCTGAAGAGAAAAGAAGGGGCATGGATACAAGGTGGTGAATGATTGTGTGGGCATGAGAGAACTTTATGGTATCACAAAGGTGGGACTTCAATAATCATCAATACTTGCTCTCTAACATGAAGAACACAATGGTCATGAAAGGGGGCTGAGATAGTGGAGAATACAATAACAAACTCCTAAGATCTAAGATAAGATAGAAGAGCAATGGTTACAGCACAGCACTTCATGAGGCTTGTTTTGAAATGCATCTTATCAAAATAGTCCAAAGTAGGTTGGTTTAATATGATGATGATCGATCAAGGGACAGAGTAGGTAGCATGTGATGATGTAGTTTTTTTGCTTAGAGGATTAGACGATAAAAATGATGAAGTAATTGGTACAATCCCAAAGAGAAAACTAAATCTATGTTGAGATAATATTTCTCTTTCAGGATAACATTTCTTACATTTTAAAATTTCGACGATAAAAAGGAGATAAATTTTAGTAGCCAACTCAGTGCTAGAAGTACAATATTTTTTATGTTCTATAAGTGTAACTAAGTAAGCATAGAGTACACACAAGGAGGCAAGGGAAACTATGTAAACATGACATTTAGATGAAATCGAGTATCATATTTTTCTTAATTATCTAATAGAAGAGCTTTATATACTTGAAGGATCATTTAGAGAGGACTTAGAAGAAGCCAATAAATGTCAAAATCCTCATCCATTGTAATTGTTTTATCGAAGATAGCTTATCCATTTTATGTCCCGATAGAGTAACATAAAAAAGTGTTGGTGGTGTGAGCCAACTCGATGGCAGTGGTTATGCAAAAGTGAAATTGTTGGACAAATTTTGTGAAAAATAAGGCCTCAAATTCTACTAGATGATATTTGTTAAAGCTCCGATAGACATTCAACTATTCAATTGTCACAAGATTTTCCAAGGATTAGTATGCAACAAATAATATATTTTCCTTCATTAAAGAGATCCATGAGCACTAATGAAAATTAATGCAATTCGATCAACCCAACATCAAAGTTTGAGTTACTGTAGAGCTATAATGTGTGCAAAAACTTCAACAAATAAATCAAAGAAAATAAGAGAGTATTGCAAACTGTTGCAATGAAGGCATTAGATGCAATATCCATACTTTTCAGTTTGTTCATGACTTAGGTAATTGAACCCCTTTTTAATTGGATTTTGTGAATGTTTTTGACTTAAAGTTATAGCTTGCATATAGTCAATGTCCAAGAATAAAACCTCCAACTCGTGACTATAAGATTTTCTATAATAAAGATACGATCCAAAATGTTAATCATCTTAGTAATCCGAAAGATTGGATGACAATATTAATCATCTTAGCAATGTGACACCCCCCGGATGACAAAAGACTGAATGATAACTCTGAATAATATCTAAGGATAGGCGATTCCAAAGCGATAGAAGTGGCCGAACACAGTTCCATTGGCCCAGCTATTGACGTCTTCTATTAAACGTCTTCTTGTTGCGAGATCAGAATAAATTCCTCGAGTGAGATATCCATAACATAACAGAACCTTTATCCTGGTGCATTTATCTACATTAATCATGTGATGCTGAGATTGATGTGGGCAGAGACCAAGCATGATTCTAAATACCATCCATTACCGATCGATACATGTGTGTCCCCAATGACAAACCGAGACAAATACCAACTATCTAAATTAGACACATTACGGTTCTGACAAACCGAGACAAATCCTCTCCCCCCCCCCTCTTCGTATGTTGGTATATCGATACAAATTAGACACAAAACGGATCTGTCAATGATCGATACATGTCCATTGCCTGAGTTATTAAACCCTAAGACCAAAAGAAAAAGAAAAAAAAAACACTTACAGACCAGGCCGTTGCCGATGTGATCTGGAGATTTTAATTCTTGAGACCAAGCCGCTGGTGATGTGAGCTTTGGACGCCAGAACCCAGCTATCAGCCTCATGTTCCATCTTACAGTGCAACGAACCTCGTAGGTTTCAGTAACCACCGATTTTGCAGGGAAAAATAATTCAAATTTGTTCACTCTATCTATCTAAATAATAGATTAAATGTACATAAAAAGAGGACGTTAGATCTACGAGGTATCGTTATTTTGCTATCATGAAAAATATGCAACACATCCGATGCACAAACTGTACAATAGGTTGGCAGAGAATGCTTACAAGCCACCGAGAAGCTCACAGGTTTGGTAGATCACTGCCCTGCTACTTGATTAACTCTTTATCTAGCAGCAGACCTTCAGAAAACCATCTTCTGTTCCAACAAGAAACAACCTCGAGAAAGGAAGAATGCTTATCGTGGAGAGAACCGATTGGCTTCTTGTTCCTCTATCGGCAGAATACAATGTCTGAGGCGAAAGTTGGTACCGTCCACCCTGCTGCAAAAGGTACAACCCAACCAGGATGACAAAAAGCGAGGAACAGTATGGAAACAATACCAAGGAGGTATGGCAAAGTTGACAAATAGTCTTTCAGAACATCAGAGTTCAAAATTTAGTGGAATTAGGATCTTCACAGTGAGCTCAAATGAAACAGAAACTAGTTGACAATAAATCACGTGTGCACAACATCAAACATCATTAGTAACTTCTAAATGGTACAGAGCAAAATTAATGGTTCACGTACAGCATACAAAGACCAACTACTACCATTAACTCAGTATAACTAGATTCATGAAAAATCTCTTGAGACGAGGATAATAAATATTTTTTTACAAAAATCTCCTGAGAAAAGGATAATAAACATGTAAAGCATACTTGATCTGCCGATGTAGAAAGAGATGTCAGAGCAATTTTATTTCTGGAAATTGAGATCACATCTTGAGACCACATCGCAAAGCTGGTGATGGCATCTGAATGGACTCGAAATACATTTAACTGAGAGGCTAGGCTCCTGCCATGGATACCCATGAAGAACAGTATCAGCTAAAGAATCATATTGCTTCAATTTAACACCAAATGTCAAAAATCAAAATATGATGTCATCTTTTTAGTGCTTTTGCCACTTGCAATGCAATTTGCATAATAGAATTTTCTCTTAAGAATTAGGAAACCATTGGATTTATCAGAGAATAAAACTAGCAGCTAACAGTTGAAACTACTCAAGGTCTTATTTTCTTCTTAAACCTCAAATAAACTCAGTACTAAATTAATTAAATTCAATTTGGAGGAGTAATTCATACACCATATAGGGTTTGTGCTTCATGAGGAATCAAGTTTGGGAGTATTTCCCAAGGAAAGATTAGCACATCTTTTAAAAGGAAGATAGTCAAGTATCATGCATTTGTTGTTTTCTAAAGTTGCACCCATATTGTGGATTAATCTCATATACCATCCAATGAATGAAACATAGTGTTATCAAACAATACAAGTATATAACATCTGAACAATGATTATATCTTTAATAACATCTAAAAATTGTACACAGGAAATGCAATATATTAAGCGAATCTTTGTTAAGGAAAAAAAACTTGAACTCTGATTTATCTTTATCATCATCTGTGTACTTCTCCAATTCTTTGGCAAGTTTTAATTATATATCATGGAAACTACTTATATGACTAAAAAGAGTAATAAAAGCATAAATTTAGCACCTTCTTAGGTCCCAAACCCGCAAACTTCTGTCAAATGAGCTGGATACAAGCAGATAATCTTCTGGTGCAGCCAACTGAATATCAAAAAACAAAATATCTCTTTAAGTCCAAATTGCCAACTGAATAGATCAAAGGGTATCAATATCAGAAATATAATATGAAAAACCTCTGGTTTAAGTATTTTATGCAGAGTACCTTCGTAATATAACCATCATGTGCCCTCCAACGGGCAATTATGTTGCCACACCTCACATCAAGCAACCTACAATGACCTGAACTCAGACCAGTTGCAATCCAGGAGGGGAGACTTGAGCCTCCATCTGCTTGAATGTTTTCAGAACCACAAGAGCAAATGGCTGACACAAGAGATGAAAAAGAATATTCAGCAGCATCAGTCTTCCATAGTTGCAGTTTGCGGTCTTGCAAAACATCAATAAACCTGCACAGAATGTCCTGCTGCTTGATATCAATATAAGCCACACCGTGATACATTATCCCATTTAATGAACAATTAAGGCTAAAACTGTCACATTCGAGTAAGGAGTTCTTTCATACATACTAAACCAAGATCAGAAAGCAAACCTTAGATGTCATTTGATACTTTGGAATCAAGGAGAAGATATGAAGTAGAGAAGCATTTTAGGTAAAAACTTCAGATACACTAGTTCCAGTTGGAAAATACAAGAAAATTGGTCGTCAAAGAAACATATTTTTTAATTACCTCAGATTTCTGGAGAGCTACCATAAACAAAAATAAACAGACAAAAGCTATGCATCCCACCTTAGTCATAACTTAATAAAAAAGGCTGCATCTAAAAGTTGCGAACTTTTGTCTGAACATTCATGTTACATTAAATAAGATAAGAACGAGTCCATATGTTGTATGCTAGTAGCTTCTTACAGTTAATTTGGTTCCCATCACAACTCTTTCTGAACCAACTGAAAAAAATGTGCAACAAAAATCAACTAAAGAAAAAGATATGAGGTAAGACTCTCCTCAAAGAATTAAGAAAGTAAGAAAAATTAAATTCATGTAATATTATACCATTCAAACATGGCAGATGGCATCTAGATTACCTGACTGAACCGTTTCCCACGCCAGCAACAAGTTTGTTTACCGAGTCTAAGTAATGCATGCAGGTGTACAAACTACCACTGAATGCATTAGACAGTATGCCACCAGTGAGTTCATTGGCTATAAGCATGTTGCTTTGCTCTATAGCCACCTTATTGGCAGTTGGCAACGGGAAGCTTATTGATGATTCGGCATATGCTGATATTAATTTTCCAGTATCACCGTTCCATACATGAATGGTACCATCACAAGAAGCTATCCTTCCACTTACAGACAATGTACATATGTCATTTACAACCTACAAGGTATAAAGCCTTTTTAATTAGAAAAGCATAGCAGAAAAAAAGTTCACTTAGAAAAGTATATGGTCATGAAAATGCGGTTCCATTCACATGCCAAGAAAAAAATAGGACAGTGACTACAGTCCAAAACCACAAGTCAGACAAATGTTAACAAGGATACCAAGATATTCAAAAAATTTTACCAGCAACTATCAACTATTGATAAGTAGGAATAATTTAAAAGTGTTTTCAAACATCATTTATCATCAAGGAAACAATGATGAGAGTTAAGCAAGAACACGGAGCGGGAGCAAACTGCTAGAAGACGTACCATGTGAGAAATGAATTGTTGAAGCCAAGGATTACAGATTTTCACGCAGCACCTCAGATTAGCAATCAGCAACAAAAATTAAAACAAGTAAAGCACCCTAATCTTTAGTATAATGAGAATATCATCCTCCAAATTGTACATAGGAGCATCTATGTAACATGGAAATCAATAGGAAGTAGAAAACATTAGCAAACTAGACAAAAATACATGTAAATAAAGCCAGGTTATTCACATGACTAGCATTAAAAAAGAGAATCCATTCAGTTCTAGTCCTTGTTATGAAGGAACGGTGGATATATTGTGACATGCAAGTTCTGTAGGCATATTATAAAAACACATCACATTCTTCTGATGTGTACTTATGCTACTAATTCAGAATAATTTTTCTGAGTTGCCCACAGTTATTACTAAAGTTTGGAATGTATGAATGAATGACTGGATGAGAAAAACAAAGAATTGGAACATATATAGTCGTAAAAGAATGAAGTGGGGTTTGGCCAGCATGGTTTTTTGCCATCATATGTTGGAAACTATGGAAAGATAGAATCAAGAGAATTTTCCAAAGGAGTCAAAAACCTAATTCAGACACAGGCAGTTACATGACTTCAAACGATTTCTATTTCCTAGAACCTATTCTTCTTCTGTAGCTTCTTCCTTGATATTCATCATTCTGTCTCTTTCTGTTACTTCTCTGTAGCCTGCTTTTTCTCTTGCCATCCTTGTACTCTTTATGAAACGAGAACAACAGGCTTCCTGTCTCTCCTCAAGAAAAAGAAAGGGATAAAGACTGTAGAGTTTGTGATGAGCAACTTCTGCATATCCAAAAACTTTCTATAAAGTCCATCACAAATTAAAACTATTTCAGATCATTTAATGAGCAGCAACCACTGAGTACAGAGGATCTAAAAAAAGTATCAAAAAATCATTGATCCATAAAACTGAACAAGAGGTTTTTTTCTTGCACATAAATCTTAAACACAGAAGATATCCCCATGATGTAACTAAGAGGAATCACCTATAATTAATCAAAAGAATGAAAATACTATTAAAAAAGTTGTTGCTTCAAAATATTGAAATATCAGGATCAGAAAGAATCCTTGGCAGAAACTAACCTCATCATGGCCATAATAGCCCGATATGCAATTCATTCTTGCTAATTCCCACTTCTGAACACTACCCTTGAATCCAGAACCAACACCTCCAGTATAAAATGTACATTCGTCATGACAAACAGCTATTGATCTCACTGCTCCAGGGTGTGCACGGGCTGAGTAAAGAACCGATGCTTTGATCTTCCAAGGTGGTTCATCTTTCAAGCTTCCACTGCGACCAAGAAAATCAGGCGCATCTGAGCTAGCATCAGGACTAGGGAACCAAAACCATGGCATATAATTCTTGAGATCTGTGGTACCATAATGCTGCTCAGAGAGCTTAAACTTTTCAGTATATGGAAACTCATTCATATCTTTGTTGGAACTTAACAGACTTGTGGCACTTTTAGCTCCTTGAGATTGTGGTACAGACCAGCCAACATCATTTAGCAGTAATTTTGCTGGATTGTAGACGGAGGAAGAAATTCTGCCAATACTAAGCCTTTGAGCACTAAAACTTTCACCACTACTTCTATGAGTTACGCCCACAATATCCCACTGAAAAGTACAGGAAATATTAGGACACCTATTTACATGTGAACTACAAACTGCAAAGGACCCCTGTGTGCTTCCCTACATTATAGAAGCACTGTTCTTTGTGCCCATCAAAATAAGAGTTCTTGCAGCAGTTCAAGGGATACCTTCCAGTTGTAGTATCTTTGAAGAATTTGCTCCAAAAGAAACCATGTAGAACAGCATTGACGAAGTTTCTCTATGCTAATAAGAGATGCCAAGAAAGGATACAGCAGCAAACTGCAAAAGAGTCGTGCATAATTCAGCTACCAGGACATTGGCAAGGTTATGGGACACTTAGAAACAAAAAGATTCCAAAAGAAACCATGTAGAACAGCATTGACAAAGCTTCTCTATGCCAATAAGAGATGCCAAGAAAGGATACAGCAGCAAACTGCAAAAGAATCATGCATGATTTACCTACCAGGATATTACCAGGACATCAGCAAGGTTATGGGACACTTAGAAACTAAAAGAAAATAGCGATTTCTTGCAGCAGAAGTTGAAAAGAATATGAACTAAACATACACAAGGTCCATTCTACTCTCAATCCGGATGTCCTCTTCCACTTTTTGCTTAGAGATCCTGACATTCCTTCCAGATGCATCAGGTCTGGGGGTTGCTGATTGGGAAAAGGCCAGCTCATCAAACAAAATTTTCAGTTGTGGCAATACATACAAGCTGGTGAAATCTGGCCCAAGCCTTTTACAGAGTGAAATTAGTGCGGCTGCAGCAACCTGGCAAGCAATTATAAGATAGCATTGATAAAAAAGAATATAGATATGCCTTTATGCTTGATTCCATATACTGAGCAATAAATTAGTATGTGGTAAAACACATCTGGTGACAAAAATTTAGTTTAATTGCATAAAACTGAAAAAAGAGAACAGTAGAGAGAACTACCTGAACCACAGATAGATCCAACTGAGTCTGCATAAGAACCCTAACATGGAGGCAAACTTTGTCCTGCAAATTAGAACAATCAACAAATTTGAATAGGTTTCACAAAGTTAAATAAAAACAAGTAATAAATAAAATCAAGAAAACCACCTCACCTGAATCAGCTCTTTTAGAATGGCCTCTTTTGGCATGACCGTAATGAGACCATCTAAAGTAGAAAAACTATCAATCAGAGTTAACACATTCCAGCTACGCATGGGTTCAGGCTTATTGATCTGTGAAACATTGATACATGAGAGAATAATATTTCTAAGTAAAGGCAAGAGCTGTCCGCTGATAAAAGCTTCTCCCAGAAGGCTACCTGGCAATCAAATTGATCATGCTAGATTAGAAGTCCAACTCATCATCAATGAAAATGAAATCGAAGACAATGGAGAGCCCAATTAACTGAAGTACCAATTCTAACCAAAGCATCAATTCCATCAGAACAGAGTCCTTTTCCAAAGGAATGGATTAGTGGTAAGATAGTCTGGAAGATGAAGCATAAGTTAAATGTAATTTAAATGTCTGTTATTACACACACGAAGTCTACTTATAGGGTACCCATGCAGAAAAAGACCTGATGAATTGTGATAGGATAACCAAGCTCATCGCTTGAACCAATCAGTGCCACAGATGCAGCACATGCAGTTACTTTGTTAGGTGGATTGACTAAATTTGCAATAACAAAAGAATGCATCTTCTCCAGATATGCTTGTTTACCCAATTTCTTCCACAAAACCCTCACAAAGGAGTCCTGAAGGAGAGAAACCTTCAGATGAGAATATTGTGATGCCTGTAATGATCATACAAATGTTTAGACAGGAACAATTTTGTCTTTATGAATAATGTTCCATGCAGGCAATGCAATTAGCTTAAAAATATATATATTCACATTGGTAGTGACCTGCCTGTAAAATCTTCTGAATGATGGGCAAAATCAGTGCTTTTATAGCAGGAGAACTCAAGCAATTTATAAATTCCTTTAGTAGACACAAAGCTGATTCAGTTTCAATATCCGAAAGAGATGATGTCATAAGGGGTAAGCAGAAAGAGGCACACATTTCTGCAGCAGACGCACCCATTGATTTGAGGGCTCCTCCACTTGCCAACTTAGCAGCATACTGAAAGCAGTAACCACTGTTAACCAAAAGCTGAAGTGGTGCAAGAAACAAGAATGCAGACCTGACTGATGGAGAAAAGTATGGTGACTCGAGAAAGCATTTTGCTGATGGCCTCCTGATGAAAAAGAAAAGGTTCAGTGCATGTGCATTAAGTTCTCCTAATGCATATAACTAAAGATCAAAAACAGGATAAAAAAGTAAAGCCATAAAGACAAAATAGAGCAACACTGAGACAAAGACAATGTTTTAATGTAACTCAAGCTGCCTATTCTGTCACATAAACTAAATAATTTCACTGCTTTCCAAAAATACAATCACATGTCCATGGAAGAATATCTTGCACAAAGATGTAAGAATCATGTTATTTGAGAAAGCCTAATATAGAGTTAGTGTTTCAGGGCAGGATCCTCATGAATGGCATCAAAAATACCTTCTCCAATCCCTGTGGATAGATGCTTTAACAAGAAGTGCAACATGAGGAGGCAGTTCCTGAATTGCTCCTGGCATGACACCACTTTCTTTGTATGCAGCAAATGAGACAGTATCAAAAAGTGGTCTCTTCAAATAAAGTTCAGCCAATATGCAACCATAAGAGAATATGTCCTTGGCATAATTATCAGAACATACCCCCAAATATGATGACTTCTGTCTCCAGTTGAGAGACTCTTGAAAGCCCATGGAGAGATTATCATCAGCCTCAAAGCACTCAAGAAGGCAACCCAAATCAAAATCGGATGGAACTGAAGTTGTATCGCTAGTTTTTTCTAGAGTGCCTATGATAGAAAGATCACTTAGCTGAGACTTTAAAGAGCAAGTATAGTCAAGAAACCCCTCCTGGTAATTATAAACAGAATCGAGGTAGCGTGTTTGTTCACAAAATAGAGTAGCTGTCTCTAGATTGTCCAAATACCTAGTTCCTGAAAGAAGCTCCTCAGGATCCAAATGTGAGGATCCATTAGTGATGCTAGATATTTCTTTCCCTTCATGTTGCAGTTGGCACTTGAAACATGATTCTTTTAGGCCATGATACTGAGAATGTGGCGTGACACCACGCCGCATAGGGTGTGGTTTAGTAAAAAGTTGCAAGCGCCCCGTCGACTTTGGTGTTGATGGATTAGAAGTAGGCAACATCACATTCTTGGCTTCAACAGATGCTTCGCCTGAGAGTTTATAACCAAAGGTGATGTCAATCCAATGATGAATTTGTCGTGATACACGATCACTTTCTAACGCATCACGATGTATCGAAATAAAATCCTCTGGCGATGTTGTCCAAGATGGCAATGCCAGGTCACTCATCTCAGAGTGAAGAGATGTAAAAATTCGAGGATCACAATAGAACTCAGGAATGCACTCATCTGGAGTCCACTGGTAAAGTCTCTGCATGCTTGATGGATACTCATTAGGCTCGTAAACAGATCTCACAGCAGACCGAAGTACTGACAAAGGTAACCTTCTTGCTTTATAACTGCAGACTGCTAGCTCAGAGAGGCATTCATCTGAAACATGATGAGGAATTTCCGACGAAGAATATGTGAAATCCAATTGTTCATCACCCTTGGCCAACCGCCATTTGCTTTTTGTAAGGTCTCTCCACCCAACATCAGAATTTTCATCAGGTTTCACACTGAAGTCTATGACCCAGGGCATTACCATATGGAATGAGTGGTCACCCCACCTTCTACCAGCTAGCTTGTTTAACAAAAGAAGGTACTCATAGTTGCTCAGATCACCTGCCCACCAGCGCCTGAAACTGGTACTCCAAGTCATAGATGTTGACAATCCAAAGTCAGCATAAATTTCTTGACAAGGGCACTCCTCTGCAAAACAACATGCTTTTCTGGAAGCAGAATGAGAAGGTTCTTTCAAGCACGCCATCTCACTAATGTTCAGACATGCCCAAAGTGATTCATTCAAATGTATGCTCGAAGGGCTAATGTTACCATGGGCAAATCCTAACCCATGGATGTATGCTAAAGCAGAAAGAATCTGGTAGGTCAAAAATCTTATGTGCCAATCGGACTTCAAAACTGTGGGGCTATATTTCAAAACATTTTCCAGAGTATATGGAGCTTTAGGATGCAATAAGTATGAATATACAGGTGCTTCTAGAATACCTAAAACGGGGAAAATATTAGGGTGTCTAATACTACCTATAAGATTGCTTGCAGAAGCAGGGTAAGCAACTAACTTTAGAAAGTTTGCAACATCATAGTCAGTAGTTCTTCCTTCTCTAAAAAAATTTACTAATGAACTGGAGTTGTTCCCAAGTGCTCCGGACAAATACTTTAAACTGAGGTTTCTGATTGTGGCATAAGAAGCTCTACCAACATAGGCATCTGGAGTTATTGCAGCAATGACCCTTAAAAGATATTGCTGATCATGAGTGCTAACAGAAATTTCATGACCCACAGCTACCAGACCTTCACCAACACAGATAAAAGAAAGTAAGGAGACATCTTGCTATGAAGATTGTAAGTCATTTCTACCAATATTATTGCCAACATCTCTTTGGTACTGACCTTCCTCTGATGGAGACTGTTTATCTTTACCACCTGCACTATCCCCAAGACTTCCTGAAGAGTTGCTAGAACTGCAAGGACCCCTTCAAGTCAAGAGTTAACGGATATATACATGCTCTTTTCAGTATATGAAATATAATGTGATGACTTACATATCCTGCCCCAAGGACATAATCTTTTCATTAAATAATCCCATCAGAACAAGTTGAACAGAGACCTCCTCACTGCAATTTTGCTCCATCAATCACAGTTCACTAAAGTAAGGTGTAATGAAAAAGCAGGCAGATAATTTTTTCTTTGAAAATACATTTCGTATTATGTTGACTTGAACAATAAATTCTAAAACTTAATTTTACCTTAATAAATTGTCTACTTCCCCCGTCAAGTAGACCTACAGTAAGAAGAAGAGGGATCATATACCAGCAAAAGTAGTGACATAAAACCAACTGATTGGTCAAGTGGTACTCATAACAGATTCAAAAAAGTTCTACACTGAAATGGTGTTTTTATGAACGTAATTTTACAAAAAATAGGGCAATCCACTCAAATATAGAACTGGCTCAGCATTAGTTATTCTTTTAATTAATAGCCCAAAAGACAAAAAAAAGTGGCTTCAATGAATAAAGAGATTATTTGTATCTTAAGTCTATCATCAGTGTTTGGAGTCCTAAACATCAAACTAACTAAATTATCCATGGTATAATCTCTAAACTGAAATATATAGTATAAAATTAAACAAGTTACTACTCGAACAATAATTTCAATTCATTATGGAGGTAATTTTCAACGAAACATGATCCAGATTGAATAGACTGAATCGCATGCTTGGCATTCTTTTAAGACTTTACTCAGATCAAATACCTTAATGATAATGATGTAGTTGTTTTGAAAAATAAAAATAAAACTTTGATGTTGTTGTAGATGGGAAGAAG
Organism: Musa schizocarpa; assembly: GCA_900464855.2. Lineage (NCBI taxonomy): Eukaryota > Viridiplantae > Streptophyta > Magnoliopsida > Zingiberales > Musaceae > Musa > Musa schizocarpa. The sequence goes on along the minus strand of LS990925.1, from coordinate 25,097,051 downwards.
ATCTTCGAAGCCTCTTCCATCAGTATGGAATAGCTGACGCCTCATAGGACATCTAAAGGTTAAGTAGGCTCTGCGTAAGATTTACTGACCCAGCTTCAACCACCCAAATCTAATAGTGCATGTACCACAAATGAAAATTTAGCAAATATAAAATTTAAAAGAACAGTATATTTGTATTTACGTTTTAAAGCTCCTGCAACCAAAGAAAAGCATTTCACCAAGTAAGAGTCGGTGCTTGTCCTAGAAACCATAGTAGACTAAGAAATCTCTGAACTGGCTGACTGATAATATAAGAGCAAGGATTCATATCCGGGAGCTTTTCTTCAAGCAACAGCTTTTAAGGATGATATTTACAGAAACGATCCATGGTAATAGCCTCATCACTTGTAAGGATCAGCCTGTGAACGTCGAGTGGCATAAGTGTGGTATAAAGGTGTACACGTCTCTTGTTGATTTCATGAACATGGAAACATGATCTAAAATGCTGGTCGAAACCAGTAAGTACCAACCTAGTTTCGATCTAGCCAAGAACAATGTTACTCTCAGAACAAACCACAATCAAATTACCCAACCATCTCGTGATGATGCCAGATCTACATAACGTGGTAATGGCTAGTTAAGTTGACTTCATCATTCTTTCACTGGGGAACAAATATCATCATTTCATTCAACTCAACTACTCTCCTTCCAATTTCACACCCGAGTACTACCGTTTTCTTCCCCGGCTCAAACCCAAGCTATTACCCTTAAAGCAACGTTAGAATCAAAAACCAATTGGACTTTCAAGTGCTACTTTCTAAAGAATTAACTAGAAAAGGAAGAATGAATTTAGGGAGAAAGAAGGAATCAGACCTGAAGGACGGCGGAAGAACCGAAGGGGAGTGCGGTGTCGGAGACCCCATAGCGGAAGAAGAGATCGGCCGAGAGATCAGAATGGACCTGCCGCTCCAAGCACTCGAAGCAAGGATACAACTGCTCCATCGTCGCCGGAGGAGAAATTCAAGCGGCGATCGCCGACCCACGCTCCGATCTGATCCCGATCGTGCGGTCGCAACCCTCGATCGACTCCGTTGATATACACCGCGGCCCACGGCGTCGAGGGGCTCACTCCGCCATCGGACGGATGATTTCGTTGAGATGAGATCGAGTCGAACGGCTTCGAGTTCATCAGACAGAGTGATTATTGGTGTACAAAAGTTTCTGATCGCAACCCATTTCTAGTTCGGATTCGGATGCGGATGCGGATGCGGATGCGGATGCGATTTATGGGATTCATATCCGGATCCATAAGCATATGAATCCATAAGCATATGAATCCGAAACGAGGAACCATCAGATGATAGAATTTGAGGTAAAATTAGATAGGGCAATTTTTGAGAAAAGTCTCAAATTTATTTTGGATCCCCTCATTTCCAAATTACCTACAATGAATCCTTTTATCTTCATTTATAATAGTCGAGACCCGATTAGACCGAGTTATTCAAACCGGTTCGATGTTATTAGTTTTGACGGGTTCCGATAATTTTGGTTCAGTTAAATTAATTATTATAATGTTTCTCGAATAGAATTAGAAACGTGATTATTCTCATTTCAATAATATTATAATTTAATCCTAATCAATTTAATTTCTTACAAACATTAATTATTAACTTAAACATATATATTAACATTTCAAAAAAAATTTTATGTTGATAGTTATTATGTAATTTTTGAATGAAAATTAAGAATGTTTTGACGTATTTCAAAATGAAAGATGATAAGTTCTTAATTTCTTTTAGGTAACCTTAAAGCTTATAATTTTTTAAAATTCATGTAATAGTCATTTTTATTACTATAAAGAATGATATAAAAATATTCTTAATTAGAATATTTTTAATAAGCTTACAATATTTTTGTCAGTTAATCGAAACACATTATAACTAATAAAAAATTATAACTCGAATTCTATTAATTAAACTTCATTTGGAGGTATTATAAAATTATTAATATATGAATTTGAATGATTTTAGATGAAAATTTATGAAGCATATATCAAAATAAATCATGAGAAAAATTCTATTTTTTTTCCACTTTCTCTTAAATTTAGGTCTAAATATTTTTTTAAAAAAATATTACAATATTAGATAAATTCCCGAATAAAAAGCCTATGTTATTATATTTTCTCGTAAAATACCAATATTTTGGTATTTTCTCTGACACAATTATTTAATGATAAAGGTACCCTTAATCGCTGCTTTTTTTTTGTTTTGGTTCTCCACACACACACTCTCTCTCTCTCTCCCTTTTCAAATTCATTATATTGAACCAATATATTTTATAACTTAAACTTGTCCAAAATAAATAACAATAAATAAAATAAAAAATAAAACATTACTAGATATGTAATAATGAATTATATATAAAATATTGTAAAAAAAAATTATGAAAGAGAGCAATGATACAATTTCAAGAAACCTTGGAATTGACCAACAAATGATAACTTTTCTTTTTAAGCCTTTAAAATGAGTATTTTTATTTATTATTTCAAACCTCCAAAGAGGAAGCCACATATAAGTTTATGGATTCACTTCATAATATGTATATAATGAAAGCAACTCCGACATATGTTGAGTATATAACTCTTTGTTGGGAAATATATGTCTTGAATATGTAGAAACGATCATGTGCACAAGTCAATCAGATAGTTGACAAAATAATAAGCAGACTAGAAGACAAATTTAACATGTATATATATATATATATATATATATATATATATATATATATATATATATATATATATATATATATATATATATATATATATATATATATATATATATATATATTATTCTTTCACTATAAAATAATATGTTTGCAAAATTCTTTCTAAACTAACTTAATGATGTCAAATACCATGAAAACAAAACTAAGAAGAAGAAGAAGAAGAAGAAAAATCTTAAAAATCAATACCCAAAAATATATGATAATTATATTTGAATTTGACTATGCAATTATCGAATCTTTCTCTTCTCTCCACGTGACAGGATTTCTTTTATTTTCCACTTACTATTTTTTTTCTTTTTCTTATCATCTAAGATATGGTGATGCTGCATGTGGGTCATAAATAAAATGCTATGCTTCAGATCAGTGAAGAGTTGACTTTTAAGGAAACACCAAAATATCCTCATTAATTCCCATCACATTCGTCCATGTAATTTTTGCCTTAGATCTGTAAGACACTCCCAAAACACGCCATGTGCATCTGCTTCATCTCCATTCCCCACATCTACACAGCAGAAAGGAAGCCCGAAGCTCACATTCCTTACATCTCCTCCTCTTGGTTTCCTTCTTCTTCCTTCAGCAAATGTCTACTTTACGGTGAGCTTCATGATTGCATGTTCTTGTGGTGTACGGATCGCATGTTTGACTCCAAGGTTTGTGTGGTTGACTTAGGCTGGAAGGCAAGGTGGCGATCATCACCGGGGCCGCGAGTGGCATCGGCGAGGCCGCCGCGAGGCTCTTCGCGTCCAACGGCGCCACCGTCGTCGTTGCGGACATCCAAGATGAGCTGGGCACTCGAGTGGCCGCCTCCATCGGGCTCGGTCGATGCAGCTACCGGCGCTGCGACGTGGCCAGGGAGGAGGAGGTGGAGGCGACGGTGGACTACGTGGTGCGCACCCACGGCCGGTTGGACGTTATGCTCAGCAACGCCGGCGTCCTCGGCCCGTTGGCGTCCGTCCTGAACGTGGACCTGGGTGAGATGGACCACGTCATGGCGGTGAACCTGCGCGGCGCAGCCGCGGCCGTGAAGCACGCGGCCCGGGCGATGGTGGCCAAGGGCACTCGCGGGTCCATCATATGCACCGGCAGCGTCACCGCCTGCCAGGGTGGGCTCGGTCCGGTGGCCTACACCGCCTCCAAGCACGCGCTGGTGGGGTTGGTGAGCGCCGCCGCCGGGGAGCTGGGCCTGCACGGGATCCGGGTGAACTGCGTCTCGCCCTTCGGGGTGGCGACGCCGCTGGCCTGCGGGTACCACGGCAGGAGCCCGGAGCAGGTGGAGGAATCTTCCTGCGCCGCCGCCAACCTCAAGGGCGTGGTGCTCAAGGCCCATCATGTGGCGGAGGCGGCGCTCTTCCTGGCCTCCGAGGAGTCCGCGTTCATCAGTGGCCATAACTTGGTCATCGACGGAGGGACCACCGTCGTCAATTCCTGCTTTCGGATGATGAGATAAAGCGTGGGAAATTGGCCGAGAGGATCCAAGGAGGTGACGAAGACGATGGATTGGATCCTTACACCTCTCGTCCTCGTTCCTTCATCTTGTGGGAAGGAATCATCTCTTATATCACCAAATGAATACGTGCAAAACCTTTGGATTTGTAATCTTATTCCAATTCGACATCTTCGCAGCTTCTTGTTTATCGTCGCTCGAAGTCCAGAATGCGAAAATAAATCAACATGTAACGTCATATGCAGTGATTCAATGATTTAACATATTACATAAATTGATAGGCCATCAAAATTCAAGATGCTATTAGAGTCAGAGCCATCGGACTTAATATGCATCTATAAGTTTGCCTTAAATATGAGAATTAGGAGGTTACGATTAGTCTTTAAAAAAGAACTAATAGAAATTAATAGTTAACCGAGATTAACGACGATGACATGTAGATAAGTCTTTTTGATTTCGTATGGTACAGCAAAAAAAGACTTTTCTACAATATGTTTTGTATTTTACTCTTTCTCTCTCTCTCTCTCTCTCTCTCTCTCTCTCTCTCTCTCTCTCTCTATATATATATATATATATATATATATATGGTCATCCGGTCCGGTGGGCTTTGTTATGGGCCATTATTTTCATGACCATCAACATCGATTAAAGCATCGTTTTGCTGGCAGATATTATGGTAATAATCAAAAGAAAACTGGTTTTGCATGTTTCTTTACTATGAGTCACGGAAATCAACTTAAGCATGGCAGTATACCGCGTACATTGATTCTCTTAGAGTCAAAATTTTTGCATCGTAATATACGTTAGGGTCACAGGAATCATCAGTTTGAGAGCCTAATTTTTTCCTGCTCGGAGGAGATTTAGATTCATCAGAACAGCTCATCCATTTACTTGTGTGACACAAAAGATGATGAAACCGGTCAGCAGAACAAAGTACTCAGCAGGTCTACCATACATCCGTCCTGCTCTAACTTGGTTTCCACCCTCCATTAGGTGGTCATGCGGTCCTAGAGAACTCCCGTCTTCCAATTGCCTCCATTTCCCATGCAATCTTCTCGTTTGTTGTTCCTGCTGTTGTGCTTTCTGTTGTCGGTTTACGGAACCCCGGCATGCATGAGCATCAACAAGTACAGCAGAAGCATTACTTTAATGGAGATGACGAGGAGGAGGAGGCATGCGATGACAAGTAGCTTCGCATAAAGTTAGGTTAAGGGCGCTAATGACGAGCACAGAAACACCTAGAATCCTGGGTTTCGGTGCTTTTTCCCTCGAGGTGGTCCATGGTTTGGTTATCATATGATAGATACATCATGAGGAACATCTTCCTACGTTTCAGAATCATCAAGAAAGTACAACGTTATTGGTTCTTCAGTGGAGGAGGAGGAGGAGGAGGAGAAGGAGGAAGAAGAAGCTTGAAGACTTGTCAAAGTGCATGACTTTCCACATGCTACACTTGGGCAGCACGGCTCAAAAACTATATGCCCGATCGATGAATGTTGTCCGCAGCGGAGTGGTTGATCGCCGTCTGCGTGAATTGTTTAGACCTGATTCTGAACTCCCAAGCTTGACTGGCTGCTCACAGAATCATCAGAAGGTGACAAGAGTCGCCCTTGGGTTGATGCTCCGTCGTCCTCATCAGAATCTGTCGATGGAGACATGGAAAGGAACAAGAGATGCTGATGAGCAGCAACGTGAAGAGTATATGTCGCTACATGCATGGTCCCAAACTAGTGGATGAAATTGATGGCTTCCTTGTTTGACTGTGCTTTGCAAAGAGCATGAAAGTTCCTTCTTTTCAGGAAAGGTTTCAGCTCAAAGAGATTGATGTGTTATAAGCAGAACGTTGAGGCCAAAAAAGACGGAACGAAAGAATTTATTTCACCAGAAAAGAATGAAAAAAAGAAGAGGCAGATTGAGAAGAGATAACATAAGAATAAATAATAATGATAAATATAACGCAAGAAAAGCCGATAAAAACAGTGCTTTTTTTCGTTCCTTGTGTGTGATGAGCAAGCAATCATCACCAAAGCAGACGAATTGCCTCAAAGAAGAATAATATTTTGACCTCGATGCACGAGACAACAACTCGTTACGAACAAATGATTTCTTTACGCAGATTCTGTGGATGACAAAAGCATCAGATGAACCGAGCGACATTAGTCACTTTCCGACTCACTCTATCATATATATATATATATATATATATATATATATATATAAAGGTAATCGGCAACCATGTCGAAAGTGTCATGTAGGAACTCATCGATTAATCTACTTGAGTTGGCTCCTTGTCGGCCTCATGGAGAAGGGAAGCGTGACGTATTTGGTCATCCATGTGAGAAGTCATTGAGGACCGGGCCATAATTTATTCGACCGTCTTATTCTCTCCGAATTTTACTGGTTAGGATTTGCCGTCCATATGGGATGCATTAACGTTTAGGGATGATCAATCAAGGTTTCCAATATTTGTGCATGTAGATCTACTCCACCACCTGAAATATGATCTGAAATGCTCACTCTATATCATTTCATGATTAATGTAGTAATCACGATCGATGATTATAAATCATTAAGGCGTTCGGAATCCCACTTTGACTTTTCACGTTATAATCAAAATAATGTATTATATATATGTTTATTTAAATCGGACCGACGATGGGATGAAAAGTAGGAATAAAAAGGAACGGGCGGTTCGGAAGGACAAATCCGAATCCTTTTATTTTGGTGAGCCGGTTCGGCTTTGGGTTAATCAGAAGTGGCTGACTTGGCAACTCATCATTGACCCAACTGTCGGGCCGGATGGCCCCCGCGGTGGGCCCCATGGATCAGCCAACCACCACCGCCCTGCGGTGTTGTCGCAGCCACGATTCCGAGTAAACTCGAAGCTGCTTTTGACTTACGCACAGATGCGCATAATACTACTACACCGATAAAGAGAAGTATCCACTTGCACCAACAGTAGTCGTACTCCGTCGGGCGGGCGAGAGAGAGAGAGAGAGAGAGAGGGGGGTTTTGTGGAGCAGCTGTATGTATCTATGTGACCCGTCCAAATCAGATTATGATATCAACTAATCGGATGTGGAGATGGGTTGGATAGTCGAATGAGTCGTTGTTAAGGTTGGGAAATCGATAGAGGGAAATTTATCGTACTCCATCTGCTATCATTTCACAAAACTTAGAGAAAAAGAAAAAGAAGAAAAGATTGCACCAGGGTCAGCGTCTGGTTGGGAATCTCCTAGTTGTTGTTCTACCTTTTGGCATCCACATATACACCCTCCTCAATCTTCCTCCTCCTCTTCGCACCACACCGCACACGATATAAAGCCCGCATAGCCTCCTCCCCACCGCACAACCTCCATGGTGTATGTCCTCTCGCACCCTTCTCAAGCTTAGCCCACTTCCCTACTCCGACTCCCATTCGTTGCCATCCTCCTCTCTTCCTGGTCCCTTAGCGCTCGCCTCCAGATTGTGTTCGCATGGTGGAGCAGCAGAAGCCATGGTGATTGCGTCGGTCACGGCAGAGAGCAACGAGAGGATCAGGACCCTCGAGTACCCCGTGGTCGACCTCTCGTGGAAGAGAGGCCGGGCGGCGGAGCTGCTCGTGCGGGGCTGCGAGGAGTTCGGCTTCGTCAAGGTGGTCAACCATGGCGTGCTCAGGAGCGTCATCGCCAAGATGGAGGCCGAGGGGGCGAGGTTCTTCGCATTACCTCCCTGCGAGAAGCAGAAGGCCGGCCCGCCCACCCCGCTCGGTTACGGCATTCGGAGCATCGGCTTCAACGGCGACATGGGGGAGTTGGAGTACCTTCTCCTCCATTCCAACCCTTCTTACATCTCCCAGAAAGCAAAGACGATATGTAGAAAGGATCCAATACATTTCAGGTATGCCGGGAATGGATCACCAACCTCTCTCTCTCTCTCTCTCTCTCTCTCTCTCTCTCTCTCTCTCTCTCTCTCTCTTGTATGCATACAATATATGGTTGAAGAAATCGGCAGGCAAGCATGCAGAGCTATTAAATACTATGTTTCTGGTGCTTTAAGATTCCTCCTTGGCATTGTATGACATCATGCTGCCAATCTCGGAATGCACCAACATGGATTCAACATCGCTGAGAATGGCGATCGAAATCTTCTTTCTCAACGGGGATGCGAGAGAGAGAGAGAGAGAGAGAGAGAGAGAGAGAGAGAGTCCATGATTGTGATCTTAGAAAAAGCATTGCTAATGGTGGCGGATGTATCTCCTTCAATCATTGGTTGGTTGAAATCGAACCCTACTAGGTAATTACTAGAAGAAATCACCGAACTCTCAGTGAGGAAAAGGATTGACAAGCATATCTAAATGCTTAATGACATTGACATGTGGATGAGATCAAGAAGGTGTCTCATCAACCAACAGGGACCCGACATTTCAACAGGAAGGATGAACATGTCCTCTCCTTTCCTCCTTGTAGAATTCCACAGGAGTTTGCAGTCATATTACCTATTACCGTCGTATCGTAGAATTTGAATTGCTGGGTGTTCTAAGCGTATACATGATCGCATCACCCACTTCTCCTCATAACTAGACTAGGTTTGGTTCAGCAATCACGGAATTAGGTCGAAGGATAATCCCCTTGCTTGCGTTGATGCTTCCTCGCCACTATTTCATCTCATGCCTTGGCTTGAGAAGGTAATCAAATCAACGCCCACCTACCCAGGCCTAAGGAAATTGCAGTGCATAGCTCATAACTCATAGTGTAGAGCCTGTAGAAGCTTATTAAGGTCTAATGTCAGGGCTGATAGGGGTTGTCATGCAAGCTAAGACCATGATGCTGTTGAGGTTTCTTAGAGCAGGCACAGGCACATAATGAAGAGGAACGATGGGAGAGAAAGAGTAGGGTTAGAATAATGGAGGAGTACCCATCTGAGAAAAGGCACTCCCGGTCGTACTTGTCAATTCCTGTCAGTGGCAGGACAGACAACTAAGGGCTCAGAGACTCAAATCCACAGCTCAGTTCTTAGTGCACATGCCTACGGCTAACTGTGCAGAAGCTGAGCTGAAGCTGTTAGTCTAAAGCAGTCATGAATAATTTGGGGAAGTGGATCCGGAGTGGTGGAAAGAAGGGCATGGGGGTGGGCTCTAGTCGATTCAAAAGCAGGAATTATCAGGTTCCAGCGGTGGAGTTCGTGTGTCCGGCTGTGGCTGTGGCGGGGTATGTGTATTTGTGTGAACCCCATGCTCTCTCTCTCTCTCTCTCCCAGCTTACCCCATGAACTCTCACCAGCATTCTTGGTCAATTGAAGCTCTCGTAGAAGAGTCACTGGAACGAGAATCAAAACTACGGAATGCACAGCAGAGTAGCACAAGGGATCATGGGTTGGGAACAGGCACAGAAAACCACTATGCAGAGGGAGGGGGGAAACAGTCAGGTCCCACAAGAAGTACATCACACCTGAATGAAAGATGCTTGCCTCCAGCCATGCTATCCATTACAAGCCAAACAAACTATAGATGCACATACCCTGGCCCCCCTCCTTTTATGGTAAAAAAAGAGGGGTTAGTGGCACCAAAAAGGGGATACAAAGGGGAGCAGCAGTAGCTTGGGAGGGAGATGACTTGTAAAAATGGTGTCCTGTCCTCTCACCTTTTGCTTGTGCCTGCATGTTTCCATGGTGCAGCTTCCTTCATCCATCTGCTTCAGCTGTTTCATCACTCACTCACTTTCTTTTTGGTTGTTCCTTTACAGTGGGGTGGTGAATGAGTATGTGAAGCAAGTGAGGCAGCTGGCATGTCAGCTACTGGACATGGTGGGAGAAGGGCTGGGGCTGCAGGACACCCGAGTCTTCAGCAGGCTGCTGCAGGACAGCGAGAATGACTCCTTGGTCAGGCTGAATCATTACCCTCCTTGGCCCGGCAGCGACAGGGCCGGGGGTGATGCCGACCGCGAGCCCGCCGCCGGCAAGTCCAGGGACAAGAGAAGCGGCGGCAGGATCGGGTTCGGGGAGCACTCCGACCCGCAGATCCTTAGCATCCTCCGCTCCAACGACGTCGACGGCCTGCAGATACTCTCGGCGGAGGCGGACGACGGCGGCGTGTGGATCCCGGTGCCGGCAGACCCGGCGGCTTTTTATGTCATCGTCGGCGACGCGCTCCAGGTTAGTATACGACGCCTGTGGGGCGTGCAATCATCGTTTTTGCTGTCGCCGCCCACCACGTCAAGATTCGGGGCGTATCTACGCGTCCTCTCATACATCTAAATCATATCCACCGTGTCCTCGTGATTCCCACAGCTCCATCTCATCCTGTAAAATCGATCCTTTCCTTTTTCTTTTCCCTTCATTTATACGAGTAATAATAGGTGGTTAATCTTTGGCAGTTAATGTAATATAACGAGATTCAAAGCCAACTACACGATAACTAGTCGATTCGGATAAGAGATTCCCACCCTTCCACTGCACCCAAATAAAATGATTCTTGTCATCATTCATATTCGATAGATTTACTGATCTGATCATTTTATAAGATGTTTTATATCATCTATCAGTCTCTCTATCTATCTATCTATCTATCTATCTTTCGTAATCTCTGGTTGGATCGATCGTTTCTTTTGACATATCGTATCTATCGGGTTCGATCAGATTTGTTTATTTAAATCAGAAAACAAATAGATTAATAGGTGTTTTTTCCTGGAAAGAGAACGAGTGATTAATAGAACCAATAGCACTGCATTCTTTTCCCTCCCTTTTTCTTTCTTTTTGGAGAAGGTAGAGAGGAGGAGACTGCTTTTGATGGGTCAAACGTGCGGTGGCACTGATACGACTTCCGTGTGTCCCTGTGCCAACAAACAATGGGACCCACAAGAACCCCCTACTCTCTCTCTCTCTCTCTCTCTCTCTCTCTCTCTCTCTCTCTCTGTGCGTCCGTGTGTTTCTGGAGATGGATCGAGGAAAGACCAAGAAGAGAGATGTCGCAGAAGTGACTGACCTCGGTTTAATTTGCGTGTGTATGTGTTGACGAAGGCGATGACGAACGGAAGGCTGGTGAGCGTGAGGCACAGAGCCATGGCGAACTCCTGCAGGCCGAGAACGTCGACGGTCTTCTTCGGTGCGCCGTCGCCGGGCACGCGCATCACGCCGCTCCCTCAGATGATCAGGCCGCACGCCCCCCGGCGCTACAAGTCCTTTACCTGGGCCGAGTACAAGAAGGCCATGTACTCCCTCAGGCTCGGCCACAATCGCCTCGACCTCTTCCTCGCCGATCCTGATGATCACGACCAAGACTCAGGAGGCATCTCCAACTAACTCGAGAAGAAGAAGACGAAGAAGTGAGGGGTCTCGTAATCCATGTTAACCCAAATTTTGATATGATAATTACCTGCACATAGGATAGTTGATGGGCTACAGTGTTTTTCCACCGAGTGTAGTCTCTGTTTTTTTTCTCTCTCTCTCTCTCCTTCTTTCCATCTTTTGTGTGATACTTAATGGTGTGTATATTTCTTTTTCTTTCTTTTCTTATTCTTCTTCTTCTTCTTCTTCTTCTTCTTAAAATGAGGCTTTGAGTTTGCACTTTCTGTATTTTCTTTGCAATAAAAAAGAGTTATGAGTTTGTGAATCTCGTGGAGTAAAAACCAATGGAACTGTTCACGTGGGATGAACTGAAGCAATAGGAGGGAGAACTGCACAACCCCGACTGGTTTCCCATTGTAATTCCACAGAATTCAAATAGTTCATGAGCAGGTTCAAACTTTCTTCTAATTTTTGATAGCTGAGTGGGTGTGCTACGACTTTTTATGCTCCTCTAAAGTGGAGAAATGATGGGGAGATGTGTCCCCATCACAAAAAGTTGCCGTGGTGGATCAAAAGTTGCATCAAAAGGCTATTTGCATATTACATTGTTTTGCTTAGAATCATTCTTTTCACCAAAATTGACTTTCTCCTTCTTTTTTTTTCTTTTTTTAAAGCTTAGCAAAATCAATACACAATCAGCATTTTTTTCTCCTGACTTTTTGTTTTTTGGGAATTGTTCGGAATGAATATTAGGTATTATAAAGAATCAAACAGTATTACTTTATTATTTTATAATAATATCAGACTATACGAGTCGACGATATATTACCCAAAATAATAAATACACTTGAGATATTGTAAGTTAAAAGAAAAGCAAAACAATGACTATATATCAAGTGGAGCAGCACCAGAGAGATTGGGTCAAGATTGATGCACTGAAAGAATGATGCAAGTCAACATCGTGAATAACCATAACGAGTGTTCCAATCCAAATTTCTCTGCAAATTCATCACATCGGTAACCTTAAACTCGATCTTTGGTGAGCAAAAGCTGAGTTCATGAAGATGTCATCAAGAAAGAAGGATGGATTTCTACTCACCTTATATTGGCTGCTTTCTTTTTTTTATCTTTAATTTCTTTTGCTCGAAAACAAATTCAAAGTAACATTCGAACAACGACCACATTAATTTGTGGATGAAAACATCCTGCATTTTTTGCACACCAAAATAGTGTACAAGTGTTCCAGAAATAGGTAGCACAGACGTCAACGACAATAAGAACCACGAAGGTGACAATGACTAACAATAATTAAGATATATGGATTCAAGAGGTACATGCACAACATTCATAGAATTAAGAGGAAAGTATATTTCTTATACCTCGCAAGGACACATGCGCTATTTCTTAGCGATATTGAGTAAACAGATCATAGTCCTAAGAAGGCACATTGCTGTCTTGCATGCTCAGGGATCAACTTTAGCACAATCTCCATCGGAACTCCCTTTAACTCTGTTGATCATGCATAGCCAATAGAGATGCATTATTTTCAAAAGGAGAAAGGATGACTTCGATAACATCAAGAAGAATGTAATCCACAGTTACGCAGCAGTGTCATTCCAATCCAGACTTACCATGAGGCTTGAAGTTAAAGAGAGGGGGTAGATATCGACCATTTGGTAAACGAGCATTTGGATCTCGAAGTTCATCAAAAAAGGGGTGAATCAATGCCTCCAACTGCACATGTAGAAACCTAGTTAGGCATCCCAAATTTTTATCAGGACATATGATATATGCCCTTGGGTACAGTACTTAAAAGGATACCCTTGGTATACTCACAGCAGTGCTCCTCAAGTTTGGAGAATACTGAAGAAGCCTAGAGACAAGATCTACTGCTTCAGGTGGCATTCTTTTATGAAAAACCTGACAGAACGTTCTAAGATTTGGTTATAACTGTTACTGGGACATCTAAAAGGAAATAGAAAGTTGGGAATTTGGAAAAGAATAGTATGATGAGAAGTTATATGAATATACCTTGTGCCATGGGTGAGCTTTGATCTGTGGAAACTTGAACTCTGTATAATTGGGGTTCATGCATTTAATTTCTTCTCTTGTTGGGGTACCCAAAATCTGCACCATGTCAAATGAACCGATAAAAACAAAAGTTGTGATATTAAGAACACAGCTATAAGATAGAAATAGGAAAAATGCAGGGGGGACCTTGATAATTTCTACAAGTTGATCAACTCCGCTCTCACCAGGAAAGAGAGGCTGTCGATGAAACCAAATCAATCATTTGCAGGAAAAAATTAATTCTCTTGAAATTCTTCTAAGGTGGTATGTAGTGGTATACCTGTCCAAGGAGGAGTTCAGCAAGAACACAGCCAGCTGACCATATGTCAATTGCTGTTGTGTACTCGGTGGCACCAAATATAAGTTCAGGTGCTCGATAATATCTTGAACAAATGTACGATATATTTGGTTCCCCTTTCACCTGTTAAAACCAATAAGCGGTCTAAATTCAGCGAAAGCCACTCAAGGAATCCATTCATAGCACAACAGAAAGGATCAAAGATGTACCAAAACTTTGGCACTCCCAAAGTCACAGAGTTTCAGCTGGTGTGTATGTGGGTTGACCTGTTACAGAAAGTCTGGTTGGTATTTCTATTGTTGGAAGTTAAAAGATATAACATAAGCAAACAATGGTAAAGCATCATATATCCATGACCATCCACATATATAACTAGAGGGGTGGACATCATCATCGGGGCCAACATCAATATATATGTATATATCTAAAAGTTGTATGCTAATACTTGCAATATCCTCCCATGTTTATATATTAAATAGAATGTTCCATAAGATCTGTTCCCTTGAAAGCTAGATATGAAACCAAATTTTAGAATGCAGCATATCATCAGTCTCCTGAAATGCTTACTTGAATGATTTGCTATTATTATACTGCCCTGACAAATGATGTGATAGAAACTATTTTCTATGATAAACAGTGCTGCCCCAAACCCCCCATCAAAAATCAAAAACCCCAAAAAAAAAAAAAGAATAGCATGTTCTATAATTTCCATCTCCATCACGTAAGGACACGAGTTTAAGAGGTGATTAAAGTTGAATTAGATAAATAAACAACTCCACCAAATTAAGTGCAAGAAATGTTTTATTAGCTCTATTTACCACAAGAGGTATAGGTAGAGGCTTGAGGAGGGGCATAATAAAAGATGTACCACCTTCTCCCAACAATTAACACTAAGTGTACATTAGCCAATGCATATGTGGCTCCACCATTGTCTAGCTTTGTGCACCATTGTATAAACCATGGTTCGTCGTACTGAGGCATACCGCTCGGTACGGGCGGTACGTACCAATGTAATAGGGGACCGATACGAGCAATACAACGATACATCCCACCAAACCATGTGTCGGTACACTCGGTATGGTTCAGTACGTACCATACCGACAGCTGGTCGATACATTGGTATGAACCAGCAAGGCATGTGTGGTTGCATGCAAATCGACAACCGATCGATTATGCATGTGTGGACCGGTACGACTTGGTGTGGATGTACCATACTGATAGCTAGTTGATACATCGGTATGGACCGATAATGTGGTAAAATCACATACAAATATACCATGTACAATACATGTGGATTTTTAACAAATAAAATAAATACATATGTCTGCCTACTTACCCATGTCAAACTAATAGGCATGTGTGATGCATGCAAATGTAATGCACGCACCTACATTTTCATTTTTTTCAATAAATAAAGCAAATACATATGCATGTATGCATAAACATGTTAAACAAAATTTGCATGTATGTTTAAACACACGTTAATAAACACTTCAAAGTAACCCCATGTTACTTAAATGGCAATGTAAACATCAGTTTACAATCACATGCATCTCCTCTTCTCTGAACAAAGTTTTATCCTTGAAAAAAGGGATAAGACCTCTATATCTTTTGTCCTCGTATCCGTATGAAGCTGGGTATTCCATAAAAAAAAGAGAACATGTTTCCATGAAAATAGAAAAATAACATACCAGAAGATTTTGTGGTTTTATGTCCCTGTGGCACACCCCAATGCAACCATGAATATAAGCCAATGCTCTACAAATCTGTCAACATAAAAGAAATATCAGGATATGTACCTTTTGAAGTTTCTAGAATTCGTTCATTCAACTAATGGACCGGATGATATGATAAAACCATGGCATCATTTAGAAAAAGCAGAGGAGAACTATAAATATGACCTGATAAAAACTAGATGCCTGGGGAAAGTATCCAAGCATACAACATATTCATGAATCTAATAAACACAAGGCCAATGTGGAAAGCATTATAAAGTAAAATCAGAAAACTTTGTTTCAGATAGAACTTCCCCAAAACAAAATTGCCAAATGAAGATTGATAAGAAATTTGGACTTACCTGATACATGTAAAGCTTCACATATAGCAATGGCATACGCTGATTCATCTTGTTATAGTGCTTGATTACTCGATGAACAGTCTCAGGCACATACTCTAGCACCAAATTAAGATAAAGCTCTTCCTTTTCAGTTGTTGAAAAGAAGCAGTGCTTCAAACAAACAACATTTGGATGATCAAGAATACGCATGGTTTGCAACTCTCGGTTCTTATATCTCTTGTCTTGAAGAACTTTTTTTATAGCAACTGTCTCACCCGTCTCAAGACACTTTGCCTAAAGATAACAAAGATTATTAGGAAAAGATAGCTAGAACAATAGTAGATATACATATAGCACAGAGCTACATGTAGTCCTGTAAAACCCCCTATACTAATGCACAAAAAAAAGTAACAGTAAGGAATACACAAGTATAATCCACTCTTGTCAATGACAACGAGACAAGTTGTGAAATGTTAAACTCACCTGGAATACAACTCCAAATGATCCATGCCCAACAACACGTTCAGCCATGTAACTTATAGTCTGCCAGACATCCAGCATAAGTAACTAACAAAAGGGCCAGAAACCTACAACTGGATAACAATGATGATAAATCAACCAAGAAACAGTTACTTGGCAAACTAGCCAGTTTACCTGTTTGGGTTGGCCATTTCTGCCACCTATAGTTGTCACAATTATATGGCCTGTCTCTGTCCCGTTACCATCAATTACAGTAGCTTCCACTTCCTACAAATAGCATCCAATGAAGACTAATACATAACTTTGGGTTTGAAATCATTACAGTTTTCTTCACTTGAAGAAATGGGAAATAAAGAAGTACACCATTGATCCTATCCATCATTCGGTGTATCCACTTACCTTATCATCTCTTATTTTCATATCATTCAATTCATCTGGCAAACTATCCACGCAAATACTAGTACCATCATTATTTTTCAACCCCGACGAGGGTGCCATGCTCACCGAAGCCATGTGCAAGGTACTTTACTAATATCTATATCAGTACCTCATATAAGCAACAGATCCTAAAGCAAATACCTGTTAAAAAAACAAAATGCATATCAACAAGACAGGCACGCAGGACTTTTCTCTAACATTAGGAAACCTAACGCAATGTTCAAAAGTGTGCAAATATGTAGCACATAAATGTGTGTCTGCTGAATAAAAGCTTGTGCAACGAAGCACACAATCAACCTAGGTTTCAGCTTCCATGCACATCGAAAATGAATATGAACTATGTGTTTCCAGTGCAAAGACAAAATCATACTGCCCACGCATGATTAGTACCTAGGAGTTAAAGCTTGTCTCAAATCCCGCAGATTAATGTTTGGAATTCAATGCAAAATTTTCAAAACAACTTAATTGATTTCAGATTTCCATAACAAGTATCCATAATTCTTGCTTCGAGTCTTTTTCTTCGAAAAAAATATATGCCAGTCTCCACTAACTACATGGGCCAAAGCTACGGCATCCAAGATAAGAAGAGGCTCCGTCATCGCTTGGGAAGCTCAAGCCTACCTAATTTGTAAATGCAGAGTCCTTAAAAACGGAAACTAATAAGTGAATTATCATAGGAGAATGTATAACGATCTTGAAGCTACAAGATCCGAAACAATACCAAATGATTCAAGTCAAAACACGAAAAGTAGCACAAAGGGCCTTCATTTCTGTGTCCCGGAAAAGGAACTAGAAAAATACGAAACCGGCATTCTAATCTAAAGTAAGAAGAAGCTCAAAATCCATTCTTCGGAAACCCCAGACCCGAACTAAAAGCAATATTACGAGGCTTAAGCCCTGAAATTTTGGCGGATGAGGAAGCACGAAAAAATGCAAAGCGGAAAACCCTAAAAAGATCCCCTTTCAGGCGAAGTAATTCCAGATCCCGACTCAAGGAACGACAGAAAGTATCACGAAGAGAACGGCTAAATGAGATCAACAACCACCGGAAGATCAAAGCCAGCTCAGCCCAAAAAGATTTGAAGAACATGGTAGAAAGAAATGATTCAGGCTGAATTCCTCGGCGAGCACAGATCAAGACAGCGATCCGACAACAACAATAACCGGGAACAGATGCCGTGAATGGAAAGATAGAGATCGATCCTTTCCTCTCTTCTTCGTCTCCTTGTGGCCTTCGCCGTTTCTCTCCTCCTCCCGAGGTTTGAGGCGGGGGGAGAAACGAGCCAAGTGTGAACACGGGTCGGGATTTTCTTTTAATTTTTTCCAACACATATTTTTTGCTATTTTTGAAAAACCTTTTTCATATTAGCCCCTGAAATATTGGCATTTACAATCGATCTAATCTATTGCGTATGAAGAGAGAAAAAAAAAATAAAAATAATTAGATCATTTTATACAAATTGTTAATAGTGAAAAAAATAAATAAAATAAAAGAATTAGATCATTTTATAATTTATATATAGAAAGTAAATTTTTTTTCAGATAATAAATGAAATTCGAGCTCAAAACTTATGATAATAAATGAATTGTTAAAATTACAAAATAAAATTGATGATTTGAAAATCTTTATCGGAATAAATTGATGAGACTCCATTATTGGTTTCTGACCACATAGTGCCTCGAGGGATTGGTTGACAGACAGACAGACAGACAGACTCCTCTTTCATATTTGAATGAATGATCGAAAGCAACAAAACCTTATCTTCTTTCTTTCGAGGTAAGGTTTAAAGATGCCTAATTAATAGCTTAAAGTACTTGGATGTTTTGTGAACCTCCCACTTATAATCTGCCTGCGTGATGCATGCACTAAACCTTAGAGTCTTAAACTAAGATCTAAAGAATCAGCTCCAGTATGAGAACAAATCAACACCCCTTCAAAAATATTCAAAATTATGAGAATTACAATAACCATGGTTAGATTATTGAATTACAAAAAATCTGTTGGTAAACCTTATAATATCGAGAAACCCTGAAAAATTCTCGGATGATAACTCATGTGGTTAACTTGTCCATCGATCATTTTCTTACTGCATCAAGTTTACTGCAACACTCATAGATATCACATGCTTTGCGTCGTGATGGATGAATGAATGATACACGCCGACTGCTACGCAGGGGAATCTTGGTCGTCCTGATCGAGTTAAGTTCGATAAGCACACCCCTTGTTTTATTAGTTGCACTCGTTGGTGCAAACGCCACTCGTCCATGTCACCCGTGTTGTGAGAAAAAGGGTGGGTATTCTTATCAGACTACTTCGATGCGTGGTCTCTATATTTGTGCCGTTCGTCGACCGCCTCATCATCATCACCATCATTCTTCCTCGGCTCTGCTGGATCGCTTTGCGGAGCGAAGACGAAGGCGCAGCGAGCAGTCGATGGCGGCGGATCGGAGGGTCGGGGTGGCGATGGACTTCTCGCCGTGCTGCAAGGCGGCGCTCCGGTGGGCGGTGGAGAACGTGGTGAGGGACGGCGACCACCTCGTCGTGGTCAACGTCCAGAAGGAGGGCTGCTATGAAGAGGGCGAGATGCAGCTCTGGGAGACCACCGGATCTCGTATGGATCGTCTGCTCCCTCCTTCTCTCTCCTCCGATCCCCTTCGCACTTTCCCCCTTTCCCTTTGGTTCCTCTGATTCCTTTCGTTTCGTTCGAAGGGAACTTTCAACTTGTTCTCCCTTTGTTAACCCCTGTACTTGATGTCGACCCCAAAAAGACTTTTGGTGTTACGATCGTCCTTTTGTTGAAAAGATCGAATTTTTTCGGCCTTCCTGCACGTAGAAGAAGCAGATGGAGTGACGAAAGTCAGGGTTGCAATAATTGCAACATATCTGGTGGGTGTTCATTGAATGAGACTCTAGGACTCGATTATTGTTTAGGTCAAGGTAAATCTGGTGACAAGTATTATTTAGGAGTGGACAAGCTATGATCTCGATTTCGCTATATGATGAATTGCAACTCGTTTAGGTTTGTGATTTGTGTCCAACTAAGTACTGATGGCATTCACTCCATGCTACGCGCTTGCCATTTCTTTATGGAAGCTTTGTTTGCTAGCTTAGGAATTCTTGATCATTAATTCCAGGAATATTTATTTTTCTGTTGCTTCCAAATTTCATGACTTTCGTCTAGTAAATTTATCTCTAGTTCATGTAGGATATCAATGCAATAAGAAATCATAGAAAGTCCTCCAACTTTTGTGGCTTCACTGCAAGTATAAATGTGATAATATGGCAGTTGATTTGTATTTATAAATTCTACAGCATACGGAATACTTTAGAACAACGTCCACTTATGTCTCTTTTTTGTGTTATGTGTTCGGTTAAGAGTTGGCATATCCACTAGGTAATCTCACAAATTGAAATGGAAATGATGCTACAAGAACTTTGCATGATTCCACATTATTATTATGCAGTGGATGGACAAGCAGTTGGCGAGAGAATTGATGGTAAAGAAAGTCATAGTTTTTATCATATGGCATAATATTTAAACTTTAAACTTAGCGTACTAAAAAAAACGCTGAGACAATGTAATTGTGCTCATTCTTTTAATTGTTTTCTCAGTATTACTGGCTTATAAGTCCCTGTTTTTAAATTAAGAATGGACTTGGTTGGGCCAGAATGGTAAAAACGTCTTGGATCGGATTCATTAGAAAACAGTGGTTGAATTGGAAATCCATACGTTGTTATGTAGAATTAGCCTATAGCCAGCCTACCGATACAGAACAGAAAACACGAGAGTGCTGTGTAAGCATTTAAAAGCGTTTGATAAGTTAAGTATACATGCAATATGACATGATAATATTTAGCCTTTTCTAGTTTCTGTCTCTTGGTGTTTCCTTCTACACAGTTTAATTTTGGTAAATTGTTCGAGGCTCTCCTTCTGTGGTACCAATCATAGCCTTCAACCTTTTCTTCTCCTTGTGACGAGAACATATTAATGTAAGCAATAAATCTTTTGTAGTTTTAACATATATTTATATCTGTACATTTAGTGGGTAGTTGATCGAGAGTTACTAATTTTGAATAGTAATATGTTAATGCTACAAAACTCTAAACATTGAATTCACTCTCTTCGTTAGGTTAAAATTCAACATGATTAATGTCATCTTAAATTTTTTTTTTTTTTTTTGAGTTAGCAATCCTCTTGGATCAACAAAATCCAAGCAAGCCAAGTTTAATTTTGAAGCACTTCTCAGTGTCAGTTTGCTGATTTCTAGATGAGAAAATAAATTCACATCAGATCTTGCTTGCCCTGCATGCAAATGCACTTTCGTGCTGGGTTTTAAAGCTTGGTTCATCTTTTAAGATTCCTTCCTTGGTTCACCTTGTCTTTTACTTTGTTGGTTGTCTACATGACCATTGAGGTTGTCAATACCTATCTTAGTCATATAACAAATGTGACTCTCTCGAGCTAAAAGCTCTCACTTTCCAATTTGCTATTGTATTTTTTATTATTTAAAAAATTGAAGCTACTTGTGGATAAGAAAAAGTTCCCTAAGAAAGTACAGCTTCTCTATCTCTGTCAACTCAGTCAAGTTTATGATTGCAGCAGAGTTATGACTGTGATATGTCAAACTTGTTCCTGCCTATTCTGCTTGTAGTTATATACTTTAATCTGTGATTCATGTCAGTATGACGTTCTAAACACATTGCCATTTGCTAGTCTCTATCTCCTTTTCTATTCTGATATTTCTGTTGTTTATCAGTCTTAAATAATGTGTTTAGCCTCTTGCAGTAATGGTTTTTGGTTTGTCCAATGTATGGCAGCGTTTATCCCTCTGATGGAATTCTCTGACCCTGGAATTGCAAAGAAATACGGGGTGAAGCCTGATGCTGAAACTCTGGACATTCTCAATACTGTAGCCAGGCAAAAGGAGGTAGTCTCTATTTGTCAATTTTTCTCAAGCCTAACAGTGAACAGATACCAGTTTTCTAAGTTCAAGGCACTTGTTATTGTGCTACAATATTCCAGATTGTTGTTCTGATGAAGATCTACTGGGGAGATGCACGCGAAAAGATATGTGAAGCAATTGATACCATTCCTCTGAGCTGTTTGATCATTGGGAATAGAGGGCATGGGGGGATTAAGAGGTTGACAAGTTCTCCTTTTGCTACTGACCTTTTGTCCAAAGGAGAACCTTTTTATGTTGAGACTTAATAGTCGCAAGATGTGCTTACGGCAAGTACCCATTTTACTGTGTCATTTATGAATGATTAGTGATGCATTGATTTTTCTTCTGTAGGCTGCTGTTGGGTAGTGTGAGTAACCATGTGGTGAACAATGGTACCTGCCCAGTCACAGTTGTCAAGGGTGTTGATCATTCAAACTAGTTCATCTGCTTCTTCCACGAGGACCCCACGCCCTGCTGTGTTGTCGTGCTTATAGAACTTGCCATCACCTTCCTCTAATAAAAATGGTGGTGTCTGATGAGCATGTACTTGTAACTTACAATGTGTATTACTTTTTCTGTTGACCGGATACTGTGACAAGTCTGCTGTCCAGTTTTTCGGAAATAATCATCTGAGGTTTCATGATGCTGGATTCTGTAAACTGGGAGCATGTTCGATTTTGTTATGCATCTTTCCACACATGATGATCGTGGTCTGGAATTGTCCAATTCTCTCCGTCTGTTAATCGTGGTAAGTCAATTTTGTCACTTGTTTGAATCCTTTAGCTAATTGCAATATGAATCCATAATTGCTTCAAAACCAGCATGGAAGCTTCATTTTTCTGTTATGTTGCAAATTCTAAGCATATAATTTTGCAACATTGGAATGTGCTGTTAATACATTTCATGTTCTCTCTCGCATGTATCATTTCCATGTTCTACTGCATTTCATGAAGGCCATGCGGCAGGCAAAATGCTTCTCATTGTCATATCTGAATCTTTTCCATCATGTTTTACTCTTCATCACAAACTGTTAATAAAGGCCGATTATATCTTTTTTAATTAGGTTAGTTATTGGGAGGGAGAGAATAAGAGAAATTTTTAGATCAATAATTATAAAATATACAGGATAATTGATGGAGAATATCAAATTGTTTTTATTTTATGAGTAAACCAAATATATGGAATATCTTTGTTTAGTTAATTAAACTCGGTCAATATCATATATGCACATTTCATATATATTGTTTCAAAAATATGATATAGGAAATATATTTAGGCTTAATGTGTGTAAACACTTTCCTAAAAATAATATTTACATCCTCTTTTCGATAAGATTGTTATGAGTTTGATATAAATAGTTTTAGTGGATATGATAAATCTTTAGAAGATCTGTATTGAGCAAATAATACAGAATCTTGTCTAATTTAATCACTTAAAAGTAAAGAAAAAGAGTACGATATCATCCTAATTTACTCTTAAATATCTATTTATAGATATTTTTCATAAAAGATATACCCTTTAAAAAATAACTACCAAGAAAACCACATTTTCAAATAAATCTTTTGAAAAGATTTTTTTTTAATTTGAACAATTTATAACAATCCTCCACTTATTTAAATTCAAAATTTTCTTCAAGTAATTAAATAATATTTATGAATAAAATAATATATTTTTTGATTTGAATATTACCTTAGTGTAAGCAACATAAATTGAAGTCGAAATCCCAAATAGCACAAAAGCTTTGAATTTGTTATTCCTAATGACAACACTAGTGATACCACACACATAAATACAACATCCTTATATTCTTCATAAAATCTCGCTCAGTCATAATATGGCCTTAGGCTCATCCAAGTTCATGAACTTTTATGAGAGAAACTCCAACTTTCAATTGAAGCGACACCACTTCTAAGTTTGTGAAGTTCTTATAGTACCTTTGTCACTCTTTGAGATACTTGTCCTAACTTAACTGAACTTCATTAAAAGTATAATTAACTCAATACTCATTTGGTGACAACTAACACTTTAACGTCTTTAAATGGGACTCGTAAAATGTTTGAAAGTGCTAAACCACTCCACATGTTAATGACTTGTTCTTACCCTTTGAACTCTTTGTTACTCATTTCATAATATTGAGTAGGGTTGCTATCATTGATGGATCTTTTATTCAAAGAGTTTTAGCCTCATCCAATTTGATGTTGATCTTACAACTTCTCTTGTAAAAGGTTTGATGAATGGATCAACCAAATTCTCACTTGTTTTCACAAATGTGAGTGAAATAATCCCACTCTTAATTAATTTCCTCGTATAATCATGTCTAAGACTTATATGTCTTGATTTTCCATTATATATTTCGCTAAATGCAGGAGCTAAAGTGGTTTGACTATCACAAAGTATAGAAATTGAATTCACACTCTTAGAAGTCAATGGAATTTCTAATAGAAAGTCCCCCAACCATTCAACCTCCTTTCTTGCATATGCCAGAGCAACAAATTCTAATTTCATAGTTGAGTGAGTTATACGCATTTGTTTCTTGCTCTTCCAAGAAATAGTGCCACCTCCCAAGGTGAACACCCAATCAGTAGTGGATGTGTTATCTCCAAAACTCGATATCCAACTTGCGTCAGTATATCCTTTTAAAATAGTATGAAATTTTGAGTATTGTAGGCTATAATCTTTTGTTCGTTTAAGGTACTCAAGAACTTTTTCAATAGCATTCCAATGCTCTACAATTGGATTGCTAGTATATCTACTCAATTTACTAATTGCAAATGCTATATTAGATCTTATGCATTGCGTTGCATACATAAGACATCCTATAGCACTTGAATATTCTAATTGAGTCATTGTTCTTCCAATATTCTTGATTAATTTGATACTTGGGTCAAACGGGGTATTTGCTTCTTTGATTTTTAAGTGATTGAATTTCTCTAGTACTTTCTCTATATAATGAGTTTGACTCAAAACATATCCTCCACTATTTCTTTTTACCTTGATACCTAGTATAATATCAATTTGCCCAAGATCTTTCATTTTAAATGTTAAAGATAGAAAACCTCTTTAAAACCTCTTTATTTCTTTAATACCTTTCATGTCGTTGCTCACTATTAGCATATCATCAACATAAAGGCAAACTATCACTATATAGTCATCACAAGTTTTGAGATAAATAAATTTATCTACAATATTATGAACAAATCTATTAGAAAGAATTATTGCATCAAATTTCTCATGCCACTATTTTGGAGCCTACTTTAAACCATAACTTAATAAGTTTATATATTTATGTTCATTTCCTAGTAGAATAAAACCTTTGAGGTTGTTCTATATATACCTCTTCATCAAGGTCTTCATTTAGAAATATCATTTTGACATCCATTTGATGAACATAAAGATAAAAAATTAATGTTAAAGCAAAAATAATTCTAATAGATGTGATCCTAGCCACAAGAGCATATGTGTCAAAATAATCTATTGCTTCCTTTTATCGAAATCCTTTAGCGACTAACCTTGTTTTGAACGTTTAGAGAGTGCAATTTGTATGATACTTCCTACAAAATACCTATCTACAACTAATAGGTTTAGAGGCAAAAGATAAATCGACAAGTTTCCATGGTTTGACATAATAGAATTCATCTCATCATTAATAGCATTTTTTCAAAAACCAGTATCACGAGAGGCCATAGTTTCTTTAAACGTTTTAGGATCATCTTCCACTTATAAAACAAGAGGAATTATTTTTAAGACTCTCTCATTAGTTCATTCTATAAAGTTTTTGCTTTTCGTATACGAGTGCTTTTCCTTAATTTATGAGATTGCTTTCCAACCTCTTGTGAACTTGATTGATGTCTAATCAAAAGAATATTATGTTACTCACCAACCTTTTGAGATGTCTCCACTAATGACTCTTTACTAGTTGGAGGATGAACATTATTACTTGAAGTCATTAAATGTTCAAAGAACTCAACATCTCGAGATTATATTATGATATTAGATTTCAAATTAAGAAGTATATATGCTTTGTTATTTGAGGCATAGTCTATAAATACACATTTGATCCTTCTAGGTCCTAACTTTGTCCTTTGAGGATCATTATTCTTACAATATGCAAGACACCCCCACACTTTAAAATAACCAATGTTAGATTGTCTTCCTTTCCATAACTCATACGGAGATATCTTATTCTTTTTAAAGGAATTCTATTTAAAATATGACATGTAGCTAATAAAGCTTCTCCCCACAAATTATAAGATAATTTAGCATGCAATAACATAGCATTAATCATCTCTAGATAAGTTTTATTTTTTCTTTTTGCTAATCCATTTTGCTCATATGTTCTAGGCGTTGAACATTCATGAATTATGTCATTTTGTTCTCAAAATAAGTTAAATTAATTAGGAAAGTATTCTCCTCCTCTATCACTTCTTAAAACTTTAATTTTCTTCTCTAACTGATTTTCAACTTCTACTTTATATGCTTTAAAAGCATTAAAAACATCATTTTTATGTTTCAATAAGTACACATATATGAATCTAGACATATCATCTATAAAAGTAATGAAATATCTATTATCTCCTGTTGTTAATATATCATTTAATTCACATATATCATAATGTATTAAGTCTAATAAATTAGTATATCTTTCAACACATTTGAAGGGTTTCTTCGTCATCTTTGATTTAACACAAAATTCACATTTATTAAAATCATCAAAATGATAATTTATTAAGCTATACTTAACCATTCTTCTAATGATACTAGTTCCAATGTGTGCTAATCTATCATGTGATAATGAATAAGAATCAACAATATAAATAGAAGCAACGTCTTTATTAAATTTAGAATCATTGTCAACAATATATAATTTGATCATTCCCTTAGCCGAATAGCCTTTTCCAACAAAAGTTTCATTACGGGATAAAATTAACTTCCCGGATTCAAATACAGATTTAATTCCATATTTGCCAAGGAGATTCTCATTCACTAAATTTCTACTCATATCTGGTATATAAAGAACATTAGTAAGAGTGACTTTCTTTCCCCAAGTAAAGAACTTCATTTCCTATTTGAATCTCTTGCCCTTCTGTGACTTCTTTGTAAGTCTTAAAGAGTGTCTTATCATAGCAAACATGGATGATAGCATAAGTATCATACCACCAACTAGAAACATTGCTAAATATGACATTCACTTCGCTCATCGTAGTGATTATATTATCATCTCCCTCAACAGAGTTGACTTCTGTTTCTGGCCTTTTTTAAATCTGCAATCCCTAGCAAAATGATTAGGTTTTCCATAAATAAAACAACCTCCACTCTTTGGCTTCTTAAATTTTCTTTAATTCCTTTTGAGGCCAAAATAATTCTCCTTGTTTTGCTTGCCTTTGTTGGAATTCTTAGGCTGATTCACAACATTTGTTTTTACATTACTAAAAGAGTTCTCACTCTTGTCTTTCATTCTCGATTCCTCCTCGATTTGAAGATATTTTTAAATTTATTCTAAAGTGATATCCCAAAATCTTTTTTCTATTCCCTTTCCAAGATAAAGGCAATTTGACTATTATAGCCCCTACTTGAAAATGTTTAGGAAGCATTTAGATGCAATGAATGGTGTTAAAAATGGACTAACGACATCTTTTATTCTTGTCATGTCAACTTTTTTTTTTTTTTTTTTCTTCCCTTTCGTGGTTTCAAGTACCATATCAAGCCGGAGATGTTTTCAATTGTAGGTTTGAATTGCAACGACGTGTACTGCTCAGAGGAAACCCAAACATCGAGTCATGTCTTTTTCCCCGAAACAAGGTTATGCCCGAATGCTCTTAATCTCTCTTTTTCCTTTTTGTTGAGATGCTTGCTCATCGTCCTAAATTAGTCTGAATCAATTATAACCATGCAATCCCAGAGTTTGATAGCAACATTGCCTGCTACTACCTCTCCAAATCCTTGTTTTTATATTTTGCTTTCTAAAATGTGTAGTATAGGATGGACGCTTAATGAACCTGAGACGCTGAATTCAAATTTTCCTAGCACATTGTCATCGATGGTCGTTGCACACCTATAATAACTTCGTTCAACGAATCGTTCGTCACTTTTGCATGCTTGTACCGAGACATGGTAGCATGTTTTGCCTTAGTTTTATGTATTTTTGCTCGTAAAAATACATGTTCAAATAGGTTGTAACGCTATAGTGCGATCGCTTGTCGCGCCGGGCCGAACTGCCCAAAACAGCTCTGTTTTCAAGTGTCACGGCTTGTTTTCTACAAGCTGTAGCTGCACGTGAAATGTCAGCCATTTCAACACCCTGGAACCCCCCCCCCCCGAGTGGCACAGGGCTGGATGAGGCTTTGGTATATTGTTGGGCGTTGAAAAATCTTCACAAGTTCACACGTTAACTTGACGGGAACTTGCCTTCGCGCTCGGCACTCAGTGAGTAGTTGTTTGTAGACTTACAATTTTTCATTCTACATTCTAAAGTCATTGTTTTCTCCTTCCTCTTTCTTCTTTTTTGCACTCAAGGTGTTTGTTGAATTGATCGTAAAGCTTTCCTCTCCGCGAGACATCGGGACTTATCCATCGCTCGTTTTTAATCTAATCAATTTTCTATTTTATAAGTCCATCGGGACCTGTACGAGGTTGCAACTAGGCTGAACCTTTGTGGATGCATATGTCGCAAGGGCGCCTCATGACTTAGGCAATCCCAACTAAGTCCGATGAGTTGGCGCAAGAGTGCTTCATGACTTAGGCAACTTCAGCTAAGTTTGTGACTTTGCCGCAAGGGTGGCTCATGACTTAGGCAATTCCAACTAAGTCCGTGACATTGTGGTATCAGAGCAGGCAAGCAATTCGAGCAAGCAGCGAAGAAACTTCGCAATCTCACCATGGCCAAGCATCGTGGTGAATCGAGCAAGGTGGGGCAAGCTGAACCATTGCCCCAAGTAGCCGCAGGTGGGCTGCAAGTGCAAACTCGCTCTTATGTTGGTAGAGCCATGTTGGAGGACCGTGATAGCAAATATGATGAGCGAGAAGTTGGCTACTCTTCGCGAGTGGAGGAGGTACAATCTGAAGTGCCAACCTGTCACGGACTTAGCTGGTTTTGCCTAAGTCGTGCGGCACCCTTGCGTGTCCGTCCGCAAGGGTCAGTCTCCCCGAAGCCTCCCATGGTCCCTTAGGTCCCACAAAAGAGAGAACAGGACAGAGAAAAGGCCTCACTCGGGATCCACAAGCAAACATCTCCGAAAAACACTTTATAGACAATGCAAATTACAAACAGACTTTACAAGCTCTGAACAGTTGCACAACAAAGGGTAAAATGGTCCATTACAGACCGAAAATCTCTCACACGTGTCCACATGACACAACCTTTATTTACAAGCCTAAAGCAGCCACCGACCCAACTAAAATGGGACTATTAAGCCTTTGGTCGCCCCTCTACATGCTGTACAAGGCATGAACATGCCGAAAGACACAGACATACATAAGCATTACATCAAACATCCTGTTTCGAAGTTTGTCCGTGACAAACCGGGAAGAAGAGCCATAAGTAGAGACTCACAACGGCGGAAACCCACTTGGATGTTCTTGAAGAGAGCTTAGAGGAACTCTACCAAGGCCAACGAAGGCTTCTTAGGGTAGAGAGCTCGTATGAAGAAGTTGAATCCCAAATCGACAAGGTTGAGGCCCTAGTCGATCGACTAACAGATGATACGAAAGAGTCCGTGCAACATTTGCACAAAGTCATGGCAGAACTCACTTCCAAAGTGATAGCGCTCACAAGGGCACTAAATGCGGGAGGGAGCAACACCCACGTTCCGCCGCCACAAAACTTGAGGGCATATGAACCTCATTGATATGGAGATGCTAAGGACACAAAAGAGCTCAAGAATTTCTTGTTTGATATGGAACAATACTTTTGAGCTACAAGGCTTGATTCTGAAGATACCAAAGTTTTAATATAAACCATGTATCTGAATGAGGATGCAAAACTTTAGTGGCGAACTCGTTGAGAGGGGATCCAACAAGGTCGGTGTCAAGTGGACATATGGGAGAACTTAAAACAGGAGTTGAGAACTCAGTTCCTACTCGAGAACATAGAGTTTGTCGCAAGGAGGAAGTTGAGACAACTTCGCCATAGTATTTCTATCCGAGACTACGTGAAGCAATTTTCTGAACTAATGCTGGACATACAGGATATGTCCAAGAAGGATAAGCTGTTCAGCTTTCTCGATAGCCTAAAACCATGGACTCAATAAGAATTACATTGAAGGAATGTCATTGATGTGATCGGGGCAATCGCAGCCGCAGAAAGGCTTATTGACTTTGTTTCCTCGGAGGACTTAGGGAAAAGGAAATAATATTCAGGAAATCGCCCTCCAAAATATTCTCGATGGAAGGAGCCCGAGTGTCACATCCTGGATTTTTTTTTTTAATCTTTCCACACATTTAGGCCAAATAGATAAACATCACTTTATTCATCATTCATAAACATTTATTACAATTCATTTATTACAATCCATTTATTCATCGAATCATAAATAGAAAAGTAAACATGATGATGTTAATTTCAAGAATCATCCAAGTGGCTCTACCTAACGGTCGGTAGAGGAAGGTGCGCTCTCCATTAGAATCCGATTTAGTACTAGAGGGAGGCTGCTCTGAAAATCAAAAACAAAGAAAATTCAGCAACGCTGAGTAGGAACCCCAAAAGTCAACTCAAAATGTATACATGATCAAATACCCATTGGCGTATATCAAATACCCGAAGGAGCACTCTCCCAACAGCGGATGGAGAGGCTTTACCCTACGGGATGAGTTTGTGTTCTCCCAACAGCGGATGGAGGCAAACTCATATCGCACTCCCAACAACGAATGGAGTGGTGTCCCATACCCGCCAAAGTGGGGACACGTTCCTCCCAACAGCGGATGGAGGAACTGTCTAGCCGCCACGTCTGACGACCCACTAATCCCCGAAGGGAATTGCCGTACCTGCTCTCGGTAGGAAAATAATATAATCTCACACTGGTCATGTCCATTTCGGGATGAAATAACATATTTAAAACGTCTCTTTCAAATATCATCAAAATCAAGTAATATAAATTAGCCCTCAATTGACTTGAACTCTAGTTTAATCGATTCAATTGAACTCGATTTACTAGAGCCTAACTGAACTGATCTCTAATCCTTATTTAACTGGTCTGGAACCACCCTAGACTAGTATAATTTAGACTAGATTAAGTTCAATTTAGGTTAAACTAACTTGAATAAGTCAATCAATTCGGAATCACCCTGAATTGATATAGACTAATCAAGTCTAGTTTAGTTCAATCAACATTTGGGCTCAAGTTCAACAATAACATTGGGCTAAATTGAGCAAGTCCATCTACTGGTCATGTGCATTATACATGATTGAGCATACATTACACAAAACTAGCCCAGCCCTGGCCCATGGACTAGTCATGTGCGTCGCATATAACCGCCCATAATAGTTGGGCTAGGGTAGCCTACGGGCCAAGGCTTGACCCGTGGGTTGGGCCTGGCCTGTGAGAAATTTCATTCCAATTAATATTCAATTTCATATCATAGCATATACCCATTAACAATATAAATAAAAACATAATAATGCATTAAAAGATAGACAAGGAGAAAAGCTTTAATACAAGGAAATAACATTCTAAATTTGACTAGAAATCATAAGACATTAAAAGATGGATTGGAAGATAAGTTTTAATACAAGGAAATAATCTTCTAAATTCAAATAAAAATCATGTTTTCAACACATATAAAATTTCAACATATTCTAGTCATATTTTAAATCATTCAGAATAATATATTTTAAATTTCAGATCAAAGAATATCAAAAAATATTTTAGATAATATATTCTAATCTAACAAGATTTTAATCCAGATAAGATTAAAGATAAACTGTAATACAAGAAATATCATATAAAACAAATATATTTTTAACATATTTGACTCTACAATAAAAACCTTAATCACGGGTCAAAGAATATTATTAAAACTTTAACTAATTACTTTAATACAAAAAGTTTGACATTTAAAGAATTGATATATATTTTTCAAACTATAAAACTTTCAACATTTAAAGAATCAAAATAAAAGCTAAAACTTTTTAATTTAAGAAAGGTAGGGAAACTTACCTCTTGTCAATAGGGTGTAACTCCTCGTTCCTCCCGTTGCCAAGCTCGACTAGGTGAGGAATGAAGGAGAGAAATCCCTCCCTTTAAATAGGAGGAGGTGAGCCTCTATTAAGGGAAATTCATTTTAATTTTCGTATTTATTTAATATAAATTATTTCCATTTAATATACTAACAAATATGATATCATTATGTTTGGAATACTTAATAGTTATTTCCTTAATTTATATCAACAAACAAGGAAGTAGATTAAGATTTTCTTAAATTATAATAACAAGTAAGGAAAGAAAATCAAATCATAACTTAAATATTTGATGTGATTACACCGAGGGCCAACAAAGGAAGAAGAGTTCCTATAAAAGGCCAAGCTCAAAAGGCAAAGCCCTAAAACCTGGCGGATGCTTCTTGTGCGGAGGGCCGCACATGGTGAGGGAGTGCCCACAGAAATAAACACTCAATGATTTAACAGCTTCAATCCACCCCCCAAATCAAACAAGGGCAAGATCGTCACCCTCAGTTCAAGCAGTTCAGAATCCAATAGCAATGATGAGGAGTCGCAAGATCTCCGAATGGGAGCAATGCGTTTGTTAAGTACATTGCGGGGTCAAGTAGGGGAGAACATGAAGACAAAGCCATTGAAAGCAGGGAGTAGCGAGCTGATGTACGTGGACATTAAACTTAATGGCCAAACAACCCATGCAATGGTGGACACGGGTGCTACCCACAACTTTATTGCTGATCGAGAAGCAAAGCTACTTGGGCTGATCTTGAAGAAAAACCTAAGTCAGATGAAGGCGGTGAACTTGGAGGCCAAGCGGATCTCCAGGCTAGCAAAGGGAGTCCCCATCAAGATTGGAACATGGAGCGTGAACACGAACATGATGGCGACGCCATTGGGCGACTTCCAAGTGATTCTTGGAATTGAGTTTATGCACGCGGTGAAGTTGGTGTTAATATCGTTCCTAAACTCCCTATATATGATGGGAGGTGACGACCCTTGTGTGGTTCCCGTCTCTCAGAGAGGAACCAGGGACCCCCAACAGATATCGACATTACAACTGAAGAAAGGGGTATGAAATGGCGAATTAACATTCGTGGCTACTGTGAAGCTAGAGCCACTCGACGAAGAGGCCACTCATAAACTTGCTGTGGTGGCGAACGTTCTGAAGGAGTTCACAGATGTTATGCCACCTGAGTTGCCAAAGACTCTACCACTATGCAGAGGCGTGGATCATCATATCGAGTTGGAGCCAGAAGTGAAGCCTCTAGCGAGACCACCCTATTGCATGTCCCCTTTAGAGCTAGCAGAGCTCAGAAAGCAGTTAGATGGACTGCTAAGCGGTGGTCTCATCCATAGCTCCAAAGCACCATTCAGAGCTCTAATTCTCTTCCAAAAGAAACAAGATGAGAGCCTCCGACTATGCATCGATTATCGAGTCCTCAACAAAGTGACGGTGAAGAACAAGTATCCCATCCTACTCATCGTGGACTTGTTCGACCAATTGGGCAAAGCCAAGTATTTCTCCAAACTTGACCTCCAGTCAGGGTACTAGCAGGTGCGTATTGCTGAAGGCGATGAAGTGAAGACTACTTGCGTGACCAAGTATAGAGCGTTTGAGTTCTTGGTAATGCCTTTTGGCTTAACCAACGCTCCGATCATGTTCTGCACTCTTATAAACCAACTATTTAAAGAGTATTTGGATAAGTTTGTGGTCGTCTACTTGGACGATATTATCTTTTATAGCCAAACGCTCGAGGAGCATGTCGAGCACCTTCGGATAATTTTCAAGGTTTTCAGGGAGAACACTTTGTTCGTGAAAAGAGAGAAGTGCTACTTTGCTCAAACGAAGATCTTATTCTTAGGGCATCAAACCGGTGATGGCTCCATTTGGATGGACAAATCAAAGGTATAAGTTATTGTGGAATGGCGAACTCAAAAAAAGGTGCAAGAACTGATATCCTTCCTTGGTTTCGTCAACTATTATCGGCACTTCATAGCGGGGTATTTGAAGCGTGCAACTCCACTGATGGAGTTGCTGAAGAAGGAGCAACCTTGGAGGTAGTCTGATAAATGTGAAGCTGCATTTTAAGATCTGAAGGCTGTTGTGTTGGACGAATAGGTGCTCAAATTGTCAGACACTTCAGACTTAGGCAACCCCAACTAAGTCCAAGGAGTTGGCACAAGAGTGCTTCATGACTTAGACAACTTTAGCTAAGTTTGTGACTTTGCCGTAAGGGTGCCTCATGACTTAGGCAATTTTAGCTAAGTTCGTGTCATTATGGTATCAGAGTAGGCAAGCAATTCGAGCAAGCAGCAAAGAAACTTCGTAATCTCGCCATGGCCAAGCATCGTGGTGAATCGAGCAAGGTGGGGCAAGCCTGACCATTGCCCCAAGCAACCACAGGTGGGCTGCAAGTGCAAACTCGCTCTTATGTTGGTAGAGCCGCGTTGGAGGACTGTGATAGCGAATATGATGAGCGAGAAGTTGGCTACTCTCCGCGAACGGAGGAGGTGCAATCTGAAGCATCAATCGGGAAGAAGAGCCATAAGGAGAGACTTACAACGGTGGAAACCCGCTTGGATATTCTTGAAGCAAGCTTGGAGGAACTCTACCAAGGCCAACGAATGCTTCTTGGGGTAGAGAGCTCGCAAGAAGAAGTTGAATCCTAAATTGACAAGGTTGAGGCCCTAGTTGATCGACTGACGGATGATACCAAAGACTCCGTGCAAAATTTACACAAAGTCGTGGCAGAACTCACTTCCAGAGTGACAATGCTCACAAGGGCACTAAATGCGGGAGGGAGCAACACCCACGTTGCACCACCATAAAACTTGAGGGTACCTGAGCCTCATTGCTATGGAGGTGCTAGGGATGCAAAAGAGCTCAAGAATTTCTTGTTTGATATAGAATAGTACTTTCGAGCTATAAGGCCAGATTTTGAAGATATCAAATTTTCAATAGCAACCATGTATTTGAACGGGGAGGTAAAACTTTAGTGGCGAACCCATTGAGAGGAGATCCAACAAGGTCGGTGTCGAGTGGACATATGGGATGACTTAAAGCGAGAGTTGAGAACTTAGTTCCTACTCGAGAACGCAGAGTTCGTCACAAGAAGGAAGTTGAGATAACTCCGCCAAAGTACTTCCATCCGAGACTATGTGAAATAATTTTCTATGCTAATGCTGGACATATAGGACATGTCCAAGAAGGATAAGTTGTTTAGCTTCCTCGATGGCCTAAAACCATGGGCTCAATAGGAATTACATTGAAGGAATGTCACCGATGTGATCAGGACAATCACGGCCACAGAAAGGTTCATCAACTTTGTTTCCTCAGAGGACTTGAGAAAAAGGAAACAATCTTCAGGAAATCACCCTCCAAAATATTCTCGAGGGAAGGAGCCCGGGGGTGAAAAACGAAAGAAGAGTTCCCACAAAGGCAAAGCTCAAAAGGCAAAGCCCCAAAACTTAGCGGATTCTTCTTATGCGAAGGGTCGCACATGGTGAGGGAGTGCCCACTGAAACAAGCACTCAATGCTTTAACAGCTTCAATCCACCCCCCAAATCAGACAAGGGCAAGGTCATCACCCTCAGTTCAAGTAGTTCATAATCCAACAGCGACGATGAGGAGTCGCAAGGTCCCCGAATGGGAGCAATGCGTTTGTTGAATGTATTGCGGGGTCAAGTGGGGGAGAACATGAAGGCAAAGCCATTGAAAGCAGGGAGTAGCGAGCTGATGTACGTGGACATTAAGCTCAATGGCCAAACAACTCATGCAATGGTGGACACAGATTCTATCTATAATTTTATTGTCAATCGAGAAGCAAAACGACTTGGGCTGATCTTAGAGAAGAACCCAAGTCAGATGAAGGCAGTGAACTAGGAGGCCAAGTGGATCTCCGGGCAGGCAAAGGGAGTCCTCATCAAGATCAGAACATGGAGTGGGAACATGAATATGATAGCGGTGCCATTAGGTGACTTCTAAGTGATTCTTGGAATGGAGTTTATGCACACGGCAAAGTTGGTGCCAATGTCGTTCCTAAACTCTCTATGTATGATGGGAGGTGACGACCCTTATGTGGTTCCCGTCTCTCAGAGAGAAACCAAGGACCCCTAATAGATATCGACATTACAACTAAAGAAAGGGGTATACAAAGACGAATTAACATTCGTGGTTGCTGTGAAGCTAGAGCCACTCGACGAGGAGGCCACTCATGAACCTACTGTGGTGGCGAACGTTATGAAGGAATTCACAGACGTTATGCCACCCGAGTTACCGAAGACTCTGGCACCACGTAGAGGCGTAGATCATCATATTAAGCTGGAGCTAGGAGTGAAGCCTCTAACGAGACCACCCTATCGCATGTCCCCTCCAGAGCTAGTAGAGCTCAAAAAGCAGTTAGATGAACTGCTAAGCGGTAGTCTCATCCGTAGCTCCAAAGCACCATTCGGAGCTCTAGTTCTCTTACAAAAGAAATAAGATGGGAGCCTCCGACTATGCGTCGATTATTGAGCCCTCAACAAAGTGACGGTGAAGAACAAGTATCCCATCTCACTCATCACGGACTTGTTCGACCAATTGGGCAAAGCCAAGTATTTCTCCAAATATGACCTTGAGTCAAGGTACTGGCAGGTGCGCATTGCTAAAGGCGACAAAGCGAAGACTACCTATGTGACTTGGTATGGAGCGCTTGAGTTCTTAGTAATGCCTTTCGGCTTAACCAATGCTTCGACCATGTTCTGCACTCTTATGAACCAACTATTTAAAGAGTACTTAGATAAGTTTGTGGTCGTTTACTTGGACGATATCATCATCTACAGCCAAACACTCGAGGAGCATGTTGAGCACCTTCGGACAATTTTCAAGTTTCTCAGGGAGAACACTTTGTTCGTGAAAAGGGAGAAGTGCTACTTTGCTCAAATAAAGATCTTATTCTTGGGGCATCAAATTGGTGATGGCTCCATTTGGATGGATAAATCAAAGGTGCAAGTTATTACGGAATGAGGAACTCTTAAAGAAGGTGCCAGAGCTAAGATCCTTCTTTGGTTTCGTCAACTACTATCGGTGCTTTATAGCGGGGTATTCGAAGCGTGTAACTCTATTGATGAAGTTACTGAATAAGGAGTAGCCTTGGAGGTGGTTTGATAAATGTGAAGCTGCATTACAAGATCTGAAGGCTCCTGTGATGGAATAACCGGTGCTCAAAATTTCTGACTATGGGGAGCCCTTCGAAGTCCATATAGATGCTTTAGACTTTGTTATTGGAGGAGTACTCATGCAGAAGGGTCACCCGGTGGCCTATGAGAGCTGCAACGAGACCGAGTGACAGTATCCGGTGCACAAGAAGGAGATGACGGCGGTGGTCCACTATCTACGAGTTTGGCGACACTACCTTCTTGGATTATGATTTTGTGTTGAGGACAAACAACATCGCTTTGAGCTATTTTCAAACTTAAAAGTAACTCTCCCCAAAGCAAGCACGATGGTAGGACTTCCTGGCCGAGTTTGATATGGCAATGAAATACAAGCTCGGGAAAGCAAATGTTGTGGCCGATGCATTAAGCCGGAAAGTGGAGCGAGTGAATGCCATACAGTTGGAGGGTAGAGGCCAAGCAAGTCAGTTTCACTCCAACTTCCTTTTCAGGATCAGGGATGGACTGTATAGTGATCCCCAAGTAGTAACCCTGATGCAGCTTATCAAAGAAGGCAAGACAAGTTGATTTTGGGTTAAGGAGTGACTCATTTACATAAAAGGAAATAAAGTTTATGTCCCTTGGGTGGACAATTTGAGGCATGAACTCTTAAGAGAGTGTCACGATTCCCTTTGGGCTGGACATCTTGGTATTCACAGAATGTTAGCTCTCGTGGAGAGGGCCTTCTACCGGCTGAAGATGGGGATTGTGTGAAGGAATATGTTTGAACGTGCCTCACTTGCCAACAAGACAAGGTAGAGCAGCGAAAGCCAGTAGGACTTTTGGAGCCATTGCCTATATTATAAAGGTCATGTGAGAGCATTTCCTTGGACTTCATATCAAGCTTGTCGGCAGTTGGGGAACTCGGATTGATACTCGTGGTGATTGATCGATTTTCAAAGTATGCAACTTTCATTGCTGCACCCCTATATTGTTCAGCAGAGGAGGTGGCCAAGTTGATGATGAAGAATGTGGTGAAGTATTGGGGAGTCTCATACAATATCATCAGTGATCGAGATGCTCGGTTCCTTGGACGATTCTGGACCGAGCTATTCAAATTATTTGGGTCTAAGTTATACTTCTCCACAAGCCTCCACTTATAAACGGATGACCAAACTGAAAGGATAAACTCGCTCTTTGAGTAATATCTTTGGCACTACACGAGTGCCAACCAACAAGATTGGGTGAAGTTGTTAGACATAGCCCAATTCTCCTACAACTTACAGCGAAGCTCTACATCCAATAAGAGCCCCTTCGAAATCATTACAGGACAACAACTATCAACTTCTCACACCTTGGCCATTGGGTATACTAGGAGTAGTCCATTAGCATATCACTTTGCAAAAGAATAGCATCGGAATGCAAATATTGCGTGGGCTTACTTGGAGAAGGCAAGCAAAAGGATGAA
Source organism: Musa schizocarpa (assembly GCA_900464855.2). Taxonomy (NCBI): domain Eukaryota; kingdom Viridiplantae; phylum Streptophyta; class Magnoliopsida; order Zingiberales; family Musaceae; genus Musa; species Musa schizocarpa. The sequence goes on along the minus strand of LS990925.1, from coordinate 25,058,541 downwards.
GAAGTGGGCAGACTTGAGAAGGCGACCGCATGAGTTCAAAGTTGACGATTTGGTATTGGTAAAGCTCCAACCAGCATCACTCCTATTCTGTAGGAACATAGTATACAAAGGATTTGTGCGCAAGTATGAAGGGCCCTTCCTAATTATCAATAGGGTGGGCAACGTCTCCTACAAGTTGCAGCTACCGACGTGGCTCAAAATTCATAGTGTTTTCCATGCCAGCAACTTGAAAGCCTACCATTCAGATCCGCAAGATGCTTCTCGAAGTGTTTTAACTCGGCCACCCCCCACTAGAGCCTCCTACGAAAAGCGAGTTGAAACTATTTTAGTGGAACATAAGATAAAGCTACATAATGGTGCTGAGCATACCGAGTACTTGGTGAAGTGGTAAAAGCTTCCCCGAATCAAAGCCAGTTGGGAGCCTAAAGATAGCCTATGTCATGAAGAAGCAGTCATTTATAACTACCAACAAGCATCGATGAGGGCGTCAATAGTTTAAATGGGGGAGAATGTCACGAACGGTCGTCGCGCATTCGCAATAACTTCGTTCAACGAACCGTTTGTCGCTTTTGCATGCTTGTACCGAGACATGATAGCGTGTTTTGCCTTAGTTTTGTATGTTTTTGCTTGTAAAAATATATGTTCGAACATGTTGTAGTATTGTAGTGTGACCGCTCACCGTGCCAGGCCAAACTATCCAAAATAGCTCCGTTTTCACGTGCCACGACTTGTTTTCTGCAAACCGCAGCTGCACGCGAAACGTCAGTCATCTTAGCACCTTGGAACCCCTCAGGTAGTACAGGGTTGGATGGGGCTTCGGTATATTATCGGGTCTTAAAAAATCTTCACAAGTTCACACATTAACTTGACAGGAATTTGCTTTCGTGCCCGACACCTAGTGAGCAGTTATTTGTGGACTTGTAAATATTCGTTCTACCTTCTAAAGTCCTTATTTTCTCATTCGTTTTTCTTCTCACTTGGATTCAAGGTGCTACGTTTTGTTCCCCCTCTTATTGTGGGATAACTACCTACATTTGAGATTTTTAAAGCCTTCTCCACTTGGCTCAAGATATCTGTCATTTTGATAACTTAGAATGTCAATATGAAAGATTTGTTGCAACAAATCCCAACTAAAAAAAGAGATGAAATGATATAATAAATCTCTGGCTTTAAGAGAGATGTACCAGAACTAACTTCGTTATTTTTATACCATAACATGATGCCAACATAAAATGAGTATGGGTTAATTCTGATATATACACGAAATTACAGTTTTTATTTTTTTAAATAAATAAATTAAATAATATTTTAGATTTGATGAATAACGTAACTAAAAATAAGGATTTATTATTTTGAGTTAAGACCAACAGTGTCATTTACACATCACCCTTCCACTAGCAACATCTTTAAAATATCTGCCATTCGAATAAAGTAGAATGTCAAGGTGAAAGATTTGCTGCATTAAATCCCAGCATAAAAAAAAGAAGAAGAAACTGAGATCACAAATCTATGGCTCTAAGGGAGTTGTACAAGAACTAACCTCATTATTTTTCTATGGTAACATGATTCCAACCTAAAATGAGGATGGGTGAATTCTCATACATACATAAAATTATTATTTCATTTCTTTTAAAAATAAATAAATTAAATAATATTATAGATTTGATGAATAATATAATTAAAAATAAAGATTTATTACTTGGAGTTAAGGCCAATAGTGTCATTTATGTTGAATGAAATCAATTGATAGTGTTTATGATTTGATCTGCGTTTCGAGTGATGTAGGAAGCTTCGATCAGAGAGACAATTAAAGTAAGAAGAATCATGTTGGACCGAAGAGAAACATATCAAAAGATTAGACGTTGAGCCGAAGGATTAATCGACGTATCGACAGAAGGCCTCAGGCCAAGAAGAGCAGAAATTACGTCAAGGAAATCGAAGTTGCGGAGATCAACTAGCCGATTGGGCAATAAGCCGCAAGATAGGACGATGAACCGAAGAATCAGACAAAGCGTCGATAAACCAATGACATATCGGACAACATTTGATTTAAGCCTAATAATAATTATCTAGATCGAAGTAGATTTTAAGTGTGCAGGATTAACTATGATAGCAAGACATAAAGCAAAATGAAGTCCCATAATCAAGAACGAGACTTCGTTGGGAGTTCGAGAGTTTGTCGAAAGTCTGGACGTTCGTCGGAAGTTCTGTCGGAATTGACCGAGAAGTCCAGGAGCTTGTTAGAGAAGCTCGTCGTGAAGTCCAGGAACTTGCCGGGAGTCCACTGAAACATTGCCGAGAGATCATCAGAAGTTCGTTGGAAGATCATCGGAAGCTCACCGGAAGAAACCTAGACTTATGGACTTATTTAGCTTAGTAAATGTTTTAAAATTCGTAGTTAGCACATAATTGGGTTGGAATTGAGTCAACTCAATTAGGGGCCAATTGGGCCAAGTTTGGGCTATGTTGGGCCAAGTGAACAGGCCCAAATAGTGACCCAATAGATGGAACCGATGTGGCACAACCTCCGAGACTGTCAGGCGGTGGTATCGCCCAGTGTTAGGTTGTAAGCGGTGATATCGCTCATACCCTAAAATTTCGGAGATTTGAATTTTGGCGCCAAGTTTTGAAGCCATTTAGGGTTTATAAATACCCTAGCTATTCTTGCATGGAGTAGCAAGAAAGGTGATAAAAAACTCTATGTTTCTAAAGTTGAAAACCCTTGTAAAGTATAGAGTCCCTCCTCCTAAAGTTTAGAGACCATTCTAAGGGAGAGTGTGAGAGAAGCTTTGTAAAAAGAGGTTGTAAAGGTTCTCTCCTGAACCTGTCAAAAGGAGAATTGAGTTGTAAAGGTAGTTGTGTTATGAAAGGGGTCGACATTAAGAGGGAAGGTGAATTAGTGCAGCGGTCAAATCACATTAGTTATGAAAATTTCTTCTTTTCATATCATAAAACCGATTTTGAAAATGTGTAACTTTGAAAGCAATAAGAGGAGCATAGCAAGTAATGAGAAGGCAGTTTACAGTTTAAAGTAAATTGCTCAAAGTAAAGCAAATCAGATTTTTATAGTGGTTCGGTCGTCGTGACCTATATCTACTCCGCCAATTCCTCTTCCGTCGAGGCCACTAGCATCCACTGTCGGTCTTCCTTTAATAGGCGAAGACCAACCACCTTTTACAACTCGATTCTCTTTTTACCGAGTTTAGGAGATAACTCTTACACCCCCACTTACTCCTCTCTTAAACTATTCTAACACTTAGAACTTTTGAGAGGAGTTTACACAAGAGTGCACCAGTGTTTCTTTCTATTTTCACTCTTAAGTCTTGTGTATATTAACTAGGGATGAGAGTGGTATTTATAGGCTTCAAGTTGATTCAAACTTGGAACATAAATACATCTCATCTCGGGTTTTCTAGGTCCAAGCGGCACCACCGCTAGTGTCAGTTCTGACACTAACACTACATTGGATGGTACCACCGCTTGGGAGGTTGTGCTAGATGGTACCACTGCTTAGACTAGCGGTACCACTGTCTGCAGCCTCTCGGAGGTTGTGTTTGGGCAGTGCCACTGCCTGACACCATCTTGGAGACTGTGCCACAACGGTGCCACCTCTTGGGTCACTGTTTGAGCCTTTCATTGGGCCCAACACAATCCTTACATGGGCCCAACTGGCCCATAATTGGGTTGGCCAAATTTCAAACCCAATTATGTACTAACTACGAAATCTAATACATACTTAAGCTAAATAAGTTTGTAAGTCTTGGTTTCTTCTGGCAAGCTTCCGACGATCTTCCGGCGAACTTTCGACGATCTCTTGGCAATGTTCCAACGGACTCTCGACAAGCTCCTGGACTTTACGATGATCTTCTTGGTGAGTTCCGACGAGCTTCTTTGGCAATTTCTGAGACTTCTCGGTTGGTTCTGACAGAACTTCCGACGAATGTCTAGACTTCCGACAAACTCTCGAACTCTCAATGAAATCGCATCCTTGACTCTGGGACTTCATTTTACTTCATGCATTGCTATCGTAGTTAATCCTACATATGTAAAACATATTTCGATCTAGACAATTATTACTAAGCTTGAATCATGTTGTCTGGCATGTCATTGGTTCATTGACGCTTCGTCCGATTCTTCGACGCATCATCTTCTCTTGCGGCCTATTTCCCAATCGGTCAGTTGACTCCGCAACTCCGATATCCTTGGTGCAATATCTGCTTTTCTTGGCCCGATGCCCGAATCCATGGCCCGAAGCATTCTGTCGATACGTCGACCGATCCTCCGGCCCGACGTCCAATCTTCTGACATGTTTTTCTCCGGCCCAACGTGATTCTTCCTGCTTTAATTGTCTCATCCTGATCGAAGCATCCTACATCACTCAAAATGCAGATCAAATTATAAATACTATCAATTGGTTTCATCATCAAAATACGAGATTCAACAATCTCCCCCTTTTTTATGATGACAACTAATTGATGATGGAGTTAACCTTAACTCCCCCTATTAATATGTCATATTGATAGAACCTTGAATTAAAGTTGAATTCAAGTCATTGCAAATTTCATCATGAATATTTGTAATACATCATCATGTATAACATAATCATACTTCTCCCCCTTTGTCATCAACAAAAAGGAGAAGTTCCAACTATCAAGTGTTTGTGATATAAGTTCAAATCATTGCATGAAAAACATAATATCAAGTTTTATCATCATGCAATTTGTAAGCTAGAAAATTTAGCAAGTGTTATATCATGTAAGCTATCAAGTTTTAGATATGCAAGGTAGTAAGATAGTAAGTTTACAACATACAAGCTAGTAAAAATTTTGAAAGCAAATGCAAGATAGCTTTCTTATTGAAGTGTGTAAGCTAGCATTCTTACTTCCTTTTGCAATATGCAAGTTGCAAGTTTTGCTTCTTGAGATTGGTAAGATAGTGATGTTGAAGATAGCAAGCTCTTTTTTCTCTTTTGAGAAGTGCCATTTTTGTTTCCTTTGCAAAGTGCAAGCTAGCAAAATTTTACATTATTTTACAATAATCAAACTAGCAATTTGATAAGTGTTACTTCTATTTGAAGTATGAAGGCTAGCAAATTTTTGAAAAATAATGCAAGATAATAAGCTAGTAAGATACAATGTTTTACATGAAGCAAGCTACATGAAGTACGTTTGCATCTTCTCTTTAGATGTGCAAGCAAGCAAGTTTTTGCATCTTCTTCACTTGTGCAAGCTAGCTATCTCCTCCTTTATCATTGTCAAAAAGAAGGAAAGAATACAATTTTGAATCTCTTTTTCCCTTTACAATAATTTTCAAATCATGACAAAGGATGAATAATCAAAGATAAAAAATCAAGTTATGAATGTCAAAATAATTTTTTATCATGAATATTTTATCATTGCATGCATCATTATCATAAGTTGAAGTATTGCATGCATAATATCAAATCATCATTTATAATTACATTAATGTTTCAATCATTATTTCAATATATTTGTGATCATTATAGTTTCAATTTACAACATGCACAATTTTAAAACTTTACATATCATCCTTACTCTATGCATGATACTAAAAATAAATCAATCATTATATCATACATGATACTCATAAGCTAGCAAATTTATATCATTTTAGAGCATCAAAACAATATCACGAGTATTTTATACATTCATATCATCAATATCACTTTCAAGAGATTCAAAATAACATAAACAACTTTATCAATCTCTTAGTGAAAGATCGATAAGGTAGGGATTTGAGAAGTTTTCAAGAAAAAGCTTTCCTCTTTTTGTTTATTTGTTTCATACAAGCAAGCCTTTATCCTTTTTTATGCCAAATGAAAATATATATCATTGTTTAAAATAAAAGTGCAAGATTTATTACGATAAAGATCAATAAGCCACTTTCATTATGGTAAAAATTGATAATCCACAAATCATAAGATTCATTATGCATAATTTCGAATTATAAAACCATTAAACATGATTTCAAATCAATATGCTCAAGTTTTTGTATGAAAACCATCAATCTTGTTTTAAACCGAAAAAGCAACATTTCATCGTGAATAACTTCAAAGTCTCATGCATAGAATAAATCATCAAGTATGATTTCATTAAACATAAATCATCTTCAATCAAAATCATGAAATCATCAAGATACACATTAATGCTTCTTAAACTAATCTTGTTAGGTGTATAAGCATTATATTTATATCTAACATTTTATTACATTATTACATCATTAAAACATCAAGCATGATTTCATAAGGCATTCAAAATTATTTTGTTAGTTTATCAGAAAACATGTAATTTTTATGATTATTTTCAAAATTACTAGCATGATCCCAATTTTTAGCATTTTCATTACATTATTAAATATGAAATTTTCAAGAAAAATAATTAAACTAAATTAAAAATAACTCATGAAAAAACATCATGTAATTTTGAAATAAATTAAAGACATTTTGATTATCTCATCGTCGAAAGTCGTTAAGGTGTAGTTTGTCATCTCGCCTTTGTTGATTTTCTCCTTATCTTCAGATGAGCTTGATTCATCCAAGATTACTTCCTTCTTCTTATGTTCATAGTAAGTAGTTGCATTCTTTTTATTCTTTAATTTTTATTTCATTAACATTTTAAATTTCATGAGTAGTTCAAGTTCACCATCACTTGAGCTTATGCTCGAGTGGTTTTCATGTGTTCTAAGTGTCAAATCATTTCTTTTCTTTGGAAGGTTGTTCTTGAGTTCTTGACATGCATTGCACGTCATTTCATGGGTCATCAAAGATCTTATGAGTTCTTGGAGAGGGAAATAGTTTAAGTTTTTTTATTCTTAAATAGTCGTTACTTTTGAATCCTATGTTTTAGAAAGTGAGCGTAAAACATTATTCACAAGTTCAAGATTCGAAAAATTTTTATCCAGGGCTTTTAAACCATTGACGACATCTGTAAAACGGGTGTACATATCAACAATGGTTTCACTCGGCTTCATTCGAAAAAGTTTAAAATCTTGTATTCAAAAGTTGATTTTCGAATCTTTAACTTTGATAGTACTTTAATGTGTGATTTCAAGAGTGCGTCATATGTCAAAAGTCGTTTCGCACATAGAAACCCGATTAAACTTAGTTTTATCTAAGGCGTAAAACAAGACATTCATAACCTTTGCATTTAGAGAAAAAGTTTCTTCTCCAAATCATTCCAATGGTTCATTGGAAGAGAAGACATTTGAAAACCAAATTCAACTATGTGCCATAAATCGAGATTCAATGAAAGCAAGAAAACTTTCATTCGAGTTTTCCAATAAGTATAGTCCGTCCCATTAAAAAAGGGAGGACGAATGAGAGAGTGACCCTCTTGAAAGTCGAAAAGAGCCATTTCTCTTGTGTTAAACCAAATGAGAAATCACGAGACTCTGATACCAATTGTTAGGAAATGGGTCGGCACTAGGGGGGGGGGGTGAATTAGTGCAGCGGTCAAATCACGTCGGTTATAAAAATTTCTTCGTTTCATATGATAAAACCGATTTCGGAAATGCTTAACTTTAAAAGCAATAAGAGGAGCATAGCAAGTAACGAGAAGGCAGTTTACAGTTTAAAGTAAATTGCTCAAAGTAAAGCAAACCAGATTTTTATAGTTGTTCGGTCGTCATGACCTACATCCACTCCGTCGATTCCTCTTCCGTCGAGGCCACCGGTATCCACTATCGGTCTTCCTTCAATAGGCGAAGACCAACCACCTTTTACAACTCGATTCTCCTTTTATCGGGTTTAGGAGATAACTCTTACACCCCTACTTACTCCTCTCTCAAACTATTCTAATTGAGAGGAGTTCACACAAGATTGTAGTAGCGTTTCTTTCTATTTTTACTCTCAAGTCTTGTGTATGTTAACCAGGGATGAGAGAGGTATTTATAGGCTTCAAGTTGATTCAAACTTAGAGCCTAAAAACATCTCATCCCGGGTTTCCTAGGTCCGGGCGGCACCACCGCCTGTGCTGGGCAGTACCACAACCATTGTCAATTCTGACACTAACACTGCACTGGGCAGTACCACCGCCTACAGCCTCTCAGAGGCTATGCTACGACGATGCCACCTATCGCCCATATCGACGGTACCACCGCCTGACACAGTCTCAGAGACTGTGCTACGACGGTGCCACCTCTTGGGTCACTGTTTGGGCCTCTCATTGGGCCCAACACAGTCCTTACATGGGCCTAACTAGCCTATAATTGGGTTGGCCCAATTCCAAACTAAATTATATGCTAACTATGAAATCTAAGACATACTTAAGCTAAACAAGTCCGTAAGTCTTGGTTTCTTCTGGTGAGCTTCCGGCGATCTTCCGATGAACTTGATGACGATCTTCTTAGCGAGTTCCAATGAGCTTCTCTAGCAAGCTCCAAGACTTCTCGGTTGGTTCCAACAGAACTTCCGACGAACGTTCGGATTTCCGACGAACTCTCGAACTCCTAACGAAATCGCGTCCTTGACTCTAGAACTTCATTTTGCTTTATGCTTTGCTATCGTAGTTATTCTTGCACATGTAAAACACACACTTTGATCTAGACAATTATTACTAAGCTTGAATCATATTGTCCGGCATGTCATTGGTCCATCGACGCTTCGTCCGATTCTTTAGCGCATCGTCCTCTCTTACGGCCTATTGCCCAATCGGCCAGTTGACTCCACAACTTCGATATCCTTAGCGCAATATCTGCTCTTCTTGGCCCGATGCCTGAATCCATGGCCCGAAGTGTTCTATCGATACGTCGACCGATCCTCCGGCCTGACGTCCAATCTTCTGACATGTTTTCCTCCGGCCCAACATGATTCTTCCTACTTTAATTATCTTATCCTGATCGAAGCATCCTGGGTCACTCAAAACGTAGATCAAATCATAAATACCATCAATTGGTTTCATCATCAAAATACAAGATTTAACAAGTTGATCTTCGCTCATTGAAGGAAGATTGTTAGTGGATACTGGTAGCCTCGACGGAAGAGGAATCAGCGGAGTGGATGTAGGTCACGACGATTGAACCACTATAAAAACCTGGTTTGTATTTATTTCTTGCCATTTACTTTTATTGCAAACGAAATTCTTACTTTCGCTACACTTTCATATATTTTCAAGTTAAACATTTTCGAGATCAGATTTTATCGTACGAAGAAATTTCAAACCGATATTTTTATCCGCTGCACTAATTCACCACCCCCCCCCCCCGCCCTTGTTAGTGTCGACTCATTCTTAACAGTTGGTATCAGAGCTATGTTATTTCTTATTTGGTTTAACACCTAAGAGAAATTACTCTTTCATATTTCAAGAGGGTTTTTCTATCGTTCGTCCTCCCATGTTCAATGGGACGGACTACACTTATTGAAAAACTCGGGTGAGAGTTTTCTTGCTTTCTATGGATTTGAATTTATGAAATATTATCGAAAAAGATTTTAAAAAGTCTTCTACTCCAACAAAAGAATGGAATGATTTGGAGAAGAAAACTTTTTCTTTAAATTCTAGAGCTATGAATGTTCTATTTTCTGCCTTAGACAAAACTGAATTCAATCGAGTTTCTATTTGCGAAATGACTTTCGATATTTGGTACACTCTTGAAATCATACACGAAGGCACTAGTAGAGTTAAAGACTCTAAAATAAATATTTTGATGTGTGATTTTGAATTATTTCGTATGAAGCCAAGCGAGACTATTGGAGACATGTACACTTGTTTTACGGATGTCGTCAATAGTCTAAAAGCTCTTGGTAAATGTTTTTTGAATCTTAAACTTGTGAATAAAGTTTTACGATCACTTTCTAAAAATTGGGATTATAAAGTAATGACAATGTTCCAGCGGACTCCCGGCAAGCTCCTGGACTTTATGACGATCTTCTTGGTGAGTTCTGACGAGCTTCTCTAGCAAGCTCCTAGACTTCTCGGTCAATTTCAATAGAACTTCCGACGAACTTTAGAACTCCCAATGAAGTCTCGTTCTTGACTCTGGGAATTTATTTTGCTTTATGCCTTGCTATCGTAGTTAATCCTACACATATAAAACCTACTTCGATCTAGAAAATTATTATAAGGCTTAAATTAAATGTTGTTTAGCATGTCATTGGTTTATCGACGCTTCGTCCGATTCTTCGGCGCATTGTCCTATCTTGTGGTCTATTGCCCAATCGGTCAGTTGACCTCCATAATTCCGATTTCCTTAGCGTAATTTTTGCTCTTCATGGCCCGATGCCCGAACCCATGGCCTGAGGCCTTCTATCGATACTTTGACCGATCCTTTGGCTCTACGTCCAATCTTCTGATATGTTTCTCTTCGACCAAACATGATTCCTCCTGCTTTAATTGTCTTTCCCTGATCAAAGCTTCCTACATCACCCAAAACGTAGATCAAATCATAAACACTATCAATTGGTTTCATCATCAAAATCCAAGATTCAACAATGTAAAAATTTGCTAGCTTGTATAATGTAAAATTTATTAGAATTGCTAGCTTGAACATTGCAAAGGAAGCAAAAATTGCACTTCTCAAATAAAAAGAGAAGAACTTGCTATCTTAAACATCACCAAGAATTGCTAGCTTACTGTCTTGCACATTTCAAAAGATACAAAAATTTACTAACCTTCATATATGAAAAACTTGTTAGCTTGCATGTTCTAAACTTGCTATTTACTATCTCGCATTCTTTTTAAAAAACTTGCTAGTTTTCATACTTCGAAGAGAAGTAGCACTTGTTCTAATATAATGTAACATTTGCTAAATTTGCTAGCTTGCATATTGGAAAATGATGTAAAACTTGCCAAAGTTGCTAGCTTGTATGAAGTAAAACTTGCTTGCTTGCATATCTAACGAGAAGCAAAAGTGCTATCTTGCCTATCTCAAGAAGAAAAACTTGTGACTTGCACATTGCAAAATGAAGCAAGAATTGCTAGCTTGCACACTTCAACAAGAGGAAAAAATGCTATCTTGCATTCTTTTTTTGAAAACTTGCTAACTTAAACATTGCAAAGAAAAGCAAACATGCTAAACTCAACACATCTCTAAAACTTGCTAGCTTGCATGATGATAAATGCAATGATTTGAAATTATATATCAAAAGCTTGAATAGTTACACTTCTTTTTGTTGATGACAAAGGGGGAGAAGTTATGTTGATGATATGCATATAATGTGTTGCAAATATTCATGATGAAATATTGCTTTGACTTGAATTCAATTTGAATTCAAGGTTCATCTCACATATGCCATATTGATAGAAGGAGTTAAGGTTAACTCCGTCATCAATTGGTTGCCATCATCAAAAAGGGAGAGATTGTTGAATCTCGGATTTTGATGATGAAACCAATTGATAATGTTTATGATTTGATCTGCGTTTTGGGTGATGTAGGAAGTTTCAATCAGGGAAAGATAATTAAAGCAGGAAGAATCATATTCGGCCGGAGAGAAACATGTTAGAAGATTGGACGTAGAGCCAAAGGATCGGTCAACGTATCGATAGAAGGCCTTAGGCTATGGGTTCGGGCATCGGGCCAAGAAGAGAAAAAATTACGCAAAGGAAATCAGAATTGTGGTGGTCAACTGACCGATTGGGCAATAGACCACAAGATAGGACAATGCGTCGAAGAATCGGACGAAGCGTCGATAAACCAATGACATGCCGGACAACATTTGATTTAAGCCTTATAATACTTGTCTAGATCGAAGTAGGTTTTAAGTGTGTAGGATTAACTACTATAGCAAGGCATAAAGCAAAATGAAGTCCTGGAGTCAAGAACGAGACTTCGTTGGGAGTTCGAGAGTTCGTCGGAAGTTTGGATGTTCATCGGAAGTTCTGTCGGAATTGACTGAGAAGTCTAAGAGCTTGCTAGAGAAGCTTATCAGAACTCGCCAAGAAGATTGTCGTGAAGTCTAGGAGCTTGTCGGGAGTCCGCTGGAACATCGCCGAGAGATCATCGTAAGTTCACCGGAAGATCGCCGAAAGAAATTTAGACTTACAAACTTATTTAGCTTAGTAAATGTCTTAAAATTTGTAGTTAGTACATAATTGGGATGGAATTAGACCAACTTAATTATAGGCCACGTTTTGGCTATGTTGGGCCAAGTGAAAAGGCTCAAACAATGACCCAACATGTGGAACAGACGTGGCACAATCTCCAAGACTATGTCAGGTGGTGGTACTGTCCAGACTTAGTCTCCGAGACTGTCAGGCGGTGGTACCGCCAAGTGTCAGGCTGTAGGCGATGTTACCGCCCGTACCCTGAAATTTCGGGGATTTGAATTTTGGCTCTAATTTTTGAAGTCATTTGTAGTCTATAAATACCCCAGCTATTCCTGCATAGAATAGTAAGAAAGGTGATAAAAAACTCTATGTTTCTAAAGTTGAAAACCGTTGTAAAGTGTAGAATCCCTCCTCCTAAAGTTTAGAGATCATTCTAAGGGAGAGTGTGAGGGAAGCTTTGTAAAAAGGGGTTGTAAAGGTTCTCTCCTGAACCTGTCAAAAGGAGAATCGAGTTGTAAGGGCAGTTGATATTCGCCCATTGAAGGAAGATCATTAGTGGATACCAGTGGCATTGACGGAAGAGAAATCGACGAAGTGGATATAGGTCATGACGACCGAACCATTATAAAAATCTAGTATGTATTTATTTCTTGCCATTTACCTAATAACCAAATTCTTATTTTCACTACACTTGTGCATGCTTTCATTTCCGAGATTTGATTTTATCGTACAAAGTGTTCCCCCATGTCGACTCATTCTTAACAATTTAAACATTACCCTTAAGACTAGGAAGATATTTTGAATATCTATTATTAGGATAAAATAGAATGTCAAGTGAATAATTTGCTGCATTAAATCTTAGCTAAAAATAGCGAACAAACGAAATCATAATAAATCTCTAGCTCCAAGGGAGATATACCAGAACTAATTGTTGAATCTCATATTTTGATGATGAAACCATTTGATAATTGTGTTTATGTTTTAATCTGCGTTTTGAGTGATGCAGGATGCTTTGATCAGGATGAGACAATTAAAGTAGGAAAAATCATGTTGTGCCGAAGAAACATGTCAGAAGATTGGACGTCAAGCCGATGGATCGGTCGATGTATCGACAGAAGACTTCGGGCCGTGGACTTGGGCATCGGGCCAAGAAGAGCGGGTATTGTGTCAAGGATTTCGGAGTTGCGGAGTCAACTTGCCGATTGGGCAATAGGCCGTAGGAGAGGACGATGCGCCGAAGAATCGAACGAAGCGTCGAGGGACCAATGACATGCCGGACAACTTATTTAATTGCTTAGGATTAATTATCTCGATCGAAGTTTTGTTTTAAGTGTGCAGGATTAACTACGATGAAAGTAAAACATGCAGTAAGAGTTACGTCGGAGTCAGGACTATGATCACATTAGGAGTTCGAGAGCTTGACGGAAGTCCGGACGGTCGTCGGAGGTTCTGCGGGAACAAATCCGAGAAGTCCAAGAGCTTACGAAAAGAAGCTCATCAGAACTCGCCAAGTGGATCGTCGCAAGTCTAGGAGTTTGTCGGAAGTCCATAAGAGCATCGTCGGAGGACTATTGGATGTTCGCCGGAAGTTCACCGGAAGAAGCGATTGACGCACCGGAGCAAGCTGTAGTAAAAGTCTTAAGAATTCTCGTAGTTAGCACGATGATTAAGTTAGATTTGAGAGGTGATCCCATTAACTTAATCTAGGGGCAATTGGGCCCTTGAAAGAACCTAATTGGGTCGAATGGATCAACCCATTCAGACCCAGATCACTTGGCCAGAGGTGGCACCGCCTGGGTCAACGATGGCACCGCCCAGGGCTCAGTCTCCGAGTTTTGGCTGGGCGGTGCAACCACCTCTGACAGTAGTGCAACCGCTTGAGCTCGGTCTCCGAGCTCTGTCAGGCGGTGCGACCGCCCCTGACAAGCGGTGGCACCACCCAGAGGCTCAGTCTTCGAGCTCTGCCAGGCAGTGCAACCGCCCTAGTCAGGCGGTGCAACCGCCAGACCTCAGAATTCCGGGAATTGACAGTTTTGAGCTCGGAATTCAAATTGGTTTGGGGCCTATAAATACCCCACTCTTTCAGCAATGAAAGTGGAACGAAAACCACCAAAATCCTGATCTTACTCTGAGATTTTTTAGCTCAAAAGTGTTGTAATAAGCTAAAGGTTCTTCTCCCTCTTTTCTTCCAAGTTCAGATCTTTCAAGAGAGGAGAGAAAAGTTTGTAAGGGTTGTCTCCTAAGCCCATCAAAAGGAGTGAATCTGTAAAAGGGTGGTTGGCCTTCGCCTATTGAAGGAAGGCCTCTAGTGGACGTCGGCGACCTCATCGGTGGAGGAAGCCAAAAATGGATGTAGGTCAAGATTGACCGAACCACTCTAAATCGCGTTATTCTCTGGTTTGCTTTTACTTTGAGCTTGTTATCTTTACTGCAAACCACCTTCATAGCTTACTGCATTCTGCGATTTTACGATTGCGTTTCCAAGCTCAATATTTTCCGAATCGTGTTTAGACGTAAATCACTTTACTCGTACGAACATCGTATTTCAGTTTGCGCTTACATTCTAATTTCCATCACAACAGCAAACTACCTCAACAGATTCGTTTTAACTATTTCCTGCCTAATCACAAGTTAAAGTGATTTACGAATTGATTTTTCCACTGAAATCGCTTTTCTCATACGAACATCGTATTTCAGTTTGCGCTTATATTCTGATTTCCATCACAACTACAAACTGCCTTAAAAGATTTATTTTAACTGCTTCTTGCCTAATCTTAAGTTAAAGAAATTTACAAATCGACTTTTCTACTAAAATCGGCTTTGTCGTACGAACGCGTTTTTAAACGTTGAAAGTTTTCCGCTGCACTAATTCACCCCCCCCCCCCCTCTTAGTGCTCTTGATCCTAACAATTGGTATCAGAGCCCGGTATTTCTCATTTCAGATTTACACCCGAGAGAAATGGCTCTTCATGGCTTTAAAGAGGGTTTTTCGGTTGTTCGTCCACCGTTGTTTCACGGATTGGACTACACTTATTGGAAAACTCGAATGAGAGTTTTCTTGATTTCTATGAATTTGGATTTATGGAATATTGTTAAAAACGATTTTCAACTTCCCTCTAAACCGATAAACGAATGGTCGGATTTGGAGAAGAAGTATTTTTCTTTAAACGCAAAGGCTATGAATGCCTTATTTTATGCACTTGACAAAAATGAATTTAATCGCGTTTCGACGTGTGATTCGGCTTTTGATATTTGGAGAACTCTTGAAGTCACTCATGAAGGCACTAGCCAAGTGAAAGAGTCCAAAATCAACATTCTCGTGCATTCTTACGAACTTTTTCGAATGAAGCCTTGCGAAACCATTGTTGACATGTACACCCGTTTCACGGATGTCGTCAATGGTTTAAGAGCTCTTGGCAAATGTTTTTCGGATTTTGAACTCGTAAACAAGATTTTACATTCTCTTTCTAAGAAGTGGGATTCAAAAGTAACTGCAATACAATAAGTTAAAAACCTAAACAACTTACCACTTGAAGAACTAATTGGTTCGTTGATGACATATGAAATGGTGCACAATGCACATGATGAACAAAACAACCTTCTAAAGAACAGGAAGGATTTGGAACCCCGGACAAATGAATACCACTTGAGCGATGACTCAAGTGATGAGGACAATGATGAACTTAAACTTCGAACACTAAATCTTAATATGTTTATTAAACAAAAATCTAAAATAAACAATGAACTTGAACGAAGGAAGAGGCCAAAGAAGAAGAACACAAAGTGGGATGAATCGAGCTCCTCCGAAGATGAGGAGAAAATCAAGAAAGGCGAGGTGGCAAACTACGCCTTAACCGCCTTCAATGAAAAGGTAATCGAAATCTCCCTGATTTATTTTGAAATTACTCGATACTTTCATTATGTATTTTCCTTTTTAGTTTAGAATTAATCTTCTTGAAAATTACATGTTTAAAAATAAAAATACAAAAATTATGATCATGCTAGTAATTTCGAAAATGATAATATTGCATATTTTATGATAAACAAACAAAATGATTTTGATTGAAAATATGAAATTATGGTTAAGAAGTAATAATATGTATCATATTTGATTAACATTGTTGAATGAAATCATGTTTGATTTAATGTAATGCATAATGATATAATGAAAATATTAAATGTTTTTAATACAATGTGACAATTTTATGCATGAGATTTTAAGTCATACATGATGATAAGCATGTGTTATTTTCATGAGTGTATTTGAAAAACATATGGCAAAACCATGTCCGAATGCATGAAAGTGTTAAACTTCATTTTTTCTTGACCATAACAATTAATTTTTTAGAATATATTGATCTTGATGGTTCTATGATGAAATTCATTTTTCGATCCTAAATGTTGATGCATGTTTTTATTTAACATAAATAAAAAGGCATGCTAACATGAAATCAAATACTTAAAAAAGGGGGAAAATATATTATCAATTAAATCATGAATCTACCTATGTTATGAATTTTGTGAACAATAAAAGTGATTTTGATGATTTAAATTTGAAATGGGTTTTATCAAAATCATGATATTGATTTTTAGGAATAATATGAGATTACCTTTGATGATCATTTTGTTTCATGGAATTTTGGATTCATGACTTGGTCTTACATTTGTTTATGAGATGGTTGAAATCTTCGTACCTTTGAATTCTTTCCTTCTCCTTTCAATTTTTTGAATTTATGCATGTTATATATTGAAGATTTGTATCATTCATATCTAAGAAATATTGATGTGACAAATTGAATGAGTTGAAAATGAATGATGATTTTTCTCTTAAATATAACTTGTGATATTTTTTTTTATAAATCATCATTTTGATTTCTCGACATTCGATACATGAGATTTTATTATAAATCAAAATTTTTCATTAATCGATCTTCTATGATTTTACTTGATATTCTCTTGAGAGGAGATTTTCTAAATGAATCATGATTTTTCCTTGTGAGTTCTTGGAGTTATTACTTGATTTTCTTTTAAAACAAGATCTCTTCTTTATACTCCTATGATTTTTCTTGATATTTTATTTAAAGAGGATATTTACTATATGAATTATGTCTTTTGGCATTCAAATGATTTTATTTAAAGACATGATTTCTTTGTATTTATGACTTGCATGGCTTAAAATGTTTTGATATGATGCATACAATGATGAAATATTCATGAAGTTAAAATGATACATGCAATACTTATGATAATGATGTACATGACGTATTTATTGCATATGATATGTATCATGAATGCTTTAAATGATGAATGTTTGGTATCATGATCAACATGTTGATAAATGCTTAAAAATTTTAATATTTGAGTATCATGTATGATATGCCCATTAATGATGATTGATTTATTTTTCGGTATCATGCATGAAAAATAAGGTTTTTGAAATTGTGTATGTTTTAATTTGAATATATAATGATGCACAAATAAGATTGATACTTATCGTTGTCATAATATGAAAATTGATATAAGGGTCTTCCCTTGTTTTTGACAATGACAAAGGGGGAGCAAGAATTTCTAGCATGGACATCATGAAAAGAGGCAAACTAGCTAGCTTGCACAATTCAAGATGAAAGCAAAAATTACACTTCTCAAAAGAGAAGATGCAAATGTAATATTTGCCAAATTGTTTGCTTGCCTCATGTAAAACATTATCTCTTGCTAGTTTACACTTTGCAAAGAAAGCAAAAATGGCACTTCTCAAAAGAGAAGAAAGAGCTTGTTATCTTGAACATTACAAGCTTGCCTATCTTAAGAAACAAAAATTACAAAAGTGCTATCTTGCCTATCTCAAGAAGCAAAACTTGCAACTTGCACATTGCAATAGGAAGCAAGAATCATAAGCCTACACAAGAAAGTTATCTTGCATTTGCTTTCGAAGTTTTTGCTAGCTTGTATATTGTGAAACTTGTATATTGTAAAAATTGCTAGCTTGTAGTCTAAAGAGAAGCAAAAAGTTGCTATATCAAAAGAAGCAAATGTGCTATCTTGCCTATCTCAAGAGGCAAAAATGCTAACTTGCACATCTAGCAAAACTTGACAAATTTGCATATCTCAAGAAGCAAGAGTTGCTTTCTTAAACATCTCAATACTGCTAGCTTGTATGTTCTAAAATGTTATAATATTGCTAGCTTGCATGATGTAGAACTTGCTATCTTGAACATTACCAAAAGTGTTATCTTGTATGCTGTAAAACTTGCATATATGAAACTTGATAGCTTAAATGTTCTAAGCATGATGTAATACTTGCTAAATTTTCTGGCTTCAAAACTGCATGATGATAAAACTTGATATTATGTTTTTCATGCAATAAGTTGAACTAATATTCCAAACACTTGATTGTGGTACTTCTCCTTTTTGTTGATGACAAAGGGGGAGAAGTATGTTGATGTCATGACATGTTATGCATAAGTTTATGCATAAGTTCATGATGATGTATTGCAAGTATTCATGATGAATATTGCAATGACTTGAATTCAGTTTGAATTCAAGGTTCTATCAATATGGCATATTGATAGGGGGAGTTTGTTTAAACTCCGGGAGTTAAGTTTAACTCCGTCATCAATTGGTTGTCATCATAAAAAATGGGGAGATTGTTGAATCTCGTATTTTGATGATGAAATCAATTGATAATTGTATTTATGTTTTAATCTGCGTTTTGAGTGACGCAGGATGCTTCGATCAGGATGAGACAATTAAAGCAGGAAAAATCATGTTGTGCCGGAGAAACATGTCAGAAGATTGGACGTCGGGCCGATGGATCGGTCGACGTATCAACAGAAGGCTTCGGACCGTGGACTTGGGCATCGGGCCAAGAAGAGCGGGTATTGCGCCAAGGATATCGGAGTTACGGAGTCAACTGGCCGATTGGGCAATAGGCCGCAGGAGAGGACGATGCGCCGAAGAATCGGACGAAGCGTCGAGGGACCAATGACATGCCTGACAACTTATTTAATTGCTTAGGATTAATTATCTCGATCGAAGTTTTATTTTAAGTGTGCAGGATTAACTACGATGAAAGTAAGATATGCAGTAGGAGTTGCGCCGGAGTCAGGACTGTGATCACGTTGGGAGTTCGAGAGCTTGACGGAAGTCCGAACGGTCATCGGAGGTTCTGCGGGAACAAATCCCAGAAGTCCAGGAGCTTGCCAAAAGAAGCTCGTCAGAACTCGCCAAGTGGATCGTCGCAAGTCCAGGAGTTTGTCGGAAGTCCGTAGGAGCATCGTCGGAGGACCGTCGGATGTTCGCCGGAAGCTCGCCGGAAGAAGCGATTGACGCACCGGAGCAAGCTGTAGTAAAAGTCTTAAGAATTCTCGTAGTTAGCACGATGATTAAGTTAGATTTGGGAGGTGATCCCATTAACTTAATCTAGGGGCAATTGGGCCCTTGAAAGAACCTAATTGGGTCGAATGGATCAACCCATTCGGACCCAGATCACTTGGCCAGAGGTGGCACCGCCCAGGGCTCGGTCTCCGAGTTCTGGTTGGGCGGTGCAACCGCCCCTGACAAGCGATGGCACCGCCCAGAGGCTCAGTCTTCGAGCTCTGCTAGGCGGTGCAACCGCTAGACCCCGAAATTTCGAGAATTGACAGTTTTGAGCTCGGAATTCAAATTGGTTTGGGGCCTATAAATACCCCACTCTTTCAGCAATGAAAGTAAAACGAAAACCACCAAAATCCTGATCTTACTCTGAGATTTTTTAGCTCAAAAGTGTTGTAATAAGCTAAAGGTTCTTCTCCCTCTTTTCTTCCAAGTTTAGATCTTTCAGGAGAGGAGAGAAAAGTTTGTAAGGGTTGTCTCCTAAGCCCGTCAAAAGGAGTGAATCTGTAAAAGGGTGGTTGGCCTTCGCCTATTGAAGGAAGACCTCTAGTGGACGTCGGCGACCTCATCGGTGGAGGAAGCCAAAAGTGGATGTAGGTCAAGATTGACCGAACCACTCTAAATCGTGCTGTTCTCTAGTTTGCTTTACTTTGAGCTTGTTATCTTTACTGCAAACCTCCTTCATAGCTTACTGCATTCTGTGATTTTACGATTGCGTTTCCAAGCTCAATATTTTCCGAATCGTGTTTAGACATAAATTGCTTTTCTCGTACGAACATCGTATTTCAGTTTGCGCTTACATTCTGATTTCCATCACAACAGCAAACTGCCTCA
The DNA here is from genome assembly GCA_900464855.2 of Musa schizocarpa. Classification (NCBI taxonomy): domain Eukaryota; kingdom Viridiplantae; phylum Streptophyta; class Magnoliopsida; order Zingiberales; family Musaceae; genus Musa; species Musa schizocarpa. The sequence continues at coordinate 25,038,337 of LS990925.1, read as the reverse complement.
ACAGATTCGTTTTAACTGTTTCTTGCCTAATCACAAGTTAAAGTGATTTACGAATCGGTTTTTCTACTGAAATTGCTTTTCTCGTACGAACATCGTATTTCAATTTGCGCTTACATTCTGATTTTTATCACAACTGCAAACTGCCTTAATAGATTTATTTTAACTGCTTGCCAAATCTTAAGTTAAAAAAATTTATGAATTAACTTTTCTAGTGAAATCGACTTTGTCGTATGAACGTATTTTTAATTAATTAAATGTTGAAAGTTTTCCGCTGCACTAATTCACCCCCCCCCCCCTCTTAGTGCTCGTGATCCTAACACTAACCTCATTATTTTTCTACGGTAACATGATGCCAACATAAAATGAGTATAGGTAAATTCTAATATATATACATGAATTTATCGTTTTATTTTTTCAAATAAATAAATTAAATAATATTTTAGATTTGATGAATAATGTAACTAAAAACATGGATTTATTATTTTGAGTTAAGGCCAATAGTATCATTTATACATTACCTTTAGACTAGCAAGATGTTTAGAATATCTGCCATTCGAATAAAGTAGAACGTCAAGGTGGAAGATTTGCCGCATTAAATCTCAGCTAGAAAAAGAGGAGAAACGAGATCATAAATCTCTCGCTCTAAGGGAGCTGTATCAGAACTAATCTAATTATTTTTCTATGATAACATGATGCCAACATAAAATGAGTATATGTGAATTCTGATATATATATATATACGAATTATTATTTTATTTTATTTTCAAAATAAATAAATTAAATAATATTATAAATTTGATGTATAATATAACTAAAAATAAAATATTTATTACTTTAAGTTAAGACCAATAGTGACATTTATACATCACCCTTAGACTAGCAAGCTATTTACAATCGTTTGATATGATGTGAATATGCAAAATGATATTTAGGAATAAAACAATTAATATCAATAATGCAAAAAAGAAATAGAGGAAGATGCAACAAAATTTAAGAAAAATAAATATTCTCAATTTGATTAAGGAAAACGAGTATGTAATAAAAAGCGATAAATGATGATATCAAATATTGTTATGTCGGTAGCAGTGATTAATATTTCTTTTATTTTATTTTTCTTTATTTCATCTCTAGCAAAATAACCGGTGGCAAAGGAATTAATGGATCCTTTGACGCGCAGATCCGGTAACCCGCATCCAACTCGCCAACTTCAAAACTGTCCCTATAGATCTGCTATTTAATTACCTTGTAAGATAACGTCCGCTTAGTCTCCCGCCCCTACCCGACCCCCCCCTCTTTCGGCGATCAGATCGGTGGTGACGGATCGGAAACGATTCCGATCGCCAGATCCCATCTTCTCGGCAGGGTTCCCGGAGAGATTCGATAGATCTGGTCGCCGGCCCGTCCGCCCGCGATGTTTCTTTTCGATTGGTTCTACGGAGTTCTCGCCTCACTTGGGTTGTGGCAGAAGGAGGCCAAGATCCTGTTCCTGGGGCTCGATAATTCCGGGAAGACGACGCTGCTTCATATGCTCAAGGACGAGGTCGGATCCTTGTCCATCTGATCAGTTTTGTTGATTTCTTTTGATCGAAGGGCATTTTGATTGGATTTGTTTGATCGAATGCAGCGACTGGTTCAGCACCAGCCAACGCAGCACCCGACATCGGAGGAGCTGAGCATCGGGAATATCAAGTTCAAGGCGTTTGATCTGGGAGGTCATCAGATCGCACGGCGCGTGTGGAAGGATTACTTCGCTAAGGTGCGTCATCTTTCTACGATCCTTTTTGTCATGCTTGGTTAGGCATCCAATTCTTGTTTCAGTTGTTTTTGGTCTCTTCATATGTCTGTTTGAAACACGTTATCTGGTTTTTCTTCTTCTTCTTCTTGTGCGGATACGGTTCTTTTTATTGCTCAGTTATTATTTTCTTGTCTTGGTACATCTTCTTCCTGATCTCGTTTCTATAGTTCTTGTGGTTTTGAATTGAGAAATCCCTAAAAATTATGCTTGTGTTCCCTCTGGCTTCTCTGTTGTTTTTGTAGTGGTTTATGTAGGTACAATTCTGTTGTCCCTCGTTACTCTCTTTAGTTGAATTCAAAAGCACAACAGATGTTGCTTATGAAAATATGATTTATAGGATGGAGCTTCAGAGTGGTTTTGTGAGGATTGCCTTCAGTACGGTATATCCCGTACGGTAAAGCCTCCTCTGTCTCTGTCCATCACGTATATCCCGTACGGTAAAGCCTCATTTTTCAATACAGTAGTATCTGCTCAAAATACTGTCAGATTGGTCCATACCGAAAGGTATTTTATCGGTTCATTAGTGAACCCTTCCTTCGCCTTTTCCTCCATCAACCCTCCTTTTGGATACCATTGCACATACTGTGTGTTGCAGCCATGGAATACGTCTTGTGTCTCGTACCCATGATACTATTTTGCAAGCGAATTATTTGAGGTCGAGGTTCACTATTTGGTAATACTTTCTTCCATATACATTATTCTAAATTCTAACTGACACTCCAAATGGGTATTTCTTATTAAACTAGTCAATTGACAGACAGATAGATGAATTTGGTTATTCCTTTGAGTTGGATAGATGGAGTACGTTCTATTGGGCATCATGTCACCGGCCCAAGTGATAACGAACGTATCAATCTTGCATTAAAGGTTATCACGGGGTGTTAGCTTCCCGTGCGAGGGTCTTTTTTCGACGATCTAAGTTAGTACATCAATCATGATGAGTAAAAGAGTATATAGAAGGGATGACACATACATTGGCTTATAGCTATGCTTTTGCTTCGTGCAGATAGGGTTGCAATATAATATAGGTTTAAAATATCCAACACGATTATCAAAAAGAAATTAGTTTGGTGAAAAAGAAATTAAATCAATCCATATTAATCAATATTTTTGCTAGCTTGAATGAACCTATTGGGTCACATAATACCAACCCACTCTTGTAATATAGCTAAGGTTACTTAAATGTCCTTCGTATAAATCTTATTATAATTTATTTTAGAAGATAATTTAAGTGATTTTAAATTAGGATTAAGAGGAGAAAGAAAGTGCTATTCCTAATTCTTTTCCTTCCACCACTTACCCTCGAACCCATCAATTTTTTTTTTCACTCATCTTCTCATATCCTTTCTTATTTGAAAACTCTTTTACAATCGATCACAAGTTTCTATTTGTTTCTCCTTCTTTGAAAACTCGTTTACCACCGATCACTCCTTTCTTTTTTAAAAGATTCTCTTCAATTTTCTCCTTTTTGCCATGATCACTCCCTTGCTTTTGCAATTATTTCTCTACTGATTCCTTCTTACAGTATCTCATTGTACGTGAGTGAAAATTTTTAATATGATATGGAAGAAACTTAGCAGAATCATCGAGTGGAATTTTGATGACTAAAAATAATAATTTTGATTTATAAGAAATATATATGTATCCAATATTTGAATCATGATCATTAGGTTTGCTGAACTATTTTTTTGATATTGAACAATTTATTTTGAATGAGACTAATGTTTTACTTTTTGAATATTATCATGTCATTTAATCAGGATAAATATTTATGTTTACAATGTAGGTTGATATTATTCATTTTATCTCATACTATGTTCCTATATGACCAAGTTTTGGGTTCAATCATGTTTAAGATTGTTCCATTTTTTATTAATTTTGATTTTTTATTTTAAAAATATTTTTAAATACTATATATATACTTAAGCTATTATATATTTTAAAATATTTCTTAATTAAAAATGCAATCCAACCAAATGATCTTTTGATCTGACCAATAATGCATTGATCTAAGATTCGAACGTGTTGCTATCTGATTCGGATCTCTGCGTTCTATATAGATGCTCTGTCCAAACAGTAAGAATGTTCGGTGAGAGATTTCTAAATTGGTCACCACATTAATGTGTAGATGTGACCATAGTAATATCCAGATGTGAATTCGCGCATGCGGGCACATGGACCGGCGTTCCTGACCACAGCCTTGGTCAGCTAGGTGGATGTGAAACCTTTTACAAAATGGCTACCCAGCTAATATCATGCACAGGTCACCGTCAAGACTTTCACATTTGATTGGTTACGGAACACTCTGAATTGACGACGCCAGCCTATGTTCTGAACAAGGCGAAGACAGATAAATACCTCAGGAGATGCCAAAACATATGGTGAAAATTAAAGTATTCATATTGTTATGAATGCCATTTAATTTGTACTGACAAAATTTAACAATGAAAACTCATCTTTCTCTTGCTCCATAGGAAAGGGAAAGAAAAATCCTTCACTTTCTGTCACATCACCATATCTCCGTTGTTGCCATGAACGATCGTCGGGCACTTATAACAACTTTGTTTAACAAATCGTTTATCGTTTTTGCATGCTTGTATAGAGACATGATAGTCTGTTTTACCTTGGTTTTGTATGTTTTTACTTGTGAAAATATATGTTCGAACAGGTTGCAGTGCTACAATACGACCGCTCATCGTGTCGGGCCAAAAAGCCCCAAAATGACTCCGTTTTCGTGTATCACGGGTTATTTTCTGTAGCCTACTGCAGTGTCCAAAACGTCAGCCATCTCAACACCCTGTAACCCCCCAGATGGCACAGGGCTGGATGGAGCTTCGGTATATTGTCAGGCGTTGAAAAATCTTCACAAGTTCGCACGTTAACTTGATGGGAACTTGCCTTCGTGCCCGGCACCCAGTGAGCAGTTGTTTGTGGACTTACAACTGTTTGTTCTACCTTCTAAAGTCTTTGTTTTCTCCTTCCTCTCTTTTCTCTCTTGCACTTAAGGTACTTGTTGAATTGCTCGTAAAGCTTCCCTCTTCGCGAGACGTCTGGACTTGTCTGTCGCTCGTTTTTAATCTAATCAAATTTCTATTTTACAGGTCCTTCGGGACCTGTACGAGGTTGCAACTAGACTGAACATTTATGGACGCATATGTCGCAATGACGCCTCATGACTTAGACAGTCCTAGTTAAGTCCGAAGAGTTAGCGCAAGGGTGCGTCATAACTTAGGCAACTCAAGCTAAGTTCGCGACTTAGCTGCAAGGGTGCCTCACGGCTTAGGCAATTCTAGCTAAGTTCGTGACATTGTGGTATCAGAGCGAACAAGCAATTCGAGTAAGCAGTGAAGTAACTTCGCAATCTCGCCATGGCCAAGCATCATGGTGAATCGAGCAAGGCGGGGCAAGCCAGACCATTGCCCCAAGCAACCACAAGTGGGCTGCAAATGCATACTCAGTCTCATGTCATTGGAGTCACTTTGGAGGATCGTGACAGTGAACATGATGAGCGAGAAATTGGCTACTCTCTGCGAGCAGAGGAGGCACAATCTGGAGTGCCAACCGGGAAGAAGAGCCATAAGGAGAGACTCACAATGGCAGAAACCGGCTTAGATGTTCTTGAAGCGAGCTTGGAGGAACTCTACCAAGGCCAATGTAGGCTTCTTGGGGTAGAGAGCTCGCAAAAAAAAGCTGAATTCCGAAACGATAAGGTGGAGGCCCTAGTCGATCGATTGTTGGACGACACCAAAGACTCCATGCAACATCTGTATGAAGTTGTGGCGGAACTTACTTTCAAAGTGACAATGATTACAAGGGCACTAAATGTGGGAGGGAGCAACACCCACGTTGCGCTGCCACAAAACTTGAGAGCACCCGAGCCGCATTGTTATGGGGGTACCAGAGATGCTAAAGAGCTCGAGAATTTTCTATTCGATATGGAACAATACTTTTGAGCTATGAGGCCTAATTCTAAAGAAACTAAAGTTTCGATAGCAACCATGTATTTGAATAGGGATGCAAAACTTTGATGACGAACCCGTTGGGAGGAGATCCAACAAGGTCGGTGTCGGGTGAACATATGAGAGGACTTAAAGCAATAGTTAAGAATTTAGTTTCTACCTGAGAACATAAAGTTTGTTGTAAGGAGGAAACTAAGACAACTCCGCCAAAGTACTTCTATTCGAGACTACATAAAATAATTTTCTATACTAATACTAGACATATAGGACATGTCCAAGAAGGATAAGCTGTTCAGCTTCCTTGATTGTTTGAAGTCATGGGTGCAATAAGAACTGCATCGAAGGAATGTCACTGATGTGATCGGGGCAATTGCTACCGCAGAAAGACTTACCGACTTTGTTCCCTCTAAGGACCCGGGAAAAAGGAAACAATCTTCAGGAAATCGCCCTCCAAAATATTCTCGTGGAAAGGAGCTGGGGGCAAACAGAGGAAAAAGAGTTCCCACAAATGGTCAAGCTTAAAAGGCAAGGCCCCAAAACCAAACCTAGTGGATGCTTCTTGTGCAGAGGGCCGCACATGGTGAGAGAGTGCTCATAAAAACAAGTACTAAATGCCTTAACAGCTTCTATTCATCCCCTTAAATCAGACAAGGGTAAGGCTGTCGCTCTTAATTCGAGTAGTTCAGAATCTAGCAGCAACGATGAGGAGTCGCAAGGACCCCGGATAGGAGCAATGCGTTTGTTGAATGTTATGCGAGGTCAAATGAGGGAGAACATGAAGGCAAGGCCACAAAAAGCAAGAAGTAGCAAGTTGATGTACATAGACATTAAGCTCAATGGCCAAATGATCCATGCAATGGTGGACACGGGCACTACCCACAACTTTATTGTCGATCGAGAAGTAAAGCAACTTGGGTTGATGTTGCAAAAGAACCCAAGTCAAATGAAGGTGGTGAACTCAAAGGCCAAGCGAATCTTTGGGTTGGCAAAGGGAGTTCCCATCAAGATCGAAACATGGAGCGGGAGCATAAACATGATGGCAATGCCACTAGACGACTTTCAAGTGATTCTTGGAATAGAGTTCATGCATGCGACGAAATTGGTGCCAATGTCATTCTTAAACTCCCTATGTATGATGGGAGATGACGACCCCTGTGTGGTTCCCATCTTTCGGAGAGGAACCAGGGAATCCCAATAGATATCGGTATTACAACTGAAGAAAGAGGTACGAAAAGATGAATTAACATTTGTGGCTGCTATGAAACTAGAGCCACTCGATGAGGAGGCCATTCATGAACTCGCTATGGTAGCTAATGTTCTGAAGGAGTTCACAGACGTTATGCCACTTGAGTTGCCGAAGACTCTGCCACCACACAGAGGCATTGATCATCTTATCGAGCTAGAGCCAGGAGTGAAGCCTCCAGCGAGACCACCATACCGCATGCCCCCTCCAGAGTTGGTAGAGCTTAGAAAGCAGTTAAGTGAACTGCTAAGCGGTGGTCTCATCCGTAGTTCCAAAGCACCATTCGGAACTCCAGTTCTCTTCCAAAAGAAACAAGATAGGAGCCTCCAACTATGTATTGATTATCGAGCCCTCAACAAAGTGATGATGAAGAACAAGTATCCCATCCCACTCATCGTAGACTTTTTTGACCAATTGGGCAAAGCAAAGTATTTCTCTAAACTCGACCTCCAGTCAGAGTACTGGCAGGTGCGCATTGCTGAAGATGATGAAGCGAAAACTACCTATGTGACCATGTATGGAGCGTTTGAGTTTTTGGTGATGTCTTTCGGCTTAACCAACTCTCGGGCCATGTTCTGCACTCTTATGAACCAACTATTCAAAGAGTATCTGGATAAATTTATGGTCGTCTACTTGGACGATATCGTCATCTATAACCAAATGCTCGAGGAGCATGTCGAGCACCTTCGAACAATTTTTAAGGTTCTCAGGAAGAATACTTTGTTCATTAAAAGAGAGAAGTGCTACTTTACTCAAACGAAGATCTTATTCTTGAGGCATCGAATCGGTGATGACTCCATTCAGATAGACAAATCAAAGGTGCAAGTCGTTGCGGAATGGCGAACTCCGAAGAAGGTGCTAGAGCTGAGATTCTTCCTTAGTTTCATCAATTATTATCGATGCTTCATAGTGGGGTGTTCGAAGCATGCAACTCCACTGACGGAGTTGCTAAAGAAGGAGCAGCCTTGGAGGTAGTCTGACAAATGTGAAGCTGCATTCCAAGATCTAAAGGCAGCAACTGTATTGGAAGAATCGGTGCTCAAATTGTCGAACTATGGGGAGCCCTTCGAAGTCCATACAGATGCTTCAAACTTTACTATTGGAGGAGTACTCATGCAGAAGGGTCATTTGGTAGCCTAGGAGAGCCGCAAGCTCAATGAGATCGAGCGACAGTATCCGGTGCATGAGAAGGAGATGACAATAGTGGTCCATTATCTACAAGTTTGGCAACACTACCTACTTGGATCACGATTTGTGCTAAGAACAAACAGCATCGCTTTGAACTATTTTCAAACTCAAAAGAAACTCTCCCCAAAGCAAGCACGGTGGCAGGACTTCCTGGCTAAGTTTGATATGGCAATGGAGTACAAGCTCGGAAAAGAAAATGTCATGGCCAATGCATTGAGCCGAAAAGTGGAGCGAGTGAATTCCATACAATTGGAGGGCAGAGGCTAAGCAAGTCAGTTACACTCCGACTTCCTTTCTAAGATTAGGGATGGACTATATAGTGATCCGCAAGCAGTAACCCTGATACAGCTTATCAAAGAAGGCAAGGCACGATGATTTTGGATCTAAGAGGGACTCGTTTACATAAAAGAGAATAGGGTTTATGTTCCTCGAGTGGATAATTTAAGGCATGAACTCTTAAGAGAGTGTCATGATTCCCTTTGGGTTGGACATCTAGGTATTCACAGAACATTGGCTCTCATGTGTCACGCCCCTCAAAATATCGACAATATTTAAAATTTTCATCATAACTAACCCAGGATCCAAGCACACATTTGAGGTCACTAAGAAAACATTCAGATCAAAATTTCACCTCTATAGTCTATAAATTCATAACCCTGTGCATTTCATAAACATACCACACATTACTCAATAATTCATACAATCAGAACTCAACTCATCAAAATAATAACCACAATATAAATTCACAAATGGGGAAGTCTATGCAGTCACCAAACCAACGATTACCATAAGATCATATCATTACACGAATTTAACTTAACATACCAAAATCCTATACATGAGGGATCCTTTATCTTACACAAAATTCCACAGGTTTAGATTCATCGTCACATTTCATAGGATGGAGTATCTTATACAACAAATACACACATGCTAACAAAGATCTGCCCAAAATCTTCTAAACTTTCCACCTTTCAATAAATCTTAACATTTAAGCAAACAATATGCTATCCCGAAAATTTATCAACAAACGGGGTGAGCATAAAAGAGCTCAACAAAGTGACTAACATATCCATATCAAAATAGTACAACTTCCAAAGAGATCTGGTTCCAAAATACAAGGCAGAATATACGATTTAGTAGACATAATATCATTAAGAGCAGAAACACAATTGTCCTTTCAATCTTACATATTTGATTCCCCACGATTGGGACATAGAGTAATTGGAGCATATCAAGAACAAAGGTAACATATCGGAGCTTATCAATGACATATAAAATGTTTTGAAGCATATCAACGGCATATGGAACATTTCAAAAAAAATCATCGATGAATGAAGCATTTGAGCATATCAAAAAACAAATATCGTCATGAAAGCTCAAACGTCGTCCTTGACGTTGCAATCATATCATTCTTATCCAGAGCATGAACAGAAACAACTCACCAAAACTCGGATGTCATATCAAACATATAGAAGGTGTGGTGGGATCTCAATGAATGTGATTCATCCATTTCTGAATGACCACGACAAAAAGTCTCCCACGTTTGGGAGATCCCTCCACCCACGTCTAGGTGAAGTCGAGGGGCCGCGCAGAGCATCGCAGCTCTAAACACATACCCTTTACCATTTCTCGCAAAGGTCCGAGAATATCCCACGGAAGGGACCCCACAGAGCGGGTAATAAAGCGCATCCCACAGGCGGGACCCCACAGAGCGGGTAATAAAGCGCATACCCTTTACCATTTCTGGCAAAGGTCCAGACAATCCCACACACCAGAGTACAAGAGGGCAGTTTTAACAATAAGTAGCATATATCGGAAGCACACGCGGAACAACAAACGTGCATGTGCCTTTTCGAGACAATACGAAACAAAGAACAAATCTCTCACAAATGTATTCAGATTTGGAATGAAATAAAAACAAGAGTGTACAGGGATTTCCAAGCAATCATAGTTAGCTCAAATCCAATAAGAAGGTTAAACGAATTCAAATATCCAAAGGAACGGAGCAGAATATGCGAAATCGACCAAAGCTCGATTTCGGACAGAATTCCAGTGGCACATCAAACAAATACTTCAGAATATAAATTATGCTCCAATACCTATAAGAAAACTATGGTCGAACCATATATCAATCTATATTCTGATGGAACAAATTTCATATGAAACAGGGTTCCCAACGCGGAGTTACCTTTGATTTGGTAACACAAGGTCAAAAACACAATCACTGTTTTGCAGAATTTATAGGGTCGGATTCAACAGATAATAGGGTAGGAAATTGAAATCCAAAATTTTCAAACTATATGTCAAAAGAAGGATTTTCAAGTCTAGTTTCAAATAAAACCAGTTTGGTACAATTCAGAATTTTCAACAGGGAGTTATAGGCATTTTAGTATCGACAGGTCAGAAATCTTGAACCCTGTTTTACAGCGTCTATAGGCTCAATTGAATCAGATGTTTGGGTAAGTATTCGGTGTCCAAAATCTACAAAATCAGTGTCAACAGGAAGATATAAGAGTCTAATTTTCAAACAAAATAGTTCCTGTCTGAATTCACATTTTGTACTAAAACTTATAGCTGAAACAGTGTATAGGGGTCAGTTTACCGAAAAAAGACTTCAAAATCCATGGTTCTATGTCCAAAGAGAGACATATCAGTTTCTAAATAGAAATCCTTCAATTTATTTTGATTCAACATAAAAACAGAGACTAAAAATTCTGTAGGATGGGGTTAGAACACTTGCCTTTGAGAATTTTAGCCCTAAATGAGAAGAATTGAGCAAGAAACCTTAAAGCCTCAATTTCTTCTTCCTCTTCTTCTTGTTCTTCTTCTTCTTTCTTTCTTTCTTTCCCAGATCATCCACGCAGCTGCCTTCTCTGCTTCCTTAAGAACGAAGGCAGAGAGGCTTAAGCGGTGGAGTTTGTATTTTTGTATATTTTACAGTTTAGTCCTTGGATTTATCATATTTACGATTAGGTCCTCAGGGTTTACATATAGGTCCTCAGATTTTTGTTTTAACAAATCCTCCAACTCTTATGAATAAGTTCTCAGATTCATACTTTGACTTTTTATCAAATTTAAAATAGATACCTACATTACAACTAGAAACTTATATGAAAATTCAGAAATGAGGAATGTTACATCATGAAGAGGGCCTTTTACTGGTAAAAAATGGGGATTGATGTGGAAAAATATGTTCGAATATGCCTCACTTGCCAACAAGACAAGGTAGAGCAGCGGCAGCGGAAGCTGGTGGGACTTTTGGAACCGTTGCATGTGCCAGAAAGGTCGTGAGAGAGCATTTCATTGGATTTCATATCAAGCTTGCCAGTGGTAGGGGGACTCGGATCGATACTCATGATGGTCGATCGATTTTTAAAGTATGTAACTTTCATTGTTGCACCCCTACACTGTTCAGTAGAGAAAGCGGCCAAGCTGATAATGAAGAATGTGATGAAGTATTAGGGAGTCCCGCATAATATCATCAGTGATCGAGACGCTCGGTTCCTAGGATGATTCTGGATCGAGCTATTCAAATTGTTAGGGTCTAAGTTATACTTCTCCATAAGCCTCCACCCTTAGACGGATGGCCAAACTGAAAGGGTAAACTCGCTTTTTAAGCAATACCTTTGGCACTATATGAGTGCCAACCAATGAGATTGGGTGAAGCTGTTGGACATAGCCCAATTCTCCTACAACTTACAGTGGAGCTCTACGTCGAACGAGAGCCCTTTCGAGATTATCACAGGACAACAACCGTCGACTCCTCACATCTTGGCTATCGGGTATACTGAGAGTAGTTCGTCAGTATATTATTTTACAAAAGAATGACACTGAAATGCATATATTGCACGGGCTTACTTGGAGAAGGCAGCAAAAAAGATGAAGAAGTGGGCTAACTTAGGAAGGTGACCGTAGGAGTTTAAAGTCGGCGATTTGGTGTTGGTGAAGCTCCAACCAGCATCACTCTAATTCTTTAGGAACAAAGTATATAAAGGATTGGTGCGCAAGTATGAAGGACCTTTCCCAATTACTAGTAGGGTGGGCAATGACTCCTACAAGTTGTAGCTATCAACGTGACTCAAAATTCACAATGGTTTTTATGCTAGCAATTTGAAAGCCCACCACTCAAATCCGTAAGATGCTTCCCGAAGTGTTCCAACTCGACTACCCCCACTAGAGCCTCCTACGAGAAGTGAGTTGAAACCATTCTGGCGGATTGCACGATAAAGCTACCCAATGGAGCTTAGCAGATCGAGTACTTGGTGAAGTAGCGAAAGCTTCCTCGAATCGAAGCCAGTTAGGAGCTCGAAGATGCTCTACGATATAAAGAAACAATCATTAGCAACTACCAATAAGCATCGACGAGGGCATCGACAATTTAAGTGGGGGAGAATGTCACGAACGGTCATCGCGCACTCGCAACAACTTCGTTCAACGAACCGTTCGTCACTTTTATATACGTGTGCAAAGACATGACAGTCTATTTTGCCTTGGTTTTGTGTGTATTTGCTTGTAAAAATATATGTTCGAACAGGTTGCAGCGCTATAGTGCGACTGCTCATCGTGTCAGGCCAAAATGCCCTAAAATGACTCTGTTTTCACATGTCGCGGGCTATTTTCTACAGCCCGCTATAGCACCCAAAACATCAATCTCAACACCCTAGAACCCCTCAGGTAGCATAGGGCTGGATGGGGCTTCGGTATATTGTCGGGCATTGAAAAATCTTCACAAGTTCGCACGTTAATTTGATAGGAACTTAACTTCGCGCCCGACACCCGTTGAGTTGTTGTTTGTAGACTTACAATTGTTCGTTTTACCTTCTAAAGTCTTTACTTTCTTCTTCCTCTCTTTTCTCTCTTGCACTCAAGGTGATTGTTGAATTGTTTGTAAAACTTCCCTCTTCACGAGATGTCGGGACTTGTTCGTCGCTCGTTTTTAATTTAATCAACTTTCTATTTTACATGTCCTTCGGGACCTGTATGAAGTTGCAACTAGGCTAAACCTTTACGAACGCATATGTTGCAAGGGCACCTCATGACTTAGGCAATCTCAGCTAAGTCCGAGGAGTTAGCACGAGAGTGCATCGCGACTTAGGCAACACAAGCTAAATTTGTGATTTGGCCGTAAGGGTGCCTCGTAGCTTAGGCAATTCTAACTTAAGTCTGTAACACTGTATCATCCATAAATATGCTTTGCATCCAAAGTGTTGTGCCTGAGCCTACCACTTTTAATCCAGGTAACTTTGTAATCTTAGGTTCTTGTGACATTTTCTTCTCTTTTCCTTCCTTTTTCTAATCTATTTAGCAAATTAGATCTTAAGAATTAGGCAAACTATGTATCAATTTCATAATACAGTGGAATCGATCAATTTGTTGCCGATACTATGCTACAGATATGCTCAAATGGCAGACCCGATGATGCACCCTGATGGTTCGTTAAACTTTGTCACCATCTCTAGCTGACTTATTCGTGAAACATTCTTGTGAGCTTGTTCGTGACTTATTCTGTTGTTGACCTGCTAGTCTAGTCATTTTTGCCTATCTGTACAACAAATGTGCTTTTTCTAAATAGGTGGACGCAGTGGTATTTCTAGTGGACGCATGGGACAAGGAGAGGTTTGCAGAGTCCAAGAAGGAACTGGATGCTCTCCTCAATGACGATGCCTTGGCAAATGTCCCGTTCCTCGTCCTAGGGAACAAGATCGACATCCCATATGCGGCATCTGAGGAGGAGTTGTGCTTCCACCTAGGCCTGCACCACTTCATAACCGGGAAGGGCAAGGTTAAAATTACCGACCCCAATGTCCGCCCCGTTGAGGTCTTCATGTGCAGCATCGTGCGCAAGATGGGTTACGGTGATGGCTTCAAATGGCTTTCGCAATACATAAAATAGGACCCTATTTTGATGTGGCTCAACCTGTCATTTGATTTTGGATTTTAGTGGGATGCAGTGCATGGCCATCCTGATGTTTTCCATTCGTTTCGCATGGTACACAGACAAAGACAGGATTACATCTTCCCCTTCGAGCTATAGTTCCTCATGTGATGCTCGATTTTTTGTTGCTACAACTTGATCTGTTACAGTTTCTCATGAGCAATTTATACTTGGATTGATCTCTTGTTTTGGGACTGATGGTCCACTGACATAGACGCAGCTAACTAATGTTTGGCGTTATCAAACCAGCTTAAGCTTCCATTCTAGATGAGACCTGGAAGTAACTGTGTCCTAGCTTAAGGGCTCTATATTTTGGGCCTCTAGTTTCGATGCTAAATTGCCAAGTAGAAAGATTGCTGCTAATGTGCCCCACATGTTGGTTGCTTGAAAGTAAGCATGCATAGCTTTCTGATGCCCATTCTTTGAGCAATCAAAAGTAAGGTAACATTCGGACAATCACTCGAGATACTAGGTTATTCATTATGAATAATAAGGGCAGTTTTTCAAGAATAATTTACTAATATGGTGAAACAATCAATCTGTTGCTTATGTCAATGCACTTCATTTATCCATCTTAATCAATATGGAGCAAGGGATACTTTAACTAAGCCCGGTACTACCAGCTCTACTATAATGCACGGATCGGTACATTCGTGTGTCTTTGTCTCCTTATGACTTAAAAAGCCCAAGGACGAACAAGAAAGAAGTCTTTTTCATTTTTCTCCCTTTTAGATCCTGGTTTTCATTCCGTGTGCATTATATATATATTTTTTAATGCCCCAACAGGAATATAATATATTTTATTTTATTTTATTTTTTAAGCTTCTGCATCATCAACTAGATTTTCAAAAATAATTAAAATACTGACTAAAATATCTCATAAATAAATAAATAAATAAATAAATAATATGATGTAATACGATAATTCATCCATTTAACTTGTTAGTCTAATCACTAATCTAAGATACTCGAATCTAGCCGTCACAGGCGACGTGATGATGAACTTTTCGTGCGTGCTGCATCGTGTGGAAAGATCGAGTTCTGTACGATGATGGTACGTTGTTACACATCTACCCTTGCTGAGTTTTAAGAATAGCGAACATGACCCTACATGCTGTACCTATTAAGATTTTAATTTGAGTTGATAATTATAATTAATTATTTTTAGTATTCTTTTTTTTTTTTCTTTCGAAAGTCAATTCTTATGTTTATGAAAATGAAACATTTAACCCATTACTTCAATAATTTTTTTTAAATTTTTTTAATCTTATAAAATTATTTTTTTAATCATATATAGAGATTTTAATATTTTATTTTTATAAATATAAAGATCCTAATATAATTTTTAAAAATATAAAGATCGAAATACTAAAAATAATTAATTACAGAAAATAATATGTAATTAACTTGTTATATAAGATGCTTAAGCATAATCATATATTTGAAGATATATGTGACATGTATTTAATTAGATAATTTAATCTTTTTCTTATCATTCTTAAATGAAAAAGACGAGCAATGAAACACGCAAAAAATAATTTTTTTTTTCTTAACATTCATTTTTTTCCTATGTAGAATAGTGATATCGAGTGGCAAGTGCCGGTCGGTCTAATTAGAATTGGGCAAAAGACCCGGCCCTGGGAGGGATCGACACCGTCCGGTCCGGTCCAGTCGGTGCGGTGCCCGACCTGCAGAGATTTCTAAGGGACACCGCGTTCGTTGGGCGGACTCTTACCTGCTGCTTTTTCGTCTCCAGATCGTTATTCCCGGCTTTCCGCTCCCTCGCTTGCACTGGATTGCCATTCGATGAGTTGAATTAATAGGCGCAACGATCGCTTGTTGGGAGGGGGAAGGGACGTCAACCCGTCGAATCGTTGCCCTGCGACTTGCTGCGGGTCGCCAGAATCGCCTTCAAGCTTTTGATTTTGAATCCGGTTGTTCTCTTGCTGTGATCTCTGTCTGCAGCGCGGCGCCTCGCGTTGTCGCCTCCTCTTGATTGCGTCTGGAGAGTTTGGAGCCAAAGGTCGAAGCTTCGTACGATTTCAGCAGCACATACAGGGGACAGAAGGCGGGAAACTTATAAGGGTTTCGATGGGGAGAGTGAAACTGAAGATAAAGAGATTGGAGAATAGCAACAGCCGGCAGGTCACCTATTCGAAGAGGAAAACCAGGGTGACGAAGAAGGCGAAGGAGCTATCTATTTTGTGCGATATCGACCTGGTCCTTCTCATGTTCGCGCCTAATGGGAAGCCTACCATATGCGTCGGAGACCGCAGGTACTAGCTACTATTACCACTCGGTCATCTTTCATGGCCATGCGGTTGTTTCAATAATTTGGCAGTGTTCTTTGCTATATCAGATTTTGAGAAACATGTTCTTTCTTTTTTTGTCTGATTGCTGCTGAATGTTTCTAAGTGTGATGATGCATTTTGAGTGGGTTATGTATGTTGTTTAGTTGAGGTTGAACCTCAGGGTCATGGTAAGGTTGCTAGGTAAGTAAAGTTTGGGAGTAAGGTTGCATACATTGACCCTTTCTAGATCTTGTATTTGGCAGGAGCCATGTGCATTGAGCTGCCCTTATATTTGTTGTTTAATTCTGTAAATAGTCTTTCATAGGCAATGGAATGAGATCCTCTTGACTGGCAATGTCCGCTAGAAGTCTTCTTACGCATGACCATGTATATTAATTGATTAGTTCAAGGAGAGGACTTATAATAGTTACAATATGGAAATAGATGTGGAAGCACTATCCTCTATTATACGAGGGTGACTTTTTGGTAAATAGTAAAGGTGTCCTCCCATAATTCCCCTGCATCTCTTATGCACTTTTACTCTAATGCATTCTTCTTTTTGTCTAGTAGCAATACTGAGGAAGTTGTTGCAAGGTTTGCTCAAGTATCCCAACAAGAAAGGGCAAAAAGGCATGCTCAAATTCTCATTGGCTTTTAAATGTGTTTCTTTGTGAATTATATGTCTCTGATGTCACCTTTCAACTTTTTGTAATTTTAACAGAAAGTTGGAGAGTCTTGAAGTAAGTTTGTTCGCCATTCTGCAGTGATCAATATATTGAGTATGATCATTCCATCTTTGTTACAGAAACTTCAATTCAAGCATCCGAGGATCATTATCACATACTTTGCAAAACTTATGTCCCCTTTTTTTCCTAGGTTCTGAAGAAAACATTCAAGAAGTTGGACCACGATGTTGATATCCAAGAGTTCCTTGGTTCCAGGTACTGATAGTTTTTATATACTTGGCATATGTTACATAAATGTTCCAAATTTCTTATGCTCTTTTGTTTTTCTTGCAGCACCCAAACAGTTGAGGTATTTATCATTTGACATTTCCTACCACATCATCATTTTCAGTAAATATCATTGTTGAACTATTTGAAATTCCTGTTACTAATTAAAACCCTGTGTGCAGGAGATAACTAATCACTGGTCGTCATTGCATGGTCAACTATTAGATGTACAAAAAAGACTCAGGTGCTGTACCTTAGTTTTCTATTTTTTTTGTCTTTTTTTTAATATGATATACTGTGATTTCATAGTGATGGCCTGTAGCTACTTAAGTTTTGCAAGTCATATAAAGTGTTGTAGCAGGACACCTCAACTTCCAAGGAATCATAAAACTATAAGAGGAATAATTTCTGCAGATGTGGATTTGTCATTTAGAACAAGCAACATAGGTCAAGAAACTGAAAGTTGTTTGCTATGGCCTTTTCCTTAAATTTAGAAAGCCAATTCAGTGCATATAATGGAAGTTTCCAAGATAAGACCCACTGAAAAATAGTTTGAGAGTACTCTGTAATAAAGATTGTAGTTGGTCAGAATTTATGTTATCCTTGTAAGGCAGAAACAGTAGTTTTGGTCTCCCCTTGAGGGAGAAAGAAATTTATAATTTTATGTAACCATATATAGACTCCCCCAGAGGTATATTTGTGCTTCTCGTGCGTGTAACTTTTCCCTTACGAAGCTTAACAATTCCATTAGCTGACGGCAAATGGCTGGAATTAGGAGTTTTCTGTTGTATCCGAGAAGAATCCAAAGCCAAAGGTGAGATTAGAAGTTGGGTATTAGAAAATGAATCATAGGCAGAAGCAGGAGTATAACTAACTGTCTTCTATCATTGCTCCAGTCCTTAAGTTGTGCAGTGAGAAGATTTTTAAGATCAAACAATTTCTTTCTTCATGATGTACGATCGAACAATTTCATTAAGATCAATGTTATATCAGCTTCTTCACCAAGAACACAATGAACTTAGAAATAGCTACTACAGGACAGTCTTCTACAGTTCCTTTTTCCTGATAGGACGTTTGTTTTTCCATATGAATGATTGAAATGCCATTTGTCCTAGGTACTAATCAACAGTTTTACATGTCTGTAAACTTAGTCTTCAATTGTGTTTGCGAAACTGAAGTTGATGCACATTTGAGTCCTTTTAATCATTCCTAGTTCAACCATAAATGCTGCTGGAAAACAATTTTTAGGTTGAAAATACTAATTATTCCAGCTCATTTTGTGTATTTAACAATTTTTTTTACTTTTCCTCCAGCAATTGGGCTGACCCAGACAAGATTGATAACATAAACAATATTACCACAATGGAACAATCTCTTAAAGGAATCTCTTGGCCAAATTCAAGTGCATAAGGTAAAACATATTGGGGTTCTGAATTTATGATCATAAATGGACCATTTTACTGAAGCTTCTGTTGTTTTTGGTACAAATAGTTTTCTTTTTAATGTATATGGATATTGCCAATGAATTAGAGAGCCTTTTGAGTATATCCATAATGTTGTATGCAATACCATAATCATGTTGACCTGAATTAACAATTGCAGAGAATTCCTTCTTTGGGGGTTTAGCTTGGTCGCTTTTAATCCTATGAATTTTGAATAGCAATTGATAATCCTGATCGTATGGTAATGATAACACCATCAAATGACAGTTCATAAAGTTCTTGTCATGTTAAGATTTACCATTCTGACTACTTTCCCTCTCTATAATGAATGTGTATTAAGTTTATGAGAAAGCAATTTAAGTCATCTCTTATATCTAAATATTCAATTTATCAAAATTTTGTTTGTTAGCTTGGACAGTTCTTCTAAACTGCAAACTAAAACCAAACAGAAAGGTAAAATTACCAATTATTATTTTACATTCCCCATGAAACTGAATCAAAGGTACTTGTTCGGTGATTTTGCTAATGGTTCATTACTTCATTTGTATACCTTCTCTAGATAAACTGGCATGTGAAGTTTATGGGAATATAAGTTGTTTTAAGACAAAATACAATGCTTCAGAACTTCTATTCAGTATGTTGTCATCCTCTAAAAATTTAAGCTATTTAGATGTTATATGGAAGATCAGAAATATGGCAGCATATATCTCATAGTTTTGGTACATAAACTATTACAAAATTGATCAGGTATTTTGTTACTCAAACAGCTTCTATCCAACAACATGCAAGGATGAGCAAATTAATCACAAAATTGATTAAATGTTGTGTGACTCAGAGAGCCTTCACCAATTAAGCATGCAAGGATGAGCTTTAACACGTGAACCAAACATTTAAGCCAAAATGACTAAATAATAGGTAGCTAAATCCACACTACAGGTCTATCATCTTTTTATTCTTCTGATGTAGAACGAGTATTAACAATCTCTTCTTGTCAAATCTTAAATATTTGACATCCTCATTGGGCTTATACATTAGGTTAGGCATCATGATGTCTGACTTTCAAGTTTGCAACTTTCTCATCAAACACCATTATAAATCGGAGTGCAACAATCTCCTCCACTAGTACCAATAATGTCCACCACAACAAGAATCCTTATAACAAGCTTCTTTTTAGGCTTAACTCAATGCAATGCCTATTCTCAAAGTCATATGATAACCTTAGTCTTGCTTGTGTCAACCCATAAGATTGGCTCAAAGGGGGTGTTCACGACCCATGCACTCTTCTACTAGCTCAACAACTTGCAAGCTCAGTCTGGAAACTGGTCACCCCATATTTTTAGTGATATGCCACTATGTTCATGCACAAGGCCATTGCCTTGTGACTCTCCTTGTAACGGACAACATGGATATGGATCATACAATATTCACTCTTACTTTCATGTTTTATAAAAGTTTTACTTTTGAAAATTCTTTGTTTTATTTGTCTTGACAGGGGAACTTTGGAAAGCAACTTATTTCTGTAGATTACAGTGGCCAGGTAAAATGTCTTTTTAGTCGTGTCCTCCCTTTCAAGTGTTTGTTGCTCTATGCAAGGGAAATGGCACATGCATATTTATAAAGGGAACTAAGCTGATATAGTTCTGTCACTTTTGTTGTTCCAGAATGACATCCATCCATCCACAGGATTAGGCTGTGAGCAAGGAGCCTCACCCGTTTCATGGCTTCATATCAATGATGATCAGCAATTGATGCTTCCACAAGATGCTAATCTGCTACCTTGGAGGTGAGATGGCAATATAATTGCTTCCTATCATTCTTCATTTAGTAAGTAGCTATTGTTATTTTTCGAATACAGTCGTAATTTTGTCTTATCTGTGCTGCTTCTTGTTTGCCCAATCATATACTGCAACCTATCATTCTTCATTTACTAAGTAGCTTTTGTTATTTTTAAGATACAGCGAGTCTTTAGTTATTTGCTATCTGTGTCATTTCTTATTTGTCCAATCATAGTCTTCTTCCTATCATTCTTCATTTATTAAGTAGCTGTTGCTATTTCTAGGATACAGTCATTTGTAGTTTTGTGCTATCTTTGCTATTTATATCTCCAATCCTAGTCTAGGAACGTATGGTCACATTGCAATGATTTTCATGAACTTGTAGGGCCATCAGCAACTGAACTAATCCATTTATCCATAAAAATGGTAGCTAATTCTTTTTTATCAGCTTAACTGGATGTTGAATGTTCATTTTACCTATATCTAATTTTTTCCCTTTTAGACTTGGTACTTGAACGTTTAGCAGTGTTAAGTATCCACTAATTTCAACTGCAACTTATGTGATGCTTTTCAACTTTCTAATGTACTTCATTTGGGATATCAATTTTAAGCAAGTTGTAGTTTTTGGATAGTTATTATTGACACTTCGAAAGATTTCTCTGAATAAGGATATGATTTGTTAAACCACTATTCAAGATCAAAATACTCCAAGATCATGTCCAACCTCCAACTACATGTGAATCATCACCAGGACCTTCCAGTTTCAATTAATTCAAGTACAATCTAGAGTTGTCCAAACTCTTATGGAAAGTTGATGTGTAATTTTTTAGAGACATTGGATGCTCCATGGGCACATATCTTAAAACTTATCATGCATACTTCAGCACAGGTGAACAGACAGGGGCCAATGACCAAATACAAGAGGAGTGCTTGCATGAATATAGTCAGAATACATGTTTGAGGTGACAACTGGGAGGACAGTTCCCTACAACTCTTACGGTTGGAATTTGCTATGTGAAAGAACATTCAAGCCTGAGGCAGAAAAAAGCTTGCAGGAAAGTACTATAGATTACCAAGTGTATCACTTTGATGCTAGCTTTCACAATTGGGTTTCCACATCTGGGACATGTGGTGTTGCAATATATGACGAGCAGTCATACACCCAAGTAAGATTTTGAATCATGTTTTCTCTTATTCTGTTCCATAATTGGTTGATTGAAAGTGCAACCTGAAACATTGGCAACCACAAAATTTAGGAGGTTGCATGGTCATGCTTGAAGGTTTTGTCCCATCCACCTATGATGTATCTACACTCACCAGCAGTTGTATGGTTTGCCATGCACCCCAGCCTAACAGGTGTTCCCTGCATCCCCAGCTGTCAGTGTTGGTTCCTGGGTCAGGACACATTTTAGGACACAAGACATTTTCAATTAAGATTGAGATATTTCATGACACCAAAAGTGTATATGGGATATGCTTAGCACTCCAAGAATGAAAGGGAGACACATGATGCCTATTTGTTCTTTTCCTTGAGTTGAAGTTAGATTGAACTAGAAGTGATCTCTGCTCCTAATTTATATCTTTAAATGTGTTGTGATTTTTCATTTAGTTATACATTCTGCCACTCGATGCTTTCCCCCTCTTAAATTTTGCATAATCTCCTTCCAGTGTGCATATTTCGAACTTCTGAATTAGTAAACCAACTTATCTAGTAACTATCATTTTTCTTCTTGTTATATTCCATATTGTAACTGGTAATTTGCAGCTTCAAGTGATGGGATTATCCTAATTCATGCAATATTGTATCTGATATTTTGTTAGCAATCTCAAAGCTTCAAATTGCCTGATCTTAGATGTCAGGATCATGGCCAATGAGAGGGTAAATCCTCTGTTACCCTTTCTGATGTCTTTCTCAGAATAAGAACCTCAAATCTCATAAAGCCCTCGTGCACACGGAAGATGCCTGGGATATGTAATGAGAAAGCCCTGTAGATGTCAGTTTCATGTGTTGCCTGATTGATGATTTCCTGCTTGCCATTGCTTATGCTTTGCCTGTTAATCTAACTCTTGTTTTCACTGTACCTAATTTTGCAGCAATGTTAGAGAAAAGAGCTGGCTGATAGCAGGAGTCTTCAGTAAATACAAACTTAATCCATTGCTTCGAACAATATCTAGGCAACTGGCGATACGAAATGGAACCATAGAGTGCTGGTATGATCGTTGTGTATTCCTGTAACAGGAGAATGTTTTAGATAATACTCTGCCGATGGTGCTCAACCGTGCAGCCATTCAACCGTGTTTAGGTTGTTTGTAGGTCATGAGGTTTCGTCTTCTCCTCTTGTTTCTTTTTCCTTTTTTTTTTCCCTGTAGTTGTTGATCATTCTCTGAACTTCTCTGAACTTCTGCCTCCTCTTGTGTACCGATAAACTGCAACGGAGATTATTGACTTTGTAAAAGTGCTGATGTGAACCAACTTGACAATGTCAAGTTTTTTGCTTATGATCAGGACTGGATCAATCCATCTTGAGTTTTGATGTTCACCTTTGTTCTGATCTTTTCGAGCTTAGCATGCTAATTCAACATGAAAAAGTTAATTGTGGTGTGGTTTTTCTTAGCGCTGAATAGATTCCTTTGTCTGAGAACTGTTCCAATCGACAAGACGATTTAATCATACACCACAGTTAGAACTCTGGGAGAACTATTCTCTGGTCATTGAAGTTTCCCTCACTTGAGAGAATTGAGTTAGAATGATTAGCTGAAAAATTGTCCTGGTGATGTTAGTAATATGATATTGAGACAAAAGATGTCCATATTGTCAATGAGAGGTGTTTCACAAGGGCTTTTCTAAGGAGTTACTCTTTCCAAGCCAAAAATGAATCATAGGCTATCATCACCCATCCAATAATTCATATACCAGTTGTTCTTTAGCTAAGTGAACCTTCTGCCTTGTCTTCCTATGATATGCCACATCATTTGGAAGCTTGTGTTTGTAATTAACTCCTACTAGTCCAACTTCATCAGCAACAAGATGATGGTAGCACAACCTGTCAACACCTGTGTTGTCCATTAGTGAAAGAGGTAGGAGTTGCTGATGTGTCAATCAAGTGTTGCTGGTCCACCAGTTTGCCAATCAAAACTGTGGATGCTGGAAACTTGCACAACAAACACCCTAAGATGAGCTCATGGCAGGTCAAGACATTGACAACACAAGCATGAAGCACAACTCAGGAAACAGTGGCAGGCATTTAAGTGGCATGTGTGTGCCATTTCATGTCAAGTATCCAACCACCTCTTATATCAATCACATTAAACCATGTGGCATATGATAGAAGAATACTCCAACAACATAAAACCATTTATCTAGAAAGAGTAACAGCAAATGCAATGGTATGAAGCAAACCTGTGGATTCCAACCACTACCAAAAACTTTTCTTACAGATTGAATGAACAAATGTAGCTGTACAGGAATGCACATTGCCATCTCTGATGCCAACCTTCTTTTCATTTCAGACCAAGACAGCTGATGAGGTTGATGAAGGAAGAAGCAGTGTATCAAATGGTAGAAGAAAAAGCTCTTGTTGGGATTTATTGGAAAGAATCAGCTCAAGCCTCTCAATTGTACATATAGGCTGAAATGAACATAATCACAGGAAAGAAGTGCTTATCAGGCTTCTGCGGCAGCAGTGAAGTCGAGGGAGAAGCAAGAGAACGAAGAATTCGAGTTGAGATCAGAGCATGGATCAGGGAAAACTGATTCAGAATATCCAGAGACATTAGAACATGACCAAGAATTAGAAGGATCTGATGTAATGGACAGTGCGATATTTGAAAGACAGATAGCGGTGAAGGGATCATTTTCAATTCCTGAGAAGAATCCGGCGGTGGATATGTTGGTTCCAACAATGTTCTTGAGTGTGACCTGCTTAATCTTCGGGAGAGCATCTGGATCATACTCATCATTTGGATGACCACCACAGTGACCGGTGAACCGAAATGCCTCATGCACGTTCTCCATCTCGACATTTGATACAACTATATCTTCGATGAAGCCACCTCGCCCTCTTGTGGTCTTGAAATTTATGCCGGTTAACGAATTGTCGATATGGAGATGCTCGACGTATATGAATGAGATTCCACCTGACATCTCACTGCCAAAAGCGAGAGCAGAACCGAGGGGTGTCTGCAGATGGACTTTGCTGATACGGATATACGTCGAAGGCATGCCATAAGAGATGCCATAGTTGTCCCAACCACTTTTAAGGGCAATCGCATCATGTCCGACGTCAATGCTGCAGTCTTCAATGCATAAATTGGAGCAAGAATCTGAAGAGCCCAAATAGGATTGATAAAGATTAATCTGCTATTCCATCAGCTAAATAGGCTTAAATATTCAGAACAAGAAGATTGGTCTGTCATCAATGATTTAACAATGTACTTGTGATCACTTTTGGCTGAGTGAAAATTTTGTGAACAATGTACACGAAAACTTTTTTCTCAATGATGTTAAGAAAAGTATTAAGTTTTGTCGCTTTTAGGAGTTCTTGCGAATGAGACTGAGGATCATTTAGGAATTTATATCAAGGAAATGAGGATCAACTCCTATCGATCCAAACTGTGTAGTACAGCATCAAATTTACTCTTTTGAATACACATAATAAACTAATTTACAAGGTTTAAAATCAGGAAAAACATTAAATGTGGAATTGCTTTCCGAGAGAGGAAAAATGGGTTTGACAACTAAATGAAAGTTTAGCTAAGATTTGTTAACACATAACATTCGCAGAGAGGAGTATGAAAACATAAGAAACAAAGCTGATAATAATAATAATAGTAATAGGTACTTGCATTATTACCTGGTACTATGCCATTTGTATATGGAGAATCGGACGAAGCATGAATTGTTATGTTCTGAATCTCAACATTTCTGCATCACATGAACATGACTCTTTTGTGAGAAAAATTCCAATTCCAATTCCAAAGAACAAAAACAAGCCGCTAACTTTGCTTGAAAGAACCAAGGAAACAGGATCCATAATATACCTGCAGTAGACAGGATGAATGCTCCAGGCAGGGGAATTCAAGAAAGTCAAATTTGAAACCACGATATCATTACAATTCACTAGTTCGAGAAGGTGAGGACGGCTATAGTTCAGAGATTGCGAGGAAAACCACTCCCACCAAATAAGACCTTGCCCATCGATGGTGCCATTATCACCTGTCGCGAAGATTAAATCAAGTATTTTACACTCAGAAATAGGACTAGCAGCCATAAACATGAAATGTCTGTGCGTGACACATCAAAGAAGCCATGCCTGTTATCACTACATCAGTCAAGTTATATCCATTTATCAAGCTGCGATGCCTTGCACCGGGTAGATCTAATCCTTGACCATAAGAGGGTAAGGACTCGACGATAGGCCATTGTGATGAATCCTGAACGCGAAAAAGAAAAAAGATTAAGCGACCATTTCGAAAATTCTAGTCTGTGGATATAAAGGCTGTGACGTCAAATCCCTCTAACATCTTATTTCTCAAACTCCTTTATCTTAATTGCAGCACATCGATATCTCCAGGGCATCGAAGACAACATTTTGACCATATTTCCCTCGTTCCAGAATGCAAAGTATTTATATAAGAAATACGAATGATTCAAGTGAATTAAAACCAAAACGAAATCATGAAGAGTTAATTATGCTCCGGTAACTTGGTAACCGCTACCAAATTTCGATCCACAAACACCGAGGCCAAGAGAAATATATACATCATATTAATCTGAAGATTAAGGCAGCAGTACCAATCGAAGCAAGTCCAATTCCACTATTTCGAGTTCAGATCTGGCACTGAAGATGCCTCTTATCATTTACTTCAACTATGGTAGTGTGCTATAATTGCCGAACATATTTAGAGAACATTTATTTGGTAGAATCAGAATACTTATTATAGCTAAATTTGGCTAGAATTAAGAAGAAATAGCAGACAGAATAAATTGATGTCTATTCATTATAATTCAGACCTGACTCCCGATTATAATGGCATCTTGCTCCAGGAAGAGCGTGAGATGACTGGTGAGATTGAAGCTTCCAGTGAGCCATCTCCCCTGAGGCACATAGAGCTGAGCACCTCCTTTGTCGGCAAATGACCTCAAATAGAACACTGCATTCTGAAAGGCCACTGTGTTCAGAGTAACTCCATCTCCGACCGCTCCAAACTCCGTGATGGCCACACTGTGTGGCCTTGACGTCGAGATGTGATTGTAGTTGCAGTAGCCATCACTGCTTCCACTGGCTTCAATGGCGTCCGCGACAGCTAAAATTAGTATCACAATTGCCTCTGGAAGACAGGCAGCAACAAATGCACAATGGTCAGCACCTGAAATAGCATGTGTGCTTTCTGGAATTGGCAGCAATTCGACATCAATGTAAAGACCAGCAAGAATGGATGGTGGTGATGATTCATAACAAAAAGGGCAAGCCATTGTGCCAGTCACTTTCCATCAGCAATCAAAGAAACAGAGAAGGATGCAAAAGGAGTCGAAGCTCTCAGAAGGATGAAAGAAGAGATCTTTGCAATATTTGCTGCAGAAGACCTCAAAACATTTGTGATCCGAATGGGCCATTTCACACAAAGCAAGGACTGATTGCATAACTACTGCCATTGGTTGAGCTTAGAATCACAGTTCACATAGCCACTTCAATAGAGAAACTCATGGTAAAAAAGCTAGAATTTGGCATGGCGAAAGACGGATGAAAATTACAACTCCAACAAAAACAAGGAGATAAATCACAAAGCTACCAATATGACATCAACCCAACACAGTGGAGTGCTGATCACCAAGAAAAATGAATCATTTATCTTAGAAAACAATGAGAAAAGGCAAGGAAAAAAAACATACTTACTAGCCTCTTCATGAATCCCCCCTTGAGACAAGGGGCAACAGAAGGCCAGAATCAAGCTGTTCCAACAGCAGAGGATTGAAGAAGAAGAAGAAGAAGAAGAAGAAGAAGAAGAAGAAGAAGAAGAAGAAGAAGAAGTAGGATTACTGATGTGAGAGAGCAATAGGAGGAAGCGCAGGGAGAGGAGGAGGAGTGGCACAAAAGCCAGGAAGCTGCCCATTTATAATAAAAGAAAACTAGAAATGATAAGGAAAATAGCAGGAAATCCAAGTGTAGATTGACCAAAGACTTGAGACTCAGATTCTGACACCATTAGGAATTGCTTGTGGTGATGTAGACAGGAGAGTGGCCAGCCAATAGGAGTCAGTGGGTGGAGACATGGAAGAGTCACTTTTGGGTGGGCAATTTAGTCTCCATGAAACAGAGCATATGGAAGCAAGAAAAAAATAAGGAAGACAAGGGGGTCCTCCTCTCCATGCCAACTAATAATAACATTTCAGTGGCTCACCCCCTTAAAAACCATTGCCTGAGAGAGAGAGAAAGATAGAGAGAGAGAAGAATTTTACAGCAATGCAGTAGAACTTCAGTTAACATGTTGCCAACAAAACACGACAGGAAATCCAATACAAGTAAACGACTGCTGTCTTAGAGAAAACCCCTAATTCTTTCCTCTCATGCTCTTGAATAGCAGTGAAAGAGTCAATGCATGCTATGTATGTGTATATACAAGGAAATGGCATTCGGCGGCTCACACAAGACGATAGGAAAGACGGTGCATGTCAACGACTGTTGCCTTAAGAAACCTGTTGTGTTTTCAGCCACATCCTTTCCTCTCATCTTCTCCCCATGCCAACTAAATTTACCACAGTGCAGCTCCTGATTGATAAAAATGTTGCTTTCGTCTGGATCAGAGTTGCTGATCTTAAGGTACAGAGGATTTGTATCAGGTACAAACATGAAGTGTGGATATGTGATTGTATGCATATCTGTGTATCAGAGAGAGAGAGAGAGAGAGAGAGAGAGAGTGGTGGACAGAGCAATGTGGACACCAGCTTAGTGAATCAGGGATTGGTTTCATGCAGATGTTTGAGAGGGGGGGATGGGGATGTGATGTGAGAGGGAAATGGCTGCGGCTGTAGCCGTGAGCGAAACAGAGCGGTGGGGTAGAGTGGGTGCATGGGACTGCGTGTCGCATGTGGGTTGCCAGGGAGGAGGTGGCCCCCCACACCTTCAATCATGCCCTTTAGCCTGGCGTTGCTCAATCACTTTTTGACATAACATCTGTTTACACTAAACATTGTAACGCACTCGCACTCTCTCTCTCTCTCTCTCTCTTCGATGGCTGATGAGAGGGAGATGGTGACTTGGGAATCCCGGTTGGGTCCACGGAAGCATGGTGGAGACAGAAACCATGGGAGGGGTGAGCTGTGATGTTTGGTGAGAGGACGAGGGTGGCGAATGAGAGGGTGATGTTGAAAGGCCTTTTGGTTCACTCGTATTCAATTGCGTTGATGAGTTCTTGGAATTCCACTCTGCCCATCTGTTATTTCTTGTTGTTTTCTCTGTATTCTCCATCGATGAAGACAAGCTGTGTTTTGACGGGAATGCTTCGGGAGTCGGCCAGGCGGTGGGGGAACGGTGAGAGCGTGGGTGAGGAGGTTAGGTCAGGAGAGCTCATAGAATTCTATGAAGGCTGGTGAATCACTCACTCCATTTATTTCTGGAGAATCATACAGATAACCAACCCACTACGAGGTCAGCATGCATAGTCTTCTGGTTGGGTATGAAGGCATTGATTCTTGAGCTCCAAAGAAGATAATTAAGAATAAGGAATCTTCTTAATCGATATGAATGATTGGGTGTTGCTGCCTTGGTTGGATTATTATGTTGAGGAAACAGTTGGTACTTATTCTCTATGCTTCTCGGATCAAACCACTTTGCTGCTGGTTCTTATTTCACTTTTCTCAGCATGTGTTGTTATATATGCTATCATCGCAAGGTCTCAGGCTGAAGGAGCTGAACGTGTTATCCTTCCTCCACACTCTGAATGTGTTTATATGCCGACGAAAGATGGAAGCTGCTGAATGTGTTATTCTCCCCACTCTTTAAACATGATTGCAGAGTTTAATTGCACCTGTACATTGAACTACTTGTTCTAAATAGACTTGAAGATGATTCACTTGCAGATCACCAAAAGATGTATATATAGTAGGTGAGTCGTGAATTCTGTCATCTGACAAAAAGATGTATATATCGGTGAGAAGTGAAAGCACAGCAACTCACCTCCACTGGCACCAAGAAAACATGCACCTTGATTGGAATCCAATGACCTGAATGTCCATGATTCAGATGGAAACCCGAAACAAGTAAGAAATCCTTGAGATCCTCAGTTGCTGCGTCCCCGAATTCTACAACACACGACACTAAAAGTAAACCCTAATTGACTGAACTGTTATTGCTCAAGAACAGCTCAACTGACTCGGACCCTGAACCCACTGCTGTTTCTTCTTCCTCTGGCCCTTCCTCCCCTTAGAGCGTACGAAAGGCTTTGTATGGCTGTGCGGCACACCAGGAGCTTTACCATAGTGTTTAACAGCTTTGCGGGCATTCTTTGGGCCTCCCAAGAGAACCTATAGACAGAACATGCTAGATCGGAGAACAATTTAAAGCCACTACTGAGAGTCTTTTCACTTAAATTGCTCGTACAAAATGCTCAAATCTTAACAAGCTATATAAACTAATCCTGAGGAAATCAATCCTGAATATTTTTAAAGCCACTACGGAGAGTCTTTTTACTTAGAAATGCTCCTTCACAATGCACAAATGTTAAGAAGCTATATAAACCAATCCTGAGTGAATCCATGGTGCAGTATCAAGCCCCTGGAGTCCATAGCAATGCAAAGAGTTCAAAGGAAATGCATCATTCTGTCAAAAAAGAAATAAAAATGCCTCCAAGCTAAAATACTGTAGCACCAGACTCGTTTCTATGATGCAATTGCATTGTCCAACAAAATGCACTGCACTACAGATGTTCTACCAGTCACAGTAAGCACAAGATCTTACCTCAATATTAAAAGAATCTACTCCCTTAAATATAGTTTCAATCCCTTGGAAAGAAAAATCTGCAGTCGCTATGGGTATTCAAATCAAATCGAAAAACCGAACCGAATCAAACCTGAATCGAATCGGTTCAACACAACCAATTTTAATTTTAAAAAATACTAACTCAACCCAAAAGCCCCAAAAATCCTACTAAAATCTCTTCCCAAACTCGACGAGTTCACCGCCCTTCCTTTGTCTCTGCGGATATGAGTCTTATTTTTTTGTCATCCTTCTTCGTTAACAATCCCTTTGTTTATTTGTATGATTCCTTTGTTGATTTGTATGAATCAATGCATATCCTTCTCATTAAGAAAAAAAGGGCCGCATGTGAAGTCATTATTCCTCTAGGGCATCTTTCAATAAAAAATAAAAAACCACTTGTGCATAGGTTCAATTGTTTAGAATATATAAAATGATATTTGTGATATAAATTTTTTTAGAATATAGGTCTAATTGGATCAAAATTCTGGTTTGGTTTAATTACACTGAATTGATTCACCGAGCCAAATCGGTTCATTTGATATATATGTATATATACATATATGCATATATATGTATATGTATATACATACACATACGTATATGTATATATATATATGTATATATGCATATATACAAATATATATATATATATATTAAATTATTTAAAATTGAAAATTGATTAACCAAACCGGATTAACTGGTTTTGAATCGGTTTGATTAGGTAGGTCCGAAATGGTTCCGGTTTTGAACCAAACCTTTTTTTCAATTTGGTTTGATTCGAACCTATTTGAACACCCTTAGCAATCATGTCCCAACCATGTAAGGTCAGCCACATTGATCCTAAGTTTCAAATGCTAATTCAAAAATAAAAGTAGTTTTTGAATATAAAGCCGGAAGCTGTATCATGCAAATTATTTGGTTGTTGGGAATAGTGAAAAGAGATCATAAAATCAACACTCACTCTAGTGTTGCAAGCTAAGTTTTAATAAAACAAAGCATAGACCAATGATAAGATGCAGGTCACCTCGGAATTAACCACTTGGATGAGTGATTACCTTATTTATTATGACTGCAATGGCCCACAAAAGGGTAAGAATAAGAACGCACCAAAGTCTATTTTGGTTGGTTGAAAGCTAGGACTTTATTGCAGGAAACAGACACCAAAGCAGTTACATCCAAAATACTAATCACAAAAGCTAGTGTTTCCCGAAACAAAGAAAATTGCACACCCAAGAATTGCCATAAACAGAAGAAAAGTTTGACAGAATATTCATTATTAAAGTAACGTAAGCCAGTATGAATTTTTGGGTGCAGAATATAATGTAAGTCACCTTATATTGCTCAGATATTGTCGTTATGTATTTTCTCTGATGTTCCAGAAAATGGAAGATCTCATAATGAGCTGGGATTATGAACAATATCATCACTGCAAGAGCAATGAAAACATAAATACACAGTTTGATAATAAGAGCATGTTGAACTGACTAAAACAAGAACCATCAGACTGATACATGTCAATATCATAATTGTGATAAAGCAAAATGTCTACTCCAAAGATAATGGAGCATGTATAACATCATTGAATGTTAAAAAAAAAAACCGTGTTGTTTCAGTTCCTGCCACAAAAAAATAATAACAACAATAACTACAATAAAACCGTGAGTTTCAACTATTTGGGATTGATTTCATAGACTTTTGCCACCATCAATTTTTTTTGCTATTAAAAAAAAGGGGATCCCTCATAAAGTTTAACAAATCATCATCAAAGTATTTCAGCATTAGCATAGTACAACATAGGCATCATCAGGAACCAAAACAACACTAAAAATCAAATCCGAAAGAAAAAAAAATGAGTTTTTTTTAACAACGGTGCAAAAGCAAAATTAAACCCTATTACACCTACCATATGTTTGATATCAAAATATAGAAAACATTAAAATCTCACCAACCACAATGTATCAGATGAACTTAGTTCACAATTTTGGTAAAAAATAATAAATTTTGGAAAATTCACTAGAAAAAGCTCCTCTTATTAGCAGAAAATCCAACACGAAGAGAAGTTTCTATGTTGTAATTGCATTCTCCAACAACATGCACTGCATTACAGATATTTCACTAGTCACAATATGCACAAAAACATACCTCAAGATTTAAGAGGATTGACTCCCTCAAATATAATTTCAATCCCTTGGAAGAACTGAACATAAAGAATATATTTTCAAATGTGAAGTCAGTCATACTGATCCTTATTTTCAAATGCTTTATCAAACATAAAAACTCAATCCCGCCATAGAAGTAATCACTTGGATGAGGAATTTTCTAATGATGTCTGCAACAAGTCACCACACGTAAGAATAAGGACACACCCAACTCTAATTTGGTTGCCTGGTTGAATGCCAGAGATATATTGCAGCAAGCATACATCAGAAAGTAATTACATCAAAGTAAAGTCATTTAGATCAAAAAGCATCAAGATACTAATCACAAACACTAGTCTTCCAAAAACAAAGAAGATTGTACTCTCAAGAGTTACATGACATCACCATAAACAAAAGAAGAGGAAGCTTAACAAATATTCATTACTCCATGAATATAAGACTCTTCAAATAAAAAGGAGAAGCTTGGATTAATACAGTTATGGTGTATATTGCTCAGATATTGTTATGGTGTCTGTTCTCTGATGTTCCAAAAAATTGGAAGATCTCATAATGAGCTGGGATTAAAATCAATATCATCATTGCAAGGGCAATCGAAACATGAACACACACTATCCCAGACCAAAAGCATATTGAACTGACTCAAACAAGAACAAGCCGATGTTACATGCCAAAACCTACCAGCTCCATTGCAACCAAAGATAAGTAACAGTAGAATAAATTAATATACCACAAAACTCCAATAAACGAACCTACAATGTTGCAGTTCCTGACATACACAAATGAAAAAAGAAAAAAAAAGGAAAGTGTTCCCTCATAACGTACAACGAATCATCATCAAAACATTTCAGCATTAGCATGGTCAACATAGGCATCGTCGGGAACCAACAAGACTAAAGATCAAATCCAAAAGAAAAAAGCAATTTACCTTAGCAACAGTGCAAAAGCAAAATTGAACTTTATTACACCTACCAAATATTTGGGAATTTTGCTAAGGTAATAAATTTTGGGATATGCACTAGGAAAAGCTCCTTTTACTCGTTGACTGATCAAAACAGTCTAAAGGGATTGAAGATTCTATGGCATGGTTTGCAGAAAGGTTGAGCAGGAACAACCTTGATCCAATACTGAAGCCAACTGATTATTCAGGCAAATACCCATACTCGGGCAGTATTCATCGTGATTAGGTTCAAAATTCAAACAGACTGAAACTCGACATGGAGTAGCCAGGACTGGTGATAGTGACATCAGAAATTTTCAACCATACCAACAAAAGGTCATTTACAAAGGGCCATTTCCATTTTTACAAGCCTTGAGCAACAGCAGTTGAGTAACTTTGAGTTTTGAATGAACTCAGAACAACTTATACTGCTAAAGATCAAGAAACTGCAACAAGAAAACGATATCCAGAAAATTAAAGTCCTAAATCAGAAGTTCATCTATATAATTTTAGCATTCCTAATTGCAAACTGTAAGACATGTAAGTAAATTCTTGAGATACAATAATGCCATCATTCTCCATAATTCACTAGCAAACGGTCAATGTTCACAACTTTGGAAACACTGGTAGATGCAGATTTGAAGCACACTCCAGTCATGGCAATTTCACAAGGGTTCAAGAAATCATGTCTGCTAATTATAGTGACCACTCAAACAGAAAAAGAAGAATGAACTAAACAGATAAAGAAGACAATACTAGCATTCTATGATATCATTTC
Organism: Musa schizocarpa; assembly: GCA_900464855.2. Taxonomy (NCBI): domain Eukaryota; kingdom Viridiplantae; phylum Streptophyta; class Magnoliopsida; order Zingiberales; family Musaceae; genus Musa; species Musa schizocarpa. The sequence continues at coordinate 25,003,902 of LS990925.1, read as the reverse complement.
CATACTGATCGAACTAAGAAATAAGAGGTAACCACTACCATGTTCTGCCCAAGAGGAGCTCGGAGGGCGAGCTGATCGAAGGTCAAGCACTCCCTTCCAGACTTCAGGATCCTTGCCCTAGCCGTCTCCGTGAACTTCAAAGCCGTCACGTTCAATGCCGGCACATCGGACACTCTCTTATCATCCGTCACAGTCCCAACGGCTTATCTTGTCGTCCTAATTCCAACCGGAACATTAATGCGGCTCGAGCCTAGAAAGATATGAAGAATACTTGGCAAAGAATAAGAAGGAAGAAAAAAGATTGATCCTTTCCTTGCATGAAAGTGATGAAACTCTTGAGGGAGATGGGCGGCCGGTTGATTTTGCTCATGAACAGCCGCTTCAGGATCACTGTGTTGAACTTGTTCCCGGTCCTCCGCACCAGAAACCTGTAGAGTTGATCAAAAGAAGCACAAGAAGAAAGGGATCAAGCTAAAATCGCCAAACTAATCACAACAAGCCAGGCTGACCATCACGAGGAGATTGAGGTAGACATCATCGGATTTGGGGGCGATGCGGCTGGCCTTCTTGCTCCGGCCGCCGGCAACGAGATCGATACCCTACCATGAACATCAAAGAGAATAGGGTCAGCAGAATTCCACGAAGAGGAAAGAGAGGAAGGGAGGAATTACGGAGAGTAGGCGTTCAGACGATAGTCAAGAGCCCCAGTCATTCATTGCTCGGCGACACAGTCGGCCTTTATCTAGGACGGGAACCGAGCGACGAGGGTTTGTCGATACTATATATATATATATATATATATATATATATTTATTTATTTATTTATTTTATTTATTTATTTATTTATATATGCATATGTATATATACCTATATGTATATAAGCAATCCAACTTTGAAAAATTCTCACAACTTCGTTTGATCACGTGAAAAGATTTTTTTACCTCTTTCACTATTGAATCTGTCGTAGCCTTTTGCCTTCCTACGTCGACACTATCTCCTTAAACCTTTCCTTGCTTCTAGTGACGACTAAGAAGCCTACCACCAATAATACATCATTTCTCATAATTCTTAAATCAAAAGTTCATTTATATAATTTTAGCATTCCTTATTGCAAATTATTAGACATGAAACTAAATTCTTCACATACAATAATACATCATTTCTCATAATTAACTAAGATGATACATTATATAACTACCATCCATAAGTGACTCGAGAGTAGATAGACGAAGATTGATTGTTAAATAAACAAACACAATTAGAGGTGACAAAGATTTTATGATGTTATAGTCCGAGTTCATCCCACAAAGATTAGAATGCAATAGAAATATCACTAGAATGTGACATAATACAGCAGATCATAGTGGAATAGTTCGAGGCAATACAACACACACGGGAGAAGTCTCGTGAGAAACTTAATATATGAAGGTACGATTGAAATTAGTGGAAGCTCCATTTCGGTAAATAACATAACGACAAGAAGAGTTATTGATTCAATAAGTAAATGTTATAGTACCGCAAAGGTATGTCTTCTATATGTGCATCAAATTTTATATCGAATGAAAGCCTTGATCATTAGTATATGTGGTTGTGTACAATTGAGGGAGATTTTGAGTACAAGTACTGGTAAATCCCATGGGAGAACTTAATCATATAGAAGTATGAGTGAAGTGACTAAAGAGTTGAACTACTCTATAGCTCATATTCGCTTGAGAGAACCCAATAAGTCAGAAGACAAAGTCGAGCAAATGAACGTTGCTACCAAGGATGCAAAGGAAAATATAATTTGCACGAGCCCTACGACATAATAGTAAATGTCATTTATGAGAGTTATAAATTATATTTCCATTGACCGAAGGGAACTAACATAGAGGTATTGAAATAGTGTTAGGATCCCTTTATTTTCTAAACTTTTGAATAATGTTTTGTTGAGTTTATTTAGTTCGATAAGAGTCGGATAGAGATTTATTTAATATTTATTTATTATTAAGAATCCAAGTCCTTATGGACTTTGGGTGGAACTCTATAAATAGGGATATAACTATTTTTTTTCGACAATAAATAAAATATTATTCAGTCTTTTGATAAATCCTAGGAGGTTGATCCCCTCAAAATGATCAAGGAGGTCGATCCCCTCGAAGTGATCATCCCCTTTTCTCACTTTTCTTCTATGATAAAACCTTATGGTTTTATTATTTGGTATCATAGCAGCGATCCTCGGCATTCTTGCTACAGTTATCATCATCATAAAAAAAAAATTATGTAGCCGCATCCTTCTCGAGCGAGAAAGAAGCTCGACCAGCGAAACAAAGTCCATTGCTCACTAGCTAGCGACCACAACCACCGTTGCTTCCCGACCAACGGACCACCACCTCGTCAATCCCAGCCCTCAGCGACCCCCACGCCGACGTCGCCGTTGTTTCCCGGCCAGCAGACCACCTCATCCTGCTTGAGCATGAAAGGGCCATCACCACTGTTTTCTGGCCAACGGACCTCCCCCCTCGTCGATCCCAACCCTCGGCGACCCTTGGTGATGCTACTTCTAACTACGCCACCAGCAGTGCCTCTCGACCTCGGGCAGCAACTTCCTTGCGACGATCGAAATAGGGCAACTCACTGATTGCCCTTGTTCCCAACCACGCCACCACCGATTCCTCTTCTCCACTGGCATTCACAACACCGTTGCCTCCCCCCTTACTTTGCATCCTTTGCCGTAGAAATAGGGTAACTCACCAATTGCCCTTGTTCCCAACTACGCCACAACTGATTCCTCTTCTCCACCGGCATTCACAACACTGATGCCTCCCCTCTTGCTCTGCATCTTCTGCCGTAACCGTCGGTTGCCACCACCGCAGCTGCAATCCCGGTCGCTTCAACGATGCCTCCTCCTTGCTATGCATCCTCTATTGGGAAATCCTTGGGGCGACATCACATGCGCAGCGGAAGAACAAGAAAACAAAATCCCCGATTCCCAAAGAGATGTTTGTCATCGTGCGAAGATTGGTACGCAAAAAATCCGCGAAACATGAAACTGCGTATAGAGTATATTGTGTTACCTAGGGAGATCGTATATCCCTGTTTCCTTGCAGATCCTTAGGAGAGGGTGAAGGAGGTCAAGCGTCCTCCTCTCTAGCGGTGATCCACACAATAGGGTTGCAACGACGCTCCTCAAAACTCCAGGCCTACTCAGAGGTGGAGATGGAGAGGAGAATAGGAAAAGGCAAATAAAAGCTCTCTAGCCCATGGGGCTCTGAATCCCTCCTATTTATAGAGGTCCCCTGTCAAACCCTAATGGGTCCTCCCCTAGTGGGTATTGGATTTGCATCCAATAAGACAAGGGCTCCGTCGGATATCTCATATCTGAACCTCTATTCATCGCAATGCCTACCATATGTGTGTGTGACCCTCTAGGCCCCAATATCGAGGCTGGCCGTGAGTCATACTTGTCGAAACTCCTTCTAACTTCGGTGAATTATTATCTACAATAATAATTCACTTTCGACTCATCGACTACTGGATGTACTAGGCCACTACGCCGTAGTCCCCAAACGATACAGGGGAATCCAATCCATTGGACTTGTCTGTCCTCAGTTACCATGTACCTATAGTCCCTCATCCATCTAATATACCAGAGACCGTATATCGAGCATGGTGTTGTTAGACCCACACGATTTCTTCTCGAGTCTCGCTCTAATCGGATTCTCCCGGAGAACTCTTTCTCTCTCAACCCGAATGACCCTGTCCAGGGATTTGTCTGAGCAAGAACACATGAGATATTTCTCTCATGACGCCGAGAGTGGATGATCCTCTATCGACACTCAATAGCCCTCGTAAGGTCGACTACCACTCCCAATGACCAGTTGTACTAGATGCATGACGGCCAAACCTATAAGTCCGGTATATCAAAGAGTGGAGCACTCATACAGGACATCCTTGGTGTCTCAAGTCTAAGGACCGAGATACACCACTAGGACTCACGGAATCAATTGTCGACAATAAGGCATCATCAACCATCCAAAGATTAGTAAAAAAGCGGATCAATCGATGAACTCATTCTCCAATGAGCACATCTTGTATCCCTAGTGTCCCTACCTGGCAGCTATGAGACCCCAGCATCCATCATATGGATGGGTATATAGCACCCGATCATCCAGGTTATCCGATATCCTCTCTCGGTAACCTATGACCGGGGATTATTTAGGATATGTGTTTAAAGGTGAATCGATCTCACTATCGTGATCTCATCACGATCCGATTCCCATTCCACAAAATCCAAGGACATCACAATATATGTATGCATTTATGCAATAGTTATAAAGTGATATATGCCAAAATATAATAAGTAAAAAGATTCTATATTAAGTCACACGTGCCATCACTCACGTGATTGGCTTGCTGGGCACCTATGACTAGCAATCTCCCACTTGACCTAAAGCCAATCACCTATGTGTCTGATCCCCATCAGACCCCTGTGACACTCAAAACAAATCTGAGACAATGGCTTTGTTAGTGGATCTGCAATGTTATCTTCGAATGGAACTCTTTCCACTACAACATCTCCTCGGGTCACGATCTCTCTGATAAGGTGGAACCTCCTCAGAACATGCTTAGATTTCTGATAAGACCTAGGTTCCTTTGCTTGAGCAACCGCCCCATTGTTGTCGCAATATAGGGAGATCGGCTCTTTGCTACCCAGCACGACTCCCAAATCTGTGATGAACTTCTTCACCCATAAAAGATCCTTAGTCCTTCTCAAGTACTTAAGGATACACTTTACTGCTTTCCAGTGCTCCAAGCCTAGATCCGCTTGATACCTACTCGTGACACTCAGAGCATGCGCTATATCAGGCCTAGTACATAGTATGACATACATGATAGACCCTATTGCTGAGGTATAAGGTATTATATCCATGTTCGCCCTTTCTTCTGGAGTCTTTGGGGACATACTCGTAGAAATCGATATCCCATGTCTCATCGGTACGAGACCTCTCTTGGAATTTTCCATGCCAAACCTTTTGACAATGGTTTCTATGTACCTGGACTGGGACAAGCCAAGCATCCTCTTGAATCTATCTCTATAGATTCTAATCCCCAAAATATAGGATGCTTCCCCTAAGTCCATGGAGAAGTGTCTAGATAACCAAGCCTTTACTGTGGATAGCATTCCTAACGTCATTCCCAATGATCAGGATGTCATCCACATATAACACCAAAAAGGTGATAGCGCTCCCACTTACCTTTCTGTATACACAAGGCTCATCTTCGTTCTTAACGAAGTCATAAGATCTGATTGCCTCATCAAATCTTATGTTCCAACTTCGGGAAGCTTGCTTTAATCCATAAATGGATCTAAGCAACCTACACACCTTATCTGGATAGTTCTTGGACACGTATCCCTCAAGTTGCATCATATACACCTCCTCCTCGAGGTTCCCATTGAGGAATGCGGTTTTCACATCCATCTGCCAGATCTCATAATCATAGTGTGCTGCAATAGCCAATAGAATTTTGATGGATTTTAGCATTGCTATGGGTGAGAAGGTTTCGTCATAGTCAACACCTTGCCTTTGACGATACCCCTTAGCCACTAGCCTTGCTTTATAGGTCTCTACCTTTCCATCTACTCCGATCTTTTTTCTTAAAGATCCACTTGCAACCGATGGGTACAATACCTTCGGGCGCATCAACTAGGTTTCAAACCTTATTGGAGTACATAGAATCCATCTCAGAATTCATGGCTTCTTGCCACTTCCCGGAGTCTATACTCATAATAGCCTCCTCGTAGGTCTAAGGATCAATATCCTCTACATCCTCTCCTCTAATATGTCCCACATATCTCTCAGGAGGATGGGATACTCTATTAGATCTGCGTAAAGTTGAAACTTGTGTATTAGGTACCCAAACAGACTCGGTATGTAGAGTGGTGCTTGAGCTTGGTTCTCCAACCTCGGCTCAATTCTATCATTCTCCCACTATCTCCGCCAAGAATGTGTTCCTTCTCAAGGAACACTGCTCTCTTTAGCTAAAAGACCTTTTGGTCCTCGAGATGATAGAAATAATACCCACAAGTTTCCTTGGGGTATCCCACAAATTTGCATCGTTCACGTCCTTGATTCTAACTTATCGGGGTTGTGTCTTTTAACATGTGCGGGCAGCCCCAAATCTTAACAACCTTAAGATCATGCTTCTTCCCTTTCCATATCTCATATGGTGTAGACACTACCGACTTAGTTGGAACTTTGTTCAGAAGGTAAGGCTGGGTTTCTAGGGCATATCCCCGAATGAGATGGGTAGGTCAATGAAACTCATCATGGACCGTACCATATCTAATAATGTCTGATTTCTCCTTTCGAGACACCATTGGCTGGGTGTATAAGGAGGTGTCCATTGGGATAATATCCCATGGTCCTTGAGGAACTGAGTGAACTCTGTACTTAAGTACTCACCTCCTCGATCTGATCGAAGAGTTTTGATACTCTTTCCAGTCTGGTTCTCCACCTCATTCTTATACTCTCTGAATTTCTCAAAGGCCTCGGACTTGTACTTCATTAAGTACACATATCCATACCTTGAGAAATCATCGGTAAATGTAATGAAGTAGGAGTAACCTCCAATGGCATGAGTTGACATGGGTCCACATACATCACTATGTATGAGTTCCAACAACTCAGTGGCTCTCTCTCCAGTTCCACTAAATGGAGAGTTGGTCAGTTTTCCACGAATGCAAGGTTCACAAGTTGCATATGACACATAGTCGAATGGATCTAGATATCCATCATTTAGCAACTTTTGAATCCTTCTTTCATGGATGTGACCTAGCCTACAATGCCACAGGTATGCACTGTTCAACTCATCTTGTTTCCTTTTGGACACATTTACATTCATGATATGTGGAGTGATGTCTAATATAAATAAACCATTATGCAATGTTCCTTTCATGATGATTTTATCATCTAATAATATCGAACAACCATTATTCTCAAAAACAAATTTATATCAACTAATTGTTAAACATGAAATGAAGATAATGTTTTTGATAATAGAAGGAACAAAATAACATGCATCTAATGCAATAAAAGCTCCACTAGGCAGATGTAGGGCGACCTTGCCAACAGCTACTACAGCAACTTTTGCTCCATTACCCATCTTGAGGTCCATCTCGCCTCTCTCTAGTCTCCTAGTCCTTGCTAGAACTTGTAACGAATTGCATATATGATAAGCACTACCGGTATCCAATACCCATATGTTATCATAAGAGTCTGACAAATGGAGACTGATCATGAATGTACCTGAAGCTTCATCAAGCTTTTGTTTCGCCCTTTCTGCAAGGTACTTTTTCCAGTTTCTCTTCCGGTGCCCATCTTTACCACAGTGGAAGCACTGGCCTTTGTCCTTTGCTGGGTCTTTCTTAGCAACCTTTGCTTTACCTGGTTTGACCTTGCCCTTTCCCTTCTTAAGGGACATTTCTGCTTTCCTTTTCCTTTTGGTCTCATCAGTGTAGAGAACTGGCTTCTCTTTCTTGATAGTCCTCTCTGCCTCCCTCAACATATTGAGAAGCTCTGGGAGAGTCACTTCAAGCTTGTTCATATTAAAATTTATTATGAACTGTGAAAAGGAATCTGGTAGGGACTAAAGCACAATATCCACACACAAGTTATCCTCTAGGACCATTCCTAGACCTGTGAGTTTCTCTATCCACTCAATCATCTTTAGGACATGGTTCTGAACCGGTCTCCCCTCAGTCATCCTAGCGCGGAAGAGGCTTTAGATATCTCATATCGCTGAGTCCTTCCTTGTTCCTCAAACAATTTGTGGACATGTAGGAGAATGGATATGGCATCCATCTTTTCATGTTGTCTCTGTAACTCAGGAGTCATAGAGCCCAACATATAGCACTGAGCAAGAGTGGAGTCATCACTGTACTTCACGTAGCGAGCGATCTCATCCTCGTTTGCCCCTTCTTCGGGCGCAGGCATCACTGTATCAAGGACGTACATGATTTTCTCCGCTGTGAGAACAATTCTCAAGTTACGGAGCCAATCCGTATAATTTGGACCAGTGAGGCGGTTGACATCAAGTATGCCACGTAAGGGATTTGAAAGTGATATTTTCTGAAAATAAAGATGCAGCAGAAATGAATAACATGCAGATTTTGCAAGAAATAAACTATCAAGATATGGACTTCTATCTTAATATGCTCCCACTATTTTACTAACGAGTCATGCGACACCCTCAACAAGTGAAACGGAAGTCTCCGGCAGACTTCTAGTGGGGATCAGGATCCAATCAGCGTCTTGGTGTAACCTCGAGGGACTCGACCAATCACACTAAGCCTAAAAGGTAGGCAACTCTTGTCGATCACAACTCTTTGTGATTCCCGTCCTGTTCGGCCTCCGAATCACCATGGCCTCGAGGGACTCGACCAACCATGATACTCGGTTAAGTCAACACCTTCGTTACAAGATGAGTCTGATTTGATGATATACCCTCGAGGGACTCGACCAAGTATACCATGCCCTCAGGTCACCGGTGACATCTCTATGTCGTAAGCAAGATAGCGAATCGCGATATAGGTGAGTCTCGAGGGACTCGACCAACTCAACCTACACCGGGAATCGGTTCCTACTTATAACGATGGAAGGCCACGTGGGTCAATCTAATTGCCTCATGTTTACCGACTTAATATTATCAAGAGATGTTTCTATGATTTGGTCTCCTAATATGACATGTCACACATATACATATTTAATATATATCTACATCGCATGCAAATATATATACATATCTAGTATGTGTATAAGCAATTACACCAGATGATCATGGACCACAACCTAATATGATTAGGCCCGAGCCAGTAGGCCTAATCACTCACATCAAGATCTATGTGTGCAACGGTGCATCTCCATGCCCTGTGATCGTCCATTTCGTCCTTGTCGATTCCATCGACATCTTGATGCATCTTCACGCATCACGATCGTCCGTCTCATGGGTCCCGCCATCGCATCACGCTCCCGCTGTGCCTCCTCATGTGATTATAACTTAATCATAGACACGCAGGCCCGACAATAAACGAGAAATATAATGGAGGTTCGCAGACCTCAATAATAATAATCACAGGTACACACATCACATGGTCCATGATCATTCGTCCACACATCATACATCACATGTATAAATAATCATCATCATGTAGGACTACTAGATAATAATAATAAAAAATTATAATCAACTAAACCTTTTAATTAATTAATATTTTCTGAAATTAGGGACATTATAGGGAATTTCCGAATTCATAGGGGTATTTTCGTAATTTGGACAAAAGATAGAAACTGGAATTTCTCAAATTTCGAGAGGCAAAACTATCTTTTGCCTAGAAAACCCTAATGCCCTTTCACCTTTTTGCTGCTGCCGCCGCCGCCGCCACCCTGCCGGCTGGCCACGGTCTGGCGAGGAGAAGGCACTTCCCTTGCCCTCTGGCGACACACCATTGGCGGCCAGCCGCCGGTGGTGGGCCCCTTCGGGCACCGCCGCCTCCGCAGGCGGTGTTGTCCCGCCGGGCGACCGCCCCTTAGGGGGGTTTAAGCCCGGGGAGGGCCGGCCGGCGCCGCGCCCTGCGCCTATCTACCCGTGGTGGTTTGCCGATACGGCCGGCGACAAGCCTTTCAAAAGGCCCCCGACGGCAGCAAACGTAGCCCTATGTTGCTTCGCCCGGACTGCGTTGCATGCCGCGGTCGAGGGCGTAACTATTCTCCCTTCCTTATTTTTTTAGTCAACAATTTTGGCGTCAAAATTCTTCCTAAACACAACACACGCAGGTTCAAAACCAATCATTCACCACGAACAACCCGCTCGATACCACTATTGGGAAATCCTTGGGGCAACATCATCACATGCGGCGGAAGAACAAGAAAACAAAATCCCCGATTCCCAAAAGAGATGTTAATTTAAATCGTCTGCGAAGATTGGTGCGCAAAAAAAATCCATGAAACATGAAACTATGTATAGAGTAGATTGTGTTACCTAGGAGATCGTATATCCCTGTTTCCTTGCAGATCCTTAGGAGAGGGTGAAGGAGGTCAAGCGTCCTCCTCTCTCTAGCGGTGATCCACACAAGAGGGTTTGCGACGACGCTCCTCAAAACTCGGGCCTACTCGGAGGTAGAGATGGAGAGGAGAAATAGGAAAAGGCAAACAAAGCTCTCTAGCCCATGGGGCTCTGAATCCCTCCTATTTATAGAGATCCCCCAAACCCTAATGGGTCCTCCCTAGTGGGTATTGGATCTGCATCCAATAAGACAAGGGCTCCGTGGATATCTCATATCCAGAATCTCTATTCATCATTGATGCCTACCATATGTGTGTGACCCTCTAGGCCCAATATCGGTGGCTGGAGTCATACTTGTCGAACTCATTCTAACTTCGGTGAATTATTATCTGCGTAATAATTCACTTTCGACTCATCGACTTCTGGGGCGTGCTAGGCCACTACGCCAGTAGTCCCCGGACGATCTGAGGGAATCCAATCCATTGGACTTGTCGTCCTCGATTCACCAGTGTACCTATAGTCCCTCATCCATCTAATATACCGGAGACCAGTATATCGAGCATGGTGTTGTCGGACCCATACGGTTTCTTCTCGAGTCTCGCTCTAATCTGTCATTTCTCCCGGAGAACTCTTTCTCTCTCAACCCCGAATGACCACGGCGGGGATTTGTCCGAGCAAGAACACATGGGATATTTCTCTCATGACGTCGAGTGGATGATCCTCTATCGACACTCAATAGGCCTCGTAAGGTCGACTACCACTCCCAATGACTAGTTTGTACTAGATGCGGGACAGCCAAACATTTAAGTCACGGTATCAAAGAGTGGAGCACTCATACAAGACATCCTTGGTGTCTCAAGTCTAAGGACCGGATATACCACTAGGACTCTGGAATCGCTTGTCGACAATAAGGCATCATCAACCATCCAAAGATTCCGTAAGCGGATCAATCGATGAACTCATTCTCCAATGAGCACTTGTCTTTGTATCTCTAGTGTCCCTACACAAGCAGCTATGAGACCAACATCCATCCATATATAGACGGGTATCAAAGACACCGGTCTATCTGTCGGTTATCCGCGATATCCCTCTCGAAAAACCTATGGCCGGGATTATTTAGGATATGTGTTTAAAGGTGAATCGATCTCACTATCGTGATCTCATCACGATCCGATTCCCATTGCACAAATCCAAGGACATCACAATATATGTATGCATTTATGCAATAGTTATAAAGTGATATATGCCAAAATATAATAAGCAAAAAGATTCTATATTAAGTCACACGTGCCATCACTCACGTGATTGGCTTGCTGGGCACCTATGACTAGCATCCTCTGCCACAGCCATCGGTCGCCACCACCGCAGCCTCAACCCTGATCGCTTCAACGCCGCCTCCCCCTTGCTCTACATCCTCTACCACAGCCGTCGGTTGCCATCACCGTAGCCTCAACCCCAGCTGCTCGGTGATCGCTCCCATGGGTCGTAGCAACTATAGCCACACCGACGTCATCGCCTTCCAGTCCCTGGGGCTCTCACCCCACGCAGTGACAGAAATAAGGCAACAACTCTTTCTCCTTGTGACCGCACTGCCCTCGACATCCGCTTCCTCGACAGCTTCGCATCGACAGTGCTGATGCCCTTGACCAGACATCAGAAACAAGAACTAGGGATTTCTGATTTGCAATCCTACGTAATAGTTACCGATAACTCAGTGAAAGCATAAATTGAACCATTGGAAACCAAAATTGAGAATCGGCTGTAAGAAACCCTTAACTGTTAGGATCAAGTCGACATTAAGGGGGGGGGGGTGAATTAGTGCAGCGATAAAATCACGTCGATTTAGAAAATTTTGTTCGATGAAAACATATTGAAAAAGAGTTTAACTTGAAAGCGTACGAAAGCATAGTGAATGTAAGAATTCAGTTTGCAATATAAGGAAATAGCATGAAGGAAATGCAAACCAGATTTTTATAGTGGTTCAGTCGTCGTGACCTATATCCACTCCCGATTCCTCTTCCGTCAAGGCTACCGGCATCCACTAACGATCTTCTTTCAACGGGCAAATATCAACTACCCTTTTACACCCCTCTTCTCCTTTTCACTGGTTTAGGAGACAACCTTTTACAAGTACTCACTCCTCCCTAAATAGAATTCTAAACTTTAGAACTAGAAGAGGGGATCTCTTAAGTAATTTCTACAATGTTTCCACACTTTTAAGTTCTATGCGCTTGTTTATGTTAACCAGAGATGAGAGGGGTATTTATAGGCCTCAAGTGGATTCAAACTTGGAGCCTAAAAGTGTCTCATCCCCAGTTTTCAGGGTACTGGTGGTACCACCTCCAATAGCACTGATATTGGGTGGTACCGCTACTTGGGAAACTATGTCTGGGTGGTACCACCGCCCAGACTGGCGGTACCACCGCTTACAGTCTCGAAGACTAAGTCTGGGCGGTATCATCACCCAGACTGGCGATACCACCGTCTGACACAGCCTCAGAGACTATGCTACATATGGTTCCATCTGTTGGGTCACTGTTTGGGCCTTTCACTTGGCCCAACACAGCCCGAACTTAGGCCCAATTGGCCCCTAATTGAGTTGACCCAATTCCAACCCAATTATGCCTAAAACCTACTTTGATTTAGATAATTATTATAAAGCTAATCAAATGTTGTCTGGCATGTCATTGGTTCATCAATGCCTCGTTCGATTCTTCGACGTATCATCCTCTCTTGCAGCCAATTGCCCAATCGACCAATTGACCTCCGTAACTCTGATTTCCTTGGCGTAATTTTCGCTCTTCTTGGCCTGATGCCCGAACCTATGGCCCGAAGCTTTCTGTCGATACGTCGATCGATCCTTTGGCTCGACGTTCAATCTTCTAATGTGTTCTACTCCGGCCCAACATTATTCTTCCTGCTTTTAATTGTCTCTCCCTGATCGAAGCTTCCTACATCACTCAAAACACATCAAATCATAAACACTATCAATTGGTTTCATTATCAAAATTTGAGATTCAACATTAATGATTTTAAAAAGAGCCTATTGGAGAACTTTAGCAAGTTTTGACAAGGTGGAAGTTTAAGTTCTGCGTTAAATAGATCTGGAGATACAGGAAAATGGCCCCAAGAATATGACATAAGCTACCCATATATTAAGGTGGAATTTCCAAGATGAGAAGATGGGGTTCTGACCAATTGGATCTCTATAGTAGAAAATATTTTTCGTTTTCACATAAACCCAAAAGAATTCAAGGTAGAAATAGCCTCAATCCAACTAGATGGGATGCAATCCAATGGTCTGATTGGTACGAAACTTGCTATTGAGTCCCCTCGTGGGAGCAATTCAAGAGATGGCATCTTGTTTGCTTTAGACCATATGAATATGAGAATGTTGATAAACAACTCACCAAAATTTATCAGATTTTTACAGTATTAGAATATCAGAGCAAGTTAGAACGATTGTCAAATCAAGCCAGGGATTGGTCTGAACGATAACTGGTGGCTATATTCATCAAAGGACTTAATCTAGATAATCGATGTGAAGTTAACGCTCGTCAACTCCGCACTATGATCACTGCGATATCATTTGCACATTTACATGAGGAAAAAATCAGCAGGAAAAATCATCAAAAATGAAGTGACAATAAACAGATGATCAACGAACGGTCATCGCGCACTTGCAACAACTCCGTTCAACGAATCGTTCGTCGCTCACACCTACATGTACAGCTGCTTGACAGCATATTTTCTCTTGATTTCGGGTCATTTTGCTTGTAAAAATGTAAGTTCGAACAAGCTGCAGCGTTACAAAGCGACCGCTCACCGAACCGAGCAAAACAGCCCCAAAACAGCTCCATTTTCGCGTGCTGCGGGCTGATTTCTGGAATCTGCCTCTGCTCACCAAAATGTCAGCCATCTCAGCCCCTTTGAACCCCCTGGGTGGCACAGGGCTGGATGGGGCTTCGGATATATATCGGGCGTTGAACACTCTTTCGCAAGTTCACACGTTGCCTTGACGGGAACTTGTTGTCGCGCCCGGGACCAGGTGAGCGGTTGTTTGTGGGCTTGTAGTTGTTCGTTCAACCTTCTAAAGCCCTTGTTTTCCCCCTCTCCCTCTTTTCTCTTGTGCACGTAAGGTGCTTGCTGAATTGCTTGTAAAGCTTCCCCTTTTCGTGAGACGTCGGGACTTGTCCGCCGCTCGTTCTTTCGAACTAATCAACTTTCTCTTTTTACAGGTCCTTCGGGACCTGCGAGAGGTTACAAGTGGGCTGATCCTTGCGGAGCAATATTGCAAGGGCGAAGCGTGACTTAGGTAACGCAAGCTAAGTTCGCGTCTTTGCCGCAAGGGTGACTCGTGACTTAGGCAACGTAAGCTAAGTTCGCGTCTTTGGCCGCAAGGGTGCCTCACGCCTTAGGCAATTCCAACTAAGGCCGTGACATTATGGTATCAGAGTGGGCAAGCACTTCGAGCGAGCAGCGAACGAACTTTGCAACTTCGCCATGGCAAAGCATCGTGACGAATCAAGCAAGACGGGGCAAGCCAGACCCTTGCCCCAAGCAGCCGTAGGTGGGCTGCATGTGCACACTCACTCTCATGCTGTTGGAGCCGCTCAAGAGGAGCGCGATAGTGAACATGATGAGCGAGAAGTTGGCTACTCTCCGCGAGTGGAGGAAGCATAATCTAGAGCGCTAACTGGGAAAAAGAGTCACAATGGCGGAAACCCGCCTGAATGTTCTTGAAGCGAGCATGGAGGAACTCTACCATGGCCAACGAAGGCTTGTTGGGGTAGAGAGCTCACAAGAGGAAGCAGAGTCCAGGATCGACAAGGTCGAGGCCCTAGTCGACCGACTGTCTGATGACACCAAAGACTCTATGCAACACTTACAGGATGTTGTGGCGGGACTCACTTCAAAGGTGGCCATGCTCACAAGAACACTAAATGCGGGAGGAAGCAACACCCGCGTTGCACCGCCACAAAATTTGAGGGCACCCGAGCCTCATGGATATGGAGGGGCCAAAGATGCCAAAGAGCTCGAGAACTTTCTGTTCGACATGGAATAATACTTTCGAGCTACGAGGCCCGATTCTGAAGATACCAAAGTTTCTATAGCAACAATGTATCTGAACGGAGATGCGAAACTTTGGTGGCGAACCCGTTGGGAGGAGATCCAACAAGGTCGGTGTCGAATCGACACATGGGAGGCCTTGAAGCGGGAGTTGAGAACTCAGTTTCTACCGGAGAACACAGAGTTCATCGCAAGAAGGAAGTTGAGACAACTCCGCCAGAGTACCACCATCCGAGACTATGTGAAACAATTTTCTGCACTAATGCTGGACATACAGGACATGTCCGAGAAGGACAAGTTGTTCAGCTTCCTCGATGGTTTAAAGCCATGGGCTCAACATGAGCTAAATCGAAGGAATATTACTGATATGGTCGGGGCAATTGCTGCTGCAGAAAGACTCACCGACCTTGTTTCCTCCGAAGACCCAGAGAGAAGGAAACAATCTTCAGGCAATTGTCCACCAAAACATTCTCGAGGGAAGGAGCTCGGGGGCGAACAAAAGAAGAAGAGTTCCACAAAGGGCCAAACCCGAAAGGCAATACCTCAAAACCTAGAGGATGTTTCTTGTGCGGAGGACCGCACATGGTGAGGGAGTGCCCACAAAAACAGGCACTCAATGCTTTGACAACTTCCATCCACCCCCCCCAATCGGACAAGGGCAAAGCTGTTGCTCTTAGTTCGAGTAGTTCTGAATCCAGTAGCGACGACGAGGAGTTGCAAGGACCCCGAATGGGAGCAATGCGTTTGTTGAATGTCATGCGGGGTCAAGTGGGAGAGAACATCAAGACAAAGCTACAAAAAGCAGGAAGTAGTGAGCTGATGTATGTGGACATTAAGCTAAATGGCCAAACGACCCGTGCAATGGTGGACATGGGCGATATCCACAACTTCATAGTCGATCGAGAAGCACAGCGACTTGGGTTGATCTTGGAGAAGAGCCCAAGTCGAATGAAGGCGGTGAACTCGGAGGCCAGGCGAATCTCCGGATTGGCGAAGGGTGTTCCCATCAAAATCGGGACATAGAGCGGGAACACCAACATGATGGTCATGCCATTAGATGACTTCCAAGTGATTCTTGGAATGGAGTTTATGCACACGATGAAGTTGGTGCCAATGTCGTTCTTGAACTCCTTATGTATGATGGGAGGCGATGACTTCTGCGTGGTTCCCGTCTCTCGGAGAGGAACCAAGGAGCCCCAACACATATTGGCATTACAACTGAAGAAAGGGGTGCGAAAAGGCGAATTGACATTCGTGGTTGCTATGAAGCTAAAGCCACTCAACGAGAAGGCCATTTAAGAACCTCTGCGATGGCGAATGTCCTGAAAGAGTTCAAGGACGTTATGCCACCCAAGTTACCGAAGACTCTTCCACCACGCAGAGGCGTAGATCACAGCATCGAGCTGGAGCCAGGAGTGAAGCCTCCAGTGAGACCACCCTACCGCATGCCCCCGCTAGAGTTGGCAGAACTCAGGAAGTAGTTAGGTGAACTGCTAAGCGGTGGTCTCATCCGCAGCTCTAAAGCACCTTTCGGAGCTCCAGTTCTCTTCCAGAAGAAACAAGATGGGAGCCTCCGATTATGCATCGACTACCGAGCCCTCAACAAAGTGGCAGTGAAGAACAAGTATCTCATCCCGCTCATTGCGGACTTGTTCGACCAATTGGGCAAAGCTAAGTATTTCTCAAAACTTGACCTTCAGTTGGGGTATTGGCAGGTGCGCATTGCTGAAGGCGACGAAGCGAAGACTACCTGTGTGACTAGTTATGGAGCGTTTGAATTCTTGGTGATGCCTTTCGGCTTAACCAACGCTCCGGCCACATTCTGCACTCTCATGAACCAGCTATTCAATGAGTATTTGGATAAGTTCATGGTCGTCTACTTGGACGATATCGTCGTCTACAGTCAAACGCTCGAGGAGCACGTTAAGCACCTTCGGACGATTTTCAAGGTTCTCAGGGAGAACACTTTGTTTGTGAAAAGGGAGAAATGCTACCTTGCTCAAATTGAGATATTATTCTTGGGACATCGAATCGGTGATGGCTCCATTCGGATGGATAAGTCGAAGGTGCAAGCGGTTGCGGAATGACGAACTCCAAAGAAGGTGCCAGAGTTGAGGTCCTTCCTTGGTTTCGTCAATTATTATCGGCGCTTCATAACGGGATATTCAAAGCGTGCAACCCCACTGACGGAGTTGCTGAAGAAGGAGCAGCCTTGGAGGTGGTCTGACAAATATGAAATAGCATTCCAAGATCTGAAGGCTACTATTATGGAAGAGTCAGTGCTCAAATTGCCAGACTATGGGGAGCCTTTTGAAGTCCATACAGATGCTTCGGACTTCGTTATTGGGGGAGTACTCAGGTAGGAGGGTCATCCGGTGACCTACGAGAGCCGCAAACTCAACGAGACTGAGCAGCGATATCCAGTGCATGAGAAGGAGATGATAGCAGTGATCCACTGTTTACGAGTTTGGCGACACTATCTCCTCGGATCGTGATTTGTGCTGAGGACGAACAACATCGCTCTGAGCTATTTCCAAACTCAGAAGAAGCTCTCCCCAAAGCATGCACGTTGGCAGGACTTCCTGGCTGAATTTGATATGGCAATGGAGTATAAGCCTGGGAAGGCAAATGTCGTGGCCGATGCATTGAGTCGGAAGGTGGAGCGTGTGAATGCCGCACAATTGGAGGGCGGAAACCAAGTAAGTCAGTTGCACTCCAACTTTCTTTCCAGAATCAGGGATGGACTGTATAGTGACCCCCAAGCAGTTATCCTGATGCAGCTCATAAAAAAAGGCAAGGCACGACGATTTTGGGTCCAGGAGGGACTCGTTTACACAAAAGGGAATATGGTTTATGTTCCCCGAGTGGACAATTTGAGGCGTGAACTCTTAAAAGAGTGTCATGATTCCCTTTGGGCTGGACACCCAAGCATTCACAGAACGTTGGCTCTCGTGGAGAGGGCCTTCTATTGGCCGAAGATGGGGACTGATGTGGAGGAATATGTTCGAACATGCCTTACTTGCCAACAAGACAAGGTGGAGCAACGGAAGTCGGTGGGACTTTTGGAGCCATTGCTCGTACCAAAAAGGCCATGGGAGAGTATTTCCTTGGATTTCATATCAAGCTTGCCACTTGTAGGGAGACTCGGATCGATACTCGTGGTGGTCGATCATTTTTCAAAGTATGCAACTTTCATTGCTGCTCCCCTACACTGTTCAGCAGAGGAGGCGGCCAAGCTGATGATGAAGGATGTGGTGAAGTATTGGGGAGTCCCACACAATATCATTAGTGATCGAGATGCTCGGTTCTTGGGACGATTCTGGACCGAGCTATTCAAATTGTTGGGGTCGAAGTTATACTTCTCTACAAGCCTCCACCCCCAAAAGGATGGCCAAACTGAAAGGATAAACTCGCTCCTGGAGCAATATCTCCGGCACTATGTGAGTGCCAACCAACGAGATTGGGTAAAACTGTTGGACATTGCCCAATTCTTCTACAACTTGCAGCGGAGCTCTGCATCCAATAAGAGCACCTTCAAGATCATCACAGGACAACAATCGTTAACTCCGCACACCATGACAATTGGGTATACTGGGAGTAGTCCATCAACCTATCATTTCGCAAAGGAGTGGCATCGAAATGCAGATATTGCGCGGCTTACTTGGAGAAGGCGGCAAAAAGGATGAAGAAGTGGGCAGACTTGGGAAGGCGACCGCAAGAGTTCAAAGTTGGCGATTTGGTGTTGGTAAAGCTCCAACCGGCATCACTCCAATTCTTTAGGAACAAAGTCCATAAAGGATTGGTGCGCAAGTATGAAGGGCCCTTCCCAATTATCAGCAGGGTAGGCAACGTCTCTTACAAGCTGCAGTTGCCAGCGTGGTTCAAAATTCACAACGTTCTTCACGCCAGCAACCTAAAAGCCTACCACTCGGATCCGCAAGATGCTTCCCGAAGTGTTCCAACTCAGTTACCTCCCATCACAACCTCCTACGAGAAGCGAGTTGAAACCATTCTGGCGGACCGCAAAATAAAGCTACCCAACGGAGCTGAGTAGACAGAGTACTTGGTGAAGTGGCGAAAGCTTCCCCGAACTGAAGCCAGTTGGGAGCCTGAAGACGCCCTGCGACATGAAGAAGAAATCATCAACAACTACCAACAAGCGTCGATGAGGGCGTCGACAGTTTAAGTGGGGGAGAATGTCACGAACGGTTGTCGCGCACTCGCAACAACTCTGTTCAATGAACCGTTCGTCGCTCACACCTATATGTACAGCTGCTTGACAGCATGTTTTCTCTTGGTTTTGGGTCATTTTTCTTGTAAAAATGTAAGTTCGAACAAGCTGCAGCGTTACAAAGCGACCGCTTACTGAACCGAGCAAAACAATCCCAAAACAGCCCAAAACAGCTCCGTTTTCGCGTGCCGTGGGCTGATTTCTGGAATCTACCTCCGCTCACCAAAACGTCAGCCATCTCAGCCCCTTTGAACCCCCCGGGTGGCACAGGGCTGGATGGGGCTTCGGATATATACCGGGCGTTGAACACTCTTTCGCAAGTTCGCACGTTGCCTTAACGGGAACTTGTTGTCGCGCCCGGGACCAGGTGAGTAGTTGTTTGTGGGCTTGCAGTTGTTCGTTCAACCTTCTAAATCCCTTGTTTTCCCCCTCTCCCTCTTTTCTCTTGTGCACGCAAGGTGCTTGCTGAATTGCTTGTAAAGCTTCCCCTTTTCGTGAGACATCGGGACTTGTCTATTGCTCGTTCTTTCAAACTAATCAACTTTCTCTTTTTACAGGTCCTTCGGGACATGCGAGAGGTTACAAGTGGGCTGATCCTTGCGGAGCAATATCGCAAGGGCGAAGTGTGACTTAGGCAATGCAAGCTAAGTTCGCATCTTTGCCGCAAGGGTGACTTGCGACTTAGGCAACGCAAGCTAAGTTCGCATCTTTGGCCGCAAGGGTGCCTCACGCCTTAGGCAATTCTAGCTAAGGCCGTGATAACCCACCCCATCTATTCCCAACCGAAATCCTAACACCTGAAGGCTAACCCGAGAAGAACTCAAGGAAAGAGCAGTGAAGGGTTTATGTTGGCACTATGATAAAAAGTGGAATAGGGAGCACCGATGTAAACAATGGAAACTTCTGATGATTGAACTAATTGGGGAGAAACCAGAAGCTAACAATGTCAACTTTAATCATGAAGGTATAAATTTTGATGACGACGTTGGACCTATAATACATACAATGCATGTATTAGCCAGCTACTCTAACCCGTAAACTTTGAAAGTTGGAGGAACTTTAGAACATCAGCATGTTACAAGTTTGATTAATACTAGTAGCACTAACAATTTTATAGACAATAAGGTTGTTGACCAATTGGCCTTCCACATTGAAAACGGTAACAAATTTGAAGTAAATGTCACTGATAGATGAATTTTAACTTGTGATAGCAAATGTTCGAAAATAAAGTTGATTATACATGGCCAAGATAAAGGTCACTGATGGACTTATCTGTCCTCAATTATCGTGTACCTATAGTCCCTTATCCATCTAATATCCTAGAGACCATATACCGGGCATGGACGTGAGTGATCTCATCACAAACTGTGTGCTATGTCACACGTGCCATCACTCACGTGATTGGATTGTAGGGCACCTATGTCACAGTACTCACTTCTTCGATCAGATTGAGGAGGTGAGTACTTGAGTATAAAGTTCACCTAGTTCCTCAAAGGCCATGTGATTCTTTCCCAACAGATACCTCCTTATACACCTTAGCTCAATGGTGTGTTCGAGAGGAGGATTCACACACTGTTAGACATTGTGTGGTACATAATGAGTTTCGCCGATCTACCTATCTCATTCTAGGGATACGCCCTAGAGACCACAGCTTACTTTCTGAATAGAATTCCAACTAAGTTAGTAGTGTCTACTCCATATGAGATATGAAAATGGAAGAAGTCCGATCTTAAGGTTGTTAAGATTTGGGGCTGCTCTGCCCACGTTAAGAGACATAACTCCGACAAGTTGGAATCCAGGATGGAGCGATGGAAGTTTATGGGATACCCTAAGGAAACTAACATGTATTATTTCTATCACCCCGAGGACCAAAAGGTTTTTGTAGTGAAGAGAGTAGTATTCTTTGAGAAGAAACACATTTCTGGTAGAGACAATGGGAGCGTGATAAAGTTGAGTGAAGTTAGAGAACTTAGCTCAAGCACCATTCCACAACTAGAGTCTGTTTAGGTACCTAGCACACAAGTTTCAACTTTACATAGGTCCGGTAGAGTATCTCATCCTCCTAAGAGATATGTGGGACATATTAGAGGAGAGGATGTTGAGGATATTGATCCTTAGACCTACGAGGAGGCTATTACGAGCATAGACTCCAGGAAGTGACAAAAGATCATGAATTCTGAGATGGATTCTATATATTCCAACAAGGTTTGGAATATAGTTGATGCACCCGAGAGTATTGTACCCATTGGTTGCAAGAGGATCTTCAAGAAGAATATCAGAGTAGATGGAAAGGTAGAGAATAAAGCAAGGCTAGTGGCTAAGAGGTATCATTAAAGGCAATGTGTTGACTATGACGAAACCTTCTCACTTATAGCCATGCTAAAATCCATCCAAATTCTATTGGCTATTGTAGCACACTATGATTATAAGATCTAACAAATGGATGTGAAAATCGTGTTCCTCAATGGCAACCTCGAGGAGGAGGTGTATATGAGACAGCCTAAGAGATTCATATCCAAGGATAGTCTAGATAAGGTGTATAGGTTGCTTAGGTCTATCTATGAACTAAATAAGCTTCCTGAAGATGGGATATAAGTTTTGATGAGGCGATCAGATCTTATGACTTCGTTAAGAACAAAGATGAGCATTATGTATATATGAAGATAAGTAAGAGTGCTATCACCTTCTTAGTATTATATGTGGATAACATCGTAATCATTAGGAATGATATAGGAATGTTCTCCACAATAAAGACTTTGTTATCTACACACTTCTCCATGAAGGACTTAGAGGAAGCATCCTACATATTAGGGATTCAGATTTATAGAGATAGATCTAAGAGGATACTTGACTTGTCCTGGTCCAAGTACATAGACACAATTGTCAAAAGGTTTGGCATGAAAATTTTTAAAAGATGTCTCATACCGATGAGACACGAGATATCACTTTCTAAGAGTATGTTCCCAATGACTCCTGAAGAAAGGGTAGACATGGATAAGATAACCTATGCCTCAGCGATAAGGTCTATTATATATGTTATGCTATGTACGAGGCCTGATATAGCACATGCTCTGAGTGTCACGAGCAAGTATCAGGTGGATCCACACTTGGAGCATTGGAAAGCAATAAAGTGTATCCTTAAGTACTTGAGAAGGACTAAGAATCTTTTACTGCTATATAGAGGAAGTAGGCTTAGGGACTCGAGCTTCCAGTCTAATTCAGGGTATATGTTCACCCTGAATGGAGGATTAGTATGTTAGAAGAGTTCTAAGCAAGATATTACTATTGACCTCGCCAATAGCCACTACAACAACTTTTGCTCTATTACCCATCTTGAGGTTCATCTCGCCTCTCGTCAATCTCCTAGGTCTTGTTAGAACTTGCAATGATTTGTAGATGTGATAAACACTGCCAGTATCCAATACCCAAGTGTTATCATAAGATTTTAACAAATGGAGACTGATCATGAATGTACTTAAAGCTTCTCCAAGCTTTTGTTTCACCCTCTTTGCAAGGTACTCTTTGTAGTTCCTCTTCCAATGCCCATCTTTGCCGTAATGGAAGCACTGACATTTGTCATTTGTTGTCTTTCTTAACAACATTTGCTTTACCTATTCTGCCCTTGTCCTTACCATTCTTAAGGGATTTTTCTGTCTTCCTTTTCTTTCCATTCTCACCAGTATAGAGAACTGGCTTCTCTTTCTTGATAGTGTTCTCTGCCTCCCTCAATATATTGAGGAGCTCAAAAAGAGTCACCTCAGGCTTGTTTCTATTAAAATTTATTATGAACTGAGAAAAGAAATCTGGTAGAGACTGAAGCACAAGGTGCACACATGTCATCCTGTAGGACCATTCATAAACATGTGAGTTTCTCTATTCACTCAATCATCTTTAGGACTTGGTTCTAAACCGGTGTCCCCTCAATCACCCTAGCACGGAAGAGACTCTTGAATATCTCATATCGCTGAGTCCTACCCTGTTCCTCAAACAATTTATAGAGATGCTGGAGAATAGATATGACATTCATCTTTTAATGCTATTTCTATAACTCATAGAGCCCAATATGTAACACTGAGCAAGAGTGGAGTCATCTATGTACTACACGTAGCAAGCGATCTCAACCTCGCTTGCCCCTTCCTCGGGCGTAGGCATCATTGTATCAAGGACGTATGCGATTTTTTCCACCATGAGAACAATTCTCAAGTTGGAGAGTCAATTCGTATAATTTGAACTAGTGAGGTAGTTGACATCAAGTATGTCACGTAAGGGATTTGAAAGTGATATTTTTATGAAAATAAAGATGTAGCATAAATAAATAACATGCAGATTTTACAAAAATAAATAATTAAAATAATGACTTCTATTTTAATATACTCTCACTATTTTCTCGTGAAACACATAACTCCCTCTAGCATATGAATTGGAGACCCTCGACGGATCTCTAGTGAGGATCATAATCCAATCGACATCTTAACATAACCTTGAGGGACTTGACCAATCACGTTAAGCCCATAAAGGTAGGCAACTCTTGTCAATCATAACTCTTTGTAATTCATGTCCTATTCGGCCTCCAAACCACCATGGCCTCAAGGGACTCGACCAACCATGGTATTCGATTAAGTCATTACCATCATTACAATATGAGTTTGATTCAATGATATACCCTCGACGGACTAAACCAAGCATACCTTGTCCTCAGGTTACCGATGACATCTCTATGTCATAGGTAAGATATCGAATCACGATATAGGTGAGCCTCGAGAGACTCGACCAACTCAACCTACGTTGAAAATCGATTCCTACCTATAACGATGGAAGGTCACGTGGGTCAATCTAATTGTCTCACGTTTATCGACTTAATATTATCGAGAGAGGGGATTTTGATTCGGTCTCCTATGACGTGTCACACATATACATATTTAATATATATCTACGTCTCATGTAATATATATATATATATATATATATATATATATATATATATATATATATATATATATATATATTAGTAATCACACATCACATGAGCAATCACACCAGATGATGATGGACCACAACCTAATGTGATCAGGCTCGAGTTAGTGGGCTTAATCACTCACATCAAGATCTATATGATAAGCCAACGACGTATCTCCATGCCATTTGATCGTCCATCTCATCCTCGTCAGTTCCGTCGGTATCTCGGCGTATCTCTAAGCGTCATGATCGTCCGTCTTGGCGTCATTGGTCTCATTATCGCCTCCGTGCTCCTGCGTGCCTCCTCATGTAATTACAACTTAATCACAGGCATACAGGCCCGACAATAAACGAGAGAAATAAATTGGTATTTCGTAGGCTCCAATAATAATAATCATCATAATCACATCACACACATACATCACATTACATGGTCCATGATCATCCGTCCACATCAAACATCACATGTATATATCATTATATATGAGTACTAGATAAATAATAATATCATTAGATAGAAAGGATATACTATGGAACTTCTTAAATTCACAAGAGCAAAAATATCTTTTGTCCAAAAAACCTAACCCCTTCCCTACCTCTATGTTACGATCATCGCACCTCGCCGACAGCGACCTCTACGGGGTGAGGGGGCGCTGCCCCTACCTAGGGACGGCTTGCCCGTGGGCAGCACCGCTCGTGTGAGCGAGTGCCCCTACTAGCATTGTCATAGGCAATGATCAACCTTGTGGGCGGCGTCGCTCGTTGCCCGCATGCAGCACCTACGGGCGCTGTGCCCGTAGGCAATGCCCGGGGGTGCCGCCACGTGCATTGTAAGCGCAGCACTTGCGTGCAAGCAGCTCTACTTGCGAGCGGTTGGCCGCCTACGATTGTAACTACGCACAGCAATAGTTGTTGCGCTTGCATCACCTATACAACGCCTACTTGCAAGTGGCTTACCTACGGGCGCCGCGCTTGCGGCCGCCACTACAGGCGACCTACCTGTACGCAGATGGCAACCATGGCTATCGTTTGCGAGGGCAATAAGGGCAATAATAGTTGCTGCCCTTTCTCGCTTTTGCATCAACGATTTTGATAACAAAAACCTTTCTAAAACACAACATGTTAGGAACGACCTTTCTAAAACACAACATGTTAGGAACGAGTCGACACTAAGGGGGGGGGTGAATTAGTGCAGCGGATAAAATCACGTCAGTTCGAAAATCTTTCGTTTCAATTAAAATTATTTCGTAAAGATGCTTAAATTGAAAGCGTACGAAAGAGTATAGCAAGTAAGGAAGTTTATAGTTAAAGTAAATTGCTCAAAAGAAATGCAAACCAAGTTTATAGTGGTTCGATCATCGTGACCTACATCAACTCCACCGATTCCTCTTCCGTCGAGGCCACCGGTATCCACTAACGGTCTTCCTTCAATAGGCAAAGACCAACCACCTTCTTATAACTCTATTCTCCTTTTGACGGGCATAAGAGAGAACCTTTACAAGTTTCACATCTCTCTTAGAATGAACTCTAAACTCTAAGAGGTGGAGGGGAACACTCAAGTTTTTTCAAGTCTTTTTCATCAAGGATTCTTTCCCCCTTTCTACTCAACTCTTGTCATTCTAAGCAGGAAAGAGTGAGATATTTATAGGCCCCAAATGGATTCATTTGGAGCCCAAAATTTAAATCCTCGAGATTTCGGGGTACGGGTGGTACCACCGCCTACAGCCTGACACTGGGCAGTACCACTGCCTGACAATCTCTCAGAGACTATGTCTGGGTAGTACCACCGCCTGACACTTACCCTGCGCGGTACCATCGCCCAGACTGGCGGTACCACCGCCTGACACAGTCTCGGAGATTGTGCCACGACGGTGCCACCTATTGGGTCATTGTTTGGGCCTTTCATTGGGCCCAACACAGTCCATACATGGGCCCAACTAGCCCTTAATTGGGTTGGCCAATTCCAATCCCAATTATGTGCTAACTATGAAATTTAAGATATTTACTAAGCTAAACAAATCTGTAAGTCTAGGTTTCTTCCGTCGATCTTCCGATGAACTTTCGACGAACTTTCGACGATCTCTCGGCAATGTTCCAGTGGACTCCCGGTAAGCTCCTGGACTTCATGATGA